>CM016491.1:2546941-3820412 GCA_002890555.2 Lagenaria siceraria | reverse complement strand
CGTGCTTACTATGCTGGACATGTAAAGCCTCTTTTGATACATTTCGTTTTCTTATTTTGCATCTCCTAGTATAGCTTCATTTAGAGGTGGCCGGCAATCTTTTGCATGGGTGGTAGATATGTCCTATGTGTTGTTAGCTTGTTGCTAAATTTCATCCTTGTTTCATTACTCAACTCAACTTTCATCTTGTCATTTAGCCTCTCTCTCTCTCTCTCTGTTTTTATTTACCCAATACTATAGTGACCTTTATATTAATTTAGGTTGGAGGGGATTTTGTAACCTCCTTGGTATATGATATCTCTTCCCTCTAGCCCCTAAGCTGTATACACTTTTTGGTTTTAATTGGTATCCTCTCTCTCTCTATATATTTTTGAAACGGAAACAAGCCTCTTCATTGAAGTAATGAAATGAGACTAATGCTCAAAGTACAAGAGATAGATACAAAGAAACAATGTGACCTTTGGATCAGGAGGTGCACCCGAATATCTCAACTAGGTTGACACCCCCTTTGCACCTTTATCATATCCATATAGCATACTTAAGTAGACTGAAAATAGGGAACAACCCAACAAACCAAAAACCGGAAGTCCAAGTACAAAATGGAAAAATCAAACTCGATACATAGAAATAACTAGAAGCTGTGATACGAGAAAAGACTAATAAACTGGAAAAATGAACACCCTCCAATTTAAGCCCAGATCTTGAATAGAGAAATTTGAAATGTGCTAGAAAGTGTGCACCAAGAGGAAGCATTGAGCCAAGCTATCTCAAATCGATCTAACCAAGGAGTTGATTTATCATGGAAGACTCGTTGGCTCCTTTCAAACCAAATTTCAGCAAGCAAAGCTTTTACCACATTACTCCAAAGTAGTTTGCAAAACATTGTTACTAAAAATGTTGCCAAAGATACAACTTAGGTTAAAGGAAAACAACCGATGCCAACACTTTTCAGCAAAACAACAATTAATGAACAAGTGCTGTAAGTCCTCCTTATCAGCCAAACAAAGTGGGCAAATATGAGGAGACAGGCAGTGAGAAGGAAGTTTCCTTTGCATGACTGAGGACAAAGTGGGCAAATATGAGGAGTCAGGCAGGTGACCGTTTGAGTAAGAAATTGTAACTTTTTGCTTTTCTGTGCTTTTCAAATTGAAAACTTTTACGTATTCATTTTTTTACATCGGATATGGGCACACGTGAATCCAGCTATTAGTTGCTTGCTGTGTATATGCATCTTTATATCAATCTTCTATTTTGTAAATTGTGGACCACCATATGGTGTCGTTCTACCAGCAACTCACACATGAATTATAGTCCAGAATTGTAGACTTAGTTCTCAATATTTCTGTCATTGTATCTACTGTTGATGATTCTTTGACTTCTGCTTAATGTTTTTTCTTGTTGCTTCTCGTAAGCTCTCTCCATCAGCAGTCAGCACTTCAACTGTAAATGCGGAATGTGCATATTTATATTTTAATCATGTTCTTAAGGTTTTAGGAGCTGCCATGTTTTATGCTAAAGTTGGAGATGCTGCTATGGTATACACAGGAGACTATAATATGACACCTGATAGACATCTGGGAGCAGCTCAAATTGATCGAATGCAATTAGACCTTCTTATAACAGAGTAAGAAGTGAACATAAATGTTATACATGTTATAGTGTTGGTTATGCACTGTTTAAACTTCAACTATGCAAAATAAATTTCTTCCGATTTTTGTTTTTTATTTTAATATCCGTGAGTGTCCGGGTCAGCTTACGTGCACTTCGACTAATCTCACGGGACAACCCGCTTAACCCTACAATATTTGAGTGTCAAGGAAACCCGTAGGATATTAAATACTAGGTAGGTGGCCGATTCTTGATTTCTCTCTTTCAGAGGAAAGCTATGTAGTAACATTGAATCCATTATCTAATTTTACCCAAAAATAAATGGTTTCAATTTTTATCTTCTAAGCATAGCTTAACTTGTTAAGACATTATATCTATTTTGGTTCAAATATCTCCCACGTTATTGAACTCAAAAAATAGGGGCAGAGGAACTTTCTATACTTACGGAGAACCTGGATGATGTGCATTTTAAATGATCCCTAAGGCACATCAAATACAAGGAATTGAGTGACCGTTAAGGATAGGACAATAATTTTATATCATCATACACCTATGACCTATTTGCAAGCTGTATATGAAAAAGAATGACGATCATAATGAAGTATGCTATGTCAAATGGGTTTGGATTGGACTTGAAATAAATGGGTTTTACTTATTTACGTGCTCTTGTATCCTTCTATGTACTTTGAGCATTTGTCTCAATTCATTATATCAATGAAAGAGATTTGTTTCCTTTTTTTTTCTAGAAAAAAGAAAAATACTCCCATCATGTTGGGTTGTAAATGTTGATTGAACTCAACTAGTCCTGATGTAGCCTATATCTTAAAAGATTGGAATTGTTTTAGCCTTTTTTTTTTTTTTTTTGGGTATTTTCAATTAATGATTAAATTAGGAGTGAGTTAGGAATTAGTTTGACTGTTTGAAAAGTAGTTTAAAGAACTAGCCATTGCTTTGGTAGGTTGTTTGTTTGATAAATAGGTTGGAGGGGCTTGACTTGTAGAACTGAATATTGTGCTTTTTATTTTTTGGGATAGGAAACATTAAAACAATAACCATTCATTGATATGATGAAATAGGATACAAAAATCCTATGTTCTATTTACAAAAAGCACCACTGTCGATTAGTGAGGGCTGTAAGGCTATAGTTACAAAAAGTAGGTGACAATTTGCTTCAATTGATAGCTAAAAGAGATGTAGCTTCTATAAATTAGCCTGTCACCATCCTTATCCAAAAGATACAAGATTGCACAATCCAACCAAAGGTTCCAAAAGATAGAACGAATGTGATTAATCGATAAGATCTCTTTGCCCATTTGAAAAACATGCCTCTGGAAAGTATGAAAGATAAGATAGAGAATTTCATCCGGTCTAGGAAAACTCCAACAAAAAACATCATGTATTTGATTGCAGTATTTTGATGCAAAAGTGCAGTTATTGAATAGGTAAATCATTGTTTCTTAACTATTGATACGATCGATACAGATAGGAAAACAGCTCGGAGAGATGTATAACTGTGGAGATCTTTGTTGAAACTAGGGGTGCATGCAGCTCGATTTGGCTCGGTTGTGTAAAACTAGAATTGAACCACTAATTTATTGAGCTAAACCAGTCATTATAGGAAAGCTACGTCGATCAAACCGCCAAAACCAGCGGTTTATTCGGTTTGGTTTTTGGTCAGTTGAAGATATGGGTGCGCGCGCCAGGTCACAGGTCGTGTGGCGCACGCCCGTGTGCGTTTTCCTTTTTTTTTTCTCCTTCTCAAATCTCAAGTTCTCATTTCTCGGTTACTTAGTTTGCTTTTCGCCTTTTCCTTCCTAATTCCTATTTTCCTTTTCCATTTCCCTTTTTTTTTGTTTTAGAAAATCCTTATCTATTTTCTATTTTCAATCTACCATTTCCTAGTTTTTTTTTAATAAATCCTTTCTTTTTAAATTCCTTTGTTATTTATTTTAATTTTGTTTTTGTAATGGAATGGGTTGAGTTGCATGAAAAGAAAAATCAGTCTTTCCCAGCCCGTAATTGAACTAACGAAGGTTGAAGTTGAAGAAGATAATACGGTACATAAGCCCACCACACAAAACACATACTATTAAATTAATTAAATTATAAATATATTCAAATGTGATGTCTGAATGAGAATGAGCTATGTAGGTAATGTGTAGTGTGTCAGCGTGTAGTCAAATCGATCGTCAACAAAACTCAACAACTGCACATAGAAGGGAACACTTCATACGTGACAGGCAACAACTAAACGATATGTGACATGGACAACTGTACAAGATGAGTTGGAAATTGAAAAAAAGAAATGATTGGTCGGCTTGGTTATGTCATCAGTGCACCACCTGGGAAATTGAAGCTGATCGATGTTTGGTTGGCATTTATGCATGGAAAACTGTAGCCAAACTATAAATTTGACCCGACATCGGATTGATGTTGATTTTGACCAGTTTGGTCAGTTTCTTTGCTTCTCACCTGCACCCCTAGTTGAAACTTGTCAATCGGCGTTTTTTTGCTATAAGTACACTAGTTCTTTTTTTTTTCCCTTTACTTTTTTCTAAAGAGGTCAACAAAAAGACAAAGGATTCTTTTTCTATTTGGTTTGCACCAAATCGGTATTAGAGCTCGTATGTGGCTATGTCCTAGGGCTTGATAGATGGGAGGGTGTAGTTCATTCAAGTAGGGGACAAGAAGTAGATCTCCAACCTAATCCAGCTGAAGTTCATTCTCC
Organism: Lagenaria siceraria; assembly: GCA_002890555.2. Lineage (NCBI taxonomy): Eukaryota > Viridiplantae > Streptophyta > Magnoliopsida > Cucurbitales > Cucurbitaceae > Lagenaria > Lagenaria siceraria. The sequence goes on along the minus strand of CM016491.1, from coordinate 3,816,076 downwards.
AAAGGCAACAACCTACCACTTGCTGTCGGTTGAAAGGCTCCTTAGGAATCTTACATACGACTGTTGAAGACATTCAATGGATCTTGGGTATAAGGGTGATACAATTAGAACAACTTTCTGCCAAACAACCACTAGATATTCGTAATGCAAAATTTAAGGTTAACCAATCAAGAAGAGGTCAACAACCTTGCACTAAGCCATCCAAAGGTGTGATCATACTTCTCCACATGATGCAAGGGCAGCAGGATATCCTATTCAAGCACCAAGAATTCAAGAACCTCAAATTGGAGATCCAAATTCCTTTTTATTGATTTATTTATTTTATAAGAAATTGAATTCTCAAGTGAAGAAGATTTTATGCAAAGGCTTCTGGGTGAAACGACAAATATAAGTGCCGATGAAATGAAGAACAAGGCAATCCCAATATCTATAACAAGTGGAAAGCTTGTCCAACACAACAGTTGAAATGGTTAAGAAGATAAACCTTAAAAAAGTTACCGATCAAGAGAGAGTCGCCAAGAATTGCCAAGATCAAAATAAAAGACCCACCTTGGGAATTGTTGGGTTTTATCTTGGGATAGAAATGTCTCCCTTTTGCAACCACAAGTTACAAGATACTAGGCTTTATATTGATAAAATGAAAAGTTTCTAATACTCGAGAGATACAAACTCCTCAAGGGAGTGAAATAAGAGAACGAAAAATGAAAATAGTGAATTGCAACAAAACAATGCATCTTTCAAAATTCTGCTCAAGCTCTTTTTTTTTGAAACGGAAACAAGTCTCTTTCATTGATATAATGAAGTGAGACAAAAGCTCATTGTACATATAGGGATACCTGTGTACAAAAAGGATCCGCGAGTGCAAATTCTGCTCAAGCTCCTTATGCTCATTTGGATTTGGCTCGTCTCAAATCTTTTTCTTGGTGTTCTCTTTCGAAGAATTTTGAAGGGTTCTCAATTCAAGATATATATAATGGTTGGAATGCTTTCATTATTCCTTTCTAATTCTATTTTTGGTTTTTAGTTGTATTTGTTTGATTATTTCTTGGTTTGTCTTTGTTTTCTGTATCCTTGTACTTTTTAGCATTAGTCTCTTTTCATTTCCTTAATGAAAAGTGTCGTATTATTTTTCAAAAAAAAAAAAAAAAAAAAAGAAAAAAGAAAAAAAGGAAAAAAAAGAAGTGAATTTCAACCAAATTAAACACTCTTATACTCAATTGGGGAAGTTTCTTCTTATTTCATTGGATGAGATCCTCTCCCCTCTTTTTGTATAATTTCATATTATCAATGAAATTTTATCCAATTAAAAATGGTCATAGTTTAGTTAATAATATGGGTATTGACTCGAAGGTAATCATATAGACGTGGAAATAAGTCCACTGTCTTTCCCATTTCTACTAAACTTTATTTATGGTCTTCCAGTTAAATAGAGGAAAGTTTCCTGTTCCTGATGCTTTTTCATTGGTATGGTGCTTTAGCATTTGTGTTCTGCAAAATATTTTTATTGTTAATCTTCCAATGTTTGTCTTCCGCAGATCTACATATGCAACAACCATACGTGATTCTAAATATGGCCGCGAGAGAGAATTTCTTAAAGCTGTATGTATAAATTAAACTATTAAAATTATTTACCCAGATTTGCCTTTTCTGCACCTTCAATGTTTTTAAGTTGGTTTTCCATTCATGTTATGCATACTGGCATAATAATAATTCAGGAGTCAGGAGGACATAATTAAGGTATATTGAAGTTGCATCATGTCCCAATTCCAACTTGGCATATAGTTGATATTAGGGATAGACTTCAGAATGATATATTTTATCTCTCGGTGAAGGGAAGAAAATCTTCTGTTTTGTTTTAGGGTTTATTTTGTGATGGTTCAAGACTGTAGGTTGGTTGATGACTTATGAGTGGCTATTGAGCATTGATTGTGGCGACTTACATCCATCCTAAACTCTAAATTGTTAAATAGATGCTGAATTATTTTAACTTTAAAATTCATAACTTTTACCGATGGACATATCTGAAACAAGATCTTTTTCCTGGATGATTTGATGCAGGTTCATAATTGTGTGGCTAGTGGAGGGAAGGTCCTTGTTCCTACTTTTGCACTGGGACGGGCTCAGGTACTTTACTGAATATTGGGTGTGGTTTTTAAATCTTTTACTGCAATCTGCATCTCTCATGACTAATTTGCTCATTTTTTTTTTTTTAAAATGGAAACAACACTTTTCATTGATGAAATGAAAAGAGACTGATGCTCGAATTACAAAGAAACTAAGAAATCATAAGACTAATTTGCTCAAGTTATATAATACTATTTCAGCTTTGTTATAAAATTTTCCATTATGGGCAGGAACTCTGTATCTTGTTGGATGACTATTGGGAGCGCATGAATCTGAAGGTTCCGATATACTTTTCAGCAGGTCCTCTTTGAATAATAAACTATCACTTCATCCTTATTCTAGTAGATATCATACACATGATAGGCAAACTTTTAGCTTCCTGTTTCCTCTTCATGATTTCCAATGTCTTCAAAGTCCATGGTCTGCTTCAATAATCTTCTGCCCACAATTATACTTTAGGTAACATCATGCTTAGCTGGAAATCCTTTCTTTAGGGGGTTGCTTTTGTGGGCTTGTTTTTTCTGTATGTCCTTGCATTCTTTCATTTTTTCTCAATGAAAGTTGATATTTTCATTTAAAAAAAAAACAATTTGTTGGTAAAGTTGAGATGCGTGTTAGGAGTTTATCGAGAACTGCAATTGCTGAGCTGCTATGATTGATTATTGAGTGTTTAGCTCAATTAGAGCATTTAGTACACCCTTTAATGAGCCCATCTTTCTATTTGTTTCACAAATGATGGTGAGCTTGGGTGATGAATTCATGTTTTGTTTGGCTTGAGCTATGTGGTATTGAGTTGAAGAGTATCAAAATGTGAGACTGCCTAAGGGTCTTCCTAGCTGAAACGTGTCAAACTAAGCAATTAGGCTTTTGTCTATTTGATCTTTGATCTTTCAAAATTATAAAATAGTCACTAAACCTTCGATTTTTAAAAAAATTCATAGATCTATTAAGCACAAAATTAAAAGTTTATAGTTCTATTAGACATAAAATTCAAATTTATATTGTACTCATTATTTGGAAAAATACTCAATAACATTTTAGATTGGAAAAATACTCAATTTTTCATTTTCAATACGTGAATTGACTCGGTATACATGCAAGAACTATAATAGGAGGACCAGGCTAAATAAGAATACTCAATTTTTCTTTAAAATTTTTTGGAATTGTTATGTTTCATATATAGTTCTTCTCACTCTGTTCTCTACTATAAGTAGCGCTGTCCTTGAATTTTACGTTCTTGTGTTCATATTTATGCTTTCAGGTTTGAGTGTTCAAGCTAATATGTACTATAAAATGCTCATCAGTTGGACAAGCCAGAAGGTTAAAGAGACGTACTCTACAAGGAATGCATTTGACTTTAAGAATGGTACTGTTTCTTCACATGTTTCAAGTTTTCAGGATTGGAAACAATTGCTCCTTAAAAGAACGGCCATAAAATAAATGTTATTATGTTGAGCTTATTTGCTTACCAGTGAAGTGATGCAGACACCCCTATTGAAGTGGCAGGTGGGGACATTTATTGAATATAGAGGCATTTTACCTTAGCAATGAATAAATGAAGAGGAAATTAAGTGGCATGTTTGGAAGGGATGTTTTCATGCCAAATTACTTTCCCCTTCATTTATTCACTGTTAAGGCACGATGCTTCAATAGTCAACAAATGTCCCCACCTGCCGTTGCCCAAAGTTTTGTTTTGTTTTGTTTTAAGACACAATGTAGAAGTGATTTTGAGAAAATCCAACCACTCTGAAGGGATTCTAGGAGTAGTAGATAGGAGGTGATTTTAGTAGGTGATTGCCTAGGAATCACTTAAGAATCAGTTACCAAGTGTAATGCCTTTAGATTTTATTTTATTTATTATTATTATTAATTATTTTTTGGATAAGAAACATTTCATTGATGAATGAAATATCTAAAGAGTACAATATGGAGAGTACACCAAATATCAAAAGATGCCCAAAACACAGGTAAAGATACAACCAATAAAGATAAGAAGCAAACGAGATGAACTAAAAATGTACAACCAAATTGGAGGAAAAAAAATACAGGGGACCCCGATATAAAGCTATAAGGAAGCACATGTTGGAATACAACAAACGATAGAAAGCCCAAAAATCAGGTCCCAAATCACCCGGTTCAAAAAACAAACAAGGAGGAGGTCAACAGCGGACTCATGTTGAAGATGGCCCTTCTCCAATGAAATCATTAGCTTTTTTGCATATGATATAGAGCTTTCAAGATTTTGAAGCTCTCGTGGCCCCCTTTTTTTTCTTTGTTGATAGACGGTTGGAATGTCTGCGCGCAGGGACCGCCTTAATGCATAGCCCAAGATCTCTAAACCAAGGGGCCAAAGCCATCAGATGTGGTGCAGGATTGAAAGAGTCAATACTTGTTGATGGGTAAAAATCATACTAATCTTCTCCCGGATGATCATGTAGAGAGTGAGGTGAATATGGCATTGGGCTAGAAAGATAGGTTTCAGAGTCGATGTCGGAAGGAAGAGCAATGATGGCAGTGGAATGTTTAGTACCGAGTTGGAAAACAGTTATTGTTGATATTTAAGGAAGATCCCGGCTTGTGATTGGTTCCCAATGATGATGAGGGGCATGGGTCTGTTGAAACACCAATGTTGGTGAGGGTTGAGGATGAAGCCACATTGTTAGTGATTGGGTAAGGTGAGGGAGTAGAGAATGAGGTCGGAGGTGAAGAAGAGTGAGAGGGAAGGGTAGGTTGCTTGGCCTTGGGTGCAGGGGAGTTTTGTTTTTGGATGGGAGAGATGAAGGTAATAAAGAAGAAGGGGCTGTGGTTGTCAGTAGTGAAGAAGAAAGAGCGGGTGGGTTAGGAGTCTGGACCGACGGGCTCTTTGGATGATGGGATCAGATGAGAGAGGTGGAGATGGAGGAAGGGATTGGTCTGGACCGAAGGATTTTTGTGGTTGTGGTTGATGGGATGGAGTTGGTAGGTTGAGTGTGATGGGGGGAGAAGATGGGCTGTAATTCGAGGAAGGTTGGTTTGGTGTTGATGCTGATGCTGATGGATAGGGTAACTTGTTGGAGAAATCTGATGGGACAGGTGATGGGGATGGGAGAGATTGGTCAACCGACAAGATGTTTTCCTCAAAAATGCCTTTAGAAATCTTATAATTAACATTTCAAAATTTAAATGTGTGGAATCAAGCATTGAAGTGATTTATTATTAAATGCCCCTTTTAGAAAATCACGTATAAACAAATCATTGTTGCTAAAAACACTTATCCTAAAGTCTCTTCCAAACATGGCTTTATCACTTTTTATAAGTTTAAATTAAATCATGTTTGCTAAAAACAATTATTCTTAAATCACTAAGTATGCCCCGACTCTGAGTAAATTTGAACATAGAACACATTTATCCCAATTCTGTTAGTGACTCTTGTTGGATTCAAGGTTTGATTACGCATCACACGTGTCATATGACATTTTAGCCACTGAGGAAGTGCTTATTATAAATTATAAACTTGGGCTACATGTTGCAGTTCAAAAGTTCGACCGTTCTATGATTGATGCTCCTGGACCTTGTGTTCTCTTTGCTACACCAGGGATGATCAGTGGTGGGTTTTCTCTTGAAGTTTTTAAGCGCTGGGCACCTTCTAAATTGAATCTGATCACATTACCTGGGTATTGACTATGGCTACTCTCTCTTGGCTGACGCTTTGTCTTCATTATTCAAATGTACTTTTGCAGGCTGGTTCTTTGATAAACCATAAAGTTATTCAATTTCTGTGACTGAGTTTTTTCTCACTTCTGCAGCCCTTATTTTTTTCTCTCCTTTTTTATTTTTATTTTTTATGATTATACCAATTTTTGCTTATGTTCATAGTTTGTGTTTGGTCATGTATATGGATGGTCTTACATCCAAGCATAATGTGAATTTGAAATTGCTATCTGAAAGCCATATTACTTTATCCCATGTAGGTATTGTGTGGCTGGAACTGTTGGACACAAGTTAATGTCAGGCAAACCCACCAAAATTGATCTGGACAAGGACACTCAAATTGATGTGCAATGCCAGGCTAGTATCTACTAGACCTTACGTTGTTGTGTTTTCCTTTTTGAATATGATTATTAGTTTATTAGAATTATTAACCCTCAGCTTTCCTTAACTAGGCGAAAATTGCATCTCAAGTTGGATTTTAATGTTTCTTAGAAGTTCACAACTTGGTAGCTTTTGATGCTTCACGAACATTGTGTAATATAGCCTTTTTGGACTATTATTCACCTAAGGGAAAACTAGGAAGACACAACTAACTTACAATGAATGGTGCAATGGTGCTAAGATTCTTGTATTTCAGATTGAAGACATTTCCAACCATGATTTCAACTTCTTTGTTATTGTCCCCAATAAAGCTAAAAAATTGTCACCACTCAAATTTACATGTTCCACTTTTTTCCCTTAGATTTGAAGCATGTCCACAAGGGGAGGACATGTGAACGAAAGGTTTGATCAATCAGATTATCCCACTTTAGAACATAATGAAACATTGGATATCAAATTAGTTGGGATCGTGTCTTCTATAGGTTAGATTAAATTTAATTTTAATACAATCTTACCGATGTTAATTACTACTAATTACTACTAAACTTGGAAGCTTAAAAACTTATGTATCAAACTTGGCTTTCTACTAATTACTACTAAACTGAGTCTTTGTTTTCCTTTTTTTTTTTTTAAAATGAAAACAAAGACTTTTTCATTGAAATGATGAAATGAGTCTAATGCTCAAAGTACAAGAATCGAAACAAAAGAGATCTTAATAAGTGACAATACAAGAACATAACTAGACCCAAATAGTATCAAACCATTCACAGTTGATTAAGAAGAAATAAATGCATCCCAATTTAAGCTAATATCTTGAATAGAGTAATCAACAAATAATTTGGATATAGAACACCAAGAGGAAGCTTTGACTTGAGCAATCTCATAACAATCCAATCAAGAAAGGGTCTTGTTTTGAAACATTCTTTGGTACCTATCAAACCAAATTTCTAAGAGAATCGCTTTCACTCCATTTACCCACAAGAGGTGAGGAACAAATTTTAAATAAGGCCCCACTAAAATCTGCATTACTTCTGAATTGCACTAAACTCAGAAGCTTAAAAGCTTATGTTGATGAGATTGGTTAAATTAAATATTTTTAAATAATTGCAATATCTTTCTAAGCTTAGAAATTAACACGAGACTCAATAAGTGAAAAAATGTTAATCAGATCGGAAAAGGTGTGACATTTTGGAGTTTGAACTTAGATGTTCTATTTGATACCAATTTAGATCTTTTATGTACATACATACATACTTACACATAATATGCATATTTATTTCATGACAAGGAATATAATACAGTGTCATCTTGTGTTGGAGGGTAACAAATAAATAGAAAAACTGAAAAATAACAATAACTTATAAGGGCTACAATATGCACTTTGAGAAATAGATAAAAGGCCTCTTTTTGAGTATGTGCGTGAGAATGAGAGATGAGGTTGTGATCATTGGCAAGCAAATCAATATTATATTTTATTATTTGTTGAATCAGTGTTTTATTTTTAAATGGACAAACAACTTGGGCAATTGGATGAATTCAGATATGTGAATGAAAATGGGACTAGAACATGCATAAAGGGTCTGAATGTGGAAAACTCAAAGTAGAGGGAATGTTTCTGGATTTACCCAATATTTTAAGCACCACTGTTAAAGTTAACCTGGCTGAACTTTTGTTTCCTTTTATTATGCATGTATTCTTTTTATAGTCATGTAATCATTGTATTCAATTTTCCTGACTATATATATGTTTCATCCCAGGTTCACCAACTGGCATTCAGCCCACATACTGATTCCAAAGGAATTATGGATCTTGTGAAATTCCTTAGTCCCAAGCATGTGATACTTGTACATGGAGAGAAACCTAAAATGGCTGCTTTAAAGGAGAGGATTCATTCTGAACTGGGAATCCCATGTCATGATCCTGCAAATAATGAAACCGTATCCATTTCTTCAACTCTTTCTGTCAAAGCAGAAGCCTCAAGCATGTTTATTCAGAGTTGTTCCACTCCTAATTTCAAGTTCTTGAAAAGAAACTTGAATGATAAGATTGATTCCAATTTAAAAGATTTAAGTTGCAAAGCAGAAGGAACTTCAAGCATGTTTATACGCAAATGCTCAAATCCCCATTTCAAGCATTTGAATAAAAATTTGGACGCCAAGTTTGATTCTAGTTTAAGTTGTGGTCCAGAGCTACAGGTAAGTGATGATAGAGTGAATGAAGGGGTCATGGTGATGGAAAATGGTAAAAAAACAAAGGTGGTACACCAGGATGAACTATTGCTACTCTTGGGAGAACAAGAGCATGAGGTTAGGTTTGCTAATTGTAGACCCATATATTTTGGAAACTTAGATGTGACCCATGTTGTGGATTGCTTATCTAGAAAATCTGTATGGCTTTCCCAGCTATTTTCGAAGCTTTCAAGTGAACTTTCAGACAGGAATGTTCAAAATCTTGGGGAGTATCTTCAAGTTGAATCATTTACACTGTCCATTTGCTCAAAAGAAAATTGCCCTTACAGAACTACAAATAGAATTGAAAATGAATCTGCTATGGTATTCTGTTGCTGTAGTTGGCTAGTTGCAGATGAAACCCTTGCATGGAAAATCATTTCCATCTTGGAGAAGCATAATCTCAGTTCAACATAAAGGGGCCTATTATGTTTGGTTTCCTTACATAAATATACCTGGAAGTAGTAATATACAATGAAGTAGCTAGCTCAATTCATGACTTGTTTGGCAAAGGAAATGATCTACTGCTTATCGCCAAGTACTCGGTGTCTGAAGTTCATAGTCTGATGCCAAATCTGGAGGTTTAAATTATGAATTGTTGGCTTTGGAAGTTTTGAATGTTGTTGGAACTGGCTGTTGATGTAAAATTGCAAGCGGATTTGTGAAGAGTGGTGAGTTTTTGATGTTAGAGTTCTCTGGTTAGTAGGTTTATTTGTCTTATTTGCGTTATAGTTCTATTGTTTATGAAGAGTTAAGAGTAATGTATGCTGTAAAAACTGGCCAAATTAATATTATTATTATTATTCGATTATAGGAATTCTCCAATTTGTTTTATTTCGACTGTATGTCCCTTTTTTCACTAATTGCTTGTCCAAGTTTCATTGATTTTGTGAAAAGAGAGAATCAGAGGAAAACAAACTATAATATAATCCACTGGTTGGAGCTTTTAGATTTAGAAATGGTTGTAAAGATGATATTGGGAATAGGGTTTTGGTTATGACGAACAAAGAGGCTACATCGTGAATCCTCAAGATTCAAGATTATTATAGGAGTTAGAGAGATTCGAACCAAAATTGGATGCTAACACTTTGAGCTTTTAGAAATTTAAGACACATCTATATGCTAGCAATTCTAACAAACATAACATTTTGTAACGTTATTTGTCTCACCAAGTAGTAATAATAATAATATAAAATAAAAAAAATTATAGGCTATTTGCTAGTCTAACTTAATTGGTTTAAGTAGTTTACACTCGATCAAAAGGCTTGGAGTTTCTCACTCCAACTTATTATTGTAAAAAAAAAATCTGGAACCTTTTCAAGAGGAAAGAAGAGATTTTCTTCATATTTTATCTGGTTAGATTTGTGTTATTGGCTATTTATGTTTGTTTACGATTCCTGGCATTTGTTCCTTGGGCCATTTATGAGTTGTCTCAGATTATGTCTCCATGGGAACTTGTCTCAGAGGTTGTTGTCCAAGATGCTAACTCTGTTTAATATTTTTTTTTTCCTTATTTAAATTATTCTGCAGATTATTTTCTTTGGGTTGTTTTCCTTTTAGGTGATTTGCCCATTTTATGTGGGGATATTTTTCATTTTTTCGCTGTATTATTTAAGTCCAAGAAGTCTTATTGTTAGAGTTGTCGCATGTATTATTGTGTGAGATCAATTATTGAGATTTGACAGATTACTTTCTATTCTAAGAAGGAAGAATTACTCTCAACTTGTGGGAATGTATTCTTCATGCTGGTCTTGCTCTGAACCTCTCAATCTTGCGGGGGAGCCTAAGAGAGTTGATAAACAAGGGATTCTCAACCTTAGGGGATTCTAAGGTATCATTCCTCTAAAAGGAGTTCTTAAGACTTAGGGGAACCTAAGTTCTCACGTGAAGGGAGTTCACAAGGAGTAAAGATATATTCAAAGTGAGAGGAAGTCTTATACACTTAGGGGGAGCTTGAGTGCTGCATTACTAATATTTACATACTTAGGGGAGCTTAAGTTCGAGTGAGAAAGAGTCTCACATTTAGGGGAGCCTAGGTGATTAAATAAGTTAGGCTGTATGTGTGTCGTTCTAATCTTCGTTATTTACAGATAAGTACTATGTTGTAACGCTTGACTTTTTCATATTAGTGATTGATCTTTCTCAAGCACACTACCCCGAGATGTATGTGGTTTATTATCAAACTGGGTTACTAACTCCGGTGTGTTCATTCTTGTTTTACTGTGTGTTACTCTACTATTGTTTCTGAATTTGCTAGGACATCTTGTGCAACAACTGTGATTTGTGCAACGAACTACTTCTAAAATTATATTTTGTATCAGAGTGGGTTACCTTTAGCTCAAGTGTTTTAATCATGAATGGAATTAAAGAAGGTGGTTCCACTACAAGTGCTCCTGTGTTAGATGGAACAAATTATTCCTACTAGAAAGCTCGAATGATAGCTTTCTTGAAATTAATTGACAACAAAACCTGGAAAGATGTCATAACTGGGTGGTCTCATCCAACTATTAAAGGTATTGATGACAAAGAGATTCTGAAACTTGAGATTCAGTGGTCTTAACAAGATAAAGCTTCCCTAGGGAACTCATGTGCATTGAATGTTGTATTTAATGGAGTTGATCGAAATATATTCTGATTAATTAACTTTTGCGTTTCAGCAAGGAAGCTTGAGATATTTTATTCGTTGCTCATGAGGGAACCTCAAAGGTCAAATTGTCAAGACTGCAACACATCAAAGTTTGAGAATCTTAACATGCATGATGACGAATCAATTGCTGACATCAATGTTCGGTTGTGGGACATTACTAACGAGTCATTTGGTCAGGGAGATAAAATTTATGAAGAAAGATTAGTTAGGAAGGTGCTTAGGTTTTTACCTAAGAGATTTGATATGAAAGTAACAGCTACCGAAGAAGCACAAGACATCACCTCCATGAAAGTTGACGAATTGTTTGCCTTTTTACTAACCTTTGAGATATCGTTAGATCACAAACCTGAGAAGAAGACCAAAGGAATTGCATTGCGATCCTTTGTTGAAGAAGAGCATGATGAACTGAACAAGGAATCTGAGGAATTTGAGGAATCTTGTTGACTCTCTACATTCCAAACAATTCAATTGTGTATTTTATAAATGGTTGTTTTCAAATATATAATAATAAGCTAGACTATTTACAAATATAGAAATGTTTAACTGTATATCAGCGATAGACCGCGGTAAAACTCTATCGCTCAAGCGATAAAAGTCTATTGTGATTTATCGCTGATAGATGGTGAAAATTTTTTATATTTGTAAATAGTTTGATATTTTTTCTGTTTATAGTAATTTTCCTTTTTAAAAATGTTGATGGAATATTGATATAATGTAGATATCGATGAATATCTCTAGAAAAATTATAAAAATTAAATTTAAAAAAATTGAATTAGTAAATAAACATTTTATGATTTTTAAATAAGTTAATATGTCTATTAATTATATTACATTTACATTAGTGACATTTTATTGTTTATATTTTATATTTTCTGGATTTTTCTACGATATAATGGAAACATCGATTCACCTCTTATATCGATGTTAAACCCATAAAAACGTGAAAATGCTGACATGTTGATGGAAATTTAATACTATATATACACTATATTAACTTTTCATGATATTGTGCAACTTTTGTGACTAGAGGACAAATAATATATATGAGTAGGAGTAAAAAACTTGATTAACCCAACCCAACCGTTTGATTGGGTTGATCATTTGGGTTGGGTTATCAGCTCATTTGGGTTGGGTTGAGTTTAGCTAAATGCAAATTTTATGAGTTGAGTTGGTTCATAAGTTCTCTTAAAATAACCCGAACTTATTATTAATTTGAAAAAGTATATATATATATATATATATATATATATAAAATTATATATTCATGTACTTATTTTAATTTTATTTAGTTTCATGATAACTTCTAAAAACAACTTTTTAGCACTTTGGAAAGAAAAATTTAATAATATAAATTGAAATTTAGTTGTTAATCTTAATTTAATATATGAAAATAATTAAATAAAATTTGTATATATTGACATTTTACTTATTTTTAGAACAAAAATTTTAAATAAAATTTTTATATATTAACATTTTACTTATTTTTAAAACAAAAATTTAAATAAGTGACCCGCGTAACCCAACCTAACCCAACCCAAATGTTTCATGATTAGGTTGGGTTCATTATTTACTAAGGGTTATTTGGGTTGAAGAAAATTACAATTTTAGACCCAACCAACCCAACTCACGAACACCCCGATATATGAGGTTAGCTTCAATGAGATATTTTGTTCTAATAATATGAAAATACCAAATGTCTAGCATGTAACATCCCCTTACACCGACTCCAAAGAATACTTTTTTTTAGGTAAAATATCAATTTAAACTCTAAAATTTCACAAGTACATCAATAAATTTCACAAGTACATCAATTTATACCTTCCATAATATTTTTGTTAGATAAACATCCTATAAGACTTATAATTTTACCAATTAAATCTCTAAACTTTCATAAGTGAATCAATTTAGACCTTAGTTAAGATCTTATTTGAAAATCATTCATGTATCAATTTTAATCGTCTATTTTGTTAATTAGACATGTGAAGAAGCCTACATGTGTAAGAATTGATGCATTGACGATATTCAAAGGTAATCTTAATAATTAGTCCAAAATGACTCACTTCCAAATTTATGAGTTTAATTATATGTGTCACATATTGTTTTTAAAATAAAGTTTTGAAGGATGATGTAAATAAATACATTTAAATAAAATTTAAAATGATATAAACCCAAAATTTAGAGTATAAATAGATATTTTGGACACATACATTCGATAACGAAGGAAATGGAATATACACACACCTACTTCAAAGTTCAAACTAATTTTCAAAATTAAACGTTGGTCATTATTGCAAAATTAAATACTTTATCAAAAAAAAAAAAAAAAAAAAAAAAAAGAAAGTTGAATCCCCATGGACTACTACCCTACCTTTTCTAGAAGGCCTTTTTTTCCTTTTTTTTCTTTCTAGGAATTATATTTTCTGAAAAATAAATATATTAATTAATTTATTATTATTATTATTATTATTATTACAGAAAAAAAAAATCAAATTCTTTCCAATATTTTAATTTAGATAAAATTGAAAAAAATTATAATTAGATATATACTCATGTTTAAAAAATTTACATTAAATGTATTTAAAAACAAAATTAAGGCGGAACTAACATGAATTTAAAGAATTTGAAGACTAATTTGTGAGAAAACAAGCCACCATTGTTTGCTTTTCTAGAAGATCCAATTTTCTTTGGAATCTTAGTTGGCAATTGTTTTCCTACAAGACTTTTTTTTTTTTTTTTTTTGGAAGATGTTTTTCTAGAAGACCTTATATTCTAATTTCTTTTATATTGTATTTCCACCTAATTACTACACTTTAGACCTAAATACTTTATACTCATTAAATCAATTTGAATTAAAAATAAATGAAATTTAGAATTCCACAAAGGAACAAAACAATGAAATCCTTTAAAAAAAAAAAAAAGGTCAATTAAAATGGTTTGCCGGGAATCGAACCAGAGTATATTGCTTGGAAGGCAATTAGAAATAACTATAAATAAAAAAAATATCAAACTATTTACAAATATAAAAAAAATCATTATCTATTTCTGATAGACAATAAAATTTTTCCATATTTGTAAATAGTTTGGTTTATTTTTCTACATTTGAAAATAACCCATTTTAATATTTGGTTTATAATTGACTAATAGTTTTTAATATAATACATGGATTATAAAAAAAAAAACTAAATATATGTTTATCCTAGCGTATTAAAATAAGATTGAACAATAGTGAATCAATATTTTTACTATATTGTAAAGTTCTAATAAAATACATGAAAGAAATAACTGATATGGACAAATGAATCTTAATGTGTTAGTTTATATATTCTTTGATAATTATTGTTTCTAAAAATATTCACCCGCATTACCATTAATATTTATAACTTTTGTGTTTCATTCCAATTTATATACATTTTTATATATAAATTTGGTCATTGTAGTTTAACAACTTTCGATATTTAATTTTATTTATATATATCTTAACGTTTTGTAATTATACTATTTCTATTGGTTAATAAATTACTAAGGATAAGGTTATGTGACATGATACGTACTTAGTGAATTGACATAAAGATATATTAAACCAAATTATATATATAAATTTTATCCACTACATATCTAAAAGCGTCGTTATTTGTAGAAAAAATGGATTTTATACTTATTTTTTGGGATGGTTTAACTAATTCTCCATATTATGTCAGCTTATTATCAATCATATTTAATACTATTCATCATTGATAGGAAAATGTTAAAACATAAACATATGAATTGAATCTTAAATACGATATAACAATTTATATATATATATATATATATATATATATATATATATATATATATATATATATATATATTTTGATGTTTTCAAATATAAAAAAATGAGCTAGACTATTTATAAATATATAACATTTGTACTTTCTAATTCTATCACGGTTTTATCGCTGATAGACAGTAAAATTTTTTCGTCTATAATAAATTTTTTATTTTATTTTTATAACTTATCTAATAAAATCCAAATTGTTGATCCTATTAGGTTTTTGGCAAAATATTAGAAAGTGCAGTTGTCCCACATCGGTTAAATTGAAGAATGGGATGGACTCCAAGCCTATAAAAAGAGCCTATGCCTCTAGTTTCAAGTCGTTCTAGTTAGAAACACTTAAATTTTTTTTGTATTCTCTAGTTTGAGAGTGGAAAACACAATTTTTCAGATAGTGAATTTTTCTTGGTCTGTAGTTTTTCTCCAAATTAGGAGTTTTCCACATTAATTCTTGTGTTCCAATTTTTCTATTTTTTTATACGGCAGAAGTGGAGTGGAAGGTATTTTCTCAACAAATCCTACCTCTAAACTTTAATAGTGTAAATGATGTGAAAATAGACCGTGAAAAAAAAAGGAGGAATGATATGTAGGGAAGAAATTTGGAAGGGCCAGCTTATATATTTTTTATTTTAATTTTTTATTATTATTATTATTATTATTATTATTATTATTATTATTATTATTTTGAAATAATGGAAATGGTATAGTGTTGGTCAAGGTCTTTCTCCATTATAATAGCAACTTTTATAAATTTATGTTCAAAGTTTTTACTTTTTTCTTAGAGTTGCTTTCAATGTCTTTGAAAATTTTCTCACAAAAGAAACTATGAGTGGGAAAAGTTTGATTTATTTCTTTTTCTTTTTGGTATTTTTAAGATTGGAATCTTCTCTTATTGCTCATTATTATTCCATAGTCCTTATTTGAAAATTTCAAATATTTTATTTTCTTGACTTTGAATTATAGATATTAAACCTTAACCCCAATTATATGTGATAATTAATTAACCACATTTTCAAATTATGACATTTCCATAAGTCTCTATATGTTAGACAAATCCTAAATTATATGATAGTTCAGTTTGTTAGAAATAACTGAAAACCATTTCTAGGTTGCTTTTAATTGATTTTCTTGATTTTACTATTTTTTGTTTGGTTCACTTTGAAAAAAAAAATACAAAAATAGAAATTAACAGTTGTTATTTAACATGCTAAATTAAAGGTTTATATTTTTTAAAAAAATGAAAAAAAATAACTTTTTAGTCACTAAGATTTTCTATTTGGTCCCTATGTTTCAAAGTGTTATTCTTAATTTTTTTAGTTTGATTTCAATTTAGTTTATAGATTTCAAACTGTTGCAATTTTACCTTTGAGTTTTGTTTCAGTTTGATTATGTTCCAAGATTTACACTTTTAACTTTAATTTTTTTTACTAAATATTCACGGTCAATCTTTAGTGATAATATCTATTGATAATTAAAAATATTTAAATTAATTATAATTAATTAAGTTTTATTATTTTTTATCACGGTTAAAATTAATTTAAATTTGACTTCATAATTAAGTTAAATTAATTAATATACATTAATGTCAAAGATTAAAATGAGTAATATTTAGTGAAAAATCAAGGTTAAAAATATAAATTTTGAAGCTTATGAACTAAATTGAAGGAAAACTAAAGGGTAAAATTGTAATATTTTATAATCTAAGAACTAAATTGAATTAAACTCAAAATTTAAAGACTATAAAGGCAACATTTTGAAACTTTAGGTATCAAATAGAAACTAGCTCGACTCAAAATCTAGAGAAAAAAAAAAATCTATATACTTTTTCCTTTAAAATTTGAATTATATTCTCGATTTTTTTTTTTTTTTACAATATTCTGGATTAGAGTTTAGTTTAGAGAAATTATTATAAACAATAAAATTTTTCTATATTTATAAATAGTTTGCCTCATTCTTCTATATTTAAAAATAATCTTTTAGTTTATTTAGTTATGTATCACATCGATAATTAATCGAGTCCAACCAAAATTTTTTTTAGTTCTCTCCCACTTTTAATAAAATATAGCATAAAAAATAAAGTAGTTGTTGAGTTACGTCTTCATCTTCATTAATTATGTTAATTGTTTTACTCATAGATCACTTTTACGAGTAGAAATACTTATACAAACAACCAAAATAATATATATATATATATATATATATATATATATATTCAATACATAATTAGTGCATATTTAAATAAGTAAGATATGAAAATTAGCTGAAAACGAAAGTGATTTTGATAACAAAGTGGGATTGGAAGAGTATCAAGAAACTTCATAGTGGAATATGCTGCTTTTGGAAGCACTTTATTGGTTCTAATATAATGACTTTGGCTTATTTTAAAAATGCATATATAGCATCTTATATATATATATATATATATATATATATATATATATATATATGCATGTTTGAGTGCTATCATTTCAAGTTCCTTTCAAAAGAAAATGAAACTCAATCCAAACACTCATAACTTTTTATCCAAAAAATGGGCAAAAAAAATCTCCAACCCAAAGTGCTTTTGATCTCCAATAATTATTACTTATTAGGAAAAAAGAAAAAAAAAAAACACCTTTTTCTTTTATGTCATTTATTCTCTACTAACTTTGGTCCCTCTTTGCCAATTATGAGTGTGTTCCACTTCACATTCTCAATGGAGTTTGGTATATGAGGTGATCCAAAATCATCATAAACATACTTAAAATAGTGTTTCTTTTACATAAATTAAATTTAGTTCAACCTACTTAAAACATGTGTATCAAATAAAATTAAAATTGCTTTTGAAAAATACATTTTTTTTTTTTACTTAAAATTACTTTTTCTATGAGTAATTTGAGAAACAAAATTTAATATCATTTTAGTTTTTGAACTTTTCTTTTCATTTTGGTACATAAATTTTCGATATTTTTTTTCTTCTGATTTTTTTTTTTTTTTTTTTTTTTTTTTACATATGTAGCTTGAAATCATGTCTATATTAAGATGTTAGTGTACATACTTGAAGTCAAAAAATTAAAAATAAAAAAGTAAAAATAAAAACTGTTATTTTCTAGAAGTTCAATAATTAAAATAAATATTTTAAAATTTTAAAGACCATAATAGAACAAATTTAATAATTTAAAGGTCAAAGTGGACAAAAGCTCAAAAATCATAATGGAACAAAATTTAAAAATTATGGACAAAATGAGATTTAATCCTTGACAAAATGTGTTTTTTAATGGGAAATTTTCACAAATAGAAAAAATGTCAAACTATTTACAGAAAATAGTAAAAAAAAAAAAAATATAGTGATAGACATTGATAGACTTCTATTAGCATCTATCAATGATAGACTTGTATCATTTCTATCACTGATAGACCTTGATAGACTTCTATCAGCGTCTATCACAACTATCTACAAATTCTGCTATTTTGTATAAATAATTTTCTTTATTTTTTTATTTTTAAAAATTTCCCTTTTTTAATCCTGAAAATTTCTTAAAAATTAAAATTTTTAATTAATGTTATGCCAATGCCACTAAACAAAATTATTATTTAAATCACTTAGAAAAAGAAGTAAGATATAAATATGATAAAACACTTCTTAAAAAATAAATAATAAGACAAGGGTTTAAATCATAAACCAACAACAATGAACTTTAAATCACTTGTTAATTTTCAGCAAAATTTTTAAAAGTATTCCAACAACTAGAATGTCTATTATTTCAATCAACATAGCCACCATATTATTATATAATAAAAATGTGAATAATGTACCTTTCTAGCCGCCCTTGAATTTTGATTCATGAATGTAATGAAAATGTCAAGCTCATAGAAACTATATTATTAAATTTTTTAACATTTAATAAAGATATATTTCATTATTATATTGTATAAAGGTTTGGACCTAAGTGTGTGTTGTATAGTATATGTTAAATATTCTCAGCTGAGGTCAGTGTGAAATATTTATAATTCAATTGACATCATTGATTAAATTATGAAGATTCTGTGTTTGGAATAGGGGAGGTTTTGGAGTTAAAAAATTGGTGGAGAGTTGCAATTTAAAGGTTATTTAAAGTGAAAATTGAAGTGGAATAATTTTATGATTGGTTGGTGGTTCAAAATAAGTAAACAACACACCACTCAAAATCACTTTTTTTAAAAAAAAGTTGAAAATTACTCAAAAATGCTTTTTGAAAATTACTTTCTAGGAAGACTTTTTGGGAGTTTTATTTATTTTTATTCATTTTTTTAATATGATAAAAGTTTCAAAATTTATTAAAAAAATATTATAGACCACGTTTACCAAGTGAAAACGTAATAAATCAATGATACGTAATATGAAAAGTGAGCCTCATTTGATTACATTTGGTGTTATTTACCCGTGTTTTGCATTTGTACTGACACATGGGTTCACCTTCCCAATTTATAATAAAAAAATGCAAATTGATTGACGATCGGAGGATGCTCAATCTAACTGCGTCTGGAAATTACGTCATGTCGTTATCGCTATCAGTACAGTTACCTTTATTGTTACTATTCCAAAGAAAAATATTATGAATTTTGACGCCTTTACTGTTACCATTATGTTGTCGTTTGACCATCAAATGTATATGTAATGGTAACCGTAACGATGAAAAAATTCATAATTTTAAATAAACGCGATCAAAGCAATTTAATTACGTTTGCGATTTAGGTTCATTAACAATTGATCCATCAATTAAAATTTCATTACGATTACAACAATTTTTATTACGATTTGGTAAATGTAATCTTAGTATTAAACAAAATCTTCGGTTAAAGAGACGACCTTTTTTAAAATTCAATTTCAAGACAAAGTTGTCTGTTTTAATCATCTACAAATATTTTTCATAACCAGTGTGTATAGGTTGGTGCAATTAGGGGTGTTAAAAAAACCCAATGACCTCAATAAACTGATCAACCCAATCCAACTCGTACGATTTGGGTTGGGTTATTAACTCATTCGGGTTGGGTTAGGTTAGTTCATGGGTTCACCTAAAATAACCCAAAATAACTCGAACCAACCCAAACTTATTATTAATTTTAAAATGTATATTTTTTTACTTATGATAAAAGTATAGATACATATATTTATTTTAGTTTTATTTAATTTTTTTTAATAATTTTTTCTCCAACAACTCTTAAAAACAATTTTTTAGTACTTTGAAAAGAAAATTTGCATAATATAAATTGAATTTGAGTTGTTAATTCTAATTTAATATATGAAAATAATTAAATAATTTTTTACATATTAACATTTTACTTCTTTTTAGAACATAAGTTTAAATAAATGACTCAAATAACCCGAATCAATCCAACCCAAATGTTTCATGGTTGGGTTGAGTTGAGTTCATTTTTTAATAAGAATTATTTGGGTTAAAGTAATTTACCATCCGAACAATTAGGTTGGATCTAAAATGTCTTGCAATCTAACTCAACTCAACCCACGAACACCTCTAAGTACAATGGCAGAGATATTGTTCTATCATTAATGAGTAGTTGGGTTTGTTGATTCCCACCCTAGTGCAATTTTGCTAATTTTTTTTCTTTTATTTTAAACACACAAAATATTCAAATGTCATTCAGTTTTAGTTTTGTTTTTCCTTTCAAATGTTTTTATAAGATTGAAATTTAAATAGGTCATTTTATTAGTTTTATGAAATAGTGTAATAGCTAAAATATAAAAAACAAATAATAAATTTTAGGAAAATTTTTAAAAATATAAAAATAAGGGAGACTATTTACATAAAATAGCAAAATTTTTGGATAGTTGTGATAGATGCTGATAGAAGTCTATCGGTGATAGAAATGATAGAAGTCTATCACTGATGGATGCTGATAGAAGTCTTTCAATATCTACCAGTGTTTTTTTTTTTTTTTGCTATTTTCTGTAAATAGTTTGATATTTTTTTCTATATGGGAAAATTTTCCTAAATTTTAAATATTATCTCTTATATTATAGAGTTATAAAATATGAGTATATATATAAAAGGTGGGAGATACAAACCTTGAATTTCTTGGTCAAATGTACAAGTTTTATCAATGAACTATGCTTACGTAGACCAATAAATAACATTATAAAAACTAACATGAATGTGCCAAGTTATTTTACAATATTTATTTATTATTAAAATAATTATGTTATAATTTAAGTCCTATGGTGTACCTTATGTCTAACATTCACAGCATTAAGACTCTACTAACATGTTAAATCAAATGGTCAGTTCAACTTAACAAGATAACATTCACTCTACAAACAAAATAGAAAGGTAAATGCAATGTGATGTGGTTGTACTGGCTCAAACAATATTATCTTAGGTATCCACAGACTGGATTCTTTCGAAAATTAGCTCATAAGTAGATAAAAAGAATAAACTTCATTAATTCAAATGTCAATACAAAATACCAAAAAATAAAAGAATAAGAAAAATAACAAGTAATAGATAAATAATGTTAGAAAAACAGTACAAGAACTCCTTGAGTAAAAAACCACACACTAAATGGCTTTCTATGATGGATTCAACATTTTTCAAGGTGAATCCTCACTCTACACATGTCCTCATTGCTGGGATTAAAACCCAAAACGCAGCGGAAACGTATCAGAACCGTATCTCAAAATTAATTTTAATAATTTTGAAATACTTTTACTTTGGCAAAAAAGACTTAAATTAATCTAGGTTAAGCAAAAAATTAGAGAATAAAAACTCTTACGTGTTGTGTCACCACCACTTGGAGACCTTCCTATTCTCTGAATCTTGAGGGAAGGTTTGTGGAACCTTTTTGGCACAGGAAAAAAAATACAGAACTCTTCTGGATATTTTTTTTAGAGAACGCTGAGAATTTTGTTTTTTTTGTTGAGAGAATGGTTCACACCCAACAAAATTCTATTTTTGCACTATATAAAGAAGCGAGAGAAAAATGGGAAAAGTGGGTGTTATCCCACGTCTTAAGTAACTCCCCTACGTGGGAGTTACAACAAACTTAATTAATTAAAATTAAATTAATTAACTAAATCAATAATTAATTAAATTAATAATTAATTAATAATTAATAATTAATTAAATCTAATTTAATTAATCAATTCATTTAAATCATATTTAAATGAACATCTCTCACATAACCTATAGTTTTAATTCAATTAATTTAATTAAATCAAATTTAATTAAATTAGATTAAATTAAATAACTAATTAATTCTCCAATTAATTAATTACCAAATTAAATATCAAATATTTAATTTTAACCTGCATTTGAATCAAATTCAAATACATTTCTCTCATAACCTATAGTTTTAATGTACATCTAATGCGCATTAATTTTAACCTATAGTTTTAATAAAATAATATTTGAACAATTTCAAATATTTAATTCTCTTACAAATTAACTTTGAATCATATCCAAAATTATATTTATACTATAAAGTTTAATTTGTAAAATAAACTTTATATTATAATGTATCATTATACATTATACTTTTTCCCTTAGAAAATTTGAACTATTCAAATTTCAACCAATAATAACCTCAATATTCTTTACGAGCTAGGAAGGGGACCTAATGGACCTACAGATCAGAAGCTCCAACGATATGAGATTAACGGGCTAAACTCATTAACCACATTAATCAATATTCGTTAACTGTGGGTACACTCCACTAAAGACCCACAGTTGCACTCTTCTCACTGTAGATATATTTCTGTGTCCACGGATATAGACCAATGACAGCAAGTTAGTCCTTCACAAGTGTTCGTAACACCAGCTGGGTCAAATTACCGTTATACCCCTGGGTTACTTCTAAATCCTTAAGTACCAGTGCTCCTCTAATGAACAACCTGTTTATGGTCCAACCATCAAACAGAAACCCCTCTCGGGCCAGTGAGAGGGTAGGGCCCTATGTTCAAGTCCCGGATACACCACTTAAGGGAACACTTATCTACTTACCCTACAGTCGAGAAGGAGTGAAATCCATCTTGTATAATTATGTTCCCAGCTCCTCACTCAGTCTTGTCCCCAAAATGGTAGGCATATCGAGTCGACAAACGGGCCACTCTCACCCATACAAATCAAAGGAAAATCCCTCGTGAACAGGAGTTCACAATATACTCAAGATTAAGACTAAGTTGCCTAGGTCAACCTATTGAAATAGAAACCTAACCAGTCAACGGAGTTACATCTAGTGATTACTATTTCGTGGTCCAGTCTTATGCAAACTCATTGCATAGGATACCCCCACTCGCATGTCTCCTACATGAACGCGTTGGATCATTGCGTTTGTATCAAATACAAAGTGGACCGTATCCATAGTGTTACCAGGATAAGGTACCCAACCCTATCTTTATACTATAGACCCTTTAGGTTGTAACTTGAACATTGATCTCTATATGTCTCTACATATTGTTCAAGACTCATAAAACAACCTAGGATGTTAGTTTATTGGATTTTAGGGTTATTAAAACAAGATAAAATAATCAATAACATTTATTGAATAATAATGAATAATCATTTATTAATGACGGTCAAAATACAACATTTACTATCTACGAGTTTTAGGGCATCAAACCCAACAAACTCCCACTTGAACTAAAACTCTAGTTAGTGGGTTGTACAAGATAATACAAAACAATGGAGATGGTAAATAATACGAATACAATAAACTAGGGCATCAGTATACCCATTACACATCTCCCACTTGCCCTAGATTACCCAATGTACAAATCTCGCAGACCTAGATTTTCTAGATGACCCTCAAACACTTTAGCCGAGAGATTCTTCGTAAATGGATCAACAATATTGTGCTCCGAAGCGATCTTTGTGACGATCACATCTCCTCGTTGCACAATCTCTCTTATAAGGTGATACTTCCTCTCAATGTGCTTTCCTCGTTTATGGCTTCGAGGTTCTTTAGAGTTGGCTACTGCCCCGCTGTTGTCACAGTATAGGGTAATAGGCAAGTTCATATTTGGAACAACTTCCAAATCACTTAAGAACTTTCTGAGCCAAACTGCTTCCTTTGCTGCTTCACAAGCAGCTACATACTCTGCCTCCATAGTGGAGTCTGTTATGCATCCTTGTTTGATACTTCGCCATACTACAGCTCCCCCATTTAGGGTAAACACTGATCCTGACGTGGATTTCCTAGAATCTTTGTCAGTTTGAAAATCAGAGTCAGTATAACATGTAAGGATCAAATCCTTAGCTCCATACACTAGCTTGTAGTCCCTCGTTCTCCTAAGATACTTGAGGATATTCTTAACTGCTGTCCAGTGGTCAAACCCTGGATTAGACTGGTACCTACTAACTATTCCCACTGCATAACAAATGTCTGGCCTAGTGTAGAGCATAGCATACATTAAGCTGCCCACAGCTGAGGCATAGGGAATACGTCTCATATCCTTAACTTCTTGAGGTGTCTTAGGACATTGTTCCTTAGACAAGTGAACCCCATGTCTGAAAGGTAATAAACCCTTCTTCGAGTTCTGCATCGAATATCGAATCAACATTTTGTCGATATAAGTTGCTTGAGACAGAGCTAGCGTTCTATTCTGACGATCCCTAATAATTTGGATCCCAAGAACATGCTGTGCCTCTCCTAAATCTTTCATTTGGAATTGGGCTGCTAGCCATTTTTTAATGTCAGTAAGGTATCCTACGTCATTCCCAATGAGTAAGATATTGTCTACGTATAGTACCAAGAAAGCTACTTTACCTTTGATGATTTTCTTGTAAACACAACGTTCATCAACGTTTTGGTCAAAACCAAAAGATTTGATCGCAGTATCAAATCTAATATATGCATCTATCAAAGTCTATTAGACATAAACAGTCGTATATAGTATATTAGAGTCTATCAATAAAAGGGCCTGTAAGTCGTATACTTATATTTCTATCAGTGACATACTTCTATATACTTCTATTAAGGTCTAATCAAATTTAATCCAAATTACTTAACCAAGACGAAATCCAAAATTAAATTTCAATTGACCAAAATTAACTTCTTTTGAAAACTGCGGGACGTTACAGTACCAATGATACTTCTATATAATTCTATTAGGATCTATTAGCATGCATACTGTAGTTTTGGTTGTCTCTTTAGCTTCAAATTATCAAGATGACTATATGTAAAGACAAAGTATCAGTTTATCACTATACACAAACCTTAAACAAATAAAGTATATCAAATAAGTATATCAATTATAGACTTTTACCACTGATAGATCATTATCTATCAATGATAGAAATAAAACCAGTGATAGACTTCTATCATTGTCTATTATTGATAGAAGTCTATCACTGATGTTATCAATGATATAGAGTGATAGAAGTCTATCACTGATAGATAGTGATAGAAGTCTACCACCAATATACTTCCTTATTCTATCACTTCTATTGTTGATAGACCCACTATTTATTACATGAAGTCTATTAGTGATAGTAGCTTATAGAGTTAAAATAACAAAAAAAAAAAAAAAACAATCAATGATAGACTTTTCAATATACATCTTTCAGAGTTTATCTGACATAAACAATCATATAGTATATCAGAGTCTATCAATAAAAGCATCTATTGATCACATACATATAATTCTATTAGTGACATAGTTTTGTATACTTCTATCAAGGTCTAATCCAACTTAATCTAAATTACTTAACCAAAGTGAAATCCAAAATTAAATTTTAGCTTATCAAAATTAACTTAATTTGAAAATGTATGGTGTTATAGTAATTAGTGATACTTCTATATACATGTATTAGGATCTATCAATATACTATAGGTTTTAGTTGTCTTTTTGGCCTCTAATTGTCCAAGTGGCTATATGTAAAGACAAATAATCTATTTATCACAAGCACCTCAGACAAATAAAGTATCAAATTATAAGTATATCAGTAATATCTCTGTTAGTGATAAAAATAGATCAATCAATGATAGACATAGAATCAATGATAGACTTCTAGCACTGTCTACCGTTGATATGATAAACTTCTACCATTATCTATTATTGATTTCATAGATAGTGATAGAAGTCTATAATTGATAGACAGTGAGGAAAGTCTACCATTGTCTATCATTAAAACTAGGAGTTTTGTGCCTCCAACGTTTTTTATGTCTTTATTGGATTTTTTGGACATTTTTAATGAGCTGAAGGTAAATTTTGCTATCTTTTGCAATTAGTTTTAAGTTTTGCTATTTTTGCAATAGTTTAGTCTCATTTTTCTATATATGCAAGGAGATCTATATCCAAACATCTCATGGTAAATTTGAAGAATTAATGGTAATAATGTGTTAAAAGATTTTTACCAGTTAATAAAAGAGACAAGGGAGTGTTATCTCCCCATCTTTTTCAGAGAATAATGATAATAATGGGTTAAAGTTTGAAGTATAATCTCTAGAGTTTCAGTTTCAATTAATGGGTCTCCTATGGGTATTTTTCTGAAAGGAGACGTCTCTTTGACAAGAGGATCTATTGTCTCCGTATCTTTTTGTGATTGTCATGAAACTACTGTCTTATTTGTTTTATTCTCTGTTTCCTTCTTTTCGGTTCCACTAACATCGTGATCATGTTGGGCTCACTCATTTATGTTTTGCTGATGACTTCATGACTTTAAGTGTTGGGGACTAAGGTTCTCTATCCTTCATGTAGACGATTTTGAGTTGGTTTTCGGTATTGTCTAATATTGTTGGCTAATGATGGTAAGAGTTTGATGTTTCATGCTAGTATGTCTCTTAGTCAGGTTGGGGGTCTTATAGCGTTCATGGGGTTCCCTTCGACTTCTCTCTTTATCCGTTATCTTGACTTGCCTCTTATTTCGGGCAGACTCTCATATGCAAATTGTTTATCTCTATTGGAAAGAGTTATTACTCATGGTAAGGCAACTGATGAGGAGAATTATAGGATAAATAGTATATTTAGGTCTAAGATTTGTTTAGTTGTTAATTTAGATTAATTAGTGTTTAATTAGAGTTAATTGGTTAATTATGTTATTTCCTTGTAATGCTATAAATAGCATCTTTAGGGTTGTAATAGGCAACTTTTGAATATCCATTTGAAATAGAACATTGTTCTTGGAGAGTCTTCTCTCATCTTTATGGATAGATTTTATTTGTTTGGCAGTGGACTTGGCCTAATACCTCAACTCGCTGCATCAGCAACCCTAATACTCAGCTCAAAGATCCAAGCTTTTGTTGAAGCAAGAACATTTAAATCCAAGAAACTAACACGTTCTTATACAAAATTTAGATCAACCTAGAGAAAAAGGCTAGAATTAGATTACCTCTTAAATCGAGGATCTAGAAGCAAGATTTGAAACCATGTTCTAGATTGAGTCACTCCACAATCAAACTTGATTAAGGTTTGATTGAATGGCTCAAATGTATTCTATCCCAAAATTTCAAGAAAAACTCAGAAAATGCAAAGGTGATTGTTGAATTCTAAGAAAAGTCTCAAATATGAGAATTGTTACCTACATGCTAGGGTTGGTGATTTCTTCCACCTTGATGGGACTGAGCAAGTATAATTGATTGTGTCTAAGGTTGGAAGAGAGGATCCTGTAACTTGGATCCCTTGCCTTTTTGGAGTATTTTCAATCGCTCGTGTCTGTGAGTCCTTGCGTCCTAGACATCATATGGTGCCTTGTTCTAGCCTTCTTTGGTTTGGTGAGAATATTTTCAGACATTTTTCATTGCTTGACTTCTTGTTTGAAATCGATTACATACTTGTGATGTGGGGAGGGTGTTCCCATTGGATATCTCATTGGGATGTAGAGCTCAATTGGATTTATCACTTTAGTATAGGTAATCGGTTGAGACCTAAAGTCTAGAGAGTCACTTGATGTGCTATGATTTATCATTTTTTACACGGGGTAATACTTGTGTCCATGAAGCTACCTTGTGGTCTCCTTAGGTGGTTAGGCAGGTTGTGCAGTCTGAGATTTTTATTTATTGTTTTAAGCGGTTTGGATCTTCTATTGAGGGGACTCAAGAGAGCTCTTCTGCTTTAGACATTTTTTCTTGAGTTGTGGGTGTTTTTTCTTCTGTGTGTTTAGTTGGTTTTTGTCCTTGTTATTTTGTTAGCTCTTTTAGGTGTATTATGTTTGTGTCTTGACATCAGGTTGTGTGGTCCATTTTTCTTTATTGCAATTCAATACATTTGTCAATATTCTACATTTCAATAACATTAATTTTCCAATCTAATGTTTACTTTCATTTTAATATAGTAAATGGTCACTTGTTTGGTGAAAATCTAAGTATATCCAATACATGCACATTTACATTCATTTGGATTGGTGTAAAATGAAAGCAATCAAATATATCTTAGAAATGTTGATCACTTTATGAAAGCCCTCTTCCAAGCTATTTTCAAACTCATTCAAGCAATGATTTTTACTTTAACACATTTGAAATCTCTTTTGCTATTAAATATTAATTAGGTTTAAGTTTAAAGTATCGATGTTGATAGAAATGTTGAAGTCTCAATGTTATGAAGATACTAGTTATATAGATATGTATGACTAATCATAAAAATAAATATTTTTAAAAAATATATAATATATTTAGTTAATATAAATATTAGTCATATTAATTAGTGTATAAAATTACAAGAAGATGAGTAACTAGTTGGTTAGATAAATAATACACGTTTTAAGTTATTTCCAAGTTCGATGGAAATGTAGATTTTCGCATTAGCTGATGTTGCAATCTAAAACAAACGTAACTTGATGGTGTTTGAAATAGCCAAGAAAAGGAAGTTTGACCCTATCCAATAGGCTTGGGAGTTTGTTAAGGAAATGGATAAGTATGTTACTCAGAGAAGTTCGAGTTTGTCTCAGGTCCAAATTCTCTCTCTTTCGATTATTGATGATGTTCACATCAACCGATGGAAGCCCTCAGAGGGTAATTTGTATAAGCTTAACTTTGATGTTTCTTTCACCATGGGAGAGGTGAGCTTTGGAGCCATTGGTCGTAATTGTGATGGTGAATCTTTGATTTCGAAGCAAAAAGTTCTAAAGTTCATTGGTACTATTGATCTTGTCGCTGCTACTTTCCTGGACGAAATTATTACAGTAAAGAAACATGAATTTATCCTTTATAGGTTGAAACAGATTTGATATCATTTTAGTTTTGTTCTTATCTGTATTACTAAAAAAAATACAAGTACTTTTATGAATTTTTTTATCCAAAACAACATGACATTGAAAGACATCGTGCATTTATATTTCCAATGTATATATAGAAAAAAAAACTATTCAATATTTAGATTAAAAAAAACAAAAATAAAAAAAATGCCCCCAATTCACATGTCGATTATGAGCAACACTAAGATAAATTAATCAAACAACAAAAACATTTAAAATGATAGTAATAAAATTATGGATAATTTTAGACTGAGAAAGTTGCCACATCCCAAATAGACTTAAGACGAGTAGGAAACTGACCTAGAAGAGATGATATTGAAGGATAGGCAAAACAATAGGGTCGCTTAGCCCAATTGGTTTGTTCAACCCTCTCTTTTAGATAGATGTCAAAGAAGATTGAGCAAAACAATTGGACCATCCAACCTAATTGTCTCGCCTCGACTTCAAAGGCTGAGGCCCAAGCCAACTTGTGCCATTCTTAGACCCCTATTTGGCACCCAACACTTGTGTGGCTCAATCCAGCTTTCTAGAAGTTCCTATTCATAAAACGAAGGAAATTCTAGGTGTAGCCCCACTACATATAAAGCATGACAACTGTACAGAAGGTAAGTTCATCTTCTACCCTAAAAAGCTCTCTCTAAAATCAAATTAGGACATCAGAGTGTCTATTGCAAGCACTGCACAAGTGTGTTATTTTGCTTATTTTGTCGTGACCTATTCTTCAAATTACAAATTTATAGTTGTTGACCTAAGAAGGTTATATATGTTTTTCCAATTCGGGCATCAACATAATTAAAATTTTATTTCTAATTTCCTTTAGAAAAGAAAAAACAAAGGTACTTTTTGAATATGAAGACAATTTTTAATCACGAACTAAAATATATGTCTTTTTTTTTTTGGGAAATCCAGGTCGTTTTATCTATTAAGTGGAACTAAACAGTGATGCTTTAATTATTATTGCAAATACTATTTTTAAACAACTTAGTATACTTTAATTAGTATAATGACAGTGGAAAACAGATTAGTTTTAATTATATTAGTTGAGAACAAGGGAAAAGGACAATTATTACAATGTTAAAATTATCTATTAAAAAGGGGAGTTTTTAAAATTAAAAAAAATAAGGAAACTATTTACACAAAATAGCAAATTTTTTAGATAATTGTGATAGACACTAATAGAAGTCTATTAGGATCTATCAGCGATAGAAATGATAGAAGTCTATCACTGATAGATACTGATAGATCAATGTCTATCAATGTTTTTTTTGCTATTTTATGTAAATAGTTTGACATTTTTTCTATCTGTAAAAATTTTTCTATTAAAAACAATCCTTTCCAATCAACCTAATATTTAATTTATTATCATATCGGAGTAAATGATAAGACATCAGTTCTCTCTTAACATTTTTTTACGAAAATTGCAATAGTAGTAAAAAAAACATATGACTATTTGCAAATATAGCAATTGTTTTTTAAAATTGTAAATATAGCAAAATAAAAATTAAACTTGATTCCCAATTTTTTATTATTACGATTTTACCCTATTTGTGTATCAGCAAGTATATCTGATATATACTTTATATTTTGGTATATTAGTCAACTGATATACTTTATATTTTGTATATCAATTAATCGATATATTTTAGTTAAAAGAATATCATTTATACAATTGATATATCATTACTTTAATTGTGTTACGCTCAACGTTGTTTGTTCAATTATAGTAAATATTATTTTTTTTGTTTTATTTTGATATAAAGTTATTTTCATCTAATTAGTTCAATTTTGATGTTGATGGTATATGTTAAATGCATTAATTTTGTCAAATGATATACGAAATATAAATTATATTAGTTAATCTATTTTATTTTCAAAAATTTTATATGATTTTAATGGTATATAAGTTATATTTAATTTAGTATTTCGATTGTATAACAAATATTTTGTATTTCGTATATTAATTGATTGATATACCTGATTTAGAGAGTAAAAAAACATATCAATGATATTGTTGATATACTAAATATGACGTATATCATTTAGAAGGACACTTAAAAGTATAATATTAACATTTTAATTGTATATTAATACTAATTCAAAATCAATTACATGTATATCATTAGTGTATCAATAGTATTTTATAATGACATCAAAATGCAATATTAAGTATTTGGTGTATCAGTAGTTTATGAACTTTCATTCAAATTTTAGTTTAAAAATTAAAATGTAAAAATTAACATAGTTTCTTAAATTTTACCCATTTTTAAAAATCTTTTTAATTAAAAATAATTTTAAAAATAAAAAACGAAAAATAGAAAATAAGAAAGAGAAACGTTATCCACGAATGTAAATATTTTCAATGAAGGCTCAATTTTTTAGAGAGAAAAACCATTAACATGTCAATAATAATTATTATTAGAAAAACAGCCTTTCACTCTCCATTTCAACCACATATTTTTATAATTAATATATTGCAGTGAAAGTAAACGGTAATTTCCCCTGTTTTTTTATTCCTAAGAAAAATTCTTCCCGTTAATACTCTTTTAAATTTTTTTTTTAAAAAATAATGTTATTTTAATAAATAATGACCAAAATAGAACATAAATAAAAATATTTTAAAAAATAAGTGAGAAAATCGTTGACAGAGTCTCCGATTTCATAAAATTAGTCCATATGGCACGCAAATCGTGGACTGCATTACGATTTTGTTCACATGTCTAGGTCAACTTTGCCACGATTGCATTCATTTTGCTCACATATCATAATTTTGCAGACACTTGGCTGGATAAATCATGGATCCCGTCTACAATTTTGATGACGGGTAGAAATCATGGACCTCGTTCATAATTTTGCTATCCTATTTTTGTCAATAGTTTCAACCCAACTCTATTTTTGTCATTATTTATTAAAATAATATTATGTTTAGAAAAAGCCACTCTTTTTTTTTAACTCCTCCTATTAATAAATAGCTATTTAGCTAAAGCTACTTTTGTCACAAAAAAAAACATTATATTATTCAGCTAAAGGTACTTTTGTCACACAAAAACATTATATTATTCAACTCTCTCATTCTGTAGTAAACCATTTTCCAGCAGCCAAAATTATAAAATAAAATAAAATCAAACCATTTTCAAGCCCCCAAATTATTAAAAGAGAAAAAAAAAATCAAAGTAATTTGGTGAGATCTTGCAGAAGAAGGCAACTAAGGTACAAGGAAACTTCCCATTACACATAGCAGTGATAAATTTCTAATATATAATACATATTACTTTCATTCAAGGATCTAATATTAATTATATGTTATTTTAATTTATAATATATATATATATATTTGGAAAATATAGACACTACTTCCATTTATTACTTGTTGCATCAACTATTAAGATGAAATAAATATACATTTAGTTGTATATTACTTTTAGTATTATTTATTACTTGTTGTACACGTGTAATCTTTGTATTGCCTATATATAGATCTGATTGCTTTTTAATAAAATTAAGCAAGTATTATTTACATTCTTACTGAATATCAACCATCTTCAAAAATTATTCGAAATCCAATAATATTAAATAATTTTTCTAGGAAATGAAATTTTTTAGTGTGAAAGAGAAAGTAAAGCCACGTTTACTTTAGGTGAAACGTAATTCATCAATGGTAATCTGAAAAATGGATCTCAGTTGATTACATTTGTTTCTGCTTACATGTTTCGTAATCGTAATGAACAGTGGAGTCCACCCCCAAATTTGTAATCAAAATGTGTAATCTAATTGAGAAACATAGGATGCTCAATATGATTGCGGTTGAACATTACGTGGGACCAACTATCTTTACCGTTACCGTTATTATTATTGTTACAAATATTGTTACGGTAAAAGTACGAAAATTATGAATCTTCCATATTTATTGTTACCTTTACCTTTACGATTACCGTTACTGTTAGGGACGAATTTAGTATAGGCCTAATGGGAGCTTGAGTCCCCCTCAACTTCCTTTTAGACCTAGTCTCCAGATTCAAATTTATAATTCGAACTAGATCGATCAAAAGCAATTGATTAATTATTAAAATCTCATTACGACTGCACTAATTTTGTAATTAGCAAATGTGACCTACGAACTGCGAAGTTTAGTTATGATATTTTACTTAGATAAAGTTGAACGTGAAGATAGGAGCCAAGGGGACTAGAGCCACGTGTGAAGGCAAAACCCCGTAAATAATTAATTTGAGAAAAGAGAAATGAAGTAAGCACAGACGTCGATGATTAGAGCGTGAGCAAATGAGTGGTTTGTTTAGTATTATTAATTGTTAGTTATTAATTATGGTTTAAAATTGAAGGCTTCTAGAATTGCTAACGCCAAAAGATTCGGTGCTTTTACGACAGAAAATCAAATCCAAATCTCCAACTAAATATTAATTCATTAAATTAAGAAAGAAAGTTTAATACGGGTTTTGGTCAAAAGTCTTCGTCATTAATGCCAAATTTCTAGCCCTTCTCTTCACACCCACGCAATCTACAGTCACCTCTCCCTTTATTATTACTTATTACCCCTTTTTTTCTCTCTTAACTTTTATAATTTACTTTAAATACTATATTTTTCTATTACAAATTTACACGTAAAACTATAAATATTTAATTTTTTTACCACACGTAACAATTATCATTGAACTAAACTCACTTTGAGTAATAGATGTCAAAATTCAGACTGAGAAAAACGGATATGACCTTCACGTGACAATAATGCGTAAATTTATTATTTGGAGAAGAGAGAACCTGCAAAACAAATAAAAATGGCTATGATGTCAAACTCAGAGATGTAGAACTTTAGGGTGGAGAAGAAGTTAGAAGTTTCAGTTTTAGATTAACATAAGTTGAAGTTCTCATATCAAATTACCTCATATGAAATTATAATAATGTATTTTGTAGAGAGAATGACTTGAAGTTTATCTTTTCCGATTAGAATTAGGACGAGATAGATTTCTCCTTATTCTACATAAGTTAGGATTTGATTTGATTGGATCACCTAGACTTATTTGATCTCAAATTTTGTTTTATGGCTTATTTCATCCAAATTCACCCATAACGGTAGGCCTCACTCTCAAGTTGAAATTCATGGTTCAACTTTTTAATTGTTAGCTTGGAATTCAACTTGGGAGTACTATTTTCTAGAGCACATAAATTTTATAAAGAAGACATATAATTATTACAAAATAACTAAGTCATGCTCGTTTAGTTATTAATTAATAACATGGAAATTAAACAAACTCGCTATCAACTTTCAATGTAGCACTAGAAAATTTTCAAGTTTGAAATAAAAGTTATCTGAAATTTCTATCTGATAGAAATCTTCAAGGTTGAAAGACGCTTTATTTGTTTCTTCCAATCTAAGCCTCTAGTGTCTTGCATTATTTCATAATCTTATTTGTCCTACCCTTTAGGGTTTGTCTGTTTGTTGGTTTTTTACTATGGGATGAAATTCTTCGAAGTACTTAATACTAAACTGTTGTAAATAAGCTCAAAGGTACAATGAGATGAAAAAGAAAGTACAAAAAATTTATCACTGTGCCTATAAATCTACCTAAGTCCTTTTTTTCGAGATGAACAATAGCAGTTATGCTTGTTCTTTTGAAGCAAGCACCCGAAAGAGAATTACAAGGATGAGCAGGACTGGAACACCATCTCCTAGAGTGTTCTTATTGAAAAACAGAAAACAATAGAGTTCTAGGTAGCTTGAGCTTGTTGGTCGAATCTGATGCTTTGGGGAATGCAAATGGTGCATTTTATAGATAGAAGGGATTAGGATTTCCTTAAAACACCTTACAGCGCTCTTTCCTAATTGGTCTGGATGGAATAAATGAAAATTCGATCTAATTAGGACCGAATTTGAGAAGAATATGCAAATCCCAAAAATTATAGAAAAAAATATGGAACTTTCTGTTTTTGTAGGATACGGTCGCAATCCAATCAGATATGGGCGCAATTTTGACTCTTCCTTTCACCCTAGTGTTTTGTCATCAGAAGCCTTGCAACTGCAATCCAATCCAATCGCAACTTTGGCAGTATTTTGCATATGACATAAAAAACACAATAATTACTTAAATTTTACTAATCAAGGCTAAAACACAAGCATAACTTATTTTTGCATAAGATCACTCATAAAGCTATTGAGTATGTTATGAAACACATGTTTTAAGTCTAAATAATTCATCCAAGAGAGAGTTATCAGTGCTTCCAACTTACTTTGCTCAATAGACCCAAACACAATCCGACATGTGACGTAGATGTGCATAAATTCAATTAGTAGGTCTTGCTTTTCTAAATTTTGGAATACAAAGGTAAAGCACTCTCGTCCCTATAGAAAACACCAAATGTTGGTGCCAAAATTCGGACAAGGAACAATGCACTTGACCTTCACGTGGCAACAACGATATATTTGTAATTTGGAGAAGAGAGAACTTGCAAAACCTAGAAAAAATAGCTATGTCAAACTCAAAGGTGAAGAATTGTAGAATTGAGAAATAACAAGAAGTTTAAGTTCCAGAAGAAGTTCCAAATCTCAAATTAAGATACCTCATAAGGGGTTATAATAATGTATTTACGAAGAGAATGACCTAAAGTTTACATTTTCCTCTTAGAATTAGGATGAGATGGATTTTTCCTTATCCTTATCCTAAGTTAGGATTCGATTTTATTAGATCACATGTACTTATTGGATCCCAAATCTACTTTCTCTTGAATTTATCTTCCCTGATTTTTCTCCTGGTTGTTGACCTATTTGTCCGGTCCAATTTCACCTACAACAAAAATATTGTTTATTTTGACCATATATTATTCAAAATGTTTGGTCTAGTCTCTATTCTTTTAAAAAGTGACTCTTTAGAGTTCCTTTTAAGTGTTTTTAATCCCATTTCTTATCACTATTTGAGCACAATATTACACTTAATAAATTTCTCGAAATGCAACCATACATTTATTATTAAAAGGTTAAATTTGTACACCAAAACATAATCGATGTTAAATATTCAAATAATAAACGAACATAAAAAGTACAACACAAGACAAAAGTTAACATCCAAAATTATTAGGTATAGAAACCAAAATAAGATTTAAATCATTTCAATTGTAAACACTCATTCACGAGAATATTTTCAAAGAGAATGTAAGAGTAGTTTTTAAACTTTCGGTCAAATTATAATATTTTAATTGGTTGAACTATGCTTAAATTAACTGTTCATGTATATTTATGAATATAAAACATATTTTTAGTATGAGTTTGATTCTTTTAATCTTGAGTTTTGAAAATTTATTCAATTGTCAATGTTATACATTAAACTAACTTTTATAACACTAACTTGATTTTGTGCCAATTTTTATTTTTTTTATTTTTTTTAAATAAGTGGATGCATTTAGTGAATATTAAACATAGGGCAAGATTAATATTTAGGGGACTTTTTAAAAATAAAAAAATAAAGAAACCTATTTACACAAAATAGCAAAATTTTTAAATAGTTGGATAGATGATGATAGAAGTCTATCAGAGTCTATCGGTGATAGAAATGACCGATAGATGCTGATAGAAGTCTATCAATGTCTATCAGTGTTTTTTTTTATATTTTCTGTAAATATTTTGACATTTTTTTTTATTTGTGAAAATTCTCCTAATATGGGGTGAAAATTAATTAATATAAATTGGCAAGTTGAATTGATATCTCTACCCTTGTCCCAAAAATTATATGAAAGTTATATTTATTTTCTTAAAAGATATTTTTAGATTTCAAAAAAAAAAAAAAAAATCCATTTCCTATCGTTCCCTTCCCTTCCCGCTAAGATTTCAAAATATATTTAAACCATAGTATTAAATTTCCATGTCGATATTTTTATCGACATTTTCACGTTTCCATTGGTTCGATTCGATATGAGGAGTGAATCGATATTTCTATTATATCGTAGAAAAATCCACGAAACACAAAAAATAAAAGGAAATTTTCACAAATAGAAAAAAATTTCAAACTATTTACAGAAAATAGCAAAAAACACTGATAGACATTGATAGACTTCTATTAGCATCTATCAGTGATAGACTTCTATCATTTCTATTACTGATAAATCCTGATAGACTTCTATCAGTGTCTATCACAACTATCTAAAAATTTTGCTAATTTGTGTAAATAGTTTACCTTGTTTTTCTATTTTTAAAAATCCCCTAAAAATAAACATTAAAATGCCATTAATATAAACATAATATAAATAATAGACATATTTACTTATTTGAAAGTAATAAAATGTTTATTTACTAATTAAAATTTATTTTTATAATTATTTCAGAAATATCTATCGAAATCGATATTTTATCGAAATTTCTGTAAAATTAAGACCTCGATATTTCCACCGAAATCGATATTTTAAACTTTGATTTAAACACATGAAAATAAAATATAAACGTGAATTGTAAATGAATTTATTTTTTTAACTTTAAATTCCGACTTAAAAACAAAAAGGGAAATAAAAAAAAGGCCGCATAATAAGGGCATAATTGGAAGGAAATGTCAAAATCAATTGAGTATAAGATTGCCAACTCAATTAATGATACCACTCATGGATTTAATTATTTTAAAAATTGATAACTTAATCCCTACATTTATAATTGTTGAAATAAAATGACCTTTGTTATCAATAATTATGCAAAAATATTTATATATATAAAGGTCTTACCCTAACCTACAATTCCAATTTTATCTTAAAATTTTTTAAAAAAGTAAAAAAATTAATAAAAAGTCAATTGAATTGCTGCCTAACTTTCTTTGTCCTTGGTATCTAACAATAATTGTGATATTGTCTAAAATTTGTAATTGAGTTGCTTAAAAAAATAAGTAAATAAATAGTCAACCTTGAGTTTTTCTTTTGTTTTAGCAATGGAATTGGGTGAATTTTTCGGATAGAGTCTATAAGATAAATATTTAATATCACTAAGAATGTCAACTTAAATAATAATTTTAGAGATGACATCCAAATTTTAAAGATATTAATTTTTTTTAAATTATAATAATAAAAAGAAAATCAGAAGCCAACTTCATTAAGAATCACTTATTGCATTGCCACATGCAAATAATGATTCTCCATTGCTTGATAAATAAGATAACCTAACCGAAAGAGGAAAAAGAATTTTTAAAAAAAAATGAAGAAGAAGAAAAAAGAAAGTATAAAAAATCCCTTCAAACAGAAAGAGGAAAAATGATTTTTAAAAAATGAAGAAAATAAATCCCTTCAAATAACATGAGATCTAGATACTGTGTGAAATAAATAGAGCTGGTTTGATAACCTTTTTATTTTATTTTTTTTCAATTTTTTATTTTATTTTTTTAAGAAGTGATTAGTTTGCTTATGCTAGCTTCTCCTTTCTTATTTCTTTCTTTTTCTTGTTCTAGTTTCCAATTTTTTCTATATATTTTAAATTTTCCAACATTAATTTATCATTTTTACTTATATAATGGATGATAAATATTTAGAAGTAGGGGAAATATAAATTTATATAGAAACTTTTTACAGATAAAAAACATATCAAACTATTTACAGAAAATAGCAAAAAAAACACTGATAGACACTGATAGATTTCTATAGTCATTTATATATTTGAGGTAATTTTATAAGTTTAATTTTCTTATTTTATTACTACTTTTTAAAATAATTTTTAAAAACCAAGTTAAATTTTTAAAATTTTTGTTCATTTTTTTTGTAAAAATTACTATAAATAGAAAAAATATAAAAATATTTACAAATATAAAAAAATTTCACTATCTATCGCGATCTATTATTGATAGACCAGTGAAATATTTCTATATTTGTAAATAATTTGACTTATTTTCTATATTTGAAAATATTCCTTTTTTTATAGATTGAAATTGGACATTTTTTTTATTTTTTTCTTGGCACTTTCTAAATAAAAAAAACACACATTTCATAATAATTGATCTTTTTTTTATAAACAATTAATATATATGTACCATAATAATTAAAACACAAAAAAGATACGTGATGTTAGAGTTTATTCTTAAAGGTATATATACTCTCGGTTCAGTTTGGTCTTGATTAGTTTTTCTAATTAAAGTCCAATCTGAAACCAATACTTTTTTTATTTTTCTTCAAATACAAACTATTATGTCTAATTTTATACTAAAAAATCAAACTAAACCAGTGGATCGATTTGAATTGATTTAATTTTTCAATTTTTGTTGTACCCCTAAAAGAGGGTGTAAATTAATACACTTGATTTAAGTTGTTATAATTATTATTTCAAAGATTCAAATTGTTACATCCCCTGAAGTGAAGGGATAAATTGATTTTTTTTTTTTTTTTTTAGAATAATTAAGTTTTTCCTTTTACTTCATTTTTTATAATGGGATAAAGAATACCTGGGGTTACAAATGTTCATGGCGCCACACAATATGGACTTTTTTTTTCCTCTCTCTCTTAAGTTCTTAACATAATTCAAAATTATAAGCAGTTTCCATGTTTCTCCCATCTGACATGTGACATTACATCAACAAAAAAAAAAAACCAGTAAACCCCATTAAAATTTAAAAAAATTAAAAAAAAAAAGAAAAAAAAAAAGAAAAAAGTCAATCTTTTTCATCCCCTGTTCTTCAACAACTATAAGTACACCAAACCCATCTTCACCTTCCTCTCAACTTTCTCTTCATTTTCCCTTCTTTGAAGGCCAAATAAAGATTCATTAAGCAATTATCAAGATCCCCTGTTTTTTATTCTGTTTTTTAAATGATCTTGTAAAAACAGAGTATTGAAGGAAGATGGACAGCGGAGAGATTTACAGAGTGAGCAGTGCTCGTATTAACAGCTCAAGTATATGGAGGAACAGCGCCATGGAAGTTTTTTCAAGATCTTCTCGTGATGAAGACGATGAAGATGCTCTGAAATGGGCTTCCATTGAAAGACTTCCCACTTATTTACGTGTTAGGAGAGGGATTTTGAATCTTGAAGGTGAATCTGCTAAAGAAATTGATGTTCAAAATCTGGGTTTGTTGGAAAGAAGAAACATCTTGGAGAGGCTTGTCAAGATCGCTGAGGAAGATAATGAAAGATTCTTGCTCAAGTTAAAGAATCGAATGGAAAGGTAAACACATCCTCTTTTCTTTCAAATTATATATATATTTCGTTTTTAATTCCGTAAATTTTGGCTCTAAATTTTTATTTTGTTAAGTTTTAAAATGTTACACGGTTGGGGTTTCATTTCAACTTAATCTCTAAATTTCAAAATATTATAATTTTACTCTTGAGATTTAAGTTTTTATTTCAATTTGGTCCATACTCTTGAATTTTAACTAAATATTCACTTTTAATCATGGATTTATTGTCTACTAATTGATTTAAAATAATTAAAAAATTTATGATTAATTAAGTTCCACTAGTTTAAAATTTAACATTGCAGAAAGGCAGTATTTAGTGAAAAAATCAAGATTTTAAATGTAAATCTTGAAACGTATGGATAAAATTGAAACAAAATTCAAGTTTTTCAAGGAAAAAATTACAACATTTTGTAATTTAGAGATTAAGTTGAAATCAAACTCCGATCGTGTAACATTTTAAAACTTAACAAATAAAAATGAGTCAAACTATATAAAATATAGAAAAAAATTTACGCTGTCTATCCCGGTCTATCTACCGTGAAATATTTCTATATTTATAGATATTGTGTTTATATTACCTTTTTTTTTTTTTTAATGATTATTTGAATTGAATTGAAACTTGGGATTTGTAGAGTGGGGCTTGATTTTCCTGCCATTGAAGTGAGGTTTGAGCATCTAGAAGTTGAAGCAGAGGCTCATTCAGCAAGCAGAGCTTTACCAACTATGTTCAACTTTTCTCTCAACATATTTGAGGTAATAAAATTAATTTTGAATTATTAAAAATATCATAAGAAAGTGATTTTTAAAAGTTCTCATATTTTTACTCTTTCTGTGTTCAAAGGGTTTCTTGAGTTACTTTCACATCATTCCAAACAGAAAGAAGCACTTATCCATTCTTCATGATGTGAGTGGAATCATAAAGCCAGGAAGGTTGGTATTGGTATAAACTTCAACAAATACTTCATTTAATATTGACTTCAACAAATGTTATTAGTGGTAGGGATGCTGATCAAAATTGCTTTTAAAATTTCAGAAAGTGATTTTAGAAAATTCAGTGTCTCTCACTTGTGTGAGATGATTTTTAAATTTTTTTTTTTTTTTTTTTTGTTAGATGATGGTGAGTGATTTTTTTTTTTAAAAAAAAGAATATTATTTTATATTAAAAAAAATACTTCCTATTTCACATAATTTTGTCCAAAACTTTTTGAAATTTTGTACTTTTCTTTTTAAATTTTTTTTGTCCATTTTTTTATATTTATTTTTCTCTAAATTTTTATAATGTCTATCTCTAAGTGATCATTTTTCTCACTTTTTCTCTCTCCAATGGCTATTATCTATCAAATTTCTCATTTGTTTCTATAATTTTTTTTTGTAAAAAAAATTTATCTAACTCTCTATTTTTTTCTCTCCTAAACTTTTATTTCTCTACTACCCTCTAATTCTTTCAATTCAAATATAATGTTTTTTTTGGTAATTTGATGATCATAAATTACCTTCGATAACATACAATAATCATTTAAAAATATTTTTAATTAAATTTAAATAAGTTAAATTCTTTCAAATCAAATATTAACATAATTTAAAAATAAAATTGGCTCAAAATTCTAAAACTCAATCCCAAACATACTCTTAAGTCAATGAAAATCACTTTTGATGGTACAAAATAACTTTTAAAAGTATAGTACCAAGCATTGAAATGATGTATGAAAATCACTAGTTAATAAATCAATTTTGCTAGAATTATCCTTTCTAAAATCACTCTCAAATATGCTCTTTAACTTATGAAGTTCTATGACTTTTCAGAATGACTCTGCTTTTGGGGCCACCGAGCTCCGGCAAGACGACATTACTCAAAACATTAGCCGGAAAACTTGGGAAAGATCTCAAAGTAAAGACAACAAAATCCCAACTCTTGCACAATAAATTTGTACCAAAACTTTTGTTTCCAAATTTGAGCTGATTGTGGTTGTGTGCATTTGACAGTTTTCTGGTAGAGTTACTTACAATGGACATACCATGAATGAATTTGTCCCACAAAGAACATCAGCTTACATAAGCCAACAAGATCTTCACATTGGAGAAATGACTGTGAGAGAAACCTTATCCTTCTCTGCAAGATGTCAAGGAGTTGGTCCACGTTATGGTCAGTTTACAACAAGATCATCCAACTTTTCACTTAAATCTTCTGAAGTAATTGTAAATGCCAATTTTTTGTATGTTTTTCTTTGCAGATATGTTGACAGAACTATCAAGGAGAGAAAAGGCTGCAAATATTAAGCCTGACCCAGATCTAGATATCATCATGAAGGTTGAAATTCAATGTCATTTTCAGTTTTCAAATTCCATTTCCTTTCTGGGTTTAGCTTGTCATGTGTTGATATGATTGAGAATTTTCAGGCTGCAGCTTTAGGAGGACAAGAGACCAATGTAGTGACAGATTATGTACTCAAGGTGAAAACTTTTTGTAATAATATCAGACATGAAATCTAACAGTATATGGTTCTCTGGATGTTCTTCTGATTGTTTAACTTTAAACAAAACAATGCAGATTCTAGGACTTGAAATCTGTGCTGATACAATGGTGGGAGATGAAATGTTTCGAGGGATCTCCGGCGGGCAAAAGAAGAGGGTGACGACCGGAGAGATGCTAGTCGGACCAGCGAGAGCTCTATTCATGGACGAGATATCGACAGGATTGGACAGTTCGACGACGTATCAGATTGTTAATTCAATGAGACAGTCCATTCATATTCTGAATGGAACTGCTTTGATCTCTCTTCTTCAACCTGCCCCTGAAACTTATGATCTGTTTGATGATATAATTCTGATATCAGATGGACAAGTTGTGTATCAAGGTCCACGCGAAAACGTGCTCGAGTTCTTCCAACATATGGGCTTCACCTGCCCCCAGAGGAAAGGAGTAGCTGACTTTTTACAAGAAGTAAGCTCATTTGGCCTTTTGACTCTCCCCATTTTCATCCTCTTGTGTTCTGTTCTGTTCTGTTCTTTGTTTCATCCATTTTGTTTGGCTGATGGAAACTGTTTTATAGGTTACCTCAAGGAAAGACCAAGAACAGTATTGGGCTAAGAGAGATGAGGCTTATAGGTTTATCAGTGTGGAGGAGTTTTCTGAAGCCTTTCAATCGTTTCATGTGGGGAAGAAGCTTGGTGATGAGCTTGCCACTCCATTTGACAAGTCTAAAAGCCACCCTGCTGCTTTAACAACCGAAAAGTATGGTGCTAGCAAGAAGGAACTGTTGAAAGCTTGCATTTCAAGGGAGCTTTTACTCATGAAGAGGAACTCATTTGTCTACATTTTCAAGTTGATTCAAGTGAGTTTTTAGTTTCATAGTTCATATCTTTATTCTCTTTCTCTGAAAGCTCATGTTTGATATTATTCTGTTTCTTCATTTTTCAGCTCATTCTGATGGCTTTCGTGGCAATGACCTTATTTTTCCGAACCGAGATGCACCGGAGGAAACTGGACGACGGATCGGTTTACATGGGGGCATTGTTCTTTGCGATTATCATAATCATGTTCAATGGTTTCTCTGAGCTTGCTTTGACAATCCTGAAACTTCCTGTGTTTTACAAGCAAAGGGACTTCCTCTTCTTTCCCCCTTGGGCATATTCTCTGCCCACATGGATCCTTAAGATCCCTATTACTTTTGTAGAAGTTGGAATTTGGGTGGTATTGACTTACTATGTCATCGGATTTGATCCAAACGCTGGAAGGTGAGAGAAAATGAAGAACACGCTGAACTGTAAATTTGATTATTACCTTCTTGATAACATTAGGCTATATGATGGACTTGCAGATTCTTCAAGCAGTTTCTCTTGCTCCTGTGTGTGAACCAAATGGCATCGGCGCTATTCCGTTTGATCGGGGCGTTGGGACGGAATATCATCGTTGCAAATACATTTGGATCATTTGCTTTACTAACAGTTCTTGTTTTGGGTGGATTCGTCTTAGCTCGAGGTTCGATTCAAGTGACCTATGTGTTTTCAATACCTTTACAACAGAAAATTACTGATATTGAAAACTTTTCTTTGTGTTTAGATGATGTGCATCCCTGGTGGATTTGGGGCTACTGGATCTCTCCAATGATGTATGCACAAAATGGACTAGCTGTGAATGAGTTTCTTGGCCATAAGTGGAGACATGTAAGTAAGAGACTTTCTGATTTATGCAAACAAAATGTGCAAAACTAACAACTAGAAAAGGTAAGTAACTGACCCTCGTCGTTTTCGTATTGCAGCCGGGTCCTAACTCGACGGAATCGCTGGGAGTTTTGGTCTTGAAATCTCGGGGAATCTTCCCACAAGCTAGTTGGTATTGGATTGGGGTTGGTGCATCAATTGGATATATTTTGCTATTCAATTTTCTTTTCACTATAGCCTTGAAGTACCTCGATCGTAAGTAGTCAAAGCTCTACTTTCAAGCCTTGTTTTGCACTTGAACATGTTGTAATTT
Source organism: Lagenaria siceraria (assembly GCA_002890555.2). Taxonomy (NCBI): domain Eukaryota; kingdom Viridiplantae; phylum Streptophyta; class Magnoliopsida; order Cucurbitales; family Cucurbitaceae; genus Lagenaria; species Lagenaria siceraria. Next base: position 3,771,415 of record CM016491.1, on the reverse strand, counting down.
TCGGGTTCGAATTTTGTAGCTTTTGATAAGCCTCAGGCTGTCGTGTCCAAAGAGACCTCAATCGACAAAAGTGTGAAGAAATCTCAAGATGTTCAAGAGTTGGAGCTGTCATCAAAAGGAAAGAGCTCTTCTGGTATGCAAAAAAAGGCTATCTCCCTTAATAAACATCATCATTTGAGAGTTTTTTTAATATCAACTTACATTACAATGCAGAGAGGACTGAAAATCAGCTTAGCTTATCATCTAGATCTTCATCTGCAAGAGTTGGAAGCATTAGTGAAGAAGCTCATCAGAACAAGAAGAGAGGAATGGTTCTTCCTTTCGAACCACATTCAATCACTTTTGACGAAATCCGATATGCAGTAGACATGCCACAGGTATATATGATGTTCTAAAACATGAACAAAACCATTAAAAAGTATGTGGGATTTTTAACAAAACACTCTCATGTGCTAAATTCATAGATTTTTTTTTTCTTTTGTAGGAAATGAAATCACAAGGCATTACCGAGGATCGACTCGAGCTTTTGAAGGGCGTGAGTGGTTCGTTTAGGCCCGGAGTTCTAACAGCCCTGATGGGTGTCAGTGGTGCTGGAAAAACAACTCTTATGGATGTGTTGGCCGGGCGAAAAACCGGTGGATACATAAATGGAAACATCACCATTTCAGGGTATCCTAAAAAGCAGGAAACATTTGCTCGAATTTCTGGATATTGTGAACAAACTGATATACATTCTCCTCACGTTACGGTCTATGAATCGCTTGTTTATTCGGCATGGCTGCGGTTGCCCCCCGAGGTTGATTCTGCTACCAGAAAGGTGAAGTTTCAACACATTCCTTTTCACTTTCTTTCTCACCATTTTTTATTCGATAATGTCCAGAGCTTGTATGGATTAAATACTGATATTTGGTTTATGATATGCAGATGTTTGTTGAGGAAGTTATGGAACTTATTGAGCTCAACCCATTAAGAGATGCAATTGTTGGATTGCCTGGTGTCAGTGGTCTTTCAACTGAACAACGCAAGAGACTAACTATAGCTGTTGAACTTGTTGCAAATCCATCTATAATATTCATGGATGAACCAACCTCAGGTCTTGATGCTAGAGCAGCAGCCATTGTAATGAGAACGGTGAGGAACACGGTCGACACCGGCAGAACCGTGGTCTGCACCATTCACCAACCAAGCATTGATATATTTGATGCTTTTGATGAGGTCAACTACTCTCAACAATCAAAATACTTGAAATCCATTTTGATAGCTTAACTAAACATCTGAGCTTTTGTTGTTCTTTTGCAGCTGTTCTTGTTAAGACGTGGAGGGGAAGAGATATACGTCGGTCCAATCGGTCGACATTCGTCACACCTAATCGAGTACTTTGAGGTATGATTTCTTATCAGAAAAGAAAAAAAAAAAATCTTTACAAAGTTCCTTTTTTGAGCTAGAAAATCTCTAACAAGGCTCTCATAAAATTCATTGAAGAGCATTGAGGGAGTTCCTAAGATCAAAGATGGCTACAACCCTGCAACTTGGATGTTAGAAGTCACCACAGCAGCACAAGAAGCAGCTCTTGGAGTGAACTTCAACACATTATACAAAGATTCAGAACTTTATAGGTAAAAAAATGGCAACAAAATTAATTAGTTCATTACAATCTAAATATAAAACATGCAAAGGATTTGAAGTTTCACAAACAAAATTGTGTAGGAGAAACAAGGCCTTGATCAAGGAACTAAGTGTGACTAGTGGAAATTCCAAAGAGTTGTATTTTGCCACCAAATACTCTCAATCTTTCTTCATCCAATGCATTGCTTGCCTATGGAAACAACATCTTTCATATTGGAGAAACCCACCATACACTGCAGTGAGATTCTTGTTCACAACCTTCATAGCCTTGATGTTTGGAACTATCTTTTGGGATCTTGGATCCAAGAGGTAAAAATGATAAAGCATACATTTCATGGAAAGTTGTAATTCCTTTAATCTTATGAGATTCAACTTTGAATATTGACATTTTATCTGTTATTTCAGAGGCACCCAACAAGATCTCTTCAATGCCATGGGCTCCATGTATGCTGCTGTTCTTTTCATTGGAGTACAAAATGCCACTTCAGTTCAGCCAGTTGTGGCCATTGAAAGAACTGTCTTTTACAGAGAAAGAGCAGCAGGAATGTACTCAGCTTTGCCATATGCTTTTGGACAGGTAACTAAAAACGAGATCGTTGTCGTTTGATAACATTCCTGTTTCTCATTTCCCGTTTGGAAACGTGTTTACGGTTGTGAGTTTATCTTATGCAGGTTGTGATTGAACTTCCATACATTTTCATTCAAACAATTGTGTATGGAGTGATAGTATATGGGATGATTGGTTTTGAATGGACTGCAGCCAAGTTCTTTTGGTACATTTTCTTCATGTATTTCACCCTTTTATACTTCACCTTTTATGGTATGATGACTGTGGCTGTGACCCCCAACCACAACATTGCTGCCATTGTCTCCTCTGCTTTCTATGGATTTTGGAACCTTTTCTCCGGCTTCATCGTCCCTCGAACGGTACGTTCATTTCTTCTACTTATTATAGCAGCAACATTCTAAAAGTAGTTGTCAAACATTTATGTTGGATCAATGGTAATATTATATCATTCGAAAGAAAACGAGTGTTGTTGAAACATATGACAAAGTTTAGGGATATATGTTTATAATTTAGCTACCAGATATATAACACAAGTGACTACCATGATTCAAAATCGTAAACTCGTAAACCTGAACACACTTTGCTTTTGGGTCAATCGGAGTTTGATCCTTCGTTTTGAAATAAAAGAGAAGTTGATAGTTTAAAAATGTTGTATTTGCAGAGAATGCCAATATGGTGGAGATGGTACTATTGGATTTGCCCTGTGGCATGGACACTATATGGGTTGGTGATATCCCAATTTGGGGATGTAAATGACCCAATGGACACAAATCAAACAGTAGCTGAGTTTGTGAGCAATTATTTTGGTTACAAGTATGACTTTTTGGGTGTTGTTGCTGCAGTTCATGTGGGGATTACAGTGTTATTTGGCTTTATCTTTGCCTTCTCAATTAAGGTCTTTAATTTCCAAAAGAGGTGATTAAGAAACAAACAAAACAAAAACAAAAAGTTAGGGTTAGGTTTAGTAACATTGTGAGGAATGATCTGAAGTGTATTCTATTTCAACATAGTTTTTTTGTTTTTTCCTATTTATTTTTTGTTCTTTTAATCATTAAGCTTGTAAAGAGATAAATGTTTTTGTATTGTCCAAATATATAATAAGATATTCTTGATTCAAATATAGTTTGTCTCATATTGCAACATAACTTAGGCTCTGCCTAGCAAATTGGCTATAAAGATAATGAAAATGGGTTAGAATCGTAATGATATTTCGATCTATGTTGTTTACTTTTTTTATAATGAGAAAGCATTGAAATTATAATTAGTAACTCAATGGTAGTATCTATTTTTATCGAGAATGAAATTTTACTCTTTGTTGAGTTGTTTGGGTGTAAAGGGTGTTAATTTTGCTCCAAGAGGTTGTAACAGGGTGGCTCATTCTTTGGCCTTGTTTGCTTTCTCTTGTCGTAAGACTCTTTGTTAGATTTTTTATTTTCGGGGTTGGCTTTCCTTATGTATAGGGGTCTATAAGGAAGGTTTGACTTAATGATATGGAATACTTGATATTTGTTTAAAAAGAAAAATATCATTGGTAATATCTACTTTTATCTAGAATGAGATTGAATAAGTATGATTTAATAGATTGTTCTTTTAATTTTCTAATCAACTTAACTAAAGAGCCATTTTCAACAAAAAAAAAAATGCAAAAATTAAAATGCCCTTTTCACTTACTTATTTAACGAGTGCACATTTGAGAAGAGTATTGTGTTAACCTTGGGAAACAATCGATATGCAGATAATTTGGCATCAAGGTCGTGCCGAAATAAGAGTTGTTGGAGAATAAATAATCCAAAAAATTAAGAAATTAAAAAAAATACAGGTATATATAATTGTATTGCCATGTAGAAAACATATTTTTTGAAATTAATAATAAGTTTGGGTTATTTTAGGTGAAATATGAACCAACTCAACCCATAAAGTTTTCATTTATTTGAACCCAACTCAAGCCAAATGAGTTGATAACTCTACCAGAATCGTGCGGATTGGCTTGGGTTGTTCAGGCTTTTGAGGCTATCGAGTTTTTTAAATGCCCCTACTTGAATTATTCTAGTAGAAAATGCAAGCTGGTTGTGTTTGAATGGGTCCTATCTAAGATAATTTAAGGGACACACATTAGGACATTCCTAACTCAGCAAAGCCTAGAATCAGCAAGAGGTTTGATGGTCATTCCAAAAATAATGTGGGGACTGTCCTAGTGATCTAAAGATTGAAATGAACAGTGAGAGGTTGAAAGCCTAAAAGCCAAAAATTGTCTCAAACAAACCAAATGATGGACCAAGTTTGACAAATAGAATCAACAAAAAAAAATTATACTCCCAAAATTGGGTCTTGAATGTCCAAACCAACAATATTAAACTTCAAGCCCCAATTAAGGAGTGGAGACTAATGTTATGGGTATTTGGACCTAAGAATGCTTAAAAAAAGAAATAACACTAAAGGTAAAATTGGAACAAGTATAGTCAAAATCTATCCAAGTTTAGAAGCTCAAGAGGCCTAAATAAGATCCCACGGAAGTCTAGGAAAAGATTAATTGGGTCAGTCGACCCAAATGCCCTCTTCAGCCTCAGCAAGCCAATCCAAGCTTACACAAGGTTGCTTCTTGCAAGTCCCTGACTCTTTCATCTTCTCTGGTTAGTTCAACTCCACCTTCCTATGTTTAATCCAAAAAAGGATTAAGAAAAGGGAAATTTTCACATATAGAAAAAATATCAAACTATTTACATAAAATAGTAAAAAAAATACTGATAGACTTTGATAGACTTCTATCAGCCTCTATCAGTGATAAACTTCTATCATTTCTATCACTGATAGATCCTGATAGATTTTTATCAACGTCTATCACAACTATCTAAAAATTTTGCTATTTTGTGTAAATAGTTTATCTTATTTTTTTATTTTTAAAAATTTCCTTTAAGAAAAACCATAGGTTTAACCCATATAAATAATCATTATAGCTTCACACAAGGTAAGTTCATATTTTTCCCTAAAAGCTTGCTCTAACTATTTGCTAAAACTTACTTAAACATCAAAATTTCTGTGAAAAAACATCACATTGGTGTGTTACTATGATTGTTTTGCAGGTGATCTCTTCTCTCAAATTACAAATTCACCGTCAGTGACACGTGAAGGTTAGGTAAAGTTTCTTAGCCAAAATTTACCATCAATAGACATGTACTACTAATCTCAATGGACAGTTGCAAATATAGCAATCAGATTCAAAGTATTAGCATATATAGTAACATTTTAAAAAAATTGTAAATATAGCAAAGTCTATTAGTGATAGACTTCTATTGCTGATAGACTTTTATGGTTTATGTGGTCTATCACTTATAGATCATAAGAGTCTATCAACAATAGAATTCTATCATTGATAAACTTTATAATTTGTAATTACTTAATTATTATTCCTAAAATTATTATTCCTAATCTTGATTGAAATTATTGGATTATTTCACTTTTATTGCGAAGGAAGGCCCGCTTGGGCTAGGTTTTCTTTAATTAGAATTCAGCAGCTGGTCAAATAGACATCACACGCAGACCAAGGAGTGATTCTGACGGCAGAGAGAAAAATTTAGAGAAAAGAAAACTTTCAGTACATTAGCGGATTTCAGCCACTTGGGGATCCATTCTTGCTCTTTGATAGTAAATTAAAAACATGTTGGAAAGTAATTTTAAAATTTTTCTTATTTTTAAAATTACTTAAAAATACTTAAAATTAATTTAATTTTTTATTTTACACTTTTTAAATATAATTTTTAATCATCAAAATTAGTTTTAAAATATTAAAAATATATTTTACGGTAATTTTAAAAATAATAAAAGTGATTTTAGTAATTTTAAAATCTCTCCGACCAGCCTTAAATAAGATTGATTGGATTTCACTTGTCACTGCACATACTTTGTTGCTTTACACATTTCAAAGTTTTTTCTTTTCTTTTTCTTTTTTCTTTTTTTTCATCTCTCTTAACCTCTCTCCCTTAACACAATTTTTTATCCATGTCACAATTATCCTATTAATTCCTCAAATACAAATTTTTTTAACCTCTCATCTCAAATTCTCATTTCTAGGTTTTTATTTTTTAGGATTGGTCTAGGAACATAATTTTTTTAAAATAAAATCTAAAACATGTTTGGAATATCTTAGTAGAATTTTTTTAAAGATTTAATGCATGTATAATTTTATATATATATATATATATATATATATATATATATATAGAGCTTAGATTTTGAAAATTAATATGTTAGATTTAAAGTTTAGATTTTATTTTTCTGGATTTAGTGCTTATATTTCAATGTTAGATTTAGAGTTTAGTTTTTATTTTTTAAGTGTTTATAAACATTTTTTTCACTTATAAACATTTATTTAAATACTAAGAAAATCAATCCAAATGCACCATTAATATCATAGTTTAAGCATAAAAATATTAGTGATCTTTTAATTGTTTCAATTTTGAATTTTGAAATTATTTGCATTTTTTAAAATCAATTTTAGGCTCACACAAAATTTACTTAATATCTCAAGTTTCTATATTATTGTCGTCTCTTAACCCATTAGAACCCAATGACGTTAGTGGACCAATTTTATTTATTTGCTTCATAATTTATGTTCATTTCAATTATTCTTAAATGAAATAATTGCAATTAGATCACTAATTTTTTTAAACTTGAAGTATGATATAAAATGAGTTCAATAGAGATAACATTAAAATCTAAGCTCTAAATCTAAAAAAACAAAATCTAAACTCTAAATCTAAGATATTTAACCATATTAAGTTTAAAAATCTAAGCTCTTAATATAAAATAAAAAAAATTATATAAACATTTAATAGTGTAACGACCCGACTTTCTAGAAGTCGTTACTTCATGCATGCATACATTTCAAAACGACACATTTCGTATATTTGACTAAAATAAAAGAAATTTATCAAATAAATAACTTCATTAAATTTAAATAATTAAAAATATTAGATCGGGGTACCCCTAAAAAAAAATTATAAAACCAGAACTGTGAGTTTTGCATAAAACCTCTAACAATGTAAAACTAAAATTTATAATTTAAACATTCAGATTTGGATTTAACAACATGAAAACATAAAAATATGAGTGGAAGCATTGACTGGTCCCAATGGCACGGTCACGGATTCTTCCTGTCATTCGCCTGTCTGTCCTTGTCTTTACCTGAAATCCATAAAATTGTAACCGAATGAGTATAAAACTCAGTAAGTAATCCCACTGCCGGGATTTCTAGATCGCCCTGTCACCATGCCTAGCGGCCTGAGGGCACGCCGTCAATGCTGTGGTGTAAGCCTGATGCCTAGCGGCCTGAGGGCACGCCGTCAATGCTGTGGTGTAAGCCTGATGACCCACACCAGTGAACATGGAGGTGAACCCGTCGGTCCACACATGTCTAGTGGCCTGATGGCACACCGTCGAAACTGGAGGTGAACCTGATGAGAACCCGTCGGTCCACACAGGTCTAGTGGCCTGATGGCACACCGTCAAAACTGTGTTTGAGGTGAACTTGATGATTCAAGTAATAATATAGCATGGGACAACGGGCGTTGGCATCGGATTCAATCATACATAGCATAGGTAAATTCTCAACTGATAAATTCTCAACAGTAGATAAATCATAAAGTAGCCAGACAAGCATTAGCCAGACAAATCATACATGCAAACATGTCAATAGCCAGCCAATAGCCAAATAATACTCTGAATGATTTATATGCCAATGGTCAAATAATACTGCGAAGCTGTGACCTGCCAGCAGTAGAATCACTTACCTTGAAATAAGTGTAACAATCGCGCTCAGAAATTCCCTGTGTACCAATTACAATCCACACCAGCGTTATGACCCAACGGTTGTTGCCTAAAATCCACAAAAAAAATAATAATAATACGTTGACGCCAAGGCTTGTTAAGCGTAACCAAAACTTTAGAAACCTCAAACCTAACACAAGATCAACATTAGAGATTAACCAAATTTTTCGATAGTAAATCAAATAACCAATGGAGACCAAAATCCCAAAACTCACCCAGTTTTACAGGTTCTGTTCGGCAATGATTACGGACACATGAGAGCTTAAAACAACGATCCAACCGTTCAGAATGAGGCTCTATATGTCCCGAATATGCTAATAAAATTTGAATACAATCCGACGGTTGAAACTCCAAAAAACGAAAATTTTCTAGGAGCTGTCGCAGAAAAACCGAACTGCACTGCCGTTTTTCCCATTCTCCATTTTTCGGTGTATTTTCTCCCTCTCTAGTCACTTAATAATATATATATACGATCCCAAACCCTAATTCCTTAATAAATTAGGTATATACATATTAAATTTCTTTTCCCTCCACCAATTCAACTAAATAAATTAAATCTCCCAAATTAAAATTCAATTTTCACCGATGGAATTTAAATTCAAATCTTTTATCCTATTTAATTTAAATTGAATTATTTTTCCAAAATAATTCAATTAAGACTTAAAAATTCAAAATAATACCCAAATAATTTAAGATAATTAAATTAAAATTACTTAAAATTTTGGGTTGTTACATTCTTCCCTCCTTATGAAACTTTCGTCCTCGAAAGTTCTAATCTTGAAAAAACTCAAGGTACTTCGACCTCATCCCCTCGTTCCCATGTCACTTCCTCGAACTGATGGTTCTGCCATAAAACCTTCATCAATGCTATCAAAACTTTCAGTTTTCTTGCAAGGATTTGAATCGGTTTCCTTTCATAACTTAAGTTCTCATTCAACTGTAAAGACTCAAAGTCTACTACATGAGATGAGTCTGTCACGTTCTTTCTCAACATCGATACATGAAAAATATTATGAACTACAAAAAGAGACAGCAACAATGCTAACTGGTAAGCCACAAGACTTTGATTCACTCCCAGATCTCAAACGACCCAATAAAATATGGACTTAACTTTTCCTTCTTTCCAAACCTCAGGACACCTTTCATAGGTGCTACTTTTAGGAGCACTTTATCGCCTACTTCGAATTCCATGTCTTTACGCTTAACATCGGCATAACTTTTCTGTCTACTCTGGGCTGTCTACATCTTTGCTCTAATCTTCTGAATAACTTCACTTGTAGCCTGCACTAACTCATGCCTCAATAATTCATTCCCCAACTTCATCTCAATAAACAGGAGATCTACAGCTCATTCTATACAAGGTCTCAAAAGGCGTCATGCCAACAATTGTCTGATAACCATTATTATAAGCAAACTCCATGAAACGCAAGTAGGAGTCCTAACTTCCTGAAAACCTCTATCGCACAAGCGCGGAACATGTCCTCTAAAGTTTGGTTCAAACACCCTGTTTGACCGTTAAAATGTCTGTGAGAAGCTGTACTAAACTTTAACTGTGTACTCAATGCTTTCGAGAGACACCTCCAAAATGCATGTGAAACAGGAGTCACCATTGGACATACTAAAACTCATACCTCAAGAAGTGTGACAACCTCTTCCATTTATAACTATGAAACTTGAGATGCTAAAAAAAATCAATAATACTTTAACACATTCACTCTGAGAACTCTAAGAACTGTCGTGAGCTTAAGAAGTCTTACTCACTAAAAACATGTATCTGAAATGATTGTGTTGATGTAGAGAAATCTCTGTACGTGAGGCAAAGCAACTGGCCATACACGACACGACGAAACCTTAAGATGAGTAGTAAAGAAAAAAAAATATGGTCAACTGAAAAGTGCTTCTACCTTAAGAGCTTTAACTGTGATGCCCTCCTTAGTTGCTACATGTGTGAGAAACAACATTATCCAACTAAATCTCATATTCACTAGATACTCAACGTGAAGCTTTAAATCGCCAAAGGCTATAAATCTTACTCGCCAAACCTTATGTTACTCCTTAGACTTAAATAGTAGCATAACACTATTTAAACCCTAATACGACCAAGTTTGGAAATCCCTTTCATAATAAGGTTCCTAAAGTTCTTGGACACTATAGAGCATTAGTCAATCTAAAACACATCTCCATAACCTCATAATAACAACATCCAATCCCTGAAGATAGTTTTTTTTTAGATAAAACCTTATTGATTTGTAAATCCATCTTAAGAATATCCATCTTCATAGAGTCGTTCAACTCTTCGTCCACACTAGAAGAAGCACACTATTTCTGGCATTCCAAGTTCAGGATTCATAAATATGGATTCGACACCTGATGGTCCTAACATTCCTCTGCACCCTGGTTATATTACCATAATCAACTCTTAATAGAGTTGATACATAAGCACATTAACTCTCTTCTAAGCATACAAAACTAATGTACCCAGAGGCAACATTAAGGCGCCTGAAAAACTTCTATAAATAGTTCATGTATCTATGACTTGCTATTCAACTCTGCTAGCATCACTCTGTAAGCATCCTTAGGAATGAAAGTGTTCTATTCTCCAGTTCATCTTTTGTGCTAGTGTCATCTTGGAAAATCTAGATTAATTACTTAACCTTAATGGTGTGCCGCTTGTTCTTCAGTTGGAGCTAAATTACTTTCACTCCTCAATCAAATTGATGGTTATACCAGTTTCTTGTTCTAATTTGCGCCCAAAATGAAAAATCTCCCAAACCTTACTAATACCTTCAATGATTTACTCATCCCCTAACCAAGCTTAAACCTTCCATTTCTATAGTTCCTGGCAACTAATGTTACCAAAAATCCTCACATAAAATATTATTTTCTTCAATTTCTTTATATTTTAAAGAGATCTATCAAGCACTTTTCCAACGCTTGACTGTCTGTGCTTAATCTTTTATTTTTAGAAGATAATTCTCATGCTAATACTGAGTTTCACAATCAATAGCTTAAGCAAGTCATCCTTCCAATCAACAAATACTAAGGTCTAAAGTTGCAAGTAGTAACAGTATTGCTTACTACACCAAAGCTAGTAAACACTCATATCCTTCCTTAACACGCCAAACCAGACTTATGTACTTGTAGTCTCCAAAACATTAATTTCCTTTATCTTCTCAAAATAAGAAAACATTTTCTAAATACTTTTTCTTTTCCTCCCGTTTATCTTTGGTAAGACTGAAACAAAATCAAGATGCTCCTTTCACTTTTCCAAGTGAAACATAATCTCTATACTCATATATGTAACTATTTATAACCCTTTCATAATCTATCATTTTTTCCAAGCTTCAAACATTAGCAGGGTATTCTCCACAAGTTAACATTGCCTTTGAACTCTTAACACTTATCTTTCCTATTGGCATAGGTAATTAAACTTGAGTCTTTTCATCGCAACCAAACATAGACCAAACCTTAGTACCTTAGGGACAATAATTCAAACCAACAACTTATTTTCTCACTTTCAATCAATATTTGTTTTCAACCATCATGATTATTCTTGACGAATTCATTTTACTTTTGTCTTACCGCGAGTTTTGCATATTATCACTTGTACTCCAACTAGTAATCTTTCATCCTCGTTAGGCACGTTTCCTGAAGAACCCAAAACACATACCTCACTCAAACCACAAATCTTCAGCACCAGAAAAGTGATCATGTCCTATTAATTCTTTCCAAACTTTCTCCTGAAATGTTTGGTTTTAAAATCTCGAAACTTTTAATAAATCTATAGTCTCCACTTCTTCTCTTTCTTATAAAGTTCAATCTCGTACCTACTTGTGTGTCCTGTGGTGATAAATCAACTTTTGGCACCACTAATCTACTTTTTCAATGCAAAACATAACACTAATCTCTAGTGAATTCTTGTCTGGAATATTTCATTCCCTGCCTTAATCAGTACATACTTTTCCTCCTTAACTGTTATAACTCTACTTAGTTTCATCAACTTTTATGAACTCTACACTGAAATATATGTGCCTTTCTAACAGTCCTTTCATGAGATAAACTAGCGCCAAGTGACCTTATAAAAAAAAAATTTCCTTTTCCCAATATCATGGCGGAATAAACAACTCATAATAACTTCTATCGAGTCATCTGAGCATTAGAACATTGTGGATGCATTTAAACTAAACAAATATTTTAATGCACCACTTTACATAAAAACTTTACTTGCAAGGCGTACCTGACGATGACGAAGAATCCGTTGTTGAGCCATAGGGACATTCTGGACTTATATAATAAGTCAGTCTACAGAACCTAAAAACTTAGGCTCTGATACCAACTGTAACGACCCGACTTTCTAGAAGTCGTTACTTCATGCATGCATACATTTCAAAACGACACATTTCGTATATTTGACTAAAATAAAAGAAATTTATCAAATAAATAACTTCATTAAATTTAAATAATTAAAAATATTAGATCGGGGTACCCCTAAAAAAAATTATAAAACCAGAACTGTGAGTTTTGCATAAAACCTCTAAGAATGCAAAACTAAAATTTATAATTTAAACATTCAGATTTGGATTTAACAACATGAAAACATAAAAATATGAGCGGAAGCATTGACTGGTCCCAATGGCACGGTCACGGATTCTTCCTGTCATTCGCCTGTCTGTCCTTGTCTTTACCTGAAATCCATAAAATTGTAACCGAATGAGTATAAAACTCAGTAAGTAATCCCACTGCCGGGATTTCTAGATCGCCCTGTCACCATGCCTAGCGGCCTGAGGGCACGCCGTCAATGCTGTGATGTAAGCCTGATGACCCACACCAGTGAACATGGAGGTGAACCCGTCGATCCACACATGTCTAGTGGCCTGATGGCACATCGTCGAAACTGGAGGTGAACCTGATGAGAACCCGTCGGTCCACACAGGTCTAGTGGCCTGATGGCACACCGTCAAAACTGTGTTTTGAGGTGAACTTGATGATTCAAGTAATAATATAGCATGGGACAACGGGCGTTGGCATCGGATTCAATCATACATAGCATAGGTAAATTCTCAACTGATAAATTCTCAACAGTAGATAAATCATAAAGTAGCCAGACAAGCATTAGCCAGACAAATCATACATGCAAACATGCCAATAGCCAGCCAATAGCCAAATAATACTCTGAATGATTTATATGTCAATGGTCAAATAATACTGCGAAGCTGTGACCTGCCAGCAGTAGAATCACTTACCTTGAAATAAGTGTAACAATCGCGCTCAGAAATTCCCTGTGTACCAATTACAATCCACACCAGCGTTATGACTCACAACGGTTGTTGCCTAAAATCCACAAAAAAAATAATAATAATACGTTGACGCCAAGGCTTGTTAAGCGTAACCAAAACTTTAGAAACCTCAAACCTAACACAAGATCAACATTAGAGATTAACCAAATTTTTCGATAGTAAATCAAATAACCAATGGAGACCAAAATTCCAAAACTCACCCAGTTTTACAGGTTCTGTTCGGCAATGATTACGGACACATGAGAGCTTAAAACAACAATCCAACCGTTCAGAATGAGGCTCTATATGTCCCGAATATGCTGAGAAAATTTGAATACAATCCGACGGTTGAAACTCCAAAAAACGAAAATTTTCTAGGAGCTGTCGCAGAAAAATCGAACTGCACTGCTGTTTTTCCCATTCTCCATTTTTCGGTGTATTTTTCTCCCTCTCTGGTCACTTAATAATATATATATACGATCCCAAACCCTAATTCCTTAATAAGTTAGGTATATACATATTAAATTTCTTTTCCCTCCACCAATTCAACTAAATAAATTAAATCTCCCAAATTAAAATTCAATTTTCACCGATGGAATTTAAATTCAAATCTTTTATCCTATTTAATTTAAATTGAATTATTTTTCCAAAATAATTCAAAAATAATTCAATTAAGACTTAAAAATTCAAAATAATACCCAAATAATTTAAGATAATTAAATTAAAATTACTTAAAATTTTGGGTTGTTACAAATAGAATCATTCAAAACACATTTTTAAAACATTTCTAATATTATACATAATATCCACTTTTCTAAAAAAATTATATTCTTAGACAAATCTAAATAAAACTATAAAAAAAAAAAAAAAAAAAAAAAACTGAAAATGAGAGTTATAAAAAAGTTTATTGGAAGAGTTAGAATGAGTTTGGGATTCTTTCTTTGTCAAAATTAGTTATGGTGTTAGACAAATTAATATTAAATTGGTGTAATTTAATTATATGAACTAAAGTAGGCTTGTTATTTTAATTATTTTCAAGACAATTAATTTATAATTTATTATAATAATATGTTATTTAAAAATTTATATGATTTGAATTTCAATTCATCTTATTTAATCTAAATTATTTGATAAAAGTTTAAAAAAAATGAATCAATTAATTTAAAAATATAAGTGAAAAATATATTAATATGAAAGGATATTATTATAATATATTTATCTGAATGGTTAAGAAAGTAGAAGATTTTTAGAAAAATTGAATCTAAAAACTACTGTTGTGAGCTTTTACACCTTAGTTAATAGTTAGAATTTAAAAAGTACTGATTCTTATAGATTAATTAATAATTTGATTTACCAAAAATTAAAGGCGGTTAAGATTTTCTCACAATTATTTTCTACAATTCTAAGGGAATAGGGGAATAGGGTAGTTGTATATTACTGGGAATAGGGGAATAGGGTAGTTGTATATTACAAAAGACTGGAATGAATAAGGACAAAAAAATGGTCATATATTTGTAAATAATTTTCAATCACTTGTTTTTTTTGCAAATATTTCTACGAAGTACTCTAGTTTTATATTTAATCTGTGAGATTTCATTTGGAGCTATCTGCAATCAGATACAGTGGGTAATTATTTGTCACTTCAAGTGAGACGTTTCTAATTTTCTTCTTCTTTATTGTTGTCATTTGTTGTCGAGATTGTTAATCTCGAAATATAACTTGTGTACACCTCTAGTTGTGATAGTATTGGTCTGTGGTTTTTTACTCCTCATATTGAGCAGGTTTTTCCATATTAAAAATCGTTTGTGTCTTATGCTTGATAATTATAATTGTTTCTAGTTAACTAATTTTCTATTAGATTCACACCAAATCGGATAATTGATCTTAAAAGTAAAGTGTTTATCCCAACATAAATTTCTTTACCCCATTGTTGTACTTAAAAAAAATTCAAATACGAGAATTAACTAGTCAACATATTAATTCTTATGGCAAACAATACCCATGTAAGGATAATAATAGACAAATCTACACTCTTAGTAAAGAACATAAAACTTTGGTCAAATTATCCTGTGACTTCATAAAAGCACCACAAATAGATTAATTAGACTAGCTCTAAATACCTTCGTTTTTTTCCTTTTAAAAAAAGCTCCAGGTTTCTCAATTTTATATTTTTTCAAAAAAAAAAAAGTTCAGAAATTTTTACAGATAAAAAAATTGTCAAACTATTTACAGAAAATAGCAAAAAAACACACTTCTATCAACATCTATAAGTAATAGAATTCTATTATTTCTATCCTTGATAGACTTTGATAGACTTCTATTAGCATCTATCACAATTATTTAAAAAATTTATTATTTTATATAAATAGTTTCCTTATTTTTCTGTTTTTAGAAATTCCAAAAAAAAAATCTCAATTTTGATTTTGTCTTCTAAAAAATTAATATTTTTCTGATACAACTCTGAAATTTTTATAATGAGAAGTATTATCAAATAATCTACATGTGTCATTTTGTGAGCCCTTCTAAGTTGATATTTTAAAACAAATAAATAAATGTATGCTTATGAATGTAATATTTGGACTTTCTTTTTGTTTGTTTGAGAAAATTAATCACATTTGGGCAATAAGTGGGTAATGTGTGCAAGTTATTCTCTTTTGATGTGTAGTCCTCCCATTATTATTTAATTGACTTGTATAATTAATTGCCCATGATGCTATCAAATTGACCTAAGCTTTTATGTGTTCATACCAAATCTATACCTAACAATTTGAAGGAAATTTTTTCTTTTTTTTTTTTTCCCAATTTGAAACAGAATTAGCAATGTATTCTTTGACCTTAAGGTAGTACATTGTCAAAGTTAATAGATACATTTACAAGAAATTGACATTTGAAATAGGGAAGTTTTTAAAAATAGAAAAATAAAGAAAACTATTTAAAAAAAAAAAAAACAAAATTTTAGATAGTTGTGATAGAATTTAACAAAATTTTAGATAGTTGTGATAGACCATGATAAATAAATGCTAATAGAAGTTTATTCTATTAGTTTTTTTTTTTTTTAATTTTCTGTAAATAATTTGACATGTTTTTTATTTGTGAACATTTCCTGCATATTTTCAAATTTAGATTACATGCATTTGACTTTAAAAAAATATGAATATCAACATCAAAAGGAGTATATACCAAACTGATGGATTATGCCCACATTAACCCATTTGACAATATTTTAAGATCTTAAATTCAAATATGATCAACTAGAGAATTTTGACTAGACATCACATGGATATGGAAAAAAATTGAAATAATAATAATAATAATAATAATAAAGTTGGTAACTTTTTCTTTTTTCTTTAATATAGAGATTTGAACTTTTAACCTCAAAAAATTTACCATCTTTAGCCGCAAATTCTGTTATTTACATGATTTGTTTCTACCTAAGTTTCACTTCAATAAGGGGATCAATATGGGATTATTATCCCCACATATCCTATTAGACTTATTTACAATCAATATGAGAATAAAGGTAACTCAATCTTTATTTTTTTTTTTTCACATCAGTGAGTGTCCGAGTCAGCTTACGCGCACCTCGACTAATCTCACGGGACAACGCGCTTGACCCTACAACATTTGAGTGTCAAAGAAACTTGTAGAAAATTTATTCCTAGATAGGTCCACCATGAACTCAATCTTTATTTAAAAGGTTAAATTACATAATTGGACCTCAACTTTAAATTTTGTATCTATTTAGTACTGAAACTTCTAACAATACAAACTTAATCCCAATAATGTCAAATTTTTAAAAATTTACCAATCGACTATATGCAGAATTGAGAGTCTACGGTTCCACCAGACATAAAAGTTGATGTTATATCTAAAAGAAATAAATAAATTTTTAAGAAGTTCTAAACTTGTGAAGGACTTAGTAGACACAAAATTGAAGGTTTAGAGACCTATTAGAAACTTTAATTTAAACTACTAAATTAGACTAATTCTTATGGATCTGCATCATGCTGCCTTTTTCCTTTTTTTTTTTTTTTTTTGCTTTGAGTATATCGGCTACCAGTATTTAATCTTTGCATGATACATTTTTAGTATCAAACGTTGTACGTCAAGCATAACTAAATTAACATATAAATGTGTTAACGACCAAGAGGTATGTTGTTGGAATCTCCCACCCATATTGTACTAAAAAAATCAAACATGACACACTATTTCTTTATACCAAAACATCATGGTAATTCACACTAAAATAATATGAATGTAAATTAACTTGTTGAGTAATGGGGAGTAAGCTAGTTCTGAAAAATGCTAAATCCCTATAATGTCAGGGCTTAAAATTCACCTTGTGACACATTCTTGATCAATCCTATCATATAGCCCCTCTATGTTGTAGTCTAAAAATGAATAACATGATCATAAGATAAAAAGTTGCCAGATATCCTACATGCTTACATATGAAGATATGATGTGTTTCTATTTTGAATACAATTCTAACTGTCCTCTATTACAGTGATGAAAAAAATGTCCCAAGACAATGGCTTTAGGACATGATTTCCAAATCAATGAAAAAACAATCAGAACTCAAGGGAAAGAGAACGAACCTCCAATTTGATTTGCACCACTTGGGGGACTAATGGCCACCCAGAGAAGAGATATGGTGATGGCGAGAAGTCCCGACCACACAAAAACAATGGTCGGCGTCCTTCCTCTTCTTCCCATGAGCCCCTTGGCGAAGGGGTAGAGATGAACCAGAACCCAGAAACTGAAGAAAACACCACCTATCAACCGGCTCCACTGTGGAATTGTACTGTAGATTGTGCGGCTGACCCCGACTGCAATGGCGATTAGGTTGATCATCATGATTGTGATAGGTGGAATCATGAGGGACGTCCACTTCACGATGTAGAGATCGGCGAATTCATCATCCACATCATCACCAGCTGATTTGGATGTCAAGGTGAAAGAAATTTCAATCCCAGCAATGACTTTTAGCAAACCCTGAAGCACAGCAGCAAGATGAGCACTGGTGCCTCCAATCAACCAAAACTGCTCATTTCTCCACCACTCTTCTAATTCAATGCCAGACCATTTAATTTCAAGAACAGCAAGCAGGCACAGAGTGATGGTGATGACTAAAAGGTAAGTGAGGAAAGCTACATTGAGAGTTTGAACAATAAATTGCCCCGAAAATAGGGAAAGTGCAGGGAGGAAACAGTAGACTATGAGGAAGATGGAAGTGAATGGGTAGATTCCGACGTTAAGGTAGGCTATTCTTTGCAGAATCTTCATTTTAGAACTAGCCAAGAGTGCATTATTTCTGGAGAAGAAAATCTCCACTGACCCAGTAGCCCATCGGAGGACTTGATGCAGCCTATCAGTGAGATTGATCGGTGCAGTTCCACGAAAAGCATCGCGTTTAGTGACACAGTAAATGGACTTCCATCCCCTATTATGCATCCTGTACCCAGTGACCACATCTTCTGTGACAGATCCATAAATCCACCCAACCCGTTGGCCCCATTCAGTTTTATCTTCATACCAACAAGAAATAACACTGATCGCCTCTGCAACAGTTGATGCATCCAGAAGCTCACGAGGAATGGTAAGAGCACCGGGAGGACGTCCATATTTCACAGCTGGATGATCGGCTAATGGCCGTCCTTGAAACTCGGCAATTGGAATTGAATCAACAAGAAAAACAGAATTTCCAAACCTTTTCGGGAACAAGGATAGGTCCATCTCTTCATCATCAGAATCTCCCATTCTTAGGCCACGATGCTCTTCGGGGCTATTCGCAATCGATGTATGCTTTTTACGTTTACCAAAGCAGCAGCTACAACAACCAGGGTGCTGCTCTTTAGATCTATGAGGGTCAAAACCATAAAGGGCAATCCTTCTAAATAGACATCCTGTTCCAACATATACCGGACCTTGAAGTCCATCAAGGGCTCGCATGTTAACGTCAAAGAATACAGTGTTGTGATTGGCATATCGATCTGAAGGATCAATGCCCTCAAACCTTTGAGGGAACTGAACGTAACAAATACGATCACCTCCACGGTCCATCATGAAACACATTCCTTCTCTCATTGCCTGGGAGTTGTATATATAATGGTCACAATCAAGGTTGAGGATAAATGGCCCATTTGACATAATAGCCGATGCTCGAACTAGAGCATTCATGGCCCCTGCTTTTTTGTTATGATCATAGCCAGGACGTTTTTCTCGAGAAACATAAACAAGTAGAGGAAGGCGGATGTCAACCTCCGATAGGTCAAGTAGTTTAGTTTCATCAGCAGTTCCATGTAGCGGTTCATCACTTGGAGGTTTAAGCATCACCTGCATATAAGCGAGTATTAGGAAGCCTCTAAAATATCCTTCCCTCTTCCCAACTGTTTCTCCCAAAAAAAAAGGTCTAAAAACATATCTAATATGCATGAATCCAGATGAACATAAAAAGCTACATCTACATTTTTAGAAAGAAAATCATTTTTTGTTTTCTTTTGTTTCTTTTCCTTATTTGCTTGTTTTTAGCTCTTGGAGAACTCTATTATTTATTAATCATCAGATGAATCTGTACAGCCCACCCTGTTGATGCATCCTCAAGAAGGATGAACAGAACCATAATCACTTGTCATTTTCCTTCCAGGTTTTTATCACTATATAAATGAAATCTCAGAGACTGTTCGTCTCCCAGCTTTTAGTGAGAGTTGTTCATCAAAATTTATTTTCATAATTTTTCCTTCTTTCATGGACATCAGTTGTGGGGCCTTTCACGATATGATTTCCTTGGCTTTTGTACTGGGACAATGTCTGATATTTCCTTTTGATTTTTGTGAAAATTTTCTTTTTTAAAAAAATGCCACGTTACCAAATTATACAGAAAAGCATCACGAACAGTGACGGAATAATCAGCAAGCAAGTGGAAAATAATATTGCAATGACTGTGATAAGTACCTGTATAATGCCAGCATGGTCACCCTTGGAGTGCTCGGCAGAAGGTTGCATCCAAGTTCCAGGCCAATGGGTTCCGTCAGCCATCCATGTTGCTTTAGGGATCTTTACAGTCTCCAGAGGTTCATTGTCACCAACATTTTGCCTCTGACGCTTCATAGCTTTGATTTCCTCTCTTGCATGATAGGCATCAGATCGACGACGGATAGAATCAGGAAGTCCATTTATACGAACCTTGAACTCATCATACTCACGTTTCACACGTCTGCGATCCTTGACAAAATCAGATCGCACTTTATTCTTGAATGGATCTCTCTTCAGATTGAAGTAAGAATCAGGATTCCGAGGTTCAATATCATGTTTTCGACAGAAAGGAACCCATGTGTTAGCAAAACTTGCTGCTTCTGCCATGGCCTCAAAGGTTAGAAGTGCACCTCCGTCATCTGAAACATAGCAAGCAAGCTTTTCAACAGGATAATCGGCAGCTAAAATTGACAAGATTGTGTTTGAAGTTACAAGAGGAGGCTCTTTTTCTGGGTCTGCAGTAGAGACAAAGACATCTATTCCTGGAAGATCAGATTTTCCAGTAGGATTACTAGGACTAGCTGTTTCAAACTTATCCTTCAGAACATTAAGATCTGTGGCCCGATTTACAGGGCAAAGCTTGGGCAATTGATCAAGAAGCCAAGAAAAAGCAAACCATATTTCACAAACAACTGACATTGCCCACAACCAATAAGCATCTGTGTTTGGATGGCGAATCCTCCAAGCCAAAAACAATCCAAGAACAACCATACGAACAAGAATTAGAAGCCTGTGAGGAATGGTATTGAAAAACAAAAGTTAATCAGTCATAACGGAATGGAATAATGAATATGAAAGTTACTAGATATTACAGATAAGATGGAATATAAAAATTACTTGAGCTATGAATGGCGGTCTATGTCTAGTCATGGATAACTAATACACATTAAAGAATACAATCTACCATATTGCAATTTCTTCATCCTGTGTGGTAGAGAATCAGGTGATGAGCTATGAAGCTACTCGTTACCTGAAGTACTACCATTGACAATTACCTAACTATATTAAAACCACGTGTAAATTCCTACTAGTTCAAATCATGTAGCTTCTTTGATTTCATAATTTGTTCAAATGTGTAGGCTTCGGCGTCAAAGTTGAGAATGAAATTACAATTACCATGAGATTTAGAGAATAAAAATCAAAGAGCTAGTGGAGAAACAAAAGATCATACCTATACGGGCTGAGAACAGCAGCACGAATTTTAAGTTTCCGTGTCAATGGCCTCCATGGTTTGTTCATAAATTCTTTTGGCTCACCAACCTCATCGTCTTTATCATTTCCATTTCCCATAGCCCCTTCCTTAGGCCATATAGCATTTCCATACCCATAAGTACCCTTTGTTTCAAAAAGCCACCTATTATGATCAAAATCTCCAACTCCAGTTTGACTCCTCACCATCATGGACTTTGTTGATTTCATTAATGACAATCTTCTCTCACCCTTTGACATTGTGCGTGTGGGAGGAAGTGGCAGCGGACGCCCATGTTCAACAGTTGGTTCATCGATATCTGTGTTCTTATATGGCTCCTTGCAACCAGGGCAGATTGCATTCCCTGATTTAACTGCATCCACATAGCAATCTCGACATATCTTGAAATCGCATTCACAGGGGAGAATGTCATTACCACGTTCATCACTCATAACTTTTGCATCACACCCTGGTACTGCACAGGAAGATCCCTTTGTACCAGCCATTTGAGGATGGGTTGCTTCTGATTCAATTACCTTATCCATAAGATGAGCTCGTGTCACGCTATTAAATCCCCCCGTAAAGAGTGAATTCGAGACATATTGCTCTTCAACCTTCTGTGAGATGGATGGATCCATAGGTTGATTGTCAGGTGTTGGTGGTATGTGCACTGTGTAGTTTGTAAAGTCACCACTCCCCAGTTCACTATCAAGATCATCCCTCGAATAGCTAACATACCGACCAGAGGAAGTTCGCCGAGCAAATGTTACAGTCTGAGGCATTGGCTGCTTCTGTGCATCAGACACATCAGAACTTGATGACAGATTTGAACGGGTCAGCTTAAATGACTTAGACGCCATAACCAAACACTAAACACGATTCTTCCCTGAGACTCTGCAAATGCAAAATATAATAAAGCAAACTCGAATCAAGAATCCATCAGCACCATACGGAAGATCCTAAAGTTCAACAATCACAATCACAGACAAGAAATATTCTCCTCCACTAAGCTACCAAATAAGTAATACGCGACTAGTCAAAATCAGAATGAGGACTAAGCTACCAGAATCACAGTAAAAGTAGATCGTCGATCGATCTATTGAAAGCTTCTTATGGATGCTCTCAAAAAGGGTCAAGAAAGAAAACAGAAATTCCCACAGGAATCTCAAAAGCGCTTTAGACAAAGCTTCCAAGAGAAGAAATAGCCGATTATCAAACAAATCAAGAACCCATCTAGCCTTTTAAAACGAAAAAGATTATAAAAGGGGGAAAAAGAAAAAACCCAGCAAAGAACTCTTACACTACTACATTATCTCAACTTCAGCAGTCCAAAACAAAAAAAAAAAAAACAAAACACAAAACACAAAACACAAAACAAAAAGATGAACTCGCACCTTCAACTCTGTGTATTAGCTAAAAACCAAAGATCGAGCAGCTGAGCCGCGTCCGCCGTATGCGGCCGCCGAGGGTGAGGAAATCAAATTAAAACCACGAATCCTTCCTCCCAAATGAAGTTAAACGAAGGGAAGTTGAAGGAAGATGCAGAGAAAAAGAGAGAAAGAGAGAGAAGAACGGAACTGGGTCACAAGCATGAGGGGCAACACTAATAAATCATGATTAAAGAAGCTTTTTGGGATTAATTTTATCCCTTCAAAACTGGTTAACTTTAATGGGGGTTTTACAGAAATGGAGAGAAAAGTTGGAGGTAATGAGTTTTGAGGAAGTCAGCAGAGTAGATGAACACAAGCCGGCGTTTCTTTACCGGTTCCAATCTATAGCTACCCTTCCGTCATTTGGCTTGCTTCAAATTAAAGATTTCAGGAAAAAGGAAAAAAGAAAAAAGATTTCTCTTTCTCGCGTTTTTCAACTTTGATTAAATTAATACAGAAATTTTCATTACAAATGGAAGTGTCTGGCCTTTTGTTTCTTGGGTTTAACCCGGACAGGATGGAGTAGAATGCGGACATTTTCAAAATTCTTTTCTTTTTCTTTTTTCTTTTTTCTTTTTTTTTTTTTTTTTTTTTTTTTTTTTTGCGATCAGAAAGTTTAATAATTGACGTAATAATTTAGGAATGGTATAGTTTTATAAGGGCTATATTTGTAATATAGCTTTTCCAATTTACATCATTTTAATTTCTCTTTAGTGTTTTTAAACTGTAGCCACCTATATCAAATAAAAAATTATATATAATTAATTAATTAAGTAATTAATTAAAATTTTATAAATATAATGGGGCGGGGTAGAGAATATAATCCCCGTTCCTATTCCCGTTTAACCAACAGGGAAATTTTCTCCTCGCTCCCTCCTCCATTTCTCGTCTAATCGGGGATTTTCCACTCCATTCAGGGCGCCGGCCCACGAGTTACTAAAGAAAACATTACTAATAGCACAAAGTGATGGGCCAAGTGGAAAGATATGTTAAATTAGGAATAATCGGTTAAGTTATTTTCAGAGAAAATATTCATTTATATCTTTAAATTTAAAAATGTGTCACACTAAGTTGTACCCATTTTGATATGTGGTACAAAATGTATCTAATGTTGCAATATAACTTTGTTTAATAAATGCTAACATAATTTTATTGTGTGAGTTTAAAGAATCATAAAATATATGTGCAAAATTTATTCGACTTTATAGAAAATGTGATATGAAAGTTGATTTTTTGTTGAAATTTTAGAATTTTAGAATTTTTGTATCACTTTCTCTAAAATCCATGAAATTTAATATATTCTTCTTGTTCATTTTTGTTAGGACAATTGTTTTAAATGATAAAATTCTTTAAAATATTTACAAATATAGTAAAATGTTAATGTATAATAGTTCTAGCATTGATAGACTATAGTGATAGACGTCATAGGCATTGATAGACTACTATTAGTGATAGATGATAATAGTCTATCAATGTCTATCACTATTAGAAAGTAACATTTTACTATATTTATAAATATTTTGGCTCATTTTGTTATATTTAAAAATAACTCTTTTTATTAAAATAGTAAGTGAATTCAGTGAAAATTGAGCTAATGATAAATGTTAAAATATTTGTCTAAATCTAGAGTTTATATCGATGAAATTGGAAGTTGAACATTAAAATCAATAAATTAATATATGAAAAATTACTATAAACCAAAAAAAATATCAACCTAATTACAAATATAAAAAAATTTCAATGTCTATCAATGATAGACCGCGATAGAATTCTATCGATTTCTATCGCTCAAGCAAATAAATTCTATCGCTTGAGTGATAGAAAGCGATAGAATTCTATCACGGTCTATCATTAATAGACTGTAAAAATTTTCTATATGTTCATTTCTATATTTGAAAACAATCCATAATATATAACAAAATTGATATTTTTCTTTATACACTTTACTAAATCTGGTCTATCACATCATGTTAACTAGTCAATATCTAGTTGACATATAATACCAACATTTCATTTATGATGTTACTAAGAAGAATTAAATAATAGTATGATTCTAAATATGGAGATGTAATTTGAACTTTTCAAATTTTATCAATTTTATTGATAGAGAGGTGGACAGTTTGTTTGGAATGATTTTTCAAGCTCTTAAAAAAATATATTTTTAAGTTTAAAAAAATTATTTGAAAATGACCTTTCAACACATTTTTTCACAAAAAAAAAAAAAAAAAAAAAAAAAAAAAAAAATCCTTTTTATATATATCACAAAAAAAAAAGCTTTTAAAACACATAGAAAATCTTCGAAACAAAATTTTTAAACACTTGCAAAATCATACTAAACAGATTTTAAATTTATAACCTAACCTTTTTTAATATTAAATATTCATCTCACCCAATTTAATTAAAAAATTTAGGTAAGATTCTCTAAATTCAATTTGTTTTATCGTGTAAAGTTTGATTAGATTAGATACAATTCTAACATTGTGTAAACTTGCTGAGCAATTTATATAATTAGTCCTTTATAGTTTTTTTTTTCAAAAAGAAAAAATAATTATATGCTGAATTTTTTATTTGATATAAATATTTTTAGAATTCAATAGTCGTTCATTGGAAAATTTCAGTTTACACCCTTGTATCAATTTAACACTAAATTAATAATCGTATCTATTTAAAAAAATAAACTTTTTAAAAGATATAAATTAACACTTTTTTAGACTTAATTTGAAAAATACCGTGTGAAACATATAATTGTTTCATTTAACCTTCTAAATAGTTATAAATGAATCAATTTAGACTATTTGTAAATATTATATTTGAAATCGTCCATGCATTTAATTCTTACACGTGTGTAGACTTTTTCAAATGTCATATTAATAAAATGAAGGATCATAATTGATACATGAATAATTTTAAAAAAATATATATATATTAATTGAGAGTTTAAATTGATTTGTTCTTGAAAATTTTAAGTCTAATTAATAGAATTATAAATCTCACACAATATTTATCTAAATAGAACATAATGAAAGGTGTAAATAGATATGTTTTATAAATGCAGAGCTTAAATTGATACAATTATTAATTTCGAATTTAAATTGATACCAAGCTAAAAGTTTAGGAGTGTAAATTAAACTTACCATTTGTTTTTATAAGTTTTCATTGGTATCCAATATGAACAAATAGGCCTTATCATCTTTTACCATATTGTAGTTAGCTTTTCCCCCTTTTTCTTTTGGAGAATTTTCACAAATAAAAAAATGTCAAACTATTTATAGAAAATAGCAAAAAAAAAATACTGATAGACATTGATAGACTTCTATCAACATCTATCACAATTATCTAAAAGTTTTGTTATTTTGTGTAAATAGTTTTCCTTATTTTTTTATTTTTAAAAATTTTTCTTTCTTTTTTAAATAACAAAAGAAATGATTGCACAAATGTGTTTTTCTATTTTCTATATATGTTTTTTTTTGGAAATGAAATATATATATATATATATATATTTATTTATTTATGTTTAAACTATTTACAAATATATAAAAAAAAGTTAAAAATTACTTTTGGTCTTTAAACTTTCATGAAAGTAACAATTTAGTCCTTGAACTTTGGTTTGTAACGATTTAGTCCATGTACCTTCATTTTAGTAACAGTTTAGTCCCTGAACTTTATTATGTAACAATTTAATCCATGTACTTTAAAAATTTTAATGATTTAGTCCCTATTGTAAAAATTAGGGTTAAGATTTAATGAAATTTCTTGTATAAATAAACCGATAACCTAATTAGAAACTCAATATTTTTATAAAATACAAAGTTTACATCATAAAATAATAAAAATTGACATATAATTTTGATGATTTTTTTACGTTAGGGACTGAAAATACAAGGACTAAATTGTTACAAAATAAAAAGTACATGGACTAAATTGTTACTTTCACGAAAGTTTAGGACCAAAAATATTTTATAACCTAAAAAAATTATATATCTGTAAATAGTTTGATATTTTTAATATTTATAGTAATTTTTAAAAATTTTAGTATACCAAAACTATGCTCATTTTTTATTCTATTACAATTCTTTTTTAAATAGAAAGAAATGGCTCAATTATGTGTCTGGAGACAGATCTAGTACTTAATGTATGTATCCATCAATCCACTAATTTTAAAATATTATAATAAAGAAACCTTTGTCTTAAGATCTAAAATTAGTTCATGTGCAATGCAGATTTCCTTTTGAACAATTCCTTTTTATTATTTATTTTGCATTGAAATGCAATATCTTATTTATACTCACCTGCAATGACAAGTATATTATATAGCTCAATTGGTAAACAATTTCTTTTCTAATTTTGAAATTATTTATTTTATGAAAATCTAAAATTTCTACGGAATGTATATATGAATTATCACATTTTGAGATGATTCACAAGATGCCTTTGTGGGAGGTATATCAAGAGGTTTAGATGCATTCCTAAATCCTAAAACATACATTTTTGAAATTTCTATACTCGGGATATCTTCTCTTTATTTTTTTACCCTTCCTTTTATATATATATATAGACACTATTCTTTATTTACATTTTATAATCAAAATAAATATTGTCAACCATATATATCACTATGTTTTGTTATATGGTAGTCATTTTTATTCTT
This sequence comes from Lagenaria siceraria, assembly GCA_002890555.2. Classification (NCBI taxonomy): domain Eukaryota; kingdom Viridiplantae; phylum Streptophyta; class Magnoliopsida; order Cucurbitales; family Cucurbitaceae; genus Lagenaria; species Lagenaria siceraria. Next base: position 3,743,820 of record CM016491.1, on the reverse strand, counting down.
TTAAAAAGATGTTCAAATTTAAATTTAAATTAATATTTACTTTATAAAAAAATCTTATATTAATACAGATTATTTTGTTGAAAAAAATATAAATTATATTAACTTAAAAATAAAATCAAATTATTAAAAATATATATGATATATGACTTTAAATTATATTAAATTAATTATAAATTAATGAATAATTTTAAGAAAATTTTTGGAATATTATATAAATTTATTCTTGAGTGTAAATCATACAAAACAAACATAGTTATCCAACTATTTCTAGATATTTGTAAAAAAAATATTTATATAAAACAAACATGGTTATCTAAAGGTGACAAACATTTGAAATTCTGAATACCTATGGTTGAATGAGAAATTTTGGACCAATCACAAATTGCCATGTCATTTCTCAAATTAATGGCGAAATTAGAAATAATTAAATTTGAGACTAATTAAAAATTAATGTGTCCTAAATTGAAATTGAAGTCGTAAATTGGCAAATTTTGATGGTGCCACATATTTTTGTCTTATCAAATTAATTATTGTTGGTTTAATTAATTGTTTATGTTTGGGCTAAAATTCAATTAGTTAAAAAAAAATAGACTTAATTTGGCCCAAAAGCCAACAAATACCCAAATCCAATTAGTTGGGTCCAAGGGATGGGACCATGGACCAACCAAGCCTAAACCCCCCAAACCCCACTTGAGAACTAGTTCCTCCTCATTTGGGAGGTTCAGAAAATTTACACTTAGAGAGCCTAGGGAGAATTCTCCTTACAATCAGAAAACTCCTAAAGCTAATCACACTGGAAGACTGAAGTTCCTTGGAACACATACATTTCTCCAAGAATCCAACTTCACGTGCATCCATGTGCTCCGCTTCCATACATCCTTCTAGAACTATAGAACTCCAATTAGAAGCCAAGACATATAGAAAATTTACACTTAGAGAGCCTAGAGAGAATTTTCCCTACAATCAGAATACTCCCTAACTCCTAAAACTGAATCACACTTGAAGACGGAAGTTTTTTTAGAATACATACATCTTTCTAGAACTCCAACTTCAAGAACATCCACGCGCTCCACTTCCATACATCAAGCGCACGCGTTCAACCAAGAGGGAATCAGATGATGAAGTACTAGAGATCGAACCACATCCACATCAAATCTACATAAACACAAGTTCAACTCCACGAAACATGTTTTTCTAGAAACCTTGTGCGAACACCTATCATTCAAAGCATTTAAAGATTTTGGTTATCTATATTCCCCAAAACAAATGACCCATATACGTAATATCTCTATATTTGTAATATTATGTTATAAAATAAATATACTATGTGTACACATACCTATAAGAATCATATGTAGAAAAAAAAATTGTCTAACAAGAAAAAAAAAATGGTTAAATTACAAGTTTGATGTTTTTGTCTATTTAGTTCCTCAAATAAGTCCATAAATTTTCAATTTTTGTGTCTAATAAGTTCTAAATAGATCTAAAATTTTTAAAAATTAATTGTTCTATTAAATTTAACTTTAAATTTTATGTCGAATGGAACTTTAAAATTTTCATTTTGTGTCAAGTAAATATGTTAATTATAAAAATTTAAAAGCTCAATAACTGAATTTGTAATTTTAAAAGTTTCATGCAAATTTCAAAATTGAGAGACCCGTATCGAGAGGCCAATTATTTAGAGGGAATTGAAATGTTCATATGATCATATGGATATGTGAAATTCTTGTCTACCTTTTTCAAGAAATGTAGGGACATTTGAGCATCTTACACCACGATTGGTTAGACGATTTGACTTGGTAATTTTTTTTTTTTTTTTTTTTTTTTTTTTTTTTTTTTGCTAAATTCTAAAAAAATCCCCTCTAACTTTGTATTAAAAATATATTTTAATTTTAAAAGTTTTCAAAAATATCCATAAACCTTCAAAAAAAAAATTCAAAAATACTTTCTTAATTAATTTTGAATGAAAATCGTTAGTATTTTGTTTTAAAAATATTGATCTTTCAAAAGCTTAAAAAAATACTTTTAAATTAAAAAAAGAAGTTAATAAATGTCATTACTATTAACTACCTCAATTGTAAAAAAATTTAAGGTTTCTGTACACCACATCACCTCCATCTTTTATTCCTTCTCTCTCTCCTACTTCCATCTATGACTTAACATTTCTCTATTTCTCCTTTTTTTTCTCCCCTGGCCAGCTTTGGTCTTCAATACCCTCTTACTCCCCTTCTTCTTCTTCGATTCCTTCGTTCCTTGATTCTCTTCTTATTATTGATTTTGTTGCTCCACATTAACTGTTTGAGCTTTGTCTATCTTGAAAGGAAAAACAAATGCTCTCTTCAATTAAGATAGATAGACTATAGCAAGAAAAAATAAGATAATGGTGGATAACTCTTGTCGTGATGGTATTCTAATCACTAATTTAGGGATGGTTATTGGTAGGCCTCCTGACTCGATGGGTGCAACAATCCATGGTTATAGTGAAATTTAGGGTATGTTTGAAATATATTTCAAGTGTCTAATTTTAAAAATAAGTTATTTTGGGAAAAAAATAGAGTGTTTGACAACCATTTAAAATAACTTTTAAAGTGTATTTTAAAGAATTTTTATCAAAAGAATTTGAATACAAATGACTTTTTTGAAAAATTTTTTTTTTTTTTTTTTTGTTAACTCAATCCAAACGGATCTTTACATTTATCTATCAACAGAAATTTGAGATGTATTTTTATTTATTGCTCTTTGACTTTCCTATCATAGCTAATTGGTCGTTTGTAGCTTAAGTGCTTCTCTTTATCATAATTTATATAATGAACTTTTCAACTCAAAGACCGAGTTGTATAAAGATTAAATTGCATTACATAAAAAGTGGTAAGAATAATGCCAAAATATTTTAAGCACCAAACTACCCCCACTAATGATAGTTTAAATTTTTTTTATAAAAATTGTTAGAATTCTTGGTTAGCCATATTTGTTTAAAGTATCAAATGTTATTGGTCGACAATATTTGTTTAAGAGTATTAGATATTATTCAAAATGTCTCTAACATGTGTTTTTCCTAACTGCCTCTTGTTTCTGGAAATGTGGATCCTGCAATATATATTTTCTTTATTTAGAAAATCTTGTCTGTAATATAATGACAGATTTTTTGCCTTCTTTATGCGCGTCTATTTTGGAAGTTAGGGTTGCCCATTTGTATTTTTGTTGTGCATATTTAAAGACTCTTTGTTTTTTGGTTTGGGTTGACTGTTTTCACGAAAAGATATTGAGTGTCATTGTCTTATGGTTCTGCCACAAGTGTTATGTCAATCTTTGAAGGTGTGAAAGATTGTATTTCTTATAAGGTTGGAGAGTTACTCCAAGCTACTTATGTTGTTTCGTCAATAGACTTCTAGAAGAGTTTCTCAGGCTTGGAGAGCCTAAGCAAAATGAGTGAACTGGTATTTGCTTGAGTGGAAAAGATAAAGTCCTAACCAAGAGGGAGTCTCAATCTTAGAGGGAGCCTAAGACGTTCTTCACTGATATTACTACTTAAGGGGGGCCTAAGTCACCAAGAGAGGAAATCTCACATCTAGGGGGAGCCTAAGTGACAAGTTGAGTGTTTAAGCTTTACGAGAGTCACTGTAATCAAGTTGTTGTTGCAGATAAGTATTGCGTCGTTGTAATTGCTTTGTTGGGGTTGGTGTCCTAAATCTCGTGGTTCTTATAATTGCTTCTGTTGAGGAATTCGATTCCTACATGCTTAGAGAACTAATAAACCTTTTTATTAAAGTTTTCTAAGACATTTTAGCCACAAAATAAAAAACCAAGAATTTATTTAACACAAATTTGAAATTTTAGACTCTTTTTGATAATTATTTGAATTTTGAAAATTAAGTTTGTAAACGTTACTTCCCTCTATTACTTTCTTTATTTTGTTATCTCCCTTTTAAGGATGTTTTAATAAATCAAACCAAGTTTTAAAAAATCAAATAGTTAAAAAATGGTTCCTTGATTTTTGGATTTTTATTTTAATTTTGAAAAGTAAGTATATAAATACTTTTTTCACCTCTAAATTTCTTAATTATTTGTAATCTACTTTTGAACAATGTCTTTAAAAACCAAGCTAAATTTTAAAACTAAAAAAATAGTTTTAAAAAAGTGAAATTGTAATAGGTAGCAAAATATATATGGGTATTTCCAAATCTACCAAAGGTTTTCTAAAATTGCCAATATAGCAAAAAAAAAAAAAAAATTGATTTTCATTCTTTTTATTACTCCAAATTTACCCTCATTTGTATATCAACGGATATATCTATATAATTTATATTTGGTATATTAGTCAACTAATATACTTTATTTTTTTATATATCAGTCAACTGATATGCTTTATTTTTTATATATCAGTTAACTGATATACTTTATATAAAATATATCGTTTATGCAGCTGTTTTAGCTTTAGCATGATTTTAATTGTGTCACGGTAGAAGTTGTTTTTATTTTTTGTTTTGTTTTGATATAGAGTTATTTTCATTCGTTTAGTTGAATTATGATGGTTTGCTTTAGGTTTTGGCTTTAGTTTTCTTATGATTTCAAATTTGTTATCTAATTTTGATGGTATATCTTAATTGCATTAATTGTGTCAACTATATAACTCATATAAATTATATCAAATTAACTTGTTATATTTTTTAATTTTGGTATGATTTTGATGGTATGTAAGTTACATTTAATTTGACTTATCAATTGTAGAATGTATATACTTCATATTTCAATATGAGTAGACTAATACACCACATGGAGAAAGAAAAGTATATCAATGGTATTGTTGATATACCAAATACAAAGTATATCATTCAAAATAATATATACATAAAGTATAATGTTGGTATTTCAATTTTATATCAATGTGAATTCAAAACGCTTTTCAAATATCTCATTAGTATATCAATATTATATCATCATACGTTTAAAATGCAATTATAAATATTACATTGGTGTATCAGTAGTTTATTAGCATGTATGCAAAATTCATTAAAAATTTGATAGTGGTGTATCATTTGTATAGTAGTAGCCATTAAAAATTCATTCCAAGTATATCACTGGTGTATCAGTAATATATCAACACTCATTCTAAATTCATTTAAAATAATAACATTGATGTATCAGTGGTATATCAACGTTATTTCAAAACTCATTTTAAGTAAGACATTGGTGTATCATTAGTATATTTGTATTTATTAAAAATATATTTGTTTCAATATATCAATAGTATATCAACACTCGTTCTAAATTCATTTAAAATAATAACATTGATGTATCAGTGGTATATCAACGTCATTTCAAACTTCATTTTAAGTTAGACATTGGTGTATCATTAGTATATTCGTATTTATTAAAAATATATTTTTTTCAACATATCAATAGTATATAAACCGCCAACTAAAAATTTAATTTCAAATGTAACATTGGTGTATCAATAGTTTATCAACATATATTTAGAATGATTACCAACAAGAGGAATTGTGGACTAATTAGTTGGGCATAATGAATGGTAAATTTGGTTTATCAATTGTGTAACTGATTGATCTACCAAATATAAAGTATATCACTTAACCAAAATACCAAATATAAAGTATATCGATTAACTGATACACCAAACATAAAATATATCAGATATACTGTTGATATACATGTTGATACACCAGAGAGGGCAAAATTATAATAATAAAAAACAAAAAATCAAATTAAAATATTTTTTTACTATTCTTGCAATCACCCTAGCATTTTACCACCGTGCCAAGAGACTAGCTTAAATTTTGAAAACTAGAAAAAGTAATTTTTAAAATTTTGTTTTTGTTTTTAAAATTTGAGTATAAATTCACACATTTTTGTTTAACTAGAGTAAAAATTATTGTGAAAATTTTGAAGAAAGTAAACACAAATTAAAAAAATTAAACACTAAAAACCAAGGATGAAAATATGCGTGGATATGTCGAAATATTTGTAAATTGAAGGGTTTGATATCGATATTAAATATCTATGGATATTTTCAACCTCTTTTATAAATGCTCGTAAAACATAAAAATCTATTTAGTTCATTATGGATATGACTACTAATAATAATATCTATAACTTAATTTTAGAATAAAAACAACTTAATTATTAATCTAAATAAATTTTATAATTTTATGGCTTACCGAAATATCCGTCGATATCGATATTTTATCGATATATCCATCGATATATTCGTAAAATTTAAATGTCGATTTCGATATCGACATCGATATTTTAATCCTTGCTAAAAATTCAAATTCAAATTATTATCCGACAACGCGTGAAAGCTGAACGGTTGGATTGGTTAGGACAAATTCGACCATCAATTTTGGCATGTAAATGCCAGTTGTTTTGTTATATTATTATTATTATTTTTATTTTTCCTTGAATGCGTGAAACGTGAATAAAAATTATTACCAAAAAAAGAAGAAAAAGAAAAAAGAAAAAAGAAAAAAGGCTATTAAATAGCTGTCTTTCCTTCAATACTTGAATTTTTCTTGTTTTGGTTAATATTTAATATTTCATTAATATATTTATTAATTTTAGCATCTTTCCATTCTCATAATAAATTATCAAGATTTTGTCCCATTTACTTTGCATTCTTTAAATTCTCCTACACGTCTCTCTTGCATTTACATGTACAATATAGGATGTCTTCATATTTTTAAAATAAGATAAAATTTTAATTGGGTAATCTTGTTTTCTTTCAAAATAGCTCTAAACAATTACAATTCTTATCTTTTATTTTGTATTTATTCGTGTATTTGAAATCATGAATGTAAACTCGTGTACTTGGTATACGAGTTCTATACTCCAAATCTGTAAAAAAAATTATCATCTTTTACTTCAATTCATAATATTTTTTTTTTTTTGCAAAACTATCCCATATTTGTCATTTAAAAAAAAAAATCCTATATTGAACTTTAACCAAACTATTTTATGAAGTTAAATAAATTCACAATCTAACCTGATTCGTAAGCAGCTCATTAGGAGAAAAAAAAGACAGCAGTGTCTAATATTACATCCGTACAACACCAACTATTTCTATTGATTTGTTAAAATTATATTTAATACAGGGACTAAATCGTTAAAAATTTTAAAGTATAGGAATTAAATTGTTATGTAGTAAAGTTCAGAGACTAAACTGTTATAAAAATGAAAGTATAGAGACTAAATTGTTACTTTCACGAAAGTTTAGGGACCAAAAGTAATTTTTAACCTAATAAAAAATGAAAAAACTTCTACTACTTTTTTTTTCTTTCTAATTTGTAAGAAGTAATATCCTAAATTAAAGGCACAAGAAATCATTAAACAGTTGTATAATATAACCTTAAAAGAATCCAAACAACAAACAATAAAGGAATCATGCTGCAGTGTGCTAGTAAAAGAAGTTATATATTCATCAAACAGTAAAGATTGCAAACTGTTAAAAGGAAAATGAAGGTTGAGTTATATAAAATTTGATAGTGAATTCTTAAGAAATTACAAAAGAAATATGTGTAGCTAATCTAAGTACAGTTTATGAGTAAAAGAGAGAATTGAACAGAAAAGAATTTTGAGTGAGAAAACAAAAAAGAAATGAATGGGAGTTTGTGTTTTAAGGGAAAGTGAAAGAACCTCCAATTTGATTAGTTCCTGATGGAGGACTAATGGCTACCCAAAGAAGAGAAATGGTGATAGCAATGAGGCCTGACCATACAAAAACAATGGTAGGAGTCCTTCCTCTTCTTCCCATCAGCCCTTTGGCAAAAGGGTAGAGATGAGCTAGTACCCAAAAACTGAAGAAAACGCCTCCGATCAATCGGCTCCACTGCGGTATAACGCTATATATTGTTCGGCTAAACCCGACGGCTATTGCGATTAAGTTTGTGATCATGATTGTGATTGGTGGTATCATTAGAGATGTCCATTTGACGACGTAAAGATCAGAAAACTCGTCGTCTACGTCGTCACCAGCGGATTTCGATGTTAAGGTAAAGGAAATTTCAATGCCAGCAACAACTTTGAGTAGACCTTGAAGAACAGCAGCAAGATGAGCACTTGTACCACCAATTAACCAGAACTGCTCATTCCTCCACCACTCTTCTAATTCGATACCGGACCATCGAATCTCGAGTACGGCGAGCATGCACAATGTGAGGGTGATGACTAGAAGGTATGTAAGAAACGTGACGTTAAGCGTTTGGACGATGAATTGGCCAGAGAAAAGGGAAAGTGCTGGCAGAAAGCAGTAGACAATGAGGAAGATTGAAGTGAAAGGGTAGATTCCAACGTTTAAGTATGCTATTCTTTGTAAAACTTTCATTCTTGGACTAGCAAGGAAGGCATTGTTGCGGGAGAAGAAAATTTCGACCGATCCCGTCGCCCATCGAAGCACTTGATGAAGCCTATCAGTGAGGTTGATCGGAGCTGTGCCACGGAAAGCATCTCGTTTCGTTACGCAGTAAACTGATTTCCATCCTCTATTATGCATCCTATATCCAGTGACCACATCTTCAGTAACAGATCCATAAATCCACCCGACACGGTTACCCCATTCGGTTTTATCTTCATACCAACAAGAAATCACACTGATTGCCTCTGCTACTGTTGAAGCATCGAGAAGATCACGAGGGATCGTAAGAGCACCCGGTGGCCGTCCGTTTTTTACAGCTGGATGATCTGCCAACGGTCGCCCTTGATACTCAGCAACTGGGATTGAATCAATAAGGAAAGTAGAGTTCCCAAATCTTTTAGGGAACAAAGACAGATTCATTTCCTCATCATCAGAATCACCCATTCTCAAAGCTCTGCTCTCTTCAGGACTGCTTGCAACTGATGTATGCTTCTTCCGCTGCCCCCCGAAGCAGCAGCTACAAAAACCAGCCTGATGCTCTTTCGATCGAGGTGGATCGAATCCGTAAAGGGCAACCCTCCTAAACAGACATCCAGTTCCCACATAAACTGGTCCTTGAAGTCCATCGAGAGCTCGCATATTAACATCAAAGAACACGGTGTTGTGATTTGCATACCGATCAGACGGATCAATCCCCTCAAATCTTTGCGGGAACTGCACATAGCAAAGCCGATCGCCTCCACGATCCATCATGAAGCACATTCCTTCTCTCATTGCCTGAGAGTTGTAGATATAGTGGTCACAATCAAGGTTGAGAATGAAGGGACCATTGGACATGATAGCTGAGGCTCGAACAAGAGCATTCATTGCTCCTGCCTTCTTGTTGTGATCATATCCTGGTCGTTTCTCTCGAGAAACATAAACAAGCAAAGGAAGACGAATATCAACCTCGGAAAGGTCAAGAAGTTTCTCATCTTCAACTGTTCCATGAAGAGGTTCATCACTAGGTGGCTTCAACATCACCTGCATTAACAAAACATGATAGATAATGTCACGAAAAATCGAAATCGAAACCCCAATTGATTTTATGCAGTGATTTCTCAATGATGTTACCTGTATTATACCAGCATGGTCACCCTTTGAGTGCTCAGATGATGGTTGCAACCAAGTCCCTGGCCAATGGGTTCCATCAGCCATCCATGTTGCTTTAGTGATCTTCACACTCTCTATTGGTTCATCAGCACCAATGTTCTGTTTTTGAACCTTCATAGCTTTGATTTCCTCTCTTGCATGATAAGCATCCGAGCGGCGACGAATAGAGTCAGGAAGCCCATTTATACGAACTTTGAACTCGTCATACTCACGCTTGACACGTCTACGATCCTTGACAAAATCTGGCTTTACTTTGTTCTTGAATGGATCTCTTTTCAAACTAAAATACGACTCAGGATTGCGGGGTTCGATGCCATGCTTTCGACAAAACGGAACCCAAATATTAGCAAAGCTTGCAGCTTCAGCCATGGCCTCAAAAGTTAAAAGTGCACCTCCATCATCAGAAACATAGCAAGCAAGCTTTTCAACTGGATAGTCAGCAGCTAGAATGGAGAGGATAGTGTTTGCAGTTACAAGAGGCGGTTCTTTTTCAGGATCTGCAGTGGATACAAAGATATCTATGCCTGGGAGATCAGATTTCCCAGTAGGATTACTTGGACTAGGCGTTTCAAATTTCTCCTTCAACACATTAAGATCAGTAGCTCTATTTATAGGACACAACTTTGGTAGTTGATCAAGAAGCCAAGAAAAAGCAAACCAAATTTCACAAACCACTGACATAGCCCAAAGCCAATATGCATCAGTATTTGGATGACTCACTCTCCAAGCCAAGAAGAACCCGAGAACAACCATCCGAACCGCGATCAAAAGCCTGTTTCAAAACAATGTTATCATTCTAGAATAAGTTTGGATGAAATCCAAAATGAAAACAGTGACATAACAATGTTAGAATGTGAATGAGAACATACCTATATGGACTCAAAACAGCAGCAGGAATTTTCAGTTTTCGTGTAAGCGGTCGCCACGGTTTATTCATGAATTCCATAGGCTCGACTTCGTCATTATTCCCATTTTCGAAACCCTCGTCCTTCGGCCAGATAGCATTCCCATATCCATAAGTTCCCCTAGTCTCAAACAGCCATCTATTGTGATCAAATTCTCCAACCCCAGTTTGGCTTCTCATTAATGCAGATTTAGTAGACTTCATCAATGACAATCTTCTCTCCATTTTTGACATTGTAGCTGGTGGAGGAAGTGGAAGATGTCTTCCATGTTCAACAGCAACTTCATCTAGATCTGTGTTCTTATACGGTTCTTTGCAACCGGGGCAAATTCCACCCCCCGTCTTAACTGCATCGATATAGCAATCTCGACATATCTTGAAATCACATTCACATGGAAGGATGTCATTTCCACGTTCATCACTCATTACCTTTGCATCACAGCCAGGTATAGCACATCTTGATCCTTTTGTACCAGCCATTTGTGGATGTGTTGCTTCAGATTCAATCACTTTGTCCATCAAATGAGCTCGTGTAACGCTGTTGAATCCACCGGTAAATAGCGAATTCGATACATATTGCTCTTCAACCTTCTGTGAAATTGAAGGATCCATTGGTTGATTATCTGGTGTTGGAGGAATGTGTACTGTATAGTTTGTAAAGTCACCACTTCCAAGCTCACTATCAAGATCATCTCTTGAGTAGCTAATATAGCGACCCGACGATGTTCTTCGTCCGAATGTCACTGTTGGAGGAAGTGGAGGCTTCTGTGCTTCAGATGCATCAGAAGCTGTTGACAAATTTGAACGGATCGGTTTGAACGACTTTGATGCCATAACCAAACTCAGGATAAGTTCTTAACTTATATCCAACAACTGCAGAACAAAAGAAACAGAAAAACATTATCTCTCACCATAAAGTTAACATGATTCATAATAATACACTACTTAGATCAACTTAGATGGATTGTTTTATTAGGCTCAGTGATGAAACTACCAAATTTCTATTATCTTTTTAGTCCAATTATCAATCTAAAGAGTCAAAGTCTTAAAACAATATGATAATATTCAAAGTAAACATAGATCATCAATGCACTTAAAACCCTCCCTAGAATAAGAAAAACAGAGTTTTCCCAAAAAACCATTCATTCTACAAAGAAAAACAGAGTTCTGAATCAATGAACAGAGCAATACCGCATCCTCTAAACAATGGAAGAAAGAACAATAATTTCAAATGGGAAGTGCAGAAACAAAACTAAAATTCAAAAGAAAGTGAAAAACATTAAGAATCATATATACAAAAACCCCCCTTCAAACCATTCTTTTTGGAAGCTGAAAGAAGAGGAAATAACTCTAAAACCATACCTCCTTAGCCAAGAACAAAAGAAACCCACTTCGCAGCAGGCTAAAACTGGAAGGCAGAAAGTTGCTGGGCCATTGAGAATGGAGAAGAAAATGAGAAAGGAGAGAAAAAGAGAATGAGGATTGATCGTGAGGAGGACTATGAGCACTAATAGGCCATGATTGAAGGAGAAAAAAAACACAAGACTTGGTCGTGAGATGTGGGGAAGATTACCAGCACTAATTGACCATTTTGAGTTATTCCATTCCCAAAGATTTTTATATACAAAAACAATGAAATCTGAAAATCAGAAGAAGCTTCGGGAGAGCAGAGTGTGATGCTCTGTTTTTTTTACAATTAAGAAACAGCTATGGCGGATTGGTTTGAGATTGATTGGGGTTCGACCCATTTGGGATTTGGTTTATGAATATTAAAATAGAGGATGAAGCGAAGAATGCCATGGGAAAAAGGAAAAAGTCCCGAGCTTTCTCTGTCAATGGAGAGCGAAAGTGGACTTTTACTACGCGGACTCAGAAACAGAGGAAACCAAGAAAAGGTAGATTGGATTTGGTAAAATGCAAATAAAATTAATTATTAATTATTATTATTTCCCGTGTGGAAAGTTTCCGAATATGAATTAATGCAGAATGTTTGTTTTAATTGGAAACTGCCTTTTTTCTTTTTCCCTTTTTCGATAAAATATAATTTTTTTCCAAATCTGAATGTTAAATTTTTCTTTTTGTTACATGTAATTTATTGGAGGGTATATTGGTCTTTCACTACTTAATTAAATTTTAAAAAATAGAGAAATGTAGCCCAAATTTTGGAAGGAAATGTGATTGGAAACCACTATGTTAGGCTTGGGGTTGTGTGCTGGCAAGAGACATGAAGGAGAGAGAATTTAAAAAATAATAATAATACGAGGAAAACGAGAAATAAAGAAGAAAAAATTATGAATGTTTTTAAATATAAAAAAATGAGTGAAATTATTTATAAACATAGAAAAATTTTACAGATAGATTGCAATAGAATTCTATCGCTTTCTATCGCTCAAGCGACAGAATTTATTTGAAATTTTTTTATACTTGTAAATAGTTTGATATTTTTTCTGTTTAGAGTAATTTTTCAAAAATTTAAGACCGTCATCATTTGATTTTTTTAATTTTTATTTTTACACATTGTGCTTATTTTTTTTTTACTATTTTTTACTCATAATTTTTATATTTTCTATATAGATATCATAGTTCTTACTTCTTAGTTCATTTTTAAAAATAAAAATAAATTTTTAAAAATTACCTTTTTTAATTCTCAAAATTTGACTATGATTTTGAAAATAGTCTTAAAATGAATTGTTCATTTAATGGGTTTGATTTTTGAAGCGGTAGAGGATGAATGAATGGATGAAAGATAAATAAAAATTATGATTGTTTTTAAATATAGAAAACGAGTCAAATTATTTATAAATACTAAAAAATTTCACTATCGATCATACTAAAATTTTTCTATCTTTATAAATAATTTGATATTTTTTATTTATAATAATTTTCTTAAAAATTAAGGAATAGATTAATAAATTATGGAAAGAGATAGGTGGTATTGTACAAATATTATTTAATGGAGTAAAAGATAGGAAGAGAAGCAAAATGAATTATGAGATGAGAGAGAAATAATATTAAATTGAAGGAAAATGACAATATTTAAAGATAATAAATAGAAAAAATACTTAAGTGTTCTCTACACCTAATTATTACTCAACAAATAGATAAAAGAGAAATTTGAATGGGAAGTTTTTTGACAAGTCATTGTAAAATTATAGCCCAAAATGTTTATGATTTTGTAATTAAAAATATATATATTTTAAATGAACTTATTTTTTTTATCCCTAATGATAAAGTGTTGTCAGCGCACACACAAAAAAAAAAATGTAAAATTACATTTATGCCCCCACATATAATCATTGTAGAAAATTTTCATCGAAATTTTGATCGGAGGAAATTTCGTTTTTTCCCCAATTTCGAAAAATTTAGAGATTTCAAAAATATTATGATTCCTCCCATTTTGACGAAATTTTGAGATTTCAATAAAATTTCGAGAAATTTCGACATTTCGAGAATTTTTTTTTTTCTGATTAACTATGTTAGCTTAGTTCAAAATTTTCAATTTTATGGTCTTGATTACACACAATTCTATAGTTTCACATGTCAATATCATTTTCGACAAAAGATTAAGCATTTTTTATGTGCTACTTTTTTTTTTTTTAATTTTCAACTTCTCTTAATTTTTAGTTTTATTTTTCTCCAAAACTTTCATTTATAAATAAATTGAATTTAAAAACAACCACAAAAAATAATCTATATTTATTTTTAAGCTCAATCAAACTTTTTTTCATTAAATTTTCACATCATTTTACCTTAAAACTGAATTAATGTGAGTTTTTTTTTACCATCCAAAACTTTCGTAATTTTCATAAATATTTAAATATTTTGTAATTATTCTTTCATTTCTTTTTTAAATTTATGCTTTCATATTAACAGTTGCTCAGACATTTATAACAGACATCTACATATTGTCTTACTTTATAGAAATTGTAATTAAAAATGGTTAGTTATAGTCTAATTAAGCCACAATCAAAGTTTCATTAATTAATTATAACAATTTCTATAAATTTCCATTAATTTTCATAATTTTTTTTCGAAATTTTCATCGATATCGATATTTTCATAAAATCGGGACATCGATATTTCCATCGACATCGATATTTCGAACCTTGGATACAATATAAATAAATATTCATCCTTTTTTATTTTTTATTTTTAAAAAGTCAACATTTTTACTTATCTATCAAAATTGAATGAAGAATTGTAAAACTAAATATTTGTCCCACATTCTAGCTGATGCAGTACCATTAATGGAAATAGTCTTTTTTTTAAAATTATGAAATAATTAAATTAAGTAAAGATTAAAAAAAACTTCATTTGATAATATTACCATATACTTTAATAAATTCTAGTCAATTAAGTAAGTTGGAATAGCTTATGAATCAAAGTGTCACTGACAGTAATTCGTTGAGTAGTTTATTTATTATTTGACTAAATATTATAGAATTTCACAAAATTTATAATTATGTATGATTTTGGAGAAATTGTTATGTTGTTTTCAGTAACTGTTTTCAAATTTTCCGTAATTTCATGATTTTAGTTGAAGTTAGTGTTTATGAAATGTTGAGATGTTTAACAATTAATAGGACATTTAACAATTTTTAAACTTGTATGTAATGATGATATAAGGAAAGTATTCTTTTTTTTTTTTTTTTAGAATGACTTGAGAATAATGAGAAAGCATATTTTTAGAATGATAAAGAGTTACGAGATTTATGCTGACAGTGATTTTCAAACAATTAGGGTCCGTTTGGATTGACTTTCTAAGTGTCTGTAAGTGTAAAAAAAATGTATAAACACTTAGAAAGTCAATCCAAACGGGCCCTAAATCTTGTATCCATGATGATTTTTCAGAATGTGTTTTCATAGTGTAGACATATGGTGATTTTTTATACACCTTGTGAATGTGTTTCTCGTGTAAATAATATGGATTTATTTTGTAGATGCACTACAAGAAATGTGTTTCAATAGTACAAAAACACAACTCTGCATGCACGTTTGATAAAGATTGTTCTACTGTGCATATTGCGATTACTCCATGTCATTATGATAGATAGTTAGAGATAGAGGTTTTTGTGTTTGGTTTCACATGCTTATATTTATGTTATCGAAAGTAATTTTTTCGAATTTATCTAATGTTTTGGTTCTCTAACAATTTAAAATATTATATATAATTTTAAACTTTTATTTAGGTTGAATGAAAATTTCTTTAATTTATTTTTTTATTAACACAACCACTCGCTCGATATTTTAGCTCATGTTTTTATCTTTATTTTTCATTATGTTGTTTTTGAGTTCCAATCAGAGTTAGCTGTATAATATCTACTACCGATCTCACCATGCTGCATATCGTCTTTTGAATTTACATCTAGATAAACATTAAAATATTTGTATAAGATGTACTTTATATCACAATTGGTTGCAATGTTCATAAAACTAAAAGTATAAAGGAAGTTAAACTTAAACATAATAAAAATTTTGACAATAGATTTTATTCCACATCTTAGAGCCTATTTTGTTCTCACATCTCATCCCATGTTCAAGAGAGTGTAACACTTTGGATTATGAAATAGAAATATATTTTTGAAGTTTATATGCATTTTAAAGGATATATTGAGTTTTATTGTCAATAATAATTAATATTGCCGACCAATTCTGTCTACCACCACTGACGACCAATTCCGACCACCACACCCAACAACTAACTTTGGCGACTACTTTCGACAACCACCACCATCCCAGACTAAATATATTAATTGAACCTTCGACTCCTAGCGACGAGCGTATGCTAATACCACTCACCCAAGCTCACTTTGGCTCCTTAATCATTTTTTAAAAAGAAAGTATGATACACATAAAAGCTTATGCCCCGTTTGGTAACTATTTTGTTTTTTGTTTTTGGTTTTTGAAAATTAAGCTTATTTCCTCCCAATTTCTTACAATAATTTGCATCTTTCTTGAGTACAATAGTTGAATTCTTAGCCAAATTTTAAAAACAAAAACTAGTTTTTAAAAGCTTTTTTTTTTTTTTTTTTGTAGTTTTCAAATTTTGGCTTGGTTTTTTAAACCATTGATAAAAGGAAAATTTTCACAGATAAAAAAAATGTCAAACTATTTACAAAAAATAGCAAAAAAAATACTGATAGACTTCTATCAATATCTATTAGCGTCTATCACAACTATCTAAAAATTTTGCTATTTTGTGTAAATAATTTCCCTTATTTTTCTATTTTTAAAAATTCTCCTTGGTAAAAAGTAGATAACAAATGAATAAATTTGGGGTAGAAGTAGTGTCTACAAGCTTAATTTAAAAAAAATTATAAAAAAAGAATAAAAAAACTAAATAATTATCAAACGGGGACCTTATTAATTAATAATTGTTGTGAAAAAAAAATAGTCAATTCGTCTAAAAATAAAAAAGTTTGAACATTTCTAAATATAGGTCCAATGTAGTGTAGTTTTCCAAAAATTGTTTTTTTTATTAGAATTTCAATCCAAATGTAGCCAAATTTCAAAACAAAAGCACATTTTTCAAAACCTACTTTTGCTCGTTTTTCCCTCTCTCTTTTCTATATTTTTTAAAAACAACTTTGTTAATTCGTTCCAAGTTCATTCTCTCAAAATTAGTTTATTTTTTTTCTCTCAAAATATTTACTTTTTTTATTATTATAAATTAGGGTTCTAAAAACAATTTTATGATTTTAGAAAACTCATGCTTTTTATGTTTTGGTTCACTCATATTGTTTCATGAAACTTCTAACTTCAGATGAAAATGCATTTTTGGTGTGAGTTTCTTGCTTCTTGTCTAATCCATTTGTAAACTACTATAGTGAAATCGGTTTTATTACATTTACTTTGATAACTATTTAGGTTTTTTTTCGGTTTTTTATGTATTGGGATGCTTACCTTTTTTTACCATACATTTTCATCAAATTATAAAAAAGTAAAAGTAAATTCCTTAAAACTACAACTCCATTTGATAACCATTTGATTTTAAAAGAATTTACTTGTTTTTTTTATAAATTTTTTCCATGTCTCATATTTCTTAAGTAAACATTTGAATTCTTAACTAAATTTCAAAAACAAAAACACATTTTTTTTTTTTTTTTTAACTTCAAAACTAGGTTTGGATTTTGAAAAAAATTGCTTGTTTTTTCTACTAATTTTTTTTACCATGTCTCATATTTTCTAAGTAAACATTTGAATTTCTTAACTAAATTTTTTTTTAAAAAAAAACACACATTTTTTTTTAAAAAAAATTAGTTTTCAGAATTTGGTTTGAATTTTGAAAACACTCCTAAAATGTAGATAACAAGAATCAAAAGAAGAAGATAGAACTAGTGCTATACATTTTATTTTCAAAACCAAAAATTAAACTAGGCTTAGAAGTCATTTTTAGTTTTACACTTTTGGCTCACTCGTTATAATTTGATGAATACAATTATCAATGTCACATTAAAATACATTCTTCCTAAAGTTGCTTTCAAATTTTGCCTTTCTATCCATACTCATATATTTTGTAAATTAAGGTCGCAAAGCTGATTTTAAAAAGAAATTGAATATGACTCATTTTATATTATGTTGCTGTAACTTTTAGAATAATTATTATAAATTTTAAATTTAAACATAAAAAGTAGGTAACCACATTTGGTAAATCAAACTAAATTTTTTGTGGCTTAGCTATAATAATATATTATTTTAATTTGTTTTTAAAGGAGACATATTCTTATAATTATTTATGTATTAACATTTTAACATTTAACATTTAAAATTTATTTTATTATAAGTTAATTGTTAAAAAATTTACATTGTTTAAATTGCAACTTATTTATTTAACCTATATTATTTGATAACAGTTTAGGAAAACCAATTATTAAAAATTTTGAATCACTTTTTATAATACTCTCCAAAAGCAAATCAATAAATTATGGAAAATTTATACAGATAACTCAAAAATTGGGCTTAAAATGCCAAATGACCCAAATTTTCAAAAGAATGCCAAATGACCTTTCCTGACATCAAGTTTGGGTCAAATTACCGAAATGAACTTGTACATGTAGAAAAACCTATCTCGCTCTGGTTCTCTTCCTTTCTTCACTCTCATTTCTCTTTCACTCTCGCTTATCGGAGTTGGTCATGTCGGAGTTGCTCGCGTGGACTCATGTCGGAGAAAAAGAAGGAGAACCAGAGAAGAAGAAGAAAACGCGGAAGAAAAAAGAGAGAGAGAGGGAGTTGAACGCTGGAAAAGAAGAAAAAAAAAAAAAAAAAAAAAAAGACAATTTCGTAACTTCACGTGGTCGTGACATTATCAAAGAGTCATTTAACATTTTTTTTTTTAAATTTAGGTCATTTGTCATTTTAGGCCATTAAAATAGGGCTTTTGTGCAATTACTCCCTAAACTATGATTTGTTATTTAGTAATTATTAGACCATTTATTTTAAAAGCACATCTATATGTTACCTCTTTTATTATTTTCTAAGGTTTAAACTATTATTTTGTAATAGAAAGAAAAAAAAAGGTAAGATAAATTATTAAAATAGTAGAATAGTGTTGAATTGCATGTGCTGAAGTTGATGTTGAAGAAAAGAAAATAAAAAGAGGGACAAAAAGAAAAGTAAATGGGAAGCATGATCACTAATAAACAGAAAACCTTGTAATTAAAAAATATTTATTTAAAAAAAAAAAGAAAAAAAAAAGGAAGAAATAGAGCGCGAAAATCATGGGATTGTCAGGTGAGGGATGGGAAACGCGTCGATTCGATTGAGCTGTGTGAATGCGAGCTGTTTGGTTGTCAAAAACATGCTTTCCCAGTTCCCACAATCTTTGGCTTTTTTATTTTTTATTTTTTTATTATTATTATTACAATGATGACAAATTGAAAAAACCAACTCTAAGACCATGTTTAATACATATGAAAATATTGAATTCTTGATTTTATGAAAATATTGATGAAAATTTTTAAAAAGATTATAAAAATAGATGAATATTAATTGTTATAATTAGTTAATGAAATTTGATTGTAGTTTAATTAGATTATAATTTATTATTTTTAATCATAATTTCTATAAAGTAAGACACCATTTAGATGTCTATTTTAATGTATGTGTAAATGTTGATGGGAGAGAATAAATTTAAAAAGAAATTGAAAAATAATTACAAATATTATAATGTTTAAGAATTTTTCAAGTGAAATGATGTGAAAATTATGAAAGTTTTGGATGGTAACAGGAAAAAAAACTTACATCAATTTTATTTTGAAGTGAAATGATGTGAAAATTTAATGAAAAAAATTGGAATGAGGTTAAAAATAATAATTTATTTTTTGTGGTTTTTTCAAATTCAACTTCTTTAGATATGAAAGTTTTGGGTTGAAAATAAAGTTAAAAATTGAAATAAGTTGGACAATAGGAAAAGTAACACATAAAAAAGTTTAATCATTTGTCAAAAATGACATTAGCCTATAAAACTATAGAATTGTATTTAATTGGAACCATACAAATGAAAAATTTGAACTGAACTAATGTAATTAATTTAAAAAATTGAAATTTTTTCAAAAGTTTCTCAAAATCTCGAAATTTACTAATAAAAAGTAAATTGTAGTTTTATTTACGTCCAAGAGATAATTATTTAATATAATGAAAGAGAGAAGTCAAAATGATAAGATAATAATAATATTATTTTTTAAAAAAATCCTCCAAAAGAAAAAAAAAGTTAGAAGAGAGAAAAAGAGGATTTAAAAACATTATGATTAAAATAAAATGTAATTTTAATTTTTTAACTAAAAAGAAAAGAGATAAACCCATGAGTTTTACTATTCAAGCTCATGAAAAGAAGGGTTGGGCTTAGGATGGCTAGCCCATTCCAAGCCTAAGCCCAAATCCAATCCTTGAAACAAACACTATATGATACAGGTAAAAATCAAGAAAGAGAAATGTTATATTGCAAAAATACCAAACAAACTTGTAAGGGAGGAGAATGAAGATTTTAATTGTTAGTTATACCCCTAGTACATCTCTGTATTTACAATTAAGTCATCCAAACTGATTTTTAGGTTTTACTTTCTATTATAAAAAAAATATTTCTTGGAGACTAAATTATTATTATTTTGGCTTTTATTTATTTATTTATTTAAAGAAAACAGATTTTGTGTGGATTGTGTTGTGTATAATTCGTTTACCTTTGGTATATCTTAATATTTACGGATGAACTATTCTTAAATAAAAATGTATATCTTTTCTTTTAAGGTATATTTTTTACCCTAGCATAAATCCTCTATCTCATTACTATTTTCTGATATGTTTATTTTAATTTAACATAATCTCTAAGCATACTATTTGAGCATAATTTCTCATAAATTTCAATATTCAATCTCAATTGAATTAATAAATGACTTTTTTTTTTTAAGTTGTGACTTGAATATATGTTTTTCTTTATAGGTTTAGTTATTAATTATTGTAGTCATCAATCCACGGTCGACAATTTGAGCAATAAGCTCTTAACACATTCGAATGGATGTGTACTCAACCGAAGTCTTCACAATGTTGATGGGATTAAAGTTGGTTGCTTCTCAAAGTTTCGAGAATGTTTGGATAGAGACAAATACACAAAATTTAATCAAACACAATTGATGGCGTGGATGAACTTTAGAATTCAACCCATTCTTGGTTAACGTTGGAATTTGTTTTCTCAATTTTATTATTTTATTCTTTCATTTTTCATTATGTGTCAAATTTCGTACAATATTCTCTTTCTTTAGTTATATCTGGTTTTCATTGAATTTTCTTTTCTTTACAAGTTCATTTCCCCCCTCTCTCGTTATTTTCTTAGTGTTTATCATTTTTTTTGCACAATAATTGTGGGGTTCAAACTTTTGACTTTTTTTTTTTAAAAAAAATTTAAAAGTCTATGTTTTATTCTAGTTGAAATATGTTTATGTTGGCTTCTATCACGGTAGATCTTTTTCATAGTTAGAAGTCTATCACTAACATACTTTTAATTCACAACCTAAATTTATCAATGATAGGCTATTATGACAGATAAATTTCAATTTCAATAATGCATAACTAGCATATATTCTATCGCTAAAGATTTCAAACAAATATTTTTCTTTTTCTTTCTCCATTTTCTCACTTTCTTCCTCTAGTTTTGTTTTCTCCATCTCTTCCATTGATAACTCGACAAAATATTTATTTGATGTAATCTCTTTTTCAAAGTAACCATAAGAACTAGAAAGAATTAAACTATAGCTAAACTATCTATGATTGAAGCTTAAAAATATGTAATAAAAGTCTATAAGCTAGCCTTCTATATAAGTGATAGATTTCTATGTGCTATGTGAAATCTATCATTGTTTATCGTCGATAGATTTTAAATAATATAAGCCTATAAGTCATAGACTTTAATCACTTATCAAATCTATCGATGACACCTCATACCACTAACAAAGTTTATCGATGATACCTCAAATAGAGTCTACCCATGATAGAGTATCAGTGATAGACTTTATCGTTGATGCGAGTCTATTAGTGATACAAGTCTATTGCTAATATGAATCTAACAATGATAAAAATCTATTACTACCAATTGCAAAATCTATCAGTGATAGACTCCATCGCTAATAGACTCCTATCATCGATAGATTATATCACTAATAGACTTTGAGAATTGGATCTAAATTTTGCTATATCTGTAAATTCTTTTACATTGTGCTATATCTGCTAATATTTTGAATTTGATTCCTATATTTGCAACTGCTCCAAAGTAATCCTCCCATGTGATTGGAGGATATGTTATCTGCTTATTATGTTTTATGTAGTCCATCAGGCTTTTATTCTTCTTAATACTATGGGTTGGTTGCATTGATAGCAACCAGACCCAAAATATTAGCAAATCTAGCACAAGGATAAAAATATTATAGATATGGCCGCTTATGATTATTTCTAGTGCCTCTTGGGAGTTTGGTTGACCGTTGACGGCAATAGGACGAGATTCTATTGAGGAAAATATGAGGAAAGTGAGAGATAAAAGGAGGATGGTTGAGAGGGAAGTGAATAAGCCATAGGTGTTGCGTATGGAAGAAGAAGACGACTATAGACAAGGGCAAATTTGGAAAAGAGAAAAAAAAGTTATTAAGTTGATCTTCAAATTGTGCTATATATGCAATATTTTTATCCTTTTACTACATTTGCTAATCTCAACCCTAATATTGCTACCCATTACTATTTTCTAATAATATATACTTTATTTCTTAAAAAGAAAAAGATGAAATCCAACATTTTCAATTTTATAAAATAAGATTATATTTTAGCTCTTTACTATTTATTAATTTATAAAAAAATAATTTATTAATTTATATGGTTTTTCTGTCTCCGCTCCCCATCTGATTCCCCATCCTTGTGAAATTCACGGTTAAATTATGGGGGAACGGGATGAGAATTTTCCGCAAGAGATTTGCAAGGGTCGAGTTTCCTATAAGAAATTAATCCCCATTTTATTGTTTTAGAAAATTCAATGAAATATTTTTTTAAGAAAAGTTTTTAACTAAATGGTTGGGTCTTTACCAAGAATCCTTATTTAAATGGTTAATTCCTTAGAAATCCTAGATAGTTAATTCATTAATAAAAATTGTTGAACATATAAAATTAAATTTGATATTAAGTGATTTAACTATCCATACATAATAAGAGTTTATGAATGATTCAAACATATTAATTATTCATACAATATCATTATCCATATATAAGAATTTAAAATAATTCTAACATGTAAAATCTTCGTCATCATTTAGCTCGTGAGGAATTTTTTTCCCCTACTCTCTTCCCCATCCCCAGCCCCATTAGAAGTCGTGCTCTAGCACCAAGAAAAATGGACATCTCTACCTGCAATACAAGTTGAATAAAAATTCTTATAAATTTTATTATTTCTTAACAAAATAGATATGTGTTAATGAAGGGAATGAACAGTTCAATCTACAATGGAAGCATTGGATCACTTTGATATTATTTACAATTAAACAAAAATAATAGGTTAAGCATTTCATACCTCAACAATTTGGATCTTTGTTCTTCACAAGAGTTGACTTCCATAAAAGCTTCCTTGCTATAACTATAACAGGAACCAAAAAGTTTGTGAGAACTTTTTAAGAAAATATGGAGATTTTTTTCTTTTTCCAATGAGAACTCTTCTATGAGAACATAAAATGATTAATTTCACGTAATGACAAGCTTTAGGTCTTACTTAGAGTGACCTAGGTTAAATTTATTCTAATTAAAAATAAATAAATATATTTTAATATCTCATATTAAAATAACAATTATTTTTAATCCAAATTCTCTCCTAACATATTTGAATTATATTCAAATTTTATATATCTCTCATATACATAATTTTATTTTATATTTAATGCATCAAATACATTAAATATGCTTTTCCTTTCTTTAATATAACAAATACATTAAATTCAATTTGAATATTTCAAGTTTTTTTTCAACGAAATTGAATCCTAAATGTGTATGAGCCAGAAAGAAGATCTCATGAACCTACCGATTATAAGCTTCAATTATAAAAAATTAATTAATTAAACTATTCAATTAATCAATTTTTATTCATTAATTATAGGTCACTCCACTATAGATCTAGAGTTGCACTCTTATGCACCATAGGACAAGTTGTGTCCATGAATATATCATTACAAACAAGTCAATCCTTCCCGAGTTGCTCGTAATTATAATTGGGTCAAATGTATGTTTTACACCTGTAATTACCTCTTGCACCCTTAAGTACCACTGATGCTGATGAACAATTTACTTATGATTCAATCATAAAACCAAGTCCCTCTCGAGCCAGTGAGAGGGTGAGACCTCATTGTTCAAGTCCTGAAATCATCACATAACTACTCATCTACTTTTTCTTTATGAGAGTGAAAGGAGGGAGAATATTATAAGATTAATTTAGGCATTATAAAAATACACAAGGATAAAATTGTCCAGAAAAAGCTTCTTTCTCATTCGTACTTTTATAGATATTATAGATTATAGATACGAGAGTGAAATGAGGTAGAATATTATAAGATTAATTTAAGCATTACAAAAATACACAAGGATAAAATTGTCCAAAACAAGTTTCTTCCTCATTCGTACTTTTATATAGATATTATAGATTATAGATAGAATATAAATAACTACTACTGATCCCTGATGAACAATTTGTTTATGATTTAACCATAAAACTAAGTCATTCTTTGGCCAGTGAGAGGGTGGACCATTGTTCAAGTCTCGAAATTCGCACTTAAGAGAACTACTTATACATTATAAAAATACACAAGGATAAAATTATCCGAAAAGGGTTTCTTCCTCATTCATACTTTTATATATACTAGTCAAGAAACATGTGCAATGCACGAAAAATCTTATAGTTCTAATTAATTATTATTTAAATAGTGGTTTTTAGCATATAATAAATAAATATTATACAATTTTGTTTTAGTTATCACCAACGTTTAAAAGTTTAGATAATGTAACAATTTTATTTTAATGTTCTTATCTTATCGTCTTTTTTTTTAAAAAAAAAAATTCTTCTATCTAGTGCAAAGGGAGAAAAATTGTTCTAGTAATTAAATTATCAAATTAATATGTTAATATTCCAATACAGTAATGTATATAATGCAATATTTTTTATTCTAATGTCATTATATCTATTGTGAAGTCATACAAAATGATGCATTGTTTCACCGTATTAATTACTACTTTCGTTCAATTAAATCTTCTATTTTTTTTAAATAATTTCTCTAAACATTGGAACTCATAATTTTTTTTTTTAAGAATGTAAATGGTAAGTATTTATTTTGTTTTTCTTTTATCTATTTATTTCACATATATATTGGAAGAATTAATGTACCAATTCGTTGCATGTAACCACCTCCACATCGAACAGATGCATCCAATTGACATCTATTGCATCCTATCTCGAAAAGTTGTGACCCGTCAACATCAATTGTACTTATTCGACATAAAACTTTATTTTTTAAATATATAAGTTTATTTTGTAAACTAAAAATTGGAAAAGTTACCTCCACTGCGTCTTTCAAACGGACACATACACTCGAAAAACCACAACCACTCGACAAAGGACAATATGAGAAATTATGAAAAGTGTAAAGACTAGTACTAGTTTGGTACTACGTGCATGGCATGTGTTATGTAAGCTTTAAAATTAAAATATAACTTAATTATAGATTTAAACATACAATTTATGTATAAGAGATGACTGATCGAAGAGAATAAATTTATATTAAAAATTTTAATTCATACATAAATAAATAATTCATTACCATTAAACCTTGAATAACTAAAATATATTAATTTTTATTTTAATTACCTACTTAATTTTTAAACTTTTATTTTGTTTATATCATTGGATTACTTACTTAATTTCAAGTTTCAATATAAACCAACTTAATAGTTTTTAAAATTTTGGATGAATTATTTAATAATTAAAAAAATTAATTTTAATTTGAATAATCTAATTATCCACCTAATTTCAAACTTTAATTTAAATTAAAATATTAATTTTTTTAGATATATATAAATACAAAGAAATAAGAAAAAAAATATTTACAAAAATAATTATGAAAATTATTGTTCTTCATCCACCCTTTTTTCCTCCTCCTCTTCACCTAGTAGACCAAGAAAATAGTAAAATTGCTTCCGCGCATTGCATCATTCATTTAAAGACAAAAAAAACATGATAATATTAGTAAATATTTATTCTATCAAAACTAATTCACTTCCGAAATAATCTTTAATATTTTAAAATCTTAAAACTTTCAAAATAAAATAAAAAATAATCTTAGATATTTATTCTCATATTTGAAAGATAAAATGTAATAATATTATAAGAGAATTTTAACAAATAAAAGATAATATTAGTAGGATAAAATTTATCTTTATTTAAAGAAACTCAAATCTTATAAGAAAATATGCAATCCAATTAAGAAAACAAATATCCTAATTTAATTTTTCATATATAATAATTATATTTAAAGATATAGAATTATTTAATTGCTATAAATTAATTAGAAAAATATCTCAATCAAATCTTTCAAATATAAGAATTATTTGTTATAAAAAAAATGTATGTACTTTATGCAACAATTTTAAACATACATGCATGATAATTAATGGTCCTAAGAGATTGAAGACAATTTAAATTACATTGATTTGAATTTAAAATTCAAAAACCTTAAAAGAAAATTATTTGCTCAACTTACACAATCACTTTGAAGAAGTTATTCAATCCACAAATTCAAAATTGTCTATGGCCTACAACAGTAAACATGTAAATTTGTGTATATACTTCAAATAAAATTTAAACCAAAACATGAATATCTATGTTTAATTGCATCATATGCATTATGCACCCCAAAGGCATAAAATAAAATGTTGAATGCTCAATGATTTATATGAATTTTCAATAATAATGCTCAATTACTTTATACCAAGCCGCATTCAAAAGTCCATGTGCACAAGTGCAAGCTTAACACAAATGCTGATAAAAGCAAAGATTAAACTTTACTTCAAATGGTTGAAAAATCTCATCACCGACACTAGAATAGCTCCAATCAAATTTAAGAATAAATAAGGTTTAGGAAACCAAAATTACCATGCAATCTAGTGCTTATGTTTTCTTATTACAGAAATCTCATAATATGAACTTTTTACCATTGATCTAATTAAAAGTTTAACAAAAAAAACTAATACCAAATATACCTTAAAAATTAATTTGCAAATACATAAATTACATATATGATTAAAATAGAATACTCACCTTAATTGAACTTTAGTTTTAAATACCTAAAAAATATGTAGGGCCTTTAGCATTCTTGGTGTTCTAATGAGAAATCGACTCCAATCTCCAATCTTCAAAAAACAAAGTGGTAGAGACTCGTGCTGATAACGTGTTGTAAAATAAGAACAAAGAAAGAACAAAAGAAACAAAGTAGAAATAATTAGAAAGTAGAGATAACAATTGAATTCAATTGTGATGTATCTTAGAAAAACATCATTCTACACTATTAAGAGGTAAATGTTAATGTAATTCAATGGGAGGTTATAGATTTTTGTAACCTATATAGGTTATGGATATCTACACTAAATATTACATTTATAATAAGTATATGTATTTAGTCTCCCGTTTAATTAAGAATAAAAAAAATGAAAATAAGATATAAGCCCTACATCTATTTGTTGCCGCAATAATGTTTTTTTTCTCTCTCTTCCATTTAAGATACGTATATTACATTTTATACAATTTTATTGATTTATTGATTACTTTAACACAATATGCCAAAGAATGAATATGAATATATTTTACTAAAAGAAATGAATATATATATTTAAGGTGCTAAATGGAAAAGATGTGAAACGAAAAAGGTGACGTCGCGCTGGACCATGACATTGTGTCAGGATTTCGACATCGTTGGGCTGGGCAATTGCTTTTTATCGCGATTTACCCTTACAACAATTTGGAAGTGTGCTCTAAAATATGAAAATGTTGAATACATAACTCTTTTAATTTATTCATCTGTGCTTTCACTTTAAAAATGAGTTGGAGTTTTGAAAAATTTGTCGGACTGGACTTGACTTCTCTATCGCGATTTGATGTTGGATGGAAAAAAAACTCTTTTAATTTATTCATCGTACTTTTACTTAAAATCAGGTCAGGGCTTTGGAAAACTTGTTGGGTTGGGCTTGGTTTCCCTACCTTGATCTAGTGTTGGATGAAAAAAAGGCGAAAAATACATTCCATTTTTATTTTGAAATCGGATTAAGGCTGGACAATTAATCCCTAACCCGATATGAATGTGAACTCTAGAAGTGCCTCTGATGTAAGCAAAAGGTTATAATTCATAGGTTTGTGGGGGCGGGTCAAAAAAATATAAATGTGCCTAGGTCATCCATAAAAAAAAGGCAACTTAGGGTCCGTTTGATAACGTTCTTGTTCCTGTTTCTGTTTCCCCTTTCTCGTTTCTCGTTTCTTCTTTTTTTGAGAACAAGAAACAAAAATATGTTTGATAATTGTTCCTGTTTCTTATTTCTTAAGAAAAAAAGAAAGAAAAGAAACAGAAACTTGTTTGATAACTATTTCTTGTTTCTTGTTTTTATATTATACGTTAAATATCGAAAAATATATTATCAAAAGTTTATGTAATCTAATACAAACAAGTCTCGACGACAACTAAATATAATAACAAAGTTGTATCTTATCCTTCATACATGTTACCCAAATTTGATTGGCGTTGTCATATCTAACTAGAGTCATTTGTCTTAAATGATATTGAGTTAAATCCAACTTAATTATATTATTATGTAAATGTCGTGGTGGTACAATATTAAAGTTAAGCTAAATGAATATCTTAATAAGCAAAATGTATATACTATAAAATTCTACTCGATTTCAGATATACTAAAATATTAAATTAAAATAATATATAAACATGCACATTGCAAAATTTAATACTCAAACGTTGAAATATAAAATAAATTAATATACATATTAAAAATTAAAATAATATATAAATCTAAATATGAGAGAATTTTAAAATTAAAAATTAAAATAAAATATAAATATAACATAATTATTTTTGTAATAGAAAAACTAATAAATAAAATATAAAAGATAGAAATAAATATAAAAAATAAAATAAAAGTGTCGATCTTGAAAGTTGAAATTTGAAATATAAAAAAATTAATATACACATTGAAAATTAAAATAAGAATGTTTTTAAATATAGAAAAATGAGACAAACTATTCATAAATATAGAAAAAATTTTAGGCCAAGATTGAATTTTCATAAATAAAAGAAACAATATAAAATAAAAACAGAAACAAAACATAGAAAAATTAATTTTTGTAGTTTCTTAAATTTGGTCTAATTTTTAAAAACGTTTCTCAAATTCTAGCAATAAAAAATAGAAAGAGTTATCAAACAAGTCAGTTTCTTAAAAAATAAGGGAAATCAAGATTAGATTAGGTTTAGTAAACGGCGTCGTATGGAATTTGTGTTAGAGGACTTGGTTTAAACGCTAATTAATACGAGTACGGACTTAGTTTCGACGCTACACGGTTCGTTCCCTTCCTTCGCATAAATAACGTCGTTTCATCATCGTCCGTCGTTTATTTTGTTCTTCTTCATCTGCCTTTGGGCTTCTCTTTTTTCCTCTTCGACCTCACTGCTTATGCTCACATAATCGATTACGGTACGCTTCTCTTTCCCCTATACAGATCTATTCCCACTGTTCCTCATCCAAATCCCTATCTTCCCGCATTTTTCTTCTCGATTGTTTTCCTGTTTTCCGCTCCCCTTGTTTTCCTGTTTTTGATGGTGGAATTCGTCGTTTCCTTATTATTGGAAGCAGCTGGTTGAATGGTTTGATGCTAGGGCTTTTTATATTTGGGACCCGTGGATTTGATTGTGCCATTGTCGTTTTTATTCTCGATTTTTATGTGTGTTAATCGATGTTGTTGTTAATTTCAATTTGGGAATAGGAAAATCTGATAACTTAAGGGATGCCCCATGTCCCATCGTTGGTTGTTGCTCTATGCTTGTTTTGAGTTTTTTTTTTTTTTGATAGAAACAACTGCTTTCATTGAGTTTGTTTATTCCATTGTTGGATTCTCTCACGGGGGCGTGTTTCCGATTCTGGACGTGTTTTTATTTTACCTGCCTTGATATTTGATTTTTTTTTCCTGCTAATTGTTTGGCGTCTTGTATTGAAAACTAAATTTCTTTCTTCCTTCTTGGTAACAACTAACAATATGCTTTTTGTGACTCAATGCTGGTGGTAGTGGAGACTTTTGTTTTATGTTATGTGCTCCATGAATGATTGATTTGGGTTCTCTTTCTTTGCAGTTCGAGATTAGTTGCTAACTTTACTCAGTTGCAGCTGGGGATAAATAGAGAACGATGTTTGGTTCTCCCAACCGTAAGTATTTCTTTTAATTTTTTTTATATTTTGAAGGATAGGTGCTTGTCTTCTCTTCACATAAATTTGTTATCCTAATTGCACTTTGTTTGCTGAGCTGTGGATCCTCCTCTATGTCTTTATCTTTTAAGTTTGGTAAGATAATGTAGGGAAGTAACTAAGTGGGAAATTTTTGGTAGAAGGAGGCTAAATACATGGTTTAATCTTTCATCTTCATATTTCCTTTAAATTCAAGAAGTTTGGAACTCTATATTTTGTTTCACAATGATATTTCACCTCTCCTGGAAGTATGGGATGTAGATTGTAGTCTTATGCTATGGGATTTTGTTATCTTGACTTGTTGTTTCTCAGTTTTCTTCCGTGTGCCTGTGGTATCTTAAATATGATAGACTTCCTGCTTGTTTTCTAGCTTTCCAGTATATTTAAATTTACAGTTGTATGTGGAATCATGAGTCATGACTTTACTGATTGAAATTCTAAGTTCTTGTACTAAGTGGGGTTTGTTTTTTTGGCGTGTGTCAATTGTTGGGCTTGATTCCTTACACAGCTTTTGGGCAACCATCTACTAGCCCTTTTGCATCTCAACCAGTCTTTGGGCAAACTTCCAATGCAAGTAGTAATCCTTTTGCACCTAAGCCCTTCGGCAGTACATCCCCATTTGGCTCACAGACAGGAAATACAGTATTTGGTGGTACATCAACGGGTGTGTTTGGAGCAGCCCAATCTTCTTCCCCCTTTCCTTCCACCACAACATTTGGCGGTTCATCATCACCAGCTTTTGGAGCTACTCTGTCCACTTTTGGATCATCATCAACTCCGGCTTTTGGTAGTTCATCATCTTCATCATTTGGAGGTATGTCTTGTTAAGTTGTTATCTTTTGTTTTCTGATAACCAGTTCTTCACGTACCCTAAGAGTTTCAGCAATACTAGTGTCTTTTACATGGAGGACATCTATGTGCTAGATTTGTGCATGCATTTTTTTGGTTCTTCAGCTATGAGAGATTTTCCGTGTGTTCTTAAACCATCACCTACCTGCAAGCACAATTCTTAAATCTATATTTTATTCTTAGTTGACCATTTCTTCAGTGAACATTAGAGAGTTTATGTGATTCTGGTTTCTGTGAACATATTTCTGTCAACGTGTAAACCTATTCATTCATAAAGGACCAAATGAATGGGTTAGATATTTTATTTTAGAATAAAAAAAAAGATTGAAAATAACATGAAAGTGAAGTAACTCGAATATCAATAAATGGATTTTCAAAATTTTTCTCATGGGATTATGAATTGTGGCTATTAGAATGGTTGCCTTTTGTTCTGCTTATATGGATGTATTTGTTATCTTCCTTTGGGGAAGGATTAACTTTACCATTGTTATTTTGTTTGAAAATGCCACATCTCTTTTATTTAAGATTCTTAAATACTTTTTCTTTGCATATCCCTTTGAGCCACCGTATATTTCCTCAATACCATTACTTTTATTAATTGGCATTCAATTCAGAACACAGATTACAACTAGGAAAATTTGAAAAATATTTTTATCAGTTGTATTTCATTTATTATGTGGATTAAATCTGGTGCTCTCCTTTCTGGCAGGTTCTTCCATTTTTGGGCAGAAGCCCCTGTTTGGAGGCTTTGGATCTACTCCTACTCAAACAAATCCATTTGGAAGTACAAACCAGCAATCTCAGCCAGCATTTGGAAGCAATGTCTTTGGTTCTTCATCACCTTTTGGTGCCCCTAGCCAGTCTGCATTTGGAGCTACTAGCACTCCTGCCTTTGGCGCTACAAGCACCCCTGCCTTTGGCGCCGCGAGCACCCCTGCCTTTGGCGCCACGAGCACCCCAGCATTTGGCGCCACAAGCACACCAGCTTTTGGGGCCACAAGCACACCAGCATTTGGCGCCACTAGCACCCCGGCATTTGGCGCTCCAAGCACCCCAGCCTTTGGTGCGGCAAGCACCCCAGCCTTTGGCGCTACAAGCAGTCCTGCCTTCGGTTCAACAAGCACACCTGCCTTTGGTAGTACTGGGAATGCATTTGGTTCACTAAGCACCCCTGTTTTTGGATCTGGAGGTGGATTTGGTGCTTCTAGTACTCCTGCTTTTGGAGCTTCAAGTACTCCTGCTTTTGGAGCTTCAAGTACTTCTGCTTTTGGGGCTTCAAGTGCTCCTGCTTTTGGAGCTTCTAGCACTCCATCCTTTAGCTTTGGGTCCACTCCAGCTTTTGGACAGTCTACTTCTGCATTTGGTAGTAGCACTTTTGGTACTAATACATCTCCTTTTGGTGCCCAGAGTTCTCCTTTTGGTGAGCCATTCCGAAATATCTTACTATTATTGCAGTTTAAATTTCTTTTGGAGCTGTAGAATTTTTTGCTTCATTGGGCATGACTGTGTTCTCATGAATTTGATACAGGAGCACAGTCTACATCTACATTTGGGACCAGTGGTTTTGGGCAGGCTGGTTTTGGTGGTCAGCGAGGTGGCAGTAGAGTCACTCCTTATGCACCAACAACTGAGCCAGATGCTGGAAGTGGCAGTACGCAAGCAGCTGGAAAGTTGGAGTCTATATCAGCCATGCCTGTATACAAAGATAAAAGTCACGAAGAGTTGAGATGGGAGGATTATCAGTTGGGGGACAAAGGTACCTTTTTTTAATTTTTTTTTTGAAAAATGTACAAAGCTTAGTTCCTATGGATAATTTTGGATTCTTGTGTTTGTTCTGCAGGTGGACCTGTTCCAGCTGGTCAGTCTGCTAGTGGAGTTGGCTTTGGTGTTTCTAGTGCACAGCCTAACCCTCTAGCTTCTTCAACATTTAGTCAATCAAGTCCAAATCCTTTTTCTACAGCCACATCAACGAATCCATTTGCCCCTAAACCTTCGGGCTTTGGTACTTTTGGACCTTCAACGACGTTTTCATTTAATTCTTCAGCATGTGCTCCTTCCTCTTCGTCAAACCCCTTTGCATCGACAACAGCAGCATCAACATCAGCTTTTTTATCATCAACAACCTCTCAATTTGGCAGCTCATCCTTATTCGGTTCATCTAACACTCAACCCCTTGCCTCACAATCTGCTTTTAGTTCAACTACATCACCAGGAACAAATCTTACGTTTCCTTCCAGCTTAAATTTTGGTAATACTCAATCATCTTCCCTCTTCCAATCCACAACACCTGCAATTGGGCAGACAGGTTCAGCCTTTGGCGCTCCCTTTACACAATCCAGCTTGTTTAGTCAACCTTTGTCTGGGGTTGGAGGGAATCTTTTCTCTAGCTCGCCATCACTCCTAACTTCAAGCAATCCAATGGGTTTTGGTCAAACATCTGTAAGTAGCCTTTTCACTTTACCATATTACTTTGTACTTTTCTTGTGGTGGGACGGTTGTGTTTTGATTAATAGACCACATTACTTTTGTGTATGATATGTCACCAATTCTTCCATTTTTGTGGAGGGAGGGAAAGAAAGCTTCATAGAGTAGAATATAAGTGTATGATAATGGAACTTTATATTTGGTAATTCACTCGATTTTACTTTGGGTTAGGGGAAGTTGGATGTACTTTCTTTTATGCACTTCATGAGTTGGCTCCAATTTGAAATTGGTTATTATTTTTTTTTCCAAGATATACTAATGGTTATCTATAAGAGGGTGTTTGGGGCACTGAGTTGAGTTATTAAGTTTGAAGTTGTTTAGTCTAGGGAGTGAATTAATTTGTGGAGTTAATTAACATGTGTTTGATTGTTTAGTTTGAGTTTAGAAAGTATGTATTCGAGTTAAATAACCTACAGCTTTGAAATTGTTTTTAATGCATACTATACAACTAGAGCTATTTCAATCAAATTTTTCTGTAGTAACAAATTTGGTTTCCAATTTTTTTGCATTATTTTTTTTGTACCATTTAATTTTCAATTTGACTCGAATTTGATTTGGGATTGAATATGAATGTAACTAATTTTTTTAATTTGAGATCGTAGAATTTGAATTTACATTTTAAAAAAATATTTGGGATGAAGTTTGGAATATGTCTAAATTTAATTCAAGGTAAATGTTGGATTCTATTCAAAATTTAGTTTAGATTTGGAATAGAATTCTAAGATGGACTGTGGAATTTGATTTGGGTTAAAACATTGATTAGGCCCGAAATCAAGATTCTATCCCAAAATTTGGTTTAGATTTGGAATAGAATTCTAAGATAGACAGTTGAATTTGATTTGAGATAAAAATTTGATTATGCCCAAATTCAATTTGATTCAAATGGAATCAAATTTGAAACTTATCTAACTTATCTTTTGATTTTAATTTCACCAATTTGTGGATTAAAATTTGAATAAGAATTCCAAATTTGGTAAGATTTAAAATTTGTAAGTTTGTTTAAAATAAATTATTTATTTAAAAAAGTTTTTTTTAAATTTTTTTTTTTTTTAAGTTCTTTTCTGGTGGAGTTATTTGGAAACATTGGAGGGAGGGAGAGAGAGAGAGGAAGATGGAGAGAGAGAAAGAGAGGAAGATAAAGTTTCTTGATCTAAGTGCATACTTCAATAGTTAACCCTGTTGGAGTTAGTGGGATGAAGTTATTTAACATTGCGTTGTGAAGTATGTGGGCCAAATAGTCAACTCAACTCAAGTTGATGGGTCAAACACCCCCTAGATATTTTTTTCCCCTCCTTATGAGTAGTAGTACAATTCCATTTAACGCTAGTAACTTGAATGTTGTAGTTGGTTACTTGTAGGTTTTATGCTAACAGGCTTCTAATCTTGTTCATACTGTAGCCCTCTTTCCCTATGCCTTTTCAACCAGCACAAGCACAGGCACCCACTTCCTTTTTTAGCAACTTGGGACAGGCTCAACCAAGTAAGTCTGATTCATAAATATTGATCGATCATTTTGTTGAGCATTCAGACCTTTTATATTAATGTACTAACTTGATTATTTTTTTCCATTAGTTGGTTCAAGTGGTTTTGCAGGAACTTCAAGCATTTTTGGCCAGAGCAACTTTGGACAATCGTAAGAGTCCCACATTCTCTTGTGTTATTGGCTCTGTTATTTGCATATTGTTGAGTCTTTTTATTGTGTCATCCATGTCTTTGTTATTGGCTCTGGTATTTACATATTATTGAGTTTTAGTTTTCTTATTTGATTTTTTTTATTACGGACACCGTTGTTATTATTATTATTATTTTTGCATTAAATAAAGATGGCATTTCTTAATTTTTCTAAGACGTAATGTGTAAGGTATTCCTTACTATGTATTGATATTCAGAGGGAAAAGACTTCACAAGGCAATACAAAATATCTCCCAGCCAATTAGAGAAGGCTAGTAATTTCTCCCTTCCCCTCTTTACAATGATCACACCAAAAGAATAAAATGTCATATTACTGTCCCATAACATATATACTACCCAATCATTCCCTTGCCTGCATAATCTTCGTGTTCCTACCCCCTTCTGATTCTTCTAACTAACTGGTTGGGGGTGAATTCCTTTTCTTACCCCTTGTATATTGAATAGTAATTGGAGGCCTAACATTACCCTAGGCTCAATGAAGCCTTGTCAAGTTTGTAATCTGGAAATCAACAGCGAAAGTCTTTTGAGTGTTTCCCAGGTGGCCTAATGATCTGGTAGGTCCTTCCGACTCACCAACAATTCAATAGAGCCAAATTTTTCGTTCTGACAGTAGACTAGGTTATCCACGGGCTCAACAATCCATTCAAATTAATCTGTGCAGAGATTGGCTCGTTTGGGCTGTTTTGTTGGCTCCCAAGGCTTTCCTCAACTAAAAGACATGGAAAATCGGATAATGGTGGTGTCTGAAGTTAATTGATGTTTATAGGCAACTGGTCCAATTCGTTCTTCCTCCAGAAAAGACCCCAAAGCCTTAGACGTTAGTTTCTCATCTCTTCACTTTGCTACCGAAATTTGACGATATGATCAAATTTTAAAAATACCCAATCCCCCACCGCATATTCCACATCTCTTTGATTTTGATATGCAAACCTTTTCATTTTGTCTTAAGCCAACTAAAGATGACCCTTGAGAATATTGAGAGCCATGACACATTCCATCAATTGTTGATCAAGAGTCGAGTTTGTTGTTTTGATTTCACCGTATGATAATAGAGGATCTTCTCTAAAAAAAAAACCATATGATAATAGAGGATGGGGTGGGCGATTCACTGCTTGAAATGGCAATATGACAATGGAAATATGGAAGGTGGTTATACCAAAACTCGGCCTAACACGACCAGAATGTTTACTACAGAAACAATGCAGATGTGTTTTGACACATTTATTCACAATCTTAGTCTGTCCATTCGTTTAGGAGTGGTTGGAAGTACTTTGACAAAGATTGGTTCCCTGAAATGTGAACACGTCTCCTTCCAAAAATGGCTGAGAAGATTGTATCATGATCGAAGATAGTGAAACATGGATATCCATGAAATCTTTACAATTTTCTTGATACGGAGGTTTACCACCATTTTAGCTGTGCACGGATGCTTCAAAGCCAAAAAAATATGTGTACTTACTGAGGTAGTTGATGATAACTACTAGGATACAGTCATGCCTTACCCCCCCCACCCCACCGAATCTGGTAGCCCTTGTTCCAAATTCTCTTGGGCATTTTGAGTGGTTGTAGCAATCATGTAGGAGAATTAGCTAAGGATTTGTTTTGTTGACAGATCAAACATCGTTCAACATATTGTTTCGTGTTGCTCTTCTTGTTTGCCCAATATAATTCACTAGTCATTCTTTTATAGATACATAAGAATCTTGAATGCCCTCTATCATTGAATCGTGATATGTTTGGAGAATAACTGGAATAAGTAAAGACGGCAAGGAGAGGACCAAATGCCCCTTATCCAGTAAAGTGTCCTGCCGAAGAGAGAATTTAGGAATATTGATCTCATCGTCGGGCAACTTTTATATAATTTGTTTCGTTTCCTGGTTGTTTGCTAATTTCTCTTTGATTACTGTCACATCAAGGATTGTTGGCACTGACAATGTGGCAAGATGTGCATAGGTGGAAAGCGCAAAAGGGCATCTATAGCCTTGTTCTCAGGGCCTGCATGATATTGCACTTTGAAATTATATCCAGTAGCTTTGACAGCCACCTTTGGTACTGGGGTTGGATCGTGCGTATTCCATAATTAACTTCAAGTCTCACTGGTTTGTTCACGTGATGAATCGCTGTCCCAATAGATATGATCACCAACATTGGATTTCTAAGAAAATTGCCATAAGTTCTTCTTGTATACGGATTTTTCTTTCGCTCGCCTAGGCTAACAGGATATGACTTAAGTAATCAATCAGTGCTTCTGAGTTAGAACTGTTCGTAAACTAGTACATGAGGCATCTGTTTCCACAATCAAAGGTTGGCTGAAATCAGTAATAACGGGTAATAACGGGTCAGGCCAATGAAACTGCACAATTCCTGAATATTTGTTGGCCCTGGACATTCAAGCATTGTAAAAATCTTTCTCGGATCTACCTCAACACCCTATGATGACTGATCTAAATAGGCAATTTGTTCCCTTACAAACTGACATTTCCTAGCAAGCAGAGCATTGTCCCTCAGCACATTAAAGACCACAACCAAATGATGAATATGTCCCCCAACACATTGAGATTTTTGTATCCATGTTGGCCTTTATTTTACTAATCTCCTCTGCTACTCAGTTTTGGAACTCTGCTTGGACACTGAGATCGATCCACCGTTTTCATTAGTTTTGCTAGGGTCCCTGTAATTGTTGGGAGTTTTTGTACATTCTCCTTGATTCCTTTAAGCTCCTTATTTGTCCTAAGCGTTTCTGTGCCATCTTGTCGATTCTCCCTAGGTTGGACTGCTTTGATACCGATGTGTAAGGTATTCCCTTGCGATGTATTGATATTCAATGAGAAAAGACGCCCTAAGGCCATACAAAATATCTCCCAATTGATTTGAGAGGGTTGGTAATCTCTCCCTTTCCCTCTTTACAAAGATCACACCAAAATCATTAAATGTCATAGTACTGTTCCCTCACATTATGCTACTCTAACATTCCCTCGCCTGCGTAATCTTCATTGTCCCTTTCCCTTCTGATTCATCTAACTGGTCGAAGGTGAATTCCCTTTCGTCCCTTCTCGTATAATGATTAGTAATTGGAGGCCCAACAGAATAACTGAATGTTTGGTAAAAGCTAGAAATCTCAGGAGGCTCTGGTCTGGAAACAAATTTTCAAAGCAAATATACTAGGATATGAATTCTTTTTAACATTATTAATGTGTTTGGTTGGTTGCAATTATTATTAAGTCTTTTTGGATGTTCTAACAAAAAAAGTGTTTTGTTGGAAAAAAACCATCTATGTAAAAGCAGAATTGTGGCTTTCTTTACAAGCTGAAAAAGAAACTTATAAATATATGAGATGATCAAATAATAAAAATATTCTATTATGTTAAAGGTAAAATAACAAATACTCATCAAAGATTTGTTGAAAACCCTATGACTTGAACGAGGATAGTACCAGCAGCCTATCCCATTCATGTATATCAGATAAAAAAATCACCGAGCTATCAAAATCAGTAAATAAATCAGTCCAAATAAGCAATGCATTGCAGGAGGTGGTGTTCACCCTCCTGTACTTAAGGCAAGGGGGCTTCTCTTTTTGTGCTGCTTTCTTTGTTGTCTAATAAAACATGTGTCTTGATAAGAATGGGAGTTTTAAGGGGCCTGTAGAGTTCTTCTGGAAGTTTGGCCTTCCTAAGTTTCTATTGCCGAAGATTTTTAACCTTTTATTTTTGGAGTCAGTTTTCTGTATACAGGTTACTTTTGTTTTGGACTTCTTCTTTGTGTTATTTTGTATTATAATATTATTTCATCTTTCTCAAGCTTGCTTTCTCGTTAAATAGAATAAAAAGAAATGCTTCTCAGAACAGGTAACAAATCAATGGAGAATGAGCAAAATAACTTGTATAAAATATGCTGGGGACAAGTATTTGCTTTTCTTTTCATTCCAAACTGCAGTTTGGTTTGTATCTAGATTTGTACACAATGGTCAAATGGTCCTCAAATTTTATAAATTTTATTGTAATTTTTGCATCAGGCATCAATAGTTCATTTCATTTTAAACATTTTTCATTGGAAAATATCTAAGGTCATTTGCTTCTTAAGTTGATCGAGGAGTTTCTCCTCAATCCAATCCGCCTTTTGGTGAGAATGGTCACTTTCTTTGGATGGTGGTGGGGGTTTGTGCGACCCTTCGGGTTTTGTAGGGTGAGCAAAATAGTAGGATGTTTAGGGGAGTGGAGAGGGATCCTAGGGAAATTTGGTCCCTAGTTAGATACCATGTTTCTTTGTGGGCTTCGATTTCGAAGACCTTTTGTGACTATTCGATTAGTGCTATCTTGTATAGATAGGGTCCCTTCTTATAGAGGGAGTTCTCTTTTTGTGGGCTTGGTTTTTAGTATGCCTGTGTATTCTTTCATTTTCTCAATGAAAATTGTGTTTTTGATAAAAAAAAAAAATTGCTTCTTAAGTTGTTAAGTCCAATGGTTTAGAAAGCAAGGCCCAAAGCCTTGGGACTTGGGTTTTTTTTTTTTTTTTCCCATTATTTTTTAAAATATTAATAATTAGGGGTTTTCCTTCTTTATTAACGATAAAAATAAATTGGTTTAGTCTAAATAAAAAGTTTCTTGTGTTAAATTTTTTTTCCCCTTCATATTCCCTCTTCAACTATGCTTTTTCTTCTTTATGTAGTACTTTTATATATAGTGCGACCAAGAAAAAAAAAAAACCTTGGACCTTGCGCTTAAGTCCTAGAAGACTATTGTGCCTTTAGCTTTAGAAAACACTATTTAAGTATGAATTTATGGATTTAGTTTCTAATTTGGTTGGATGGAAATTGTTTTTCTTTGGCTCATCATTTTCTTTTTCTGGTTCTTGCCATTGATTTGCATGGTGATTTTGTCGGTCAGACATTGACTAATTTGCCTGTATTAAGATAACTTAGGGCCACTTAGTTATCAAACATTCAATCTCTTGTGCCTTCATATTTATTGCCATGTATCGGTAATTTGCATGCATGTACCTTGTAGGCCTATCACCCAAAGCCCTGTAGTACAACCAGCACCGGCTACAAATCCATTTGGGACACTCCCTGCAATGCCACAGATGTCAATTAGTAGACCAGGAGCAGCACCTTCTATTCAATATGGAATTTCCAGCATGCCGGTAAATTGGACTTGTCTTTATTTACTGAAGTTTGAGTGGGAGATCAATGGTTTCTAATTTGGTGTCTTTGTCATCAAAATCTGCAAGAAGAATATAGTTTCGTGCTCTTTTTTTATTCTCTCCATTAATTGATACTGCTATTGTAGGTTGTTGATAAAGCGGCTCCAGTTAGAATATCATCTTTCTTGACGCCTCGCCACCTATCTCACAGACGGATGAGATTGCCTGTGAGAAAATATAACCCTAAGAATGATGGCAGTCCAAGGGTATGACTGTTTCTTCTATTATAAGTCATTTTCTTTCCCCTCCCTCACATTCCTGTCGTGGTGGGTGGTTACAAAAATGGCGCCTCACTAGAGTTTTGTAACTACAGACTGCTTATAGCTCCTTGTCATTTATAGGTTCCATTTTTCAGTGATGATGAAGAAACGCCAAGCACTCCTAAGGCCGATGCTCTTTTTATTCCCAGAGAGAATCCTAGAGCATTGGTTATTCGTCCCACGGATCAGTGGCCTTCAAAAGCCAATTTAGATAAAGCTTTGCCATCGAAGGACACCTCAGTGCGTGAAAATGGTATGACGTTTTTGTTCTGTGCCTTCCAATTTTTGTTTCATAGTTGATAACACTTGAAAAAGGTTCATTTGGTTGACGATCCAAAATCAGGTAACAAGAGATTTAATGTAAAATAATAGAGTTGTATGTTTCATTGTTTTTTAATATGTTGGTTTACCGGTTTAGAATTTGAAAATATTGAGAAACATACAAACGAACTAATTTGAATTATAAAAAGGATCAACAAAATATTTATCGCTACAAATTTAGTAATGTACATATTTTCTTTCTTCTCCTTCCCACCGGTTGTCCTCAAAATTATGACCCAATTTCTCAACATGTCTCTCTTTTGTGTATTAACATGTCTCTCTTTTGTGTATTAACTTACACTTATCTCTTTATAAGATAGATGAGCTACTCATCTCATTGCCAATTGGTTTTGAGATGGAACCCCATACTATCTACCATAAATGGTTTTTGTCCCTTTACTAATGGCAAGAACATTTTTTAAACATTTTTTTTTTGTTTTTGAAAGGTTAAGCATATTAATGCAACTTTTGAAAGTTTAGGGATATTTTTAAAATGAGGTACTATTGGTTTTCATCCATATGCTAATGGTAAGAGTATTTCGGAATAGGTTAAAGGGTATTAATGAAACTTTTGATAGTCCTAGAGTGTTTTTTAAAACAAAATGCTCATTGTTTTTGTCCAAAAACTAATGGGAATGGTGTTTTTTAACTTTTTTTTTTTGAAACTTAAAAGGTATTAATGAACTTTTAGAAGTTTTG
This sequence comes from Lagenaria siceraria, assembly GCA_002890555.2. NCBI lineage: Eukaryota > Viridiplantae > Streptophyta > Magnoliopsida > Cucurbitales > Cucurbitaceae > Lagenaria > Lagenaria siceraria. Next base: position 3,701,873 of record CM016491.1, on the reverse strand, counting down.
GGGTATTTTTGAATGAAAGTTTAAAATTCAGGGGCATCTTCTATAATTTAGCCTATTTTATTGTAAGTTAACAATTGTTGATGTTAATTGAAAATTATTAATAATATTTTGTCCATGAGTTACTTGATATTAACTTTAGTATCAGTTATATTTATATTTCTAAATATTTTGTCCATGAGTTACTTGATTTTGTAATCCCATTTTCTTCTCTTTGTCATTTGCATACAAGAAAGTCCAAAAACGCCTTAATTTCTTGCATCTGGAGTTTTTGTACTCAAGTGTATTTTACGACAATGTGATGGTCTATATGTTACCGAGCATGGTAGTATATATAAATTCTTTTCCTTAGAGGCCTGTGGCCATGTGAGGTGGGATTTGGTTTTTAGTATGATGTTGCTGACTAGCAAATCTTAATTTTTACCAGGGAAGATTGCTGAACATACTTCCTCCTTGGCTGTCAACAATTTGAAGGATACCAATGGTTAGTTTTTCCCCTTCAAAATTTGGTATGTTTTCATTTTCTCCATTCCATTTCGCCGTTCCACACACCTCAAAGAACAAGGTCTTATTTCTTCTTTTGACTTCTGATTGCAATTTCTCTAGATTATTGTTTTCGTGAAATATTTTGTGGTGGAATCTATTTATAAAATTGGAGTCTCTAACGTCTTTCTGTGCATATAAAGGAAAAAGTTCCATTATATAGTATAGGTTTGTGATGTGAACAATTGGGTTTTGCCCATAATATATTTTGAATGATGTGGCGAAAGAGGCAATATGAATTGATATCATCATGCCTTATTTATTGAAGTGCAGTGTGCATCATAGCAGAAGCTGCATACTTTAAGCTGCATACTTTTATGTTAAATAATTTATGTTGTTTTCCTTATTGCAGGAAATATCGTTGAGAATGGTACTAGCAAAGAAAACGTCCATCTTAACAAAGTTAACCAAAAACCGAACGGGGTCCACGAGGATCACTCTGCTTCAAAGGAGGACTTGTATAGGACATTTGCAGGGCACAGAGCTGGTGAGGCTGCCATTGTTTATGAACATGGGGCAGATATTGAGGCATTAATGCCAAAGCTCCGGCATTCAGACTATTATACCGAGCCGAAGATTCAAGAATTAGCTGCCAAAGAAAGGGCCGAACCTGGGTTTTGCCGCCATGTTAAAGATTTTGTGGTGGGTCGCCATGGTTATGGAAGCATCAAATTCTTTGGTGAAACAGACGTGCGAAGGCTCGATCTAGAGTCCATTGTTCAGTTTAACAATCGTGAGGTGATTGTCTACCTGGATGAGAGTAAAAAACCTCCTTGTGGGCAAGGTCTGAATAAGCCTGCTGAAGTAACAATACTCAACATCAAATGCATAGACAAGCAAACTGGGCATCAATATACAGAAGGGCCTAAAGTTGAGAAATACAAGGAGTTGCTAAGGAAGAAGACAGAGGCTCAAGGCGCCGAGTTCGTATCGTACGACCCAGTGAAAGGGGAGTGGAAGTTCAGGGTTGAACACTTCAGCAGGTATAATATGGAAGATAATGACGAACTTGAAGATTGGGTATGAGTCTTCCATTGTTCAGGAGGGAGCTTATGCAATGCAAGTTGGTTGCTGTTTCCTGCTTTAATTTGTACTTTAGGGATTTTGTGTTGAATGTGCTTTTTAAATGAATCTGTAAAGAAAATATATGTTCAAGTAATGAAGTGCTAAGTTTTTTTCTTTTTACCTTTTAGTTAGGAGTCTGTATTCGCCTTCAAATTTGCTTTTCTAATTCAGTGCAGTGCTGTAGTTTAAAGGATTTGTTTACATTCATTTGTGTTATTGATAATGATGTAACCCAGATGGTTCTTTTTAAACTTTCTATTAAATACTTAGGTGCCAAAATGTCTGTACATTTTATTTGGGTGGTTATTTAGACGACTTTTGATATCGTTCTTGTTTTTAGCTTCTGGAAAATAAAAATGTTTGGTTATTGTTTCGGTTTCTTGTCTTACATTTTCTTGAAAAGAAAACTTGCACAAAATATCTATGAACTATGAGGATTGTTACAACTATATCTTTCAACTTTTAATTTGATCTATTACCTCTTGAATTATGTAATTTGTTACCTACTTTTGAGTTTTTATTCATTCAATTGGTCTACCATAGTTAATTGTTGCATTCATTCTTTCGTGTTATTTATGTCAATATATCTATATTTTAATCCTCAATTATGAATAATCATCTTTGTTGATGTTGAACCTGTCAACTTAGAATATTGACATATTTTTAATTATTTTATCCACATAAAAGTTTAGTCTCGACTTCATCTTAAATTTTAAACAATTTTTTAATTATTATTACATGGAGAAGTTTAATTTTACACTTATATTCTAGTTCAAGTCATTTGGTCGATTGTCTTTCTAAACTTTAAATGTCATCCAATGTCACTTGAACTAATTTTAAATGTCATCCAATGTCACTTGAACTAAAAAAATTAGTATATACATGTAACGTAACTCATGAACAAGGGGTAACGGTAAAATTTTAATCTTAAATTCTAAATGTTTATTTAATTAATGTTAATTGGAAAATTTCAAATTTTCTTTTGCATCCTAATTCAATTCAATTCATTTTGTCAATTTTTCTTTATAAACATTAAATTCCATTGAATGTCACTTTAATAAAAACAATTAAAGGCAAAAAAATATATGCAACTCAGGAAGAAGGGTAAATGTAAATTTTGAACAAAGTATTGGAGACTAATTGCTACTATTGACATACAAGGGGTTGATTCATCCATCGAAATTTCAAGAGTGTAATTGTAACAAATTACATAGTTAAGGAGAGTGTTTGATTAAATTAAAGATTCACGGATGTACTTGTAACAAAGCTAGAGGTCCTCTTAGTATACTTTTGTAAACATTCACAACTAAGACTAATTTAACGATTGATTCTAAACAAGAGCTTAGTTTGAAGGATAAATAACTCTTGGATTAAACTTAGAAGTTATGATGGCCACTTCTAGATTCTAAGAAGACTCGCTCCAGAATTAGCTTGATCAAGAATAATCTAATTAATTGACTTAATCATTAGGCTTCTAAAGCAAGATTTGAAAACGACAACACCAAAGGAGTTGGAGAGACATGACTTTTTGACAACATTAATATGAGTTTTAAATTGGATTATAAGCCATTTTAATGGTCCAAAAAACCCAAAAGTGTTCAAAAGAAAATTAATGAAAATGTGAGAAAATAAGATATAGAAAATTGAAACTCAATTACACAACAACTGAGAAGTCTAAATGTAGAATTAAAAATGTAGAGTTACTATAATTGTCTTAATTATCTATTCTTAAATGAGTTTTTATGACTCTAACTGTAATTAACACATTTCTTGACTCTTTTTTTTAGTCTTTAAATCCACCATCAAGGAAAGTGTATAGATAACACATGAAAAATATGTCATTATTAGTTGTTTCATGACTTTTCAATACAATAAAAAACATTTATTGACATTTATTATATGCCACGACAACATTTTCTATGATAATTTTTCATTGTCAATAAATGACCAAAAAATTGATTTTTTCTGTCAATTAAACCTTTATATTGACATGTATTTATATTCATTGAAGTTCAATCGATGACAAGATTTCAAAGTCATAAAAATATATTTCATGACATTTGTGAAATGTCAAAAAAATGCTTATAATGATGGATAATTATTTGTTTCATACATGTCATTATAGATATATTTCCACCAATTTTGACACAATATGTACAAACATAAATATGAAACTTCATATATAACCATAAAATTTGATAATGTTAATACAAGGAAACTAGTAATCAAACTTTGGTTAAGTTATTTACAAAGTAATCAAATACAACTAAGTGTTGCCAAAAAAGTGTTAGCACTATCCAAAAAAAGAAAAAAAAACACATAAATAACTTACTTGGTGGTTTCCTCGCTTCACTGGGTATGTCCAATACTTAGTAAAGAAAACAACATTCATTTCAAAACTCAACTCAATACATCAATGTCAAGAATAATAATAATACTTAGTAAAGAAAACAGCATTCATTTCAGAACCCAACAAAAATCTCATCTATGTCACATAGTCAAACTATAACACACAAAATACATAGTACAAAATATTCATCATGCTCAAAGGAGAAGTTCTTACCTTGACAAGAACCTTAAAACTTACTTAGTTCAAACACTTTGAAATAGTCTATAACTACAAACAAAGAGTTTAAGAGTTAATTAGAAATTTCAATCTACAATCAAATTTATTATATATATATATATATTACAGAAGATGCCAGAAAATTATTAGTCTTACTTGTAGCCACCCATTTTTTGTCCGGTTTAACTTTGTTATTTATTAGAGTTAATTTCGAATTTACGAATAGTTTTCAGAGATAAAACAAACAAAAGATAAATAATTTTTTTAGTAAATAATATTTAAATCTTTTTTTGATGTTTCATTAGTTAAAATAAAATAAAATGTTTATTTTGGAGGAAGGAGTTAATTATGTCAAAATATTATTTTCAAATCAATTAAATAATCTTCCACCAATTTTATTATTTATTATAATTTTAAATTTGATTTGATTGATTTATTTTCTAAATTAAAAGGTTTGAATTTTTCTATATTTGGGTTATTAGCCATTTGGAGAGGACATTTTTTTTACACCAATAAACCCTAGAGAGAGCCACCACACTCTTTACTTTTTCTCAAAAAAAAAAAAAAAAAAAAACTTTAGAGAGATTCACGTATAGAGAGTTCTTCCATACAAAATATCATCTACAAGTCAAGAATCCAACACACAAGAAAAAGCTGAAAAAGCTCTGATTTAGTTGGGGGTGCATTTGGTAGGGCGTTGGTCTCGAGGATTCGCACCTCAAACAACAAGAGAGAGCTTAGTGTTCTTAATTATAATTTTTCTATCTTTTCCTTCTTGTTTCCTTCTTCTTCTCTAATACCTAAAAAAAAAAAAGGTAAAGGTATTAAGGTTTTTTTTTCCCCTAGTGATATTGTTTGTTTCTTCATTTTTTTGGTTTATTGGTTTAAATTCAGAATGTTTTTTAATTTATTTAGTGTTTTACCTCTTTCATCTTTCTTACTTAATTTATTCAATTTTATTTGATTGCTACATTATGTCTTCTACATAGCATCTTTTAATCTATTGTGCTATTTGATTTAAATATGGTATATTCACTATGTCATCAATTGAGTTTATGCTTGCTAATTTGGGAGTCCGATTTTCTAGAATTCTTGAGGTGAGAAGTCGATTCTTTGGGAGTTTGAGATCAATCTCAAACATGTTTTTATTGAATTTTATTATGCTCTTTTATGTTTCCTTAATTTATTATGATGTTTCTTTAATTATGTTTTTGTTATATAATGTTCATATTAAGCCTTACTTGTTTTCTAATTAAAATTTCTCAAAGTTTTTAAATCTTTCTAATTAAATTTCTCTAAGTTTTAAAATTTTTCATAAAACTCTTTTTGAATCATTTAAAATTTTTCTTTAAAATTACACTTTTTTCTGTTTTCAAACATTTTAAAAATTAATATATTATTTCCAAAGGGTTTTCTGATAATCTATTTTTTTAAGGCTACATTTTCCTTAAAAAATTCCTACGATGGAATCTAGAAATATCTGGGAGTTCATTTTTCTAGATTCTTGAGGTAAGTGATCATATCTTTGGGAGTCCGAGATTTTGATCCCAAGAAAAAATGAATTTAATTAATGTTTTTTAAAAAAATTCTTTTATTCAAAGGCTATTCCTATGATAAATTTGAGAAATTGTAATATTTTCTCAATTTCTTGAGTTGAGTAATTTTTTCTTAATTCTAGCATAGCCAAATTTATAGAAATTTGTTCCACTTGTTTTATGGAATAATTACTTCAAATATTGGAGTAATGAGAGGTGAATTTATTTTAATTTTTTTTCCTTCCCCAAATGATTTTCTTTAAAGAATAATTTTCAATTCAAGATTTAGAATTTGGTCACCGTTTTTTAAACGAGTGTTGTGGAGTCCTAACACTTTCTCCATACACAAATGACTTCTGAACCCAACTCTAGTTTTTTGCAGACAATTTTTATTGATTTTTACTTAAAAATTGTTTAGTTTATTTCGTTGTCCAATCACACCGTAAAAAAGATTGGTGGTGACTCTTTTGTATTTTCTTTTAAAATTAACCCTTTGTAGGACGTCGACCGCTATTCGTCATCTCGAACGCGTGGCGACATTACAAAAAGCAAAGTTATAGAACAAATCAAATAATTAGTGGTCAAGTGATCACAAATTTCGATGTAATCTAGACAACCAACTGTCGCCACATGCCCGAGACGATGCGGAGCAGCCGACGTCCTTAAAAAAGGTTAAATTTTAAGAGAAAATAAAAAAGGGTCGCCACCAATCTTTTTTACGTTGTGATTGGACACTGAAATAAAAATAATTTTTAAATAAAAACCAATAAAAATGGTCTGCGAAAACTAGAGTTGGGTTCGGGAGTCATTTGTATATGAGGAAGGTGTTAGTACCCTACAACATCGGTTTAGAAAACGGGGACCAAATTTCAAATCTTGAATTGAAAATTATTCTTTAAAGAAAATCATTTGGGAAATTTTTTTTTTAAAACAAATGTCTTATTTTACCCTTCATTACTCCAATATTTGAAATAATGATTCCATAACATAAGTGAAAAAAATTTCATCTATTTGACTATATTAAAAATGAGGAAAAATTCCTCACATCATGAATGTAAGAAATTATTACAATTTCTCAAAATCAATAGGAATAGCCTTTTTAATAAAGAATTTTTTTTTTTTTTTTTTTTTTTTTTTTTTTTTTTTTTTTATAAAAAACTAATCAATTAAGTTCATTTTTTTTGGGATCAAATCTGAGACTTCCAAAGATATGGTCCCTCACTTCAAGAATTCTAGGAAATTGGACACCTAAATTTCCTAGATTTCGTGTTAGGATTTTGTTTAGGAAAAATGGTTTTAGAACGAAGTTCTTAAAAAAAATTGATTAGGAAACATTTTGAAATAATAGATTAATCTTTAAATGTTAAAAAACAACGAAAAGTGTAATTTAAAGAAATTTTAAATGACTTAAAGAGAGTTATGGAAAGGATTTAAAAACTTAGAGAAATTTCAATTGAAAATCAAATGAAATTTAACATGAAAATTTTATAGGTGAAAACATAGTAATGAACTAGATAAATATAAAAAAAAAAACATATTCAAACTTTAATAAAAACATAGTGGAGATCGATCTCAAACTCCCAAAGAATCGACTCCTCACCTTAAGAATTCTAGAAAATCGGACTCCCAAATTTTCTAGATTCCATCCCAATTTTTTAGATTTCAACGTTGGTTCTTTTAGAAAATAAAAGTGCAAGGATATTAATAATATATAATTTATAACATAAACATGAACATATTAAAATTAGAGCGTAGTAAGAAGTTTGATAAATAAAATAAGTAAATACCATATCTAAAAGAAAATTACGAAAGAAAAATAAACAGAAAATGTCAAATAAAGAACAAGAAATAAATAAACAAAATAAAAACAAAAACCAGAATGATTAAATAATAGTAATGATAATAAATTAAAAAAAAAAGAAAAATAAAGGGAAGGGGTCTGCATCAGTCTTACTGACGCAGACCACTCGATAAGTATGAAAAAAAATTAAAATCAAAATGATGGGACCGCCAGTCCATCCCCTTTCTTTTTTTAAATGATGATGATGATGATGATGATGATAATAATAATAATTATAACCTATATATATATATATATACACATACATACATACACATAAGTGAATTGTTGTTAATATAACTCTAAATCCAATAAACTAAAGAACCCATGGCCATAATATGAATACTTGAACTATATATAGTGACATAAAAGTGAATCAAGTTCAAGTAAATAGCCAAAATGATCTATAGTATAGGGATAATGCTGTGTACCTTATCTTTGGGACACTATTGAATGCGACCAATTTGTGTTTGATACAAACGATGTGATTCTGAGTCGTTCATGTGGAGACATATGAGTGGGGGTGGGGGGGGGGGGGGTTATATGCAATGAGTTTGCATAAGACCGGACTACGAAATAATCACTATTACTTTATAACGCTGTTTACTGTTAAAATACCGAATATTTCAACTAGATGATCTAGGTAACTCGATCTTAATCCTGAGCTAACTATGAACTCTTGTTTATTCGGGATTATCCTTAGATCTATTGGGTTTTATGCCCTAAAACTCATAGGTAGTAAATATATTATTTTGACCGTTATTAATATAATGTTATTCAATAAGTATTATTGATTATATTGCTTTTTATCTTGTATTAATAACCCTAAAATCTAATAAACTAACATCTTAGGCTGTCTTATGAGTATTGAACATACGAGGATCAATGCTCAAGATACAACCTAAAGAGTCTATAGTATAGAGATAAGACTGGGTTACCTTATCCTTGTGACACTATGGATACGACCCACTTTGTATTTGATACAAATGCAATGATCCAGCACATTCATGTAGGACACATGTGAGTGGGGGTATCCTATGTATTGAGTTTGCATAAGATTGGACCACGAAATAGTAATTGATAACTTGTAGAAATACAAGTTATTCTATTCTTTTCTTTAAAACAATTAGAGAAATTCACAAGGAAATGATATAAATATGATATAAATCGTAGCAAACAAGCATGCTTTGCGAATCAGATATTTACAAATGCCATAAAACAGAATTCACGGAAATTTCCTTGTTTCAACGCAGAAATAAAGAGAAAAAGTACAAAGCTGAAGAACTGCTGCATCCATGATCGCATAATCATAAACTATGCGATGAACGATAAAAGATCTGACACGCTCAGGCGGCAACTGTCAAATCCACAGAACAAGTTGGTAGCCGATTAGACAGATTCATGGCAGAACCAATGCACTTGCGACAAAGCAAGCGGCACAGCAGAACATGAAATTTAATGCTTGCATTAGAAAATCATTGGAGAGATGTTACATTGACGCCTATAAATAGCCAGCTTAAATCCTGAAAAAAGGGTTGGTTGACTCGAAAGATCAGCTTCCCCGAGAGAGAGACGAGCATCGCCATTATCAACTCAGCAAGCTTTTCTCTACAGAATTCTGAATTCCGAATACAAAATCCAGAATTCTTCTTAGAAAAGCGAGAGCCATTTTCAACCTTGAAGCATCTTTATCAAGCAGCTGTTCTTAAGCCAGCGAGATCAAGAAATTGACTCAACGGCCCGACATCTTCACTCTAGTGCTTCTTTTACTTGTATTTGTATTTTGAATTTATTTTGAGAGATTTCTTATTCAAACATCAATACAAGTCCACATATTTCATTCATCTACCTACTTGTTTGCATATTACTCTTTTTGATAGTATGGAAAATCTAATTAAAGTGTGAATCTATGCATGTTTAGCGGCTTTACTAGTTAATGCATTATTAATCTTTGCTTCAAACTATTGAGAGATACGTTTAAGCTTGAGTTCTTGCCTGAGAGGGTAAAGAAAGTGTAAAAAGCATTAAGGAGTGAGAATTAACACCTTAGAGATAATGTGAAACATTTAACTTGTCAGTCATCGCATGTGTCTTAGAGATGAGAAAAAGTGTAGATTATGAACCGAGAGGTTGCTACGAAAAGTACGTGATTGACACCGCTAAGTAGACATAAGACGCATGCTGTAGAAATTCTTGACTGTTATTGAGATTAATTATCAAATGCCGTCACAAGTTACTTAAGTAGAAAAATGCTTCATTGACAAACACCATAATCCCCTTTGCTCGTCGCTTAGCTCTCTTGTACTGTAATTATCTTTTAGATTAGTTATCATATTTCTTCCCCTTTGTATAGACATTCATCGCATAAGTTGTCATTGCAAGGTTAAACTCACAAAAGCAGAAAAGTCCCTGAGTTCGAGCCTGGATTCACCAGGTTTCTGACTTGAATTTATACTTGGATTTAAGTTAGATAAAGCTTGTGTTCACCGCATGCCATTAACCATATTAGCCAATTAGTGGAGAAGTACGCATGTATACCATAGTTATGCATTGTGCTTTATGAACGCAACAGTAATCACTAGATGTAACTCTGTTAACTAGTTAGGTTTCTATTTTAATAGGATGACCTAGGCAACTTAGTCATAATCCTGAGTATATTATGAACTTCTATTCACGAGCGATTGTCTTTTGATTTGTATGGGTGAGAGTGCGACTCAATACACCTACTATTTTGGGGATAAGACCGAGTGGGGAGCTGGAAACATAATTTTACAAGATGGATTTCGCTTCTTCTCGACTTTAGGTAAGTAGATGAGTGTTCCCTTAAGTGGTGTCTCTGGGACTTGAACAAAGGGCCATACCCTCTCAATGGCTCGAGAACAGTTTCTGTTTAATGGTTGGACCATAAACAAGTTGTTCATTAAAGAAGTTGTCCATTAGAGAAACACTGGTACTTAAGGATCTAGAAGTAACCCAGGGGTAAAACGGTAATTTGACCTAGCTGATGTTACAAACACTTGTGAAGGACTAATTTGCTCTTATTGGTCTATATTTGTGGACACAAAAATATATCTACAGTGAGAAGAGTGCAGCTGTCGGTCTTTAGTGGAGTGTACCCACAGTTAACGAACATTGGTTAATGTGGTTAATGAGTTTAACCAATTAATCTCATATTGTTGGAGCTTCTAATCTATAAGTCCATTAGGTCCCATTTTTAGTTCGTAAAGAGTATTAAGGTAATTAAATTTTGAATGAAATTTAAAATGTTCAAATTAACTAAGAGAAATAGTAGAATGTATAATGATACATTATAATATAAAGTTTATTTTATAAATCAAACTTTATAAATTTAATTTTGGATATGATTAAAAATTAATTTATGAGAGAATTAAATATTTGAAATAGTTCAAATAATAATTTAATATGAATTAGATTTATATTAAAACTATAAGTTAAAATTAATGCGCATTAGATGCACATTAAAACTATAAGTTATGTGAGAGAAATTTATTTAAATATGATTTAAATGGATATATTAATTAAATATTAATTCCATTAATTAATATATTTATATTTAATTCAATTATATTAACCAAATTTGTTATGGGGAAGGGAGTTACCTGAAACGTGGGATTGATCCCACATTCTCCCTTTCCCTCTCCATATTCCTGTCTGGATACCTTTCATAAAGGTATTGAGAGAAGAAGATTGGGGGTTGGTTTTTGGTTTTTGGTTTTTTTTTTTTTTTTTTCTAGAAACGTTCGGTAAAATTGCACTCTCAATTTTTTCTCTACCCAAAAAGATTTTTTCAAAAATTTCAAGGAAGGTTCCCACAAACCTTAACCTCAATTATTTAGAGTTTAAGGAGGTCTGCCATTGGTGGTGTTCGATTTCATCGAAAAATATTTCCTTTTCATTCTATATTTTATGCTTAACCTAGATAATATAGTAGGTTTTTCCTGTACAATTGCAGTGCATTATTTTTTTCCAATTTCTAAATTATAGATCAAAATTGGTCCTCTGTATGTTTTGGCTACACTAGGGTTTTTATCCCTGCAAGATCTGCATGGGTGAGAGTGGCCTGAGTACGTCAACTTAATAAGCCTCACATTTCAGGGGTAAAATCGAGTAAATAGTTGGGGGTGTTTGATAGCACCTAAAATGTGCTATTGTAATGTCTCTAATCTTGCCCGTTGATGATAATTAATGAGCTTAAATATGTTATTTTGTAGGATATCGAGCGTGAGGAAAAAATGGAGCTAAAAAAAGATCAATTTGGAGTCCTAACGAAGCATATAGGTCAAAAAGACGTAAAAAAGACCAAAATATCCCTAAAGGATGGTGCCCTCACAACATTGAAAAGCAAAATAAAAATTTGGAAATGGCACCGCTGCGCTATCTCAACGTTGGCCTGGTACCGTCACGTAGTATAAAATTTGCAGCTCAGTTTTTAGGTCATATCTTTTGATTCAGGTGGCTGTTTGAGACGTACGACCACTTGTTTTCTTCGTTTAGGGTTTCGATTAAGAGTTGTCAGAATTAAAGGCAAAAGTCTGTCTTGGATGTGGTGGCTGGCTTTTGTCTTTGTTGTTTGCTACTCCAACTGGTTTGTGTTCAAAATCCGCCAAAGGGGGAGCTTGTTATTATAGTTGTGTTCGCTGCTCATTTTTTCTTTTGGCCTTCTTGTATGCTTCTTGCGTTTACTCTTTTCTTGGGCTTGTTGCACGTTCAGGGTGTTTTCTGTGTGCAAAATATTCTTTCCTTTTGTATTACAAATTTCCAGTCGAAGCTTTTTGTTTTTTGTTGTCGCAAAGATTTTCTACCTTGTGTCTCTCTTATATGTAGGGGGTTCTTTACTTCCTAAGATTAGCCGTATGTTTTTCAAAATATATCTTTATTTGAAGAGAGAAAAGTGAGCAGTATTGTGGAATGCGTGTGCTTGTTAAAGAATTGTTCAATCTTTCTGTTCAATCTTCTGTTAGTTTGTAATCTGGTTATTTACGATTGAAGTGTTTGTATGATCACTTTATCTATTAAGCGATACAAAAGTTTATGAGGAAAACTATTTCTTAGGGGGAGCTCAAGAAAATGTGTTTGAAGGTTTTTCAAACATGAGATGAAAATGACCTTGAACCTTTAAGAGGAGTATCAAGTTTAGAGGGAGCCTAAACGTGAAGTGCGAGGGAGTCTCAAGTTTAGGGAGAGCCTAAACTCTTCGTTAAGAGTAAGCTCTTTCTGAGTCTAAATAGTGTGAACTATCAAATAAATATTCTTTTATAATCGCTTAACTTTACTAAATGAACTTCTTTCATAAGTCACACTGCCCTTTAGACGTAGGCGTGCTTACATTGAACTGAGTTTTTAATTTCCGTGTGTTCACTTTTTCTTATAATCTTTGCTTCATTATATTACCTCATAACTTGTATGTGTGACGTCATGTTTGAATTGTGGATTCATTCTTTAGATTCACCCATTTTTGACACTAAATTTTTTGCCACTGAAGAGCTAAACTTTGTGCATAACTATGAAGAGCAGAATATATTTTTTGTAGAGTGCTCCAAATTTCTTTCGCTGGAGAGTTTGTTCCTGATTTTCATTGAATGAGCCAAACTTCGAGCATAATATATTTGTTGTAGAGTGTTCTAAATTTTTTTCGCTGAAGAGTAGTTAAGCATTTGATTGAGAACCACTTCACACAACGAGTCGAGATTCCAAGATAAAATTACCTTTCTTTGTCGTTTCAACACTTTTTACTATATTAATTTGATGAATAGTTGGAGATGATGATCCCTTTGATGTGGACATATATTTCGATGGAGCCTCCCTTTCTAGATAATCTTCTAAATCAGACACTTCTAATGTTGTGAGCTCTTAAAATTTTCATAAGAGAAAATTATCATCGATCAACTTAATCACTGAGATCTTGTTTCCAAGATTGAAGAAAACTGATGAAGGATTTCTTGTCTTCTCAATTGTTGATTCTAAACATTTTCAGGAGTGGCCATTAAGATAGGCACACCAAAATTAAAAAGAACCCTAAATGTTCCTTTACCGAAAGCTCTGATAACATCTTAAGATAATTGAAAAACTGGAGACAAATGGTAGGAAAAAAAGAGAATTGCAAGAGAAACCCTTGATTTCCATATATTGATTAATAAAGATACCCGTCTATACCAGCCATATATAGATGGCCTGGGAGAAAGACTCTTGCAAAAAAAAATACTCTCACACACAGCAAACTATATAGACTCTAACAGAATGAAAAAAATTCTATCAGAACTCCTAAAATATAATGTAAGTTGGGGAAGAACACCAATGTCCCAACTTTTTCATAAATGGACTTGGGCCATTTTACATGTCAAAGGGAAAATAATAAACTGAAACCCAACAAGCCTAATGCGCTATCTTCACAACCAAATAAAAATAAAATAAAATAAAATAAAAGAAGAAAACATGTTTATCTTCACAACCATTTATCAATGAAAACCAAAGTCTTAAAATAGAGCAAGCTTAAAAGAAAAACCAAAAAGGAGATACTCCAAACCTAAGTTCAATAACTTGCAGAGTCTCCAAAGTTGAGAAGCTTGGCAATCTATGAAACGTCTTGTCTATAATCCCAAATCTTTCATAATAGAATACCATAATTCGAAATTGCAATGTAGCTTAAAAACGTAAGAGTAAAAGAAAAAATTAGTGAATAATTATAAAATTTTAAATAGTGATATAAAGAAGAGGAATACGTGCTAGTAAAGAAATATAAACAACATTACAGAACAATATTTCAAGTAATCATTTTGAAATGATTAAAAATACTTATGTCAATATCAACTTCACTACAAAACATGTAATCTATCATTTAAAATCATTTTTATAGTTAGTTTTACACTTTAAATTTAATTTCATATCATGAAACCTAATTTATAGTGGTTAAATATATCAATTCTAAGAATTTGTTACATGTAGCGGTTGCCAACCGACTTTATTTTCAAGAAGAGAAAAATGGAGTGAAATCAACCTTGATTTACAGAGTGCGATTGGACACATCCAAGACATGTTAAAATGGTATATTTAGATAAAGATTTAAGGTTATGGTTATTAAATGTCCAATGTTTTACGGATCATTATTAGAATAAATATCGAATAAATAATTATTATTAGTGATCATAAACTATTAAAAAAATTTATTTGATTTTAATTTGGTCTTCCAAAATAAATTAATAGGTAATCAAACTCTTGAATTCATAACTTCCATCCTAGGATAAATGTTTGGATTTTTAAATTAAAGAAATGATGAAAAATCTCTTGAAAAAATATTTATTACTTTTAAGGAAAGAAAAAACTTGAACTAGTTTATATATATGGAGAATTTTTTAAAATAGAAAAACAAGAAAAACTATTTACATAAAATAACAAAATTTTTAGATAGTTGCGATAGATTGATAGAAGTCTATCAAGATCTATTAGTGATAGAAATGATAGAAGTCTATCACTCATAGATGCTGATAGAAGTCTATCAATGTCTATCACTGATAAATGCTGATAAAAGTTTATCAATGTCTATCAGTGTTTTTTTTCTTTCTATTTTCTTTAAATTGTTATCAAACCAAATGTTATTTTTTGTTTTTTAAAAAATGAAAAACAATGAATAACTTTTTTTCGACAATATGTAGGGTGGGAGAATCAAACCTCTAACTTCAAAGTTGACAGCACAAATACAATGCTAGTTGAACTATGTTCATTTTCGCTAAAAACAATTACAAACACAACTATTACCATGTATTTTATCTAAATTAACTATAGTATATATAACCTAAATGCTTGCATTAACACAGTATTGTACTCTCTATTGAAGAGGTCCTTACTTTCAAAATTTCTCATGCATATCTACATATATATCCCCTCATATGAAGATTATAATAGTGTCAAAATTGACCTGCCTCATAATTGGTTTTATTTTATTTATTATTTTTAGAACAAAGAGGGCGTCATTGAAATTAGGAAAATACTATAAAACAATCTTGTTAGAAGAAAAACTATAAAACAATACATCTAGTTGGTAGAAACTCACGTTTAAATGATAGAACCGATACATTCTTCTTCTCCATTCTAGATAACGTAAAGGTATAACAATCACTGCAAATGTGAATAGTTAATTATGATTTGTTAACCACTTGGTTCGTTAAAATTAAACTTATAAACCTTACTTTCATCTCTAAATTTTTTGTTTATATATTTTGTTATCTGCTTTTTGTCAATGTTTTCAAAAACTAAAACATGTTTTAAAAATTGAACCAATTTATGTAAGATTTCAAATGCTTCTTTAAGGATCGTGATAACCATAATAAAGAAATTGAGAGGAATGAAGCACACCTTTTTAGAAACATAATAAAACTGTTGAGCATTAAACTCAAGATAATCAGTTCTTTGGGAGTTTTTCAGCAGGTATTTGAAAGGTCAAACGATATCCAAATTAAATGTATGACCTATGGATTTTGATGCCCCGAATGTGTACTTTCTAATGGTTCAAGTTTCAGGACGTTTGGAGTTTTGCTAGAAAAAGTTATGGTAGTTTGAGTAATGAAAGGTCAAGAATTACTGCAACTTTCTTAATTCTATCTTAATTATTGTAATCTCTTTAATTTTGCTTTTATTAAAAGAATTTAGAGAGAGATCTTGTGAGACTATATATAGTGATATTGTAACCCTTGCCAAAAGCAAGTTGTGAAAGAAATTGTAGAAGTAAAAGCAATTTACTTTGTACTTTATTCTTTCTCATTTCAAAGGTCTCCTCCTCTTGTCAAATTGGTATCAGAGCTATGTCGAATCATGGGAGCACAATGTTTGGTCAGATGTCATTACCATGACTCACCAAGACAAACTATGACAACTGGAGTATTCAAATGCGTGCCTTGCTTGGTGCCCAAGACGCATGGGAAGTAGTCCAAGAAGGTCTTGAAGAAGAGGCTCCAATTGCAAATCCAACAGCAAATCAATTGAGGGCGATAAAAGAGATGCGAATGAAAGACAAAACCGCTCTCTATCTCATGTTCCAAGTTGTGGATGAGTCAGACTTTGAAAAAATTGCAGGTGCAAAGACATCGAAGGAAGCATGGGACACATTGGAAAAGTCTTTCAAGGGTGTTGATCGAGTTAAACAAGTGCGGCTCCAAACTCTTCGAGGAGAATTGGAAACCATGAAAATGAAGGAGTCAGAAGGAGTATCTGACAACATCACCCGGGTTCAAACAGTGGTGAACCAACTTAAATGCAATGGAGAAACCCTCGAAGATGCCAGGGTTGTTGAGAAAATCCTTCGATCATTGACCAATGAATTTGAAAATGTCGTATGTGCAATTGAGGAGTTAAAGGATTTGGCAGAAATGACTATTGATGTTCTTGCAGGTTCCTTTGAAGCACATGAACAAAGAAAGAAAAAAAAAGAAACAAGAAGTCCTAGAGGAGGCCTTACAAGCAAAGATGACCATCAAAGAAGACAAGACAATGTATGCACAACACAATTGAGGAAAAGGACATGGTCGAGGGGGTCGCAGTTTCGGTCGCGGCAAAGGTCGTGGTCGTGGAAATAACAATGATGAGAAAGGATAAACGAGTCAACAAAATTGGCGTGGAAGAGGCCGAGGTCGTGAAAGAGGCGGTCGCTCAAATCGTCAAAATGTTGAATGTTACAATTGTGGAAAATATGGACACTACGCAAAAGAATGCTATTCTGAGAAGAAGGTAGAAGAAAACGCGAATTTAGTCGCGGAAGAAGAAACCAAAGATGACGGCATTCTCATGATGACCCATGAAGTCACCGCTCCGGATAGCGACATGGTGTGGTATCTTGACACAGGTGCAAGCAATCATATGTGTGGGCATGAACATTTTTTTGTTGATATGCATGAGATAGAAGATGGACATGTGTCTTTTGGAGATGCATCAAAAGTTCAAGTCAAAGGCCGAGGAAAAATACGTTTTCTTCAAAAAGATGGAAAAGAAGGTACTATGGAGGATGTCTATTTTGTACCTGACTTGAAGAATAATATTCTAAGCATGGGGCAGTTATTGGAAAAAGGATGTTCGGTCATCATGAAAGATCAAATGTTATATTTGAAAGACAGAAATGATCGGTTACTTGCACACGTTGAGATGGCGAAAAATCGAATGTTCAAACTCAACCTAAAGAATATACAAGAAAAGTGTTTACAAGTCAACATGGAGGACAAAGCATTCTTATGGCACTTACGGTTTGGACACTTACACTACGGCAGGCTAACAGAGTTAGCAAAGAAGGACATGGTCCAAGGACTACCAAAATTGGACTACACCAAGAAGTTTTGTGAAGGTTGTGTACTTGGAAAGCAAGCAAGGACTATGTTCCAAAAGAAAGCTGAATATTGTGCAAAGAGACCTCTCGAGTTAATACACACAGATATATGTGGCCCAATCACCCTAATGTCTTTCAGTGAAAAAATGTATTTTATTACTTTTATTGATGACTATACAAGAAAGACTTGGGTTTATTTTTTGAAGGAAAAATCAGAAGCATTTGAAGTATTTAAGAAGTTCAAGGTGATGGTAGAGAAGACAACCAATCTTTACATCAAGGCCTTACGATCAGATAGAGGAGGAGAATACATGTCAACTATTTTCACAAATTATTGTGAGGAACAAGGTATCAAAAGATTTTTGACTGCACCATATTCACCTCAGCAGAATGGTGTTGCAGAAAGAAAAAATCGAACGATCCTTGATATGGTTCGATCAATGTTGAAAAGTAAAGACATGCCAAAGGAATTCTGGGCGGAAGCAGTACAATGTGCTGTGTATGTGCAAAACCGATGTCCACATAAAAAATTGGCAAATCAAACACCTCAAGAGGCTTGGAGTGGTCATAAACCAACCGTATCACACCTTAAAGTGTTTGGTAGTGTGGCCTATGCGCATGTACCAGACCAAAAAAGAACCAAACTCAATGATAAGAGTAAGAAGTATGTGTTCATTGGGTATGACGAGAAGACAAAGGCTTACAAGTTATTCAATCCAATTGAAAAGAAGGTGATTGTAAGCCGCGATGTTCAGGTAAATGAAGAAAGCACGTGGGACTGGAAGAACCAAAAGGAGGCACTACAAGGAGAGTCATTAACAATTGCACCTATAATCACTCCAATGACTTCTCAAATATCTGTTGAAGAGGAAAGACCGAGTCAACCTAGGATGCGGAGTCTACAAGATCTATACAACTCAACCGATGAAGTGCACCTAGTTTGCTTATTAGCAGACTCGGAGAACATTACTTTTGAGGAAGCCATAAGAGATAAAAAGTGGAAAGCCGCAATGGATGAAGAAATAGAAGCAATCGAAAGAAACAAAACTTGGGATTTGGTAGAACTACCCGATAGATGTAGACCCATTGGTGTGAAATGAGTATACAAGAAAAAAATGAATGCCCAAGGTGAGATTGAAAGGTACAAGGCGCGTCTAGTTGCAAAAGGTTACATACAAAAGGCAGGAATCGATTATGACGAAGTTTTTGCTCCAGTTGCAAGAATGGAAACAATTAGACTTCTCCTATCTCTAGCTGTGCAATTCGAATGGGCTATTTATCAAATGGATGTGAAATCAGTATTTTTAAATGGAGTTCTTGAGAAGAAGTCTATGTGGAGCAACCTCCTGGATACATGAAACCTGGAAAGGAAAGTAAGGTGTTGAAACTAAAGAAGGCGCTCTATGGGTTAAAGCAAGCACCTCGAGCATGGAACACTTGCATTGGCACTTACTTCAAGAAGAACAAGTTCATTCAGTGCCCTTATGAGCATGCATTATACGTAAAAAAGGAAGAAGGTAATCTGCTTATCGTTGCCCTTTATGTTGATGATCTTATTTTCATGGGGAGCAATGAGAACTTAGTTCTGGAATTTAAAGATGCTATGATGCGAGAGTTTGAAATGACAAACTTAGGATTGATGAAATATTTTCTTGGTCTTGAAATTAGACAAGGAAATTTTGGAATTTTTGTTTCACAGGAAGCATATGCCAGAGATATTCTGAAGAAAAATAAGATAGGAGAATGCAAGCCTGTAGCAACACCTATGGAGCTTGGCACAAAACTCTCTAGATTTGAGGGAGGAGATCAAGTAAATGCACATGAATACCGAAGTTTGGTAGAGAGTCTGAGATATCTCACATGCACAAGACCGGATATTGCATATAGTGTCGGTGTAGTGAGTCGATACATGGAGGATCCAAGACACTCGCATCTCAAAGCCATTAAAAGAATTCTTCGATACATTCGAGGAACAGAATCACTCGGGCTTCTCTATACAAAGTCAAGTGAATACAAGTTGATAGGATACTCTGACAGTGATTGGTGCGGCGATATAGATGATAGGAAAAACACGGGAGGATATGTGTTCTACATGGGAAATACAACATTCACATGGCTCTCGAAAAAACAACCAATCGTAACTTTGTCAACATGTGAAGCAGAATATGTAGCAGCATCTTGGTGTGTGTGTCACACAATTTGGCTAAGAAATTTACTGTATGAGTTAATACTAGAACAACATGAGGCAATTGAAATACGAGTCGACAATAAATCAGCCATTGAGTTAGCAAAGAATCCTGTCCATCATGAAAGAAGTAAGCATATTGATGCTCGGTTTCATTTCATTAGAGAACATGTAAAAAATGGAGAAGTGAAAATGATTCATGTCTCAAGTCATGATCAAGTAGCTGACATTTTTACAAAACCTCTACCAATAACTCTATTTGAAAATTTGAAGAAGATGATCGGGATGAAGGACTTGAAAGATTTGAGTTTAAGGGAGGATTTTGTTGAGCATTAAACTCAAGATAATCAGTTCTTTGGGAGTTGTTCAGCAGGTATTTGAAAGGTCAAATGATATCCAAATTAAATATATGACCTATGGATTTTGATGCCCCGAATGTGTACTTTCTAATGGTTCAAGTTTCAGGACGTTTGGAGTTTTCTAGAAAAAGTTATGGCAGTTTGAGTAATGAAAGGTCAAGAATTACTGCAACTTTCTAAATTCTATCTTAATTATTGTAATCTCTTTAATTTTGCTTTTATTAAAGGAATTTAGAGAGACACCTTGTGAGACTATATATAGTGATATTGTAACCCTTGCCAAAAGCAAGTTGTGAAAGAAATTATAGAAGTAAAAGCAATTTACTTTTTACTTTGTTCTTTCTCTCTTCAAAGATCTCCTCCTTTTGTCAGAACATGCAACAAGCCCAAGAAAAGAGTAAACACAAGAAACATATAAGAAGGCCAAAAGAAAAAATGAGCAGTGGACACAACTGTAATAACAAGCTCCCCAAGCTCCCCCTTTGGCGGATTTTTTTCTATTTAAAAAGACAAACACTTAGACAAATTGAACACAAACCAGTCGGAGTAGCAAACAACAGAGACAAAAGCCAGCCACCACATCCAAAACAGACTTTTGCCTTTAATTCTGACAATTGTTAATTTTGTTATTGGTTGATTATTTTGCCTTTAAAAATATCAGCAAAAGGGGGAGCTTTTTGGAGATTTGCTTATCAGCATTCTATTTTTTATAAGGCAACTTTTGGTGACTTGTTCGGTTGTCACAAATAATGTCTTAACGTCGGCCTCTGACAAGTTGTAATTCTTGAAGAATATTTTTCCTTCATAATCTAGAATTTGTATGTAGAATATTTTTATTTTCCAAATTGGGAAATCTCAGCAGAAGTTTATTGATGAATATTTTCCTTTTATGGTGAAGCAAATTTTGTAGAAAAGGAATTTTTTTTTGTATGGGAACTCTATCCTTATCTAAACTCGGACGTTAAAAGAAGAAGTCATGCCCTCTCTTAGGGTTGCCCCAATTTTTTATTTTCGAGAGAGTTTTCTATACTAAGTGGTCGATGTTGTACTTCATTGTTTTGATCTGTGCTCGCTGTATTTTTCACTGTGCAAGTTTATTAGTCGTCGATCTCAAAATCGTGAAGATAACCACTATCTTAGGGGGAGCCTAAGGCATTAGTTAAGAGAAGAACTTTTCTATCTTAGGGGACCTAAGATTAATCAGTGAACTCGAGACCTAAGATTAATTAGTGAAGGGAGTTCACTGAGTTACAAGGGAAGATAATCAAGGTGAGAAAAGTCTCCTACATTGTTGGAAGCCGAAGTATCAATAATAATATTACCACACTTAGGGGGAGCCTAAATTCTATTGAGAGGGAGTCTCACATCTAGGGGGATCGTAGGTGCATAACAAGTTAAGCTTAGCAAGAGTCACTGTTGAAGTTAATACTATACAAATAAGTATTTTGTTGTAAACGCTTAACTATTTAATATTATGGATTATCTTTCCTATGCACACTACTCCCAGACGTAGGTTGTTTATTACCGAATTGGGTTACCAACTTCTGTGTGCAATTCTTCTTCTACTTGTTGTGGGTTTGTGGTTGTTACAGTGTTTGTCTGTGCTTTCTATTTAACATTTATGGTTTGAGTGGTGATATACCTTATAACTTTTTAATTGGTATCAGAACAAATATTTCATATGCTAAATGCTCAATTTGCAAGTTAAGACAAAATTTTGTTTTCCAATATCTTTCATCTCAAATTCTTTCTTAAGATATTTAATTGTCTTTGAAAGCTCTTCAGAAGTTCCAATTATATTTAAGTCATCAACATATACAGTTATAATAGCAAATATTGACTGTGATTTCTTTATAAAAACACATGGACATATTGAATTATTTTGATATCCTTCTTTCAACAAATATCTACTCAGACGATTGTACTACATTCATCTTGATTGTTTTAATTCATGTAGTGATCTCGGTAACTTTATTGAATATAGTTCTCGAGAACTTGATTTATATGTTTCAGGTATCTTAAATCCTTCTAAGATTCTCATATAAATTTCATTATTAAGAGATCCATATAAATATGTTGTGACTACATTCATAAGATGCATGTCCAAACTTTCATACAAAGTCAGGCAAATTAAAAATCTTAGTGTAATTGCATCCACCACCGGAGAATATGTCTCCCCATAAATCTATACGAGGTCTTTATGGAAAACCTTGTGTAACTAGTTTTGCTTTATATCTTGTGACCTCACTATTTTCATTTCTTTTTCTTACAAATACCCATTTGTATCCCACAAGCTTGACACCTTCTTGTGTTCGGATTACTGGTCCAAAAACTTAACGTGTTGAAACTGAGTATAATTCTGCCTCGATTGCTTCTTTCCACTGAAGCCACAATCTTTTCTATGTTGACATTCTTCAACAGATTTTGGATTAGAATCCTCATTTTCAGATTAATATCAAGAGCAACATTCTATGTAAAAATGTTGTCAATAACTACATTAGGTTTGATTTCATCTTTTTCCTGTCATGACATAGTTTATTGAAATCTCATTATTATCTTTAGGTATTTCATCTTCTTCACTTGCCATGCCAAGGATTTCTTCATGAGTATTTACATCATCAATCAAGTCTTTTTTAATATTGATTATTTTTCTTTTTCGAGGATTTTTATCTTTGGAACCCACTAGTCTACCATGCTTCTGGCGTGTCCCAAACTCATTAGTGACAACTTGCTATGTTGGGATATCAATTTTTGATGAAGTATTTGCATATGATATATATGACTTAGTTACTTTCTTAGCATCTATAAATTCATCTGGTAATTGATTTGTTATATTTTGCAAATGAATTATTTTTTGAACTCCAAGTTCACATTGATCTGTACGGTGATCTAAATGAGATAATAATGATGCATTCCACTTAATTTATTTTTCCAACCTCTTAATTCCTCTCCATAATGTTGGAAAAATTGTCTCATTAAGATGACAATCAACAAATCATACAATAAATACATCACCGGTCGAGGGTTCAAGATATTTAATAATTGATGGGGAATCAAATCTAACATGTGTATTCCTAACCTCCTTTGAGAACCCATCTCAGTACGTTGTGATGGAGCAATTGGAACATATACTGCACATCCAAAAATTCTCAGATGGGAAATATTTGGCTCATGGCCATAAGCTAATTGTAATGGCAAGTACTTATGATAAGTTACTAGCCTAATGCGCACAAGTGACCTCTCATGCAAAATAGCATGACTCCATATAGGTGTAGAAAACTTAGCTCTCATAAGCAATGGTTTAACAATTGATTGCAAACATTTTATAAATAATTATGCTAAACCATTTTGTGTATGAACATGAGCTATAGGATGTTCAACGTTTATCCCAATTGACACATACAATAATTATCAAATGCTTGAGATGTAAATTCACCAGTATTATCAAGAAGATTAGTCTTAATTGTGTAATTAGGAAATTGTGCTCTTAACTTAATTGTTTGAACAAGTAATCTTGCAAATGCAAGGTTCCGACTTGATAATAAACACACGTGTGACCATCTACTGGATACGTTTATTAATACTATAACATATCTAAATTATCCACTTGGTGGGTTGATAGGCCTAACTATATCACCATGAATTCGTTCAAAAAATTATGGTGATTGAGTCTCCACTTTAGCTATAGTGATGGTCTAATTATTAATTTTTCTTAAGAGCAAGCATCACATGATAATTCACTAGATTGAAGAATATTTTGGCTCTTCAATGGGTGTCCATGTGAAATCTCAATAATTCTTTTCATCATTATAGACCCTAGATGACCCAATTGGTCATGCCAAATTGTAAATATATATGGATTCATGAACTTCAGGTTCATTATTGTTGCATATTTTTCAATTACTCATATATGAGTATAATATAATTTAGAAGATAAAGCTAGCAACTTTCAAGTATACGTTTTTCATGTGAGACAATAAATATAATATAAAGATATTCTTTATTATTCTTACTATCAGTCTCAATATGATAACCATTGCAACGTATATCTTTAAAATTTAGTAGATTTCTCTTTGATTGACTAGAGAACAATGCATTGTCAATTGTAAATTTTGTTCCTCTTGGCAAAATAATATTTGTTTTTCCAAATTATTCAATTAGGTTTGCAAAACTTGATATTGTATTGACTTTTTATTCCAGCATTGTCAATTTGGAAAACTATTTTCTACTTGTAATTATTGTATGTGTGGTTGCACAATCTGCCAGACATAAATCTTCATTCCTCATTTTTTAGTCACTCAATATATGAAAATTGTCATGATTCTTCATTAAACAAAAATAATTACACAATAAGAGAAACATAACTTTGATTACAAAAGTTCAACGTAAAAAAATATGGAACATAGATTCTAGAAGGAAAATAAACATTAATTCTAGATATTTTCAAAATCAAAAGAAGCACTTGCAATTCCATTAATTGCGCCAATTTTCTCTTCAGGAGTTTTGAAAAAGTCTGTCACATCCAAATTTGTCATATCGAATGGGTCAAATATATCATTATCCTGATAGGCAAAATTTGCTTCCACATACATCCCTTTTTCCTTCAGGTAAGTTTTTTAGGGAATCTTGCTAAAGATCAACTAAGTGTTTTGACGTATGACAAACACGTGATCAATGCCCAATCATTCCACATTGGAAACATTTATGTTAATCACCTCTTGTGTTCTTATCTGGTGCAGTTTTTCCTTTATAATCATCATTTCGTGTGGTTCTTTTGAAATTTGGATGGTTATAAAAACCACCATGAATAGAATAATTATTTCTTCCTCTACCGTGGTCATAACCTCGACCTCGACCTCGACCATGATTATTAAAATTCACAACATTCACTTCAAGGAATGGTGTTGCTCCAGTTTGCTGATATTCATGATTTTTCATTAATAACTCATTATTTTGTTTAGCCACAAGAAGACATGAAATTAGTTCAAAATACTTTTTAAAACCTTTCTCTCGACATTGCTACTGCAAGATCATTTTCAAACATGAAAAGTAGAAAATGTCTTCTAACATATAGACACAAGTAATTTTCTTCCTGCATAATAACAATTTTGAACTGATTTTAAATAATGTGGAGTTGTCCTCACTTATTTGAAATCTTGGAGCCTCAAGTGCATCTGTTCATAACGAGCTTTATGAAGAATAAACGTTTTCTAGTGATCATATCTTTCTTTCAAATTCTTCCATAAGATGCAGTGATTCTTTTACTGTTATGATGTTCCATCTTCAATCCCTCGTGGAGATGATGACGAAAGAAAATCATGGCTTTTGCCTTTTCTTGAGTGGTTGTTGTATTTCCTCCTTTAATTGTTTCTCCTAGGTTCATAGCATCCTAGTGTATTTTGGCATCAAGCACTCATGACAAATAATTATTACCATTAATGTCAGGGGCTGCGAATTCTAGTTTTGCAAAATTTGTCATGGTAACACTATCATAGAGAATTGTATTTATATTAGAAATTTAATATATACTAAAGATGCAAAACAAAATTCAATTTACTAATTATAATAAAAAAGAGGGAAAATTACCTAGCTTTAGGACCTACCTTCAGCGGCGAAAATGACAGGAGCGGCGAAAATGACAGGAGCTCGTGCTGATAACGTGTTGTAAAATCGAGATGCAAAATGAGCAGCACGAGAACATGATAACTATGCAATAATAATAATTATAATAAAATAAATAAATCTAATTATAATCTAATTACAAAATATGAAATATATGGAAAATATAGAAACTCTCTTTTATTTATCACAAAAATGCGCATTAATTTCTCACCAAAGTATGTATTCAATCTAAAATCCACCAAATGCCACTATTTATAGGTTATTTGGCAAGTAGGAGGTGGATTACATGAACACTAAAGATGTGTAATTATAAGACACATCGTTAACACATGGAATAATGGAAGAATGACACTTGGTCTTTGACACTAAGTATGAACATCTGTATTACGCATATATTATAATATTTATAATAATTCAAATATTGTTTGATTTGGTAAATAAAAGTATATAATAAATAAAGATACTTTAAATTAAATAAATATATGTCATTTTACGATTTAATTAGAGATATAGATTGAGATGTTGACTGAACCTAGATCTCAAATCTATAAACAGAAATGAATAAATGATTAAATTCTAAGTAATATAAATATAAAGTTATTAGGAAAAATTTGATGATATAATGTTTTACATTTTAAAATTAGACTAAGGTTAATCAAATCATATCTCCAATTAAAAATGTATAAATGAGTAAATAAATATAAATAAATAAAACTTAAATTACCTATCAAATAAAAGAGGTAACCAAAAAATGAATAAAAATTTTCAATCGCTTAAACCCGCCTTAGGTATTATTAAATTTAGATATATATATATATATATATATATATATATATATATATATATATATATATATATAGCCTAATAACGAATATAAAATGTTACTGCAATATGATCGACCAGTTTTATTACAAGCAAAACTTGAGCAACATGTTCAGTAATATGTTTTATGTCAACAATACGTTCCGTATTGTGCAGATTCTACTTGGAGATTATTTTCTTATTTGTTGATATGTGTAGTGCATATTTGCTATTTTACTTTCCTATCCTGATCAACATGTTTTGCAACATTTCATGCATGATGTCAAGCATAATGTAAGATGTCAAGCAAATTGTGGCAGAAGATTTTTCCTTATCTAATATATATGTGTAGTGCAAATTTGTTTAATTTTCTTTCCTTGTCTTGTAAAGAATATTTTCTTCTTCTTTGAAGATCTTCTTAAGGATGAACCATATATATTGTGGTCTGATTAGTTTTTAGAGTTAGTCTGTTTATTTGATAAGTATAGGTGTTAAGGGTTTGGGAGTTTATTCAAAGTAAAATATATGAAGGTCTTATTTGTAATCTTTGTTTATCTCGATGTTGAAGGTATTGTCAATTGTCGTCTAAACTAGACTGGAGTGTAGTCATCGGTTGCATATCATTGTGAGTGAAAAATAATAGTTTATCTCATATTTAGAAGGAGCTTGAGTTCCATTCATTGGATGGTTCTTATATCAAGCTTGGAAGAAACTAATGCATGAAAGTGAGGAGAGCTCAAACTTAGGGGGTGCCTACATACATTTTATTGAAGAGATCTCATATAAAGCTTGGGAGAAGCTTTATTGTGGAACTGAGTGGAGCTCAAACTTTAGGGGAGATTAAGTTAAAACTAAGAGTAAGTTGTGTGTGAATCCCAAAAAGAGAGTCTATCGTACGAATGCTTCATTGTAATTATTAAACTCTTTATATAGTGAAGTTTTCTCCATCGGATAGACTGCCCTCCAAACGTAGATGATATTGCACCGAATTAGGTTATTAATTTTGATGTCTCTTTATCTGATCTGTTGTTGTTGTTTGATATATTAAGCTATTATGTTTATCAATTATCATGTCATAACATTGTGGTTGATTTGTATATTTTGTGCCCATGCACTTTAATTTTTCATGAAAGGATAATTAAATATTAATTGTGACTAATGAGTATTTAAAAAGTTGAAGAATAAAAGAAAATCAACGAAATTTTCATCAGTCCACTCAAGAGGAAAATTGAAAGGGAAGGGGTTGCTAAAGAAACACTCAAAAAAGAAGAAAAAAAAGAAGATGGAAAAGGCATATTCTAAGCTTCATTTATGTCCAACTAATCCACACATTTTCAACCCACACTATTCTTAATTAATATTAAGATTATATATTCTCCTTCTCCCCAACATGGATAATTAAAATTAAGCATATAAATCACACAACTCCCCCACGCTCCCTAAACAAATTAACCCTTTTCTATTTCACTTAAATCAACATCAGCCTTCTCTCGGGTGAGTGATCCCTAGAATGCCTCTTTAATTTAATTACTTATGTCATTTTCTTTTCACATATATAATGCTCCAATCCTATGTTGATCTACTTTTAGTTCACAAAGTATGAATAAATTTGGAGCTGGATATTGGTTCTTTGGTTTTTTTAAGTCTTATCGTTATTAGTACTCTATCGACATGTTTAGGAATGATTTTGAAAGAACCGGGTTAGAATCACTTTTATCATGTGCAAAATTACTAGGAAGATATATTTTTAATAACGTTTGATTTGACACTTGTCAGCGTGATGTTTTCATGTAAATAATCTATATTTTAGAGCTACCATGTAAATATAAAAGTGGTATTTAACTATTTTTTAAATCATTCATAACCATGTCTTAAATTCTCTTCATATAATTGACCATTGATGATCTCTATATAATCTAGATGATATTTTATAATCGTTTTATTTTTTATTTTCTAAATTTTGGACATGATGTTTTTCTTAATTTTAATACAGTTTTTGGATGAACTTTTTAAATTCCTTAAAAATACATTTGAATTTTAAAGTTAAATTTCAGTAACAAAATCAAGTTTTTCAAACTTCTTTTAGTTGTTGCAAATGGTCTTGGTTTTTGAAAATGTTTTTATAATGTTGTTGTAATAACGCAAGAAAACATAGGAAAAAAAAAGGTAGTGCTTAATTATAAGATTAATTTTCAAAAAACAGAAAACGGAAAAATAATAATTGTTAAACAGCCCCTTAGTTCTTAAGGTTGTTTATAATTTTTTTTTTTAAAAAAAATTAGGTAGATTTAGTAAAACGTCTTTAATTATGTTTTTCAAAACCACACTTTTCTTTTACCACACACGTTTTTTTTTTTTTTTAATATCTCTTACTCCTTAACTTTTCTTCATTTAATTTTTTCCCTTATGAAAAATTCTTTCTAATTCTGAGAAATTAATTAAGGGTTGTTTTCAAATATAGAAAAATGAATTCAACTATTTATAAATATAGAAAAAGTTTACTGTCTATCAGCGATAGATCGCGATAGAATTATATTACTTTGAGCGATAGATAACAATAGAAGTCTATCGCTTAAGCGATAGAATTCTATCACGGTCTATTGCTAATAGATAATGAAATTTTTCTATATTTGTAAATAGTTTAATATTTTTTCTATTTATAGTAATTTCTCATTAAATTAATATTAACTCATTTCTTTATTTCTCGCTAGGTTTTCTATCTCTAAAATTTGTATATTTCTATCTAATCTAAATTCTCTCTAACATTTCTTTATCTTTTGTAACATTTTAAAACAAAAACAATGTGAAAATTATGGTTCAACTAAAAGTTAGGATTAAAAATTTAAAGAACAAAATTTAAACTAATAAAATTCTCGAAGTTAAAAGTATAGTATTTTTTTAAATTGAAACTAAATTCAAAATTATATGACAAAAAAATGTCTAAAACATTTTTAAAATATAAATAACAAATCTAAGAAATACAACGTGAAAATAGTGTTTCTAAAATTAATTTTTAAGCACAAAAAGTCAAAATGAAATTGTTATTAAGTGAGACCTAAAATGTTATTAGAACAAGGTTGGAAGTTTTTGCTTCTCTGATTTTTTTAATTATGTTTATGATATCTACTTAAATTTAAATTTTACTTTTTTTAGCATTTTATAACCCGAAAAGAAGAAAAAAAATTCAGTTTTCTTAATTAAAAATAACTACTCTATATTTTAAAATGTTCTTGTTAAAATAAAAAGATGAGATTTGATATGGAACTAAAATAGAAAAACTTGAAATTATTTACCATTTAATTTCATATAAAATGTGAAAATCATTATTATAAAATGGAAAAGAGATAAAAAGAAAAACGATAATTGATGTGGATTTGAAGTGTAAAAAAATATATTTTATTTAAAAAGTAAAAAACAAAACATATTTTTAACATTATTTACCATTCAATTTCATATTTTAGTTTCGATGACATTTTTAGTTTTATATTTTTTTATAAACATAAAACGAAACTAGGTTTACAACAATTTTTCATCTAACATATACTATTATAAAATTATATCTTTATTTTATTTTATTTTTTTTAAAATCATATTGATAAAATAATATTAATATTGATTAATCGAAAATTAAATAAGATAAAGGACAAAATAAACATATTAACAAAATACTAGAAAATAGTTTTATTTTTGCAAGAACAAATTACAAGAAAAGAATAAAACAATGAAAATAATTAATTTGGACCCAACTAATTCACATTGTTTTCTTGAGAAAATTATGTACTCTCTATGGTGCTTCAGGTGTCATGAACACTTGTCTCCCAATATAAGACAACTAACTAACCTTTGAATGCAACACTTCAACACGTGCCATAACAAACACTACAATTTCATATAAATATTTTATTTGTCTTCGAACAAAACAAAATATTTTATACTTTTTTCAACCATCTTAACTTTGAAATTTAAAATTAAAAAAAAAAAATTAAGATATTCTTGTTAGAATGAGAATTGATGTGAAAATAAAGGATAAAACGAAAAATATTTTTGATATTATTTGTCATTCAATTTCATATAAATAAATATAAATCATTATATTAAAATGGAAAATAAATGAAAAGACAAAGAAGAAGAAGGCCTCATTGTATTAAAATATCAAAACACACATTTTTTTCAAAAATGAAAAACCGTTTTTTATTTTTATATTTTTTTAAATTTGTTAACATTTCAAAAAACGTGTTTTAAACTGAAAAAACAGAAAACTCAATTGGATATGAAACATACTCATTTTTCAAAAACTAAAAACAAAAAGTCAATTGGTTATCAAAGGGTCCTAAAATATCACTAAATTGACCAATAATCTTTTACCCATACATTTTAATATTTTTCTCTTATACTTGGTCATATTTTGTAATACTTTTTCAAATACATGTTAATCTTTTTTTAAAAAGAATTGGACAAATATCAATTAATACTCTTAGATTTTAAGGGCCCATTTGTTTGTTGAGAATATAGATAACCGGAATCTTAGATGCCCATAATTATAGATATACGAAATTATAGATGTCCAACATCTTTAAATTACCATATTTGTTTTTTATGAATATTTTTGCAGATATCTAGGAATATTTTGATAATTGTGTTTGTTTTGTAAGAATTCTACTCGAGAATGTCTTAAATTTACATAATGTTACAAGAATGCCCTTATGACTATTTATTAGTTTATAATTAATTTGAACTTATATAACATGTTTGTTTTTATCAATTTGAATTTTTTTTTAAATTAGTACAATTTATATTATTTTTATATGTTATTTCTCTCAACAAAATAATATATCATAATTTAAAATTTTTTCTAAAAAATAAATATTTAGTTGAATTTAAATTTGAATATCTTACAAAAAAATAATAATAAATTACGGTATAACAAAAAATTATGATATATATGGTTGACAATATTTATTTTAATTATATAGTGCGAATGAAGATTAATATATATATGTAAACTTTAATTAAAAAAAAAAGACAAAAATGTAAAATATGGATGCCCTCAACTCGGGAATCTAAAAAACTCATGTTTCAAGATGACATCCAAAACTCTTGAGATTCCCTTCCGTAACGGCATCTTGGGATGCCAGAACATCTTCCAATACCACAAAATAAACACGGTAATTTAGATGTCCACTCTGTAAGAAAATTAGGATGCCCACAAAACATACCCCTCTAAATTGTATCAAATAAAAACTAAACTCAAAATTCAATAATTAAAAATATAACATAATGAAACCTAGAAACTAAATGAGAATTAAATTCATTAGTGGGATACTTGTAAAAATAGCCAAATATGTTAGGATAGTTAAGCCCGTAGCCCACGTATTTTATGTTCGCAGAAATAGCAAAATTTCAAACCCAACCCACATATATAAAGAACAAAATATCCTAAATGCCCTCCACTTTGTGATCCCGCTTTTCACGGCCCATTTTCCTAAAAAATTAGAGTTTTTTTTAATCCCCATGTCTTCTACTTTTCCAACCAATTAATACCGATGTTCCAATTAATTTGCAAAAAAAAAAATAAAAAATGTTTTCCTCCCAATATTTTCAAACCAAAGTAGGAAGATTTTCATAGATGGAAAAAAGGTCAAACTATTTGTAAAAAATAGCAAAAAAAAATACTCATAGACATTAATAGGCTTCTATCAGCATCTATTAGTGATAGACTAGTCTATCACTGATAGACCCTATCAGCGTCTATCACAACTATCTAAAAATTTTGTTATTTATCAAACTATTTACAGAAAAATTTCAATTTTTTCTATATTTGTAAATAGTTTGGGTCATTTTTTATATTTAAAAACAACCCCAAAAAAATGTATTATTATTGATTTATTATTGTTAATACTGATATATTATTAATATACTTTATAATGATACACGCATTTATGCTACTAACCTTACTAATATGTTGTTGATATACTTCATAATGATATACGCATTTATACTGCTAATATATTTGGCACATAGTACTAATATAGTTTATAATGATACTGCTGGTAAACTTTAGCGATATACTTTATAATGATACACTTGTTTATAATGTTGATATACTGTAGATATACTTTAAAATGTTATATTGCTATACACTTGATTAATATATTATAGATATACTTTATTATGAGATACTCAATTGCTGATATACTTGATTGACATACCATTGATACACTTTACAATGATTCATATGTATTTATATTGGTAATACACTTAATTATACTCTACTGTATCCTTTGGGATAGAGGTCTAGAAGCACGCAATCTCTAAAAAATACTTTAAGAGAAGATAAAAAATAACAACTTATATGAACTAAAATCCTCAAATCCAATTCCAAATCAAACCCCTATCGACGAATTTACACTCTTCAACAAAACCACCTCAATTTCTTCTTCCTTAGTCTTCGATCTCTTCCATACTCAATTTTTTTTTTAAGAAAAAAAAAAAAACAGAGATGAAAACCGTTGATGATTTCATATTACAATTTCAGAGAGAGAGAGAGAAGCATACCAAGGGAAATAGAAAAATACAAGCAAAGAGAATCGAAGAACCTTGGAGGCCATGAAAAAATCGATCTTCAGGGCAAAAATAATATTTAGGACAAAATCAATTTCTACAAACTAATAGAAACATATAGACATCGGAAAAGAAGAAACGGATATGATCTTCAGGACAAAATCTAGAACACAAAATGTGATGAATCTTCTAAGGACGAAATCGAAATCAAATACCAATTGTTGAAAACCAGAGAAAACAGAAAGAAGAAGCTAACGAGACCAACTGGAGAGGGAGAGAGAGAGAGAGAGAGAGAGAGAGAGAGAGAGAGAGAGAGAAATTGCCATATTTGCAAATTTACAAAAGTTGAAGACTATATCGTTGCAATTTCCCTTTTTCTTTAATATATATAAAATATTCTTTTTAATTCATATTGGGGGTGATGTTGCCATTTGCAGAGATAATCAAATCTGCAACTAAGAATGGAAATTCTAGTCTCAGTGGTTGCAGCAACAATTAAACCTATTGGACATCAATTAAGTTACCTGGTTTGCTTCAACAGAAACAAGAAGGAGCTTAAAGAGCAAATTGAAAATCTTGAGACAATTAAAAGGGATGTGGATCAAAGGGTTGAAGAAGCAAAAGGCAAAGCATATACAATCTCTGAGGAAGTTTCAAAGTGGTTGGTCGATGTAAATAATGCAATAATCCACAATGAGCTATCCAATTCCAACCCATCCTGCTTTAACTTGGTTCAACGATACCAACTTAGTAGAAAAACAGAGAAGAAAGTGAATCATATCCTTCAACTCATGAACAAAAGAAACAACTTTGTGGAAGTTGGATATCCTGCACCTCTTCCAGACACTGAGAATACAATTGTTCCTGGAGGTTATCAAGTTTTAGAATCAAAAACATCATTGGCTAAAGAAATCAAGAATGCACTTACAAAATCTGAGGTCAATAAGGTTGGTTTATATGGTATGGGAGGTGTTGGAAAAACTTATCTGCTCAACGAAGTTAAGAAATTGGTGTTGGAAGACAAATTGTTTGATCGAGTTATTGATGTGAGTGTTGGTCAATCTAATGATGTAATACAAATACAACAACAAATTGGAGATGCATTGAATATACAATTGCCAAAAAGTAAGGAGGGAAGAGCATCTTTTCTACGAAATGCATTGGCCAAAATTGAAGGTAATATCCTCATTTTATTTGATGATTTGTGGAAGGAATATGATCTTATAAAAGAGATTGGGATTCCATTAAGTAAAGAAGGATGTAAGATACTTATGACAAGCCGATCACAAGATATATTAACCAATAACATGAACACACAAGAGTGTTTTCAAGTGAGTTCTCTAACTGAAGAAGAGTCTTGGAAGTTTTTTACGGCAATTATTGGTGATAAGTTTGATACAATTTATAAGGAAAACATTGCAAAGGAGGTATCAAGAGAATGTGGAGGCTTACCACTTGCACTTGATACCATTGCAAAAGCATTGAAGGGGAAAGATATACACCATTGGGAGGATGCTTTAAGCAAATTGAAGAATTCGATTGGAATGGATATTAAAGGAGTGAGTGACAAAGTTTATGCTTCACTTAGATTGAGTTATGAATATTTAGATGGAGAAGAAACCAAGTTACTATTTCTTCTTTGCAGCGTATTTCCAAATGATTATAAGATTGGTATGAAAGAGTTGCAAATGTATGCAATGGGTATGAGATTGTTGAATAAAGTAAAAACTTGGGAGGATGCGAAAAATAGGGTAATGAAGTTGGTTAATGATCTAAAATCGTCGTCTTTACTTCTCGAAACCGACAGCGATTCGAAAGACAAATATGTAAAAATGCACGATGTGGTTCATGATGTTGCAATACACATTGCATCAAAGGAAGGTAACATGTCTACATTGAACATTGGATATGAAGTTAGTGAATGGGAAGATGAGTATAGAAGTGGTTCTTATCGTGCCATCTTTGCAAATTGTGATAACTTAAACAACCTTCCCCAAAAGATGAAGTTTCAAGAACTTGAGTTATTGATATTAAGAGTTTCTACTTGGTTGGAGGAAAATAATCTTCAAATTCCATATGCATTTTTTGAAGGAATGGAAAAGCTTAAGGTTTTGGACTTGACAGGGATGTGTTTCCAGCTCCAACCATTGTGGACATCATCATTAAACAACCTTCGAACATTATGTATGTTAGGTTGCGAATTTAATGATATTGATACAATTGGCGAGCTAAAGAAATTGGAAATTTTGAAAATTATTAAGTGTAATAAGCTAGATCATTTACCTTCGACTATGAGTCAATTGACACACCTTAAGGTACTAGAAGTGTTAAATTGCACTAAATTGGAGGTGGTTCCTGCAAATACTTTTTCGAGTATGACAAAACTAGAAGAGTTGAAATTACAAGACAGCTTTTGCAGTTGGGGAGAAGAAGTATGGTACAAAGATGAATTGATTAAGAATGTCACACTTTCAGAATTGAATTGTCTGCCACGTCTTTCTAATTTGAGTTTAGAAAGTTGGGATGCTAAGATTCTATCAGAGATAAGTTCACAAAGTTGCAAGAAGTTGAAAGAATTTTGGATTTGTAGTAATGAGTCAGATGATATTATTCAACCCATGGCTTCTAATGAATATGCAACAACCTTGATGCTTAATATTGAATCCCAAATTGGTTCAATTGATGGAGGACTTGAAATACTATTGCAAAGAAGTGAGAGATTGATTGTAAGTGATTCAATGGGAAATTTTATAAATGCCATTTTCAAACCAAATGGAAATGGGTATGCCCTTTTGAAGTATCTATGGATTATTGATGAAGATGGTAATTCAGAAATGCCACATCTGAGTGGAAGTGATTTCACTTCTTTAAAGTATTTGATCCTTTATGGAATGAAGAGATTGGAGCATATTGTTCCCAACCATGTTCCAATAAGTCCTTTCAGGAAGCTTAAAACTATATCAATCCAATTTTGTGGGCAGCTAAGGAATCTTTTTTCATTCTCTATTTTTAAAGGCCTTTCAGATCTTCAAGAGATCGAGGTGATTAATTGTGGTATGATGGACGGAATTATATTCATGGAAATTGAAGATCAACGACCCACCATTTGTACTACTTCTTTAACTTCTTTACGACTTGAAAAAGTGGATAAACTTGCAAGTTTTTGCACCAAAGGATTAATCCAAGAAAGTTCACAAAGTATCATTCCCTTTTTTGATCAGCAGGTATTGTACCATCAAAATTCTGTTCTTTTACTTTTTGTTTGCTGTTTTAATTGATAATTTGTTTGTTTGTAGCTTTTTATTTGGTATAATTTACTTCTGTGAAAACATTATAATACTTTTGACAAAATAAAAGAAACAAAAATATGAATTTATTTCTTCGCTCCGTTTGGTAATCATTTCGTTTTTTGTTTTTGGTTTTTGAAAATTAAGTCTATTTCCTTTCATTTTCTTGCCATGGTTTGTATCAATCTTAAAGTAATAGAGTTGCATTCTTAGCCAAATTCCAAAAAGAAAAACAAGTTTTTAAAAGCTACTTTTTTAGTTGTCAAATTTTGACTTGGTTATTGAAAATATGAGTAAAAACTAGATATCAAAGCTAGAGATTTAGAGGTGGAAGGGGTGTTTATAGGCTTAGTTTTTAGTTTTTAGTTTTTAGTTTTTAGTGTTCGAAAATTAAGTTTATAAACACCTACCTATAAGTTTCTATGTTTTCTTATCTAGTTTTTCTACAAATGTTGTTTTTTTTAAAAAGTACGTCGTTTTTGTTTGTTTTAGAATTTACTTAGGAATTCAAGTGTTTCTTTAACCAAGGTGATTGCTAAATTTAGAAGAAACAAACATAAATTTTAAAAAATAGGAAACAAAATAAGAAGTCGTCATCAAACGACCATTGATTTTTGGTTCTTAGTTTTTTAAAATAACATTTTACAAACACTACCCCCATCTATAGGTTGATTTGTTATGTTATTCATTTTGATTTTTATCAATATTTTTGAAAACCAAAATCAAGTTTTTCAAGACTAAAAATAGTAGTTCTTACAAATTTGTTTCTGTTTTTGAAATATGACTAAGAATTCAAAAGTTTTTAAGAAATTGGTAAGAAATGAGCTTAAATTTAAATAATAGAAAACTAAAAACTAAATTGTTATCAAAATCTATGTTTTTTTTTTTTTTTTTAGGAGACAATTTTTCAGACGATCATAATCTTTTTAACGAAAGGATTATAAAATGGCAGGTTTCATTTCCTGAATTGAATGATTTATCAATTATCGGAGGTGACAATTTGGAGACGTTATGGCATACAAATATGAAACCAACTGCAAATTCCTTTTGCAAACTCCAATCAATAAGAATTGAAATGTGCACCCAATTAAGATGCATATTTCCTTCGAATATAGTGACATCACTTGTTTCTTTAGATAAACTAGAAATTATTTCTTGTGCGTCATTAAAAAGGATATTTAAAATTGAAAACCAGAGTATTGGTGACACAAAGGTAGTGTGGTCATTGAGAGAGTTACATTTACTTAATTTGCCAAATCTAAAAACCGTATGGAGAAAAAATGTCCTTAAATTTTTAACATTTCCGAGTATAAAGAGAGTGCAAATTCGTGGTTGTACTAAGCTAACACACGTGTGGAAAGAGAGCATTAAAATGACTACAAACTTTAATACCTTAGAGAGAATTGATGTAGAAAGATGTGAGAAATTGAAGTATTTATTGCCATCATCAATCACATTCTTGAACTTGAATGAGCTTCACATCGAGAAATGCAATGGAATGGTGAATTTGTTTAGCTCTAAAGTGGCAAAAAGGCTGGTGAATCTGAGCTCCATTAAAGTATCTTCTTGTAAAGCAATGAGTTGCATAGTTGCAGCAGAAGAAGAAATTGTTGAAGTTATTATTTTCAATAAATTGGGTAAGTTGGAATTGGATTGTTTACCACGATTGACAAGCTTTTACTCTGGAAAATGCATGCTTGAGTTTATAAGTTTGGAGAGTTTGGTCATAAAAAGATGCCCTCAAATGGAGACATTTTCATATGGAGTAATAATCACACCGAGATTGCATTCTATGTGGATGGAAGATACAGAATTTGGAGTATCGTGGCCAACAAGTGGTGTAAATCAAATCATCAAGAACTTCCCAAACCGAGTGGTATGTATTCTTTTTTCTTCTAATCCTACGTTTTAGAATCATGAAAGTTCGAGAAACTAATAATTTTTAGGGAAAATTTTTAAAAATGAAAAAAATAAGGGAAACTATTTACATAAAATAGTAAAATTTTTAAATAGTTGTGTCTATCAATGTCTATCCGTGTTTTTTTTTTCTGTTATTTTCTGTAAATAGTTTGATATTTTTTCTATTTGTGAAAATTTTTCTAATTTTTATTTGAAATTAGAGAAATCTTTTTGTTTTTGGAATCAGAAAGATTTGAAATGAATGTAATTAAAAGGCAAAAGGATAAGTTCTTAGTCTAAACTTTATAGGTTGAAAACTAAAAGGGGAAGTTTTAAAAATAAAAAAAAAAGGTAAACTATTTACACGAAATAACAAAATTTTTAAATAGTTGTGATAGACGCTGATAGAAGTCTATCAGGATCTATCAGTGATAGAAATGAAAGAAGTCTATCACTGATAGATGCTGATAGAAGTCTATCAATGTCTATCAGTATTGTTTTTGCTATTTTATATAAATAGTTTGACATTTTTTTTTTTTTATTTGTGAAATTTTCCCAAACTAAAAAGTAGTTATTAAAAATATATTTTTGATTTTTAGAATTTGGCTATGGATTCAACTCTTTTACTTAAAAAAAAAAATAAAAATCATGTATGAATTTGAAAGGAAATAAGATTAATTTAAAAAAAATAAAAAATAAAAAACCAAATGGTTAGCATACAAAACCCACATGTTTATCTCAAAAACTTGAAACATAATAAATATAAAATGGAATATAGGAAGGTTTCCTTAAATTATAAGAGCAATGATTAGGTACATCAAAGGATGTACCTAAACACCATGCTCCCTTCTTATTTACCACACAAATAAAAAAAAAATTAAAAATATCTATTTTTAAAAGAGAAAAGTATCCTACGGCACATTTCAACTAAATAGTAATCAGACTGTACAAAAGATGGGTGCAACCCCGCTACACCTATGTTTTTTCCAAATTATAGTATTTGTAGGTAGTTTCCATTTATTATGATTTCTAACTATTTATTGATTGTCTTTTCCTTCAAAATTCCTAAGCCTCATCCGAATGAAGAGGAAGATAGTGCAGATTCTGACTACGTAGATGATTCGATCATTTGAAGGTAAAGCTTCCACAAACTAAACATATTCAAAACTATTTTATAGTTTATTTTCCTGGTTCGAATGAATACATATTGTGAGTAGCAAATGGTTTTATATGATATATTGATTGTTTGAATTTGAAATATTTTAGGGGATAAACTTTTAAAAAGAAAAATAAAAGAAAGTTGAAAAACTAAAATTGACGTGTACCTTTTTGTTCTTAAAAAAAATATATATAAGAAAAAAAGCAAAAACAACCAGAAAGGTAAATTGCGTTTTTAATCTTCAGGATTTTAAGTTTGTGTCATATTCGTCCTTACGTTTCAAAAGTGAACAATCAAATCTCCAACATATGAAAATGTTTAATTTTGCTCCCTTCGTTAACAAAAACGGTTAATTATTAACTTAATCGTTGACGAGACATTTTGAAAAATAAAATAATGATTGTTTATTGTTTCTATTTTGACCGTAGAGAATGATTAAGATGTAGCTATGATTAAAATGCAGCTATGATTAAAATGCAGCCTAGGTTGCACGTATTAGACCAAAGTTTAATATATGTCTCAATATTAAGGACTTGATTATTTAAATTTAAAATCTAGAGACGAACTTAACACAGGTCCAAACCTTCATTGACCAAATTAATATTCTTACTATTTCCACCACAAATGATGTTTTTGGAGATTTTAAATTAAATGTGATTTATGTTAAAATAAACGATTTAATTATTGACAACTATGACAAATTAAGAAAATTTGTTTATTTCATAAATTGTTTATTACGAATATCTGAATTGGGAATAAAATGATTTATGATTGCACAAAATTGTAAAGAGTTTATAACATTGTATGATTTTATACCAATGTGATTTTCTTTCCAGAGTGGTTATGAATATTTAGTAATATCATAAGTTTAGTTGAAATTAGGATTTTAGAACTGTTTGAGATGGTTTATCCTTATTGGAGAATTTAGAATTCTTATATGTTCCATGAGAAATGTTTAAGTTACGAAAGGTTGTTTTAGAGTATATAAATTGAAAATGTATCACATAATATTGAAAGTTTTAGGTTTATAATGGTCTTCATTCTCGACACATATATGCTTTGGGTCTCACGTATCGGGATGTTTAGTCGTTTGGGGCAGCTTTGCATTTATATGTAATAGAAATTTGCTCGACGATATAACTGAAAATTATTCAATACATAATATGACAAAGATTGTCTTGCAATATAATTAAATATTACTTTATGTATAGTATGATCCAAATTGCTCTGCTGTATGTATTGAGATTATTAGCATGACAAAATTTTAGGTGTCTATTTGCTAATGAGTTTTGCTAGGCCTACGATTATGTACTTTTAATAGTTTTTAATTATAGATCTCTTTGATATTTTATTAGAGAATTTAACAATTCGTGGATTTACTATGTTCCTCTGACCTCTAACTAAACTTCTATTTCATATGAAAAGAGTTTTATTGAAGTTATTTTGTTATTAACTCACAGTTTTTATTACATTTTTTTTTTTTTTTTTTTTTCACCAGATAGCTCTTGAGTTTTCGGGGAACTATTGGAGTTGATATTTTCCATCAGCCCCTATAGGTTAAATACCTTTAGGTGTACATTTCATAATTTAAAAGACAATAATGTAATTGAATATTATGTTGGTTTGAATATTTCAATTGATTGTTGATTTGTGTGTGTGATAAGACATGCTTTGTGATGGTGTGATGAAGTTTGAAGCAAAATATTTATAGAATGTTTATTTCCTGTTTAGGTGTGTTCTTATACAATTTTTGGAATAAACTCTATTGATTGTTTATTAATTTTGGTTTCAATTAAGTATCCGCTAGCCACTTATTGGGTTAAAAAAGTGTTTGATCTTTAAAAGAGTCTATTACTGATAATATTTATAAAAAACAGTTCATCAATGATAAATTTTTATTATTGACGGATAGATTTCTATCATTGATAGCAGTTGTATCATCATATTGAAATCAGAAATTTCTTGCCTCCAGCATTGTTTTGTGTCTTTAATGGGTTTTTTAGACTTTTTCTATGGATTGAAAGTAAATTTTGCTATGTTTGCAATTAGTTTCAAGTTTAGCTATATTTGCAATTTTATTGGTCGATCATTTTGCTATATATACAAGGAGCACAGGAAAAATAACCATAATAAAATTATTTTAAAAAAATATATTGACAAATATTTAAATTAAACACGCTGCTTGACTATGGAACTTCAATTAAACTACCCTTTTTCCTATATTCTTCACCAACCTTCTCTTCATCTATCGAAATAACCAAATAAAATCAAAAGAAAGAGAAAAACAATTTTCTACAGTAAAAATTAAATCCAAGCAACAAATTCGGCGAAATATATCAACATGGTGTAGAACATTTGTGACTAATGGCCGGCGCCCTTCCTGCTCGGTCCCGAAGCCAACGTAAAAACTCGGTCGCCACTACTACTCGAACCTTTCGTCTCTGGTGTTAAGCTCTTTGGCTTTTCATCAACATCGTGTTCTTTAACACCGTCGTGCTCGGCCTCCGATCGGAGCATTCTACAATCGGCAAAAAAGGCAAACTTGGGGATAGCCATTAGAATCATAATAAGAGCTAAGCGAAAGCTTCTCACCTTGGACATAATTTCCCAAGAGCAAAAAGAATCAATAATAATGGAGAGCCAAAAAGGGGTTAGTTTTGGCATCTTTCTTTGCTTTGAATTTCTTGTTCTTTATATAAACGTATTGGTGAATTTCTTTTTGATGGCCAATGAACGGTTGAAAAGAAGAAGCCTTTCTTGTAGTGGGACAGTTTTATGAAGGTGAATGTTTGACTCAAAAACTTACTTTTAAAGCACTTTAGAGATTGAATAATTTCCTGTTTTGATAATATAATTGAGAACTTTTCTTTTATTATAAATTCCAACCAACAAAAAGAGAGTGGACCTTTGTGATGCTTTGTTTAGTTGGATGCTTAATGCTAAATGAAAGTTATTGTTTAAGTTCTCATACTAATTTTGTATGGATTATGGAATAATTTGATGTTGAAATTCATTCTCTTTTCGAAATCTTCAAGCACAATAGTTAAAATATTACGACAACTTTGTTCTTTATGTCCACCTTATTTTAAAATCAAGTGCTTTAATTTTAGAAATTAGAGTTTTTTTTTTTAAAATTATTATAAATAAAAAAAATATAAAATTATTTACAAATATAGAAAAATTTCACTATCGCTCAAGAAATAAAAGTCTATCGCAATTTATTGCTGATGGACAGTGAAATTTTTCTATATTTGTAAATAGATTGACTCATCTTTATATATTTCAAAATAACTCTTTTTTTTCCTTTAAAAATTATATTTGAAAACTAACTCTTTTTTTTTTCCTTTAGAAATTATATTTTCTTGTAAGTAAGTAAGAAAAAAAAATCTGTCATAGAAAAAGAGTTACAAGATTAATTGAATCATAAAAATGCAAATAGATATTTGAAGCTTTATTTTTAAGCATGGCTAACTTAAAAAAAATAATAATAATAAATTCATCTAATTTAGTTATATAATATAAAGAGATTTTAAAAATTAAAGTTTAATTAAACACAATTAAGCCACCCTTAAGTATTTTTGAGTAAGTCAAAGCAAGCATAGCTCGATTGACATATAATGTGTATTTGAGACCAAAGAGTTTATGGTTCAAATCCTCCAATTTTATTTTACTAAAAATCTAAGAATTAAGGTTAAAAACCTAAGAAGTTTTTAGGATAATGTTTAATTATTCATTTTTAAATTGGAGCTTAAAGAATCATATTTTGCAAAATATATATATGATAAAGATAAATTATCAATTATAATGTAGTTTTTAATGGACAGAAAATGAAGGGAAGAAGATCTAAAAATAAGAAGGAGGGTTCACACGTGTTAGATTTGTGGGAAAATGATATAGTTGGGATTAAAATTCTCTCCTCAGTTTTCTGCTTAGAATCAATTTAGGGCTGTAATCAAATTAGATCCTTTTCAGTCAATTTGCTTTATATTCTTCCTATTTAAAGTTGGTGGATGCAAATGTAAATGTAAGTAATAAGAAAATAAATAAAAATATGGGTTGTTTTTAAATATAGCAAAATGAGTCAAAACATTGATAGATATCTATTAGTGTTTACCACTGTCTATCATTGATAAACAGAGACATTTTGCTAAAAAAATATTCTCAATAGTTTTGTCATTTAAAACAATTACCCTAAAAATATGATGGTTTAAATAAAGTCCACTTGGTTTGTGATATTGAGAGTAAAAAGGATCCAAAATTCTTTTATTAAAATTGGATGAGAGAATTACAAATAATAGAGGAAAATGGAGTAAGTATTGAGAAACATACACGTAACCAATTAGGTTGAGATGCAGATATTCCGCTCTCTTTAAGAAGATTCAAGCCCTCTGCGGTGTGTATTGACTTTTTTTATATCAACCACCGATAAAGTAAGTAAATATTCTCTGGTCTGTCCCCTCCAAGAAACAACAACCCAACTGAAATGTTGTGTAGCTCAAACCACTATGTACTGAAAAGTTGAGCTCAACTAAAACACCCTTCTTTTGGCCAATTGCTCCTAAAAGAGCTAATAAGAAAAAGTAAAGAAAAAGATGTGTTGGGTATTGTTGGTGCGTTTTGAGAGTAATGTGAGAGACCTATTTATAGTAAAACCGTAGATGTATAATTTAATATATAATTCACTTAACATTCAACCAAATAAAATTTTCATATATAAGAATTAAAGCTCTCTCATTAAACTTCGTGTCATTAATTGACCAAAAATAGAGCAAACATCTAATTGACCA
Organism: Lagenaria siceraria; assembly: GCA_002890555.2. Lineage (NCBI taxonomy): Eukaryota > Viridiplantae > Streptophyta > Magnoliopsida > Cucurbitales > Cucurbitaceae > Lagenaria > Lagenaria siceraria. The sequence continues at coordinate 3,657,340 of CM016491.1, read as the reverse complement.
AAAAGCCAAATAATGAGCCATAAAAAATAAATATCAAATGGATAGATATTTAATCATTTCTCGTGTCATTAAATCCTATTAATACAATTCAAGAATTCAAATTCTATCATTTCAAAACATTCAAGAGTTTATGAAATATTGCACAAAAGAAAGATTATGATTTTAAAACAATTTATGAATTATGTGGAAACAAGATTTTCAGAAGAATCAAGCTTTACGTATTCAGTTTGAAGTAGTTTTCAAACCACTAGATCAATGTACCCATGGTGATTTTTCACTACACTATCACATGAATGTGTTTTTGAAGTGTAGCCATGATATACATGAGGGGACTCACTTTGGAACACATATAGGCTTTGAATAGTGTATCTAGGTGTTTTTTCTTTTGAGGGCTGCTTGTTGGGTTTTTTGGCAAAATATTAGAAGTGCAGCTGTCCCACATCAAAAAGGATTTAGGAAAGTCATGATCTTGTCCTACATTGAAAGGTTTAGGAAAGTCATGAGCTATTTTGGAAAGTCATGGGCTCTAAGCACTATAAAAGGAGCCTATGCCTTTGGCTTTCAATTGCTCCAGTTAGAAACTCTTTAAGCTTAGTGTGCTAACTCTAGTTAAATTCTTGTTATGTATTCTCTAATTAGAGAGTGGAAAATGGTGTAAGTAGTATAAAAGTTTTGAGAGAGTGCTCTTGTAATTGGGATCGGGAGACATAATTATTCTATGTGATTGTAACAATTTTTCGCATAGTGGATTTTTTCTGGTCTGTGGTTCTTCTCCGAATTGGGAGTTTTTCACATTAATTCTTGTGTTTCCAATTTTATTGCTTTCTTTTAATTTCTCTATTATTTTTCTACTTATTCCTGCAGTAGAAGTGGGAGGTGTTTCTCAACACTGCTCTGCGCGCGTATGACCATGTTTGCTTTGTTATTTACCTTGAGATTACTCGGTGAATAGTATATGACCACATTTGCTCTGCTATACATCTTGAGATTATTCGGTGTATAGTATGATCATGTTTTCTCTGCTATATTCATTGAGTTCTTCTGTATAATATGACCACGTTCGGGTACATGTTTTGTAAAGATTTTACAAGTTTATGTTTACGTTTGCAAGAAAATTCTTCTGATTTTCTCTATTGCTTATGAATTTTCTCTATGTGATTATTGTCAAGTTTTTGAATTGCTTATGTTTTACATTGATTTACAAAACTTGAATTTTTATTTAGAATAATGATAAGGGCTCTTTTCAAATATAGAAAAATAAACCAAACTATTTACAAATATAGAAAAATTTTACAATCTATCAGTGATAGATTGCGATAGAATTCTATCGCTTTCTATCGCTCAAGCGATAGAATTCATTTACTTGAGCGATAGAAAGTGATAGAATTCTATCACGGATAGACAGTAAAATTTTTCTATATTTGTAAATAGTTTGATATTTTTTCTATTTACAGTAATTTCCCGTAATGATAATTTCCTCAAACTATTTTCCTATGAATTTTTACCACTCACTGGACAATTTTAGCTCAATCTTTTATAATTATTTTTTCCCACCATCTCGCTTTTGAGTTTCAACAAGAATTAATGTTGATTAGAAACTACCACCTATCTCATCAGTTTATTGCAATATGTAGCCAAGCATGTAGTTTTTATAAGAGCGTAGCTGAAATGTGTGAGTAACATATTTAGTTCGAGCTAAGTATCAAGTTGAAGAGATCGAATCCTGCAGCGGAAGCGATTGAATCGCACATCTTTGATTCCCAAAAGAATTAAAATAATAACATTACAAACAATAGGATTAAGCATGAGAGTTTTACCTTTGTGGAAATCTTTTCTTATTAAATCTCCTTCTATTGACTACGATCTCCTCCACAAGGTCTTCTTTGCTATGACTCTTGGCAAGGATCGGTTTGTGAGAATTTCTTGAAAGGGTGAAGGAAAGGAAAAAGTATTTTGTGATTACTCTATTTATCTTTAATATCTGCAACCAACTTCCAAAAAATTACTTATTTATTGGTTATCCTTTGGACTGTATTGAAAAACTCTATTTTGTAAGAATTGAATTGTTTTGTTAGTCTCATGAGAAATGATACTTGGAATGCATCCTTTTTACTACGTACTTGTGACAGCGTATATGCTTGCACTTGAACTTAAAATCTACTAAATCATCATTCATACATATATATTATATTGTGGTCATCATTTACTTCACAGAGTCAACCTCACCATTGGCATAGGGATTTTTCCTTTATAGTTTGAAATTGACTCCCTAATTATTTGAAAAGCTTCTTTATGGGTCATTTTCATTATGAAAATGAATTCAAATCAAGTATCAGTGCTATTTTTTTCTTTTGAAAGCATACAAAAGGGCTCATACGAGGCTTCCTACACTTCCCAAGAGCTTCTAATATGGTTGCACATATTCTTACCACTCATATAAGACGATGCATTACAATTGTCATTTGGCACCATCGGTCCATAAGATGGCTAGCCGGGATGCCTTGCTTTTATCTAATGATTAATTTTCTTGTGAATTCCTTTGTACTTGAAAAAAAAAAAAAAAAAAAAAAAAAAAAAAAAAAAAAAAAAAAAACCTTTAATTATTTTCCATTTATTCCCAATATTACTTAACAAATATTAATATATCTGTCACTGCTATATGTTTGGCATGTCATTTATATCATTGAATATGCAATCTATGTGTAACAATTTTTTTTTGAATTAATATATGTATGTAGGCTAACAATAAAGCTGAATTAATGCAAGTAAGGAAAGAGTATAAATGCGAGGTTAATATGTTAATGTATTTACGATAGAGAATAAATGGAAGTTATAACTATTATATAAAGCGATTTTCAAAAGATAAACTCGCAACTTGAAAAACATATAATTCTTTTGAAAAAGAAAATGAATATGCAGAAGTTTCTCTGGATTTCTTTGACTACAATGGCCATGCTTTCCCTTTTAGTTTGCTCTCGTACACTCTCTTTTCTCTCTATTTATCTTTTCTTTGCTCTCTTACTCCCTCATCTCTTTATCTCTTTGCAGTTTGGTCCTTGACCTAAATTTTGTTTTATTTTGATTGATGCAGATGTGGAAGTGAAGGAGGGACGTACACTTCCATTAACTTGTAATTCAGTTTGCGCAAACAGTAGCAAATATGAAAATGAGCAGTGCAAAAATTTATGCTTTCGAAAAAGATTTGGACATGGAGTATGCATTCCAACCCCAAGAGCAGTAATTTGCTGTTGTGCCCCTTGATTAAAATTTGTTGAAAGTTGGTCCTTTTTCTACACAAAGTATGAAATTCTCAATAATTATATATCAGCAATAAAATTCAGTACTTTTTTCCCTGCGAGTGCCCAATGCATGGTTCTAAAAGTTTAACCTGTATATTTCTTCAACTGATTTTTTGTTTGGTAAATTGGGCAGTTATACAACTAATATACAAAATTTACCAATCAACAACCACTCATCCATTTGTTATTATATATAGACTTTTTTAGTAACCAATAATCTAAATGTATGTTAATAAATTATTGTTACCCAAATGTCACGCTTGAAATTGAATTTTGAATGAGTGGTTATATGTTCTACCGAAATTCAAAAATATATAAGAATGAAACTGTGATAGCATTGCGATGTTGCGCGTTGTGTAGAATCCGTAACATCGCAACACTAGGGTATAACACTGCGATACTACCCGAGCATGCTATTTTGAATGTTGCAACACTCTTGGAACGCCTTTTTCAGCTTTTTTTTCTCTCTCTTCATGCCTGCTAAGACCCAAAATTAAGTCTTTAAGCATTTTTTTTTCATAATTCATCAAAATACTCCAATTTTTGCTCAAGTGCTTCGTCCCTACGTATTCAACCTAAAAACACATCAAAGAACTCATTTAATATACAAAAAGCAACCAAATCCTAAGTCCAAGAAAGCACTTTTTGAGTACTTTTCAGTAACTCAACAAAATATTCAAAGTAATTTGATGCAATCTAATTTTCAAATCAACCATAAGAACTAGAAACAACTAAACTATCTATGATTGGAGCTTAAAAGTACATAACAAAAATCTATAAGTAGCCTTCTACATAAGTGATAGATTTATATATGTTATATGTGAAATCTATGATTGGCTGCCATTGATAGCTTTCAAATAATATAAGTCTATAGGTCAGAAACTTTGATCACCAATAGAGTCAATCGATGATACTTCATATCACTAATAGAGTCTACCTACAATAATAGAGTATTAGTGTAGACTCTATTATTGATACGAGTTTATCAAAGATAGACTTCTTTCGGTGACAGATTTTTCTATCGACATGATAAAAGTCTATCACTGATAGATTTTATTATTGGTGTGATAGAAGTCCATCACGAATATAAATCTGTTTGTGATAAAAGTTCACTACTACCGGTAGCAAAATCTTTCAGTGATAAACTATATTGCTGATAGATTTCTATCATCGATAGACTTGATCGCTGATAGACTTCGACATTTGGATCTGAATTTTGTTATATATCTGCAAATTTTTTTGCATTGTGCTATTTCTGCTAATACTTTTGGTCTAATTATTATATTTGTAACTGTCTTTTAATTAAATGTAGAGATCTCTTTTCATTGATATGTATCTAATAGTGAAAAAAAAACCAAGAGAAGCTCATTTAATATTTTAAAAAAGAAAAATACAGATGAATGAATGGTAGATTTTGTAGAAAAATGATGTGTGATTTTTAGCCAATGTTAAAGTCGAAATATTTCCTAAAACTTGTCATTTATGAAATATATGGTTAGAAATATGTTATTTTCTGTAATTTGATAACTATTAAGTATAAATGTGAGGAATTATTATCTTTCCATCTAACATTGAATACCTGTCAATCTCATTATGGCAACCTCATCAAATAATTTGTTTAAGATTTATTTTAGTAATATAATTATAAGTCACAACAGCATTATCGATCCAGAGAAGGTGATCTTCCAACCAGACACTAGAGATATTGAATCTATCAAACAATGACAGGTTAAACAATGAACAACATAATTGCAATTTCGAGAGAGAAAAAAAAAGTGCATAATCATATTTCTTACTATTGAATTTCATTGTCAAAAAGTCTCAACCTTCAAGTAAATTTAGAGAATCATGAAGTCTATTTCAACTTAAAAAGGATAAATTCATATATACTTCTTTAATGGCAATAATATCGTTCAAGTGTGCAGCAACCTCAACAAGTTCAACAGAACCACCAATTACTTTAGAGTTTTTTTTTTTTTTTTTTTCATTGAAACCAATATTTCACTATTGGAATTACGAATAATGACTCTAAATCTTACTGCTCACATTCTAAATGATGCAAACAAGAGGGCAATTGGAGCTGTAACAATCCCAAATTTCTTTAAGCATGAGAAATTGTTTTGTCCCGAATTTATTAAAAATGGAGAAGCGAGAAAATTGAAAATTCTCACTATGTTAATGATGAAAAAAAGTTAAATTCAACATTAGTTCTATCTAATGAATTAATAAATAAAAACAGTTATGAAAGGTAAATAAAGAAAAGAAATAAAATGAAATAAAAAAGAGTTTAAATGTTTTATTTCTTTGACAAAGTTTATTCCTAAGGTTGAATCAATAAGTAAGGAAAGAGTATCAATTAATTAGAAAACTTATCTTCCTAGTCTCTCAGATTTGAAAATATGCCTAGTTAGTCTCTAAGCTTTCAAAATATATCTTTTTAGTCCTTTAATTTATAATAATAAGTACATTTGGTGTCTGAATTTTCAAAATGTAACTTCTTACTTCCTTAGTTCCTAAGTTTTTAAAAATATATTTAAAAAGCCTTTACAATGATTTCCTTAATTAATATTTTAAATAACTATATGATATTTAAAATTAGAAAAATTTTAACAGATAAAAAAAGGGAAATTACTATAAACAGAAAAAATATAGAATCATTTGCTTGAGCGATAGAAAGCGATAGAATTCTATCGCGGTCTATTACGATAGACTGTAAAATTTTTCTATATTTGTAAATAGTTTGACTCATTTTTCTATATTTGAAAAAAGCCCTAAAAAAATCAAACTATTTACAAAAAATAGTAAAAAAATACTGATAGACATTGATAGACTTCTATCAGCATCTATCAGTGATAGACTTCTATCATTTCTATCACTGATAGACTTCTATAAGCGTCTATCACAACTATCTAAAAATATTGTTATTTTATGTAAATAGTTTCTCTTATTTTTTATTTTTAAAAATTTCCTTTAAAATTATATAAATATTTTTAAAAAATAATTTTAAAGAGGAGAGATCATTTTAAAAAATTATTTATATAATTTAGAATACCATATAATTATTTAAAATAATAATAATAAATTAATTAGAGGATTTTTTAAACATATTTTTAAGAACTCGATGACTAAAAATGGAGACTAAAATGCACTTATTCTTAAAAATGTAGGACTAAAAAAAGTACAGCAAACATACCTATTCTTCCCAACTTGATACTAAAAAATTAATTTTTCCAATTAATTACTAGGCAAACATACAAAACGCAAAGAATGGGAGCGTTTTGTCTAACTGCCATTCAATCTGTTAAAATATCTAATCTGTTATTGGGATTATCTTTAATTATCTTTAATTGATTTTCTTTTTCTGTAAATGCCATATATGTAAACGTTGAATCAATGAAATTATTGCAGTGAGAAATGAGAATTTCTCAATAATATCGGAGAAATTATTATAAAAAAAAAAATTACTATAAACAGAAAAAATATCAAACTATTTACAAATATAGAAAAATTTCACTGTTGATAGACCGCGATAGAATTCTATTGCTTTCTATCGCTTAAGCAAATAAATTCTATCACTTGAGCGATAGAAAGCGATAGAATTCTATCGCGGTCTATCACTGATAGACTGTAAAATTTTTCTATATTTGTAAATAGTTTGGCTCATTTTTCTATATTTGAAAACCGCTCTAAAAAAATATCAAACTATTTACAAATATAGAAAATTTTTACTATCTATCAGTAATAGACCGCAATAGAATGTTATCGTTGTCGCTCATGCAATAGAATTTTATCGCTTTATATCGTTGATAGGCAGTAAAATTTTTCTATATTTGTAAATAGTTTGACTCATTTTTCTATATTTGAAAACAATTTGATATCATATATTTTTTTTCGTTTACTTCTGTAATTCAAATATAAATGTGAGTTTTTTTTCAGTTACAAAATGTCAGTTATGTGTAATAAAGAGTACAGATCTCTACACAATAATAAACATAAATTGTATTCTTATATAAAGTGAATTTCTAAAGCTAAAATCACACCATAGAAAAATTTATATTGTTTTTTAAAAAATGAAGAATATGCATAAGTTTGTGTGGATTTTTCTCACTGCAATGGCTATGTTTTCTCTTCTAGTTCGCTCTCGTAAATTCTTCTCTCTCCACCATATTTTAAGCATTTAGAAAGTCATTCTATATGGATTTTAAAGTTTCTTCTCGTATTTTTTTTTTATCTTACAATTTGATGCACAACTAACTTTTTTTCGTTCTTTTCTCTTTTTTTTCTTAGAATTTGATGTCGATATGGAAGGAAAGTTGGGACATCTTGTTCCATTAACTTGTGATGCATCTTGCTCCGACACGAGCAACATCGAACAGGAAAAGTGTAGAAATTTATGTCGTGGAAGAAGATTTAGAAATGGAGTATGTATTCAAAACCCAAATACTATAGTATGTTGCTGTAGCCATGAGTAAGATCCAACAAATTAGTTATATTATTACTCATGTATTGGAAAAAGGGTTGAAATTTGTTCTACACAGTATAAATATATGAAATAAATTATTATGATTAGTACAAAATTGAAAGTATACCATTCTTCTCTCTAGTTGATTGTCGATCTAAGCATAGTTTGGCATACAAGGAAGTTATCTATAATCTCAAAGATTGATAATTCGATTCCAAACATAACAACAAAAGTATTGAAAATTTTGTAGGAAATAAATATAAATTTAAACAAATAGAAAACTCAAAAACGAAATCAATACCAAATAAATCATGGCTATTTTTAAGATTATTTAAAAAGTGGTTGATTAAAATAATATTATATATAAAAAAAATTGTTCCATACATAATTTGTCACATCATTAAAGTTTTAATTTTTTTAGAATTTCAACTGTACTCAAAAAGAAAAGAGAATGAAAAATTATCTTTTTAGTTCTCAAGTTTCTTAGAATAGATATGTTTAGTATATATATATATATAATACTTATATGATATTTTTAAAATGAAAAAAATAAAAGAAATATTTTCTCGCTCCTCCCTCTGCTTACCTCCCTCCTTTCTCTCTTCATCTTTTTCTCTCCTTCACCAACTAACTCTCTCTTCCTCTCTTGAGATATTATCTTTCTATTTTTTTTAGTAAAATAATAGAAATAGAGGAATTCGAATAATAAATCTCTTAGTCACGATACATTTGTATGTCAGGTGAGCTATGCTCGCTTCAGCAATCTCTACCCATTTTTCATTATCCATGATGAGTAAAAATAAAATGAATAAAGTAAATTAAGAAAAGTACAAAATAATGAACAATATCTTGTCTTACTATCTTAAAAAGTGAGAAAAAGTCATTTTTGGACGATTTTGTCCAAATGCTAACTATGTAATTTTGATTGTATCCTTCAATTAATTATTATTTGTACAATTATATTTTATTTCACCCTCCCAATTGAACTATTGACATTCTCTTTTCCCACCCATCAATTCAATAAAACTTCAATGTGTATAAATTATTTTTTGGAAAATAACTACACACGTTAAAGAAGTTAAAAGAACAGCAATTCTTGATTAAAAAAGAAGAAGAAAAGAACATTGATTAAATTTATAGTACAATATACTTGAATTAGTCTGTGTTTAGTGTATATTTGGTCTTTGAAGATTAAAAAAGAGCACACTTTAGTCGTTTGAGATTTAAAAAAGAGTTTTAAATGATCATTGTGTTAAAGTTGATCATTAGTTGACAAACAAAAAATCACATAGTAGTGGTGAGATGATATGGCTAAGGATGAGAATCCTTTCTCAATCAACAACACCTTAAGCTCCCCTAAGAACGCACAATGCTTTTCAAAAGATTGCAAAATAATCCAAGAACTGCAATGATATTAGCCAATGAATTACTGTATGGTCGACTTCAATTTACGCATATAAAACCTCTATAATGATCTTTTGTCAGATGTATTAACAATTTTCACATCCAAACAATAAGAAAGACAACCCTAAAAAGAGATCTTAATGCCCTTTAAAAAGCACAGCAGAAGAAGAAAAATAATCAGTCGATAATAAAAAAAGAATAAACCAGAAAAATATCACACAGAATATTTCAAATAAAGAAAGAAATAACATGCACAAATGGCATCCTATAAGACATCTTCGGAGACATCCAACAAATAAACTTAAACAAATATAGCCAATTCAAAACTCCAATAAAATCCTACCTTACCACCCTCCTCTCCTTATTAGACACCTACCACAGTCTTGCTTCGTGGAAAAAAAGGAATTTGTAATGTCCTTGGACAAGCGTTCAAGAGGCAACAATGTGCTTGTTACCCCCAGGACCAATCGTTTGTTTCTAGAAAGAAAAAAAGGTACAAAGAATATTGCCCTTTATGTACAAAAGACAACCAATAGGATGGGGAATATTGCTGAAATCTATCGCATTGACGACGGGGCCAAAAAGGTTGCATACTTGTTCCAAGGGAAATCGATATTTAATATCGATATCGAATCCGTCGATTTACGGATATGTCGATATTTACAGGTATTTTCATCTTTGACTACAACCAAGAACCTACAAATAGCACATTTTCCATAAATTTGAAGAAGAAAATTTTGTTTTTGACATTCTTCCAAACCAAACATTAAACTTTGCTATATGATCTTTTTTTTTTTTTTTTTAAGAATCCAATTTCCATTGTTGATATGTAATGTTAGTATCTGATTTAAGAACTAGATTTCAAATTAAATTTTTGTTCAAATGTTTGATAATATATTTATAAAGATTAAAAAAAAAAAAACAATTCTACTTATCAGACAAACATTAGATTAAATATAAACTATTATTAAAAAAAAATTAATGAAACATGTTTTATGTTGTATATTTTGTACAACTATTATTCCACAATATTATATAATTTATAGTATTTTATATATATTTTTTAATTTGACAAAAATGAAATGACTATCTTATAAAATTTTGAATACTATGAAAACAAAAAAAATAGTTGTTTTTTTTTATAATTTCTACTCTTTGAGATTGATTTAATAAGTATGAAAATAAAAAATTGAATCTCAAAGATGGAGGTTATTTAATTGCAAAAATATTTAGCTAATTTTGGGATTAACTAAGAGGATGGACTAAGCTAAGATTATAATATTAAAAGGATAAATTACTCTGATTAGCCTACTCATGTATGGTTACTTATTAGATTTGTGGTGGTGGAGATGTTGAAAAAAAACGAGTTTATAAGAATTCTAAGTACCTATTGGTAGAGAATTTGAAAACAAAGGATTCAATGAAAATAAAATTGTATTTCATGTTTTTCGATATATATTGGTAGCAGATTTAGAAACTGAATTATAATTTAAATAATTATTTAAGATGTATTTGATACTATATTTATAAATCATAAAACATACCTTATAAATAATTTTATGGTAATCCATTCATACTCGTAGGATGAACGAATGTTTTAGAATGCCTTGAATATGTTATTTGGTGCTTCAAATAACTAAGTATGAGTGTCTTAAAAAGCCAAGTAGAATTCATATTTGATATGTTTAATTATTTATGGTTATTTATGATTATGACCTAGGGTTTAGAGAAGTGTTCTATATAAACTCTTTAACTCTCGAGGCGTCGATTGGTTCGACAATTTATAACATTCTCTCTCTAATAAAATTAATTCTCTCTCTAATAAAATTATTCTCCCTTTGCCCCGTGAACGTAGCTAACACACCGTTAGTAAACCACATAAATTTGTATGTCAATTCTTCTCTATTTTACATTTTTTTTCTTTATTTATCGATTTTGTAATACAATGGAATTTTCCATTTCTATTTCGCTTCACAGTAATTTCTGTTTGTCTTTTCCCTGTTTAGTTTATATTGTTTGAGAGTTTTAATACTATTGTTAGAAATGACTGGTAAAAATTAGCTTTTACTTGAGAAATATTTACAAATGGTTTGAGTGTATATATATTAAAACCTATAACTAGGCTTGTGAAAGATGTTTAGAGTGGTACTAAGTCGTTACCATGATTTTTGGTAATTTCTTGAAATTTTCATCCCTACAAATTTATCTTTTCAATACTTTATGGATTTCACATGCAACAATTTTTTTCCTTTTAGCAAACTCCCCCTAGCTACAATGTTTTCAAATGGCATCCTAGATTTCTGCAAATGCAGTGTTATTTTGACCTTTTAGAAAGTTTAGATATATGGTGTGGTGCTTCATCTTCTCTTTATTTTTGTAATTCTTTCAAGAAATCGAAGAACGCAATCACACGCTTCTGCCGTTATTCAATTCCTTTCAATTCCAACATCTCATAGACCAATTCTGATTAGGATTAGGATTCAATATCAATTCTAATTAGGTTTAGGATTCAAGGCAATTCCAACAACATTGATGCCACCCGTTCTCAGTCCAAGATGGGGGTTGGAATGGGCGTGATTGTGAGGACGGCTCACGGGGAGGTGGTGGCTACTCAGGCTGTCTTCCATCGCGGGTGCTTCAAAGCTGAAGCCAGTGTAGTTTTTGCTCTTTTAGATGGTCTGAGGCTGGCGGAGGAGATTGGTTGTGGAGTTTTTGGGCTTGAATCTGATGTTGAGGGGTGGTTAAAAATATTCAGTCCCTGCCTTTCTCTCTTTCCCCCTTTGGGGTTGTGTATGCTAAAATCATTCCAATATTGGAGGTGGCCTCAACCTCGTTAAACTCCAGCTTTGTATCCATCTTTACTTACCATTGAATATATGCTTAGTCTTCTAGTTTGTTACTTACTTGTCCTGCCTTGGCCTTGCGCTTTCAACTTAAATTTCCACCTATTGGTCCTCTAATGATTGTCTAGATATCCCTAGAAGGGAAATTTCTTTCTTTGAAAGATTGATTACCTCGAGTCAACCTCGACTTCCTATTGGTTAGCTTCGACCTCTTATCGTTTCCTTCACCTACATATTCTTTTAGGAATCCGTTTTTTTATCAATGCCTCAATCTCGTCCTTGAGTTGAATGCATTACATGGTGAAATGTCTAGAGTAATTGTGATAAAGGAAATATTTTTCGTTGTCCCTCCTGTTTGGTCATGCCTTCATTCTGTCTGAAACTTTTAGCAAATTCATGTGACGTATCTCCATGAAAATTCCTTTTGTCTACAACGCGGTTGGTGTGTGTCTCTCGATTTTGTAAGTTGGTCGGGTCGAACTGTCTCTCTGTCATTTAAATGTTGCTTTTTGAACTTTGTTTTCTCAAATCTTCTTTCTTGATCTAGGTTTCGGAGACCTTCTTCTTGTATCACTGCTTACTCCCTTTAATCGAAAGAGCTCTTGCGCACTCATATATTTTTGGGCTCGTATAATAAGCTCAACATAAGATGTGACTTCTCGTTTTCCTCATGATCTCAAGAATCTTATCTCTCATTCGTTTACCACTGTTACTAAAGCTCATTCGTCAATGTAACCTTCTACCTGCAATGCTTCGCAGTTGAAGCGTGCTATATATTCCTGCAACGTTTTTTCTATCTCCGACTAAATTGATAGTAGGTGTGTAGTTGGCTTCTCCTGATCTTTGCCTACTTAGGAATTGTGTCACAAACGTTCGGTCTTGAGCTTTTGAAACCATTATTTTGTTGGTCTTGTCAAGGTAAAGGAAAAAAAATCCTAACATTACTATGGCATCTCAAATCCTATAAAACTTCATCCAAGATTGATATGTGTCTAGATTTTGATGGGATCCTTGATCTTCCCTTCATACCGCTTTATTCCAGGCACCTTAATCTTTTGTAGAAATTCTACATCTATAATCTCGTCCGTGAATGGTGGGTTGACTTGACCAATTAGAGCATCAAGTCAAATCTCTCCCCTAGTCCTATCTTGTTCTACAATATTCTTATAAAATTAGGAAGAAAGAAAGAAAGGAGAGAACTCTTCAAATTGAAACGAAATGCTACAAATGAAGAAACAAATTGTTATATATAAGCTAGGAATAACTAAATTGAAACATTTGTCAAATTTAACTCAATTGAGCTGTTTCTTGACTAAAATCAAACGTAAATTATTCGTATTGAACAAAGTACAAATTTAACTTTCATATATGTTAAATTTGTACATGAAATATCATCTAATTTGATGGTTTGAATCCAATTTGAAGTTTCAAAACATGAGATTAATCTACATAATTAAGTCCTTTTTTTTATATTTAAAGAATATTTTACTTTTTTTCATTACATTATAAATATCCAACAAAAAATAAAACAATCATTCAAATTTCAATTTAGAAAAACACATGATCTTTTTTAAGCAAGAAAAACACATATATACATACATTAAAAAAACAACAAATTTCAAACAAATGTATAGTAATTATTTGATATTGATACGAATTACCAATATCGATACTAATATTGATATTGATTACTGATGTTAATACTGATTATTGATATAGATTACCAATTCTGATATCGATACTAATTTTGATATTGATACTGGTATGGATGTGGATCTAAAAAAGAGTAAATGATGAAAAGTTACTAAAAAAAAATGGTGTGAGTATAATAAAGATTTAGGAAAGGCTAAGTTGGATTATGAATAAGGAATTTGAAGAAGTTTAGATTTGATAAATATTACCTACAATTGTGATCTTCGTTCTAACCAATATTCCACCAAGAAAGCCTAATAAAATCAATAATTTGGATGAGCGAATATGAGTTTTTATTCAAATTTTGGAGTCTATCTCAGCAAAAAAGGATCAAGAAAAACTATTATAACGATTTGTCAAAAATGGTGCTAATTGTAAAATATGAAAGATTTTCGGAGTTATTTTTTATAATTTTCCAGTTGCAATTTAAAAAAAGACAAAAAGAAAGAAAGAAAGTTCTTGGAAAATTGTCAGAAATAACCCTCAAACGTTACTATCTTTCACCAACTAATACCCTTTTAGAACATTCATTATAATAGTTTTTCTCGGTCAATGTCAACCATCGAGATTTGGATAAAAAAAATTAACTTTTTCATCTTATTGATTATTTTTGTCTTTCTCGATAAAATCTAGCCCATGATTAACGTCGAGAACTACTAATTTTTCTAAATATTATATAATATTTCTTAATCATATTAAAAATGTTATATATTTTCAAATTTTCTCTAAATTTAGTTATTTTTACCAAATCTTACGTAAATTTTAAATATTGCGCTCAGTTTCTATTTCTATAATTATCTGAATTTTCAAATTTCTAAATAGATTTATGAGTTATCTAAATGAATTTTCTAGATGGATCTCAAGTGATTGCACAATTTTTAAATTTTCAGAAAAAGATTTCATCTAGAAAGCTCAAATATATATAATATCGATGTTAATCCTATTTGAGATTTCACCCAAAAAAGTTCAAAACATTTTATAGGATGAAAGTGTTAATTTTTTTAATCTAAATTTTGGTGGTCAATTTTGGTCGAAATTGTCAGCTTAAAATATGAAAGTTTTGGGGCTAATTCTAAAGGTACTATTTATCAAATTTTCCCGATTGCAATTTTCAAAAAACAAAAAAAAAAAAATCTTTTTGCAAGTGAAATTCAATCATCAATCATCAACCTCGCAATTAACTCGAATTTAACTGCTCACACTATTCTGATGAAACCAATGATCATCCTCAATCGAAAATTTGTTTAAAATGACGTAATTACAAAAACTTTCATATGAGTGACCTTATTTTAAAACTTTATTATTATTGACCCTTTTGCCACGTGAAATACAACTCATACCCTCAATTTTAAACTTCAAGATAGACGCGTGCATTTGCTAAGCCATTTGCGATCTTTCACATTCACTAAGTCTCTCATATTCCTCAATCTCTCTAATCTCTCTCAGTTTCTCTCATTTTTCACAATCGTCTTCTCTAGTCTCAGCTTCTCTTCGCTTCTCCAAGCATTTCGACTAATTTCCGATTCTCTCATTCTTCAAATCATTTTACTCAATTATGTTATTTCATAGAATGCACTAACCGCTCAGACATCCATCCCCTTCGCGCTTCGCGCTTCCAGTATATATAAAACGTAGTTAGCAGAGGTCAGTCTGTTGACGCAAGTCAACTTTGTCGTAATTGGTGGATTCATATGTTCCATAGAAATTTCGTGGCAAACATGCGCTTGATTCAGCATCCCTTGATTTTGCAGATGTTCGAATGCAAACCAGTGAGATGTATGCGCGTTATTGTCTGAATAGCTTGACCGATGAATGGTAGTTGTTTGTATGTGTTTGAAGAAGGGAAACGATCGCGTAGTACAAGAGTAACGATCGCGTAGTACAAAGATAGCGATCACTTAGGGTTTAGGTTTAGGGTTAACTATCTTTGTATTAAGGATCTCCATACGCGATCGCCCACATCTATATACGCAATTGCTTACCGTTGCACACGATCGATTACCTTTATACGCGATCGCTTTCCTGTATACGCAATCGTTTACCTTTATCTCTGCGATCGCTTACCTTTATCTCAGCGATCGTTAACCTTCTATAAGCGATCCCTTACCCTTATGTGTATTTTGTTGTGGTAATATCTCAATGCGTAGATCTTTCTATTTGCTAGATTGCTAAGATGGCCCGTTCGGACGTCCTTACTGACAAATAATTCCCTGCTACCATCTCTTCCTTGGCCCACACTTGCACAACGAATGAAACAATCAAGAAGAAACTGGCCCAACAACAGATGGTCATGTTTAGGAAAACATGTTTTGGTCCAATTCTAGACATGGACCTTGTATTCAATGGACAGCTGGTGCATCAATTCTTGTTTAGGGAGGTCAAAGATGAGAATGAAGATGTCATAAGCTTCAATATCCTAGGGAAGAAGGTAACATTTACCCAAGAGGATTTTAACTTGATCATTGGGTTGTGGCCGACTGAGGAAAGGATTGAAAGAGATACCAGCGGGGAGAGGCTAAGACACCTTCTGTTTGGATCAAGGAAGAGCTCAAAGGATAAGGAGAAGACATGCAACGATGTAGAGACTACATTTGAAGAGTTCTCCTTTACGAATGACGAAGATGCTATGAAGGTTGCATTGTCATTGTACATCGAAATGGGGTTGATGGGAAAAGATAAGAAAACTCAGTTTGATGTAAATGTCTTTGGGATTGTCGA
Source organism: Lagenaria siceraria (assembly GCA_002890555.2). Taxonomy (NCBI): domain Eukaryota; kingdom Viridiplantae; phylum Streptophyta; class Magnoliopsida; order Cucurbitales; family Cucurbitaceae; genus Lagenaria; species Lagenaria siceraria. The sequence goes on along the minus strand of CM016491.1, from coordinate 3,640,922 downwards.
TGACACTAAAGTCTTCAGACACTATGACTGGTCATCTGTCATTTATAAACGAATGTTAGAAAGTCTGAAGAAATCACTGGGTAGGAAGAAGGAGTTGCATGAATTGAGGAGACATGCAAATCCCAAACATGTCACATTTTACACGGTTAAGGGATTTGCACATGCATTTCAAGTAAACATACTTTTCCATTTTGATTGAAATAAACATATTGATGAACTTGTAACATTGTTTTTCATGTGTATGTAGGTATGAGCTTACGAGATATTATCAACATCTAGTAAGCTCATAGCAACAAAGGTTAGCAAGAATGCAATACCCTATATACTTAGATGGATTTGTGCTCAAGCTCTACCTTGAAAGTATTTGTAGAAAAATATTTTCCAACCAAAAAAGGTAAACAATCTCTTAAGCGAACATGTGATCGTATACCAAAATGATAACGATCGTTAACCACGTGCTACGTGATCGCTTATAAAAAGGGTAACGATCGCTTATCACAGCTGATCGATAACCTTTTGGTATGCGATCGCATATCCCAAATGTTAAGCGATCGTTAAACGATCTTTTTGTTAGTTGATTTGTAACACTGACCAAGGTCTTCATTTATATTTGTAGGCTATTGTGGTTTCAAAACTTGTATCGATAGCGGAGGAGACAAGATACAAGGATGATCGGCTCATGGGGGCTAATACTATTCAACCAACGAACCCTTTTGTTGACCATGAGAGAAGTACTGAGGATGTCGATGAGCATGTTCGTGATGATGATGACAATGCTTAACCAAATTAAACTCAGTCACCTGATCAACGTGGACTTGATCCTCATGATATCGATGAGGGGCACATCGATCAATGGCTTGATGATGTAGCTTTAACAGCCCAAATAAAGCATCATCGGGTAGATTCAACTTTCGGTAGGGTACGGGCCAAACAACAAGTGAGTATGAAGAAAAGGAAGCTCAAATCAGTCCATGTTGAGTCTTCTCGAAGACACAAGAAGAAGAAGTCATCAAAACTTCGTAGGGACGATTTGATAGAAGTTCGCAAGGAGTTGGCTAACTTGATGAGCACGGTTCATGAGATGCGTGAACAGTTCAAAAAACAACTGAATGATATCATGTTATATGTCAAAAATGCATTTGAGGTACGTATGACACACTTAACCTTCACTTTAACAATTGATTGTCTTATTGATTGTTTATTTGATTATAGTGTATGGGTGTAGACGAGGGGATGATTATGATGTCATCCATAATGATGCGGAGTTTGAATCACACAAAGGGTGTCAATTACAAGAACATACAAACGAGCAACAGGCTGACCCTCTGATTGATGAAGAATCACAAATTAAGACCCAATTAATCGATCCAAAAGTGGATATGCACCCTCCATCTGAGACAGCGAGGATCCACATTGAGGTATGTATATTATCTTAGTATATGAGTTTAGTACTTAACACAATTAACCGATCGCATAGAAAAATAATAAGCAATCGCATAGGACAATATTGCGTGTTCGCATATGTACAACCATATAATTGACAATCATATGCGATCACTAATGACAATATTGAGCGATCGCATATGTATACCTATATGCGATCGCTTAATTATACTACGCAATTGTGTACAAAATTGAGCAATCGTGTAGTATGTCATATGCAATTGTGTAGGATAATCCATTTGCTAGGTGATCGCTCATTTATAATTGGTAGACTTATTGACTTATTGATTATGTATTTGCTTACATTTGTGTTGCACTACAGGGCACGAGTGTTCATAAGGGGAACGTGATGAAGCGGTTGAATCACACGAGGGTGTTCAATCACAAGAACATCTAATTGAAACAGCCACATTCAATTTGAGGAGCCACTTTGAACTGAATGCTTCGGATGACGCTATACCACCTGACTCGAACTCCCTTACATTGGATGCCATAACCAGCCCTACAAATGAAGTACAACATGATCTTCCTCCTGTGCCACTCGAAAATACCGAAGTACAGGTACGATTAAGCTTATATTGTGAACGTGATAAGTCACATATTAATATGCATTGATTCAGATGCTGGATGCAAATCAATGTTGAACGCCCTGAGCGTCGTAAGAAGAATCAGCCACAAAGGTTCTCACTAGTAGATATGATTGAAAAGGGAGAAAATTAAAGTATCTGATGAACCTGCAATGGTGGATGAGGAGCCCAAAGTAAATGAAAGTCGATCCAAAGAAGCTCAGCCACCCACGGATACAATTACACTAGTTGTAATGGAGTTGAAACCGGTAATAGGAGTTGTCAACCCAAATCAATCACCCTATTCCAAACTTTTCAATCTGGACTACCGATCATATGACCCACTCTTCTCGGTGGAAGACACTCTCCGAAAAGTATACAAGCAATGGGAAAGATCCAAAAAAATAGATGACGAAGAGCAGACAGTGGTATACACGTTATGGACGAAGGATTTCTTCAAAATGTTGTTGAAGAACACATGGGTCATTGGCGATGTAAGTGGTCTTACATTGTTAATTTCTGTTGTTATTTTTTTCTAAGCGATCAATATTGTTTGCTAAGCGATCTTCATATATGATAAGCGATCGAGTAACTAGAATAAGCGCTCGCTTGGACAGTGTTGTGCGATCGCATATCATATATGGTCGATCGCATAGCAAAACGTTCATGCAATCACATAGTAAAAGACTATGTGATCGCTTATCCTTTTACTATGCGATTGCGTAACCGTTTTGCTATGCGATCGACCATATTTTTTTTGTTGTGCGATCGGTTTACTATATATGTTAGGTACTAACTCTGACAATTCTAATGTAGACCATGGACATTATGCTCGTGCACGTGCACCATAAGCTACAATCGTGGACTAGTCTCTGCAAGTACTTCACGGTGGTTGACTCAAGTTTCATGGTAAGATTGATACGTAATATATTTTAACGTTTTATTTTTTTTTTTGTGTTAAGATGCCATCACGAATGCAAAAGACCCCGCACCGAAAACTGTTGGATGAAGGTGGACTCATGAATGGAGACAACTTGACTGTCTGGACGAATGAGGTAGCATATGGAATGGTGTGGGCAAATAGCACATACCTTATGGACTACGTGCTAGTCCAACATGAAGAGTACAAACTTGCATAAACAGAAGTTGATTTCGTATTTGGACCGATCAACATAAAGCAACAATGGCTCATGGAAGCCATTGATCTTTTCAAAAACACGATATACGTCTTCGACTCCATGGCAAACTATATCGATAGCAGTATCGTGGAGGCAAATCTTCAAACCCTGTCTAGATTGATCCCTTCAATTTCGATGGCAGTGGGATTTGACAAGTTGAAGAGGAGGTTCAAGCAGGCACCATGGCCAATAAAGAGATCTAAGGTAACCATCCAGACTGGGAGAAGCCTCGACTATGGCATATTTTGTGCCAAATTTGTAGAATTCTTTGTAATAGAGGCGAATAGGGATAATTTAAAATAAGAACATATGTTTTTGTGTAGAAAATAATATGTTGCTGAATTATGGGCAGGAAAATATTTATGGTAATATTTGATTTGTATAGGTAATAATTGTGTATATTTACTTAATGAAATACAAAATGCATTATTTGTATTTTATTTACTTCATGTTGTAATACATACAAGCATTCCAATTGCTAACAAATATGGCTAATGTATGCGATCAAATAACAAAGTTAACACGTGGTCACATAACAAAGTTAACACGTGATCGCATATATATAACTGTAAGCAATCGCAAAATACTAATGTAAGCGATCGCGAATGATAATGTATGCGATCGCTTATCATAATCTTACGCAAACACTAATGCTCATCGTGCAGGTTTTATATCGATCGCATATCAAAATTACATCTCATTTAATCTAGGCGATAATGGGCCCGTTTCAAAAGTTATTAGTGGTTGTCTGCATGTTTTTTTGTTGTGTTCTCTCTCGCCACACCTAGTACATCTATGGATCTATCTCATCTCCTCTCCCAAAAAAGGATTGCAAATAGTTTGTCGTCAACCAACACTTGGAACTTTTCTTAGTGGTAAAACTTCGAAGTCGTCAAAGTTTGGCCCCCATCTCTATTCTCTTCTATGGCCAAATGGATATATGGGCTCTGCATATGAAGCAAGTACACACTCTACAAAAAACTACTTTATACACAGAATTTGCACATTTATATTACGAACTGCAGCCGCAACAATTGCATAGGAGCACGGTATCTCTAAGCAGTTGAATTCCATACAACTGCAAGTATGTGCACATAGATCAACCAACACTCCAAGGTACCCATTATCCACATTAATCACATGCATGTCAACTGGGGAAACACGATATGTTCTCCATTCCACTTCCCCATGCTTAAGGATTTCCAATGCATAATCAGGCATAATGCTCGTGCATGCAATTGCATCGGTCTGACGAACGTAAAACCACTCTTGAAGCCACTCACGTATATAATCTAATAATTTTGTGATAGGAAGTTCCCGAGCATCTTTCAACACTCCATTTAGGCATTCCACAATGTTTGTGGTCATTTTGTCGTACATGCAATAGACTTGATACACTCTTGCCTATTGGTGCAACCCGATCTCCTCTAGATAAATAGTCACACCATTATACTGTTGGAGTTTAGCCCAATATAATTCAAAGTCACACATTTTGTACGCCTTGGGCGCACTATAGAAGTGTGGGATGATGTCTTTATTCTTGAATACCGTCATTAGATTATTACAGATGTGGTATATGCATAGCGCATGGAATGCCTTTGGAAATATATTTGTGACCGCCTACCCAATTGATTTATGACGATCAGATATGATAACCAACTGTGGGATTTCTCCAATTACAACTTTTAAGTTTGTCATGAACCAATTCCAAGCTGGATCATTCTCACCGTCAACAATATCGAAGGCAATGAGGTAAATATTATTATTACCATCTATGCAAGTGGCTATCAACAACATACTCTTATACTTCTCGTACAAGTAAGTGTCATCGATAACAATTACAACACAGATACCATTTAGAAAAGCCTCTGATGTATGGACCGAATGCCATGAAGACATACTTAAAATAATGTTCGTTTTCTATTTCAAGTTTGAAAATAGTACCTGGGTTAGCAAGCTTAAGTGCTTCACCATATGCATTAACAGTGGCTTACGATCCTTCTGGTGACCCTCGAGCATATACTAATGCATACTCTCTAGCGCGATAAGCACATCCATAGCTTATACTGACCTCATAGTCTCGTCGAACATCTTGCATTATGTCCCTTGACCAATATGATCGACCAACTTGTTCGTATTTGGACTTAATTAAGTGTCCGATAGCCCAACTTGTTCGTATTTGGACTTAATTAAGTGTCCGATAGCCCAACTCTTAGCCCATCGGTGGTCACCAATTCTGATTTAAAGTGCACATGTATGCTCGCTTCGGTATTTTGTCACTTTGAAACAATCACTTCCTTCTAATTTCTTTGCTCGAATCCGCCATTTGCATTCATCTGCTACACATCAGACAGTTAATAACGTCTTCATTGACTTTTTTACTCGATAGTCAAAGTTCTTTCTTATTACAAGTATTGACAATTTCATAGACAAAACATACTTGCAAAAGAATATTTTCCCAACCTTTATGTCCTCATCATTTAGACAATCATGTAGTATTACAATAAGGTCATCATAAGATGGTCCATCAGACGCTCTAGGTACCTGAATGAATGTTTAGGTCGGAGTTGATGGCATTGTCATTGTCATTGGTGGGATTGGAGAAGATGGAGTTGGAACCTGAGTGGGCGGAGTCTGAACTTGAGCAGATGGTGTTGAAACCTGAACAGGTGGTGTTAGAACCTGAGTGGGCGGAGTTTGAACTTGAGCAGATGGTGTTGGAACCTGAACAGGTGGTGTTGGACCTTGAGCAGGTGGTATTTCTTCATATCCATACTCATATCCATCATGTGGTGTACATCTTGATGATTATGGGCCTCTACCAAAGTGATCATTCCCGTCGTCACCCAAATTACACGGCTCGATGTTCCCATCTAGGGAAGACATGGTGGGAATAACACACCCTGAATATGTTGAAAAACAAAAGTTTTCATTCATTGGAATGGTTGGATTATCATGCTGATACATACTATCAGTGTCTATTCTATTACTGTTCTTCGGTGTCACTGTTACAAACAACGGTAATTAGAATGCATCAATGCCTTCTAAAAAAAATCAAGATCTTCATCATCAACAATATCACTTGAGGGAACTGGGACTAATAGATTATAAGAATGCTCTATGTGTATTTCGTAGTTGGTCGGGTTGATATTAAATCGTTGGTGCAGAATACCAACTAGTTCATTACAAGTTGTATTCATGTCTAATCTTTAGACCTTTGGTTGAACCTCCAACATAATTGTACCCGGTCTGGTCCCATTCTCCACCATAGCGTTCAAAAATGCGAAATAGCGTCATTGATCTGCAATATGTCAATTTAGCTCATTGTTTTGAATTGCACTTGAAGTTGCGAGTTTTTGTAAGCGATCACTATGGAAATAGTACGCGATCAATAATAACAGTGGTACACGATCGCATATACCATGCTGTGCGATCGTTTATATTAAGGTGAGCGATCGCTTATTGATAATCGATCGCGTATTATGGTAACAACGATCTTTACAACTGTACAAAGCGATTACTTTTACCATAATACACGATTGCTTATCAAACGATGAGTGATCGCATCATACAAAGTAAGCGATCGCAAACTACCTCTAAGAAACGCTTTATCTAAGCTCGAAAAACAAAATTGCAGTAACTATTGAACACTTACATTATATCCGTCTTTGGGTGAGATAAATGATCTTCTTCGATGAATGCTTGCTCTAGACCCACAAATGAAATGGAATGAGGTTGAAAGGGACTCGACTGTGAAAGTATTCGATAAAAAGTGAGAGAGCAGACTGAAAGTGTAGAGATGAAAGTGAGCTTCCATTATTTGTCCCATGCTTAATATCAATATCATTGAATGCTGATGGTACAATGTTGGTTGAGAATGGAATGGAATGTTGGTGGTATAATTCAATTTTTATTAATGGTTGTTGAAAGAGAAGAGCAAAAGAGGAAGGAGAGAGACCTAAAGAAAAGTTAACATTGAGGGTATGAGCGGTATTTTCCATAGCAAAAAAGTCAATAAGAATCAAATTTTTATAAAGAGGTCACTCGTATAAAAATTCCTCTAATTACGTCATTTTAAACAATTTTTCTCCTCAACCTCACAAAGGAAGCTGCAGTACCCGAAATGATCCCACAATCACGCCGCCGTGAAATTCCGGCATTACCCATGTCCTGGTAACCACGATTTATTCATCTCCTCCACAGATTAGGGCTCGAATTATCCGTTCATAGCATTTCAATGGCGATTATGGACACTCTCGTTGTCCCCATATCCTTGTCCGAACCTCCTCGCCCTTTACTCACCCGCAACACCAACGCCGTTGCTCAATGGAGGATTGGACCTGTTTCCCGCTTCTCGCCGCGTTCTTCTCTAATTCGGCTCAACCGTTTTCCCATTTGCTATAAGAAGCTTTCCTATCCTCGCTTCCGTCACTTCCGTTGCGCCGCCGAGGCCTCCGATCGCCGACACAGTCACCATCACGGCCATCATCACGGCCATCATCACGGCCATCATGGCTGCCAGCACCATTCCAGTGGTGACGGTGATGGAGTGGAGCTGACTGGGGCTCAGAAGGCGTTTGTTCGATTTGCCGACGCTATTAGGTGGACGGACTTGGCGAATTATTTGAGGGAGCATCTACACTTGTGTTGCGGTTCCGCGGCTTTGTTTGTGACTGCGGCTGCGTGTCCTTACTTGGTGCCAAAACCTGCTGTGAAGCCTCTACAGAATGTTTTCATTGCCGTTGCTTTCCCTTTAGTTGGGGTACGAGTGGTTCAAACAACTCACCTTTTCGAACTGCAGCTTGACTGTTATTAATTTTATTGAACGATATTTATGCCTTTGGATGTAAAAGAATCATATCTCTTCTAAGGGTATATGTATTTTAACATGGGATCATGGAGGTGACTCTTAGTTTGGATTCTCATAGTCATTGTCTACTTCTTACCAAAAATTCTCACTTCTTGAGGATTGCAATTATGATAATTGTCCAAATCTAAATTTGAGAATCAATTTTTCTTAATTTTCATGTGACTTGATTAACTTATTTCTAATATATCAGTTTAAACTATTGGGATTAGTAGTAATTCAGCATAGTAAACTTTTTCATTCCTGAAACCAAGTAATACATAACTGTAGTTGTAGAGGGTTGATTCCAAGATATGCTATTTTGTTAAAGCTATTTGCTGTTTGAATATTCAAGAAAATTAATGATCTTAATTATCTTTGAGATTTATGAACTTTCCTTTTACTACATTGAGGATGCATATTCAATCAAATGTTAAATCGTCAGTTTTATGTTGCATTGTCTTGAGTAAGTAAGATGAAACATTCTCTTTCAGGATTCTGGAAATATAAAAAATCCATGTCTCAAGTAGATAGATTAATTTGGCCCCTCTGCCATCAGGTTTGTGGCTTCTCTAGTTGGCAAGCACACACTAACATTCTCTTTTCCTTTTTAGTTCTAAACTTTTGTTCGGTACTTCTCTGTTTGGCAGCCTATCAGAAATTATGGTTATTCAAGGAAATGTATTTTAGGGCACCATGATTTTATTTAGTATTTGAAGATAACTACTGCAGGCTGTTGAGTATTTTCATCATTGTAAGTTTTAAAGTTACTCAGTAATGTGCCAGTAAATCGAATTTTTATGCCACTGTATCAGGTCTCTGCTTCTCTTGATGCTCTTACTGATCTTAGTGGTGGGAAAGTAAACATCCATGTACTAATGGCTCTTGCAGCATTTGCATCAATATTTATGGGGAACCCCTTGGAAGGAGGACTACTTCTTGTGATGTTTAATATGGCTCATATTGGTAAGCAGTTATGAAGAAACAAAATTGCCGACAATTGATATCTTTACTGAGAAGAATCTCATTTTCTTTTTGTTAGTGCAGCTGAAGAGTATTTCACAAAGCAATCAATGATTGATGTTAAGGAGTTGAAGGAAAGTCATCCAGATTTTGCTCTTGTTCTTGATGTGAATGATGATAACCTTCCCGATACTTCAGATCTGGAGCATAGAAGGGTGCCAGTGCGTGATGTTGAAGTGGGCTCTTATATCTTGGTGGGAGCTGGTGAGGTATGTCATAGAAAACTTCCTCCTCATGTTAATATGGTTTGGCAGATGACAATGCAGCCTTTGATCCTGAGATTGATAATGACAATTGATGATAAAGTATTGTTAGTCTTGTATTATTTAAAACCGGTGTACAATCTAGTTACACTTTGACACATGTCATTCCAACACCATAATTCCAACAGAATTTTGTAATCTTTTTGTATCTATTTAGTGAAAACCTGATTGTGTTTTTAAAAGGAGAGTGAACAGCTGATTTGAGATATTAAGAAAAATAGTTCCTTTCTTTTATTTGTGCTTTCTGAGTACTTCGAGAGAAACAATATTCTTCAGTAACTTTTTTCAAATCATATTAAATTTTATAACCTCTAAAATGAATGGGCTATTACTGAGTGACCGACTTATTTTATTTTGTTTCGTATTTTTTCCCACTTTTGTTTTTTTATTATTCTAGGAATGTGATTATGACGTCGTAATCCATCTTGGATATATGGTCATTAATGGTTTTCCAGCTCACTTAACCTAAGTTCCAGTATTGGATTCAACTCAACATAACTTACAATATTTATTGAAAGGAAAATATTTTTACTATTGCCAAATACATTTTTCGATACCCAAGTGTGATAGTTCATAGTGGTTAATACAAAAATTTAATAAAGATCCTTCATAAGAAAAATAATAAATAATGAATCCTAACTATTAAAGACAATTATCTCCTTTTAGAATTCCTAAAAAAATTTCCGGTTCATATGATATTCCTATATACCTCCTGTTGTTGTTGTTGTTCTTATTTTTCTTTTTTGTTATTTTTTGTCTTTTTCTTAATGTGTATTTTAAACTATTCAACTGGTCCTAGATGATGCATTTGTAAATCATAATGAGGGCTGCTTTTATATTAGTCTGTCCCTGTAGATTGTGAAGTTTATCAAGGTTGTGCTACGATCACTGTCGAGCACTTGACAGGAGAAGTCAAACCCTTGCAAATTAAGGTTGGGGAAAGAGTTCCAGGTGGAGCAAGAAACTTGGACGGTAGGATCATAGTGAAGGTATGTCAAGATTGCCTAGTTTATTCCCTCTTAAATGCCTGGTAACATTCTGCATAGGATACCTTGTTCTCTTAACTGTAGTTACTTTTTAAACTTGTACTATCTGATACTGTCGTTGTTATAAAATCTCAATTGTACTTGGAAATTAATGCTAAATCTTATCATTTATTAGAATGGTTAATTATTGCCTGTGTTAAACAAAGGGTTTAAGGTGCTCCAAAAAAAAAAAAAAAAAAAGGAGGTTTTAAGGCATATGAATCCTCGTGAATTACCTTTAATTTTGGGTATCCCAAATGCTAATGAGTTCATAAAAGCTTAGATTGATCAGAATCTGTGAAGTATGAATTTGGTATAGGCTACAAAAGCGTGGGAAGAGTCAACACTTAGCAGGATTGTGCAGTTGACTGAAGAAGCACAACTTAATAAACCAAAGCTACAGAGGTGGCTCAACGAATTTGGTGAGAATTACAGCAAGGTTGTTGTAGTCTTATCCGTAGCTGTTGCCCTCATTGGACCATTATTGTTCAAGTGGCCATTTATATGTACACCAGGTAATCTATGCGATGTGTCTGACTTTAACGTTTTTATTCGGGAGAATTATTTCAGTTTAGGACAAAACTAAGGCTTTTATGCATTTCCAAACTAGATCAGCCTATTGTCTTTCCTTCTTGAGGACAGTAAACTAGACTTTAGTCATCACCAATAAGAATATTTGAAAGTTGAGCTCAGCTCAAATTAATTGACAACTTAATATACCAGCCAGTTTTTCTGTGCCTCCCTACGTGTGTTGGCCTTGGAAAGTTGAGCTCAGCTCACCCTGTCTCATTCTCTCTCTCTCTCTCTGGTGTCTGTTTCACTTCTGATGCCTGTATAATCTTTAGGTTTCAGAGGATCAGTTTATAGAGCACTTGGGCTTATGGTAGCCGCATCACCATGTGCACTGGCAGCAGCACCATTGGCATATGCTATTGCGATAAGCTCCTGTGCAAGAAAGGTATTTATTATTATCACCTGGTGATATAGTTATGTACTAATTGTCTGATATGAACATCAGAAGTTGGTGAACACATATGTATTATTGGGTCCATTACACTATCACAGAAACCAACGAAGAAATCCATTTTTTATGAAAATTATACTCGTGCAACAACCTTTTATGTCATTAAATCATTTAAGTATGATAAGTATGTTGATTTCTTTACATGTTATCATTTAAGCTTCGCTGTCATGGTCAATCCAGTTACATGTTATGATCTGAGAATGTTGCTTAACCCTGTATATGTATGTATGTATAAATTTGAAATGGAAACCATATTATGAATTTGGTTGTTATGGTTGAATGATTGAGTGGCTATTTAGCTCTCTCTATATATATCAAAAAAAAAGGTTAGGTGCACTTGCACATAGAGAGAGATATCACAGCAATTAACTCTAAACTCATCAACTTGCATGCTAAACCGAAATATTGTCTTCCATGGATGCTTACTTCATTCTTTCACATTTCGCTCGAAGATTTAGCTATTTAGCTCTCTCTCTATAAAAAAAGTTTAGGTGCACTCACACATGGAGAGAGATATCACAGCAATTAACTCTAAACTCATCAACTTGCATGCTAAACCGAAACATTGTCTTCAGTGGATGCTTACTTCAATCTTTCACATTTCGCTTGAAGATTTAGCAAGTATTTCGATCATGTACAAAGATACTTTTATTTGCTAATAGCATGAAAAAATGGACATGTGCTTGATGGAACAGGGGATACTCCTGAAAGGTGGACACGTGCTTGATGCTATGGCTTCTTGTCACACTGTTGCATTTGATAAAACCGGAACATTGACTACAGGAGGACTTGTGTTTAAAGCCATAGAACCCATTTATGGGCATAAGATTGGAGGAGATGAATCACATTTTGCTTCCTGTTGCATACCAAGCTGTGAAAAAGAAGCTCTTGCAGTGGCAGCTGCCATGGAAAAGGGTACTACTCACCCAATTGGAAGGTAGTTGTCAAAATGAATTGTCTGACTAGCATATTATACTTCTTATGGGTTTTCTTTCCCTGACAAGGTGTGATATAATTAATCTACTATTATATTTGGCCAAAAACATGCCGACGTCACTTGCCAGACAAAATGTTTTTACCGTTTATTTCATGCTCACCATTTATGTGGCTTCTTACACCTATGTCATGATTTTACCTTCCCGACATTTGATGTTGTATCAACTTAATGATTTTTTCTATGGAACAAAAGAGTTCAACTTTCACTGCATGCTTAGATGGTCAATGTTAAATTTGGGTGAGAGTATTTTCATTCACCGCATAAGATTGATTATATGAATGAATATAAGAATGTCATTATATAACTTGCTTGAGAATTGACGTGCATAAGATTGCTTATATGAATGAATAAGAATGTCATTATATAACTTGCTTGAGAATTGGGACACGGGTTTATATATTTAGAATAACATCCCTGGGCACAAGTATGAACTTGATCCTTTTGGAAGTATCAAGTAAGGAAACTCTTTCACACACCTGCAGTTACTTATGTTGGAAGATGGAAGACCTGGATTAGCGTTATATTTTTAGTATGAATAAGTAGGAACTATTTTTATCTCTTGGGACTGAATGATTAAGGTTCCGTTTGATAACTACTTAGTTTTTGGTTTTTGAAAATAATGCTTGTTTCCTTATCACTTCTTTATCAAGGTTTTCATCTTTCCTAACTAGACACTTGAATTCTTATAGATGTTTTTTTTTTTCTCTCTCAAGAATTGGTTTGGTTTGTGAAAACACTCATGAAAGGTAGATAATGAAACAAAAAAATCAATAGATGGAAATAGTGTTTATAAGCTTAATTTTAAAAAACCAAATGGTTATCGAATTGAGTCGAAATTTTTCATTACTACTAGCAATAGTCCTCCATGTTATTAGCTTCAGTTTCATATATTTTTTCTGTGTGTTGGAAGAAGGCTGGTTAATCGCAGTCACCTTTTATTCTTTCTTAATTATGCAGTTAATGTATTTCAATTAACTCATGCCAGTGTCTCAAATGTGCTGGACAGCTTTTCTTCTGGAGTATTGGCTTCTAATATCTGTCTGGAATATTCATTTTCTAATTCCAAGTAGTTATACCCTTTTCTGTTTTTGGTTGTAGAGCTGTAGTAGATCATAGTGTGGGGAAAGATCTTCCTTCTATTTCTGTTGACAGTTTTGAATATTTCCCTGGAAGAGGTCTCATCGCAACTCTGCATGGCATTAAGGTAGTGTTTGCTTCATATTGCTCGATGTTTTATTGATCTTTGGTTTCATCTTCAACAGTAGGCTTCCTTAGTTTACTTCCTTTTCATTTTTCTACAATAAAGTTCCTTTTCTTGCTGCACTTTTCTATCATCATATATTTTAACCTCCTTCGCTCGTATGCCACAGGCCATAGGGTATCTGATTCCACTCCTCTGAATAAAAATGTGCTATCATCAAACAATATTCTAGCACCATGGTTCTCCGTTTTTCCAAAAAAAAAAAAGGAGCAACTCAGAAATTTCATCAAGCATCTTGATGTCGGTCTTTCTGAAGGGTTGACTATGCTTCAATAGCAAGAATTGTCATTACTTTTAGATGTCAAATTAGAAATGGTCTTCTCATTTTAGAATAGCTGGTCAACTTTGGTCAAAGTTAGATTTTCGTATTTTACCCTTGAAAACTCACAAGATTTTGGAAATGCTTAGGCGTTAGATTGTAAGCAAGATGAAGCAATAACTTCTGTACATGAATGTTTGAAATTCTAGATTTATATCCGCACATGAGATCACCTACATGTCTAAAAACTAATAAATTACAAATCTGTTGAAGGTTTATTATTTCTTTCTTTTTGGTATCCATGAATGTTCGAGCCAGGTTACGTGCATCTCGACTAATTTTACGAGACAACTCACATGATCCTACAACATTTGGGTGTCAAGGAAACTCGTAGGATATTAAATCCTATGTAGATGACCACTATGGATTGAACCCATGACTTTTTAGCCCTTTATCGAGGTCATGCCCCCTATTTACTACTAGCCCTTTATCTATTGAAGGTTAAATGAAACTTCATCTACTTCAAATCAATAATTGTTCAACACCCTGCCAAATGTCCAATCCAATGAAAACAACCATATATGAAATATCCTAGTTTGCCTCAAGTGAAGTTATTTTGAAAAAGAGCTGGAGTAAAACCTACCATCATAGAATCTATCATTATTCACAACTTGAAGGGAACTGTTTCTTCTTTCCAAAATGCACCTTGTCACACTCTGGCTGATTTCGATTAGGCTTTTTTGAAATTTGTAACATCTGAATCGTAGTAAAAACTTTGCTATTAACACTTTTGTTTTTACTTATTTAGGGTGTATTTGGTCCAAGGAGTTTGAAAGTAGGAGTGGGGAAGTAGGGAGTTGTGAACTCCACTTCTTGTTTGGCCCAAGGAGTTAGTGGGTCCCACCACTAAAGTTTAAAATTTTAAAACTCTTAGTTCAATAATTGCCATTAGGTAGAAGGAGAAGAGTATTTACATTCAATCTCTATCTTACAGTCAGGAATTGGAGGTAAATTGCGGAAAGCATCTCTTGGTTCTGTGGATTTCATCACTTCCTTCTGCAAATCCGAAAATGAATCGAGGAAGATCAAGGATGCTGTTAGAACATCAACATATGGAAGTGAATTTGTTCATGCTGCTCTTTCAGTTGATCAAAAGGTTTGAATTTTGACGATCATCCAAAGTTAGGCGGATACTTTTAAACACATGAAATCATATTTGCATAAATTTTACAAATATTATCGTTAATCACTAATTAATTGAAATATTTTATTATATAGGTATCGATATGCTTGATGGGTACCGTTCCTCTAGTTCAGTCCGTCCATTAACTTTATGCCTGTGTATTTTCTTGTGCACTGCATTTTGACTTCACTACATTTTGAAATTTTCATCTTTGCAAAAACGATATGCAACTAGCCTCATTAGAAAGCAAGACTGAGTGATTCTTCTTTTCCATATTATTATTTGAATATTCTTGATGGGACTTTTAATCAGTAGGTTTGTCATGCTTTGAGAACGTATCTTGCACTTCTATTATTGTCTCAATGACACAGTAAACGATAGTATGTTGAGTTTTTGCTACATCAATGCAGGTAACACTGATTCACCTTGAGGATCAACCTCGACCTGAAGTTGTAGATGCAATAGCAGAACTACGAGATAAGGGAAAACTCCGAGTTATGATGTTAACAGGTGATCATGATTCAAGTGCATGGAAAGTTGCGAATGCTGTGGGCATAAATGAAGTTTACTACAGTCTTAAGCCAGAGGACAAACTTGCTCACGTGAAGGAAATTTCAAGGGAGATGGGTGAGACTTCTTACTCAGTCATTTCATGTTTGCTTTTTGTATAAACCGTACTTTATGTTAATTGCCAATATTCCTGAATTCTCATCACATCTTAGTTTCCTGTCGAGATAAAGATGCTCCCTACTTAATCTTCTAGGATCCATGTTAATTTCCACAAGTTGATCCTTGGTGAGATTTCTTTTTACCCATTTGTTTCAAGACAGATTTTGTGTGTCTGAAATGTAGCCAATATATGATCGATTTCTTCCGTTACATTCATTTTTACCCACCAAGAAATTGCAGGATTTTATGTTTTCAGGCCATTGTTTTTATTTTTCTTAGCGAGTAGTGAAGTATAAAACTATTGAGACCTGATTCTATGCACGCTGGATGGACGATTATATGTTAATGTGTCAGTAGCCATACTATGTGAGCTTTATATTAATTTTACGAATCTTCAGAGTTTATTGGTTCAATATTATTGATCTATTCTGTGATTTTTGCTCTGAATACCAACAATTTAACTTTACTTATCATCCTAATATCTTCACTGAATATGGATGGTAAACCAATGTGATTGATCATCTCGATTGAATATATTTCTCTCATATTCTAAAGCTGGAATTATACTTTGGTTGTTAGAAGAGCAATATTGTTACTGCTCTCCTTTGAATGAACTCTCTTCCACTTCTAAGTTTTATACTTTGCCAAATGATTGATTGATTGGCCAGCAACCATCCCTTTTCTAGGAGTTAAATAATGAGCACTCTATCTCATTTTGTTCTAGGGGGTGGCCTGATCATGGTAGGTGAAGGTATAAACGATGCACCTGCACTTGCTGCCGCTACTGTGGGAATAGTACTTGCCCATCGTGCAAGTGCTACTGCTACAGCTGTTGCAGACGTCCTGCTTCTTCAGGACAGTATTTCCGGTGTACCGTTCTGCATTGCCAAATCTCGTCAGACCACTTCACTGGTATTTTTGTTTGCCATATATTTTTGGTTATGGTACTTGATTTTCTTTTCCTGTTTCACTATTTGAATTTGAAGGCGTAATTGTCATTTCAGGTCAAGCAAAATGTGACCCTTGCCTTGTCATCTATCCTTCTAGCCTCTCTCCCATCCGTTTTGGGGTTTCTTCCCTTGTGGCTAACGGTATGAAGTTAAATGCTTACTGATTTATTCCGTGAACTTAATTAGTGCCCAGTTATTAAATTTTATCCCGTGGATTTTATGAGTGGTAGACCGATCTAAAATCAGCAAGTTTGTGGTTGTTGAGAACGCGAGGAAGCTCCTCCTATTTTCTAGTCATGATTATAAATTAGATCATTTTGGTTTGTGAATTAGGCTGGTGATATCTATATGTTTTTAACACAATTTCAAACGCCCTTATAATTTGCAAAACTTGCAAAAGAAAAAAAAAGAAAAAACTCCATACCGTCGTGTTAAATTTTACCATTATTTTAAACTGCATTTATACTCTGCCTTCTATTACTAATAGAAGAGTATGATTTGCAAATTTTAAAAACTACATAGTGGCATAAAACAGCCAAAGCGAGTTTAGCTCAATGGTAATTGGCATGACCTTCTTTCCTAGAGGTCGAAGATTCAATTTTCCATCTCTGAAGTTGTACTAAAAGAAAAAATATAGTTGCATAAAACACTTGATATCATCTACAAAATCTCGTGCTTTCGGAAATCTTTTCTCCATATAGTTCTCCATTTGCACAGTTGCAACCATTCCATTTAACCAAGTGATTTTCATTTCATGATTCTCTATTCATAAATGCAGGTCCTTCTACACGAGGGTGGCACTCTCCTGGTTTGCCTGAACTCCATACGTGCTCTAAATCAGCCCTCATGGTCATGGAAACAAGATTTTCAAAATCTGATATGCGATGCCAGATCTAAACTCAACACGACACCCGAAACTAGCTCTGGTACCATCCGAACTGCAACTTCATAGCATAAACTTCTATCTCTTCTGGGTAAGCCACGATCTTAACCAAAACTTACATTGATATTTTTTTCTCTCTTCCTTTGTTCTTACTTTCTTCTCCGTTTGTAAATTGTAATATATGTACGAATGCTATTGTTATACAGTCATTTGCTTGTCGATCGACAAACTGTAAAATAAGAAAAGGCTGATTGCCGAACAGGTGTGAAATAATATGTAGTTTTGTGTTGGTCAGGGAAGCCAAAATTTTGTCTCGTGAAGAAACATTTGACCTTTCCTATTTTTTCACTTTTTTTAATTGACAAATGTGTTCTGAGGGTTTATCACTAGCCAATCATGGACTAAGTGAAAAAAATAAAAAAAAGGTCATGATTTAACGTAGTGGTCAATAAGATAAAGGACCTAGAGGGAAGTATGTTCAAATCACGTTGACGACCTAAATAGAATTTTATATTACAGAGGTTACTTTGACACCAAAATGTAGTAAGGTCGGATGGTTTTTTAATGAGAAAAGTTGGAGATGCTAAATGTTTAAATAAACTGCTCATAAACATTTAAAGAATGAAGTATAAGGATGAAATTGGAACTTTGAAAACAATAGAGATTAAATTGAAAAGAATATTTGTGATGGGTAGAAACATTAGATTTTAGATTTGCAGATATAACACTTTTTGAACAATTTAATTATTAAGGTTTTGTGGTAGCCATTTGTTTTTAAAAATTGAACCTATAAACACAGTTTTATCTATTGAGTTTTATGTTTTGTTAACATTTTTAGGAGGGTTTTCAAAATCAAAACTAAAATTTGAAATAAAAAGTAGTTTTTGAAAATTTGTTTACATTTTGAGGAATTGAGAAATGTAGAGAACTTTGATCAACAAGGATAATTATTGATTAAAGGCCCATTTAGATTAATTTTCTAAATGTTTAAATTAGTATTTATAAATGCAAAAAAAATATTTTTAAACACTTGGAAAGTCAATCCAAATAGGCCACATAAGTATGAGAAATTCAAATTTGTAAATCATAGATTTTTGATAGGTTAAGTTAAGCCCTATTTTCTTTTTTCTTCTTTTAAAAGGCAATAGAACAAATACATTAAGAAGAAATGACACCCCTATAGGGTTACAAAACAACACATCATTACCCAAACAGACCGCAGGCAAGGGGGTGCCTCAACATTAGGCATAGTTTCAGCTTAGCTAACTTATAAGCAACAAAATTATCTTTCTAAGAATATATTTAAATTTACATATACAAGTATCTTACTCGCGGAGTTGTAAGCTATTAAGCCGTTGTTGTCTTTTTGCTTTCTAGCCTTATGACAAATTTTTTTTGATAAAAAAAATACAGTTGATAAAAAAAAAAAATAGAAACTCAATTTATTGACACATACTACAAAAAAGAAAAAAAAAAGTACAAAGATCCGAATTAGACTAAGATTATGAGCTAATCAAAAACTCAGTTGATTAAAAAAAAAAAAAAAACTCAATTGATAAAAAAAACACTTAGTCGATAAAAAAAAAAGGCTACAAAAGGAAGGAAAAAGAAACTACAAAGACCATTGAAGTTGTGAACTAATCAGAAACTTAGTTGATAAAAAAACTAAAGTCAAATAAACACATGCATTGAAGAAAAATGACTTACCAAAAATTAAACTAATAAAAAAACGGTTGAACTTATTAAATAGACCAAAAATGAAACTACAAAGACGAAAACATTGAAGAAAAAACAACGAAGAAAAAAAAAATAAAACACGCAAATAGTTGAAAAGTAATTGATTTGGGCTAAATTTGTCTATATTAGTAATTTGAATTGAAATTGTGTATTCTTTATATTGAGGGTGTTTTTAGACTTTTCACTTAATTTTTCTATATTTACAAAAAGTTTTAAGTTTTGTTATTCTTACCATTAATTTAGCTCATTTAGTCACGGATGCAACCATCCCCTAGAATTAACTAGTTAGTTATAGCATTTTTAATTGTCTTAATAATTTTAACATGTTATTTCATAATTCCCGAAATATAAAATTCCATTATTAAGGGTAAGAGAAAAGAAAATGTCAAACTATTTACAGAAAATAGAAAAAAAAATCACTGATAGACATTGATAGACTTCTATCAACGTCTATCACAATTATCTAAAAATTTGCTATTATGTGTAAATAATTTTCCTTATTTTCCTATTTTTAAAAATTACCCCAAGGAAAATGAAGATTAAAATAAACTCTGTGTTTATATGGTGACACTTTTTTTTTTTTTCCTTTTTAGAATCCTACCATTTTTTCGATCAATTTATAACATCTCTATTTACTGTTTTTCATGATTCTTAATTCTTGAAAAAGAAAACCTAAACATAAACTCGTTTAATAATTTTTTTTTTAATTTCTGGTTTTTTTTATATTCTCTTTTCTCTTTACTGTTTAAATAAATTCAGTTATATATTTTACTTATACATACAAATTATACAATGAATTAAAATGTAGGGAAAGAAATCATCACAAGATTACATTATCTATTACAAATAAACTTCGATGCAATATTAACAACATATAATAAGATTGTGTCTATTCTTTAAGTGTTGTCTAAATTTGAGCGCAACATTATTTTTCACTTGAGTCATTTTCTATAAATATTGTCGACTCAAATTTATTTATATTATATATTTATTTGTAAATGTCATAGTTGATAGTAATAAAATGAGACTAAATAGGTATGTTTTAGAGAGCATACCAGTTTCAAATATACTGAAAATTAAATAATATATATGTGATATATATATATATATATATTTTTATTGTACAAGTAAAAATTAAAAGTTCTCATGAAAAGAATTCAAATTTCAAATATGCAAATATACACATTCCAAGAAAATAGGTAAAAAGAAAGAAAGAAATAATTAATGAATGGGAAAAGACAAAAAAAAAAAAAAAAAAAAAAGGAAAAATTAAAAAGAAAAAGGAGAAAGAAAAAAAAAAACGTGTTCCTAATTGTATTCAAAACGAGGACCAGGGATTTCAATGACCAATTTGCCCACCCCATTAGCATTGACTACTTTTAATAGTTCCAAAAATTCAACCTTCATTTTAGATTTTTTTTTTTTTTCTCTTTTTAATTATGGAAACAAATTGATTGTCAAGTAAGTCTATTTTTAAAAAAATAGAAATAGGAAACGAGAAATGAAGACGAAACCGTTATCAAATATGTCTTCAAAATTCAGTTTTTATCATTCAACTCCCCTTCCTTTATATCTTGTTAAAAAAATAGAAGGAAAAAAAAAAAAAAAAAGAAAAAAAGGGACAGTTGTAGGACTATCAAAAAAGATTACTGAAACTAGGTCCATAGTTTATGTAGAAACGACAAAATAACAAGTCCAACCCAATTTAAAATAATCAGATGACCGAAATGCACTCACAGTTAAAAATGCGTAATTGCATTTGAGTGTTGTCTGATTACTGTCTGTTTGCCATTGGATATTGATTATTATCCGATTGCTAATGATATCGATTGCTATTGATTGTTGAGTGATTACTATCTGATATTGATTGTTACTTGATTGTTGTCTGATTATTATTTGATGATGATTATTAATGATACTAACTGCTATCTGATTGATGTCTGATATTATTTGATACTGATTGCATTTGATATTGATTGTTATCTTATTATTATCTCATTGTTGTCTTATAATCTTTAACATACACCCCAAACATTGAGTATTTCTATTAAAATGTCAAATTACTGTTAAAAAAGACTATTAAACACTATGAACTTATCGCCGTAGTTGGTCATTGGAGTTTGTCGCATGGGTGCTCAATGAAGATGATCATCGAAGTTGGTTGCCGTAGATAATCATCAGAACTAGTCGTTGGAGGTGGTCATCACTAAAATTGAGTGTCGAAGGTGGTTTTCATTGGAGTTGGTCGTCAGATGTGCTCATTAGATTTTGTTGCTAGAGGTACTCATTGAAATTAGTCGCCAAACAGAGTGGAATCGTTGGAAATATTGGAGAGAGAGAAAATTGGTTATTTTAACTACTGAATCGTAAATAATGTTATTCTAACAAATCGAAGGAATTAAAATAACTCTTACTCGCTATTATAGTCTCAATCCATTTCAAATGGGAGTCCCAAACACTTTGGAAGATTCCAATCAACCTAACACTTTGAAAATAAACCAATAATGTGTCGTTTTTGTCGAAATGAAGAATTGTCCTCTACTGACTACACCACTTTAAATGACAATGACATGACATGACATCTTATTTTGCATGATAATTTAACAGTGGAAGCAATCTGATCTAAAGGGGTAGGTAGGTTTGTAGAAGCACAAATATATATTTTCAAACCGACTGTTTTTAATTTGCCTTTAATATTATTGTGAAAAATGTGAATGAAAATGGAACTCCCATTCCATGAATCTCCACCTCAGGTTGAAGCTACCGCAGCCATTCCTCCTCAACACTCTGCCAATCAGCTTCCATTGACATTTTCCAAATGTCTCCTGCAAAATTGTGTTGGGTTTGATAGAGATATCGGGTGCAGTTTTTTATAACTGATTTTCTAGTTATTATTTTTGTTTGTTTAGTTCTTTTTTCTTCCAATAATTCAATTACACGTCTAATTTCTAAGTTTTCATCATTAAACTGAGATGGAAAAATTGAAATTATATTGTAGATTTTAAAAATATTTATAAACATATAATACTTTTAAAAATATTTTAAAAAATATGGTAGATTTGTAATACTTACCTTCTCTCTCTTCTCTCTTTTCTCAATTTTCAATAATTTCCACTCATTAGTGTCTTTTCTGTTCTCTTTCTTCTTTCTTTTTCTCTTTCTCCCCTCTTTCAATCTTTCTTCTTCCTCATTCCACCATTTCTCTTCTTTCTCCATTTTTCCTTCATTTTTCTCTATTTAAAAGATTTAATTTAATCCCTAACTTTTTTTTTCACAATTTGAACAATTATGTTGAATAGCTAACTTATTTAAACAATTACCTCAAATAAAAAGTTTGAACATCAAATATTCATTAAATCAATTTAATTATTAACTATAAAACTTAAATATTATAGGTCAATCGACTTTGGATTTATTTTGTTAACTTCAACTGAATATTTTTTTTGGAAGTTCTAATTTCAATTTGATTTTAGGATGGGGAATTATAGTCCGTTTTATATTTCGTTCGTTTTATAGAGGAAAAAATTTTTTTGTGTCAAAATTTAAATGTTCTTAAATCAATAGGTCAATTTAGAAAATTCAAATAATTATGAAGTGAAATTTTAAATTTAATTTTAAAAGTGATGAAAAATAGTGAAATTTAATTCATTATAATTTGTTTAATTGTAACATTTTGAAACTTGTAGATCAAATAGAAATTAGACCTAAATCTTAGTGACCAAACATGTATTTTTTTCCCTTTATTTTTTTAAAAATAAAGTCAAGAGTTAACTTGCGAACTCATGCAAAACTACCACAATATTATAAATACTTTTCACACAACCTAATTTTCCTAGATATTTTTTAAAATTCTAAAACCTCCCCATGTGAAAATGTCAAAAGTTCAACTTTTTTAATATATTACTAATCATTCCAAGTAAAATTAGTGGACAACTATATTTTATTTTAAATATAGATCATACTACGCTATTTGTCGGAGTTGTCATTGAAGGCGGTCTTGTTTGCAATTAATTGTCGAGGTTGGTCGGTATGGTGATCATAGAAGTTGGGCGCCAGAGGTGGTCATCACTAGAGTTGATTGTATAGAGATAAAAATCTTAGCGCAATGGAAAAATACAGATGACCAATTTTCGATTTATAATTTAGAAATTGGAAAGATCAGTACATTGCAATTATACACACAAAAAAAAAAAAAAAAAAAAACTTACTGTATTATCTAGGTTAAGCATGAATAATAATAAAAAAAACACATTTTGAGGAATTTGTGAAACTCGATTTCACCGTGTGATTCTGCTTCGACACTATCACCAATGGAAGACCTCCCTAATCTCTGAGTAAGGAGGAATTTTGTGAGATAATTTTAGAAGGGAAATATATAGAACTTTTCTGCAAAAATAAAAAATACAAACCATAACCATTATGTGATTTCCCTTTTGATAGGTTGCTAGAAAATGTTGTGAGAGAGAACACGACAAGGTGAGATCAATATCAAGTAACCCCCTACCCATAACTAATTTGGTTAAAATAATAAATATAAATATATTAATTAAATTAATTAATTAAAAAATAACTAATTAATGAAATTAATATTTAATTAAATCTAATTTAGCCAATATATTCATTTAAATCATATTTAAATACTTTTTTCTCACATAACCTATAGTTTTAATGTGCATCTAATGCACATTAATTTTAACTTATAGTTTTAATATAAATCTAATTCATATTAAATTAATATTTGAACTATTTCAAATATTTAATTCTCTCATAAATTAATTTTGAATCATATCCAAAATTAAATTTATATTATAAAGTTTGATTTATAAAATAAATTTTATATTATAATGTATCATTATACATTATACTATTTCCCTAAATTAATTTGAACATTTCAAATTTCATTCAAAACTTAATTACCTCAATACTCTTTACGAGCTAGGAAGGGGACCTCATGGACTTATAGATTAGAAGCTTCAACGATATGAGATTAATTGGCTAAACTCGTTAACCACATTAACCAATGTTCGTTAACTGTGAGTACACACCACTAAAGGTCCATAACTACACTATTCTCAATGTAGATATATTTATGTGTCCACGGATATAGACCAATAATAGCAAATTAGTCATTCACAAGTGTTCGTAACACTAGCTGGGTCAAATTATCGTTTTCCCCCTAGGTTGCTTCTAAATCCTTAAGTACTAGTGCTCCTCTAATGAACAACCTGTTTATGGTTCAACCATTAAACATAAACCCCTCTCGGGCCAGTGAGAGGGTAGGACCCTTTATTCAAGTCCTGGATACACCACTTAAGGGAACACTCATCTACTTACCCTAAAGTTGGGAAGGATCAAAATTCATCTTGTATAAAGTCAAAAAGTTCGCAACTTCAACTTGCGAACTCATGCAAAACTATTGAAAAAGGGGATTCATATTATTGTAGGTTTTTTTTTTTTAAATTCAACTTTGTGTCCAATATGTCATATGGTAGGTTTTTGTAAAAGAAAAAAAGAAAAAAAAGGAAAATTAATGTACTATTATTTACTAAATTAAAATCATTAATTTCTCTTAAATAATTTATTAAAGATAAAAAAAAATATTTATGTATTTATATGTATATTAAAAAAATAGAATTAATATTTTAAAACTATTTTAAGTGAAATAATAATAATAATAAAACAAAATGGATATAAAAAATATAGAATGTTAAGAAAAAAAAAGTGAAAAAACGAAACATACGTCGCGTAAAAACATGCTTAAAACACTCTACCAGGACTTATCGGGTGATTCATACACGTATTGGGACTTTCCAGGACATAATAACGCTTATTAGGCTCTACCGTCCTATTTCAATGCGTAACAGACATTTCGAATTTCATTCAAAACTTAATTACTTCAATATTCTTTACGAGCTAGGAAGGGGATTTCATGGACCTACAGATCTTATATATATAATTCTAAACCCTAATTCCTTAATAAATTAGGTATAAACTTTAATATATATTTTTTATAACTGTTTTACAAAACTAAACCAAAATTTAAAAACTTAAAAAAATAGTTTTAAAAAATTTGTTTTTATTTTTTAAATTTGGCTAAGAATTCAACTATTTTACTCTAAATTTCTTGATTTGCTATAAAAAATAAAATAAAATTTAAATTTCCATATAAACTTACATTATGTAAGCATAGTGGAAATTTTTTATTGAAATCTCAAAATTTTGAGATTTCGAGGGCCTTGAAATCTTAATTGGGAAAAATTTTGGTTTTCCTCCAATTTATACGAAATTTAGAGATTTTTCGAAATTTTGAGAAAATTTTGAGATTTCGAAAATATTCTGATTCCCTCATTTTCGACGAAATTTCGATATTTCGAGACAATTTTAAGACATTTTGACATTTCGAGAAAATTTGGATTTTTTTTCTGAATTAACTATGTTAGCTTAGTTTAAAATTTTCAATTTTATGATCATGATTATACACAATTTTATAATTTTATACGCTAATATCTTTTTTACAAAGGATTAAACATTTTTTATGTGCTATTTTTTCTAATTTCCAACTTTTCTCAATTTTTAGCTTTATTTTCAGCCCAAAATTTTCATTTATAAAGAAAAATTTCACTCAGTCTTGCAACACAAACTGATTGTGATCCAGGTACTACCAATGAAATCCTATCCACTATTCTCTTTTAGGCACAAAAATAAAAATAAAAATAAGATATGTATTAATAAACAAAAAAAAGTGAAAATTTATTAAATATAACATTAATTATTTTATATATTTATGTGATATAAATATAAAAGTAAGGAGGGAGGGAGAGACAGGATAGGTCGCAAGTTTACTTCAGTTTTTATCCTGCTAGATTTCAGGTGGCAGTGAATGGCAGGTTTTTTTTTTTTTTTTTTTTTTTACAAATCACGTTTTTCTATAAAAACAACTATATTTTTGTAAATATTTTCTAAACAACCATATTTTTCTAAATATTTTTTTAAGTTACAATATTCTTATAAAACCTCCGTAAACTTAAAAATTTTACATATATTTTACAATTTTGTGCAGCAACCTTTGTACTTGAGTTACACACAGAATATTCATGTTTCATGATAACAACAAAATTATAATGTTAGGTCTTTTGATATCGATGTCAAATTAAGTTTTCATATGTTAGAATTGAAGGAATCGAATCTCACAGCGGAAGCAAGTGATCGTTTTACTTTCAATTTTGTTTGAAAAACACAACACAGAAAATAATATAGAAACATTATAAGAAAGAAATGCATCCTTGAATAAATGAACAATAATGATTTTTTTTTTTATTAGTATGAGTAGTTTTCAGTTTTCATATCTTCCCAATTTCTTTTATTTATTTATTTATTTTGCTTATTGATGTAGCTCCAAGAAAAGCTCCAAGAAAGCCTTTTAGAATCTTTATTAATGAATCAAATAAGAGGATAACAAAGGGTATTTATACCCCAAACCAACAGGTCAACAGGTTACCATAACCTAGACAACAGGTTACACTTAAAAACAAAACTAATAAAAGGAAAAGGTAAACAAATAAACTAAACCGAGATCAATAATATACATCAAATCTATCCCCCCAAGAAGAAGAAAATCGTCTCTGAGTTGGACTAAGCGATGTTAAACTG
This sequence comes from Lagenaria siceraria, assembly GCA_002890555.2. Classification (NCBI taxonomy): domain Eukaryota; kingdom Viridiplantae; phylum Streptophyta; class Magnoliopsida; order Cucurbitales; family Cucurbitaceae; genus Lagenaria; species Lagenaria siceraria. Next base: position 3,613,965 of record CM016491.1, on the reverse strand, counting down.
ATCAGGAGGATGATAATGGTAGATATCCGAGACATTGAACATAGAGCTTATCTTCAATGTGGGTGGTAAATCAAGTTGAACGGCATTTGAGCCAAATTTCGCCAAGATAGGGAATGGTCCAATCTTCTTATTAGTAAGCTTAGAATGGGAACTTGACGACAGACGAGACTTCTTTAAGTGAACCATAACAAGGTCACCGATCTGAAAACTAACTGGTCATCTGTGAGCGTTAGCAGTGTGTTTGTAGAAGGCATTAGCTTGTTAGAGATTAGCTTGAACTTCTTCATGAATAGTTTTGATCCTCTCAACCATAATAGATGCTTCAGCGCTAAGATCAATAGAAACATGTAAGTTAGCAAGATCAAAGGTTAACCGAGGGGTGTGAGTATAAACTACTTCAAAGGGACACTTCCCTGTTGATCGGTTCACCATGTTGTTGAAGGCAAACTCTGCTTGAGCCAGTGCAAGGTCCCATTGGCGCGGCTTGTCTCCACTAAGACAACGTAAGAGGTTACCAAGAGTGCGATTTGTTACCTCAGTTTATCCCTCAGTTTGTGGATGACTAGTAGAACTAAAAAGAAGATTAGTACTGAATTTTTTCCACAAAGATCGCCAAAAGAAACTCATGAATTTAACATCCCTATCAGAAACTATACTCTTAGGTATACCATGTAGTCGGACAATTTCCTTAAAGAATAGGTTGGCCACATACAAGACATCATTAGTCTTTTTACAAGCTAGAAAGTGTGTCATCTTGCTAAATCTATCAACAACTACTAAAACTGAATCATAACCTCTTTGAGTTCTAGATAAACCAAGGACAAAATCCATAGAGAGGTCCTCCCAAATATTTTGTGGAATAGGTAGAGGAGAATAAAGTCCTTGGTTAGAACTAGATCCTTTAGAAGTTTGACATATGTAACATCTTTTAACAAAGTTAGCAACATCTTTTTTTAATTGAGGCCAAAAGAATTTAGAAGAAAGAAGAGATAAGGTTTTATCCCGACCAAAGTGGCCAGCCAATCCACTAGAATGTGCTTCTTTTAAAAGTGACTCCCGTAAGGATGTGTGTGGAATGCATAAAGTGTCATTTTTAAAGAGAAAACCATAAAAAATATGAAAATCTTTTGCCGGGAGATGATTAGAGCAAGCATTCCAAATATTTTTAAAATCCTCATCAGTAGGATAAAGTTCATGCAAATGATTAAAAGCCACAATTTCACTTTGACGTAAAGTAAGAAGAGTACCTTTTCGACTTAAGGCATTTGCAACTTTGTTGATGTTACCTGGAGTATGCTTGTTGACAAAGTCGAACCTTTGGAGGAATTGGATCCAACGAGCATGCATGCGACTAATAGTTTTTTGAGAATGCAAAAATTTCAAAGAAAAATGATCAGTTAATAAAACGAATTCTTTTCCAAGGAGATAGTGTTCCCATTGCTTAAGTGCTCGAACTAAGGAGTAAATTTCTTGCTCATAAGTGGACCATTTTTGTCTAGAAGAACTAAGTTTCTCACTAAAGAATTCAATAGGATGTTTTTCTTGGCTAAGGACAACTCCAATTCCTACTCCGGAAGCATCAACTGAAACTTCAAAAGGTTTTTGAAAATTTGGAAAACCAAGAACTGGAGTGAAACTTAAAGCTTTTCTTAGTTCTTTAAAACTGTTATTTTGAGCTATACCCCAAGAGAAAGAAACTTTAGTTTTTAGGCATTCAGTCAAAGGACTAGCAATAGTACTGAAATTTTGAATAAACTTTCTATAGAATGATGCTAACCCTAAAAAACTCTGAATTTCCTTAAGGTTCCTTGGTTGAGGCAATCTAAGATAGCTTCTATTTTTCTTGGGTCTACACTAACCCCTTTAGAATGAATTAAAAAGCCAAGAAAGTAAATTTGAGTTTGTAAGAAAGAACATTTTTTTAAATTTATAAATAAAGCATTGTCTTTTAGGACTTGGAAAATTGTTTTTAAATGTTCTAAATGTGAGGTATGGTTAGTGCTGTAAATTAAAATATCATCGAAATAAACTACAACAAATTTGTTTAAATAAGGTAATAAAACTTGATTCATTAAATGCATAAAGGTGCTTGGAGCATTTGAAAGACCAAAAGGCATTAATAACCACTCAAAAAGGCCTTCATTTGTTTTAAAGGATGTTTTCCACTCGTCCCCAGGGCGTATCCTAATTTGGTGATATCCACTTCTTAAATCTATCTTGGAAAAAATGGATGCTCCACCTAATTGGTCTAGTAAATCAGATAGTCGGGGAATGGGAAATCTATATTTTGGAGTGATCTTGTTAATAGCCCTACTATCAAAACTATAAGCATTAGTTTGTGAAAATGTTGTTTTCCACTCGTCCCCAAGGTTGTTTTCCACTCGTCCCCAGGGCGTATCCTCAGTAGCAGTGTCCATTATTTCGCTGTTGTTGTGTACGTTGGGTGTTTGTGAAAATGTTCTTGGCGTTCTTTGGATTCTGGAGACGAAAGGGAGTTTTTCATTGACGAATTGTTCTTCAAAGTTAGTTTAAATTCTCCCTTTATTTCTCCAAATAGCATGTTGTGAAATGGTTAATGTTTATTATGAACTTATTCTCTGTTTTTCTACAATTTTTTAAATGAAATTATTGGCACAATGCGTTCATATGCTTCCGCTGGAGAAATCCATTCCTTCATGTGGATGATATCCTACTAATTGGGAATGATGTAGGTCTACTGACAGATATGAAACAGTAGTTAGCAGTCCAATTCCAAATGAAAGATTTGAGAGAGACGCAGTTTATTCTAGGGATCCAAATCTTCAGGGATCGTAAGAATAAAATACTAGCCTTGTCTCAGGCATCATATATTGATAAGATGCTTGTCAAATATTTGATACAAAATTTTAAGAAGGGTTTATTACCATTCAGGCATGGAATTATCTTGTCTAAGGAACAATGTCCTAAGACACTTCAAGAGGTTAAGGAAATGAAATGCATCCCCTATACATCGACTGTTGGCAGCCTAATGTATGCAATGTTATATACTAGACCTGACATTTGTTATGCAGTGGGGATTGTCAGTAGATATCAATCTAATCCAAGATTAGATCACTGGACAGTAGTTAAAATCATCCTCAAGTATCTTTGGAGAACGAGGGACTACATACTTGTGTATGGGTCTAAAGATTTGATCCTTACAGGGTATACTGACTCTAATTTTCAGACTGATAGGGATTCTAGGAAATCTACTTCAGGATTAGTGTTCACTCTTAACAAAGGAGCTGTAGTATGGAGAAACACGAAACAAGGTTGCATTGTTGACTCTACCATGGAGGCAAAGTATGTACTAGCTTGTGAAGCTGCCAAGGAGGCTGCATATGGCTTAGGAAATTTTTGATTGATCTGGAAGTTGTTCCAGACATGTCAATGCCCATCACCCTTTATTGTAATAATAGTGGTGTTGTGGCAAATTCCAAGAAGCCTAGGAGCCATAAGCGAGGAAAGCATATAGAGCGCAAATACCATCTCATCCGGGAGATTGTGCATCTAGGGGACGTGATCGTTACAAAGATCACTTTGGAGCACAATGTTGTTGATCTATTTACAAAAGCTCTCACGGCTAAAGTGTTTGACGGTTTGATATGAAAACCCTAGCAATTTGATAATTAGGAACCCAATTTTTGAACCCCTAACAACAAATCCCAAAACCTCAAAATTAATTGACGTCAATCCAAAGGAAAAGACTAGAATTGGATTACCTTTTGATCGAAGACCAATAGATAAGGAGAACTAGTTCCTTACTCCAAGTTCGAACACTCCACAAGCAAGATGATCAGACTTACCTAAATGTTCTTGGCATGCAACCCTGATTCAAGAATTGCAAAAATGGCGGGTGATGAAACTTTGTCATCTACCAGAGAATTCTCATTCAAGAAAACCCTAAGTTCTAAAAATATCAAAAATTATTTTTTTTAACAACCTAAAGGCAAGACTTTAAATAGCCTCCCAATAAAACCCTAATGGCTTATCATAATTCATAGTAAAATGTCTAAAATAACCCTACTTAAAATGTCATTAACAAGGACAAATTTGAAAATTATTAAATTACATCAAAATTATTAAATAATAATTTGATGCCTTGGGCGATTCATATTATGGTCACTTGGAGAGTCTAGGTCTACGAGACATGCCTCATCTAATCTAGAGCAAGTGGGAGGAATTACTGGGGGCGCATAGCGTATGTCCTAGTTTATTTTTTGTGTATTTTACCTTTTATCTTTACTTTGTATTTGTACACCCCACTAGCGTTCAGACAAGTGGGAGATTGTTGGGGTTGATGCCCTAAATCTCGTGGTCTTGTAGTTTGTAAACTTTATTTGTACAAAAGATTATTTATTTAATAAAATTAGTGTTATTTTATTTGATATTTAGTTGCATTAACCCAAAACCAATAAACTAAGATCCAAGGTTATTCTATGTAGCTTAAACATGTATGTGGTGACATACAAAGTGGATCATGTTTAAGTAATAACCTGAATGGTCTATAGTAGATGGATAGAGGTTGGGTACCTTATCTCGCTGACACTACAGATACAGCCCGCTTCATAATTGTTACAAATGTTGTAAAGTGTTACAAATGATCTAATCCTGATCATTCATGTGGAGACATGTGAGCGGGGATATCCTATACAAAGAGTTTGTATAAGATCAAACCACGAAATGTTTAGTCTCTCTTTATAACATCGTTACTAGAAGAGACTTACATTTCACCAGGATGATCATAGGTGACTTGACCTTAATCTTGAGTGAGTTGTGAACTCTTGCCTATGAGGGCAGTCATTTGATTTGAATGGGTAAGAGTGACCAGATTTGCCGACACAATAGGCCTACCATTTTGGGGATTCTTCTGATTGGGGAGCTGGGAACACAGCTACACAAGAAGGAATTTACTATTTCCCGTTGTTATGGTAAGTAGATAAATAGTTCCCTTAAGGGCTGGTTCTGGGTCTTGAACAATGTGGCGCCATACCCTTTCCTGGATCGAAAAGGGTTTAGTTATAGTTGAACTATGACTAATTGTTCATTAGAGGGATCAGTGGTACTTAAGGAGTTAGATGTAACTACATGGGTAAAACAGTTATTTTGACCCAGTTGTACTTACGAGCAATTTGTGAAGGATCAATGCATTGTTGATTGGTTATATCCAATGGACACAGAAATATATCTACAGTGCGAAGAGTGCAACTGTGTTGGTCTTTAGTGGAGTATTCGACAGTTAATGAATGGAGATTAATTTAATTAAAGAGTTTAATTAATTAATTTCGTATTATTGGAGCTTCAATCTGTAGGTCCATAAGGTCCCCTTGTTAGCTCAATAAAGATTAATGAGAATCAATTTAATTTTGGATTAATTTGAATTGTATAAATTAATTATAGGGAATTAATTGTATGAGATGTAATTAATATAATGTATGTGATACATTATAATATAAAGTTTAGATGAGAGAAATAAATATTTGAATATGATTTAAATGTTAATTATATGAATGTGATTCATATAAAAACTATAAGCATTAGGTTATTTGAGTGAATATAAACTATAAGTTATATTGTACGTGTGATATAATATAAACTATAGATTATAGGTTGTATATGATATAAAATATAGTATAATATGTATTAAATTAGTTAATATATATTTAAATTTTTAAAATTTGAAAAATTAACTTCCAGGGGAGTGTTTTTTTTTTTTTTTCCAAACGTGGGAGGGAGATTTTGATAACTCCTTCAACCACTCACATCTCTCTCACAAGGTGAAAGTCAGAGATTTTTCTGGAGGATATATAACGTGAAATTAATGGCTTTTGTTCTTTTTTTGAGCAAAAACTCATTTAATTAAAAGAATTTTGTTTTTCCCTTTCATCAAAATTAATCCTTCAGTAGCTCACAACTCTCTATGATTCTCTCCTTGAGAATAATGAAGAAGACATTGTGGTAGTATTACTCGGTGTTTGTGTTGTTGTGAATGGGAGTTCAAGAGGAGATCGGATCGTGATCTTGCTATGGAGAGGAAACGACAAGACAGATCTTCAAGGGTATGTGTGTAGATCCCCTTCCTCTCTATTAATTCTCTGAAGGTTGCATCTTTAGGGAAAATATGTTTATCTTGTTTCCGTCTTCTGTTCAATTGAGTTATGCAAAATGAAATTCTAAGACACGAGGCGATCATACGCTTCCACTTCGAAAATTCAATTCCTTCACAAACTAATTAGGTTAAACCTAATCTAATTAGGATAAACTTATTTAATTATTATCTATTTTAATATCTCATATTAAAATTATAATTATAATTATCATATTAAAATGATTAACTATTTAAATCATATTCAAATATATTAATTCTCACATTATATATCTTTAATTTGAATCTCATTTAAATTAAATAATTAATTATTTGAATCATATTCAAATGCATTAATTCTCCCATGTTATATACTTCTAATTTGAATCTCATTCAAATAAACTTTATAATAATGTACCATAATATATCAATAACTATATTAACTGTATCTAATACAATGAATATATTTTCCTTTATAAATTTGAACATTTCAAAATTTTCTTTCAATACATTTGATCTTTGTTGGTTCGTGGTGAGCTAGTAAGGGGACCCTATGAACCTACAAATTATAATTAAGCTACAATGATCAAAGATTAACTAACTAAACTCTTTAATTAATTAACTTCCATTCATTAACTATAGGGCAGATCACTATAAACCTTTAGTTGCACTCTTATGCACTACAGTAAAAGTTGCGTTTATGGATATAACCATTACAATTATGTTGACCCTTCACGAGTTGTTCATAAATACAGCTGGGTCAAAAATCTGTTTTACCCTTGCAAGTACCTCTATCTCCTTAAGTACTACTGATTCTCTAATGAACAATTTGTTTATGGTCCAACCATAAACGAAGTCCCTTCGAGCCAATAAGAGAGTGGGCCCCCTTGTTCAAGTCCTGAAGTTAGCACTTGGAAAGTACTCATTTACTTATCCTATATGGGAAGAAGTGAATTCCATCTTATGAAATTACTTTTCCAACTCCCCATTCGGTCAATTCTTCACAATGGTAGGCATATTGAGTCGGCGACTCAAGCCATTCTCACCCATGTAAATCAAAGGACAAGTCCTCACAGGCAGGAGTTCATAACTCATTTAGGATTAATATCGAGTCACATATGATCATCATGTGAAATATTAATATCTTCAATTAACGAATCTACAAAGAGAGATTAATTATTTCACGGTCCAGTCTTATACATACTCTTGATATAGGATACCCCACTCACATGTCTCTACATGAACGACTTGGATCGAACCATTTGTAACAATTACAATGTGGATCATATTCTTAGTGTCACTAGGATAAAACACCCAACTTTATTCATATACTATAAACCTTTTAGGTTATTATTTGAACATGATCTACTTATATGTCAACCACATACTATTCAAGATTATATTTAATAACCACAATTTTTTACTGTAATAAATAATTTAGTTTTGCATATTTAATAACAAAAATAAATAATTATTTAAATAATTAACTAAATACGCGGCTTTAGGGCACACGTCCCAATAGATACATTGTTATTGAGTGTTGCCTCATAAAAGATGAGTGTAGTCCAGGTTGTGGTCAAATTTTTTCTTCTTTTTTCTTTTTTTGTTTTTGAAAAGACTATTCTTAAATGTTAGAGAGTCACATGACAACGATTTCTTTATCCATTATTAAGTAGGGTATTATATTTTTCGAAAAAAAAAATATGTGGTTGTAAGCAATATTTAAGGTATTAGTGTATTCAAAATTTCACCCAAATTTTTGCATGCAACCTCAAAGTTAGAAGAAAATAACTCAAAATTTTGTTTTGTTAATAAAGAATTTGTCGAGCGGCAAATTATAGTTGGACAAATAGATTGAAAAAGAATGGTGCAGTCCATTATGCACTTAGACTATCTTCTCTCAATTTTTAAATGTTTATATAGGTTTATTAAGTTGATAAAATACAATTTTTATTCGTGTACATTGAATTTTGTTTCATTTTTATCTATATATTTTTAATAAATTTTGAATTTAGTCATTCAAAATTAATTTTATCAAAGTTTGTTAAATAAATAATACTAATTTTCATGTAAAAAAGAAAAATACAATATAAATATATTTTTCAATCTGTAGTACAACAATTATGAGATAGGAGATCTAACCTTCAACATCCAGAAAGAAAAATTCATGTCAATTACTGTTGAACTAAAACTAAACATTTTGAAAAAATCTACAAAAAAAAAAAAAAAAAAAAGTAAGTGCATGTTTTGGGAGTGATTTTGAAATATTTAAAATTACTTTTATCGTGTTCAAAATCACTTCGAAACACGTCTTTAACCACTAAAAATTAATTTGATATTTAATTTGATATCTTTAAATGAAATTCTTATATAATCACAATTGGTTTTGAATGATTAAAAATAGGAAAAATACCTTTTTAGTCCGTGAGTTATTAAGAATAAGTGCATTTGATCCATGAAGTTTCAATTTAGCAAATTTAGCCCCTGAGTTTTAAAAAATAGATTTAAAAGGTATTATTCTTATTAGTGGTTCATGAGTATTCTTTTCTAAAAAAAAAATATTCAAATAAAAAAATAGGGAGAATGAAATTTTTCTATATTTATAAATATTTTAGCTTATTTTACTCTATTTAAAAATAGTCGTATTCATAACCTACCTACCCATTGCAGAAAAACAGGGAGAAGAATGAAGCTGAGCCATTCAAGAGAGAATTTGTGAAAACTTGCTCAAGTAATTGAGAAATAAACCTAAGAGGATTTCAACTCAAAATCCGTCACGTTTTTCAACTTTTTTCACCATATGGATATGACAAAATTAGAGAAATATGGCTGGAATTCTCTAACCCACACCAATGTCACTCAATTACTCAACAATTAAAAAAATATTTTCAGTTAGAAATATATTTTTTTGAAAATGACAAAAATGATTTTAATTATTTTTAAATTATTATTAAACATGTTCAAAGACTAATTTTTTATTTTTTTTATATTCGTGAGCGTCTGGGCCAACTTACGCACAACTCGACTAATCTCACGTGATAACCCGCCTAACCCTACATCAAAATTAATTCCTACGTAGGTGGCCACTATGGATTGAAGCTATGACCTCTTAATTATTTATTAAGTGCACAAAGACTAATTTTAAAATACGTGTACAACTTGACAATTAAAAATATAACCAAACAAAAATGGTATTGAAGCAAATACTTATTATGTGGTTTAAATGTGCTAAATGAAACGTACATCTCTACCTTATTTTGTAGCTACCCTCGAAGATCAATGGTTGGATTTGCCTCCACCATTTCTTCCACCTACCCCTCTATTCCTCCTATTTATTCATCAGCCCCTTTTTCTCTCTCTACAATACCAAACTCCCAACCGAAAAAATTTAACCAAGAGAGAGAAACTGATACAGCGCCTTCTTTACGACACGTCGTCCTTTAACAACCATGATTTCCATAGCCCCATTAAGCGATGCCCGAAGATCCAATGTCTCCTCTGAATTCTCTCCCTCTCCGCCGCCTGCGACGGCCACAACCCATATTTTCCGATCTAAATTACCGGATATTACAATCCCCGACCATCTACCTCTTCACACTTACTGCTTTCAAAAACTCTCTGAAGTTTCCGACCGCCCCTGTTTGATCGTTGGCTCCACTGGAAAATCCTATTCCTACTCCGAAACCTATCTCTTCTCCCGGAAAGCCGCTGCCACTTTCTCTAAACTTGGAGTTAAGAAAGGCGATGTCATTATGATTCTCCTCCAGAACTCTCCCGAATTTGTTTTCTCTTTTATGGGTTCCTCCATGCTCGCCGCCGTCTCCACCACCGCAAATCCGTACTACACGGCGGCGGAGATTGCCAAGCAGTTGAAAGTCTCCGGTGCCAAATTCGTCGTTACTTACTCCCAATGCGTCGACAAGCTCAAAGAATCTGGCGTAGATCTCACTATTGTCACCGTCGATGACCCGCCGGAGAATTGTCTGAGCTTCTCCATGGTTTACGACGCCGATGAGAACGACGTCCCATTTGTCGAGATTGACACGAACGATGCCGTTTCGCTGCCGTTCTCTTCCGGCACGACCGGGCTCCCGAAGGGTGTGATTTTGACTCATAAGAACATGGTGTCGAGCGTGGCGCAACAGGTTGTTATAAAAACTAATTGAGTACAAAAACGGGTTATTATAAATTTAATCATATATTTATATACTTAAAATTAACCAAGTTAGAAAATTAATTCAATACTTAATTTTATACTTTAATTATATTTTTCGTACTATAGAAGTAAATTTTAAATGTTTAAAAGTATTTTTTGGGTGATTTTAATAATTTTCGAATTATTTCCAAATATGCAATGTGACTAGTAATGAAAAGAAAATGAGTGGTTACGAACTTACGATACATTTAATCACTTATTCATATTCTAAATATCCAGGTGGATGGAGAGAATCCAAACTTGTATTTAAGAAGGAACGACGTGGTTTTGTGCGTGCTACCAATGTTCCACATATTCTCTTTGAGTAGCATAGTTTTGATATCAATTAGGTCAGGGGCAACGCTACTTTTGATGGAGAAATTCGAGATCAAGGCATTACTACAACTAATAGAGAGGCACAAGGTGACAGTGGCAACGGTGGTGCCGCCACTTGTGGTGGCGCTAGTTAAGAACCCGATAGTGGCAGATTTCGACCTGAGCTCAATTAGATTGGTACTTTCCGGAGCGGCTCCATTACGAAAGGAGCTGGAGGAGGCTCTCATGCAGAGGCTTCCTCAAGCCATTTTTGGTCAGGTATCGTAATGAAATAAAATGGCTATAAAGTATGGCTATAAAGTATGGCGTGTTTGTTGTGAATATTTACTGTTTTTTTTTTAAGAGAAATGAGGCTGCACCTAACTCCTTTCTACCCCTTCCTTTACATATAAAGAAAAAATAAATAAATAATCATTTTTTAAAAAAACAAAAATATGGTACATCTTTTATTTGACAGTATGTTGTCTAGACTACACACAAATAAAGATAGGTTGAATTAGGTTTAATCACTTTTTAGATCCGACTCAATTGTTTGGGTCGTAAATTTATTTAACCTAAACACAACCCTAATTAAATAATGAACTCAACTCAGCTCAACCATAAAATATTTGGATTGAGTTGGTTCGGGTTATCCAGATTATTATTTAAATTTTGTTTTAAAAATAAGTAACATGTTAATATATGTAGAACAATTTGGTTAATGATTTTTCCATATTAAAATGATAAGATTAGCACATCAATTTTATTTATATTATGAAAAACTTATTTTCATAGTGTTGAAAATTTATTCGGATAATAAATAATCTAAAAAATTATTAAATTAAGTAAAATTAAAGTAAATATATGTACATATAATTGTATTGGAAGGAAAATAACATATTTTTTAATATTAGTAATAAGTTCAGATTAGTTTGAGTTGACTCAGATTATGTAAAGTCAACCAACTCAACCCATAAAGTTTTCATTTAATTGAACTCAACCAAAACTAAATGAATTGATAACCATTGATTAGGTCTTTAGGATCATCGAATTTTTTTAACACTCTTAGTCTTATTAAATATTTTCATTTGTCTAAATAAAAGGTTTTTAAATATTATAGATCTAGCACGTGAAAGTTATTTTGCAATCTCTTCTATAGTACACTACACTGTACAATTCAGAAAAAAAAAAAAGAAAGAAAAATTTAGATTTTGAATTCTAAAAAATAAGCAAATAAAAATGTTAGGTGCCCAACTATAGGAACGGATAGGAGTGGCCCCCTAGAATTTTGTTTTTTTCATGGAAATAAATGCGTGTGTTTTCTAGGGATTTTTTTCCTTTTTCTTTTTGAAAAGAAAAATTATTGTAAATAAAAATATATATATATATATATATATATATATATATATATATATCAAACTATTTACAAATATAGAAAATATTTACAATGATAGATCGCGATAAAATTATTTTGTTTTAACATACTATAGTAACTAATTTATGTCACATGTTTGTTCAATATAGGTAGTATATTGAATTTGAAAAGATTAATAAAAAGTCCAATAGTAAAGTTGAGTATTAGTTGATTTAAAAGAAAATAATGTTGATTCATAAAATATTATTGAAATTTAGCCATTCATATCTTGAACGTGACATTACATAATAAATAGGGTTATGGGATGACGGAAGCAGGTCCCGTGCTGAGCATGTGCTCGGCTTTTGCAAAGGAGCCACCGATGCCAACAAAATCAGGGTCCTGCGGCAGAGTAGTGAGAAACTCGGAGCTTAAAGTCATCGACTCTCAAACTGGTGTTTCCCTAGGTTATAAACAACCTGGAGAGATTTGTGTTCGAGGTCCTCAAATTATGAAAGGTTTTTTTTCTTTCTTTTTTGTCTTTTTATTTTTCGGTTGCAAATATAGTAATTAGGCCCAAAGTATTACTAAAATGTAAAGGAATTGGCTGATATAGTAAAATGCATTAAGAATTGTCATGTGGTAATTTTATTTTATTTTTTTAATTATTTTTTTCTTAAATTCTTTTGTGTGGTGAAGAGGAGGTGAGCATATGAGTTAGGTTGCACCTAATCAATTTTCAATTTGGATATAGCTCTCAAAATCTTTTAGTTCACTATAGAAGTGATAGATTTTGTTATAATTGTTGAAATTCTTTAAAAATGTTGCTATACACTTAGGCCCCATTTGATAATCATTCAGTTTTTTATTTTTTATTTTTTATTTTTAAAAATTAAGTCTATTTCATCTCACTTTCTTACCATGGTTTGCATCTTTCTTAAGTACAAGAGTTGCATTCTTAGCCAAATTCCAAATACAAAAATAAGTTTTTTAAAAACTACTTTTTTAAGGTTTCAAAATTTGACTTGATTTTTGAAAACATTGATAAAAAGTAGATAACAAAGCAAGAAATTTAGAGGTGAAAGAGGTGGATATAGACTTAATTTTCAAAAACAAAAAACCAAATGATTACCAAACAAGCTTTAATTATAACATTGAAAGTGGTACTCATTGTATTTACCCTTTTTCTTTTCACTAAATTAAATACCATATTGTTTGAAATTCCTACTAAATTTGCTACCCATTTTAAACTTTGGGCAAATTGTAAAAACCACTCTCCAAGTATAATAGTAGTTACAATTATACCCTCAAATTTTCAATTATAAAAAACGGGTGCTTAAACTTTTACAACGGTTCTCTCAAACTTATGATAGTTGTAGAAATTGGACTCTTAAATGATAAAAATTGAACTCTTAAATTTACATAATTGTTATAATTTCTATAATTATGTACGCGTGAGAGTTTAATTTTAACACTTGCATAAGTATAAGAGCTTAATTTTTATAACTGAAAGTTTGAGGGTGTAATTTTGCAACTATCACCATATTTTAGAGGTGATTTTTGCAATTTGCCTTTAAAACTTTAAAAAAAGAAATTCAATTTTTTAAACACAATTTGAAATTCCTTAGAAGTTATTTTCTTTTTATCATATAATAATTTGTTATAATTCAACTCTGTATGGTTTCATCAATGGTATTGTCGGATTCTCCTTTTTAATTAGGTGAGTTATAAGCAATAATAGAATAGGAATAATTATTCGTATGAATATGTAAGAGAAATTTTTATAAATAGAAAAATAAGGGAAACTATTTACACAAAATAGTAAAAAATTTAGATAGTTGTGATAGACACTGATAAAAAGTCTATCAAAATTTATCAGTGATAGAAATGATAGAAGTCTATTTCGGATAGATACAATGTCTATCAGTTTTTTTTTTTTGCAATTTTTTAAAAATAGTTTGACATTTTTTGTATCTGTTAAAATTTTTCAATATGTAATTCTCCTCTCCTTAAATTAATATAATAATTTTATAATAAAGAATTACTATATATATTTTTTTTCTTTTCCCCAGAAAATTAGAATGTGAATTTTATCTCCTAATTTAATGAAAATTTTTGGCTTTTGATACTTGAGTTTTTAATTTCTAAAATAACTTAGTTTGATTGGTTCCATTGAATTAAAATCAAGAGATCACATCAATAGTATATCAAATAAAAAGAAATTTAAATTATAATAAGAAATTTAAATTATAATAGTATCGTTAAAACATATATCATAGATGAAAAGTGTTAGAAATTTGAATTTTTCAAAAACAAAAACCATTTTGAATTCAATAAACTAGAAATTAATTAGGATATATTCGTCTGCAACTGTCTTTTCCCATAAAAAAAAGGTGAAAATTCGACCATCTTTGAAGCTGTTTAATTATGAATTTGAAAAGTCACAATAAATAGAATTTAATTTTGGTGCTGCTAAACTGACCTGACTGTGATGTAGGATACCTGAACGACCCGGTGTCCACGTCATTGACTGTCGACGAGGAGGGCTGGCTTCATACGGGTGACATTGGTTACATTGACGATGATGATGAAATTTTTATTGTTGACAGAGTTAAAGAGATCATTAAATTTAAAGGTTTCCAGGTACTTTTACTCCACTTCATTCTCAAAATATTAATAATTATTTTAGATTTAAATACTATTTTGGCCCTATACTTTAAAATTTTATTCATTTTAGTCTCAGTACTTTTTAAAATATTCATTATAATTCTTATACTTTCAACTTTGATTCATTTTGGTCTTTAAACTTTTAAATGGTGACCATTTTGATATTTTAAAAATGATGATAAAAAATGAAAAGAAGAGACCAAAATTGTCACTTTTTGAAAGTTTAAGAACCAAAATGAACATTATGAAAGTACAAGGATCAAAATGAACCAAAGTTGAAAGTATAAAAACCAAAATAATGATTTTGATAATATAGAGACTAAAATGAATTAAAAACGATAAAGTAGTATTTAAACTAATTATTTATTATATTATGTTTTAATCTTTTTGACTCTTATATATTTAATTGTTAATTATAGAACTTAAATGATTCCAGTCGAATTTAATGATTTTTTTTGGGAAAAAAAATATGTTTATAGTATTGGATTTTGAGTATAGTTTCTACTCGGGTTCTATAAATTTTTTACTGTTACATTTTTACCTCTAATTTTGAATTTAATTTCTGTTTGGTTTCTTCTTTTAAAAAATAAAATTATTTGATTTAAACTCAATTTTTTTTAATGCACGCTTTAATCTTTGATGTTAAGTTTTAATTAATTAAGTTAAAGTAATTGTAAAGTTAAAATTTGAATTTAGTCAGATGAAAAATTAGTGGGATTTATTTGAGTTAGTTAATATAACATTTACCAGTTATGTGTAGTTACTTTCTAACAGAAAACTAACCATAACTATATATATGCCATCTTTGCACATAATAAATTAAAGCAAGTATTTTATTTTATCAAATCTTAATTAATCATTTTAAATCTTTAAAGTTAATTAATACACATTAATATTTAACAATAAAGGCCAATAGTGAGTATTTAAGAAAAATTAGGGTTAAAAGTATTATTTTTGACCTAATCTGCATTGTATATAATTTAAAACTCCAAAACTTATTTTTAATTGATTTTTCAGCCTTATAAAAGCCAATTAATTAATTTTTTTTCACAATAAAAAAACTAGTCTTAAAAAGACAAGCAAGGCTTCCTAACAACACTAGTTTTGGAGTGTAATGTTGGTTCAATTTTGTGTAATTAATTGAAAATTTTGTTTTGAGTTTTTTTTTTTTTTTTTTTTTTTTTTTTTTTTTGCAAAATTAATTTGATATTAATGCAATTAACTATATAAATTATGATATTTTACAGGTGGCACCAGCAGAATTGGAGGCCCTTCTCGTAACTCATCCATCTATTGTGGATGCCGCTGTTGTCCCGTGAGTGTACAATTTAAATTTCTAAATTATATTTCTATCTTTAATTCTTTTAAGAAAAAAAGGAAATTTTCAAAATAAAAAAATAAAGAAAACTATTTACACAAAATAGCATAATTTTTAAATAGTTGTGATAGACACTGATAGAAGTCTATTATTGATAGATGCTAATAGAAGTCTATCAATGTCTACCAATGTCTTTTTTTTTTTTGCTATTTTCTATAAATAATTTGACATTTTTTCTATTTTTGTGAAAAATTTCAAAGAAAAAAAAAAGAGAAAAGAATAGAATAGTAGAACGTATGTTTGAATTTTAACCAAGGTAAAGTTTTGTTTGGTAACTATATTATTTTTATTTTTATTATGCAGCCGAATTTTCACAAAGCTCGTTTTATATTAAAAAAAATTATTCATAAAATAAATAAAATACAAAATAGAAAGGAAAATTGTTGTGTGTAAAAAAAAAAAAAGTAATTACACATACAGAAAGAAGTGCACCTCATGGTTTTGTATTTTCCACAATATCTTTTATGGAGTCCAGGCTACATTTGTCATGTGACAATTTTTTTAATTTTTTTTACTATGTTAAAGAAGCAAAATTTACGGTCTATATAAACCACTATGGGATGCAACCCTTAATCTTATCTATTTTTTTTTTTTTTTTTTAAGAAGTTTTTCAGTTTCTAAAATTAGGTTTGCAATATAAGAAGTAATTTTCTGAAAATTAACATTTTGAAAGACCAAAATTTCGTAGTTTTCAAAATCAGAAAAGTAAAGCTAAAATTATTAAAGACCTTTTAAAATTTTCTTTGAAATGATGAGAAAATAAAGTTTATGAGGAAATTACAGGCAAAATGATGATGTTGCTGGTGAAGTTCCAGTGGCTTTCGTAGTTCCATCAACTCATAATGAACTTACCGAGGACGTAGTAAAAGAATTCATAGCGAAGCAGGTTTGTGCATATTCTATTTCTACCTAAATTTAATTTCCATTATAATCAAATTAGAATTATCATTCCAGTCCAAATTTGTTATAATTATTCATTAATTTTCTACTAAATCATTCAATAAAAACTTATATTGCACATATTCCTTTTTTACTATGATTTCCACATTAAAATTTGGTTTTTTTTTAGTGAAATTAAGCTTGCTTTCTCCTAAATCCATGCTTTAGTTTTCACATTTTTTTTAAGAAAATACTTAGATTCTTGATGAAATTCTAAAAATAAAGAAAAAATTCATACTGTAGTTCTAATATTTTTCGAAAAAAATACTCGAATGGTTAGTCAAAATTTTAAAATAAAACCTAGTTTTTTTTTTTTTTGTTTTGAAAATTTAATTTGGTTTTTAAATGACTAATAAGAAGTGAATAACAAAACAAAGAAACCTATAGTTGAAAATAGTGGTTATAAGCTTAATTCTCATAAATTTTTTTTGTAGAAACTTATAGGTGAAACAATGTTTCTAAGTCCAATTTTCAAAAATAAAAAACCAAATGCCCCGTTTAGTAACCATTTCGTTTTTTGTTTTTGATTTTTTGAAAATCAAGTCTATTTTCTCACATTTTCTTACCATGGTTTGCATCTTTCTTAAGAATAAGAGTTAAATTCTTAACCAAATTCAAAAAATAAAACAAGTTTTTAAAAATTATTTTTTTTAGTTTTCAAAATTTGGCTTGATTTTTTAAAAACATGGGTAAAATGTATATTACAAAGCAAAAACTTAGAGGTAAAACATGAAAGAGGTGTTTGTAGGCTTAATTTTAAAAAACAAAAAATAAAAAACTAAAGTCCCGTTTGATAACTATTTTATTTTTTGTTTTTGGTTTTTGAAAATTAAGCCCATTTTCTTTATATTTCTTACAATGATTTACATATTTCTTAATTACAATGGTTGAATTCTTAGCCAAATTTAAAAAACATAACAAGTTTTTAAAAGCTATTTTTTTTAGTTTTCAAAATTTGGCTTGGTTTTTCAAACGACGGGTAAAAACTAGACAAAAAAGGAATAAATTTAGAGGTAAAAATAGTGTCTATAGGCTTAATTTAAAAAAAAAAAAATAGTTACCAAACGAGACTTAAATAGTTACGGAACCGCACAAATGGTTATCAAAGAGGACCCAAATAGTTGTTAAGGATTCTACACTAGAAAAATGGAGAAATTACTTCACTTTTAACCATATACATTGGTTATTTCTTCTCATTATCAAATTGTTTTGAAATAAAACCTTATATTTATCTAAAAATAGTTATCTTAAAACATTTTCAAAATTTTACTTAGAATTCTGAAATCATTTCCCAAACTACATAACAAATTAATAAACAAACCCTAGGTAAAAGTAATATTTATAATTATTAATTTTGATTACAATAATAAAAAATAAATCGTTGCCAAATCGAGTGTTGTTAAATCACAATAAAATTTGAAAACAGTAGTCTGTACGAAGGGATGAAGCAGTAATTTTTGAAAAGCAAATAAATACATAGACCTGACCATTGGTTATTTTGGTAATTTTGAATGCAAAAATCAACAGGTTGTGTTCTACAAGAGATTGCAGAAAGTATACTTTGTACAGACAATTCCAAAATCACCCTCAGGAAAGATTTTGAGAAAGGAGCTGAAAGAAAAGCTCAGAGTCTGAGTTTCACCAACGTTTTAAAAGCCACAAACAGAGAGAGTTATTATTAAATTTAATGAATGCTTGTCTATGTGTCTCTTCAAGCATCATCCATTCGTTTACCTACTTTTGTCATATGCTAAAATGTTGAAGTTTTCAGTTTATCAGGACTATTTTACGTACCTTATTATAAAGATTAAATTCTAAATTTTAAAATTATAGAGACTAAATTTTAACTTTCTTCTACCTATAGGGATCAAATTTATAATTTTGCCTAATACTATCAACTTGACCTTTTTTTTCTTTAAACAAAATGTCAATGTTGAATGAGAAATTTTGACTAATCACAAACCGTCACGTCATTTCTCAAAGTAATGATGAAATCACAAATGATCAAAATTTGAGACTAAGATCGATATATTTTGTCACATGAGAATTGTAAGGAACTTGAATAACGAATTTCATTTCAACAAGAGTAAAGGAAAAACTAAAAACATATAGTGAAATCAGTTTGAGTTTCAATATTTTAAATAGGAGGCTTGCATGAGCACACACATGAGATAAAAAGTTTTGGCTTTGGAAATTCTGAACGTCGTTAAAATGTGCATGAGTGTTTTTGTAATTGCGTACGTATAGCTTGTATTCGAAATTTGATGAGGTTCAAGTCAAGAGCAAGCACGTGGGAGTTCTGTATGTTTGGTCTTTTGCATTTTCTTTCCTTGTTTTTCTTTCTATTCTGTTTGGTACTAGTAGAATTCTAAGTTCAAGGTGTTGAAAAGCACTTGAAAAATGTTTTAATTGTTTTTAATTTAGAGTTACTTTCACTAAACATGATTAGATTTGAGGATGTTTGTTAGTACTTGTACACAACCAATATTCCAAGAATGTGTTAAACAATTTTTGTTTTTTGTTTTTTTTTTGCATACAATAAAATATTAAATAAAAATACCGCTGTTAGAAATTTCAATCTACAGTCATCCTGCATTATTTACATTTTTTTCAAGGTTAATAAAGACAAAAAAAAAAAAAAAGAAAAAAAATCTATTTTGGTAAATATTTTAAAATGAACATGATTTGCACCTAACATTTTTCATAAAGTCTATTATTCTTCTAATTTATCCATGGATTTTTATTTTTATTTTTATTTTTTTGTGTCTTTTTCAAGAATTCAATAGTTCAAACTGAATCTAAAGTTTGAAAGGCAATTGGGTTGCCATTTGCTGATGGGTAGGTACAAGTAGTTTTCTTATAGTAATTATGTTCTTGGCTTAGACAAGGAGGTTTTACTTCTTGAGTTAAAATTAAATATGCATGAAAAAAGATATTTTCTTGCATGGAATGAAGAATTAATTGTTTGATGAGCATTACTGAAAAATCAGAAAATCAAGTTAGCATTAAAATTATAGAAACTTTTCCCTATCACCATTTAAGCAAACTATCTGAAGAACATTATTTCAAGCAAGTGTAAATGCAAATGGACTATGGATGATTTCAAGTTTGAAACTTCTTCAAAGAAGAGTTGGTTAAAAAAATTTGTGGCAGACCATTTGTTAGAGATTTGGTATTGGCTATATTTTTTTAAAGGATGTTTGACAGTTGTCCCATGTGATGTTTGTCCGTCTGTTGTTCCTTGAAATGTGCTACAGGATGTCTCTCGAAATGTTGTTTCGGGTAGAATATATTTTTCTTATATGAAAAATTCTGGGTATTATTTCTTACGTATTTTATCTTTCTTAAGGCTCAGTATCTTATGATATTGGTATGAATCTCCTTTTCTGCTCTGTATATTTAAGAGGTGGTTTTACTCTTGTTAGAGTTGCCGCTTTTGAAAAAGTATTGAGCCGTTTGTATTGTTGGTGTTCGTGAAGAAGATTTCTGTAGTGCCAGTCTTTGTGATTGTGTAGCCTTTGCTACTTTTGAATCATCTACTGCATCATTGAGAGAGATTCTCACACTTAGGGGGACCTAAGTGTTCTGAGTGAAGTGATCTCCATTTGAAGGTGGAAAGATAGACATTATCTTTGAGAGGGAGTCTTACACTTAGGGGGAGTTTAAGTTTTTTTGAGAGAAAGTCTCACACATAGGGTGAGTCTTAAGTGATCATTCACTAAGTTAGGCTTTTCTTATATCACTTTAATTGTCATTTATTTACAGATAAGTACAGTGTCGTAAGAAGTATTTGATCGGTTGGAAAAGACCTTCGACAAGTGTATTTCCTAACCACATCAGGGCCATTTGTACAAAAATTCCAAGGAAATGAGTAAATCAAAGTTAAAATCAGGGTTAAAATAGGAATAACAAATATTAATTTTATTAAATAACCACATTTATAAATCTTTTCTAAATGTGCTATATTTGCAAACAATGAAACAGATTTAGCCAACTGCTATAATTTTCCTTTGTCAATATCATCATATTTAGAGGAAAGAAAAAGTGTAGGTAATAAAGGATTGTTTTCAAATATAAAAAAATTAGCAAAACTATTTATAAATATAGAAAAATTTCAGAATTCTATCGTTTATCGCAAAAACAATAGAATTTTATGGCAGTCTATCACTAATAGACACTATATACATAAATAGTTTGATTTTTTTTTTTATTTATAGTTGTTGATGCAAAATTTGGGACAGGAGAAACACATCTGACTCTCACGTGACATCATCAGTTGGATTTGTAATTCAATAAGAGAATTATAGAATAGAGAGAGGAAGAAGTTAGAAGTTCTTCAATCAGAATTATAGAATAAAGAAGAAGTCAAGGATTTCCGATTAGATCTTTGATGGGGTCATGATCATCTATTTATAGGGATTGGACCTAGGGTTTTATTATGATCCTATTAGGGTTAGGATATGAGTTTTCTAATACCAAACTAGGATCAAATCTCACTTGGGTCTCCTTCCTACGTGTGGCCCCCATTCGGGGAGACTTTGGCCGACTCAACTCAGCTTGGCCTCTGCTCTGCTCGGCTTGGCTCGGCTCGGGCTCTACTCGGCTCAGCGAGTGGAGCCGACGGTTTGAGCTTCTGGCTCAAGCCACTTGCCTTCCTTTAGTCTTGTATGGTTCTGACTTTTACCTGCGTGCTCTATCGTCCAAATTTACCCACAACAATAGTAATTTCTTGTGTAATAAACCGTATTTCAACTTTTATTTAACTAGTAAAACAAAAAGATTATGATCACTAAAGAAGCCAGAGGCGAGAGAAAAACTTAACCATAATTTATGAAAGAGAATCTAATTATATAATAGAGTTGAAAAGCATTCCAAAATGTTTTATGCCTGTAATTTAGGATGATTATTATTATATGATTTAGTGGCGTTTGTTAGTGTTTTTCTAGAATTCAATTTGAAGGGCGAGAATTATAATTACTTTAGTAGTGCAAAATGGTTAAAACGTGCCTAAAAGACGGACTCTACGACCAATGGGTAATAATTCTTTCTTCCATTTTTCATTTGTCTAGAAATAAAAAAAAACAGGGGTGGTTGCATTTATAGTAAAATGGGCCAAATTAATTACAATATAGTAAAACATAAAATAATTGACAAATATAGCAATAGTTTGTTTCATTCCATGCAAAAAGTCCAAAAAAAAAACTCATGGTCCAAGAAAACTCTCACCTCCACCTTTTTCTTCTTCCATCCATGATCATTGATACATAGTGATAGTTTATTATCAATGTCTATCAGTGCTAGATTCCTATCGTTGTCTATTTTGATATTTATTAGTGCTAGACTCCTATTTGCAAGAAGTTGATGATGATGAAGAAGAAAAGAAATTAAAATAAAACAAGCAAGTGAAAAGAAATTGACTTTAGCCTAATAGTTTGATAGTTATGTTTTCAACATTATTGATAGAATCTATTATCAGTGATAGAGAACTATCACTGACTATCAACGATAGAAGTATATCACTTTCTATAACTGATAGATAGTGATAGAAGACTATCACTGACTATCAATGGTAAACTTATTTAAAGAAGTTGACAAGAAATATAAATTTTAAGTATATTCTATCATTGATAGACAGTGATAGATAGTGATAAAAGACTATCACTAATTATCATTGGTAGACTTATTTAAAGAAATAAACTAATTTAAGGAAATTGACAAGAAATATAGTTTTCGGGCATTTTTTTATTACTAGTGATAGAAAACTATCATTGACTATCAATTATAAAACTATATCACATTCTATCACTGATACACAATAATAGAAGACTATCAGTGATTCAAAGAAGTAAACTGATTTAAAGAAGTTGTTAAGAAATACAGTTTTCAAGCATATTCTATGACTAATAGACAGTAATAGAAGATTATCATTGACTATTAGTGATAGAAGTATAAGTATATTACTTTCTATCGGTGATGACAGTGATAGAAGACTATACTGACTATCAATAATAGAAGTATGCACTTTCTATCACTGATTATCAATGGTAGACTAATTTAAAGAAGCAGACCGATTTAAAGAAATTAATAAGAAATATCATTTTCAAGCATATTCCATCACTAATAGATAGTGACAGAAGACTATTAGTAATAGAAATATATCACTTTCTATCACACTCTATTCCATTTAATTTTATGATTTCAGTTATTAAGAGCTCTTTATATATATATATATATATATATATATATATATATATATATATATATTCTCGTTGTTATTATCTTGCTAATGATTAATGAAGGAAATGGATATTAATGAAATTTGAGTGGCTACATGTATGATAAATCAATGTGTTGTTTCTATGAATACAAGAATGCAGATAAGATACAAAAGTAGCAAAAAATGGGAAAGAAAATTGAACTAGAAGAGATGAACTCAAGCAAATAATTCAGTTTCCATTTTATTGATTTATTCCCTATATTTTGTTTCTCTACTTTCCTTCTCTACTTTCCACGCCCGTTTCTTATTTCTTGTTTCTTTTCTTCTCGATTTCCAAGCCAATTGAGAATGACCAGATTTCGTACCCCTTGTAACCTTGTTGCTTCAACTTTTTGGATAAGAGATTGAAGATTATTAGAGTTTATAAAATAAAAAAGTATTAGAAGCCTATCACTAATAGAAAGTGATAAAAGTATAACATTGATGTTATTAGTGACATAGAGTGATGAAAATCTATCACTAATTGACATATACTTATTTGTTTGAGATTTGTGTTTATACTTATTTGTCTATCACTGATATACTATACAATACAGTTTTGAGTGTTTCTTAACCAAATTTTCAAACACGTAAACAAATTCTAATTTTCGATTGGGATCTGTGGTGCAGACCGATCGTCTTCATCTATGTAATTAAAGCTATTTAAATCTAATCCCCAAACAAACGCTCCATTTAACTCAG
The DNA here is from genome assembly GCA_002890555.2 of Lagenaria siceraria. Taxonomy (NCBI): domain Eukaryota; kingdom Viridiplantae; phylum Streptophyta; class Magnoliopsida; order Cucurbitales; family Cucurbitaceae; genus Lagenaria; species Lagenaria siceraria. The sequence continues at coordinate 3,590,056 of CM016491.1, read as the reverse complement.
AAAGAAGAATAATTTAACAATTAAATGTTTGTTAAATGTTACCAAGTTGTCATTTAATTTGGCATTTTGAGATTTCATCATCAACAAAATTGAAATTGATGTTCAAATGTTTTATTTATTTATTATTATTATTAATTTATTGTACTATGTTTTTATAGAAGAAAGTCATGTTAATTACCACTAGGCTAAGCTCATTTGACATTTTATTGTGCTATATTACGTATATGACACCATCACAATATTGATATTATTTTTTTTTTATCAATATGTCTTTTTTTTAAAAAAAAAAGATAAATAATAAATAAATAATTTTATAATTATGTATATTTGATGAAAAACTATTGTTAAAATAGCTCGATTTTATTTTTATACAAAAAAATAACAAATGGAAAAACATAAAAACTTATTTTAATTTTGCACAAACATAAAAAAAAAAAAAAAATTATTAAACATGTTTTTTATTTTTCATTTAAAAAAACAAAAAAAATTGTAATGGATAACAAATTGGATTTTAAATTTGTGGATATGGCACATTTATTTAAATTGATATAAAAAATTTTGAACCATGTGATTATTCATATTTTTATGTTCCCATTTTTACCCTTATTCAGATGAGCTCGCCAACGTTTGGTCTGCTGTAAGAGGTCCCATTTCTGTTGAAAAACATGTGGACAAGAAACTATGGATTTCACCTTTCTTTCGAGTAAGCCCTTTATTTATTTAATTTTCTGTCTTATTAGCAAAATAAAAAGAAAAAACTTTACATAAATCTAGTCACCAAACAATGTTAGCACCTAATAAGTCCACTTGCACAATATATTTAATTATTCATTTTCTTAGAAAAGTTGCTCACATTCTGATTTTTTGGGTTAAAATTTAGAGACTTTGTTTCAATCCGACTATTATAGTAGATTTGTTTTCTTGAATATGATGGCCGGAGACATCCAGTCTATTAATGATAGACCGATATCAAAGTTGAGGAATATCAGCTTATCACTAATGTACTTTGATATTGTGATATTGGTGATAGGAGTATATCAAATTTCTACTATTTGTACAAGTATTTATTATAGTATTGTTGATAGACTTTATAAGTTTAAATGTGACAGAACCAATCACTAATAGACTTTTATACACAATTTAGTTGGTTTTAGAAATTTTGATTTAGTCTTCTAATTTGGCTAAGCCTCATAAACACAATTATTAACATAATTTTTGTGAGGTAATGGGTTGATTTTGGCTAGCAAATATTAGTTTTTTTTTTCTTTCTTTTTAATATAATGTGAAACCCATAAGAAGACGACTAAAAGGAATAAAAGTGAAAAAAATATAAATAAGAGATATATTACAAATTCCTCAATAACTTCAACTCCTCACTGCCTTGAAATTTCTAGGCATTGAAGCTTTGCCCGAATGGTTAGGAAAAATTGTATCTTTGCAAACACTCAGTCTTTTTAATTGCAAAAATTTAAAACGACTGCCTTCTACAGAAGCTATGCTATGTCTCACCAAATTAAGTCAATTGTTTGCTTGTCAATGTCCACAACTACTACTTGGCAAAGGTGACCCAGAGCGGGCAAAACTTTCCCACCTTCCAAAAATTATGGTTGATCTCTATTGTTATCAGAGTCCTCTTTAGTTTTTGTCGGTTGATTTTTACTCTTGAAAGAAATTGTAGTAAACTATTCAGTTGAATTTTCTTTTAGTTTTCCATTTATAAACTATACATAAGTTCTTGTTTTAATGCATGCAAATTGTGATTGAGGATCATAATCTCTATTTACTAACCTCTCTTGTGGCTTTTAATTAATTAAATATTGTTAGATTATATAAAATTAAATTTACTTTCACCCGTCAACTTAAGCGTTTGAGTCAATTGACGATTTAAGATGGTTTTAGAACAGGTGGTCTATTGAAGTCCTGTGTTCATGGTATAATAATATACACATTAAAAATCCCATGTGTGTTTGAATGGTAGTGGTACATGTTAAAGACATTATTAAGGTGTTAGTTAGTTAGATGATTAGTTGCAAATTTGTTATTCTCTTATATGCCATCTGTATGTATCTTTATTTAAGGATTAAGTGGAGATTATCAGTACAAGCCACTAATATTTTTCTCTCAGATTCCAAATTCAATATGGTATAAAAAAAAAAAAATCTTTTCCCACTCTTCGTTCTTCCCTTTTCGAAATAATGAATTTGCTTTGAGAAACTAAAGTCCTGTTCCTTTGAGAACTACTTTCATCTCTTTTTTCAATCGTGGATCCAAAAATTCTTGATAGGGCATAATTTCATATAAATTTAGAAACTTAGTATATATATACTTTTAAATTTGTTATACATGTATTAAACAATTTAAAAATTAAATAATATATATATAGTTATACATAAAAATAAGAGAATTTGCGCTGGCTATCAAACTAAGGATAGAATATTGAAGGCATGTCTCCTACTTTTTACATTTTGTAGATATGTCATTTTATTAAAATCCTATTTTTTATTTCTTCGTAATTCCCAATTTGCCCCCAGCTATTTATTACATTCTTTCAGGTATGGAACCCTACTTCTCTCTTCCTTCTTTTGCGCATTCTTCCCTTTCTTCTCCTTTCTCCCACCCCATCTCTATCTTTTTCTTCTTTTTACTCCTTCTTTTGTTTCTTCTCACTAATAAGCCTCCTTCGGTGAGTTTTTTTTTTTTTTTTTTTTTTTTTTTTTTTTTTTTTTTTTTTTTAATTACAATGGTCTTAAATTTTGGCTATGGATATTGCAGAATTTTATGAGTTGGATTTTTTTTTTTGGGTGATTGAGATAGTTGATGTTGCTCACGAGAAGATCGAGTTCAAGAAAGGTCTTATTATCCATGTTCTTGACCAAATAGTGGTTGAAGTGCGATTTTTTTTTTTTTAATTTTTGCTAATATATATATATAGGAGAATGAGATATACGTTTCATATTTTTACTTCGTTTTTTATTTGCAATTGAAGCAATATTTTTTTTATTTTATTGGAAGTGAGATGATTTAAAGATTTGGATTTGGTTGTAGTGCATTTTCAGTCAGCCTATTTAGCAATCAGATGGCAAGAAGATCTTCTTTATGATGACCTTTCTTCACGACTCAAAGAACCTCAAATCACGGTTTTTTTCCTTTGTTGTTTTCTTTTGTTATTATTATTATTATTTTTAACTTTCTCCTTTCTCAATTTTTAAACTAATTGACAAAAAAATAAAATAAAATAGAAGGTAATCAAATTATGTTAAAAAACTATTAACTAATTGTCAAAAATTAGAAAGTAATCAGATGACAAAGAATATAAGAATATAAGAATATAGCAATGAGAAGGCAATCAAATGACTATCAGAAACTATTAAATAATTGACAAAAATCTAATAACAATCAGATAGCTATAGGTTTCATTGGCAATCAGTATTAGATAGTAATTGATAATGAGTATCATACAGTAATCAGACAACAATTAGATAATAATCAGTATCATTGACAAGAAGATAACAAGCAATATTATATAACAATTTAACAACGATCAGATAATAAATCAATATAAGTAGCAATCAGTATAAGATAACAATCAAATAGTAATCAGATAACAAATAACAATTAGTATTATTGACAATGACGATCAGATGCAATAACGCATTTTTAACTGTGAGGGCATTTTGATTATCGGACTATTTCAATTGGATTGAGCTTGTTATTTAGTCATTTCTGCAAAATTCATATATTCATACTATGGACCTAATTTTAGTATTCTTTTTTGACAATCTTGCAACTGCCCCTAACAAAATCAAAGAGTGGTTCAATTGTCGGCCACAGCTGGAAACCCATTATATTGTATTTGGGCAAAAGACCTTTTTTCTTCGATGGCTGATTTATGTTTTCAATTGTTTTTGTGTTATTTTTATTTCCTCAATTTTTTCTATTAGACACACACTGTAGGAGCGATATAATAGCTTTTAATTATAGGCTTATTGCACCAGTATAAAATGGTATAAAAAATCTTAAATTATAAATTTAATATTTTTTTAGGGAAATTTTTACAGATAAAAAAAATGTCACTATTTACAAAAAATAACAAAAAAAAAAAAAAATACTGATAGACATTGATAAGACTTCTATCAGCATCTATTAGTGATAGACTTCTATCAGCATCTATTAGTGATAGACTTCTATCATTTCTATCACTGATTGGTTGCTTGGGACATTTTAGTTAGCTTTTCTAATTAAAATTGGTTAAGTGTAAAGCAATCAATAAAGTTCGGTAAAGAGAATTCGATGAACAAATATCTTGAATAGGAAAATTCCTTAACAACTCAAGCTAGATATTTAATATTAAATGTTAACTTTTTGCTCTTTGTATTTTAATTTTATGCAAATTATTATTATTGCAACAAATCAATTCCAAACCCTCCTTTGGTTACCTCGGGCCGTAAATCGTTTAATTGAGAAAATCTGTGTGCTCCATGTGTTCAATCGTGCTACCACTACTACATTTTAATGGATACGGTTAAATTATTTGGTCCGAAATTGGACGACGAATTCCGCTCGACCACAATGTTTATGCTTAGTGTGTTTGTCGAAAAAGAGATACTGAGTTTATGTTTGTGGCGACATGTTCTTTCATTACATTCTTGTAAGAACATTTCAGTAGTGTGAAGTTATTCGATCTTAGAGGAGCCTAAAATGATTCTACTTGAAAAGAAGTTCTCAAGCTTAGGAGAGCCTAAATTCTGGTGAACGGAGTTCACAATGAGTCTCACACACATGGGGAGAGTCTAAGTGTAGTACCACTAAGATTAAAAAATTTAGGGGAACCTAAGTTCTATAGAGAGGGAGTCTCATATCTAGTTACTATGCTCATCTTTGTACATCCTACTAAATTGTTCAATCATAGCTAGTCACGTGTCAATTTTTTCTTATATATTTTAAATATTATTTTGTGTGTGAGATGAGAATGAGATGCGTAGAAACCCAAGTATTACTCTTAATCCATTTACAATTATTTTACCTGTTTAACTATTTTGTTTCTAAAATTTTTTATCACTAGATTTCTTGCTTTCCAATCTAGTTTAGAAAAACTTAACCAAATTTTGAAAGAAAAAAAAAAGTTTTTAATTTTTCTTTTTTTTTTTTTTTAACAGAAGAATTAAATCTAAAATCCAACTATCAATCAAAATGGTCTTTGTAAGTCAACGTGGACTAGAGACAAAGGAAGCTGCATAGAAATTAAATGTGGGGTAGGAAAAATAAATTAATTTCGTGGCATTGTCATACCATACCTAACCTAACATAACAAACAAATAAATAAAAATAGATAAATAAATAAAAAATAGAAATGCTTAAAAATTACTTCTTAATGTTTAGTTAATAACAATTTAGTCTTAGAAAATTACTATAAATTAAAAAATATCAAACTATTTATAAATATTGAAAAATTTCACTGTCTGTTAGGATAGAGCGCGATAGACTTTAGACTTCTATCACTTAGTGATAGAAGTCTATCATAGTCTATCGCCCAATGATAGAAGTTTATCACTGATAAATAGTGCAATTTTTCTATATTTCTAAATAGTTTGACTCATTTTGCTATATTTGAAAACAACCATTTAATTTTTGTATTTTCAAATTTATAACAATTTAGTTTATGCATTTTGATAAGTATCAATTTAGTCATTGTATTTTATAATTTGTAACAATTTAGTTCTTATTGTAACAAATTAAATACTATTGAGTTTGATAAAACTTTTTACATTTGTACTTCGATAAACTGATTAAGATATGGTTTGTTTAAAAATTATAAATACTAAGTCAATACATTACACGATCAAATTTGACAATTAAGTTTGATGAGATTTTTCACCATAGAGATTAAAATGTAATAAATTTAAATATATAAGAACGAAGTTGTTATAATTTTGAAAGTATATAAATATTAAATTGTTATATTCTAAATCCAAAAACTAAATTATTATCAATATAAAAGTACAAGACAAATAGTTACAGTTAGAAGAAAGCTCTCTTGGCAATATTAAAAAATTTAAATGCATAAGAATTTGTTATGTTTTGTTGTGTTTTACTTTGTATGAATTTGTTATGTTTTAAGAATGAAAAATAATTAAGCATTTTTTAGTGTTAAAAATTATATTTCAATGGAGTATGATTGGGAATTAAAAAAAAATAAAAATGCAAAAGAATCTAATGCAAAATCAATTTGTTTAGAAAAATTGCATCATACTCAACTCAATTCAACTCAACTTTGTCTCAAATACAAACTTTCTGATTCAACTCAACTCAGGCCAACTTTGCATCCCAAACACAGATAATCTAACTTTCTATATAATTATTATCAACTCAACTCGACTCAACTATGCGCGCCAAATTTCTCCTAAATGGTGATGGTGGACATTTCATATATCTTTTGTCCTAAATTGAAAACTCATCCTAAAAGTCTTTAATACCCCAATAATTTTCCTATTTTTGACAATTTTCCCTAATAGTGATATTTCTTTTAAAAAATGGACAATCAAATTTATTTGTCAACTGATCAAATGAAATTGTCAAATATTCTAATAAGATAAATTTGTCATCTCATCATTTAACCGTCCAGTCAAGTACATTCTATTTAAAGTTAAGTCAAAACCATTTAGAATTGTTTTGTAAACTTAGGAGACTAAAGTGTATATTTTGAAACGGACTAAGTAGACATCATCGTGCATGTTTGAAAGTGATTTTGAAGTTGTTAAAATCACTTTTGTCATATTCAAAAGTATTTCAAAACATGTCTTTAATTACTCAAAAATAATTTAATATTTAATTTTATACTCTTAAATGTAATTTTTTGTCATAAAAAAAAATAGTTTTGAATGATCGAAAAAAGCTTTTAAGTAGTTTTTAAAATGTCAAAAGTGAATCTTCTCCATTTCTAGTTGATCAAAAGTGCATTATGCTCTAAAAACAATCCAAATGCATTTTGCCATTTAAAACACTGACCTCTTAAATAATTAATGCTGAAGAAAAATAAACTGTTTATTTCGAGTGTAGGTATCAACCTCTCGGCCACCGGTGGACATGATCCATGTGTCTGACGATTGGGCTAAGGATGGTTTATAATGATTGGAATGTTAATTTTTAAAACAAATATCAATTTATATTCTTATATTTTGGAGTTATATCAATTTAAGTTTCAAATTAATAAGTGTATCAATTTAAACCCTGAATTTTCATGAGGGTGTCAATTTAAATTGATATACTTATAAAAGTTCAAGATTTTAATTGATCTAATTATTATTTTGGGGTTTAAATTGATACAACCTCTAAAGTTCATGGTCTAAATTGATATAATTATTAATTCATGGTTTAAATTGATACAACCCTCGAAGTATAAATTTATATTTGCCATAATTTTTTATATGTAAATATTTAAAGAAAAATTAATATAAACAGAAAAAATATCAAACTATTTATAAATATAGGAAAATTTCAATGTGTATTAACGATAGATCGCAATAGACTTCTATTGCTGTCTATCGCTCAAGCGATAGAATTCTATCAAGGTGTATCGTTGATAGACAATAAAATTTTTCTATATTTATAAATAGTTTGATTCATTTTTCAATATTGAAAAGCAAATTTAAAAGTCATTTAATACACCAAACAGAAAAAAAAAAATCATTAATTCTGTCGAAGCCCATCGAGAATCTATTACTTTTCATTTATTTCCATCTCTTCGCCCCAATTCTCTCTTTCTCATTTCATGTTTTACTCTCTTCTTCTTCTTTTCTTATCTAAATTTCTTTTTGTTCATTTTTCACGTGGGGATAGGAGAGGCACCTAATTAAGATTCTATGAATGTTGCATTTATTCAAAACTTCTTATATGAAAATGCTTTGGCTGATTGGTCAATGGGTCATAGAAATATAGATTGGGCCTCTTCCTTATCCTTTATTCGAGTTTTGTTCGAGGCATATTATTGTTATTTTTATTTATGTACTTTTTATTTGGGTTGTTTTCAAATATAGAAAAATGAATCAAATTATTTATAACTATAGAAAATTTTTACAGGCTATCAGTGATAGATCGCGATAAAGCGATAAAATTCTATCGCGGTCTATCACTCATAGATAGTGAAATTTTTCTATATTTGTAAATAATTTTTTATTTTTTTTTTTTGTTTTTAGTAATTTCTCTTTTTTGTTCTAGTTTATATATTGTTATAATTTCCAATTTTTCCATTTTGCAACTCAACTCATTTTTTTTAGAAAAATTGCAATGGATGACAATTTAAGAATAGTATTTTGCAACTATGTCTTCTACTTTTGAGATTTTGTAAATATGTCACTCAACCAGAACACCTAAAAAAATTTACTGAAATCCAGCGATTAAGCCGCAACAATGCTTCAGACGGTGGCGGACCAACGATGTCGACGATAGGTCGTGCAGCAGAGCAAGGAGAGGTTGAACGGGACTTGATGGCTGTGGGTGAAGGCGACAACGTCTAGAGACAGATCAACGAGTACTAGATCTGCATGCGGATGGTAATTTTGAGATGACGACTTGTGATCAGCGTCGCGATCTGTTGAGCTGCTTGTCTTCGTCGTACCATCGATCGCCAGCCACCACTTGTTGATTGCTGCTTGTCGTGGTTGATAACTTCATTTGCAAGTTTCTCTCTCTCCTCTCTTCTCTCTCCCTCTCTATGCGGCAACCCCTCCCCTTTTCAACTTAAGGTTATACATAAAATAACCCTAATTGAATGAAGATTCATTTAATTACAAAATTGTTACAAGCCTTTATTTACTTAAATGACCTTAAATTTAAAACACTTAAATAACTAGTCATTTTCAACCGTGTATGAATAGTATATCAAGTATCTATTAGTAGTGTATCAAATGTATATTAGTGGTGTATCAAGAGTATCAAGTGTATATCAGTAGGGTATCAAGTGTATCAAGTATATATCAGTAGTTTATCAAGGATATCAAGTGTATATCAGCAGCGTATCAAGTGTATATCAGCAGCGTATCAAGTGTATATTAGTGGTGTATAGGTGTATCAAGGGTACATCAGTAGAATGAAGGTGAAACTTGGGTTGTGCTTCTTTTTTTTGTTGCTATTTTTACAAAACTAAAAGGTTTAGGCTATGGGCCTAATATTAGTAGCTTGTTTTGTCCATTTTGCAACTAGCCCTTGCTTTTATGTATAACTATATATTATTTAACTTTTAAATTTTTAATAAATATATATTGTTTTTATATTACACATGAAACCAGTTTAAAGAATTAATTCTATTTTTAATTTTTCCCACATATAGATACATATACAAATATAGGAATATCTTTTATTATTTAATAAATTATTTTAGTAATATTAATTGTTTTAACTTAGTTTCATTTTAAGAAATTTTAATAACTATTTTAAATTTCTTGTTTTCTTAAATATTTGGCTGGATAATTTCAGAAACGTTTATTGTAATTTTGTATACTTAATAGACTACATAATTGAGATGTTATATCAATGTGTTTTATATTTATACAAATACTAAACTTATTTCTAAAATTTGAAAACTGTCTTATAAATCTTTAAATTTTTAATTTTTTATCTAATAAGTCACAAATGTCTAACATATTAAGGATGTTTTCAAGTATAGTAAAATGAGCCAAAATATTTACAAATATAGCAAAATGTCACTGTCTATCAATTATAGACACTAATAGGACAACTATCATCTATAGTGATAGACATTGATAGATGTCCATTAGTGTTTATTATTAATAGACAATGACATTTTGTTATATTTAAAAAAATTTCCAACAATTTTATCATTTAAAACAGTTACCCAACATATTATGAACTTTCAATTTTGTATCCAATAGGTTTCAAACATATTCAAAAAGATTTTAAATTAATTATTTTATTGGAGAAAAAAAATTAATTTTGTATCTAACAGAGCCTTAAAATTTTAATTTAAGAAATTATAGATAGTATATTGAGTTTTTTGAAGAAAAAAATATAATAGAACTTATTAGTTAAATTTTATATATGATAAAACAATTAATTTTTTTAAATTTTTTGAATATATATATGTGTAAGAGACCTATTAAATATAAATTTGACTAGAAATCTATCAAACACGATAAAAAGTTTAAAAACTTAATATACCTATTTTAAAATTTAAACACTAAATATAGAGAAGAAGAAAAAGAAAACATTGAAAGATCAACATTCTCAATGCTCTCTCCTTATGTTTGTCTCTACATGTTGGGTTGGTCGATGGAGCATATAATAAATTACTTCTGTGTTTTGAACACTTTTTATTTTTCTTATGCAGTTACAAGAGTTCCAAGAGATTTCATTCCTTTTATTTTTTTTTTCTAAAAAAAAAATATTTTCCAAGTTGTTTATTTGTTTTATGATACTTGTATCGCTGTTTCAAAAGAGAGTTGTGTGAATTTTTAATGCGTATATTATTATATCATGAACACATGACTATTTTAGACCACCTGCTTTAAAACCATCTTAAATCACCAATTGACTCAAAAGCTTAAGTTGGTGGGTGAATGTAAATTTAATTTTATATAATCTAATAGTATTTAATTAATTAAAAGCCACAAAGAGAGAAGTTAGTAAACAGAGATTATGATCCTCAATCACAATTTGCATGCATTGAAACAAGAACTTGTGTATAGTTTATAAATGGAAAACTAAAAGAGGATTCAACTGAATAGTTTACTATAATTTCCTTCAAGAGTGAAAATCAACCGACAAAAACTAAAGAAGACTCTGATAACAATAGAGATCAACCCTAATTTTTGGAAGGTGGGAAAGTTTTGCCCGCTCTGGGTCACCTTCGCCAAGTAGTAGCTGCGGGCATTTACAAGCAAACAATCGACTTAATTTGGTGAGACGAAGCATTGCTTCTGTAGAAGTTAGTCGTTTCAAAGTTTTGCAATTATAAAGACTGAGCGTTTGCAAAGATACAATGTCTCCTAACCATTCGGGCAAAGCTTCAATGCCTCCAAAATCTTCAATGCCCAGAAATTTCAGGACAGTGAGGAGTTGAAGTTGTTGAGGAATTTGTGTTACACTATTGCTCAACTCATCCATAGCTAAATAAAGTTGTTGAAGGGAAGGAAGGTGGTGGAGGAAGCTAAAATTATAATTCTGCATGCATCCAACAATTTTGATTGCCTTCAAATTCATGAGTTGGCCTAACTCTTCTTTTGGCAATTTGTCCAATGGACCAATGTTTAAATGAGACAATTTGTGCTTATTTCCCAAATTTATGCTCAAATTTGAACAGTTATCTATTTTCACTCTTTGAGTGGAACCACAAAAGTGTAGCCTATTTGGCAGTTTTGTCAATTTGTTACAGTGTGAAATGCTCAACTCTTCAAGGTGTTGGACATCATTCTCATCACAACCACCAAAAACATCTGGAATACATAATAATTTGGGACATCTAGTAATCATCAAGCAATTTAGATATGGAAAAGTTGTAACATTTGATGATGCATCATCCCGTATTATTTTTTCCCACTCTTCTAAGTTGATCATACCACTGAGTACAAATCTTTCCAGCTTCGAGAAGAACGTCCTTTGGTTTGAATCATTTCCATAAAATTCGTTGTCAATACTTCGAACACCATGGAAGTCATAAATCTCAAGTTCCATTAGGTTGTTTAATTGTCCAAGCATTGGAAGCTTTTCACAATTTTCACAACCATGCAAATATATCACTCTTAAATGCTCAACAAAAAGAATCTTGTTACGCAAACGTGTTCCTGCAAAGTTGTGAATTTTTAATAATTGGAGATTTTTGTTTGGTTGAAGTTCTTCCAACACTTCCAAATCATTGTACCTATTATCTTTTCTTTCCACCGACCAACATAAGTGTAGCTCATTTAAGTTCTCCTTTTCTACCAAATCTGCTCTACGAGCTTCCTCTTTACTTTCCACTTTCTCCAGACACGTAAGTATCAAACTACCTTGCAAGTTCTTCAATGGACCCAATTCATTAATCTTACAACCTTTCTCAAACCCCACTACAAAATGAGACAATATTTGAAGTTGAGCCAATTGACTTAAATGTAGAAGTGTTTTCTTAACATTTCTGAAAAATTTCAAGTGTTTTAAACTTACTAGATTTGTGAAGTTCTTTGGAAAATCTTCAACCACTGTTTCATGAATCTTTAGTGTTTGCAAATTATAAAGCAAAACAATAGACTTTGGAAACTTTCTTATTGAATAACTTGAAATCTCAAGATATCTTAAGTATTTCAACTGACCAATTGACTCTGGAAACTTATCAGTAGAAGATAAAGACATCTTCAAAACACGCAAACAAACAAAGTTCTTTATCTTAACATCAAACACTCTCTGATCTACATTGCGAGGAATCTTTTGAACAAAATCAATCATGCGTAACTTGCATGCAACTTCTTTACTCCCCTTCTTCTGATGTTCAACCTTCTCCAACATATTGCTAGGATTTAATTGTAAATTTTGATCCCTTGAAATTGCAATTGCAATATCATGTACAAGATCATGCATCTTATAATATGTTGTAATTATCCTTGGTTCATTGGCATCTTGAAATAAGCAACGTGACAACAAGACTCTGAAGTATATATCTCCTACATTTTTCGTTGTTGTGTTGTTTCTTCCTTCTTGTGGTTGAAGAAAACCTTGTGCCAACCATATTTGAACTAGCTCTTGTTTTTCAAACACATAATCCTTTGGAAAATTTGAACAATAGGCAAAACATTGCTTTAATGAAGATGATGGTAGACGACCCACACTTAATTTTAATATAGATAAAACAAAATTTTCCTCTTGCAATGGAGTTCTTAGCACATTTTCCAACATTTTCACCCATCTCTCATCATCTCCTTCAAATTTGACTGCCCTTCCCAAAACTCGTGCAACCAATGGTAAGCCACCAATTTTTTTTTACCAACTCTTTTCGAACCATCTCTAAGTTTGAAGTCATTGATAGTCCACAAGCATTTGCACTTTCTTTAAATAAGGACCAACATTGGTCATCGGATAATTTACTTAAATGATGACTAGGACGTGTTTTCATGATTTTTGCAACATCAGCACTCCTTGTAGTCACAACGATACAATTTTCAGATTTTCCATTGATCCTTAGTAAACAATATTTCAACTCATCCCACAAAAAAGCATTTTCGTTCCAAACATCGTCAAGCACAAGAAAATATCTTTGCCCATGCATCTCTTTTTGAAGTTCACGAAGTAAGACCTCCTTACTATCCCATCCATTGGAAATGCCTTCTAGATTTTGTAAGATTTCTCGCAAAATCTTGTTGACGTATAAAAGGTTCAGACACGCATACCCATACAGTCTTATCAAAATGTTCTTTGATCATCTCATGATTGATAACTAACTTGGCCACAGTTGTTTTCCCCAATCCACCCATACCAACAATGGGCAAGATAGATGTTCCTGAAAACCCCATGCGAGACCAATTTGCTGAGCTGCAACCTTCAACACCTTCTTCAACGTTTCCTCCACAGCAAAAGTCCATAGGAAATCACCCATTGTGCAATCTAATGTTCTCTCTCACAAAATTTCTCAAAAGATTTGGAGAAGAATTACATCTAAATAATCCAAAATGGTCTTTGTAAGTCAACGTGAACTTGAGACAGAGGAAGCTGCATATAAAGTAAATGAAATGTGTGGTAGAAAATTAAATTAATTCCGTGGCTTATACATAAAAATTAGTTCCTAATCTTTAATTAGTATAATTTAATCTTTGTATTTTAAATTTGTAATAATTTAGTTTATCCATTTTATTAAGTATCAATTTAATCATTATATTTAATAATTTATAACAATTTAATTTTTATCGTAAAAAATACTATTGAGATTTAATGAAACTTTTTACACTTATACATTGATAAACGGATTAAGGGTTTAGTTTGTTTAGAAATTATAAAGACTAAGTTATTACCTTATATGATCAAATTTAACAATTAAGTTGATGAGATTTTTTACCTTTGAAATTAAAATGTAATATATTTAAATATAGAAGGACGAAATTATTATAAATTTGAAAGTATAAATATTAAATTATTATATGCAAAATTCAAAAACTAAATTATTATTATATATAAAAGTACAAGACAGATAGTTACAAACATAGTATTAAATTTTCATCGATATGCGGATATTTCCATCGATATTTGCACGTTTCCATGGGTTCGATATCGATATGAATGGTGAATTAATATTTCCATTATATCGTAGAAAAATCCACAAATCACAAAAAATAAGCATCAAAATACCACTAATATAAATATAATAGAAATAATAGAAATGTCTACTTATTTGAAAATAATAAAATGTTTATTTACTAATTTAAATTTATTTTAAAATTTTTTTGTTTTTATAAAATTTTCCATAAATATTCATCAAAATCGATATTTTCATCGAAAGTTTCGTAAAATTAAGATTTCGATATTTCCACCGATATCGATATTTTATACTTTAGTTACAAATCAGAATTAAAAACACGAGATGGTTATTTTCGTGATTATTTCAGGAAAAAGGGATTTTTAATTGAAAAAAAAAGTAAGTTGTTCCATCAGCCACTACTGGCGTGGCCACAGCTGGAAACCATTGTAGGTTTTTTTTTTTTTTTTTTTTTTTTTTTTTTTTTTATTTCCCAATTTTTCTATTAATTTAGACAATCAGTAAGACAAAGAAGTAACCCAACTTTTACGAAAATAATGTTATCTAAAATTCATATTTGGATTGAGCGTTTTGAGTTCGATTTGTAATACTAAACTTATTTCGTTTTGACAGTTTTTAACCAAGCTCTATTTTCTACCATTTTCATGTTTCACGATCTCATTTCTGTTTCCAACACTCATCTAATTCTCAGTAATTCTGGTTACATTACAACCTATCAAACAGTCCCTTAATTACAACACTGTTATAAAACGGTATAAAAATGTTAAATTATAAGTTTAGTATTTTTTTAAATAAAATATATAGTTTAGGGTGGGGTATTTAACATGTTAAATGCTAACCTTTTGAAGTGTTTTTTTTTTTAAAAAAAATGTTAAATGCTAAAGACACTAATTAGTAAGACCTTTCTTCTGCAAAGTTTGAGAATTTTATTAGTTCAAGAACCTTCAATTTTATGTCTACAACTTCTTAAACTTTCAATTTTATATTTAATAGATCCATAAATAAAAGGGCCTTGTTTGTTTCACAGATTTTCTCATGGAATTTCAAACATACATTTAATATTTTTGTTTGTTTCACAAAATTTCACTCTTTAATCCCATGATATTATTATTCAGTAAACTTTAAAACCCATTTGACATGAGTTTTTTAATACCTGCAAAATGGTGAGATTTTTATGTCAGAGAGATGAACAGTAAAAATATAACATAATTAATTAATAAATTAATATCATTTATTCATATTTTTATATGTGTAATTAGTTTTGTTTTTTTTCTATACACAATAATTTCTCTTATTTTAATTGATTAAGTAATTAATTAATATAACAATAAACTAAATAATGTGAAATTTAGTTGATGACTACATCAACTGGTCTATTGCATTTAATTAAATAATTATTTAATTTAAGTTTCTATATGCAAAATTAGTAAACTAAATACATATATTTAACTTTCAGACATTAATTATCTTTGCATATCCAAACATAGACATTATTATCACAAACATTTAAAATCCAGACATTCAAATCTCAAATATTTAATAACTATGCCGATGAAACAATATCTGCGATCCAAATGTCCCCTAAAAATATATAATATGTCCATCAACTTTCATTTTCGTCTAATAGGTCTCTAACGTATTAAAAAAATAAAATTAATTGTTATATATATATATATATATATATATATATATATATATATATATATATATTTTGAATATTTGACTATTGGAGCCTGCAAATCCAAAGATATATTAGATACAAAATTAAATGTTTTGAGGACCTATGAGAAACTCCTTAAAGTTTGGAAAAAAGAGAAAGAAAATGGATCTAAGTAAAATACAAATGTTAAACACAATCTTGTAGCATGATAAATGAAAAACAAAATTACTTATCATCCAACAATAGCAGTAGAGATAGTGAGACACAGAGAATGGTAATCCAGTTCGGTACAATATCATCTACGTCTGGGAAGCTAGTTGCTCGATGACAAGAAACTTCACTATATAAAAAGATCTTAGTAATTATAACGTAATACTTATTGATAGACTTCTTCTTTAGTGACGCATGTAGAACCTACTTTTTAATTAGTTTCAACTTAGGCTCTCTCTGAGTTTGAGATCCCTTCACTTCCATAATAATTGTTCTCCAAATTTTGAATGAGATCCCCCATATACAACGTGCCTAGGCTCTTCTTAAGTTTAGATCCCCTCACTACAATGATACTTAGGCTCCCTCTAAATGTGAGACCCCTTTACCTCCATAAGCAATCTTTTTCCAAGCTTTGATTGAGCTCCCCCTCAATACAATATCAAAAAACTCATCCCCATTTCTCTATTTGATTTTCTCCACTCACAAAAATCCAACTAAGTCTAGTTTGGCTACTGGAACAAACTCACAACATGGAAAAAGATAATAAAGTTTTTAATCACGATACATGAAGGTTGAGGCTTAGACAATCCTTAAGCTCAAAATTCTCAATGTACACATTTTCCTAATAAGGAGGCTAATCCTAAAATTAAAAAGATTACTTCACTAGTACAAAATTGGGCTTTAATGTCAGTTTAAAACTGACATCATAAAGGTACAATGTCAGTTGACAACCGACATCGAAGATCGTGTTATAAAAAGTTTTCAATGTTGGTTGTCTTTAATGTCGTTTTTAAACCGACATTATAGATGACTAAGATTTCAATGCCAATTATCTTCAATGTCAGTTTTCAACAGACATTGAAGACTATATTCAATGTCGGTTTTCAACCGACATTGAACACCATCTTTAATGTCGGTTTTTCACCTACTTTTTCTTGATAATTGTCCGACATTAAATGTATGCCATCGTTTTTTTATTGAAAAAATAAAAAAATAATAAATATTTTTTTTGCTGACGCACGTACAAATGAATAATATTTCTCTTTTACTTATACATTCACAAATCAATGAAATTTTAATTGCTTTCACCTATCCCCAATAAGTCACAAAAGAGGAATTGGATAATAATTTAACTCCAAAAACCAAGATAAAATATATTTGTCATCCAAATCAACTCCATATAGTTTAGACAACAAATCCCTACATATCAACCATGAAATATATATATATATATTCTACTTTGAACGAGTATACATGCTAAGTTGCACTTAAGAATAGAATTCAAAATAAATGAATTACAAAATGGTTAAAAATGACAAAATAAGTTGAAGATAAATGAGAAGTGTTAATACGATTCCTTCCCAACAAAAATGATAAAAGAGCAAGGAGACACTATTTTAAACACTAGTTGCACAAAACCACATTCATATTTGTATAGATAAACATGAATAAGGAGACACTATTTTCAACACTTGTCCGTTTCATGTCTTTCAACCAAAGATAAAGAACTTTTCAATACATAAGAATGTTGTCTAAAGGTTTGGAAATGAGGCAGGCGCAGACAACAACTAAAAAATATGCTCAGTGTTAGCAAAGCTTGGTGCAACAACTATGTATAAGAATGAAACACTAAAATTATTAGCCAAAGAGCAGAATGAAGGATGCTTAAATATTCCAACAATTTCTCAAATAACTCTGATTGAAGAAGGATTATGTATTTTCCAAAATCTTGAAACCACATGATTTTCTCAACAATGAGTATGTAAACTACAGGGCTAGGAATATTTGCATATAAAAATTACAAAAAAAAAAATAATCACAAAGGAAGCTGAATAGAAGAACGAAATTAGTATAGACACATTTTATTTAAAACTATATGTAAGCTTAAGTACAACGATGACAAAGTAACAAAATTCATGAACATAAACTCATTGGAAAACAAACATATGTATCATAGAAACTGCTTATCAAAATGAAGAGAAAATTAGTAATTGTAATCGAATAGAAAAGACAATAGTACAACCCAAACTTCAAATCACTGCCATTGATGAGTTGCGTGAGCTTTGCAACTTCTCATTTGCTCAATTCCTGCCAAGTTTATTGAAATCACAAGTTTGAAATTGAGAACTTAAAGTTTGTTCAAATTCTAACAATCTATTTATCACCTGCAAGTGTTTTCAAATTCAACACGTCAATGAAGAGATTTGTTCAAATGGATCTTGTATGTCATTAATTGTCCCCAACACAAGCAAAGTTCGCATTAAGTCTAGAGAATAACATGGTTTAGATGTCATGAACAACCAAAGGCAATGCCCCATTTAAGTCAACATAAAAAGCTATGATACATTGGTACTTAAAACAGTATCAATAACTATGTACCTACAGTTTTATAAATATGAGTAAGACAAAGATTTAGAGGTCTTCGTCCAACAATATACCTAGAAAATAAGCAAGTTTATTGTCAAGGTATGAAATATACAAAAGAAAAATAAATTAAAATGAGATAATAGGTGATTGGCCTCTAAAAAAAATAAATATAAGACTAAACTCAAAATATATTAACAAATTTGTGGTTATACAAAATTTAAGAAATGGTAATCAAATACAAATTAGTGGGACGTCTTAAGAAACCAACTTGTTGAAAACTAATGCACGGGCACTTTTGTTAACGTGTCACTCAAAGAAAACAAGTATAAAGCAGAAAATACTTCTATGTTAATTCACTTTACTCATTGAGTATGCAGATCAAATTAGAATAGGAAAAGAACAAGGTTCTTCGCAAACACCTAAGATCTACTAGAGTTGTTCCATAGTTCTTGACAATAAATTGCACAGGTCAGAAATTGTACTCTACTCTATCTAGCTTTTGAACCATGTAATCTAAAAAAACAAACAAATAAGTAACATTAAGAAACTAATAATCTCAACACAATAAGAATGTCAAACTAATTTATTTTTTCAAATCTTACCTTTGATATTCTAAAGGCATGAAGCTCCAATGCCAGAACTGTAAGCCCTCTTTTCTTTTACTCTATCTTGGAGGTATGAGGAAACTTACAGTTCGAGATTGAATTCAAGGACTCAAGGTTAACTTGATTTGGAACTGTTGTTAAGAGATATCGTTAGAAATTAAAAAAATTTGGACCGATGTTTTCTTTACTTAAGGAAAAGAAGGTAAGGGTCCGAGGTATAAATTTGAGCATAATGAACCTAATGGAGCTTGTTTAAGACATTTGAGGGTGAAGTAGACATGCTCGGGATAAGTCAAGGTCAAAGTCAACGGTAACGGTCAAAGTCAAAGTCAAATGAAAAAAGTCAACATTTAGGTAAATTGGTGAATTTTAGAGATTTTTGAGGTTCAAAAGGTAAATTTGTGATGCTGTGACTTTCTGGGCTTAGTTTGAACTGGAAATGAAGAGGAATTGAGCGGAAGGAAAGGGGTAGACCCGAGAGACAAGGAGAAAATGGGAAATTTAAGGACTTTTTGGATAAAATTGAGATTGGGATTTGATAAGAAAGGGTGCAATTAATCCGTGGACTGCAAGTAGGAGGTGGCAACCGAGAGAGAAGCTGAGAATTTTGGGCTTCGGGCTGGCCGACTTTACAAAAAGAAAAAAAAACAGAATTGGGGAAAGGGTGTGTTCGTGAGGAAAATTTGGGGAAAGCAGAGCTAATGTTTAAAGGAAGTTGAGAGGAAGGTTTCTGTATGTTTTAATTCAAGAATCGGGGTCAGAAAAGCAAGAAAAATGAAGAAAATCGTGGTGGCCGGAGCTGGACGTGAAAAACAGGGGAAGCTCGAATTTTTATGAAATTCGTGGAGTTAGGGGTTGATTCGAAGCTCCAAATTCAAAGGTAAGATAATTAGAAGTTCCTTCTAAAGTTTTATGGAAGTTATTTGGAGTTTGATTACCCAGAATTAACGTTTTAAAGTTTTGAAATTGTTCTCCGAAAAATAGGTGCTCGTGGAATGTTTGGTTGATTTCGGGAGTTCTAGGGCGTTTTGAGGCTCCAAATTTTGAGGTAAGCTAGTTTAGGTTATGGGTAAAAGGTTTTTATAAGTTAGTTTGAGTGGGTATGGCTGAAATGAGAGAATTTGGTCGTCGGAGGTGTCGCCGGAAGTGGTGGCCGAAATCTGGAAATTTTTAGGCTGGAGGTTGAAGATGAAGTCCTGTCTGTCCTCTGTTGTACATCATTAAAAGGGTAAAACGGTGGACTTTTATGTTGACCGTCCTTAAAGAGTTGACTTTTGCAATTTTAGTTAACTAAGATGGTTTTAAGCTTGTTTAAGGAACCAATTGGTATTATTAAGGTACTTTAACTCTAAAATTGGAAGAATTTGGGATTCTAAGTTAACTTTAAGGTTGATTAAGGGTTAATTTGTTAAGTAAACCCTGAATTGGATTATGACTAGTTGAAGGTTAATCAAAGGATTATTAACTTAATTTCAGGATAATCAGGAAACTAAGGAACGGGAAACTCGAAGAAAAGCCCAGTTAACAATGAGTGGTTTATTTTTAGTATTTGATATGAAAAGTATATAAGTATACTATGGTTTGTGAAACGTGTTGGCATAATCTATTTTACGTGACTTTGATTTCTGAACTGCTTTAAATAATGATTTCTGAATACTTATGATTTTATATGAATTTGAGATACTAAATGTAACTTGGAATCTGATATTGATTTATATGGGTTTAAATAAATCTGTTGATGGCGGTTTTGAGGTTTTGAGTGATTTGTGGAAATGGTTTCAAACTACTGAGTTTTGTACCCGAAGTCAGGCATCTTGGTACTGAAGGACTGGTTGAGAAGGTATCAAGGTGACCTGCATAACGATATCTAAGGACTTATGAGACGGTATCGGGACAGTCATGGATTGCAACATTTTATGGTTTTGATACTGAAGGACTGTTTGAGAAGGTATCAAAACCAGACGCCTAGTACTGAAGGACTGTTTGAGAAGGTATCAGGGTGGCCCAGATTAAGTACCTAAGGACTTATGAGACGGTACTAGCGCATCCATGAATTGTCGGTCTCTGTGCACATACGATCTTGATTATGGTTTTAGACGTTGTGTGCGTTGAGGTTTCTCCGCATCAACTGAGATTATGTAGGGTACCAGACTACAAAGGTTTTATGAAAGAAAATGTATTTATTTTTGGAGGTTTTATAATGTGATTTATCTGAAATATGATCATGCCATTGTTTGAATAAGTATGAGTTGAGCTATTTATGAATCTTATATATGTTCCCAATAATTTATCTAAATGTTTTGATAATTCACTGATGATTGTGAAAGAGAAAGCTTATGTTTCTATTAAATTACCACTCACTGGGCTTTAGCTCATGTTTTCCATGTTTTATGTTTTTTTTTCCCTCCAGGTAGCGACAAAGTTCTGGGTGCCTACTAAGCCAGAGTCTGCCACTGCAATTAGCACTTCATGTAGATCGAGTCTTCTTAGACTTTTGTATGTGTTTGGCATGTAGACATAAACTTGTTGTAATGAGTGAAGGGTGATGTCTGTTTGTAGTCGTTTGTTACTCTTTATAATAAGACTTGTAAATGCATGGATGAGTTTTGGGAAGAACAGGTACAGATAGATAGTAGATGTCATAAAAGGGTTGACATTTGCTATCTTCACATTCCTTCCTAGGTTAGGTAAGTACTCTGGGAGGGGGTGTGACAAGAACTCAAGGTATGCAAGCATCATCCAAATCTAAAGTTTCAGACATAAATAGAGAGGTGAGTTTCGACAGCAGCACAATAACTCACAAATAAATGTTGCAGAGGCATAGGAAATCCTAACTAATACACAGATCTGAATGCATCTGTGACGAACGGAAGTTACAACGATGAAACAAAAAAAAAAAGAAACCGATGAAGTTTCAGATCTGCACGAAACTGGAAACGAAGCTCGAACTATTTAAACTGCTGGATGAATGTGTGAGCGGAGGTCGACGAAGATGGGGGTCGTGCAAAGGCAAAGAAGAAGAAGAAGATGGGGGTCGTGCAATGGGGGTTGTGCGAAGAAGAAAAAGATGGGGGTTGTGCAAAGAAGAAGAAGAAGAAGATTCGGAGGAGGGAGGAAGGGTTCGTGGCGTGTAGAAGAATGGAAGGGGGTGGAATAGGTTTAATTTCCTTTTTTTTCTCTTTTACTAAAAAAGAGTATATAATTTCTTTTTGTTTTGTTTTACTAAAAAAAGAGAATATATAAAAAGAAAGAAGGAAAGAAATATATATATATATATATATTATTTTAATCTTTATTTTGTAATTGATAATTTGGGAAGGAGGGAAACAAAATTTAAGAGGGAAATGAAAATGGGGAAAGGAGGGAAACAAAAAAAAAATGAAGATTAAAAGATTGTGTGAGATTCAAAAGAGAGGGTCACGTACAATGTCGGTTTTAAACCGACATTGTAGGCTTATCTATTATGTCGGTTTAAAACCGACATTAAAGATCCGTTTTTTTTTTTTTTAGAAATCGACATTATACATCTATTTTTAATTTTTTCAACCGACATCAAAGCCTAGATTTCTTGTAGTGCTTATATACAAATATATAGCTTTGAGAAGATCTTCAAGGAAGACATAAATTATCTCTACAAGAAAAAAAAAAAAAAGGCAGGCCACGAAATTTGCAAAATCATGTTGAGGAAAAAATATTTTACATAATTTGTTGCTCATCACATAAGAATGTTGACATCATGCATGATCTGTTGCAAAACATGTTGCTCAAGTTTTGTCTGTAATAAAATCAACTAATCGTACTGCAATAACAAAGTTTAAGTACCTATTTGATGTATAATTAAAATTAGTTAAAAGACTTAATAGACACTTTTAAAAGTTCATTAATCAAATAAAATACAAGCCTAAGAGTTTATGAACTAAATTTGTAATTTAATCTATAAAAGAAGGCCAAGGATAACAATTAAAAAAAAAATTGGAGGTGATATTTGTGCCCGACATTTTCATCAATACTTTCGTAAAATCAAAACCTGGACGTTTTTCTATAACGACATACAACGCTGATATTTGGGACATTCATTAATTTTCAACTCTTTAAGATAGGCGATAGGTTAGATCTAGCATGTTAAATCGTTAATCAATTATGCATGAAAGTGATGAGATCAATCGAGATTAACAATGAAGGAATTTATTGTTAAGCCTAATTAATTAATTTTATGAAAGTGAATTAATAGTTAGGAGTTGAACTCGAAAGTGGATGCATTGATATTAGACTTCTAGGTCTATAGTTAGCATAAAATTAATCTAAGGCTTAAACGTACATTCAATTTGGTTAATCCATTAATGAATTCATTACCCTAAACCGTGTCTTTGTCTAGTATCGCCCCATTTGTTACCATTATTTGTTGTTTAGGTATTAGTTTAGTTTAGGTTTTATCGCAGTTCGGTCCTCTAGATAAAATTAGAAGAATATCAGGGTAGCTAAAATAATTGAAAACCAATTTCCCAGAGGACGATACTCAATCTCTTGATTATTTTAACTATATCATTATTCGACATGTGTGCTTGCGTGCATCACATATGAACCCTTCCTGACTAAGAACATAAACTGTTCATGATCAATTAGGGCTTCTACTACTATAAGGGCATGGTCTTCGAGTTGAAAATCGTTAGGGTTGCGTACTAGCACATAGTCAACAAGCTTTTTGCTCGACATATTGAATGGTACATTGAAGTTTCTAGTACTACGAGAGTATTGTACTCCTTTTGTTCTAACTATAATTTTGTTTTTATGAACATATATTTTGGTAGTGGACCCCACCTCTATTTTAAAAGATGCTGACATAATAACGAATTAATGGAAATAGTACCCATACTATAGTTGTATAGAAAAATTTTCATACATTGAAACTAACAACCTTTACCACATATATTACTATTTTACAAGTGATCACGCGTCACATTTTTGTTTTCATTAAACGAAAAATACTTGACAGAAAGATAGTTTTAAAATAAATTTAAAGTTCAAGAATAGAAACGAAACATTCTAACGTTTTAGAGTATTTATTGATGTATACTCTAAACATAAAATAAAATAAATTTAATAAAACTTGAATAATGTAAATAAAAATGCTAAAATAGTTGAAACAATTATTGCATTGTTAAAATTATCATAAAATAAAGTTAAGGGCATCGTGTGAATAAACTTTTTTTTTTTTTTTGGGGTAATAGTATTCTTATCAATAATTGGTGGTAGGTGGTAAGAAAAATGATGATAAAATTGGACTATATTTCAAAGTTAATAGTCATAAAAATGATGATAAATGTGAAATAAAATTCCAAAGTTAATGGTTTGTGGGTCCAAAGTAGATAAAAGCTAAAACAAAACAGTCAAAACTAATATCGCTATAGCTTTATTGCTAATTGAGCTATTCAGTGGCAGATTTATTAAAAGGCCAGGGACAGAACAAAAATTATGAAAAATTTTTTTTTTTTAAATTTTTTTTTGGTTAAATTAAAAAAATTGCTATAGCTTTAAACTTTTAAAAGTTTCAAAAATATCCTTAAACTTTTAAAAAGAGTTCGAAAATATCCATACCGTTAGTTTTGGATGGAAATCGTTAAAGTTTTGTTTCAAAAATACCTCTGAACTTTTCAAAAGTTTTAAAAATACTCTTAACTAAAAAAAAAAAGGTTTAAAAATACCTTCACCATAAGTTTATGAATAGAAACCGTTAAAACCTAGTTGCAAAAATAATTTTAAAATAATAATTAAAAAAAAAGTTTAAATTTGTTTCTAACATTAATATGGTGATCAATTGTATGAATTTTTCTTCAGTTCAAAAAGAATGAACTTTAAAACAAATTATAAAAATATCATCATTTTTTTCATATAAGTACTCTGATTTTCTTCTTTAATTTTCTAATATAATTCTCAACTTACACCACTTTCCTCACCAACTAAAAATTTTAAGTTAAAACATAAAATTCCACAAAATTCTAAAATCAAAATCTCCCCTTAAACATTTTAGTCTAAAAATTTTGGTTGGTGAAAAAATTGATGTAAGTTAAGAATTAGAAAATTAACAAATAAGAGTATTTATATGAAAAAAAATAGGATATCTATATAATTTGCTTTAAAATTCATTCTTTTCCAACTTAAGAAAACTTCAAACAAATTGATCACTACACTAACGTTCTTGATATTCCAATGAATCGAGTCAAATCTCTACGAAAGCTTCAAAATGGTAGAGACTCGTGCTGATAACGTATTGTAAAATATGAACAAAACAAGAACAGAAGAAGAACAAAAAAAGAACAAAACAACAAAGTAGAGAGAATTAGAAAGTTGAGATAACAATTGAATTCAATTGTGGTGTATCTTACAAAGGCACCATTCCACACTATTTATAGGACATGAATGGTGTATGTTACATTATGGAATTCAATGGGAGGTTATGGATTTTGTAACTTATGTATGTTATGGATATCTACACTAAATATTACATTTACAATAGTATTTATATTTTTGCTTTTGTTCAATTGAAGACCAAAGTTGAATAGTTTTGTGCAATGATTTGCACACCACATTCTGCCCCCAACCCCAAATTTGAATCTCCAGAAGGCATCGAAAATTTTTTACAGATAGAAAAAATGTCAAACTATTTAGAGAAAATAGTAAAAAAAATACTAATAGACATTGATAAATTTCTATTAGCATCTTTCAGTGATAGACTTCTATCACAACTATCTAAAAATTTTGCTATTTTGTATAAATAGTTTCATTTAATTTCTATTTTTAAAAATTCTCATATATATTATAAGAATTATTCACCACACATATTTATATTTTTTTTCATTCTTAAAAAATGTATATAATATTTTAATTTTTAGTAGAGTTGAAATGGGTGAGAAAAACTTAATTCAATTTTAAATGTTTTGCACATATACATATAGAAATATATACAAATGTTATTGAATCTTTGTAAAATTATTTTACAAAAGTTGATTAAATGTTTTTTTTTTGTTTATATATTTAAGCAAATAATTCTCTAAAGATTGATTTCCTGTCATTAGCGGCATGGTCTTCATAGTATTCCTACAGTTAACGTTTATATATTACGAAGTTGTTCAGTTTTAAGGAGAGCTTGACGCTAATTCTATTTGAGAAAGATTTCTCAAGCTTAAGTGTTGCATCACTAATCTTTATATATTTAAGGGAGCCTAAGTCCAAGTGAGAAGGAGTCTCACATCTAGGAGGAGTATAGGTGATTAGATAAATTAGGTTCTACGTGTGTCACTGTAATATTTGCTATTTAATAGATAAGTACAACGTTGTAATCGCTCAACTTTTATATATTAGTGGATTATCTTTCATGGACATTCTACCCTCAGACGTAGGTGGTTTATCACCAAAATGGGTTACTAATTCCTATGTGTTTATTCTTATTATCTATTTGTTGTTGTCTCTGGTTTTGCTAGGACGTCTTGTGTGACACCCGCATCTTATGTGAGGAACCACATTAAAAAATTTTAGATATCATAAATCAATGTATCTAAAATTACATTTATATAAAGGTTAAGTTACAAATTTAGTCTCTAAATTTTGGAAATTGTGTCTAATAAATTCCTAAACTTTCAATTTGACTCTAATCCCTTAAAAATGTCACGTTAATCTAAATTAGACTTCTACCAGTGTGTATCACAATTATCTAAAAATTTTGTTATTTTGTGTAAATAGTTTTCCAAATTTTTTTCTTTTTAAAATTTCCCTTAAAAATAATTAAACCTTTTTTAAATGGAAATAAAAATGGGTATCTAAACCATTTTATTTTAAGAAGCTATTACTATTGATTGATAACTTGTTTAAAGCATGTAAATATATTTCAAAAGACTATTTGAAGTTTTTTTCCCCCAAAATTAGAGGTTAATACTTAATAGATAGTTTAGACCTATTTTCTTAAACTAAGCAATAAGCACCTCAATTATGTGATATAATATTAGATTTTATGAATTTCCACTATTTTCAACCAAATAAAATTTCTAGATCTAAACAATTTTTTCCCCTCAAACTAGTTCAATGATATTTTAAAAAAAAAAAAAAAAAAAAAAAAAAAAAAAAACAAAAGTAGAAAAAGAAATAGGGAAAAAGATTAAAATGGGATTTATAAACATTTTTTTAAAACAAGAGTAGGTAGAAATTTGAAAGAGTATATGGAGGCACACACTTTGCATTCATTTCTATTTTTCTTTGTACTCATTTTCTCTCTTCTTTTTCTTTTGTTATCAAACATAAAATCAACCTTAACCTTAAGTTATCTTCTCAACTTTCTCTTGTACTCTTTCTCTCTTCTTTTTCTTTTGTTATCAAACATAAAATCAATCTTCTCAATCTTTCTCTTGTAATTAATTAATTTCAATTTCCTATGCCGATGCAGAGTTGCAAGACTCCTTCTCTGCCCCTTTTTTTTTTTTTCTAATTACTTTATAAATTGTTTATTGAAAAATTTTTAAAAATAGAAAAATAAGGGAAACTATTTACACAATATAACAAATTTTTTTATAATTGTGATAGACATTGATAGAAGTTTATTAGGGTTTATAAGTGATAGAAATGATAGAAGTCTGTCACTGATAGATGCTGATAGAAGTATATTAATATCTATCAGTGTTTTTTTTATTATTTTCTCTAAATAGTTTGACATTTTTTTTATTTGTAAAATTTTTTCTTGTTTATTTAATAGCTGAACGTACTTTTTGTGGCTTGTTTATAATATACTTTTGCCTAAAGAATTATGTGTGAACTTTACATGTTTTCATTAAACAAATGAAGCAATTAATTAATTACAAAGCGGGAGCAAATAATAATAATAATAATAATAATAATAATAATAATAATATCAATAAAATCATGAATCACAATTTGTGTACAATTGTATAAATGAAAAACTAAGAGAATTTGAGTGAAAAGTTTAATACATTTGCCTTTAGGGTGTGAAGTTGAAAACAAAAAGGGACTAATTAAACAAGATGAGATTTGGAAGGTGGGAAAGTTTTGCCCGCTCTATGTCGCCTTCGTCAAGTTGTAGCTTCGGACAACCAAAAACATTCATAAAACTTAATTTGGTGAGATGTAGCATTGCTTCTTTGGAAGGCAATTGTTTTAAATTTGAAAAATTCCTAAGGATGAGTTGCTCCAAAGATACAATGTTTTTGAACCATTCTGGCAATGCTTCAATACCATCAAAATCTTGTAGCCATAGAATTTGTAAAGCATTGAGATGCTGAAGTTGTTGAGGAAGTTGGGTTATACAGCTCAACTCATCCTCAATTAAACTGAGTATTGTGAGGGAAGAAAGGTGCATGAAAGGGCTAAAATCGTAATTTTGTAAACATCCCTCAATTGTCAATGTCGTCAAGTTGATGAGGTGGCATAGCCCTTGTGGCAGCTTGTCAAAGTGATGGATGGCTAAATCCTGCAACTCGTGATTATTTTGCAAATTTAAGCTCAAATCTGAAACTTTGGCAAGTTTCAAATTTTGAATGGAGTGGCAAAATTGTATCCCATTGGGAAGTTTCCTCAATTGCTGGCATTCTGAAATGGTCACTGATTCAAGGTGTTGGACATCATTCTCATCACAACCACCAAAAACACGTGGAATGTTTAATAATTTGGGACATCTATCAATTTCCAATTTTTTTAGATATGGAAAAGTTGTAACATTAGATGATGATGCACCTTCTGTTGTTATTTCTTCCCATTGCTCTAAGTTGATCATACTACCGAGTACAAACCTTTCTAGCTTTGGGAAGAACGTCTTTTGTTTTGAATCATTTCCATAGAATTCCTTGCCAATACTTCGGACACCATGGAAGAAAAAAATCTCAAGTTCCTTTAGGTTGTTTAATTGCCCAAGCATTGGAAGCTTTTCACAATTTTTACAACCCTTCAAACTTATCACTCTTAAATTCTCAACAAAAATCCTGTCAGGCAAACATTTGCTTCCAAATTTGCAGACTTTCAATGACTTGAGATTTCTATGTGGTTGAAGACCGTCCAACACTTCTAAATCATTGTCATTATTTTCTTTTCTATCTTCTGACCAATATAATTCTAACACATCTAACTTCTCCTTGTCCACCAAATTTGCTACTCGAGCTTCCTCTTTACTCTCCACTTTCTCTAAACAATAAAGTCTCAAACTACCTTGCAAGTTTTTCAAAGGACCCAGTTCCGAAATCTTATAACTCTTCTCAAGTCCGACTTCAAAAAATGACAACGTTTGAAGTTGATTCAACTTACTTAAATGTGCTGGCATTTTCATAACATCTATTGAAAACGTCAAATGTCTTAAACTTATCAGATCTGTGAAGTTCTTTGGAAAATCTTTAATATCTGAGGCTTCCATCTTTAGTGTTTGCAAATTATAAAGCAAAACAATAGAACTTGGAAGGTTTCTCATTAAAACACCTGAAATGTCTAGATATCTCAAGTGTTTCAACCTACCAATTGAATTTGCTAACTTCTCAGTTAAATGATTCATCTTCAAAACACGCAAACAAACAGAGTTGATCACAATCTTATCACAAAACACTTCCGGTATTCCTTTAGGAAATGTTGTATAGTCAACAATAATTGTGCGTAACTGGCTTGCAACTCCTTTACTCTTGTTTATCCAAAGTTCCTTGTTCAATAAGTTGCTCGAATCCAATTGCAATTTTTTATCCTTTGAAGCATAACATGAAACATCATGTATAAGATCATGCATCTTACCACCTATAATTCTTCCTTCATTATCTTCAAGGATGTCTTGAAATAAGCAGCGAGACAACAAGACGTTGAAGTAAATTTCTCCTACATTTTCCATCGTTATGTTGCTTCCTTCTTCTTGTGGTTGAATAAAACCCTGTGCCATCCACATTCGAACGAGTTCTTCTTTTTTAAACTCATGATCTTTTGGAAAATTTGAACAAAAAGCAAAACATTGCTTTAATGAAGATGATGGTAGACGATCCACACTTAATTTTAATATGGATAACGCCAAACGTTCCTCTTGTTGTGGAATGCTTACTACACTTTTCAACATTGTCACCCATCTCTCATCATTCCTTTCAAATTTTACCGCCCTTCCCAAGACTCTTGCAACCAATGGTATGCCACCAATTTTCTTAACCAACTCATCTCGAATTTCCTCCAAGCATGAAGTCTTTGATGGTTCATATGCATTTGCACTTTCCTTCAACAAGGACCAACATTGATCATCAGATAATTTGCATAAATGATGAGTAGGAAGTGTTTCCATAATTTTTGCAACATCAACACTCCTAGTTGTAACAAGGATGCTATTCTCAGTTTTTTCAGTGAGCCGCATCAAACAACATTTCAAATCATCCCACAAATGAGGAATGTCATTCCAAACATCATCAAGCACAAGAAAATATCTTTTCCCATGCATCTGATTTTTGAGTTTGTGAAGTAAGACTTCCTTATTGTCCCCTCCATTTGATCTACCTTCTAAATTTTTTAAGATTGCTTCCAAAATCTTATTGATAATAAAAGGTTCAGAAACACAAACCCATATAGTCTTATCAAAATGTTGTTTGATCATCTCATGATTGAAAACCAACTTCGCTAAAGTTGTTTTTCCTAACCCACCCATACCAACGATGGGCAAGATAGATGTAAGTTGTTGATTGCTAGCATCAATCACTTGTTTCACTATACTTTCAACTTCAACATCCCTTCCCACAATATTATGATCATCAAGCTCTGAGATTGTCTCTCGAAGCTGGCTAATAACATCAATCTCTGGTTCTACAGATCCATTACTGACTAGTCCCAAATGACTAGTCCCACCATAATGTTTTTCTAACAAATTCACAACATTCTTCATTTTTTTGGCCATGTTACGACGAAAGTGGTGTAAGTTGAGAATTATATTAGAAAATTAAAGAAGAAAATCAGAGTACTTATATGAAAAAAATGATGATATTTTTATAATTTGTTTTAAAGTTCATTCTTTTTGAACCGAAGAAAAATTCATACAATTGATCACCATATTAATGTTAGAAACAAATTTAAACTTTTTTTTAATTATTATTTTAAAATTATTTTTGCAACTAGGTTTTAACGGTTTCTATTCATAAACTTATGGTGAAGGTATTTTTAAACCTTTTTTTTTTTTAGTTAAGAGTATTTTTGAAACTTTTGAAAAGTTCAGAGGTATTTTTGAAACAAAACTTTAACGATTTCCATCCAAAACTAACGGTATGGATATTTTCGAACTCTTTTTAAAAGTTTAAGGATATTTTTGAAACTTTTAAAAGTTTAAAGCTATAGCAATTTTTTTAATTTAACCAAAAAAAAATTTAAAAAAAAAAAATTTTTCATAATTTTTGTTCTGTCCCTGGCCTTTTAATAAATCTGCCACTGAATAGCTCAATTAGCAATAAAGCTATAGCGATATTAGTTTTGACTGTTTTGTTTTAGCTTTTATCTACTTTGGACCCACAAACCATTAACTTTGGAATTTTATTTCACATTTATCATCATTTTTATGACTATTAACTTTGAAATATAGTCCAATTTTATCATCATTTTTCTTACCACCTACCACCAATTATTGATAAGAATACTATTACCCCAAAAAAAAAAAAAAGTTTATTCACACGATGCCCTTAACTTTATTTTATGATAATTTTAACAATGCAATAATTGTTTCAACTATTTTAGCATTTTTATTTACATTATTCAAGTTTTATTAAATTTATTTTATTTTATGTTTAGAGTATACATCAATAAATACTCTAAAACGTTAGAATGTTTCGTTTCTATTCTTGAACTTTAAATTTATTTTAAAACTATCTTTCTGTCAAGTATTTTTCGTTTAATGAAAACAAAAATGTGACGCGTGATCACTTGTAAAATAGTAATATATGTGGTAAAGGTTGTTAGTTTCAATGTATGAAAATTTTTCTATACAACTATAGTATGGGTACTATTTCCATTAATTCGTTATTATGTCAGCATCTTTTAAAATAGAGGTGGGGTCCACTACCAAAATATATGTTCATAAAAACAAAATTATAGTTAGAACAAAAGGAGTACAATACTCTCGTAGTACTAGAAACTTCAATGTACCATTCAATATGTCGAGCAAAAAGCTTGTTGACTATGTGCTAGTACGCAACCCTAACGATTTTCAACTCGAAGACCATGCCCTTATAGTAGTAGAAGCCCTAATTGATCATGAACAGTTTATGTTCTTAGTCAGGAAGGGTTCATATGTGATGCACGCAAGCACACATGTCGAATAATGATATAGTTAAAATAATCAAGAGATTGAGTATCGTCCTCTGGGAAATTGGTTTTCAATTATTTTAGCTACCCTGATATTCTTCTAATTTATCTAGGGGACCGAACTGTGATAAAATCTAAACTAAACTAATACCTAAAAAGTAAATAAATGGTAACAAATGGGGTGAGACTACACGAAGACACGTTCTAGGTTAATGACTTCATTAATGGATTAACCAAATTGATTGTTTAAACCTTAGATTAATTTTATGCTAACTATATAGACCTAGAAATCTAATATCTATGCATCATCTTTCGAGTTCAACCCCTTTCTAACTCCTAACTATTAATTTACTTTCATAAAATTAATTAATTAGGCCTAAATAAATTTCTTCATTGTTAATCTCAATTAATCTCATTATTTTCATGCTTAGTTGATTAACGATTTAACATGTTATATCTAACCTATCCCCCATCTTAAAAAGTTAAAAAATTAATGAATGTCCCAAATATCAATGTTGTATGTCATTATAGAAAAATGTCCTAGTTTTGATTTTACGAAAGTATTGATGAAAATGTCAGGCACAAATATCACCTCATACTTTTTATTTTTATTTTTATCCTTGGCCTTTTTTTATAGATTAAATTACAAATTTAGTTCATAAACTCTTAGGCTTGTATTTTATTTGATTCGTGAACTTTTAAAAATGTCTATTAAGTCTTTAAACTAATTTTAATTATACGTCAAATAGGTACTTAAACTTTGTTATTGCAGTATGATTAGCTGATTTTATTATAGACAAAACTTGAGCAACATGTTTTGCAACAGGTCATGTATCATGTCAACATTCTTATGTGATTGGGCAACAAATTATGTAAAAGATTTTTTCCTCAGCATGATTTTGCATATTTGTGGCCAACCTTCTTTTTTTTTTGTAGAGATAATTTATTTAGTCCTTAAAGATATTCTCAAAGCTATATATATGTATATAAGTAATCTTTTTTAATTTTAAGATTAATCTTCTTATTAGGAAAGTGTGTGCATTGAGAGTTTTGAGCTTAATAATTGTCTAAGCTTCAACCTTCATGTATCGTAATTAAAAACTTTATTATTTCTTTCCATGTTGTGAGTTTGTTTCAGTAGTCAACTAGACTTGGTTGGATTGTTGTGAGTGGAGAAAATCAAATAAAGAACTCGAGATGAGTTTTTTGATATTGTATTGAGGGGAGCTCAATCAAAGCTTGGAAAAAGATTGCTTATGGAGGTAAAGGGATCTCACATTTAGGGGGAGCCTAAGTATCATTGTAGTGAGGGGATCTCAAACTTAAGAGGAGCCTAGGCACGTTGTATATGGGGATCTCATACAAAATTTGGAGAAGCATTATTATGGAAGTGGGGGAGATCTCAAACTCAAAGGGAGCCTAAGTTGAAACTAATTAAAGAGTAGGTTCTACGTGCGTCACTGAAGGAGTCTATCAGATAAGTATTGCGTCGTAATTACTAAGCTCTTTTTATATAATGAAGTTTCTTGCCATCGAGCAACTAGCTTCCTAGATGTAGGTGATATTTTATCGAACTGGGTTATCATTCTCTGTGTCTCACTATCTCTACTATTATTGTTGGATGATAAGTTATTTTGTTTTTCATTTATCATGTTACAACATTGTGTTTAACATTTGTATTCTGCTTTAGATCCATTTTCTTTTTATTTTTTTTCAAACTTTAAGGAGTGTCTAATAGGTCCTCAAAATATTTAAATTTGTATCTAATATCTTTGGATTTGTGCGCTCCAATAGTCAAATATTCAAATATATATTTAATAAACAATTTTTTTTTAATACGTTAGGGACCTATTAGACGAAAATGAAAGTTGATGGACATATTATATATTTTTAAGGGACATTGGATCGCAGATATTGTTTCATGGGCATAGTTATTAAATATCTGGGATTTGAATGTCTGGATTTTAAATGTCTGTGTTTGGATATGCAAAGATAATTAATGTCTGAAAGTTAAATATATGTGTTCAATTTACTAATTTTGCATATAGAAACTAAAATTAAATAATTATTTAATTAAATGCAAGAGACCAATTGATGTAGTCATCAAATAAATTTCACATTATTTAGTTTATTGTTATATTAATTAATTATTTAATCAATTAAAATAATAATAAATGAATATTTTTATATTAAACTTAATTAAATTAATACAAATTAATTATTATATTTGATCATTAATAATAATAATTTATATTAAATAGTTAAAATAACCTAAAGTATTAATGGTAAATGTATTAGTTGAAATTTATTTAGTCCAAACAATATATTTACATTTAATAATTAATTAAATTAGTAATAATGAATAAATGATATTAATTAATTAATTAATTATGTTATATTTTTATTGTTCATCTCGCTGACATAAAAATTTCACCATTTTTCAGGTATTAAAAAATTTGTGTCAAATAGATTTTAAAGTTTCTTGGATAATATCATGGAATTAAAAAGTGAAATTCTATAAAACAAACCAGATTATTAAATGTATGTCTGAAATTCCATGAGAAAATCTGTAAAATGAACGAGGCCTTAAAATTTATAGATCTATTAAATACAAAATTGGTAGTTAAAAAACTTGTTTTACGGCTTTGTCTTACTGATCGTCTAAATTAATAGAAAAAAAATTGGGAAATAAAAATAACAAAAAAAAAAAGTTACAATGGTTTCCAGCTGTGGCCAGTAGTGGCTGATGAACAACTTACTTTTTTTTTCAATTAAAAATCCCTTTTTTCCTGAAATAATCATTTCGTGTTTTTAATTCTGATTTGTAACTATTTGTCTTGTACCTTTTTTTTTATATATAATAATTTAGTTTTCGAATTTAACATGTAATAATTTAATATTTATACTTTTAAATTTATAATAATTTAGTCTTTATGCATGTAAATTTATTACATTTTAATCTCTATGATAAAAAATTTCATCAAAACTTAATTATCAAATTTGATTATGTAATGTAATGAAGCCTTTATAATTTCTAAACAAACTAAACTCTTAATCAGTTTATCAATGTACAAATGTAAAATGTTTTATTAAATTTTAATAGTATTTTTTATGATTAAAACTAAATTGTTCCAAATGATTAAATATAATAATTAAATGGAAAATTACTATAAACAGTAAAAATATCAAATTATTTACATATATAGAAAATTTTTATTGTCTATCAGTGATAGACCGCGATAGAATTCTATCGCTTCTATCGCTCAAGCAAATAAAGTCTATCGTTTGAACGATAAAAAGCGATAGAATTCTATCGCATTCTAACACTGATAGACTGTAAAAAATTTCTATATTTATAAATAGTTTGACTCATTTTTCTATATTTAAAAAGAGCCCTAATTAAATTGATACTTAATAAAATGGATAAACTAAATTATTACAAATTTAAAATTATACTAATTAAAGATTAGGAACTAATTTTTATGTATAAGCCACGGAATTAATTTAATTTCCTACCACACATTTCATTTACTTTATATGCAGCTTCCTCTGTCTCAAGTTCACGTTGACTTACAAAGACCATTTTGGATTATTTAGATGTAATTCTTCTCCAAATCTTTTGAGAAATTTTGTGAGAGAGAACATTAGATTGCACAATGGGTGATTTCCTATGGACTTTTGCTGTGGAGGAAACGTTGAAGAAGGTGTTGAAGGTTGCAGCTCAGCAAATTGGTCTCGCATGGGGTTTTCAGGAACATCTATCTTGCCCATTGTTGGTATGGGTGGATTGGGGAAAACAACTGTGGCCAAGTTAGTTATCAATCATGAGATGATCAAAGAACATTTTGATAAGACTGTATGGGTATGCGTGTCTGAACCTTTTATACGTCAACAAGATTTTGCGAGAAATCTTACAAAATCTAGAAGGCATTTCCAATGGATGGGATAGTAAGGAGGTCTTACTTCGTGAACTTCAAAAAGAGATGCATGGGCAAAGATATTTTCTTGTGCTTGACGATGTTTGGAACGAAAATGCTTTTTTGTGGGATGAGTTGAAATATTGTTTACTAAGGATCAATGAAAAATCTGAAAATTGTATTGTTGTGACTACAAGGAGTGCTGATGTTGAAAATATCATGAAAACGCATCCTAGTTGTAACAACCCAAAATTTTAAGTAATTTTAATTTAATTATCTTAAATTATTTGGTATTATTTTGAATTTTTAAGTCTTAATTGAATTATTTTGGAAAAATAATTCAATTTAAATTAAATAGGATAAAAGATTTGAATTTAAATTCCATCGGTGAAAATTGAATTTTAATTTGGGAGATTTAATTTATTTAGTTGAATTGGTGGAGGGAAAAGAAATTTAATATGTATATACCTAATTTATTAAGGAATTAGGGTTTGAGATCGTATATATATATATTATTAAGTGACTAGAGAGGGAGAAAAATACACCGAAAAATGGAGAATGGGAAAAACGGCAGTGCAGTTCGGTTTTTCTGCGACAGCTCCTAGAAAATTTTCGTTTTTTGGAGTTTCAACCGTCGGATTGTATTCAAATTTTATCAGCATCTTCGGGACATATAGAGCCTCATTCTGAACGGTTGGATCGTTGTTTTAAGCTCTCATGTGTCCGTAATCATTGCCGAACAGAACCTGTAAAACTGGGCAACAACCGTTGTGGGTCATAACGCTGGTGTGGATTGTAATTGGTACACAGGGAATTTCTGAGCGCGATTGTTACACTTATTTCAAGGTAAGTGATTCTACTGCTGGCAGGTCACAGCTTCGCAGTATTATTTGACCATTGACATATAAATCATTCAGAGTATTATTTGGCTATTGGTTGGCTATTGGCATGTTTGCATGTATGATTTGTCTGGCTAATGCTTGTCTGGCTACTTTATGATTTATCTACTGTTGAGAATTTATCAGTTGAGAATTTACCTATGCTATGTATGATTGAATCCGATGCCAACGCCCGTTGTCCCATACTATATTATTACTTGAATCATCAAGTTCACCTCAAAACAGTTTTGACGGTGTGCCATCAGGCCACTAGACCTGTGTGGACCGACGGGTTCTCATTAGGTTCACCTCCAGTTTCGACGGTGTGCCATCAGGCCACTAGACATGTGTGGACCGACGGGTTCACCTCCATGTTCACTGGTGTGGGTCATCAGGCTTACACCACAGCATTGACGGCGTGCCCTCAGGCCGCTAGGCATGGTGACAGGGCAGTTGGCCTACAGATCTAGAAATCCCGGCAGTGGGATTACTTACTGAGTTTTATACTCATTCGGTTACAATTTTATGGATTTCAGGTAAAGACAAGGACAGACAGGCGAATGACAGGAAGAATCCGTGACCGTGCCATTGGGACCAGTCAATGTTTCCGCTCATATTTTTATGTTTTCATGTTGTTAAATCCAAATCTGAATGTTTAAATTATAAATTTTAGTTTTGCATTCTTAGAGGTTTTATGCAAAATTCACAGTTCTGGTTTTATAATTTTTTTTAGGGGTACCCCGATCTAATATTTTTAATTATTTAAATTTAATGAAGTTATTTATTTGATAAATTTCTTTTATTTTAGTCAAATATACGAAATGTGTCGTTTTGAAATGTATGCATGCATGAAGTAACGACTTCTAGAAAGTCGGGTCGTTACACTAGTCATCATCTAACTAAATTATCTGATGAACAATGTTGGTCCTTATTTAAAGAAAGTGCAAATGCATATGGATTACCAATGACTTCAAGCTTGGAGATCATTCAAAAAGAGTTGGTAAAAAAAATTGGTGGCTTACCATTGGTTGCACGAGTTTTAGGAAGGGCGGTCAAATTTGAAGGAGATGATGAGAGATGGGTGAAAATGTTGGAAAGTGTGCTAAGATCAACTCGGCAGCAAAAGGAAAATTTTGTTTTATCTATATTAAAATTAAGTGTGGATCGTCTACCATCATCTTCATTAAAGCAATGTTTTGCTTATTGTTCAAATTTTCCAAAGGATCATGTGTTTGAAAAACAAGAATTAGTTCAAATGTGGATGGCAAAAGGTTTTCTTCAACCACAAGAAGGAAGAAACACAACAATGGAAAATGTAAGAGACATATACTTCGGGATCTTGTTGTCACGTTGCTTATTTCAAGATGCCAAGGAACCAAGGATAATTACAACATATAAGATGCACGATCTTGTACATGATATTGCAATTGCAATTTCAAGGGATCAAAAGTTGCAATTAAATCCTAGCAATATGTTGGAGAAGGCTGAACGTCAGAAGAAGGGGAGTAAAGAAGTTGCATGCAAGTTACACATGCTTGATTTTGTTCAAAAGATTCCTCACAATGTAGATCAGGGAGTATTTAATGTTAAGATAAGGAACTTTATTTGTTTGCTTGTTTTGAAGATGTCTTTATCTTCTACTGATAAGTTTCCCGAGTCAATTGGTCAATTGAAACACTTAAGATATCTTGAGATTTCATGTTATTCAATGAGAAAGTTTCCAAAGTCTATTGTTTTGCTTTATAATTTGCAAACACTAAAGATTCAAGGAACAATGATTGAAGATTTTCCAAAGAACTTCACAAATCTAGTAGGTTTAAGACACTTGAATTTTTTGTGGAGTGTTAAGAAAACGCCTCCACATTTAAGTGAATTGACTCAGCTTCAAACGTTGTCTCATTTTGTAGTGGGGTTTGAGAAAGGTTGCAAGATTACTGAATTGGGTCCCTTGAAAAACTTGCAAGGTAGTTTGATACTTAAATGTTTGGAGAAAGTAGGAAGTAAAGAGGAAGTCCGTACAGCAGATTTGACAGTAAAGGAGAACTTAAATGAGCTACACTTATGGTGGTCGGTAGAAAGAAAAGATAACAGGTACAACGATTTGGAAGTGTTGGAAGAACTTCAACCAAACGAAAATCTCCAATCATTAGAAATTGTAAACTTTGCAGGGACCCGTTTGCCTAACAAGATTATTGTTGAGAATTTAAGAGTGATAGGTTTGTTTTATTGTAAAAATTGTGAAAAGCTTCCAATGCTTGGACAATTAAACAACCTAAAGGATCTTAGAATTTTTGGCTTCCATCGTGTCCGAAGTATTGGCAACGAATTCTATGGAAATGATTCAAACCAAAGGACGTTCTTCCTGAAGCTGGAAAGTTTTGTACTCAGTGGTATGATCAACTTAGAGGAGTGGGAAAAAATAATACGGGATGGTGCATCATCAAATGTTACAACTTTTCCATATCTAAATTTCTTGAGGATTACTAGTTGTCCCAAATTATTATGCATTCCAGATGTTTTTGGTGGTTGTGATGAGAATGATGTCCAACACCTTGAAGTGTTGAGCATTTCACACTGTAATAAATTGACAAAACTGCCAAATAGGCTACACTTCTGTGGTTCCACTCAAAGAGTGAACATAGAGAAGTGTTCAAATTTGAGCATAAATTTGGAAAATAAGCACAAATTGTCTCACTTAAGCATTGGTCCATTAGACAAATGGCCAAAAGAAGAGTTAGGCCACCTCATGCATTTGAAGACAATCAAAATTGTTGGATGCATGGAGAATTATGATTTTAGCTTCCTCCAACACCTTCATTCCCTTCGACAACTTTGTTTAGCTGCGATGAGTTGAGCAATAGTGTAACACAAATTCCTCAACAAATTCAACTCCTCACTGCCCTGAAATTTTTGGGCATTGAAGATTTTGGAGGCATTGAAGCTTTGCCCGAATGGTTAGGAAACATTGTATCTTTGAAAACGCTCGATCTTTTTAATTGCAAAAATTTGAAACGACTGCCTTCTACAGAAGCAATGTTACGTCTCACCAAATTAAGTCAATTATTTGCTTGTGAATGTCTGCAGCTACTACTTGGCGAAGGTGACCCAGAGCGGGCAAAACTTTCCCACCTTCCAAAAATTATGGTTGATCTCTATGGTCATCTGATTATTTAGTTTTTTCGGTTGATTTGCATTCTGGAAAGAAATTGTAGTAAACTATTCAGTTCTCTTTTAGTTTTCCATTTATAAACTATACACAAGTTCTTGTTTCAATGCATGCAAATTGTGATTGAGGATCATAATCTCGGTTTACTAATTTCTCTCTCGTGGCTTTTAATTAATTAAATACTGTTAGGTTATATAAAATTAAATTTATTACCCACCAACTTAAGTGTTTGAATGGTAGTGGTACATGTTAAAGATATTATTAAGTTGTTAGTTAGTTGATTAGTTGCAAATTTGTTATTCTCTTATATGCCCTCTGTATGTATCTTTATTTAAGGAATAAGTGGAGATTATCGGTACAAGCCACTAATATTTTTCTCCCATATTCCATATTGTATAAAAAAAAAAAACTTTCCCCACTCTTCGTCATTCTGTTTTCGAAATAATGATTTTCTTTCGCAAACCAAAGTCCTCTTCCTTTGAGAACCACTTTCATCTCTTCTTCCAATTTCGGATCGAGAAATTTTTGTTAAGGGCACAATTTCATATATACTTTAAATTTTTTTTTTTATATTTAGTCTCTTAATTTTAAAATGTGTATATTAGGTCCCAAACTTTTTATTTTATGTTTGATAGATTCTTAATCAAATTTATATCTAATATATATATATATATATCATATATAAAATTGTACTAATAAGTTTGGTCGGCAGAATTCATCGCCCAATTCTGGACCAAATAATTATACTATATTCACCAAAATTGTAGTAGTGGCAAGACCGAGTCAAACTGTAACGACCCGAGTTCAGGGGGACATGAATGAACCGAGATCACATCCGAATGGGAAGGATCCTGAGTACATGAAAGCATGGTTAGGAATCCTGAGTACATGAAAGCATGGTTAAGAAAGGCTTAAAAGAAATGAAAGTTACTACCTATGCCAACAATGTGCACCTTCCTTTTCGGTGGCTCAATCATAAGAACTCCACAGTTAAGCGTGCTTAGCTTGGAGCAATCCTATGTTGGGTGATTGCTTGGGGATTTTCCTAGGATGCATGTAAGTGAGGACAAAGCATCCTGAAAGGACCCGTGTTGGTTTGTGGGGACAATGTTCACTCTTAGAAGCATTCTTCAAGACAGTCAGTTGCCTGGTTATAGATGGTATCAGAGCGGAACCTCTCCCAGTAAGGTGTGGCTCGGGGATGAACCAAGCAGAAGCTGGTTGGCATGTAACGACCTGAGTTCAGGGGGACATGACTGAACCGAGATTGCACCTTCCTTTTCGGTGGCTCAATCATAAGAACTCCTGGGGATTTTCCTAGGATGCTAAGGTGTGGCTCGAGGACGAACCAAGCAGAAGCTGGTTGGCATGTAACGACCTGAGTTCAGGGGGACATGACTGAACCGAGATCACATCTGAATGAGAGAGATCCTAAGTACATGAAAGCATGGTTAAGAAAGGCTTAAAGGAAATTAAAGTTACTACATATGCCAACAAGGTGCACCTTCCTTTTCGGTGGCTCAATCATAAGAACTCATGGGGATTTTCCTAGGATGCATGTGAGTGGGGACAATGTTCACTCTGTTCACTCTTAGAAGCATTCAAGACAGTCAAGGTCACGTATTCGGGTCGCAGGGGAATGCCGGCCGGGGCCACCAGTTGCTGAATTCGGATTCCGAATCCTGGGCCTGGGGCGTTAGACAAACACAGGCAATGCACAAATTAGGGCGTTACACAAACACAGGCAATGCACAAATTATCTCAATTGAACTATTAACTACCTGAGGTAACCGAGGGGGATTTTGAGGTTGTTTTCTTTGAAAGAACCATTAAATTGCATAAATGAGAATAAGACAATTAAATAATTAAAATTCAATATTAAAAAGTCTAGCTTGGGTTAAAACGGAATTCCCTATCTAGCATACTCGATCATCGAATTTTCATTACTTGAATTTAATATTTGTCTAAACCTAATCTAATCAATTAGAAAAGCTAATTAATTTGT
Organism: Lagenaria siceraria; assembly: GCA_002890555.2. Classification (NCBI taxonomy): domain Eukaryota; kingdom Viridiplantae; phylum Streptophyta; class Magnoliopsida; order Cucurbitales; family Cucurbitaceae; genus Lagenaria; species Lagenaria siceraria. The sequence goes on along the minus strand of CM016491.1, from coordinate 3,547,722 downwards.
CCTAATCAACTAATTAGTCCAAATTGGATCAATGAAAACATGCAAATCCCAATTTATCCTAATTACATTAAGGTCTAAGGAATCATTAGGTGGAACATCTAATTTCCAAGCTCCTAGTTAGACATTCATTCGATTCAATCCTAGATTGATTAGATTAATACTTGTGGTATCAAGATTCATATATTAATTAAAGCGGTTCTCATAAGATCCACACGCATACGATAATATGGTCAAAATATTATTGAAAGCAGAATTGAATCAATCAAATACAGATAACTAAATTCCAATCCTCAAGAATACATAAAAAAAAAGGTAAAAGTTCCTAAAACTTGATACGCTACTGATATATACTTGATACCCTTGATACATTACTGATATACACTTGATATACTTGATACCCTACTGATATACACTTGATACCCTTGATCTACTAATATACACTTGATACACTATTAATATACTATTGATACACTACTTGATATACTATTGATACACGGTTGAAAATGACTAATTATTTAAGTGTTTTAAATTTAAGGTCAATTAAGTAAATAAAGGCTTGTGGCAATTTTGTAGTTAAATTAATGTTCTATCAATTATGGCTCTTTTATGTATAACCTTAAGTTGAAAAGGGAAAGGATTGCCGCACAATGTTACTATTTTATCATATATAGACAATGCAATTTTACTATATTTGTAAATATTTTGACTCATTTTGCTATATTTGAAAACAACCCTTAATTAACATATCAAAACATGCAAATTAAAAAACAATTTTAATAGAAAAATTGTTTAGTATCATTTAACATTTGATTGTTTTTAGAGCAAAATGCACTTTTGGTTAATCAAGAATGGAGATGATGCACTTTTGACATTTTAAAAACCACTTAAAAGCTTTTTTTGATGATTCAAAACTACTTTTTTTTATGACATGAAAATTACATTTAAAAGTATAAAATTAAATGTTCAATTAATTTTGAGTAATTAAAACATGTTTTGAAGTAATTTCGAATATGACAAAAGTGATTTTGGCAACTTCAAAATCACTTCCAAACATGTACAATGTCTATTTAGTCCGTTTTAAAATATACACTTTAGTCACCTAGGTTTACAAAAAATTCTAAATGGTTTTGACTTAACTTTAAATAGAATGTTGACTCACCGTTAAATGATGAGATGACAAATCTACTTTATTAAAATATTTGACAATTTTATTTGATTATTTGGCAAATAAATTTAATTGTCCATTTTTTAAAAGACATAAACTATTAGGGAAAATTGCCAAAAATAGGAAGATTTTAGGGGTATTAAAGACTTTTAGGATGAGTTTTCAATTTAAGACAAAAGATTTATGAAATGTCCACATTCACCCTTTTGGGAAGTTTCGCGCGCTAAATTGAATTGAGTTGGTAATAATTATTGTGGGGAGTTAAATTATCTGTGTTTGGGATTCAGAGTTGAGTTGAGTTGGAATGTGTGTATTTGTGGTACTTAGTTGAGTCAGAAAGTCTGTGTTTGGAGTTGCAGAATTGAGTTGAATTGAGTTGGGTATCTGGTGCTATTTTTCTAAACAAATTGATTTTGTATAAGATTATTTTGCTTTTTTCTTCCTTTAAAATTCCAACTGTACCCCACTGGAATATAATTTATATCCTTTCAAATTTATAACAACTTAGTCCTTATACATTTAAATTTATTACTGTTGTCATGTGCCCGAGACGACGCGGAGCGGCCGGCGTCCTTAAAAAGGGTTAATTTTAAAAGAAAAATAAAAAGGAGTCGCCACCAATCTTTTTTACGGTGTGATTGGACACTGAAATAAAGTAAATAATTTTTAAGTAAAAATTGATAAAAATGGTATGCAAAAACTAGAGTTGGGTTCGGGAGTCATTTGTGTATGGGGAAGGTGTTAGCACCCCACAACACCCGTTAAATAAAACAGTGACCAATTCATTTTTTTCTTGAATTAAAAATATTCTTTAAAGAAAATCATTTGGGAAGAATTTTTTTAAAACAAATGTCTTATTTTACTCCTCATTAATGATCCCATAAAATAAGTGAAAAAATTTCCATCAATTTGACTATATTAAAATTTGAGGAAAAATTCCTCACCTCAATAATTTGATAAATTAATAATTTCTCAAAATCCGTCGTAGGAATAGTCTTTTTAATAAAAAATTTAAAACATTAATTAAATTCATTTTTTCTTGGGATCAAATCTCGGACTCCCAAAGATGTGATCCCTCACCTCAAGAATTCTAGGAAATTGGACTCCCAAATTTCCTAGATTCCGTCTTAGGAATTTTTTTTTTTAAGAAAAAACGGTCTAAAAAATAAGCTCTTAGAAAAACTTATTAGGAAACCTTTTGAAATAATATATTAATTTTTTTTAAAGGTTTAAACATACAAAGAGTGTAATTTAAAGAAAATCTATTTAAACATCTTTAAAAGAGTTTGATGATAAAAGTTTTAAAAACTTAGAGAAATGTTAGTTTGAAATTTAAATTAATTTTAAAAATAAATATTAAATAAGCAAATATAATTTCATAATATAAATTAAATAAACATAAAATAACATATTAAAAATTTAATAAAACATACTGGAGATCGATCTCGGATTCCCAAAGAATCGACTCCTCACCTCAAGAATTCTAGAAAATCGGACTCACAAATTATCTAGATTCCGTCGTCGGATTATTTAATTTAAAAAAAGTACAAATAAAAGATTAAGGATAACTACATAATAAAACTTTAATACAAATCACCGAAAAATAAAATAATTAAATACAATACTCAAAATAAAAAAAAACTAAAATAAATGATAAAATAAATAAATAATAAATAAATAAACAAATAAAAAAAGAAAAGGTTGAGTGCGTCAGTGGCAGTGACAAGAAAAATAAGAATAGAGTGATGGGATATATATATATATATATATATATATAATAATAATAATAATGATAAAATAATAAATAATTATATAAAACAAATAAAAATAAAAATAAACTGATGGGCGGCAGACTTGCCGCCCATCTCAACTCACACACGTTATATATACTCACACACATTATATATATATATATATATATATATATATATATATATATATATATATATATTAAAAATTAAATAATAATAATAATAATAATAATTTAAAAATCAAATTTTATTTTATATATATAATTTAAACCCCTTTTTTTAACTCTGAAGAAAAATTCAAAATTTTTTTTTTATCAATCTCTTTGTCCACATTTTAAACCACTCTTTCTCTTTCTCCTTCAACATTTCTTCTTTATTTTCTCTCTTCTTCTTCTCTTGCTTTTAACTTCAAACTTTTTTCTCTCTTCAACAAGCTAGCCAAATCTTTTTTGTAAACACAGCAAGTGCTCGTTCAATCTAAGGTATGTTACTCTCAATTTTAACCTTCATCTCTCTTTTTTTGCTTCACATTTTATTTTTGTTTTTTGAGAAAATATCATAGAAGAGAAAGAAATGAACACAAAAAAAACAACAATAATAGAAAAAAACAGTAGTAGTAAATCTAATGTAAATGCACATAAACATTGATAAGTATCACATGATAGTAAACATAAAAGTAAAATGGGAAGAAATAATAAAATTTTCCTTATAACCTTTTCTTTCACTCTACTTTCTTCAGATCTCCAAGAGAGAAGAAGAAGGTTGAAGGTTGGGCCTCACTCGTTGTATGAGGTGCGGATCTTTGGAGAAAATCCCTACCGAAGCAACCTCCAACTGAGTTAGGGTTTTTTGTGTTGTGGGTCTTCGGATTTTTGGGAAGGGTTTGGTTGGTTTTTGTAAAGCTTTGTTGTTGGGTTATTCTCTATTCTCATGTGTTTTCCTCTCTGCTCTCCCTACAACTCTCCCTACAGCTCGCCCTTAGGGTTTTTTTTTTTTTCTCCTCCTTCCCTTTGCTAAAGAAAAAGAAGGCTTTAAAGCCAAAAGAAATTTCCTCATTTACCAAAAAAAAATATTGGCTAGTTTTTTTTTTAATTTAAAATAAAGCCAAACTTAGCTCACATCCTAAGAAGAAAAACAAAAATTGGAAAAAATAAGACCTAATGAAAAACTTATTTTTTTTTTTTGCAAATTTTCTAACCAAATTAGTTACTTTAACTAACCAAACTAATTACTCTAACCAAAAAGTAAAATAAGCCTTTTTTTTTCAAAATAAGTTGGATAAATAAAAAATTAAAATTAGAGAAATTAAGACAAAATTAAACTGAATAATTAAACTTATTTTAAATAGGCTGGACAAAATTAGGTGGCTACAATTACATTTTAATCTCTATGATAAAAAATCTCATCAAACTTAATTGTCAAATTTGATCGTGTAATGTAATGACTTAGTATTGATAATTTTTAAACAAACCAGAACTTAATCAGTTTATCAAAGTACAAATGTAAAAGGTTTCATTAAATCTCAGTAGTATTTGTTACAATAAGGACTAAATTGTTACAAATTTGAAAATACAAAGATTAAAGGGTTTTTTTCAAATATAGCAAAATTAGTCAAACTATTTACAAATATAGAAAAATTTTACTATCTATCATCGATAGACTGTGATAAACAAGAATGGACTTCTATCACTGGGCGATAGATCACAATAGACTTCTATCGCTCAGCTTTCTTTTAATTTTAGAAATGTCCTATCCCACATTTCTTTGTCTCTAGAGATGTTAGGCTTCCCCGTCCCTATCCCCACCCCCTATTTCAATCCCCATCCCCGCAAAATTCCCTGCGGGGATTGGGGCGGGGATTCCTCACAAGGAATTGGCGGGGATCGGGTTCCCCACGGGAAAAAATTTCCTGTTAGTTTTTTCTTTATTTATTTATTTTTTAACAGGTTTTTTTTTAATTTATTATCAAACGATATATAATTTTTAAAATTTTCTATATTAAATATATCATTTCTATTTATATAAAACACTATAAAATTTTCTTACAAAAATAACAATATATTATGTGCAAAGATATAATTAAAATATTTTATCTCCTTATTTCTAAAAGTTAAAATATTAATCACTAGTTTCAAATTAAACATTACAATATACATGCCTTAAAAGTAAGAAACATTCAACATCTCTCTTTTAGAAATGCATTAAAGTACGAAAAAAATATAATGAGAATTAGGAAAAGGCTAATTGGTAAAAACTATAATTTTTTTAAAATGTATATATATATATGGCGCGGCGGGGCCGGGGTCAGGGATGGGGTCGGGAAATACATTCCCCGTCCCCGTCCCCGTTTGGCTAACGGAGAAAAAAAATTTCCCACTCCCTCCCCATTCCCCATGTAATCGGGGATTCCCCGACCCCGTGGGAAAAATGGACATCTCTATTTGTCTCTAGTCCACGTTGACTTACAAAGACCAATTTGATGAATAGACCCTTTTAATTTTAAATCTAATTCTTCTCTTAAAAAAACAAAAAACAAAAAAGTTAAAAATCTTTTTTTTTTCTTTAAAAAAATTGGTTAAGTTTTTCTAAATTAGATAGGACAACAAGAAATCTAGTGATAAAATTACTATTTATAGTCTTAATTTTAGAAACCAAATAGTTAAACAGGCAAAATAATTGTAAATAGATTAAGAGTAATACTTGGGTTTCTACACATCTCATTCTCATCTCACACACAAAATAATATTTAAAATGTTCTAAAAAAGATATAAGAAAAATTTGACACGTGACTAGTTATGATTGAACAATTTAGTACGATGCACAAAGATGAGCACAATATAGCTTAAGATGCACCTAATTATTTTTCATGAATTGACAAAGATTACAGTGACATCCATAGAGCCCAACTTGGTTAAACAACTAGGCTTCCACTAAGTTCGCGAATCTTAGTGATACTACACTTAAACTCTCCCTAAGTTCGTGAATCTTAGTGATACCACACTTAGACTCCCCCTATGTGTGTGAGACTCCTTCTCACTTGAAGTTACCTTTCTTTCTTCTTGTGAACTCCCTTCACTAGAGAATTTAGGCTCCTTTAAGCTTGAGAACTTCTTCTCAAGTAGAATCATTTCAGGCTCCTCTAAGATCAAATAACTTCACACTACTGAAAGGTTCTTACAAGAATGCAGTGAAAAACATCTCGCCACAAACATAAACTCAGTATCTCTTTTTCGACAAACACACTGAGCATAAACACTGGGCCTAATTTGTAAATCTCGTTTTCAATTGAAGCAACAACCCTAGCAAACCAATTTATTAAGCTTATAAAGCATAGCGAAATGAAGGAAATAATTCTCGTAGAAAATCGGACAGGCATCTAAAAGGAAAATATCTCCAAAGAAATAACCTACATAATATTTTAAATAAGGAAGGAAATATTCTGCAGAATCAGCAACTTCAATGACAACTCTGAGACAAGATCTCATTTGAACAAGAATAGAGATAACGAATAACAACTTAGGAAGCACATACCAGAAAGCTTAAACAAATATATATAGTTAAACAACACAACTTTAACAAGTACTTTAAAGACCTAATAGACAAGACGTGAAAGTTGAAGAACATATTAGATATTTTAAAAGTTCGTGGACATATTAAATACAAAATTGAAAGTTTGAAGAAATTTACGCACAAAATTAAAGGTTGATGAACTAAAAATTCTCAAACTTCAATGACTAAACTTGTAACCAACCATTGAATAGCTTAAATGACATAAAACATACACTCTTAACTAATAAATTAGAGATTCAAATCTCCCATCTATTAGCTAAAAACTATTTTATTAAAAAAAAAATACTAAATTTATACTGGTGCTATAAGCCTATAATTAAAAGCTATTATATCGCTCGTATTGTGTGTCTAATAGAAAAAATTGAGGAAATAAAAATAACACAAAAACAATTGAAAACATAAAATTAGCCATTGAAGAAAAAAGGTCTTTTTGCCCAAATACAATATAATGGGTTTCCAGTTGTGGACTACAGCGACTGATTGAACCACTCCTTGATTTTTTTTTAAGATGAATAACCACTTCTTATCGTGAAGATTCTACTTATAAATTTGTAAGGGAATTTACTGTAAATTAAAAAAATATCAAATTTTATCTCAAATGTCTATCAACAACGATAGACAATACAATTTTTCTATATTTATAAATAGTTTAACTCATTTTTCTATATTTGAGAATAACCCTAAATTTAGGCCGTTTGGTAACCATTTGATTTTTCATTTTTCATTTTTGAAAATTAAACCTATAGACACTATTTTCACTCTTAAATCTCTTCCTTTGTCATATACTTTTTATCAATGGTTTAAAAAATCAAGCCACGTTTTGAAAACTACAAAAAAAATAGCTTTTAAAAACTTGTTTTTATTTTTGAAATTTAACTATTATAATTAAAAAAGAATGAAAGATGCAAATCATTATAAGAAATGAGAAGAAAATAAACTTAATTTTCAAAAACCAAAAACAAAAAACGAAATGCCAAATGGGGCCTTAATTTTTAGAATTTAGCATTCAACGATTTATATTTATATTTTCAAATTTGTAACCATTTAATCCTTATGCTTGTAAATTTGTACCATTTTAATGTTTATCGTGAAAATACTCATCAAATTTAATTATAAATTTTGATAATGTAGCGACTTAGTATTTATAATGTCAAAACAAACTTGAATCAATTTATCAATATGCAAACGTAAAAAGTTTAATAATGTTTTTTTACAATAAGAACTAAATTATTACAAATGATTAAATTGATACTTATCAAAATGTATAAATTAAATTGTTACAAATTTAAAAATACAAAAATTAAATTATTACTATAGTTAACCAATGAAAGGTTAGGAACAAACTTTTAAATATTTTTTTATTTTCATTTAATTCTTTAATCTATTTTGGTTTGTTTGTTATGTTAGGTTAGGTATGGTATGACAACGCCACGAAATTAATTTAATTTCTTCCCACACATTTCATTTAATTTCTATGTAGCTTCCTCTGTCTCAAGTCCACGTTGACTTACAGAGATCATTTTGATTTATAGACCCTTTGGATTTTAGAGCTAATTCTTCTCTAAATCATTTCAGCAGTTTTGTGAGAGAGAATATTAGATTGAACAATGGGTGATTTCCTATAGACTTTTGCTGTAGAGGAAACGTTGAAGAAGGTGTTGAAGAAGGTCCTGACTGCTCTAAGACTCCTGTCCTTAGACAATTTTGATGGCATTGAAGCTTTACCGGAATGGTTGAAAAACTTTGCATCTTTACGTACACCGAGTCTTTCTTGTTGTCATAATTTATAAACTATACACTAGTTTTTGTTTCAATGGATGCAAATTGTGATTCAAGATCACTATTTACAAATTTGGCTTTTATTGACTCAAAAATTATATATAAAAAAAAAAAAAGATTTATGTTGATGGCCAAAACATGTCAAGAAAGCTTGAACACCAACTATATGGAAAATTCGTCAATGAAAACCTTTTTGTTGATACTGTTCGAACGTCAACATAAGGTAATATTGATATTTTTTTTGCTGCCAACTATTTTTAACAACGTCAAGCATTACCTTTTTATTCATGTTTTTGGCATGTCAAAAAAATATAATATTGTCTACATTATAATTATATGTTTCTATTGACGGTTTTTAAGCCTCAACTTTATCTATTTATTCACATTTTTTACTTATTTACTGATGGGTTTTAAGCGTCAACTTTACCCATTTGTAGTAGTGGATTCTAATCTTTGTTTTCCAATTTCCCTCTTGTAGTTTTAATTAATTGTGTACCTTTCATTTTATTATTATGAATATGAACGCAATAAAAATTCACACAACTCGTTTGAAACAAGATTACAACTATCATTAAACAAATAAACAACTTGGAAAATATTTATACATATAAAAAAGAGAGAGCACCTTCGATTGAAACGCTCAATCCTAATGACACAATCAAGATACAAATTGAAATAAAAAAAAAATGAAAAAAAGAAAGAAATCTCAATTGCCTGCATCGAGAATTTTGAGCTTAGGAATCGTCTAAGTCTCAATCTTCATGTATTGTGATATTTTTTTCACTTATAATAATTTCTCATTTTACACTGGTTCGGTAATTAAAATTTGTTTTTATCGCTTTGTATTTTTATATTTATAATAATTTAGACTCATTGGTTAACTATTTTATTTTTTATTTTTAGTTTTTAAAAATTAAACGCATTTTCTCACATTTTCTTATTATGGTTTACATCTTTATTGAGTACGAGAGTTAAATTATTAGCTAAATTTTGAAAACAAAACAAATTTTTAAAAAATATTCCTTTTAGTTTTTAAAATTTGGTTTGATTTTTGAAAACATGAGTAAAAAGTAGATAAGAAAACAAGACATTTAGGGTGAGAGGAGTGTTTGTAGGCTTAATTTTCAAAAACTAAAACAAAAAACTAAATGGTTACCAAACGGAAATTTAGTTTTTTAATTTAGCATATAACAATTTAATATTTATAGTTTCAAATTTATAAAATCTCATCAAACTTAATTGTGAAATTTGATCATAATGACTTGGTCTTTATAATTTTTAAACAAATCAGACCCTTAATCAGTTTATCAATGTACGAATGTAAAAAGTTTCATTAAATCTCAATAGTATTTTTTTTACAAATAAGGACTAAATTGTTACAAATTATTAAATATAATGAATAAATTGATACTTATCAAAATGCATAAACTAAATTATTACAAATTTGAAAATACAAATATTAAAGGGAAATTTTTAAAAATAGAAAATTAAGGAAAACTATTTACACGAAATAGCAAAAGTTTTTGATAGACGTTGATAGAATTTTATCAGGACCTATCACTAATAGAAATGATAGAAGTCTTTCACCGATAGATGCTGATAGAAGTCTATCAATATCTATTAGGTTTTTTTTTTTTTTTGTTATTTTTAGTAAATAGTTTGACATTTTTGTATCTGTGAAAATTTCTCAATATTAAATTGTTACCCATTAAAGATTAGGAAGTAATTTTTAAGGATTTTTTTTTTTAAAAATTCTTTATCTATTTTGGTTTGTTTGTTATGTTAGGTTAGGTATGGCATGAAAACGCCACGAAATTAATTTAATTTCTTCTCACACATTTAATTTCTATGCAGCTTCCTCTGTCTCAAGTCCACGTTGACTTTGAAAGATCACTTTGATTTATAGAGCCTTTAGATTTTTGATCAAATAATTCTTTCCCAAATCATTTGAGCAATTTTCGGAGAGAGAAAATTAGATTGCTCAAATGGCTGATTTTCTATGGACTTTTGCTGTGCAGGAAACGTTGAAGAAAGTGTTGAAAGTTTCAGCTGAGCAGATTGACCTTGCTTGGGGCTTCGAGAGACATCTTTCCAAGCTCCAAAAATGGCTACTCAAGGCTGAAGCCTTCTTACGTGATATCAACACGAGAAAGTTACATCATGATTCTGTGAGGATTTGGGTGGACGATCTTCAACATCTTGTTTATCAAGCCGACGATCTATTAGACGAAATTGTTTATGAACATCTTCGACAAAAGGTGCAAACATCAAAGATGGAGAAGGTACGCAATTTCGTTTCGCCTTCTAACAATGCTTTCATCTTTCATCATAACATGGCGAAAGAAATGAAGACTCTTATAGATTTGTTAGAAAAACATTACAATGAGGCTGCTCCTTTAGGACTTGTCGGTAATGAATCTATAAGACCAGAGATTGATGTTATTAGCCAATTTCGGGAGACAACTTCAGAGCTAAGTGATGATTATGAAATTGTGGGAAGGGATGTTGAAGTTGAAAGTATAGTGAAACAAGTGATTGATGCTAGCAATCAACAACTTACATCTATCTTGCCCATTGTTGGTATGGGTGGATTGGGAAAAACAACTGTGGCCAAGTTAGTTATCAATCATGAGACGATCAAAAAACATTTTGATAAAACTGTATGGGTATGCGTATCTGAACCTTTTATTGTCAATAAGATTTTGCGAGAAATCTTACAAAATCTAAAAGGCATTTTTAATGGAGGGGATAGTAAGGAGTTCTTACTTCACGAACTCCAAAAAGAGATGCTTGGGCAAAGATATTTTCTCGTGCTTGATGATGTTTGGAACGAAAATGCTTTTTTGTGGAATGAGTTGAAAAATTGTTTACTAAGCAACAATGAAAAATCTGAAAATTGTATTGTTGTGACTACAAGGAGTGCTGATGTTGCAAAAGTCATGGAAACACGTCCTAGTCATCATTTAAGTAAATTATCTGATGACCAATGTTGGTCCTTGTTTAAACAAAGTGCAAATGCTTGTGGACTATCAATGACTTCAAACTTGGAGATGATTCGAAAAGAGTTAGTAAAAAAAATTGGTGGCTTACCATTGGTTGCACGAGTTTTGGGAAGGGCAGTAAAATTTGAAGGAGATGATGAGAAATGGGTAAAATTGTTGAAAAGTGTGCTAAGATCAATTCCACAGCAAGAGAAAAATTTTGTTTTTTCAATATTGAAATTAAGCGTGGATCGTCTACCATCATCTTCATTAAAGCAATGCTTTGCTTATTGTTCAAATTTTCCAAAGGATTATGTGTTTGAAAAACAAGAATTAGTTCAAATGTGGATGACACAAGGTTTTCTTCAACCACAAGAAGGAAGAAACACAACAATGGAAAATGTAGGAGACATATACTTCAGGATCTTGTTGTCACGTTGCTTATTTCAAGATGCTTGGAAAGATAAACAAGGGATAATTACAGACTGTAAGATGCATGATCTTATACATGATATTGCATGTGAAATTTCAAGGGATCAAAATTTGCAACTAAATCCTAGCAATATGTTGGAGAAGGCCGAACATCAGCAGAAGGGGAGTAAAGAAGTTACAAACAAGTTACGCACTATTGGTTTCCTTGAAAAGATTCCTCACAATGTAGATCAGAAAGTGTTTGATGTTGAGATAAGGAACTTTGTTTATTTGCGTGTTTTGAAGATGTCTTTATCTTCTACTGACATGTTTTCAGAGTTAGTTGGTCAATTAAAACACTTAAGATATCTTGAGATTTCAAGTTATTCAATAACAAAGTTTCCAAAGTCTATTGTTTTTCTTTATAATTTGCAAACACTAAAGATTCAAAAAACAATGATTGAAGATTTTCCAAAGAACTTCACAAATCTAGTAAGTTTAAGACACTTGAACTGTTCGCCAAATGTTAAGAAAACACCTCCACATTTAAGTCAATTGGCTCAACTTCAAACATTGTCTCATTTTGTAGTGGGGTTTGAGAAAGGTTGCAAGATTACTGAATTGGGTCCCTTGAAAAACTTGCAAGGTAGTTTGATACTTAGGTGTCTGGAGAATGTGGAAAGTAAAGAGGAAGTTGGTAGAGCAGATTTGAAAGTAAAAGAGAACTTAAATGAGCTACACTTATGTTGGTCGGTAGAAAGAAAAGATAACAACTGGTACAGCGATTTGGAAGTGTTGGAAGAACTTCAACCAAACAAAGATCTCCAATCATTACAAATCCACAACTTTGCAGGAACCCGTTTGCCTAACAAGATTTTTTTTGTTGAGAATTTAAGAGTGGTACGTTTGTATGGTTGTAAAAATTGTGAAAAGCTTCCAATGCTTGGACAATTAAACAACCTAATGGAACTTGAGATTTATAACTTCCATGGTGTCCAAAGTATTGGCAACGAATTCTATGGAAATGATTCAAACCAAAGGACGTTCTTCCTAAAGCTGGAAAGCTTTGCACTAAATGGTATGATCAACTTAGAGCAGTGGGAAAAAATAGTACGGGATGATGCATCATCAAATGTTACAACTTTTCCCAATTTAAAAAGATTGAAAATTGATAGATGTCCTAAATTATTAAACATTCCAGATGTTTTTGGTGGTTGTGATGAGAATGATGTCCAGCACCTTGAAGAGTTGAGCATTTCACACTGTAACAAATTGACAAAACTGCCTAATAGGCTACACTTTTGTGATTCGATTCAAATAATGAAAATAGAAAAGTGTTCAAATTTGAGCATAGATTTGAGAAATAAGCCCAGATTGTCTCATTTAAGCATTGGTCCATTGGACAAATTGCCAAAAGAAGAGTTAGGCCACCTCATGAATTTGAAGGCAATCAAAATTGTTGGATGCATGCAGAATTATGATTTTAGCTTCCTCTACCACCTTCCTTCCCTTCAACAACTTTATTTAGCTGCGGATGAGTTGAGCAATAGTGTAACACAAATTCCTCAACAACTTGAACTCCTCACTGCCTTGAAGTTTCTGGGCATTGAAGTTTTTGGAGGCATTGAAGCTTTGCCCGAATGGTTAGGAAACATTATATCTTTGGAAACGCTCAGTCTTCTTAATTGCAAAAATTTGAAACGGCTACCTTCTACAGAAGCAATGCTTCGTCTCAACAAATTAAGTCGATTGTTTGCTTGTGAATGTCCGCAGCTACTACTTGGCAAAGGTGACCCAGAGCGGGCAAAACTTTCACACCTTCCAAAAATTATGGTTGATCTCTATTGTTATGTGGATCTTTTTTAGTTTTTTCGGTTGATTTTCACTCTGGAAGGAAATTGTAGTAAACTATTCAGTTGAATTCTCTTTTAGTTTTCCATTTATAAACTATACACAATTTCTTGTTTCAATGCATGCAAATTGTAATTGAGGATCATAATCTCAGTTTGCTAACTTCTCTCTCGTGGCTTTTAATTAATTAAATACTGTTAGATTATATAAAATTAAATTTACCTTCATCTACCAACTTAAGCGTTTGAGTCAATTGGCGATTTATGATGGTTTTAGAGCAGATAGTCCAAAAAAGTCCTGGGTTCATGATATAATAATATACACATTAAAAATCCCATGTGTGTGTTTGAATGGTAGTGGTACATGTTAAAGATATTATTAAGCTGTTAGTTAGTTAGATGATTAGTTGCAAATTTGTTATTCTCTTATTTGCCCTCTGTATGTATCTTTATTTAAGGATTAAGTGGAGATTATCAGTACAAGCCACTAATATTTTTCTCCCATATTCCATATTGTATCAAAAAAAAAAAAAAAAAAAAAACTTTCCCCACTCTTCGTCCTTCCCTTCTCGAAATAATGAATTTGCTTTCAGGAACTAAAGTCCTCTTCCTTTGAGAACTACTTTCATCTCTTCTTTCGATCGTGGATCCAAAAATTCTTGTTAGGGCATAATTTCATATAAATTTAGTAGCTTAGTACATATACTTTTAAATTTGTTATACATGTATTAAACAATTTAAAAATTAAATAATATATATAGTTATACATAAAAATAAGAGAATTTGCACGGACTATTCTCCGTTCCTTCTTTTGCTCATTCTTCCGTTTCTTCTCCCTTCTCCCACCCCATCTCTATCTTTTTCTTCTTTTTACTCTTTCTTTTGTTTCTTCTCACTAATAAGCCTCCTTCGGTAATGATAGACTCAACATGAACACCTGTGAGTTTTTCTTTTTTTAAAAAAAAAAATTACAGTGGTCTTAAATTTTGGCTATGGATATTGCGGAATTTTATGAGTTAGATTGTTTTTTTTTTTTTTTTTTTTTTGGTGATTGAGATAGTTGGTGTTGCTCACGAGAGATCGAGTTCAAGAAAGGTCTTGTTATCCATGTTTTTGACCAAATAGCTAAGATTATTTTTTTTAATTTTTTGCTAGTATATATATATATATATATATATATATATATATATATATATATATATATATATATATATATATATATATATATATATATATATATATATAGGAGAATGAGATATACGTTTCATTTTTTTTTTTTTTTTGTTAAAATTAGCAACAATTTTTACTTCGTTTTTTATTTGCAATTGAAGCAATATTTTTTATTTTGTTGGAAGTTAGATGGTTTAAAGATTTGGGTTTGGTTGTAGTGCATTTTCAGTCAGCCTATTTAGCAATCAGATGGCAAGAAGATCTTCTTTATGATGAACTTTCTTCATGACTCAAATCGAACCTCAAATCACTGTTGTTTTCCTTGTTGTTTTCTTTTGGTATTATTATTATTTTTTTTAACTTTCTCCTTTCTCAATTTTTGAACTAATTGACAAAAAAAAATAAAAAATAATCAAAGATAACCACATGGGTAATCGGATGGCAATCAAGAGTTAATTAGATGACAATCATACGAAAATCAGAAACTACTAATTAATTAACAAAAAATTGGAGGTAATCAAATGACAATATCAGAAATTATGACTATATGACAAAGAATATAAGAATCATATGGCAATCAGAAGGCAATCAAATGACTATCAGAAACTATTAAATAATTGACAAAAATCTAATAACAATCAGATAGCTATAGGTTTCATTGGCAATCAGTATCGGATAGTAATTGACAATGAGTATCATATAGTAATCAGACAACAATTAGATAATAATCAGTATCATTGACAATAAGATAACAATCAATATTATATAGCAATTTAACAACGATCAGATAATAAATCAGTATAAGATAACAATCAGTATAAGATAACAATCAGTATCAAATAACAATCAAATAGTAATCAGATAACAATTAAATAACAATCATTATTATTGACAATGACGATCAGACGACAATCAGATGCAATAATGCATTTTTAACTGTGAGGGCATTTTGGTCATCCGACTTTTTCAATTGGGTTGGCTTGTTATTTACCCATTTCTGCAAAATCCATATATTCATACTATGGACCTAATTTTAGTATACTTTTTTTACAACCTTGCAACTGCCCCTAAAAATAAGGGCTAGTTGCAAAATGAGTAAAACAAGTTATACTAATATTAGGCCTATAGCCCAAACCTTTTAGTTTTGCAAAAATAGCAAAAAAACAAGCCTAGCTCACATTTCACGTTCATTCTACTAATATACTCTTGATACACCTGATACACTACTAATATACACTTGATACGCTACTGATATATACTTGATACACTACTGATATACACTTGATACCCTTGATACACTACTGATATACACTTGATATACTATTGATATACACTTGATACCCTTCATACACTACTAATATACACTTGATACATTGTTCATACACTACTAATAGATACTTGATACACTTGATATACTATTGATACACTACAACAAAGTCTGGGGCAATAAGGTCCCTCAATGTGGACTCAGCAGCCTACGCCATTATTTCTAATTCTTCTTCTTCAGAAAACTCTTCTTCAATTGTGCCTTTTGCACGAATTTGTTCTTTTGGGACTCTCTATTTTCGAACTTCTCTCCTTCGTCTCCTTTCCTCCTTACCAAGATCTGCAAAATATAACAAAGAATTGGATCATGGGAGGATCGGGTCATACAAAGAAAGAAAAAAATTTAAAACAAAAAAGAACTGTAACCCTATCAATTGAGGAATTTTTTGGCTCCCCGACAACGACGCTAATTTGATCGGGCGGAATTCATCGCCCAATTTCGGACCAAATAATTATACCGCACTCACCAAAACCGTGGTAGTGGCAAGACTAGGTCGAACATAGGGAGCACACAGATTTTCTCAATTGATCTGTTAACAGCTCGAGGTAACCGAGGGGGGGTTGGGGTTGTTTTGTTTGAAAAAACTATTAAATTGCATGAATGAGAATAAGACAATTAAATGATTGAAATTCAATATTAAAAAGTCTAGCTTGGGTTAAAACGAAATTCCCTATTCAACATACCCGATCATCGAATTTTCATTACTTTAGTTTAGTATTTGCTTAAACCTAATATAATTAATTAGAAAAGCTAATTAATTTGTCCTAATCAGCTAATTAGTCCAAATTGGATCAATGACAAGCATGCAAATCTCAATTTATCCTAATTGCATTAAGGTCTAAGGAATCATTAGGTGGAACATCTAATTTTCAAGTGCCTAATTAGACATTCATTTAATTCAATTCTAGGTTGGTTAGATCAAATACTTGTCGTGACGGATCACAAGCCAACCTAACCTATTGCTTCTTCTGATTAACATAAAATCAAGTATCACGATTCATATATTAATCAAAGTGGTTCACATAAGATCCATAAGCATACGATAATATGGTCAAAATATTATTGAAACCAGAATTGAATCAATCAAATATAGATAACCAAATTGCAATCCTCAAGAATACATAAAAATAGGGAAAAGTTCCTAAAACCTGATACACCACTAATATACACTTGCAAAGGAACTTATTGACCACGGTAAGCAGCGATCAACGAGCGATGTGGCTGGCGGTCGATGATACGACGAAGAAAATTACATTTAAACGTATAAAATTAAATATTAAATTAATTTTGAGTAATTAAAAACATGTTTTGGAGTAATTTTGAATATGACAAAAGTGATTTTGACACACTTCCAAACATGTACGATGTCTATTAGTCCATTTCAAAATATACACTTTAGTCCCCTAGGTTTACAAAACAATTCTAAATGGTTTTGACTTAACTTTAAATAGAATGTTGACTCGACGGTTAAATGATGAGATGAGAAATCTACCTTATTTGAATACTTGACAATTTCATTTGAATACTTGATAATTTCATTTGATTAGTTGGCAAATAAATTTTAATTGTCCATTTTTTAAAAGAAATAAAGTATTAGGAAAAATTGCCAAAAAAAGGAAAATTTTAGGGGTATTAAAGACTTTTAGGATGAGTTTTCAATTTAGGACAAAAGATTTATGAAATGTCCACCTTCACCCTTTAGTAGATGTTTGCCGCGTGGAGTTGAGTTGATAATAATTATGTAGGGAGTTAGATTATCTATGTTTGTGATACAGAGTTGGGTTGAGTTGAGTTGGAATGTCTGTGTTTGTGGTACTGAATTGAGTTGAGTCATAAAGTCTATGTTTGGGGTGCATAATTGAGTTGGGTATCTGGTGCAGTTTTTCTAAACAAATTGATTTTGTATCGAATTTTTTTGTTTTTCTTATTCCTTTTCAATTCCCAACTGTACTCCATTGGAATATAATTTATATAGTTTCAAATTTGATCGTGTAATGTAATGACTTAGTATTTATAATTGTTAAACAAACCAGATCATAATCAGTTTATCAAAGTACAAATGTAAAAAGTTTCATTAAATCTTAATAGTATTTGTTACAATAAGGATTAAATTGTTATAAATTATAAAATACAGTGACTAAATTGATACTTATCAAAATGCATAAACTAAATTGTTACAAATTTGAAAATACAAAGATTAAAGGGTTGTTTTCAAATATAGCAAAATGAGTCAAACTATTTACAAATATAAAAAAAAAAAATTTACTATCTACCAGCAATAGACTGAGATAGACCATAATAGACTTCTATCACTGGGCGATAGATCAGATAGACTTCTATCGCTCAGTGATAGAAGTCTAAAGTCTATCGCGGTCTATCACTGATAGACAATAAAAAATTTCAATATTTATAAATAGTTTGATATTTTTTCAATTTACAATAATTTTTGAAGATTAAGAACTAACTTTTAGGTATTTTTATTTTTTATTTTTATTTATTTATTTATCTATTTTTATTTGTTTGTTATGTTAGGTTAGGTATGGCATGACAATGCCACGAAATTAATTTATTTTTCCTACCCCACATTTAATTTCTATGCAGCTTCCTTTGTCTCTAGTCCACGTTTACTTACAAAGACCATTTTGACTAATAGACCCTTTGAATTTTAGATCTAATTCTTCTCTTAAAAAAACAAAAAACAAAAAACAAAACAAAAAGAATTAAAACCTTTTTTTTTTTCTTTTAAAATTTGGTTAAGTTTTCTAAACTAAATAAGAAAGCAAGGAATCTAGTGATAAAATTACTGTTTATAGCCTTAATTTTAGAAACGGAATAGTAAAACGGGCAAAGTAATTGTAGATAGATTTGAGTAATACTTGGGTTTCTACACATCCCATTCTCATCTCACACACAAAATAATATTTAAAATGTTCTAAAAAAGATATAAGAAAAATTTAACACGTGACTAATTATGATTGAACAATTTAGTAGGATGCACAAAGATGAGCACAATAGCTTATGATGCACCTAATTATTTTTCATAAATTGACAAAGATTATAGTGACATCCATAAGCCCAACTTAGTTAAACAACTAGGTTTCCCCTATATATGAGACTTCCTCCCTATAGAACTTAGGCTCCCCCTAAGTTCGTGAATCTTAGTGGTACTACACTTAGACTCTCCTTACGTGTGTGATATTCCTTCTCACTTGAAGTTATCTTTCCTTCTTGTTTTGAACTCCCTCCACTAGAGAATTTAGGCTCCCCATAAGCTTGAGAACTTCTTCTCAAGTAGAATCATTTTAGTCTCCTCTAAGATCGAATAACTTCACACTACTGAAATGTTTTTACAAGAATGTAGTATTGGACATGTCGTCACAAACATAAACTCAGTATCTCTTTTTCATCAAACACACTAATCATAAATACTGATCACCTTAATTTGTAAATCTTGTTTTCAATTGAAGCGACAACCCTAGCAAACCAACTTATAAAGCACGAAAAAATGAAGGAAAGAATCCTCATAGAAAATTGGATAGGCATTGAAAAGGAAAATATCTCAGAAGAAATAATTGCAGAATATTTTAAATAAGGAAGGAAATATTCTGCAGTAACTTCAATGACAACTTCTGAGACAAGATCCCATTTAAACAATAACAGAGATAACGAATAACAACTTAAGAAGCACACACCAAAAAGCTTAAACAAATATATATAGCCAAACACAATCTTAACAAATACTTTAAAGACCTAATAGACAAGACATGAAAGTTGAGGAACATATAAGATATTTTAAAAGTTAATGGACATATTAAATACAGAATTGAAAGTTTGAAGAATTTGACGCACAAACTTAACGATCGATGAACTGAAAATTCTCAAATTTCAATGACTAAACTTGTAACCAACCATCGAATAGCTTAAATGACATAAAACATACACTCTTAACCAATAAATTAGATGTTCAAATCTCTCCTCTATTATCTAAAACTATTTTACTAAAAAAAATAGAAAAATTTTTAAAAATAGAAAAATGAGGAAAACTATTTACATAAAATAGCAAAATTTTTAGATAGTTGTGATAGACGCTGATAAAAGTCTATCAGGGTCTATCAGTGATAGAAATGATAGCAGTCTATCACTGATAGATGCTGATAGAAGTCTATCAATGTCTATCAGTATTTTTTTTGCTATTTTCTGTAAATAGTTTGACATTTTTCTATCGGTAAAAAATTCCAAAAAAAAATACTAAATTTATAATTTAAGAATTTTTTTAATACCATTTTATATTGGTGCTATAAGCCTATAAATTATAACTAAAAGCTGTTATATCGCTGGTACTGTGTGTCTAGAAAAAATTGAGGAA
The DNA here is from genome assembly GCA_002890555.2 of Lagenaria siceraria. Lineage (NCBI taxonomy): Eukaryota > Viridiplantae > Streptophyta > Magnoliopsida > Cucurbitales > Cucurbitaceae > Lagenaria > Lagenaria siceraria. The sequence continues at coordinate 3,527,352 of CM016491.1, read as the reverse complement.
ATAAAAATAACACAAAAACAACTGAAAACATAAAATCAACCATTGAAGAAAAAAAGGTCTTTTCCCCAAATACGATATAATGGGTTTCCAACTGTGCCGACAGTGACTGATTGAACCACTCTTTGATTTTTCTTAAGATTAATAACCACTTCTTATCCTGAAGATTTACGTGTTCTACTTATAAATTTGTAATAAATTTAGGGAAAATTACTATAAACATAAAAATTATCAAACTATTTATGAGTATAGAAAATTTTACTCTCTATCAACCACTATTAGAGTCAATTGGTCAGTTGAAACACTTGAGATATCTTGAGATTTCAAGTTATTCAATAAGAAAGTTTCCAAAGTATATTGTTTTGCTTTATAATTTGCAAATACTAACGATTCAAAACTCAATGATTGAAGATTTTCCAAAGAACTTCACAAATCTAGTAGGTTTAACACACTTGAAATTTTGGAGAAATGTTAAGAAAACGCCTCCACATTTAAGTGAGTTGACCCAGCTTCAAACATTGTCTCATTTTGTTGTGGGGTTTGAGAAAGTTTGTAAGATTACTGAATTGGGTCCATTGAAGAACTTGCAATGTAGTTTGATACTTATGTGTCTGGAGAAAGTGGAAAGTAAAGAGGAAGCCCGTAGAGCAGATTTGGCAGAGAAGGAGAACTTAAATGAGCTACACGTATGTTGGTCGGTGGAAAGAAAAGATAACAGGTACAATGGTTTGGAAGTGTTGGAAGGACTTCAACCAAACAAAAATATCCAATCATTAAGAATCCACAACTTTGCAGGTACCCGTTTGCCTAATAAGATTATTATTGAGAATTTAAGAGTGATAGGTTTGTATGGTTGTAAAAATTGTGAAAAGCTTCCAATGCTTGGACAATTAAACAACCTAAAGGAACTTATAATTTATAGCTTTGATGTTGTCCAAAGTATTGGCAACGAATTCTATGGAAATGATTCAAACCAAAGGACGTTCTTCCCAAAGCTGGAAAAATTTGTACTCAATCATATGATCAAGTTAGAGCAATGGGAAGAAATAACAATAGATGATGCATCATCAAATGTTACAACTTTTCCATATCTAAATTCCTTGATGATTACTGCATGTCCCAAATTATTATCCATCCTAGACGTTTTTTGTGGCCGTGATGAGAATGATGTCCAACACCTTGAAAATTTGTTTTTTACATGCTGTAACAAATTGACAAAACTTCCCAAACGGCTACACTTTTGTGGTTCCATTAGACAAGTGCACATAGAGAAGTGTTCAAATTTGAGCATTAATTTGGGAAATAAGCCCAGGTTGTCTCATTTAGCCATTGGTCCATTGGACAAGCTGCCAGAAGAAGAGTTAGAAAACTCATGAATTTGAGGGAAATCAAAATTATTGGATGCATGCAGAATTATGATTTTAGCTTCCTCCACCACCTTCCTTCCCTTCAAAAACTTTATTTAGATGGGGATGAGTTGAGCAGTAGTGTAACCCAACTTCCTCCACAACTTCAATTCCTGACTGCTCTACAATATCTGTCCCTTGAAAATTTTGATGGTATTGAAGCTTTGCCGGAATGGTTGGAAAACTTTGTATCTTTACATACACTGTGTCTTTCTTATTGTCAAAATTTGAAACAATTGCCTTCCAAAAAAGCAATGTTATGTCTCACCAAATTAAGTACTTTGTTTGTCTATGAATGTCCGCAGCTACAACTTAGCGAAGGTTACACAGAGTGGGCAAAACTTTCCCACCTTCCAAATATATCTGTTAGTCTCGATTGCCGTCAAAGTTTGTTTTTTTTTTTTTTTTTTTTTTTTTTTTTTTTGTTGAATTTCACTTTTGAAGGCAAATGTACTGAACTTTTCATTTTAAGTTGTCTTAATTTTCCATTTATAAACTATATGCACTAGTTTTTGTTTCAATGCATTCAAATTGTGAATCATTCAGGTTCCTAATCTTTGTTTACCTACTTCTTTCATGTGGTTTTTAATTAATTAAGCACCTTCATTTTATTATAAATATGAACGAATAAAAAACTCACACAACTCTTTTGAAACAGGGGTACAACTATCATAAAACAAATAAAAAACTTGGATCATATTTTTTTCAAAAAGAAAAAAAGAAGGGAAAGAAATCTCTGGAACTCTTGTAATTGTAGAGGAAATAAAAACTGTTCAATACACAGACTTATAATTATATGCTCCAAACACAAGGTTGAAGCATTGAGAATGTTGATCTTTTTATGTTTTCATTTTGTGATTTTTTCTACTTATCGATTCAAACGCTAATTAATCCTAAAAAAAAAATACAGTTTATAAAAATAGAAGAAAAAAAAATCACATCTGTGTTTTAAGGATATTATTAAGCTGTTAGTTAGTTAGATGATTAGTTGAAAGTTTGTTATTCTCTTACGGGAAATTTTTAAAAATAAAAAAAATAAGAGAAAATATTTACACAAATGTTTAGATAGTTGTAATAGAAGTTGATAAAAATAAAAATAGAAATCTATCAATATTTTTTTTGTTATTTTCTATAAATAGCTTGACATTTTTTCTATTTTACCTTCTATATCTTTAGATAAAAATTAATTGGAGATTATCAATACAAGCCACTAATATTTTTCTCCCATATTCCATACTCAATATTGTATGAGAGCATTAAACCTTCAGCAAAAAAAGAAAAAACTTCCAATCTTATTTCAGTTCTAAATTGTCCTCAAAATTCACACCAAAATAGATATAAAGTATTAATATAAAATTGTTTCTCAACATTCCCAAAATTTTCAACAAACTGGCCTTTCAAGTACAAACTCCCATCAAAATAAAAATATCAGTAGTAGACCACTTAGATCATAAAAGTTTATCAACGATAGAAATCTATTACTGATAGACTTTACTATATTTATAATTATTTTAAAATGTTGCTATATATGATAATAGTTTGAACCTGATGATTATATTTGCGATTGTCCCAATGATACTTATCATTAATAAATTTTTATTTGTGTCTATTATTAATTGTTAGTATGCACTTTTGTCATTAATTTTTGTTATTTAGTATATCATATCAATAGAATACAATTAAATAGAGGGGACTTTTAAAAAATAGAAAAATAAGAAAAAACATTTACACAAAATAGCAAATTTTTTAGATAATTGTGATAGACATTCACTACAACAAAATAAACTTTCTATGACATATGAACAGTAGCAAAATTGGACAAGAGAGAGAAAAATCAGTCATTAAAGCCAAAAACACGCGTTTTTTGCGGGGGAAAACGGAGTTTTTTCGGATTTTTAAAAATTTATGACAATTTTTTCGTGTCATTAATTAATGACTAAAAAAACCAGTCATTAAGTATAGGAAAATGAAAAAGGTGCGATTTTGGCGGGAAAAGACGAAAAATTTTGGATTTTTCGACCATCATGACAGTTTTTTCGTGTTACCAATTTATGACTAAAATTAACAGTCACTAAAGAGTGTCGGTTCTTTAGAGTCATTAAATTGAAAAAAAAATGTTTGGAGGGAAAAAAAAATAAGAATTTGGAATTTTTAGACTTATATGACTGTTTTTTAGTATTATATATATATATATGACTTGAATAGATTAGCATTGAAGAGCAATTGACGAAAAAACTAGTGACGGTATTAGTTTAATTAATTTTAAATTAAAAAATATTAATAGCCCTTAGTACATTTTAGTTTTAGTACTAAATTTGTGTAATTTAATTATATGAACCAAAGTAGACTTAGGCTTACACCACATTTGGGATCAGACTTGAAATAGTAAAAACTTTTATTATGAGTATATGTTTTCAAATTTTAATTGATTCAATTTTTTTATGACAATTATTTTTCTCAAACTTTTATAAAATAATTTAGATTAAAGAAAATTAGTTGAAATTCCAATTAATCATATAAAATTTCAAGGAAAATTACTATAAACAGAAAAAATATCAAACTATTTAAATATATAAATTTAAAATAAATATATTAATTAATTATCAATATGAAAATAATTGAAATAATAAGTCTTAGTTTAAGTTGTTCCATCTTTCTGTTTAAACCTCATGAATGTACAGCTACTTGACTTGGTCTGTTCTGTCTTCCTCTTTTGGCGAAGAAGCAACTACAACTTCCATTTCCCATTTGGTCCTTTTCTCTATTGGTTTCTCCTCCTCTTTGTTTGTAGCATCACAAGTTTCAAGTAAATTTAAGTTAATTATTTTAAATTAATGGAATTTAGTTTTCCCGTTGCGTTTAAACTTAGAGTCAAATTATGATAATTGAAAATATTTATGAAGTCATGATTGGCTAATATCTTGTAATTCAAGGGTTTTTTTTTTTTTTTTTTTGAGGCATGGGGCTTCCTATCTAGTTATGAATTGAGTGTGGATTCAATTATACCTTGAATTTGATTGGCATCTATTACTTTTTAGCTTTTTTGCGTTTAATGTTGTTTGTGTTTAATTGGCTTGCTCTCGCGTGAAGATTTTAAGCTAGATCTTGAATGTTAGACTATCAATCAAGTATATACGATTGTAATAGGAGAGCGGCTACATTTAATGACGTATGGTTGTAGTGTCTATTGTAATTAGCTAGTTTCAAAGCAAATTAAAAATTAGTAATTAGGTGAGAGAAAAAGGTAATCTTAATGATAAGGAAATAAGTTGAAATGATAAAAGTTAGAACTAAATATGTTTGTTAATTTGTTTCTTTGATAACATTTATGGGATTTTTCAGTTTTAGAATGACAAACACCAAATCCTAACTTTTCTTTCTTCAAAGTTACATATTAACTTCACTAATGGGGAAGTTCGATGAGTGGCAAAATATGCCACTTTTAGGCTTGAGATTTAACTAGTTTTTGAATGAATATTTGTACTTTCACGTGTTTTTTATTTATTGAATTTTAGAATTTGGGGAATTGGAGCACAATAGAAAAATTTATGGTCAAAATGGAACTTAAAAGTACAAAAATTAAAGGATTTCAACATTGAAGATGAGTAGAGTAGCGTCACAACGCTACAAAGGAGCGTTGCAATACTTTGGCATAGAATCAAAGAAGACTGGCAAAGGCGTAGCGTCGTAACACTGATCCTTGCGTCACGACGCTATGATGTTTGACGGAAGAATTACATAACGCGCGTCTCTTCTCAAATTTAGCCAAACTCTTATCTTTTTATCTTCTATTTTGAAAAGGAATGATAGTCCAAGTCTAATTAGGACTCCTTAAAGTGTTTAGGAGTCCAAGTTAGCTTAGCAATAGGATAGGTTTCTCTCCGCTATAAATAGACTAATTCACTTCATTCCGAGGGGAGACCAATTGGAGAGAAACGTCTCTTAATACTTTTTGCACATTGAAGAAATTGTTGACTGATATCTTGAGAGCTGAACGGGAATGAACCCGACACACGTCAGAAGTTCTCTCTCTTACTGATTCTTTGTAGATTTTATTAGGATATTTTATTACAACTCTTGTTTTAAATGATGATTTTGAATTGTGGAACTTTAATTACTTGTGTTTTAGTGTTATTAATTGATTTTAATAAAGAATCTTCCACATTGCAATTATCTTGCATGCAAATTGAATGTTTAATGCTTTTGTTATTTTAGTCATTTAATGAATCATGTTTGATTTAAGTTTTAGCTTGAAATGGTAGGACTTGAATTAGAACATAATATTTGTATGACTATCTATAAATTCTAAAACAAAAGTAAATGGTTCATTTAGTGGCTACTTAGAGAAGGAGCTTAATGTCTTATTTGATCTTAATCATGCAGGAATGTTAGGTTTTATCTATGAGCATGAAAATTATTTGAGTTCGGAATGACCATTTAAATACTTTTTCCTTCTCAACTTAAGATATTGCATGTTAAGTGATGAGTGTTTATTTAATCAATTATATTTTCATATCATGAATCTTATTTGACAGCTTTATCTCAAAGTGTTGTCTCTACTTAGTTAGGAGTGAGAGTGATATTAATTAAAGAAATCAATCTTCAATATTTAATTCTCTAGATAAAATAAGGTAGAAGTAGTTGCATTTACTTACCTAAATTAATGGCTTAATCATGTGAATGATACTTCAACTCAATCATTATATTAAAACTTGACATTGAATATTTACGATTTAATATTTAATCAACAAAATTGTCCATCTTGCATTTGGTAAAAAAAAGAGAGAGAGATAATGAGTGAGAATGGGGAGGGAGGAGAGAGAACAAAAGAGAATAGGGGAGGAGGGAAAAATTAAAAGAATATTTTTTTCCAAGTCATCTTGTCATGTCAGCAATCTAATCAATTTTGTATTTAAGATTAATGGTTTTGTTAGTAATAGAGAGACATTTTAAACATATTCTTGAAAACTCAAAGATTAAAATGACCAATTTGAAACATTAGAGACTAAATACACCTATTTTTCAAAGCTTAAGGGCCAAAAATATAATTTTTCTAAAAACTAAACGTAAGAACCCTAAGTTTAAGTAATATATATTTCGAATGTGCAGACCCGTAGCGATGGAAAGATGACTAAGTTACATATGAAATATGGTGACAACAACAACATGTCGTAGAAGGAGATAACGGGTGGAGCCAACGACCCACTAAGACTAATGTATCTACAACTACATCCCTAAGTGGCAATCAAACGGAGGAGTGAATACAAGATGCCAGTAGAATGATTGGCCAGAGGCCAAGGCTCCTTTCTTCCCACCATGTCCTTCCTTGTGTGTCAGAGATATAAAGTGAGTGCACCAACCAAAAGAGATGGAACTAAGTTGATCTATTGTATGGCAAAGCATCCAAAGTATAACTGCACACTCACACGACTTTGCTGAGAGATAGAAGCATTTGGTGAACCATTAAACTACACTTGCTTCTGGGTATATATATATATATATATATATATATATATATTCAACGCACAGTCAATTTTGGTTCGAGTCTAGTCAACTAGACCAAAAAAATCCAACAACCTAAGAATCGACCCAAAATTTCAATTTTCCTAATATTCAACCCAGTGCAAAATTGAAAAATATTTAACCCAACCTAACTTAAATATTTTGGTTTAGTAGTCCGGATTGTTTAGTTTATCGAGTTTTTTGAACCACATAGACTTATTAGATACTTTTGAAAGTTCTAACACCAAATAGACACATACCAAAGTTGAAAAACAAAACTTGTAATATCTCAAAACTGTAAAAAAAAAAAAAAAAAAAATGGACAAATTTGTAATGATTGAAAAAAATATTCTTCATGAACAAAAACTAGTTTTTAATATATTAATTATAAAATAATACAAAATTAAAGGGCTGTTATTAAATATAGAAAAATGAGCAAAAAAAAAAATTACAAATATAGAAATTTTTTACTCTATTAGCAATGATAGAACTCTATCGTTGTTTATCGCTCAAACAGTAGAATTCTATTGCGATCTATTACTGATAGACAGATAATTTTTTTTTATATTTGTAAATAGTCTTATATTTTTTTTATAATAATTTCTAAAATTAAATATGAAAGAGAATGTATCTATCATATTCATTTATTCTAGGAATATATACCATATTAGTTAATAAATAAAATAAAAAATAATTAGATGACAAGCAATTAATATTTATTCAAAAAATAAAATTTCTAAAAAATTAATACTATATTCGGTTTGATTTTTTTAATATTTTAATTATAAAATAATAAAAAATTAAATATAAAAAAATGTAGAAAAATATTAAAATTATAGAGAAATCTGATTTTTTTTAAAAAAATAATGTTATTTTAATATATTTTTTTGGACAAAAATAGGGTTAAGTTGAAATTATTGTAAAAAAATAGGGTTATGGACCAGTGGACCGAGTCCACGAGTCTCCTCCACGTCACTGATCTGCCAATGCCACCTTATGGCTGGGAACTCGTGTACCTGGTACACGAGTTTGATGGTCCCCAAATGCCCCCCACATCTTTTCCTCCTCAATCTTCTTTCTCTCTTCCTCTCCCCCCAAACCGTTGATAGCAACCATCCTTAGCTGTCTGAAGTTGTTTGTCGTCCTCCATTTGTGTCATTCGCCGTCTGAAGTAATTTTTTTCAACATAAAAGCTTGTTTTGGAGTTTTTTTTTTTTTTAAAGTTTGTTTTGGTTAATATTCACTAAATCTAGTATTAATTTTGATAATTTAGAGTATGAAGCTTGTTTTGTCGACTAATATTGCAGATCTATTTGTTTTGTACACTCCCGACACTATATCAGATTGATTTAAGAGGTAAGCACAATCAAGACTGGATATCAATAAATTAATTCATCAACAACAACACTTTGAAGTTCCTGTACCTCGTCGTCTGTAACGTCAACGAAGACAACCACCATGTGACACATGAATGACTTGTAATTTAAATTTTTAGCTTTTATGAACTTCTATCTTGAAATAAAAAGAACTAATGGAAATTATCTTTTATCTTGAGACACATTAAATCTAATATATTAATATGATATAAAAGAACAATAATAAGAAAGATAATTGTTGATTTTTTTAAAAAAAATCTAAATAGAAATTGTGTATCCAATACACGAGTTTGGTCCGATTAACCAATCCACGTGATAGTGCATGTCATGTGGAAATCGGGTACTCCGTACACGATTTTCCTAATCACCCTATTTTTTTCAATACTTTTCCTTTCAACGCTATTTCTGTAATTGCTTTATTCAACCACTTTATTTTCTAGATTTCTTTCTAAGTGTCTTATTTTTTTCAATACTTTTTTATTTAACATTATTCTTGAATTTTGTTCGACTAATCTAATTTTGGAATAATAATCAAAGTTTGGAAATTTGCGAAATATTGGTAGGATTATAATATACTCTCCCCGAGAATCCATGTCCCAATTTGGGCCCAAAGTCATCCCAAGTCCCAACCAGATCTGTCTTAAACCCTCAGAAAGAGAAATTAGAGCCTTCTTTGTAAAACCTCTTTAAAACCCTATCATTTCTAAGTCCTCACTAACACGAAACCTCGAGCCGAGCTCTAGGTTTCAGCTGGGGCTCCGATTTTGCAGCAAAATGGCGAAGACGACGTATGCCATGGGTTTAATTTCCGCCATTGCAGCCTCTGCGTCTTTATCTCAAAATCATTCTGCCTATGCCGATGGCCCCTTCAACTTCCCTCCCTTTTCCTCTTCTCCCGCCGCCAATGTTCCTCAGCCTTCTTCTGCTCCACAATCTTCCTCACCTGGTTCTTCGAATGCTCCTAATGCTAGTCCTGAGCCGTCTGCCCCAAAGCCTCGTAATGATAATCCGAGGACGTCGTCATCGGGGTTTGATCCGGAGGCGCTGGAGCGTGGTGCCAAAGCTCTCAGAGAGATCACTAGCTCTTCGCATGCCAAGAAGGTTTCAGTCTTTTAAGCTTTAAAATTTGTTTTATTTTTCTTGGCCTTTAATGGGTTTTTTGGCAGGAGTTTATTGTTCTCTTCTCTGGAAGATTAGGGTTGTTGGTGTATGTTCTCTGTTTTTATTTGCTTGTTAGAACTTTTAGATGCTAATTTTTATATATTTGACTTCTGCTTGTACAATAGAGCTGAGACAAGCAAGGTTTAGAAATGGGGAAGCTGCAAAGATAGATATTCCGAATTAGGAAATCCTATAAGATACTAATACTGAAAACAATATGCTCAAACTGATTTTTATTTTTCTTTGTCAGGTAATGGCTTTAAGTTAGTAATTGGTACTACTTTTACAAAAATGTTTATATTGCTTAAATTTTCAGTTCTATAGTGTCTCTAGTTAGTTAATTTTTTTTCCCAATTTTAATATCATTTTCTTGCTTGTATCATTTGAAACCTTTTTTTTGGATGTTTGTAAGTGTAGTTCAATCATAGTATGAAAAGATCATTATGGAAATGATGTTATGTTTCGTTTACTTTCGAAATCTTATATCATGCCCTTTGCTGACCTCATGTGGGGTAGGCTTTTGAAGTCATGAAGAAGCAAGAAGAGACAAGACAAGTAGAGTTGCAGGCAAAGGCTGCTGAGTTTAAAGCAATGCAAGCACAAGCTGAAACAGTATGTTTTGCAAGTCCTTACAGTTAACTACTCTTATAATACTAATACCTCTCTGTGTCCTTTAAACAATGTTGAGTTTACTTTCTATTCTTCTTTAATGGATATTTTTCTGAAGGTCTGAATCTGGTGTTGGACCAATCCTTTAAAATGCTAAAGATGAATGGAGATCATTTTTATAAGAGGGGAAAAAGACTTTTATATTTGTTCAAAATTTAACTTCACCATAATCAATACTGAAATTCATATTTAAGGTGTCATGAATCTTGAAATAGGTTCTCAATTATATATACGTTAACTTCTACGCTTGTATCAGGATAGAAATAAAACTCTTTTTCTGTTTCAGATGAGAAGGTTTAATTGATTGGTCGGACATTATTAAAAATATAAGAAGTTTTCATGGGTGCATTGAGTTCCTTCTTTGTTTGCGACATAAAAATGTGCTTATGCTTGACAAGTATTTATACATTTCTAAAAAGAAAAAAGGGAAAAAGAAATGTGTAATACATCAATTGATTATGTTTCCAACATACGATGGGTTGGTTTTTCTTGTTTGCATTGTAGGAAAGACAAAGGGTTATATATGATGAGCAGAAGAAGTTAGCTCAGCATCAAGCACAGACTAAATCCCAAATGGCACGGTATGAGGATGAATTGGCAAGGAAGAGGATGCAGGTAGGTGCTTGCTAACTTCTAAGTGTTGAGTAGTTTGTAAATCTGTTCAATATGCATGCTTCTTTTTCTTTTTTTGAACGTATATGCTTACAGGCAGAAAATGAGTACCAAAGAGCCAGGAATCAAGAGCTTGTAAAACTACAAGAAGAGTCATCAATTCGGCAAGAGCAAGCACGTCGAGCTACTGAAGAACAAATTCAAGCCCAAAGACGGCAAACAGAGAGGGAGAAGGCAGAGATAGAGCGTGAGACCATCAGAGTTAGGGCTATGGCAGAAGCAGAAGGAAGGGCCCATGAGGCAAAACTTGCTGAAGATGTGAACAGGCGAATGCTAGTTGATCGTGCAAATGCAGAGAGAGAAAAATGGATTGCTGCAATTAATACTACTTTTGATCATATTGGAGGTACTAACTTAACTATATTAAGTTTAGATCAATAATGTATGCATTGTATGCATACAGTATTTGATGGAACAATCTTTTCCATGATATTGCTATTTAACTATTTCGTGACAAACATATGCTTTTTCCCTATAAAATACGAGACAAGCATACGATATGGAGAGAACAACACTTTTTTAAATCTAGGACATTGATACAACGACCTTACTTGAATAGGATCTGTTCTATAGGGTGTACAACTGTGTCCTTGAGTTCTAAGGACATTGATACGACAAGGACACATTTACTAAAATTTACATTTTAAAAAATGTATATCAGGTTTATACAATAAGGAAATTCAAAGGCAATAAATTTATACATTCATATACTTAAAAAATTAGTTTGATGTATTTCGCTCTCAAAATTTGTTATTTTTTCGTTATTGTTTATTTAGTATACTTAACGAATGTTCGATTCATGTCTAACGAAAGTTGGACATATTTTAACTTTGTACAACTAGTGTCTAGCACATCTATAGCACTAACTAGTGTTTGATACGTGTCCAATAAGTGTCGGAATGTCCAAATGTTTGACATGTGTCGGATACAAAGCCGCTAGCCAAACTAAAGTGCTTGTGCTTCTTAACTTTTTCCTCTCATAAATAAAGTGAAATCATGTATGCCTTACTTTATTTGTTACTTCATCAATTTGTTACCTCTAAACTTCTCCCAGCCAATCCATTTCACATGTTTTGTTTGTAAAGTAAACCTCAAATCATCAGTGCTCAATCTCAAACACGCACAATAATGAGGCCGTGTAAAAAACAATCAAATTTATTTATTTGTTAGGTGAATTAGCATCTTGAATAACCTGCCACAATGTTAACAATTTACTCTTTTGGAGGACAAAGGTGGCAGATGTTTTTTCTTTGCCCTAACTTTTGATCTTTTTGAAGAGGAGCAGAGAGTTGGTTATCTTTTTACATCATAAAGGGATGGCTGACCTTAACCAATTTAAGGCTCTTGAAATATGATTTAATGAATTAATATTAAAAGAAATTTCCTTTATGACAACAGTGAATGTTTGCAATATAGTGTCTTGGTGCCTTTATGTTGGGGGCTGAATTTTTTAATGTTTTTCTGTTTTGTTTTGTATGCCAATGCATTGCGGGCCCATATAGAATAGGCTAGTGACTTTTATAAAATTCCGTAGGACAAATGGTATCATATTCATAAGTTGTAGCCAGTTAAGTTAAATATTAATTCTTAGCATTTATATGGGCGTAAGTGTTACACAGAATTGGTCTGATTTTGATATTATTCACATTTGCAGGAGGTTTGAAGGCCATTTTGACCGATCAAAATAAATTGGTAGTTGCTGTTGGTGGAGTTACTGCATTAGCTGCAGGCATTTACACGACAAGGTATTTATCAAAGGCTAAAAAGTTCTGTGAAACAGGATTTGTATATTTGTATGACAATATTTTCTTCATTGCCTGCATTTTGTCTTTTCAGTTATGTAAAATGTTATTTGCCATTTTGAGATGAAGATTTTGAGACTACAATTTATTTGTATTTAGATTTTGGATTTGAATTCATCAAAAAGTAGCTAGTTTGGTTTTTCCTTTTTGGACGTTTACTTTGTTCTGTATCCTTCCTAATAAGAGGGAAGGTTGTTTGACAGATCAGATGTTTGCTACTCTTTGAGGCATCCACAGCAGAAAATTTCTTGAGGATAGGTTTTTGCTGATGAGGGAGGTGCGGAGTTATATATTCATTATGATGCCTTGCTCTGTTCTGCCACCTCTCTGACTCTAGGGCCAGTTTGTTTTGATTTTAGATAATAGGAGGGGGATACTTGTAATGGGATTGCATTCTTTGGCCTTTATGTAGCCTTCTAGCCTGTCTTTAGGTTTCCTTGAGGTCTTCTCTGTGCCTCCTGGTGCTTTGCAATCTCTTGTATCCTGTCAATTTATTCAATTACTATTTTGTTTGTCTTCTTACAAAAGTGAACATTAAATAAAATCAACAAGAATAAACTATGTAATCTTTTAAAAATATGAGTACATGGTTGTTGTCTTGGTAGTCATTTGTCACTAAACAACTTCATGGAATGTTTTGTGGAAGATGACAAAACTGATGCAAGCAAAGTTCCTCAGTACCTATGGGCCGAAGCATTTCCTTTGCTATCACTTTATGCTATTAGGAAGGTTTGTTGTTTCAATTTTCATTGTGTTTTTCTCTTGTTATTGTGTAATGTTTGAGGTTAGGAGACAGGTTTCACTATCAGGTATGCTTAGCAATTGTGTAAATACGTTTATTTCCCCTGCTACATGACACTAGTGAGGTTGTCATCATGAACTGTATGAATTCGTGACGATCATCATGACCTGTATACACTAAACCATAATTTCTACCTGTACATCACTTTAATCTGGTTTGTCCTTTACCATTTGCAATGAATAGTTGTTTAAATTTCATACATTTTGTTCTCATGTGTCAACTTCTTTTCCCATCCCTGTTTTCTGACTGCAGAGTTTATGGTTTTTTCTTACTGTAGGGAAGGTGCGAAGGTGATTTGGAGCTATGTGGATAGAATATTAGGTCAGCCATCATTGATTAGAGAGTCCTCTCGAGGGAAATACCCTTGGTCAGGGTTGCTCTCACGTATCAGGGGCACTGTATCACGTGATTCAGATAAGGGATCTTCCTCAAAAAAGGGAAATGGGTTTGGAGATGTAATTTTACACCCTCCACTTCAAAAGCGGATAGAACAACTAGCAAGTGCAACTGCAAATACGAAGTCCCATCAGGCTCCGTTTCGGAATATGCTTTTCTATGGCCCCCCTGGAACAGGAAAGACAATGGCTGCTAGAGAGCTAGCTCGCAAATCTGTAAGAGTACTTCTATATCTTCTCTAGCTAAATGGTTGAAGGCTTTGAAATATAGATTCAACATCAATTGTTAATATATCTGCACATTATCACGAATGTTAACTCTGTTTGCTGGTGACTGGTGAGAAACTTCAAGATCATAGCAACATAATATTGAAAGAACGTTTGGTTTTTAAAAATGGACCTTCACGTGGGAGGAAATTTTTTGTATTTTCATCCTTCCTAAGATTTCGGAAACCATTGATGTAGCTAGAGGAGCATTGACTGTTTTGGAAATAACAAGAATTCTTGGAATTCCTTGGGATTTTTATTTTATTTTTTTGGTCAATGTCCCGTCTGTTCCGCCTAAGTGGGTGGTGATTCTGGCTTGCTGGTGAGTTGTAGGCTGCCCACTCCAAAATGAATTTTCTTTTGATTCAATTTATATGTGGGGCAGAAGAAATCCTGTGAACTGGACTACATGGCTTTTTTGGTAGTATATATTCAGATTAACATGTCCAGTTTCCTAGTTGTGGTTAAGCATTGAATTCTTGAATTTGAACTGTTGTCAAACACTCAAACTACTGCTGGTGAAATTGATGATTTTCTGGGTAGTTTTAGCCATGATTTTTTTGCTGATGAGATGAGAGCTTTTTTCTTATTTACTGGGCAATAACCGTCACTGTTTTGTTTTTTCTCTATCCTCATAGGGACTGGATTATGCATTGATGACAGGAGGGGATGTTGCTCCTCTGGGATCACAAGCTGTTACGAAGATACACCAGTTATTTGATTGGGCTAAGAAATCGCGAAAGGGCTTACTGCTTTTCATCGATGAAGCAGATGCATTTTTATGCGAGTAAGTCAAACTTGCTCGATACAAATAAATGTCAATTTTTTCTTTATTCAGTCTTTTTTGTTTTTTTCTCTTTAGAATGTGTTTGGTTTAACTTTTCAAGTGTTTAATTTTGAAAATAAGTCATTTCGAAAAAAATTAAAGTATTTAGCAACCACTCAAAATAGCTTTTGAAACACTTTCAAAGTATGTTTTACACCTTTTTATCAAAAGAGTTTAAATAACAATGATTTTTTTGAAAAACATTTTTTTTCTAGTCAATCCAAACAGACTCTTAATCATATTTGTAATGAAACAATATTTATCAATCATAGCACTTCATTCTTGGGTTATGAATATCGTTTCTCATTTTGTAGAAACTTTCTATAATTCATTCATTTATTATAATTTCACAAGAAGTAATATAATTGAAAATTTTCTTCCCTTCCAAGCATTTTTTTCTAATTGATGTGACGAAAACATGCAAGCAATTACTAATAGTTGAGTATTATCTCAATTTGTAGGAGAAACAAAACATACATGAGTGAAGCCCAAAGAAGTGCACTCAATGCTCTTCTTTTTCGCACTGGTGATCAGTCAAAGGATATTGTTCTTGCTCTTGCTACAAATCGCCCTGGTGACCTTGATTCAGCTGTAGGGGATCGTATTGATGAAGTCCTAGAATTCCCCTTGCCCAGGGAAGAGGAGCGCTTCAAGCTCTTGAAGCTCTATCTAGAAAAGTACATAGCAAATGCTGGATTGAGGAAGTCTGGTTTGTTCCAAAACCTTTTTAAAGGACAACAGAAAAAGATCGAGATCAAAGGGTTGACTGATGATATTGTACGCGAAGCAGCTGCAAAAACTGAAGGATTTTCTGGGAGAGAAATAGCAAAGTTGATGGCAAGTGTACAAGCTGCTGTTTATGGTAGCGAGACGTGTGTGCTTGATCCGAGCCTATTTCGTGAGGTGGTAGATTATAAGGTTGCAGAACATCAACAGAGAAGGAAACTTGCTGCCTCAGAAGGAGGCAGTGTGCAAAATTGAAGGTATTTTATAATATGATATTATACAGGGTAGTACTTTCAGATGGAGTAAAATTGATTGGTTTGTCTGGTAGTTTATTTTAGAGGCTGTCCATTCATTGATGAGGGAAATTTTGTATTTCTCTGATATGAGTTTTCATTACATTTAAGTTAAGTGGTATTTGTACCTACCACTTGGGTATTTAAAATATCATTTGTTAATTGAAGTTTTAGAAGGTCATATAGAATATCCATAAGGTATTCTTACAAACTTCTAACAAGTTACATGAAATAATGAATGTGTAGGTAAGAAGTTTTGGATCATCTCAATTGACCATTGCTTTACAAGTCCATATACAAAGGATTGCAGTTTTTAAGGTTGGATAAGTAAATTTTGGATTCGTTTAACTATAAAATATTTGAATCTTTTTTAAATTTCAAGAAGCAAGAAGGACCGAGGGGAGGTTGCTATAAATTTATTGAGCTTTTCGTGAATTTATCAAAAGCAAGAGGGTAGATATGACAATTTGCAAATTCATCTTTAAAAAGATTAGATTGATTTCTTAGGTAAAAATTAAAAAGAAGTTTTCACAAAGGTTTGCATCTAATGATTTAGAGATGAGATTTGTGAGAATGTTACAATCAATGTCTAATTACGGCTTGATTACATATTTAGTTCTCAAATGTTATTTGCCATTTCCACTTAGTTTACCAACTTCTGTAAATTTCAAATAACAATATTGAATTTTGCACTTATGATTTATGCAATGAATGTTCCCAACTTGAGTGGTTCAAGTTCCGAATCTTTTCGCTCACTTGTTGAATTATTATTAATAATAATAATAATGTGATTAATATTGGTGTAATATTTGTTGTATGATAATTGTAATCGTGTAAGGTTGGTCGTAATGGTAATTGAAATACTCCTCTTGGGCATAAACATAGAGTGAACTTTTGAATCGAGCATTGAGCATTGGACATCAAGTGCACTTTTGAATGAATCATAGAGCATAGAGCATAGAGTATCGCATCTCGAGTATCAAGTATCAAGTATCGAGTAGTAAGTATATAGCATAAAGCATATAACATGGAGCATAAAGCATAGAGCATCGAGTATTGAATATCGAGTATTAAGAAAACTTATGAATTACAATACGCAAATGGTTTTCAGGGTGAATGAATAAATTCATAGAGTATTGACGCAAGCAAAGGGCCACTTTTCATTCAATTTAAAAAAGAACATTTATAGTAATTTTCTAAAATGTATTTTACTTGATTGTAGCTTTTTTTTCTTCTAGTAAATGAAAATGGAAGTGATGAAGCAAAATGGAAAAGAATTATTTTATTTTTTTAATACCAAAATGTTGTGTAGAACTTTCATTTTTGCAATTCACTATTCTTGTAATTTTTGTTTTCCTTTTTATAACGAGTACAAAATGTGAACAGATAAACAAAAGTTCTCTCTAATATGATTATGTGCGTACTCTTTGTTAATTTTGAGATTTTTGTATAAATGACTCAATCTCAGCAGCGTTAATGTGGAATGACCTAATCCTAAAATCTAATTAAATTGACTTTTTATTTATGTCATAGAGTACTCCACCTAGAATGTATTATTGCGTTAAGGACATATCACCCGTCATGAAATGGTCAGAGCCTTAATGTGTATTCATTTCAATTGTGCTTTTCATTTTTAACATTACACATGTCTATGTTCTGCATGGCTTTGTATAGAATAAAAATTTTCAAAATCCCAGCAGGGCTCTACTAGAATATCGTGGTAGGAGGGCACTCGCAACCCCGATTGGAGGACTTATGATTTTAAAAAAAAAAAATAGCAATTGAAATGAAGATCGTGTTAACACGATAGTGCTCTATGACGTCAGTATAAGGTTAATTTTCATTGGATTTTTTATCGAGTCATTACGCATTTCCGTCTGAAAGATTGGGTCATGCGTACAAATTTCTAGTCATGTCTAATATGAAAATCATTTTTGTCATATTTAAAATTACTTCATAATGTCTTTAAACATTCAAAATCAATTTAATGTTTGATTTCACTCTTAAATGCAATTTCATACCATCAAAATTGATTTTAAATTAAAAGCATATATAAAGTAATTTAAATATGAAAAAATAATTTTAAAATTTTCAATTTCACTTTCGAGAATGCTCCAAGATGTGAAAGTGCTCCTCATAGCACATAACTCTCTTTCATTCTCTCCTCTATTCTATGTATTCACCTAAGCAACGAACTGTTAGCATTTGTATATATCAAAAATTAAATAATGTGTTGACCATTACCATAATAATAACAACCGCTGCTTAACACACGATTTTGGTAGATGATACTCCCATTGTCAAAGTATTTTAAATATCCAAGTATTAATAATTCATGGGAGCCACACAATCTACTATCTGGGCATGAAATTCATTCTACAAGACAACCGGAAAAACATACAAATGAATACTATGAATCTCATATATATATATATATGACCCGATCTTAACAAGAGTGTAAAATATAGATTGTAATGTAATGAATTTAGATTGTAATGTAATCTAAAATTCATGTTTGAATTGAGCGTTTTGAACCTGATTTGTAATAGTAAATTAATTCCGTTCCGACAACTTTTAACCAAGTCCTCTTTTCTACCGTTTGTATGTTTCACGATCTCATTTCCGTTCCGTCCTTGATACTTCACACATTTCAACACTCCTCTGATTTCCAATAATCCTGATTACATTTCAGTTTTTCAAACAACTCCTAAGAGGGGATAGATAAGAATAAAAAAGTAGTAATTTCAAGCTTGCAACTCCCAAGAGATCAAAAACCTTTTATTGGTATTAGAGTCAACAAGATAGGGTCATTAGACAACAATGAAATAAATTTGGCAAAGACAATGGACCTGGCCAAAGTGCGAGTGAATGGAATTCACAAATTCCTATTTATGCAGGCAAGAGTACAACCATTACAGTCATTGCATTACAGAAGTCAAGTTTGGAAAGGTAGGGTAATGTCTTTCCAAGTTCAGGGTTGCCGGCTGGAATGATCACTTGCAGATTTTCTAGTGGTGATGATCCTGAGTATAGCGCAGGCCACAGTACTTGCACACAGCGGGCTCCTCCCGGTCAAGGCATATGAACTCGATTGGATGCCCAAGGGCAGGATTGCTGTCTGCAATCAGCAAGTGTTTGAATACAAATAAGGAAACACACCTTCCTTAATGAGTTGTTTACTTGGAAAATATGCATGCGTGGATACATGTATGGAGATGTACTAACCTCCCTCGCAAGCAACGATACGGCCTTCGACCTTGATTGGTGGAACCTCGTTGATCAACTCCATAGGTGATTTCTTACTTGTATCCTAAAGATGGGAATAAAATAAAACTTTCATATATCCTTCAGCATTGGACAGGATCATAAAGAGTAATATCTAGTCCCAGAAAACGGTAGGATATTTCTTAGAAGTAAACGAAACAAATAGAGACAGAACTATATCATGTCTCAACGGTCAGTAGAATTTGATTGACTCTCAATAATTTAAGGATACAGATAGCAAAAGACGAAATATTTTGAGGTCATGCCAAAGAAAATTCAAGATTCAAACATGTCAAACAATGTATCAATTATCAATAGAGAACAGTATCAAGACAAAAGGAAAAAACCCCCAAAAAAAAAAATCCATAAGCAAAATGAAGTAATGAGATTTTACTTGAAAATGTGGGAGATGACAGGCAAGCTAAAAAGAATATTTGCGCTAAAAAGAGTCCTTTGTTACAAAATATCATTGCTTATAATACCGAATCCGGTTTACCTCAGTTCCAAAATAATTATTTGTGAACTACACATCAGTTAGAAGTTGGTGATATCACAAACTATATTTAAGGACTTCCAATTGATAACATCCACACCAAAACCTTCTTGCATTGCAATCTTTGCTGACATGGGTTATTAAAGAGATTTGTTTAATACCCTTTTTGTCTTCTTAGTTACATCAGGGCATCCAAATTTTTTTTACAGCCGTAGTGCCATAGGCCCATAACATTTCAAAACTTCACCTCTCTTATTTAAAAGAATATTCCCAATCATATTCACTCTGGTAAAGTTCACTTGGTTAACTTTTCCTTGAAGGAATCAACAAATGTCACACAATCACGGGCTAACTAGCTAAGAAAGGAAGAATTGTGACACCTGGTTTGGAGGATTGATTTATGTTGTAATAAACTGTCAATAAAATCGTAAGGCAGAAACTGATACTCTTCTTATTTTTTTTAGTAAAGGAGAAAATGATACTCTTCTTAAAGGAAGAATATTGGGCTTACTCCCATGAGCATAATAACAAACCATTTGTTACAGCTCACATGGGAGAGAGAATTAATAAAACCATTGAAATTGATGCAGTTATAAACGTACTGCCAGCCTGCAATGGAGAGTATGTAACGAAAGAGGATACAGAAATTGGGAAAAACTTGCAGCTTTGAGCATATGGATGACTCAACGAGCTCTATGGTACATGTAGAATAGTTAGGCAACACAGAAGATATTGATAAATAACCTAATTGAAGACTTCCAAACAATCACAATTAAAAACTAAAATAAATCAAAAATAAAAAATCAAACCAAATTGCAAAGTAAGAATAAAGAAAATTGTACCCACCAAGGGAAGCTAGTTTATTAGCAGGCCAGTTGACTTAGTTACACAGACTGAAAATTATGTTTTATTCCTTACTTCAAGTGCCGCATCCATGATGCTGGAATAGAAAAGATTGAGCAAGTCTCTAATAAAGATAGCATTCTCCTTTAATGGAACAAGAAGAGTTCCTCTGCAGGAAAAAAAAAAACATCTCGAACGAAGGAAGAATAACTCTTTCAATGATTAACACTACTGTCTCCTTTAAAGGAGCAAGAAGAGTTTCTCTACAGGGAAAAGTATCATTGAAGTAAAGAGAAACAAGTCGTTCAATTATCTTAACATGGAAGGGACCCTACATTCACAACTCAAAACTTCTTGAAAATGTGAAAAATGCATGAGGGCTATGAATAATTGATCTGCAGCGGCATAGAATCCAAGACTTAAAATAATAAAAAATCTTGGATAGTTCTCATGTACTCTAGCGCATTCAAAAAAAGTCCAGGTTATCTAGAATAATTTAATAAATCTACGAAGTTGTACATGTTACAAGATAGGAGAAATCTCCAACGTCACTGGCTCAATCCTAGTTAATGGACATGGATGAAAGATCTTATGCAACAACGAGTCCCTAGTCTCATATTTCAACCAAGAGCTGATTGGATCCATCACTAGAGTGATAAAAAGCCTCTGCTAATGACATTCTGTCTGACGTGTTTACTTGGCCCCTACTCTTCCAATCATGCAGTAAGCACAATAGAAGGTTTGATTTAAGTTTCAAGTGCATAAAAATGTTACATGTTGCAACTGTGCAACAGATTGGACAACTGTTAGGACAATCAAAGATAATTATTTCATTTAGAATACAAATTCTTAGAACAGTGACATTGCCACTGCAAGGCACTAAAACGTTGGGTTGGAAAGAACATTCAATAGAAACCCTAGGTCGTTCAAAAACCCGATGGTCTCATTCATGATTTCCTGGAGATTCATAAGGCACACGGGTTCATGTGGGACATGCATTCTATAATTGACAACCTTTCTTTACCTTTCTTTCTTGGATGAAGAAATAATTTCTTTAATGAATGAAATAGGGTAGAATCCGAGCACCTGTCAATTACAACAATGTTCTCCAATTTGGAACAAGTAAGATAAGCTATAAGTGATTTAACAGAGTATCTCAAAGATGGTGCAAGAGGCCGAGCCCATGCACCAGGAGAGTTCCGAAAGATTAGTCCATTCAATCATTTTTAAATCATTAAGATTGCGGCGAAGACGTAAATCCCACGCACCGGTTTCCTGAACCCACACATCAGCATCAGGATAAAGCGCAAGGCAAAAAAGGGAAAACAAAAACAACTAAGCTCAGAGGTCTGCCAAAAAGAAGTAGAAATCCCATTACCAAGACAATGTCAAGCACAACTAGCAACCAGGTTAATAATCTCACAAATGAATATCCAAGGGGATTTAAGAGAATCCGATTGGATATTTCTTGTAACCTCGTCCATCATATATGCATAATACTTAGCATCAACAAACTTCTGCCATAAAGCACTCTCTTTTGTGTAAAATCTCCATATTCATTTAAAAAATAAAGAATAATTACGACGCTGAAAATTGCCTATGTCAAGACCAACCATCAATTTAGGAAGCTGAATAGTCACCCAATTCACACTACCCATAAAAATCTCAAACCAACTTATCCAATATTCTTGTAATCTTAGTTGGAACACAAAACAAGGATAAATGAAAAGTCGGCACAATAGCCAGAGTAGCCCTGGATAAGTGTGTCTACCACTCTTCGAGATAAAACCATACTTCCAATTATGAAACTTGTATTAAATGCCCTCAATAAAAAGTTACCAAAAAGAAACAATTTTAGAATTACCTCCCAAGGGAAGACCCATGTAGGTTGATGGCCAGTGACCCTATTTGCAATCAAACATAGACAACATCCATTCCATCTTAGAAACAGCAATATGAATCCCAAGCAACTCACTCTAGATTTTTAAACCAAATACCCTCTCAAAAATATTAACAAACTCAAAAAGACATACTAAAGCAATCCGATCAGCAATCGAAAACAAAAGAGTGTCATAAGCAACTTGTAAGTGGTTCAAACAGAAAGAGGATGCACCAATCGAATGGGTCCCAATAGTATCTAAATGGGCACTATGGCCAAAAGGCGACTAAGGCAATCATAAACCAAAATAAATAAGAAAGGTGAGAAATGGTCTGCTTGTCTAATTCCACGAGATGGAATGATTTTCCCTCGAGACCTAACATTTATAATGGTAGAGTAGTTGGCACTAGATATACAACCTCTGACCCAAGACTACCAAAGAGGACCAAAGCACCTTAGCCTGAAGAATTGCATCCAAAAGTCTCCATCAACAGTAGCAAAAGCCTTATCTGGATCTAGTTTGAGAACCATTCCTTCCCTCCCAGAGAACGTCCAATCATAAATTAGTTCATTCGCTATTCAAGAGGCATCCAAAATTTGTCTATTGGCAACAAAAGCTAATTTTTATGGTGGATGGAAGAATAAGCTTTTAACAATTAGACGAAACATGAGAAATGATATACTTGACAATCTTTCAATATTCATTTTCTATATGAGCAAACCAATTTTTATTTCATAAAGTACAACCTTGCAATCCTGGACACGAAACAGATTAAGATCAATAGATTGACCATGTATATAAGAATATTGTTGACATGTTAGGAAATGATCTTAATATTGCAAACATGGAGTTCAATCTAAACTACATGTTCTTCAAGACCAGTGAAAGAGGTACCATGCAACTTCCTTCAATTGAAGTCATGCTCAACAGGATACTGCTACCATCAAGTAGCAAATGGATCAGTTAAATATTTACTTTGCATAGTCCTAACTCCTACTCCTATGCATCAATAAGAACTATAATTGCATTGAAGGTGCCCAAACTGGCTATTCCTTAGCCAAAGGCTTTTAAAGTGGTGCAATGCATACTTGATAGCTTGAGAAATAGCGACTGGGGTGTTACTCACAAAATTGACAAGGCACCCAAATTAAGCACTATCACTATGCAAACAAGAAAGTGCTGTCATAAGCACATTATCATAGAGAAAGGACAATGAATCAGAGACCCAGGATAATTATAGGCAAGAGCTTAAAATACAACTTTACCAGAGAACGAGGAAAGGAGGCTCATGGCAGTTTTCAACAACTCAAATGAACAAGTACCATCTTAACGTCTAATCAAATGAACGATCAAAGATTTGGCTAGTGCTTCTTCTTCTTCTTTGTTTTGTTTTGTTTTTGTTTTTTTTTTTTTTTTGGGTGGGGTGGGGATTGAAAAATCAATTTTTATTGAGAGAATGTGGACGTTAAAGAAAATTCACGAAAAAGAACTCCCAACTTTTAGTAACAAAGAAAAAAGGGATAACCACTAACCAGTCTTAAATTTGAGTTAAAAGTCCAAAAAATAGCATACATCAAATCCAAAATATCATCCCACAATCCATTTTCAACCTGAACAATTTCATCCATAGCATCAAGAACGCTCAACCTCAAACAACAAATAATACAAACTATTCCAGAAACGGCTGCAAACTCATTTAGAAAAAGGGCATACCCCAAAACACAATTTCAGTCTTTTTCCCATACAACCATATCTACACAAAACACAGTGGTTCAAGCTTGAAAGCAATCTCTCTACAAACAATTTGGGGCAAGAACTCTATATATTTGTCACGTCGCAATAAATATGTGGGATAGATTTGACCAATTGGAGAAATCGCTTGTAACTCCATTGGTTTGGGCATCACCCTTCTTTTGTAAATTTCACACATCAATGAAATTTGTTTCTTATCAAATTCATACATACAGATAGATAGATAGATACATACATACATATATATATGTGTCTCTCTCTCTCTCTGTGTGTGGGATAGATCTCAAAACTTGGTGTTGGCTTGGTTCAACACAAGGATTATTGTTCAATGATGGAGGAAAAGTAGTTGCACTTGCATTGATGGTAAAGGGGAAATTCTGAGGCAAGTAGCTCATTTAGCTATTTGGGGTACATTTGGCTTGAAAGAAATTGGAGGAGACTTAAAAGGTTTAAAGATTCTTGGGAGCCGTGTTTTTAAATGCCCTAGGCGCACTAAGGTGCAATGGCCCTCTGGAGCCTAGGTGCACAAAAAGGCGCGATTTTTTTTTTTTTTTTTTTTTTTTTGTGAGGTGCACTGTATATAAAAGTATTACATTAAAAAGAGAAAGCATAGTTGAACTGGAAATATGGAGAGAAAAAAAAGACCCCAAACACAAGAAATTTTGCATTTAGGCTTAGTAAACTTGATTATTTTAGTTAATAAAGAAGGAAAACTCTTAATTATTACTATTTTTTAAAAATAATGAAAAAGCCCCAAGGCCCAAGGCTTTGAGCCTGAGGCGTGCCTTATTTTGTGAGCCTCGCCTTTCCAAAGCGAGGGCCCAGACCTGTGCCTTGAGCCTAGGCGGAGAGGGCTGTTTAAAACACTGCTTAGGAGGAGTGAGGATTGGCTTATTTCAATACCTCTATCTAAGTGTCTCCCACTATTTTCTTTGTAATTATCCTTTAGTTTTGGTTCTTAATAATTAGAACCTCTTTTGACAGTCATAGTTCCTTTTTGCCTGGGATTGTCTCTCCATGGCCTGTATCTTAATAAAAATTGTTTTCTTATAAATAGTAATAAAAGTAGTTGAGAAGATATGAAAGGCATTATAAACC
The DNA here is from genome assembly GCA_002890555.2 of Lagenaria siceraria. Classification (NCBI taxonomy): domain Eukaryota; kingdom Viridiplantae; phylum Streptophyta; class Magnoliopsida; order Cucurbitales; family Cucurbitaceae; genus Lagenaria; species Lagenaria siceraria. Next base: position 3,502,128 of record CM016491.1, on the reverse strand, counting down.
AACATCAACAGTCATAGAACATTCCATCTGTTTAAGGGGGGTTCACTAGCTTGTTATTCATGACAGCTCTTCTCTTTTTTGTTTTCTTAGGCTGCAAGCAGCATAAATGCAACCTGGAGCAGTTCTCTTTCCTACTTTTGGACATTCTTTAGGAAGTTTATAGCTTGTAACTTCTCAAATATTAATGAAAAGTTAATACTTCCAAATGTTGCAAGGCATATTCTCTGATAATCTTCATGTACATATAAAAACCCACAGAACATGAAGAAGATAAGACGTGGTCCAAGCAGGAATGGGAGGGGGCGATAGCTAGTGAGAAATAAAATATTTGTATAATTTAGATAAATTTGCTTCGATGAAAGACGAGCACCAAAAGTTTTAGCTTCCATCAATGCCACTGGGAAAAAAAAAAAGTTTCTTTCTCTTCCCTTCTCTTCACTTCAAATTACACGAATTAGTTCCACATAAAAACAATCGATTTAAGAAAACAACAACAACAACAACAACAACAACAACATTAATTGGGAGCCTTCAGACCCAAGCTCTAAATCAGTTATCAGGTAAAGTTAGAATGAATAAGGAATTGTAAACAAGAATACAGAATCTGCAGAAATCAACTCAAACACGGGCGTTGAAGAAGTAAATTTCGAAAGAAGGATTAGCGAGAAATGACTGGATACCTGCATCCATTTGGCGGTGTGCCGGCCGATTTGATTGCTAACAAGACTCAGATTTCTAGTCGAAGATGGGATTTTGGAGGAAGATTCAACAAGCGCTTTGAACAGACTCGACGCCATTGATCCACCGATCAAACGCACAACCTGAGATGAGAGAGAGAGAGAGCGCGAAGAAGTGCTACGGTGAGGGGGAGCTTAAAGTAAAAACTCTGGATGGAACTTTTTTCCCCAGAAATAAATAAGGTTAAAATACTATAATTTCTAATTGGGTTGGCTGGGAATGGATGACGAGAATAGATGAAAATTGCCCTATTCTTTTAAAATAAAGATTTTTGACTGTCAAGTTTGGTAAAATTACCAAAATAAACTCATGCACATAGAAAAATTTATCTCGCTCTCACTGTTGCTCTCTCTCTTCCTTTCATCACTCATAGATCACTTTCTCTCTTTCTCTCTCTCTTTGGTTTCGTCGAAGTCGCTCTTGCTCTCTTTCGTTCTTTTGCACTCTTATTTCACTTAAGTTGGTCGTGTCAGACATCAACATAAGGTGTTAAGTTGGTCGGAGTTGGTCGTGTCGGACATCAACAGAAGGTGTTGGTTGTTGGTCATAGCTGCAAAATTTCACCGGAGAAGAAAAAGAAAATCACACCGAAGAAGAATGAAATAGGAAAAAAGAAATGATAAATTTGTAACTTCACTTGTCTGTGACATCAACTGAATGTCAGTTAACATTATTTTTAAAAAGTGGAACATTTTTCATGTTGGACCTTTAAAATAGGTCGGATGTGCAATTAATTCTTTCTAATGTTGACTAGTTTTTAATAAATCTTAAATTTAGGTTAATTTTTATCAAATTTAGCTAAATAGTAATAATTTATATGCAAGAAAATATGTTTTCAAAAATTTTAGGGAAAATGTTAATGGATAATAATTTTTTTATTAAAAATTCAACAATAAACTAATATTGGAAACTAAGTTTAAGATTTATTGAGAGTGTACAATGACTAAAATTAGACATTTAAAAGTATAGGAATTAAAATTGAAGGAAATCTAAAGTACATGACCCAAATAAAATATGAACCAATAATTAAGGATAGTGATAATAAGGTATAAATACTTTTGTTTCCACTATTTTTCACTTTGGTTCATTTTGGCCATTTTACTTTCAAAAATTTTATTTTGGTCATGTATTTTCAACTTTTGATTCATTTTGGTCTCTATTCTTAGAAAGTGTTCATTTTAGTTTCTATACTTTTAAGAACCGATCACTTTTGTCCCTTCAAAATTGCAAAAATTAAACTGAAAATTAGAAAATATAAGAATCAAAATGAACTAATGCTAAAAGTACAACGATTAAAGTAGTCCTTAAATCTAATAATAATAATAAAGTTAAATTTCAAAGATCTTTTTTCTTTCCAAAGATTGATATTGGAGTTGTAAAATAACTATTACAATTAAACGACTTGAGTATAGCTCAAATAATTATCATCAATTTAAATTAGATTAAGTGTTTACTATTTAGTTGAACTAAACAAGAAACCCCACAAATAAAAAGGTTTAAATTTTATCCTTTAATTTAGAAAATATATTCAATATAGGTTTGTTCGCACGAGGTTTCTGAAGAAACTTGTTTCGTGGAGTTGAACTTGTGTTTATGTTGATTTATGCGGATCTGGTTCAATCTCTAGTACTTGATCCTCTGATTCTCTCTATGAAATGTGTATGCTTGATTTGAGAAAGCGAAGCGTGTGGATGTTCCTTGAAATTGAAGTCTTGGGAGAATGTCTGTATCTTCAAATGACTTTAGTCAAGTGTGATTTAATCTTCAGAAGCTTAGAGAGTCTTCTAATAGTTCCAGTCTTTTTAGAATTTTGGTCTTCAGAGTCTGAGAGCATGATTTTCAATTAAAGCTTGCTTTTAGGGCTTCAGAACTTCGGTCGTCAGATCTTCAAGCGAAGATCAGCTTCGTCTTTAGATCTTCGCGCTTCATGTTTAGATCTTGAGAGCTTCAATCTTCAATTCTTTCAATCTCGTCTAAAAAACAAAGGGTAAGACTCCTATTTATAGAGTTTTCATGTTCCTTAAGTGGACCTAGACTTGGTTGGTCCATGGACCTCACTCTTGCGCCCAACCGATTGGGTACTGGGCTTGGTGGCCATAATAGACCTATTTTTGGGTTTAATTGAATCTGAACCCAAATTATTGATATTTAATTGGACCAAATTAATTTATTTGATCCAACGGTCATGATGACGACACAAGAAAATATCGGGATCAGCTAATTTATGTCTTCAAGTTCAATTTGGGACACATGTCGACTTTTAGTTAGTCCCAAATTGATAATTTGTAATTTTGTCATTAATTTAAGAAATCATGTGACAATTTGTAATTGGTCCAAAATTTCTCATTCAACCTGATTTAAAAAAAATCTCTATGGTCTTTGTAATTTTATTAAATTAACAATTTAATCTTTAAACTTTACTTTGTAATAATTTAGTATATGTATTTTCAAATGTGTAACACTTTTGTTTTAGTCGGTAACAAGTTAATATTTAAACTTTATACTAAATTAGTCCCTATACAAATGTCACTAAATTTTAAAGGGGTTTCAACATAGGTAAATTAATAAAATGATTAGGGACAAAGTGTGTTCATAAACTACAATGACCTAATCATAACATTACAGAAAAAAAATTGGCACTTTTATTTGATTGTTGGAAGTTTGTTCATGGTTATAAGTTTGAAACCTACTGTATGAACTTAATTTTGACAAGTTGTTCCATAAAAAAATGAAGGGGTATAATGATAAGTGTCACGTTTACCCCAAGTAAATGTTATCCATCAATGCTAATGTGAAAAATCAACTCCAATTGATAACGTTTGGTATTGTTTACCTATATTCTATAATCATAATAAACTTCGAAAACCGTCTTCAAATCTATAATCAAAACGTGCAATCTAATTGAGAAACGAAGAAGCTCAATACTTAAAAATTACATGAGACCCACAATCTTTTATCTTTACTGATACAGATATTGTTATTGTAGCAGTCTGAGAATTATAAATCTATCACATTTACTGTTACTTTTATCTTTTACCGTTATCGTTAAAGTTATCACTAGGGTTAAATAGTAACGATAACAGTAAATGTGACAAAATTGTAATTCTAAGTAAATGTGATAAAAAACAATCTAATTACGTTTACAAGTCAAACTCATTACGATTGATCTATCAATGAAATTCTATTACGATTACACCAATTTTCATTACAATTTGATAAACGTGGCGTTAGTTTAGAAACAAACTTAAAAGATACATGAAAATATGATACAAACTAGATCAACAAGCAACATGAGGATTACACTCTAAATTGCTAATATATTTCCCATTACCCTTGATAACTTCCAGCACAATAAATATTCTGTTCACAAGCTCATGCAACTTCTTCAGAACAGTTTCTAAATCGATAAGAAGATGCCATCTTCATCCAATCAACATTACTTTTCAGCCTCGGTTGTCATATCGGTATGGCGTAAATAACAAAATTAAGCAATCCAGGACAATAAAATTCCTTGATACTGTGTCATAACCCCATCTCAGCAAGACCGGAAAGAGAGATCACAACAGCAGTCAGATTAGTTGATAAAATCTTTCGATCCCATTTATCATCCTCAACTTCCTTAAGTAACCCAGGACGTTTCTGCTATCATTCCAAGGTGTTTGACGAACACATTGGTCCAAGAGCCATATATTAGAGCGCCATGTATAATATTCATATATCCAGTACGTCCTCCAATATGTGCATCTTCTCAATTCCCTTTGCTTCTCAGTCAAATGACAATCTGCAAATCGGATCACCGAGTATGCTAAGGCTCAAGCAGACTCTAGCTTCGATCCGACTCGAAGGTCTTTCAAGAATGAAATACCCAAAATTTTCATGGAATCCAAAATATTCAATGCTTCATCCTCCTTTCTTTCAACCTTATAAAAATGCACAGCTGCACTCATTATAAACCTGTCTCCTGCATATTTGCATGTAGATTCAAAGAACTTGATGCCTTCTTTGACATATCCATAGTCTAGGTAACCTCTCATCAGGTTCCGATTGCATGTAACGTCGGGATTTAGACCAGCTGTTTGAAGTTTGTCATAGACTCTTTCTGCTTTCCTTATCATTCCTGCCTTTGCCAAAGCTGAGAGCAACAGGTCGTAATGTGCACAAGACGCGGGGATGCCATTTTCCTGCATAGAGTTAATGATTTTCTTTGCTTCGGAATAATTGCAACTCTGTGTGTAAGCTCGAATGAGCGAGAAGTAGGTAAAAGAATCGGGTAAGAAACCATCTTGCTCCATTGCTTTGAAAAGCTTCTCTGTTTCTTCATGAAGTCCGGCATTAGCATATACATTGACCATAATATTGTAGCTGACCTGCATTTTTTTATTAAAGAGTCAGCACCAGATTTGTACACCAATTCACAGAAAATACTAAGATACCAAAGCGAAGATCAGTCACTCTACAATTGCAAGGTGCAGTAGAACAATTCTAACCCCTAACCCGACCCTACCCATGTGCATCCCTTATTCTAGTTCTACTAACGGAGCTAAGGTTTCTATTATTTGTTAAATCACCACTAGACCCAAAAGTTTAAACAGATAGGCTATGGTATATTTATTCATTTATACAGATGATCAACACCATACAAATCCAAGGGAAATTATGACTTATGAGAGTACCATCCCAGGTTTAACCCCTTCTTCCAGCATTTCTTTGAACAGCAAGCTTGCTTCATGCGTCTTACCTACAAGGTACAACAGTTAATTATTAATTCGTAACAATTTCATTGCATTTGATAAATATTTTACATTATTGACAGACTCCTTAGAAGAATACCAAGGAAGACCAAAAAGGATCATAAGCCATAGTACAATTAAGTTGAATGAAAATTGATATGTAATTTATCTACAGGGTTATTCGATTGAATCTGGAGAAGAATAATACCAGCCTTCCCATAGCAGCTAATCAGGTTTGTATATGCCTTTTCATCGGGAGAGAGGCCTGAGCTGCGAGCTGCATTAAACATTGCCACAGCCTTATCGAGCTTCCGACCACGTCCATAGACACTGAATCCACAAAAAGCCAATATCAACATCAATATCTTGTCCTAATGGGTGTGGAAGCCTCAATAGCTCTTTAGCAATCAGTTTCAATGAATCTGGAGTCATTTCAACTCATACCTAATCATGGTGTTATATGTCTGAATTGATGGTACAATGTCAAGAGCAATCATATGCTCATATATTCTGGATGCAAAATGCAATTTCCCTGCAAATTATAACATGTTATAATCATAGTGAATGTTTTTCAAAAAGTATTCATCACACATAATTTATTAATATGTTTGAGGTTAACCAACCTGCCTCCAGCATTGCCTTGATAAATGTATTGAATGCCACTGTATCAAGCTCCAAGCCACAATTAAGACTAGCACGTATCACATTCTCTGCCACTTGATGTTTTCCTGTAAATAAGCCAATATATAATACTACCTCAATAGTAGAAGCAAATGCAAAAGAAAGTCTAAAATGCTATAACAGATAGACCATAATGTTAATTGGTTAGATTATGCGAAAACTCTGTCACAATTTAATGACCACTTGAAGGGATGGGTTGGCTCGGGGGATCCGTTCCACCAAGTCAATCAGCATTAAGCAGAGCACTCAGCTCTAGCCTCTGATAGTTATAAGCTACAAAATTTACTAAGAGTTCAACGGGACACTTCGACCTAATCATTGACTTTATAGATATGTAGTTTTTTCATTCCATCAATGACAAGTTATGTTAAAAAATAATAATAAATAAATAAATAAGAACTCTATAGATATACTAGATACTATGTCAGCACAAAGTGTGCTCTACTGAAAATTTGTTCTCAAATTAGGATAGCTTCTGTCTAAGTGGGGAAAGAAAGATGTGTCTAAAACTTTCTATGGAAATATTTAAAGCCGAAGCCTAAATTAGCACAGATTAATGTCTCTGTAGTTTCCACAACGAGTCATTACTTTTTTCTTTTTAGCTTTTTAAAGTATTTAAGAAAATGGTTTGGGCTGCAACAGCAAAAGAAGACTAATCAAACAAGAGTAAAGAAAAGCAGAAAACCAGTATGCTGATCACGTATATGACTCCACAACATACCACCAACAGTCAAAGTATTCACTATTCTGCTGACAGCAACAGCACCAAGATCATATCCTTTTTCAACTAGTTCTTTGTAAAGTGTGAATGCTTCTTCAGCTTTATCACATTTGATATAGGCATCAATCATGGAACCAAAAATCAATTTTGATGTGCAAGAATCTGCAACTGCTGCCAAAATTTCTGCTGCTTGATTTATTTTCTTCTCTTTCCCATACAAACTGATTAAGGAAGCTATAGTAGCATCATCTAGTCGGCAGTCAAGCTTGAGTAATTCTTTTGTAAGAGTTCCTGCTTTCAATGCATCACCTGTAGAGTAAAGAAATTAAGCGAGCTTGCCTTAATCTGAAAGCATACATATATAAATCCATAAAAAGATATTATCATACTTCAAAATATGTGTGTGTGGGTGCGGACGCCAATGTACAAAAGAAACGAGTCATTTTCTTGCCTTCTCTAATCAAATTAGCTACAAGTTGACTCGCAATGGTCACGCCTCCTTTCCCAAGTATTAATTTCAGGATCTTACTCCTTTTACCAACATCACCATTTGCCAAATACAGCCGAAGTATCATATCAAGAGCCATATGATCAGGTTGGTCATAGCCGACAATTGTGTTTTCATTTATCTCACCTCCATCAAGTTTAAACATAAATGAAAATGTCTCCACAAATTTATTATCAACAAATAATTCATCCTTCTTCATAAGTTTAATTAAAATCTCAGCATCTTTTGACATCCCCTCCTTGCAATAGACTCTCATAACCAATTTATAAAGTTCCTCATCAAAAACTACCCCATCCTTTCTTATATGGGCTATAAAATCTTTAGCCTTGTTCACCAAGTTTAGTTTTAAATACAAATTGAGAATATTAATACAAGAACGAGCATCAGGAAGTCCAGTTTTGGATAAAGCTTGAAATGTGGATTCTGCAGACCTTATATCTTCTTTCATAACATAACATTGCAATGATACTATATAAGCAAATCTTGACAACCAAATGTTTCTAGATTTCATCAACTCAATTATGTTTAAAGCTTTCTCAAAGTTCCTTGAACTGAGATGGACTTGAGCCATTGCCAAATAGCTTTTCTCATCTGTAAGTAAACCTAGCTGCTCCATTTCTTCAAATGTTTTATGGGCATCCTCATATAGACCCAGTTTTCCATATATTCTAATAAGTAATCCATATATAACTTCATCAACCACAACTTTTTTGCTTTCCATCTCTGAAAACAGAGAGAGGGCTTTAGAATAATCTCCATTCTTGTAAAACAACGTCAGAAGTGAAGAACAAGTATAGTTACTTGGAACAATATCCTTATCTCTCATGTCCTTGTAGAGTCTCAAAACTTCATCTGAGTTCCCTCTTTTTATGCTTAAACTAATAAGTAGGTTATAAGTCACCTCTTCAGGAACAAACCCACAGTTCTTCATCTCATTGAAAACTTTGAAAGCCTCCTCACTATGGCCTTCCTTAACAAGTGAGTTGATAACTACTGTATAGGTAAAATCATTGAATGTCACTCCTATCTCTACCATCTGCATCCATAATTCTTTGACCTTAGCATGGAGTCCCTTCTTCTGCAAAGAGGACAGCATAAAATTGAAAACGGCAATAGAAGGTATAATTCCCCTATCCTTAACAGCAGAATAGAAAGACAACATAGCCTTATGATGTCCCCATCTGGCATATGTACATAACATCGTTCCACAAGCAACTTCATCTGGTTCTAATCCAACTTCAAGCATCTCCAAGAAAGTTTCTTCAGCCAGCTTTATTTTTCCAACTTGCCCATATGTGCGCAAAACAATTGTGTAGACAATGACACTTGGGCGATAACTCAACTGTCCAAACAGAAGCCTACTATTACAACATGGTCAATTGAATGCTTCATATCAAAACTATTATGTATAATCAACATTCCAACAGAAAACTACAAGGGACCCAACAGGATTTGGTTTTAATTAAATATCCAACGAAAAGCTATCAGTTCAAGTTGCCTGAAGATCAGTTTGTCGATCATCATGTATGAAACACAGTATCAAGTAAAATATAATCAAGTTTAATTACTCTTATGCTAGCTGAATCTAGGAAAAAAAACAAGACGTTTCATGCTATGGAAAACAAAACCCCACCAACAATATCAAGAAATTCTATGAAAACAGCAACATTCCAAACGAAAATCAATCAAAAAGATATAATTCCATAAAACCCACCTGCAATTTCATCCAATCAAATACATCTCTGACCTGCCTCCACCCCTTCTGCTCCTTAAGCACAATACACATCTCCCTAAAGGTCAATTTTCCAACAAAAGAAGCCATCTCCATCCTCATATCGTACTCTCCCTCGATTTTCTGAGATAAACTCCGCACGTGCCTAATCGCCGCCACCACATGCTTTCCATAGAGGTGGCCATTTCTATCGTCCTCAAGGTACTGCACCATCTGCTCCGGAGTTCTCTTGATCCATTTGGGCGTTTGAGCTCTGGGGCCCTGATTTCGACGCAGTACACTGAGGTACTGAGCCTTGGCCCTGATGATTCGGCGGGCGTTGTCGTCGGAGAGCGGCTTTTTGGCGTTTTTGGACCTGGGTTTTGGTCTTGCGGGATTGCCATCGCTGAGAGACCAAGGATCGGGCGTTACTGATGAGCGGACGATAAAAATTTGGACGTTTCTGGACTTTAACGGGCAGCGGGTGCTGCGATTGGAAGGGGAAGGGAGGAGGATTGGCCTGAGGAATGAAGTCTTGAGGGACTCCATAACATGATTTCTAAGAAACTTACCGCGAAATTTGTTGCTCGTTCTGAGACATCTGGTAGAGCTTACCGGATAAGCGAGGACAGTACTATACTATTTAGTGCATCTAACGTCACATAGGATAAGTCAAACTATTGAAAAATTTCATACTACTATGTATTTACTTAGTGCACCGCGAGAGTTAGTAAAAATTTTCATAACTTAATAATTTTTCTATTTATAATAATTTTTCAATATATATATATATGTATATTCTTAATTATTTTTATAAAAAAAAATAGATGGGTGCACCTTAATATTTTTCTTAGAAGAATTGGTTTTAGATTTTCTATTTCCTTACCCCCTGTTTGTGTATATTTGGTCCGTCGTTGAATTATGATGTTTAGAGTTAAAATAGATGTGGAGTTAGAAACTTTGTATTTGAGTTAGAGAGTTATTTAGGAGTTAGAAAGTGTATGTTTAAAGTTCAAAGTTGAGTTATTATGTTAATGGTCTTCGGTGCAACTTTTTGTTACCTAAAGAAGTTAAAGGGATATTTGGCTCACTAACATGAGTTGGGTTGAGTTTGTAAAAATTACAACTCAATGTTTGACCCACCAACTTTAAATGTTAGTGGAAATGAGTTGGTTATTTTTACCAACTCAACCCAACTTTTCCTCTCTACTACTTTTGCCACACTCTGTTGACCAACTCCGATGACTACCTTAGGGTGGGCAGCTTTGGTGATCAACTTAGGTCTTCAACAATCAGCTCCGACAACAATAAGGATGACCCAATCATCCTCGAACAATCTCTTAATGACAAATTAATATAAAAGATGACTATTAAATACTATAAAATAATAAGTTCAAATTCATATTTTAAAACACTTTCGCCAGTCGAGTATTTTTGTTTTTGTTTTTTCTTTTAGTATATGATCAGTCGAGTTAGTCAATTAGAATTAGTTGTTGGAGATAATCAACAAAATTGGTGGTTAGCATTAGTCGCCTAAGGTAATCGTCAGAGTTGGCTGCCAGAGATGGTCGTCGCTGGAGTTAATCATCAGAGGTGGTCTTCGCTGGAGTTCGTTACCTGAGGTGAACGTCGATGTTGGTCGCTAGAGGTGGTTGTCATCGAAGTTGATCAAAGGCAGTCTTTGGCGGAGGACCCACTTGGCATAGACATCCAGAAGACCAACTATTTCTTAACAGTCCCACCATAGTTTATGAAGAGGTATTGTTTACATCTACTTGGTAGGAATAACTAGCTTGACTAGAACAATATTTTTTTGTATGCATGAAATCAACCCATTGTTGGTCATGTTTATATATATATATATTTTCTAAACATGACTACTGATGGCAACCCTATTTTTTGTATTTGTTCAACTCATACATTACATGACCGTTGAAGTATGTTGAGGGTTGTTGATTCTATAAATAATAGTAGTTTGTTGATTATATAAATAAAGGCATTTTATCTACATCAAGTACAATAGTTATACGTAGAAAATTGTAAAAATATATTTTTATTTATTGAGTTTATATCTCAAATGAATGTTAAAAATTTGGGAAAGTATGTATAGTTAAATGGTGGAACAAAAAGTTAATCAACCAAAAAAAAAAAAAAAAACCCTAAAAAATGTATATTTTTTTAGGTTACAAAAAATTGGACTAGTTATCAATAACTCAACCTAAGCACTCCAAACACAAACTTTCTAATAATTATTATCAACACATACAATTATTACCAACTCAACTCGTTCCAATCTGCACGCCAAATGCACACCATTAGTTTTCTACTAACTTTTTTTCTTTTTTTTTGGAAAAATACTTTTTGGTCCCCAAGTTTTGGATTTGGTTTCTATTTGATCAGTTGATTTCAAGATATTACACATTTAGTTTTAAGTTTTGAGTTTGGTTTCAAATTAGACCATAGGTTTCAAAATGTTACAATTTTACTTTGAGATTTGTGTAACAACCCATATTTTTCAATATAGCTATTATAACAAAAATAATGCGAAAAACGTAACCAAAACTAGAGAAAAGAACCTCACTAACAACTTAACACTAAGGCTTGAAACCACAAGCTGGAATTCAACATCCAAACGTAAAGTAGTGAATCAAAGTTTGAAGAAGAAATAATTAATAATCAGTAAGACTAACAACTAAGAACAACTACGATTGCTCCTAAGCCATGAACAACTTTTTGTGCTATGGCAAAATGCTAATCCTTCAATAACTATCAGACCTATCGTTTGCATTTTCATCTGAAAAATATTTTGAAAAATAAAGACGAGTACAAAAATACTCAATAAGCAAATTCTACATCAGGTTCATAATACATTTTAAAAAAAAGTATTAACCATGGAAGTTCAATAAGCAAAATATTTGTTTTCCTTTTGAAACCATTACTAGACAAAAGTTAAACTTCCAATTAAATAGTTTTTCTATTTTTTTTGTCACACCCCCTCCCAAATTAACCTCTTTAATGTGAAAGGAGACATGAAGATAACAAATATCACCCTTTTGTGATACTTACAGCACATCTTATACTATTCTTGTTCAACCACCCTTACTAAGGTTTAAGTGTCAATTAAGACTAGTTATACATAAATCAAATAATCTTATAAAGTTCATATTACTACTACAACTCTTTCTCTTAACTCAACCCTTTCTACTAAGGAAAACGTCTATCTTGTAGTAGACCTCGACTCCAAGCGACAACAAGGACTCTTCTGTTACCTAAGGAAGGAAAGCATAAAAGAAAAGAATGAGCTAGAAGCTCAGTGAGCGGTAAATAACATAGGATTCATCACAAACCCTTAATGGTAAGCAAATTTAAACATCAGCAAATCATAACGAGGTTACTACTTAAACCTCAATCTTGGCCAACTCTATAACTTATATGTTCCTTGCTGTTCCTACATACACAGCAGACTGACATTCTCTCTGTGTGCACATAGATCTACCTCTTAGAGCTCAACAACTAGACCCGCTGATCCTCTGACATCCCCTGTGAGGTTCTATCCACAGGCTAAAAAACTAGGTCCTATGACCCACTGACCATCCTGTGAAGTTCCGCCACTGACTCATATTTTAGATTCAAAGATCCTCTGACTATCCAGTGCAGTTTTATCCTTCTACGACCATACAAGCTACATTAACATGTATGGAAACATAACAAACATTTAAAAGAAAACCATTCACGGTCACGAACAAGGACTTTTGTCTTCTCAATCCTCTTAACCTCGTCTTAGATCCTTTGTTCTTCCAAGATCTAGCTTGCTCAACCCTAAAAGTGTCAAGCTAGGCTGCCAGCCTACGAAAAACATAAACAAACGCTCAAACAGTCAGCTGCATGCATAGACCGTCCAGTTGGGCGCATGGACTGCTTGAGTTGGATGCCTAGCTGCCCTTGTTGGATGCTTGAGTGCTCTCCTCTTCCTCTTTCACGACCAAAAGCTCTTCCTTTCCTTTCCTATACTCTTTCTATGATAATTTGCAAGTGAGAATTCCTTTTCTCACAACCAGTTATATGCTCACAAAAACATCCTTGTCATCTCAACCTCACCTCAAAGCATGACACTTTGACAACAAGTGGCCTCAACATGCATTAGCCAACTCACCTCTTCATGCATACTATCACCTCTTCATGCATGTTGCCAACTCAACTCATCATGCTGCCAACTCAAGTCCTTAGATGTTCACCTTGGAGTTGGGAACCTCCACCTTTGATATTTGGTCAAAATCTCACCCTGAATACACCATGCGTCCACTTTCTTTTCACTATGCGTCCAACTTTCCCTCACCATGCGTCCAACCTTTCCTTTTTCCTAAGGCATGCGTCCAACCCTAGCTACAAAAGTAATAAGTTGAATTCTTCACATTTTGTTTCATGCTTCCAACTTTCTCTTCCAACACTTGATCAAATTTTCAACACTTAAACTATGAGTCCAACAACTAGGCTCCAAGTTCACCACATAGTCCTAGGTTTACCTCATAGCACTCATTCTCAAAGCGTAGTTAACTTCCATTCTCACAACATAGTTAATTTTCATTCTCCCAACATAGTTAACTCATAGCATAATTTTCTCTCAACAACTTCTATACCAATTTTCACCTCATAATTCAAACTTAGACAAATGCACCTCCTCTTTCCCCAAGCTCAACGCCTAGCCCTTTTAATTTTCCAAAATTTTTCTAAGTCCACAAGGCACGACTCAACTCATAGAATCTTGTGAAAGTTTTGGGTGTTACATTTTCAGTCAAAGTATTTCAATACTTGTAAATAGACTTTCAAAACCGATTCATGCTATGAAATGCATGAAATTAGCCCTTGATTTTAGTATTTTAATGTGAAAAATGAACTATTGCATGACTTTTAGTCCAAATTTGATCTTAATATGCTTAAATGAGCTTAATGAGGACTAATTATGTGTAAAGGATGTTTTTTGCGGATTTAGTGCAGATCTGGTACGTTTTTGACAGGTTTCTACCTAATTTTCATGTGATGCGCCCACAACAGCAAGTGATGTACCAGCGCTGACGAGCCCAAATTTTCCAGATCCAATTCTGCCCGAATCAGCTGCGATTTTCTTGGCTAAAAATCCTCGATTCTGCTGGTGAATTCTCAGAACACAAATCTCGGCCCTCCTTAACCGATTTGGGGACTATAAAGGGCGAAGAAACCCTACGACTGGAAGAGAACTCACCACCGTCGCAACCATCACTTCTATTCTCCATCTCACTGTCAACTTTCCAGCACCTTGGGATTCTCTTCGAAGTTCAAGCCCCTCTGAGGCGTAGCGGCTCTAGGATTACTATTCCACAGAAGTGTGCGTTTCTTGAAAAAGAAGGAATCGACCTAGGGAAAGGCTTGTACTTGAAGATTTTCCCAAGTTTACTTGAGTTGTCTCTATTTTCCAGCTTTATTACTTTTCTTGTTATTTTCCATTTTACATTCTACCAATCAAACGTTATATTGTAACTATGGTTTATGATTTAATAAGAATGATTATTTTATCAAAAGTCATGAGCTAAATATTTTCAGGGGTTTAACAATGTGAAAGCCTTAGGGTTGTTATGGTTTAGGTTATGTAATGCTCACACCACTTTGTGTAATCACATTCTCTTTGTTGATTTTAAAAGATAAAATTAAATTGGCCATTTGATTTAACGATCTAGCGGAACTTTAATGCTGAGAAGGTTAGGGTGGTGTAAGCGGATTTCACAAAAGGATATGTGGCTAAGAACGTTACCTTAGAAATAAGGGACACCATAGGATAAAGGAATTGAACTTGATTTAATCTAAGATCCAGCTAACCATGGAAACATTAGGCATTAGTTGCTTAGAACTCCTAAAGGAACTTGACACAAAACCGAATAGGTGTGGTTTCCTATCCATGTGTAAATCATTGTTTGGTGTGATGCGGTCAAGGCATAACACCCGAATGACTGTAGCATTGTTACCCCTATTTGATTTCCATTGATAATCGATTTTAAGTTTTCTTTCACCAAAATTCTAAATCTTTCTCTTTGGTTACCTCGGTTACATTGGTTTACAGTCATAAGAATTTTAACTCAATCTAGTCCTGTGGGATTCGATACTTGGAATATTCCAAGTTATTACTTCATCGACAGTGTATGCTTGCACTTTAGACCATATTTATTCTCATTTTTATAACTCATACACACCTGGTCGATCAAAAACCAAAATGTTTGAACAAATTTTTAGTACCTTTAAAAACATAAGGTTCATACTTTTAAAACACAAATCTTTCAATACTTTCAAGTGCAAAGCTTTCAGTCGGTCAATACTTCCAATCAAACAAAACTTTCAAATACAGGATGGGAAAGATGTATAATTGATGTAGCCTAGCAGATATGGTTACCCGTCGGTACCACTGGCAAAAATATCGATTAACTATCGACCAGAACAACAGAAACGTTGATTAGCAACTAACCAGAATAGCAGAAATGTCAATCACAACCGACCAAAACAAAAAATACTTAAGTGTGAATCCATGTGAGTGCAACACATACATGAATCTTCATTCCAAAGAATGTCAAATCACAAATCTTGCTCTCACTAATAAGCTTCAGCAGAACAGAAATGTCAGTTCCAAAATTGGCTAGAACAAAATACCATACAATCCCCTAAACACAAAACTGAGCATATCCGAATAACCCTAATCAAATCAGTTAGAAACATGAAACAAAAATATGTAGTTTCAAATAGCAAATTTCAGTAGCAAAATAAATCAAATCATTGAAATATTTCAGAACTTTTCAAAAGTAATCAAAACTAAAACAGAAACACTTTCGACTATCATTTAAAACATTATTTGAAAAAATTAACTAAAAATATACAATATACTCACAGTCGATTCTCAAAATCACATAAATATATTTTCTAATAGAAACCCATTTAAAACATCCAAAAACAAGTTTATCTAATTTTAAATGGTGCAGAACATACTTTCTTACATCCGAAGCAAACTTTCAATCATTTATCAAAAACACAAAAAATAAAAGGCACACCAAAACAATTTTCTTCCCAATTTAAGCAATTTTTTGCATAATGAGATTTTAGAAAAATAGGGCTCTTTGAACTCAAAAATAGCACTGGAAAAATATGGGTTTAATCCCTTTTAAACCTACAAAAGGTACACCAAAACAATAGAGTTAATGCTTTACAAGCATCACTTAATTCTCCAATCCTATAACCATTTAAAACTTCAAAACAATCATGAATTAAAAAAGAATTAAATCTGATTTTTTTCTGTTTTCCATAACAAAATTTCTCCCAAGATTTCAAACACTTTAATTAAATAATTGACACTTTTTGAACCCAAAATTATATCTGAAAAGAACACAACCCTTTTAAAGTAAAACTAAGAACTAAAGTTAACATTTAATATAGCAATCACTTAGCTTGGCAAACTCTTTTGTGCAAAAATACCCATTTCAAATGCTAAAAGAGTACCCCAATTGCAAGAAATTCAATCCTGGAATTTTATGGAAAAACCACAGTTTTCAACACTTCCAATCTAAATTAAGAACCCTAAAAAGAGAAACTTTGACTAATAAAATTAGGCTAAACCATGGATTACAGAACAACTAAAACTTTTTAGAAAGGGATTACAAAAATCATTCTATCCTAATCAAAAGAATTTAGAACCCATAACCCCATTAGCAAAATTTAACTATTCAAATAAAGAGGAAGAACTTACGTTTCTTTTTCTCTTGGGAGGAAAATTTTAGAGCATTTTTTTTCCTTTGGTTTTGTAGTGAAAGACTACTTAAAATAGAGTTAGGGGTTAAGTGATATTTATAAACAAAACCTAGTTAAAACCTTAAAGACTTTTTTTTTAAAAAAAAACTAATTAATTAAATAAAAAGATAAATATTTTTATCCTCTTATCAAACAAATACTATAAGATAAATGAAATCTTTTTAAATTAAAATAAAAGATATGATAAATATACGCACACGCGCACACAAATCTTTTTTTTTTCGGTTGTTACAATTTGGATTTTATTTCAATTTGGTCTATAGGTTTCAACATTTACCCTATTTTTTACTAAATGTTTACTTTTCCGTCTTTAGTCGTAATGTCTATTAATTAATTCAAAAGAATTAAAATAAGTATAATTAATTAACATTCACTATTTTTTCTTCTCTATTAAAATTAAAATTTCACTTCATAATTGTTTTTAATTAATTAATGGACATTAACATCAAAGACTAAAAGGGAGTATCTAATGAAAAATTAATGGTAAAAGTGTAAATCTTGAAATCAATGAACTAAATTGAAATAAAACTAAAATATCAAGGGTAAAATTATAACATTTTGAAACTTAAAAGACTAAATTGAAATCAAACTCAAAATGTGTAACATTTTGAAACTCAGAAACCAAATGGATACTAAACTCAAAATCTAGAACCAAAAAGGTATTTTTTTTCTTTTTTTAAAAAAATATTTTTGTTAGTTACTTTTGTTTGCTTAACTTTTTCTTCAACCATTTAATTATGATATATTTATATGTGACCCATTGTTTGTTTGGTGCATGCTAGACAAGTTGGTGATTGTTAAATCTCCTATCGAGCTATGTACATCCTATGCTTGTGAACCTACGGGCTCACTACTTATGTATGATTGTGTTCCTCCAGGATCACTACCTATGTACCTATGCCCATATTTGTGTTTCTCCGGGATCATTACCTATTTTTGTGTGCTTTTGGATTCACTATCTATACTTATTTATGCTATGTACATCTATGCCTTTGTTAGGAAGAGTTAACAAGTTCACCTAGATGGTCGTCCATGTTATGATATTGAATGTAGGTCCTATCAGTCGAATGATCTTTCATGTATGTGACCACATAACCTAACCTCAGTAGTGAAGTTACTTATTGAATATTTTTATACTCACCTTTTCTTAATTAGGACATGTTTTTCAGGTAAAGGCGAGGACACACCGGTGAGTGACAGAAAGAATCCATGACCGTACTTAGGGAACTAGACAGACGCTTCCACCCATGTTTTCTTTTATGGTTTAAAGTTAGTTTTTAACATGTTGAATTGCAAAACTCTTCAGTGTTTCCACTTTAAACCGTAAAGAGTTATTTTCTTTTAATTTTTGTTTATGATTTTCTAGGGGTACTCTGAACAAGAATTTTTTGTTATTGAAAATAATTTATGTTTTGTTGAAATTATTCTTTTTGTTCAAAATGTTGGGTTTTGGTTGAATGTGTTAAAAGTGGTATTGTTTTGAATTTACACATGCATGTAGTAACAATCTAAATATAGTCTTAGAAAGTTGGGTCGTTATAGACTTAGTGTCGATAGGTTGATTTATCGCAATATTTTTGTGTATGTTGCTATTTGTTTGGAACCGTGTCGTACACATTGACGATCTGGGTTATGCACATGTGCATGACATGAGCCCCAAGCTATGAGATATGTACACCATTCTATTTGATATGTCTGTGTGACCTTGCATTATAACTCATGAGTTGAATATTGACGACTGTGTGACTCGTGTGTCTCAACATTTAGGCTCTTGTATTCTTTCTTGTGTGAGCACCATACACATTTGTTCAACTGTATGATGCGTTGTGTATGATGGGCTCACACATTTATTTGACTGTGTGACATGTTTGTGTATGGTGGGCCTTGCTGGAGTCCGTTACTAAGTATTTTTTTGTAATATTCATCCTTTCTATATTTTGTTTCCTCAGGTAAAGGCATGAGCGAACAAGGCGGTTGATAGGATGATGTTGTATGAGTTGAAAACTGTTTGTGTTGAGCTTTTGCATGATGGTTTTGATTAGTCATTTTTGTTTTAACGAACTATTTAAAAGTACAAGGGACAGTGACATTTAGTTTTTAAATTTCTATCCTGTTTTAAAATTATTATTTAAAAGATCCCAAGAAAACTGAATTGTAATTTCAGTTAATAAAATGTTTGAGGCTTCTTTTCTTTGTGTTTCTTTCCAATTTTAGTCAAATTTTATGTTTTCTAAACTCTACATGTACAGTAATGCCCAAGGTGTGTATTAATATATTGATTTGGACATACAAAACTTTAACGTTTTATTAAGTAAAAGTAAAAAAAATGAAAAACAAACTCCTTTATTCATAGGAGGTTTTATTTGTAAATTAAAATTGATAATTTTTTTTAAGTTGAATTGTAAATTTTGTCCGATGATTTGGAGAAAGTTAAAGTTTAGTCTTTATGCGATTTATAATTAGAATCTAGTCTCTTGGTTTGAAAAAAATCTCATAGAAAATCTCTTAGGTAGAGACTATTTATGAAGATTTTATAAAATCATAAGAACCATTTATGAAATTTTATCAAATTACAGGGACCAAATGTGCAAATTAAATATTTTTTTATTATGCTACAAGATTATTTGTTATGCAAAGAATGGATCTCTTGACACTATGATTAGCCAACCTTTGCTAAGAAATTGACAAGCGTTTGAAAATTTAGGCTATGCCAACTTTTTTTAGTGTTAGAGAAAAGTAAATCAAGTAAAACATACATTCACTCCTATTTACACTTTTTGAACCTATTCCAACACTTTTCACTATGATAAAGATAGAATGTTGTCGGAAAGTTCATATCAAATATACATAAATAATATCGATATAATAACTACTAAATTTATGTAGTTTTAGAAGTAAGAATAAGTCAAACCACAGAGACCTTTCTATTTAATCTCGCTGAGCTAATTAAACTTGTATTTTATAAAAGCCTATACAACATTTAGGAGTCCCATTTTCTATAATATTCTTGAGGTGAGGAGTCGATTTTTTTGAGAGTCCGAGATTGATTTTTAATATGTTTTATTCAACTTCTAATATACATGCAAATATTATAGTTTTCTTGCTTATTGCTTTACATATGTTATTAAATTATTGTATATTTTGCCATTGTAACTTTACCTATTAAATTGATGTTGCTTTTTTTAGTAATATTTCTCCAATATTTTTCTAATATTTTTAATATTTTAAAATTTATTTCAAATCTTATAAATTTTCAGCTTATGAGTTTTGTTTAAAAAACATTTTAATCATTTTTCTTAAAAGTTTGTTTTCAAGGACGTTTTCTATAAAATTTTCTACGATAGAGTTTAGAAATATTTGGAAGTTTGATTTTCTAGAATTCTTAAAGTGAGAGATCAAAATTTTTGGAAGTACGAGTCTTGATAAAAAAAATGAGTTTAATTTTTTTTTTTTTTTTAAAAAAAACTTCCCTTATCTATCTTAGGATGGATTCAAGATATTTTAATATTTTCTCAAATTTTTTAAGTGAAGAATTCTTTCTAAATTCTAATATAGTTAAGGGAAATTACTATAAATAGAAAAAATATCAAACTATTTACAAATATAGAAAAATTTAACTGTCTATCAGTGATAGACCACGATAGAATTCTATCGCTTTCTATCGCTCAAGCAAATAAATTCTATCGCCTGAGCGATAGAAAGGGATAGAATTCTATTGCGATCTATCAATGATAGACTGTAAAAATTTTCTATATTTGTAAATAGTTTGACTCATTTTTCTATATTTGAAAAGAGCCCTATAGTCAAATTGATGGATGATTTCTATATGACTCCAAATATTAGAGGATTAAAAGATAAAATAAGACTTTGTTATAAAACATTTTTTTCCAAATGTATTTTTCTTTGAAGAATAATTTCAATTCAAAATTAAAATTTTGGCCATCAGTTTTTTTAATGGATGTTGTGGGGTGCCAACATCTTTCTCATACACAAATGACTCTTGAATTCAACTTTAGTTTTCACAGATCATTTTTATTTTTATGAAAAAATTAGGGAAGTTTTTAAAAACAGAAAAATAAGGGAAATTATTTACACAAAATAGAAATTTTTTTAGATAGTTGTGATAAACGCTGATAGAAGTCTATCAAGATCTATCAGTGATAGAAATGATAGAATTCTATCACCGATAGATGCTGATAGAAGTATCAATGTCTATTAGTATCTTTTTTGCTATTTTCTGTAAATAATTTGATATTTTTTTCTATATGTAAAAATTTTCCAAAAAATTATTTATTTCATTTTCGGTGTCCAATAACATGGTAAAAAAGATTGATGATGATTTTTTTTTATTTTTTAATTTATCCATATTTTAGGATATCGCCCACTCCGTGTCATCTTAGGCAGGTGGCAAATACTTGCTTATTCCACCGAGAACGTGAGGTTCCACTTTGAAAATTTGGTCATTTTTTTTAAATCTTGAATTGTGGGCATGCAAGTAAGCTAAGCACTTGCATGAATGAAAATACTATCTTTAGAAATCATTTGATCAATGAAATAATTGGGTGAATTTGTACTCAGAACTAAGCCACTTTTACTTTTCTCGTACTTTATTTATTTATTTTGCATCTTTACTTTCCTACATTTTATTTCAACAAATAGATCTAATTATGTGAATAATTTTTTTCCTTTGAAATTTAATTAGTGATAAATAAATAATTTTATATTTAACTATTTTTTTGAAAAATTTAAAAATATCAAACTATTTATAAATATAGAAAAATTTTACTGTCTATCAACGATATGTCGTGATAGAGTGTTAGTACTCTCTATCGCTGAAGCGATAGAATTCTATCGTGATCTATCATTGATAGACAGTAAAATTTTTCTACATTTGTAAATAGTAAAATTTTTCTACATTTGTAAATAGTTTGACTCATTTTTCTAGATTTGAAAACAACCTTTTTTTTTTTATGTCTATCATTTGGTTTCTACTTAGTAAATTAAATGAATTTTCATAACTTATAAAGTTATAGAAAAATCCAAACCCTAAACAAATTTGAACAAACCCAAATATAATTTTATAACTTCAAAAAGTGTGATTCAAAATTTGAATTACCAATCACATATTAAGAATAAAGAAAAAAACATACGCGAATCATGAATGAAAGACACCTACTTTTTTTCCCTTAATTTGCAATAATATATTATAATTTCAAGATACTTTGCTTTATATATCTAAACAATATGCATGTATCTTATCTAGCATAGCATGAATGCCTTTTATATCTAAGAATATGCATGTATTAATTTGTAAGGAAATAAATATTAGTCTATTATGCTTTTATGCTTTAAATATATCTAAAAATATACATGAAAAATTAGTATATAAAGTGAGTTTGAAAAGCTAAAATCACATCGTAGTAGAAACAATATGGTTTATGAAAAGATGAATACACAAAAGTTGTTTTGGATTTCTGTCGCTACAATGATTGTGCTTTCCTTTTGTGTTTACTCTCGTAAGTTGTTTTTTCTCTTTTGCTCAATATTTTTTTAGAGAAAAACTTAGGCGCATCTTAAATTGCATTTATCTTTATAGAGTCCGCTTGAATTACACGTAAAAAAAAAAAAAGAAAAAAAAAATTGTGATTTGAATGGAATGAAAATCTAACTTTTATTTGAATTTTGATGTAGACGTGGAAGTGAAAGTTGGACATTCTCAACCATTAGTTTGTGATTCAACTTGCTTAGACACAAGCGCTACTCAAAATGAACAGTGCCAAAGTTTGTGTGTTCGAAGAAGACTTGGAAATGGAAATTGTGTTCCAGACCAAAATGGAAAAGTGTTTTGTTGTTGTAGCTCTTAGAATTATTCAAAATCCCCACATTTTTCATATTAATATGTATAATAAAAGAAAAGGTTAAAATATGACCTTTTCCTCTACATAACACATGGAGTAATCATAAATAAAAAATAATATTTGGAATGATGATATTGAGTAATGACATTTTGTTAATATAGCGCAATTCATGACTCCAAAATTTTATTATTTTTTAGGATAAATATACAAAGCGTCTCACTAATATATCAAGGTAACCTTCATTATTTTTCCTAATTAATTTTTCTTTGATATATATTTAAAATTCTCAATTCAGTAATTTTCTTTAAAATTTGGTGGATGGAAAGTTAATTTTAAAATAATGTATATAAATATATCGATTTGGACATAGAGAGCTTTAATGTTTTGTTAAGTAAAAGTAAAAGATGAAAAACAAACTCCTTTTAGTACTTATAGTTTATAATTAGAATCTAATTTTTTTGGTATGATAAAACACTCACATAGAATTTTTTGGATATAAATTATTTATGAGGATTTTATGAAATAGAAACTATTTATTAGGTTTTATCACACTATAAAAACTAAAATAAAACTTTTAACAGTATAGAGACTAAATTCTAAATTTCTCTGAACTATAGGGACCAAATTTTCGATTTAACCTTTTTGTTATTATGTTACAAGAATGGTTGGTTTCGCAAAGAATAAATCTCTTGATATTTTGTTGATTAGACGACTTTTTTCGACCAATAAACAAGTGTTAGAAGATTTACTAATGATAAGTGACAAGATTATAATAATCATTATTATTAACCTTAGAGTTTATTATTTTAAATCATCATAATAAAAATTATTATTATTAAAAAAAGGGTATAGATCCGCGACAGATTTATTGACCATCAAGTCAATCTTTTTTATGTGTAAGTTGCATGATGAAGTAGTGTTGACATTCAAGGAACTTATGCTCCCGTGTAGGCACACGAAAAATCCTCATCCAATTTGGTCATTTTGTACTTATGTACGACTTTTGACCAATTTAAGAGCCTTTTTCATATAGGACCTTAGAGTGAACCTCACTTTTCTTGTAGACACTATATTAGTTCCATTGCTTTATTGCTTTGTTTTGCACACTACCACAAGTCTCCTACTCGAGTTTTATCCAACAGGAATAGAATCAAGGAATAAGTAGTTTTAACCTTAGAGAAGTCTATGCTTCCATGTAGATACATGAAAATCCTCACTCAATTTGGTCATATGATCATTTATAACTTTGATCGATTTGGGGACTCCTGTCAATTAGGGTCTTAGAGTTAACCTCACTTGTCTAGAGCTTTCATATCATGTATCTTGTTATTATGTTTATTTTGCTCTATTTTTGTCATCTTTTTACGTTTGTTATTTGTGCCAATCTTTCATCCTCATAGCTCTTAGTTGCATGTACATACCTTATCATTGAAGAGTCATTTCATTATCACTCACCCATTTGCGTGTTGTGGCACATGATTAGAGAAGAGTTGGAGGACGTTCGAGATCCCGAGGTGCCGGCCAAGTGGAGATCGAAGGAATTCAATGTCGGGAAGCAATTCGAAAGTTTTCTCTTTCTCTTTACTTTTATGCTTGGGAACTCATATGATAATATGTATTTGATGGATATGTGTGACTAAACTCTTAGTTTTAGGGTGTTGGATGGTTTAATTATGGATTTAAGTTAATGTTTTAGTGCTTTTCATGGATGTTGTTGAATGATATATTTTTCAATACTATTGTGTTTCATTCTCTATTGATTGATCATCAATGATTGTTAGGTTAGATGTATGATTGAGTAATTGTATGTCTAATTGGATCTATAGTATTGAACTATTATCAATCTTTCATGAAAAGAACTAGGTTGGTAGAGGAAGTTGTTAATGATTATGCTTAATGCTATGCTTCTTAATCTGATTTCAAGAAATTAGTAAGCAATTAAGTTGCATGAGAAAGAGTTGTTTTTTAGAGAAAATAATCCGGATAATAGTTTCTAGACTTAAATATATTGTTTGCACATGATTTCATAAAAACCTAAAGGTATGACTTAATGAAGTAATTAATGATATCAATACCCTAGAACGCTTTTATCTCTTGATTTTCAACTTGTTTTTACTTTCTTTATTTTCTTTTCAATTCAATACAAAACTCGAATTTGATTCTTTAGATAAAATTGGTTTAATTCTTGAATAGCTTAGTAATTAAACCGTACCATAGTCCTCAGTGGAACGATAATATTATAACATGACTTGTGCGCTTGCAGAATTCGCGCATCAGCACTCCTAACAAGTCAAAGTGCTATAGATTTGAGCAAGAATTCAATGTATCATGATCGTACCAAACACATTGACATTAGATATCATTGGTTATGAGATGTAATTGAAGAGAAGAGATTGAATCTAAAGAAAGTTCACACCGACAAGAACAGTGCAAATATGTTGACTAAGGTAGTTCCCAAAAGCAAGGTTGAGCTTTGTAGTTAAGCTTTTCGAGATGAGGTTCAAGTGATCATGAATGTGACTGTGTCTTCTCTATGTTGGGCTAGAGGGAGAGATTGTTATGAGTGTCCAACCCATTTGTTGCACAAGTAAGGATTTAGTTTTTAGGGTTGACTGGATAAATGGCTAAAATAGAATGATATTTTTAAAAAATGGCCAAAATTAGTTTGGAAAAATGGCCAAATACCTAAATCTATTACTTTTTAAAATCTAAAAAAGGACAAATATACCCTGGTTATCAAATTCCTACAATTATGGTGTGTTTTAAACGAATTTAATAAATTAAAAACAATATCTAATAATCTTAACTACCTGACCAAAAATCTAGTAAAATATCTAAATCTCCTAAAAAAATAATGTAATCAAAAAAATATTTGGAAGATTTTGTGTACATGCAATAGGTATGGAGAAGAGAAGCAACATATACCTTACACTAAAAAAACAGCTAACATTTTCACTAGAGAGTTTTCCATACAAATACATTATACTAAAACCTAGCTAATTAACTCTTTGTCAAACTTAGCAATACCTTATATTAAAAATAATTTAATCTTTGTTAGATGGAGCCGCACATATATTGTATATGATATACCTATACAATATCTTGCAACAGCTAAACTAAATCATTGTCAGACTAAGTCATACAAATACCTTGTAGTACAAAAAATACAATGTACTTAAAAAAAGATAAAATATTCATCGGATTGAATTGCATAAATACAGTGTACCCGTAAACAATTAAAAGGAAGAAGATTTTGGCATATGCGTAGAATTTGGCAACTTACTTGCAATGGTACATTCTACATTATTTTACAATACATATCTTGAATTATCTTCAAAATTAAAAGTTTTGAAATTGAATTTCTAGAAAGAAAAAAAAACTATTAGATGAGGTTTGAGAGAGAAAAGAAAGAATGAGAGGCGTGAGAGAACCTACTGTAGGCACGTTGCTGATGAGCAACGACGCTAGACTCCAAAGGCGGTGTAGTGCAGTGGTGGTGGAGATGGACAGTGGCCGGAGAAACTACCACAAATCTGACATAATCGCTAAGCATTTCTCCTCAAGGCCACGAGATCAGAAATCTTCAGAAACCTATTTGAATCGAACGGGTACAAGACTACTCCAATGGATGTGATCATGCTACTGGAGTTGAGCCACGAGGAGTTGAAATCACTCTTGGAGTTCTTGTACATAGACAATTTGGCGGAAGAGAACACCAAAGTGAAAAATCTTTCTTTAAAAGCCTAGTTTTGGATATATATATATATATATATATTTAAAAAAGAATTTAAATTAGATTTTGAATCATATCTTAACTATAAACTAAATCTAAAAAAAATATCCCCATATAATTTTAAAATTACCGTAAGATTTGCTAAAATGGTAAGAAGATATACCTACTTGATGAAAGTCTTGTGAGGGAAGAATTGGAAAATTATAGAATCGGTATGGCAACCCTAGAGGGGTAAATAAGGTTTTTTAAACTAATTAAAACTTTTTTACTAATATGGGCCCAATTAAACAAATTAATACACTTTTTATTAATAAGTAATTTAAACAAGGATTCTATGCAAATAAATTCAACCCAAAGTAATCAAGAAATTAAACTAACCCTTTCAACCACCATATTTAATTGTAATAATAAGATTGGTAAATAATATGAAATTTTAAGAACTACCAATCAAAATAAACAAATATGAACAATTGATTTCAAGAATTAAAAAGTATAATTAATTTCATGTAATAAACTAATAACACATTAATTGCAAAATTAAAGTAGTATAAGGATAAAGAAATTAACACCGAAATTTTTTATAGTGGTTTGGTCAAACTCGACCTACATCCACTTTCCCAAGCGGCTCTTGAGATTTTGAAAAAGGATCCACCGACCCGTTCCATGGATTAGAGCCCAACTGCCACACCGCTCTTTTTGCGAGTTCAAGAGCAAACTCAATCCTTTCCACGAATTAGGGTCAAACCGTTACAATTGCTCTTTTTTAGGATCAAGAGCAATCCTTACACAATGTTTGGAAAAATTAAAGAACATACTTGAGAAACATACTTGAGAAACTCTCTAAATAAAGTGGATTTACTAATTTTGAGCTCACAATAAATCAATCTCCACCATACATAAATCTCTCCTAAGAATAAGATGAAAAGAATAAAATTGAAGTTTAGAGAGAGCAACAATGAAGGCTTAATCAATTATGGAGGATTGTGAAAAGATGTGAAATTGTTGAAACAATTTTGGGAAGATGAAATTTAAAAAGAGAGGGAAGTGGGCTAAAAAGTTGAATTTGAATTTGAGCCATTGGATTGTTGAAAAAGAAAATTGAATGGTGGAGACTTAAACTCAACTAGCCGTTAGACACAAATATAAAATAATATTAAATTCATTTTCTTTTAAAAGAAACTAGCCGTTAGACACAAAAATATATAATAATATTAAATTAATTTTCTTTTTAAATTAATTTTCTTTTTAAAATCATTCTTTTTAAAACCAACAAAAACTCAAAAGCGCACTATGTGTCACTCCTCTTTGCTCCAAGTGGCACCTTTCAATTGGTCCACTCTGATGAAAAAAATATGCTACATCATCCGCTCGAGATTTTTCCGTTAAGCTTGTTATAGTCATATCTTCTTCATTTGAGCTTCGATTTAAGTGATTCAAATTGTTTTGGAATCGTTATTTCAAGCTCTACACAATAAACACTTAAAAAAAATACTCAAATTGTAAGTAAATTAGTTCAAGTTTGTTATCATCAAAATATTAATTAATTAATTAAAAATAATTAATTTGAAATTAAGGGCAAAAAAGCCAACATAGATGAATCCCTACACATCTCATTTTGGCCATAAATCATATAGTTCAAAAGTCGGACATTTTCTCAATTGGATATTCCGTTTTGGCTATTTTGTGCAATTTTTCTATTTTTTAAACTTGTATGTTTGTGAGCCCAAAATGTTGGATTATATGTTTGGCCCAACTATGGTTAATTATGAGGTTGACCCATCTTGAAAGCCTTATCTTTTCTTTTCTATGATATAGGTATGACCTAAGGAGGTAGTGAGGGAGAAAAACACACAGAAAAATGGAGAGAGAAAAAAAGAGAGCAGTGCATTTCGGTTTTTCAATGACAACTTCCACAAAGTTTTTCATTCTTTTATCTCTCAAACATTGACATTCTTTTATCTCTCAAACATTGATCCCTTATGTATGAAAGTTTTGGTGGGATATCGTGTAAAATTTTATGGTTTATTGTTGTCTGGGTCCTATCAAACCTTGCAACATTTGGGTGTCAACAAAACTTATAGGATGTTAATTCTTAGGTAAGTGACCGCCATGGATTGAATCCATGACCTCTAAGCCATTTATTGAGACTATGTCTCATTTTTACCACTAGGTCAACCTTTACTCTATTTTTAAAAGCACTTTAACGTGACACACAATAAAGGAAGTATGGAAATTTTTTCGCTAATTACATTAGATTTGAGTTTGAATTAGATTATGTCATTGTTTATCTTTTTCCTTTTTTATTACTCTCTCTCTCTCTATACATAAATACATATATATATATATATATACACACACATATATAATCTATTTTGTTTGGATGCAATATCTATCAACCAATAAAACTTGTAATTTAAAAACACTATGGTTTATTCTTATTATTGGCCATCATTTTCATTGATGCGATTTCCATTGCTATTAAAAATCTTGCTTGTACAATTTGGAATTCTCTCCTCTCTTCTTCTCTCTTTAACTTTTCTTCTCATGTCAGTGTCTCTTCCACCCATGGTGTAGATCTTCATTTTGTAGCTTTATAATTGAAAACGATCGCTAATATAATAGGTTAACATTGTTGATCTCATATTAATAATATGATAAATTATGGAAGGAAGGCAAAAAAATAAAAAAAAAAAACAAAAGAGATAAAAGCCGAAAATTTTATGCTCCCTCCATTTCGTAGGGATTTAAGAATAAATTGAAATTCACAAATCTTAATAGTGGAAAATGTTTGATGATAATTTTATATTTTAAAATAATACAATAATTTTTTTTTGAGATAATAATATTTATTTTTAATGTAGATAACTTAAAAGTGAAATAATTATAAAAGTAATTTCTCAAACAAAAGTGTTTCTTTGTTACATTCACAAAGTTAAAAAAAAAAAAAAAAAAAAAAAAAAAAAAAAAAAAAAAAACCAAAATGAATCTAGCTCACACATAATACTTGTACTATAATTTTAAAGTTAATAGTTTGACTTTTTCACTTTATATATGGTAAAAAAAAAAAAAGCAAGAAACAAAATTTAACATTATTGCGTTTTTTTATATGTTTTCATAAATAATTAGTCAAATATGATCATTACTTTTTTTTTTCCTGTAAATTTAAAATATGTTCCCAAAAAGGCTAAAGTGAATTTGACTCAGTGGTATTGACATGTGTTCCGTCCCTAAAAGTCAGAGGTTCAACCCACATCCCCGTTTTCCTTGTACTAAAAAAAATGTTCCAAAAGAACTACTAAACAAGATAAAGTCGGAGGTTCAATCTCCCATCTCCTATCTCCACTTTTATTTTTTAATTATTTTTAAAAGTTAAAAATATCATTTTAGTCTCTCTATTATGAAGGTTGTTTAATTTTAGGTCTACATTTTTAATTGTCCAATTTTAATTTTCGGACTCTCAATAAATTTTAGATGTAATCATTTTAATTTTTTTTTAATACAATAGAAAGAAACAAAAAAAATGCTAATAAATAACAACAAATTTTTTTTTTTTAAAAAAAATTATCAACAAAAACTTAATTTAAGAGTTATTGAAACTACATAGATTAAATGCCTCTTTTCAAATATAGAAAAATGAGTCAAACTATTTACAAATATAGAAATTTTTTACAATCTATCAGTGATAGACTGCGATAAAATTCATTTGCTTGAGTGATAGAAAACCATAGAATTCTATCGCAGTCTATCATTGATAGATAGTAAAATTTTTCTATATTTGTAAATAGTTTGATATTTTTTCTGTTTATAGTAATTTTCCTAGATTAAAATTGAACTATTAAAATTACCATCATTAAAATTCAACAAACTTAAAATACCAAAATCGAAATGGTATTTTAATTTTTTTTTTAAAAAAATAAAACTACAGTGGTTAACTATTTTAAATGCAAATTGAATTTTGTTTCTTAGAAAAAGAACCATTTGAATTAAATATCATTAACCTTATAAAGAAATAAACAAAAACGCCAAAATCCAAACTCTCTAAATTTTTAATGGTATTCTATCCTACAAGTGACATTGTTCAGATTCCCACACAAATTTTTGAACTTGCAATAAATTATAACAAATAATTAAATAATGGTTTGTGATAAGTACATATATTTATTGATTAATAATTATTGGAGCCTTTAATTATCTTTATTTTTTGTTTAAATTATCTCTAAAAGAAAAACTTTCAAATATAGTTTAATAATAATTAATATATGTACTTATCTTTTAAAATCTGAATATTTAAATCTCTAATAACACATGACAATTTAAATGTTTCACTGGCTAGTACCAATAAGTGCATATTAAGAAAAACAACTTGAACGATTAAGACAACAAAAGAAAAAAAAAAAAGAAGCTATTTTCTAATTAAAAAACCTACCTTATAATAAAAAAAAAATTACAAATTAACTAGTAAGATGGATTTTTCTTCCCTCAAAATAAAAGGAAGAAGAATTACAAAGAGGGAAGAATTTTGGTTGTGAGGTTTTTCAATATTGGTTAGGTGTATGAAGCTTTCATTGTGGCTTACGGCAAGTAATAATGGCAAATTTGATGAGATCTTTATTGAATCCTTCAATCATCAATGGCATTACTAGTGCTCCTTTTATTGTTTTCCATCCTGATATAATCCAATCAAATAAACATGCTTTTCAATTGTTCATCAAGTTTCTTTAACAACAACCAAATAAAATAATTTAGACAGTTTTTGGTAAATACTTTATTTCTGATTTTTAGATTTTTGAAAATTAAATTTATAAATATTAGGTTTAAATGTCATTTTCATCCTGGTTCAATTTTAATCCATATAACTTCAAATATCTAGTTTTGTCAACGTATTTTTAATAAATCTGAAATTTAGTCTCTATTTCTAGTTTATTGTGAATTTTTATTGTTTTTTCTTTTGTTATCTATTAACATTTTTATTATAAATTTTGAAGACATAAATATATTGCAATTCTTCACATCAAAATTATTTATTATTATTTAACCAAATTTGATAAAAGTTGACTTTGAAAAGACTAAATTTAAGATTTATAGAAAGTGAGAGACTAAAATTGAAAATTTAAAGGTATAATGACTAAAATTGAACAAATTCTAAAATACATGAACCAAAATGATATTTTATCGTAAATATTATTTATGCTTATAGATTATTATTATTATTATTATTATTATTATTATTATTATTATTATTATTATTATTATTATTATGTTATCTACTTTTTACAAGTATTTTCAAAATCTAAACAAAATTTTAGAACCCAAATGATACAAGCATAGTTTCCTAATTCAGAATAAAAAAAATTAAAGTCCTATATGATAATCATACCATTTTTAGTTTTTCTGTTTTTTAAAAGATGAAGCTGTATTTTATGGTACCACTCTTTCTAAATATGTATTTGATAGCAAATTTATATATAAAATACTAAAAAAAATAATAATATATTCAAAATTTACATCTTCTTAACAATAAAAGGGTTGTTTTCAAATATAGAAAAATGAGCAAAATTATTTACAAATATAGAGAATTTTTACTATAGACAGTGAAATTTTTCTATATTTTCTGTTTATAGTAATTTCCTGAAATAAAATCTAAATACTGAAATATATTTACTAAACATAAATATTAAATTTGGTCTCTACTCCTAATTTATTTTTAGTTTTTTTATAAGAAAAAAAAATCAGTCCCTATTAACTTTCTTTTTATAAATTTTAAAAATATATTACATACTTTTTTTTCTTCTATTATTATTATTTAATCAATTTCAATATGATTTAATAAAATCACATAATTTAAATTTAGACCATTAAAAGCAATAACAAGTAAAGTGTGGTTTGAGAAAGGAATTTTGGAAAAGTTTTTAACAAAAAATTGATTATTTTATTTTATTTTCAGTTGAGTAAAATTGATTTTTTTTTATTATTATTTTTTAGTGTCAGGAATATTTACCACTTCGTAAGAGTGATGTGAAGCCTTTCCAAGTCAAAGCAGACCGAATAACTGCAGGCCAAAACGGAGCAACATTCTGAGACCAGTCTGCTGTCTTTATATCCTATCAACACCAAACACCATTTTTTACATATCATTTTCCAATAGTAAAAATAATAAAGAAAAAAACCTTTTAGTTTATTCAAATAAATAAATAAATAAATATTCAGCTTTATCAAGATGTTCCGCTACATCCCAAAATTAACTCTCATTCCCACGTGGGTTCCATTAATTCATTAAATTATGATGGTGAATGATCCTGAAAATTTCTAATAATGTCTCTCTTAATCAGTCCCCAAATTATGATTCAGATTCAAAGATTAATGTGAGATGAATGTTGGCACCAACTTAATTATATTGATCCATACCTCTCGACCAATCTCACGACATAACTATTTAACTTTACAATATTTACTTATAAGATACAATCATTAAGGTGCACATTTATTTCAAAAAGTAAGAGTTGGGAGAGTGAAACTTCACTACTTATTTGCTCGAAGAATTTTTTCAACGACTAAAAATTATCACTTCCATGACTTTATTAACTTCTTACACTGTGGCCTCACAACTAAACAACTCTTCATACTAAACAACTTCACTCCTTGTCCCAAACGCTCCCTAAAGGTTGGGGCGTTCAGGACAAAGAGTGGAGTTGTGTATTTCATGGAGTTATAAGTCTAGAGAGTTATGAACTCTTGAGACCAACAGTGTAAAAAGTTAATAAGGTATAAAATTAATGTTCTTTTAGTCGTGGGACCCACGAACTCCTTGGGCTAAACAAGGAGTGGAATTCAAAATTCACTCCACTCAACTCTTACTCCTCGAACTCCTTGGCCAAACACCCTAAGCCAAGGAGTTGGAGAAGTAGGAGTAGAGTAGTGTGGAATTATGCCATTTTTTGTTTGGCTCAAGAAGTTCATGGATCCACGACTAAAAACATCAATTTTATGTCTTTACAATTCTTCAAATATCACATCTCCCCTCCTTATCTAAATGATTTGAACCATTCATTCTCTTGAATCTTGTTATTGGCACTATGTCAACTCGGACCATCAATAAATAGAAACGATGCTCAAAGTATAAAGACAATAGTACCTGTAGATTGTGGGATTCGAGTAATTTGACATAATCAGCAGTAGAACACCAAGCAGGGAGATAGAAGCCATCACAAATCTTCTGAAGGAGCTTCTCCTCCCATGGCTGCAAGGAGTTTTCAGAAGGCCCAAGGTTTCTATGGCACCATGTAACTATAATTATGGTACTTCCTGGGGCTGCAACTCTAACTAGTTCACTCACAAACTGCAGAGTTTTTAAAGAAGCATATCAACAAAACACAGATAAGACAACACAAACAAACACTGACTTTAAGAGAAATGGAAATCATTAAAGTGAGAGAGTATAAAGAAAAAATAACCTTGGATTTGTCAGGCATGTGCTCCCCACTCTCCATGGACCATACCAGATCAAATTCCCCATCTGAGAATGGTTGGTTCAGAGCATCTGCCACTTCAAAACACACCTACCACCCACCAAAAATCCTCCTTATGATCATGTCAATCCCATATTTATGTTAAAACTTTCATTTTAACCATTTTAGATACCTTCCTATTCCATATTATATCTCTGAATAAAGTATATATTCCCGTCTTCACATATTGTTGAACGCCAAGAAAATAAAGTAACTCTTTCAACTTCTTCTACAATTTTGTCACTTAATATCAATATAGCTTTATTGGTTAAGTCATTATATATTCTTCTAACCAAAAAGTTAGAAGTTCAAATTAACATACATTTCTCTGGTATTCATTTCAAAGATTACACATACCACTAATCATTTAATTTCAAGTACTAAACTTAGAATGGTTAAAAAGAAGCATTATTTTTTTAACCATTTCTGCAACCAAACTTGAAAAGGACTAATCTAGAAAGTACAAATTATTTTGGTTGTACTAGTTGATTGAGGACTAATTTTCAAGTTTAGTATCAAAGCAAAGAAAACGTCAAAACAAAAGCGTAACGGAGCATTTCCAAAGAAAAACAAAAATGATAAACGGAGTAAGAACAAATAAGAACAGAGGTTTCAAAGACCGTACACACCTTATCACTTAATCCTTCAGCGGCAGCAATCGCTTGAGCGCGTTTAGCTTGGACAGGGCTCAAAGTTATACCTCTACATTTCGCCCCAAACTTCTTCGCCAAATACCTAGAACTTCCCCCAATCCCACACCCAACGTCCACCGCTGCCGTCGCCGCCTCCACGCCGGCGAACCGGAGCGTCTCCTCGATCATCCGGATTTGCGCAGAGCGGTGATCGGAGAGGGAAATGGAAGAATCAGGATCGTAAAATCCATGGTGCATATGTTCGCCCCAAACGCTCTCCCAAAGCCCCGATGATTCATCGTAGAACTCGGCGATTCCCTTCTGAAGGCGATCGGCGTCCATCTGGATGTCTGCGGGCGTCGTGGCTGAAGCGGAAAGCAGAGGAGGGGTGCGGCGGGGGATGAAAGAAGAAAAGGAACGGCGGAGAGGGATGGGAGAGAGGATTGTGGGGTTGAAGCGATTGGAATGGAGAGAAGAAGGGGGATACGACGACGTATGGATTGGAGTTGCAGCGGTGAAGCTCATTGTTGGTAATAATATAAATAAGGGAGCAATGGCCGATGCCAAGTTGTTGGGAACGTAAAGCAACACAGAGATGCTGAGAGAGAAGATACAGAAAGAACAGGCGTTATTTCTTTTTTCTTTTTTTTTTCTTTTTTCTTTAGAAAGGGTAATTGAGTCTAATGTGCTGTGGGGTATTGCTTATACTAGAAAGCAGGGCGGCTGGATTTAATGCATATCTTATAATTTAAGAAAATTACTATAAACAGACAAAATATCAAACTATTTACAAATAAAGAAAAATTTCACTATCTATCCTAGACTGCGATAGAATTCTAGCTCAAGCAAATAAATTCTATCGTTTGAGCGATAGAAAACGATAGAATTCTATCGCGGTCTATCACTGATAGACTGTAAAATTTTTCTATATTTGTAAATAATTTGACTCATTTTTCTATATTTGAAAACAACCTTATAATTTATAGACTAAATTATTGAAAATACTTCTAAATTTGGGATATTTTCAAATATAGAAAAATGAGTCAAATTATTTACAAATTTATAGAAAATTTTTACTATTGATAGATTGTGATAGAATTCGAATTCTATCGCTTGAGCGATCGCTCATAGATAGTTAAATTTTTTTATATTTGTAAATAGTTTGATAATTTTTCTGTTGATAGTAATTTTCCTCTAAATTTTGTATTTTAAGTAAAAAATATCTTTTAATTTCAAAAGTTTCAATAATCTTCTTAAACTTTAAAAGAAAAGAAAATTTTGGATGACAATCGATAGTATTGTGTTTACAAAACACCCTTAAACTTTCAAAAGTTTCAAGAATACTCCTAAATTTCGAAAAATTTGAAAATACTCTTATTGTTAAATATGGATGAAAACCATTAATATCTCGTTTCAAAATTATCTATGGACTTTCAAAAATTGTATTATACTCTTAATCTTAAAAAAAAAAGGTTAAAAAATGCTCTTACCGTTTGTATAATCAAAATTTTTAAAAGTTATCTTGAGTTGAGAAAGAAGCAATTTTCAAACAAAATTTGTTAGTAAAGTCAAAAGTTGTTCAACATAAATCGCGCTGGTTTTAATTAGTTAAGTGTTTTTTTAATTATTTTTATAGGAACCGGGCATTTTGGAGGTAGAACAAGTGTTTGTGTGAAAATCATGTCAAAATGGAGTATTTGAAGCCCTAAGTCACCAACCATATTAAAATTAATGAAAAGAAAATTATCAACATACACATAAAGGCAACGTTGCAATGTTGTGCACAATGCATTGCAATTGAAGGTAGTAGCTAATTAAGTGTCGCGACACTCTCAAGAAGATGGAATAAGGCAATGTTGAGCAACGATATGAGGTGATGATGCTTTTTTGCAACGCTATCAACTTGATATAAAAGACTTATTTTCTCTTTTAAGTCAAATCAGTTACGAATTCTATGTTCTCCCTCGTTCCATTCCCTCTTTCTCACTGAGTTTTCTTTTGGCCACTAAACATTGTATTTAGAGCATAATGAAGATTATGAGTGGCTAAAAGGTAAGTACTTTGGCTTAGATTTAGGTGGTTCCTCATTGTTAGGTTGTGAGAAGTGATTTTGAACTTTGATTTTACCTTGTTTTAGTTATGGTTCTCATTTTTTAGTCTTCTCCATGACTTTGTTTCCATTAATGATCTAACCAATTGTTTATAGTCTCATTGTTGTTTGCTAATGATAAAAAACGCAATCCATAATTGTTATTGATTTGGTCGCTAGGTAGCATGGTTGAGTCATGCTTGTGGATTGGTTAGAATTCTTGCAATTAGCATTGCATGTTCATTAACTAAGTTAGGTGTTACCTACTTGATTGTCTTAACATTTTTCCTAAAGCATAATGTGGTCGATTAATCTGTATGGATGTGTTTCATCTAATACAGATTAGTTAATTTAGGTTTTTTTTTTTTTTTTTTTTTTTTTTTTGACGTTTTCGAGTGAGTTGATTAAACATAAGTAGGAAAAGGTAATTTAAATTAAGAATTCATGGATGAATCGGACAATTGGAGACAACTCTACAATCTAAGCTAGGTTTTTAATCATTCAATTTCTCTTTATTTTCGGAGCACTTAAAATCTTGCATACATTCAAATTCAAAACGTCTTTTACTATTCTTAGCATAAACACAAAATCCCCCTAGTTACGTTGGAACTTCGAGATTACCCTACAGAAATTGGTTCGGTTTCATATGCAACAACCAATCCCTCTCTACTCCAAAGTTTAGTAGGCTCGGTAAATTATTTGGTTAACGAAGTTGACGAGTGCGTGACCGATACCTCCTAAGTGCAAGTATGCACTGTCGTCAAGTAATATAAAACAGAAGTAATTCGAATCAAACCTAAGGGAATGGTTTACAAAGTTTCCAAATCGATTTGACTGCAAATTGTGATTAGGAAACAACTGAGAGATAACCGAGTAAAAATATGATTGATTGAGGGTTTTGTTTTGAAAACACCAAAAGAAAACAGTAGCAATACATGAAAATGAGAAGAAATCAAATGATAAGAAGAAGGAGATTTAAAATAGTTTCTACTCATGTGAAATGAGCACGTTATGTGCCCGCAATCTTGCCCAAATAAGTGAGGTAGCAATTCTGGCATGCAACTTTTATATGCGCCTACAACTGGCAACTCTTTCAAATGCAGTGAGACGGGTTGCATGCGCTCAAGATTGCACCCATAAACTATTTCATCCGATGTTTAGCAACACAAATTCGAGTTAACTCTTTTTTTTTCTTATCATTTTTCAAAGATTTTAAGGAGGCTAAGCAAACCAACACATATGTCTAGGGTTGCTTTGACACTTAGATAATGACAAATATACTTGAAATTATTTTATAGGCTTTTACTCTGTGTGTAAGGCAAAATGAAATTCTATGTCTAGAATCTGTTCCCCTACTTCTTTTTTGAAGATCATTTTTATTCAACTCTTTTGATATTGAACTCAAACATATTATGAAAGCTTGGTTGATCATAAAAGTTTTTTTTTAATAAGGCATAAGATCAATAAAAGAAGGTGTTGCTAACCATTGGGCAAATTTAGGGATTAAACTAAGGCAAATCACTTAATTACACTTTCTTTCAAGGAGATACACTCTTATACCAAAGAATTAATAGTCCCTAGACTGGTACCCAAGTCCACTAGTGCACATAACACATACATTAGAGATATCAGAACACCACCTTCTAAAACGATCATGCGTCTGTAATTGATTCCAAACAATAAGCTAGATAATGAAAGAATATTTCAGAATATTACCTCCAAACCAAGAAAAGGCTAGACCAAGGCACCATAAGATGCCTAGGATGTGAGGACATCCAAGAAATAGCGACTAAAAATACTCCAAAATGATAAGAGAACTAGGTCATATAATCCTCCCTTCCAACCACAACCACAATAATTGTACTTGCCCGAAGAAATTAACCAATTATCTAGAGTTAGAAGGAAAGTCTCAAGTCCCATTAGGGTGGTGAAAATCATCAACCTTAACATTAAGGTAACTATTCACATACAAAATAACCGCAATACTAATATGCTGAATAATCAAGCCTTCTAATCAAAGGTGGAACGAAATTGAACAATATTAGTTCAACATAAAAATTTCAAGTATAACATTGAGGTATTAGTAGTATATCAACATTAATTCAAAATTTATTTCAAGAATAACATTGGTGTATTAAGTTAGTATATTCCTACTTACTACTTCATAAAAATGCATTTTCAATTATATTAGTAGTCTATCAACACCGGCTCAAAATTCAACTTCAAATGAAATATTGGTATATCAATAGTTTATCAACATTCATTTAGAATAGTTACTAACAAGATGAATTGAACCATTATAAGTTGATGATAATGCACTAGAAAAACAATACTTTAAAACAAATGAATAAGGATTCAAATTAAAGTCCACAAATAATAACAAATGCATGAGTACTTGCTAACTGATAAATTTGGTATATCAATTGTATAACTGATAGAAGAATGGCAGAGTTTGATGATGGAAGGTGTTAATGCCTGACTTAATTGACTAGTTTCAAGAGATTTTGGAATTAGTAATTAGGTAAGAGAAAATGTTGACTTCAAGAGGAGCAACTCGAATAAAAGACTCGAGATCTAGGTGTTGTTTAATTTGGTTCAAGAGTTAAACAATTGAATTTATTAGGTTTAGTGATGAAACCAATACCCTAGGACGTCTCTTAGTTTATATTTTCCATATTGGATCACTTTATTTGTGTTCGTAGGATTAGTTTAGTTTACTTCATTACAGTTCGGTCTCCTAAATAAAATTGGAACAACAATAGCTAAAAGAATTATTAACCCAATTCCTAGATAATGAAACTTTGTCTCGAACCATTTTAATTACATTAATGAAAGAATGTTTGGGAATATTACCTCTAAACCAAGGAAGGCTAGACGAAGGCACCATAAGATGTCTAAGATGCAAGGATACTCAAGCACTATCGACTGAAAACACTCCATAATGATAAGAGAGCCAGGTCATATGATCCTCCCTTCCAACTGCAACTACAATCAATTATACTTGCTCGAAGAGATTAACCAATTCTCTAGAGTTATTAGAAGGTCAATCTCAAATCTCATTAAGGTGGAGGAAATGACCAACCTTAGCATTAAGGTAATTATTCACATCCAAAATAACTATAATACTAAATTGGTGAAGAATGGCCCCTTCTAACCAAGAGTAAAATCAATCTGAATAACATTAGTTCAACATAAAATCTCAAGTATAACATTGAGGTATTAGTAGTATATCAACATTAATTCAAAATTTATTTAAGTATAACATTGGTGTATCAAGTTAGTATATCAATACTTACTACTTCATAAAAATGCATTTTCAATTATATTGGTAGTATATCAACGTTTGTTCAAAATTTAATTTCAAGTGAAATATTGGTGTATCAATAGTTTATCAACATTCATTTAGAATGGTTACAAATAAGATGAATTGAACCATTATAAATTGATGATAATATATTAGAAAAATTATATTCTAAAACAAATGAATTAGGATTCAAATTAAAGTCCACAAATAATAGAAAATGCATGAGCATTTGTTGACTGATAAATTTGGTATAGCAATTATATAATTGATATATTTTATATTTTGTATATTAGTTAATTAATATACCAAATATAAACTATCTTGTATATTAGTTAATTAATATACCAAATATAAACTATATCAATTGACTGATATACCAAACATAAAGTATATTATCAAATATAATGTTGATACACAAAGGAGAGTAAAATTGGAATAATACAAAATCGAAATCAAATTTCAGGCTTTTTTTTTGCTATAATTTCAAAATTTTAAAAAATCATTTCTACATTTGTAATTTTCTTTTGTTATTTTTTAGGGCATGTTTGGATTGACTAAAGAAAAATGTTTCTCGAAAAGGTCATTTTATTTAATCTCTTTTGATAAAAACGATTTAAAATACATTTTTAAAATGTTTTAAAATCTATTTTGAGTGGTTGTCAAACACTTCAATTTTCTAAAATGACTTATATATTTTCAAAATTAAAAACTTGATAAGTTAAAGAAATAATTGTGCAAAATATCTATTTTAAAGGCCCAAAATGGCAAATGGCCCAACTTTTAAAAAAAATGTCAAATGACCTTTTGCTAATGTCACAGACACGTGAAATTACACATCTATCCTTTCTTTATTCCTCTTCCTAGCACGATTTCCTTCTTCTTCTTCGATAAAGT
The DNA here is from genome assembly GCA_002890555.2 of Lagenaria siceraria. Classification (NCBI taxonomy): domain Eukaryota; kingdom Viridiplantae; phylum Streptophyta; class Magnoliopsida; order Cucurbitales; family Cucurbitaceae; genus Lagenaria; species Lagenaria siceraria. The sequence continues at coordinate 3,461,203 of CM016491.1, read as the reverse complement.
TCTGCAACTCACGATTTCTTCTTCTTCTCCACGACCATGTTAACACTGACAAACGATGCGACCAACCCTGCCTTGCATCTCCGATAAACGATGTGTGACCAGCTGCGACCAACAATGTGCGAGAGGAAGAGTGAGAGCTTCTCCGCGACCCTGCAACTCTGACCAACGCTACGCGATCAAAGCTAGAGCGAGAGAGAGAGAGAGAGAGAGAGCGAGAGCGAGACAGGCGAGAGAGGAAGCGATGAAAGGAAGAGAGCGAGATAGACTTTTTCATGTGCGCGAGTTCATTTTGGTAATTTCACTCAAACTTGACGTCAGCAAAGGGTCAAAAAACATTGTTTTTAAAAAATGGAGGCAATTTTCATCTTCTCTCCTATTTTTGGATCATTCATCTTGGATACTAAGTTAAATCAAACACATCTTTAATATCAACTTGGAGTTGGACCAATTCAAGCATATAATTTGTTGAAGTAAAAATTTGAACTTTTGATCTCGAGAGAGTGTACTAACTTTGGTATAATATTAACAGCCAAATTATGCGAGTACAAACTCTTCCACGTGCCCACATATTAAAATAAAAATAAAATTAATTAATTAAAAAGAAAAAGAAAAGAAAAAAAGAAAACATTTCCACGAGGGTTGTTTCTCTCCTTCTAGAACCCTATTAAAGAACTGAAAAAATTAAGCATCGCCTTACACCCGGAACCCCACAACTTAAATACAAGAGATACACATATTACAAGTAATTTCCACTTCTACCCCTATAACATGTACCAAAGTATTTGTATTTCCTATTTGGAGGTTTGATAATGCATGTAACATATCTTAATTGTTTACTTTGATTGATTGCTATGGATTTTCTTTAAATGTAATAGGAAAAAAAAAATCCATTTAATACTCATAAATTTTTTAGTTGTATTAATTAAAATCAAAAACTAATAATTGTATCAATATTTTAAAATCTTGTTCTATTATAAGTTAATTAATATAATTTATATATATTTTTAGGGAAATTTTTTAAAATAAAAATAATGAGAGAAACTATTTACACAAAATAGCAAAATTTTTAGATAGTTGTGATACATAGAAGTCTATTAGGGTCTATCGGTGATAGATATGATAGAAGTCTATCAATGTCTATCAGTATTTTTTTTACTATTTTCTGTAAATAGTTTGACATTTTTTCTATATAGGAAAATTTCCTATTGTTGGGCTATTTTTAAATATGAAAAAATGAGTCAAATTATTTACAAATACAGAAAAAATTTATTATCTATCCACGATAGAACGTGATAAAATTATATTCCCTGAGTGATAGACAACGAATTCTATCGCTCGCGGTCTATTGTAATCTATTGTTGATAGAATTCTATCGCGATCTAAAGTAAAATTTTTCTATATTTGTAAATAGTTTGATATTTTTTCTGTTTATAGTAATTTCTCTTATTTCTATCCTTTTTTAATAGTTGCAATGTGTAGCACTCTTAAAGCTAATAATTAAGTGTATAACAACATTTTTAAAGAATTACAAAATCTATGAGTGGTAGACTCTATTGCTGATAGACTTCTATTAGCGATATAGTCTATAAGTAATAGATTTCAAAAATTAGATTTAAATTTTGTTATATTTGTAAATTTTTTTCCATTGTTATATCTGCAAAGACTATATTTGCAACTGTCCTTTATTTTCTCTCCGACCTGTTGTTTTTTTTTTTTTTTTCTCTCTCTCTTGTTCTCATCCAAGTGTTGTTGCTTGACACCAACTACAATTTGTTTCTCATAATGACTATCACACACAACAAATTAAGGATAAGATTTCTTTAGAAATAAAAACTTAAAGAGAAGATTTCCTACAGATGCTTAAATATCTAAAATTACGAACTTGCCCGCGCCAATGAGTGGTCATGACAATTACAGAGTTTTCCACGTTCACAATTTTATTGTCTTCGTAATTCCAACGTCAAAGAAGATATGGGAACCATAATAGGGTACTTGGAACCAGAGATGTTTATTTTTTTTGGCGGGGATTCTCCATTTAGGCGAAGAATGGGAGGAGTAGGGAAGGAAAAAATTTCTGTGAGGTAAATGGAACGAGAATGAGAAATGCATTCTCCGTTCTCGCCCTCACACTCCTTTCCCGTCTTTGCTCCGTTAGTCTCCTTTATTTAATTATTATAATAATTTAATGTTATGTTATTATTATTATATAAATATTTATATCTAAATTTCAAGTTTTATTGTTTAATGGTTAAGATATTGAATATCTTTGAATTTAACCTTTAAATTTAGTTTATATTTATGAATAATTGTGGTAATTATTTCTTTCTACTATTTTCTTTTGAGTATTTTCCCTTCAAATTGTACATGTGAAACTAATCCTATTAAAAATTTTACAAATAAATTAAATGACAAAAAAATTCGCGCAGAAACCTGATCCCCACGAATTATCTGTGGGGAATCTCCACCCTGATCCCCATATGGAGTTTTGCAAGGAAGGGGAATGAAATGGGAAGCGGGGATGGGGAGCGAGGAAGCCATCCATGGCCCCCGCCCCGCCTCGCCCCGTAGACATCTCTATTTGGAACTACCATAACACAATTCGTTTTAACGACTCTCCAAATCCTCAAGCTATCAGTCTTGTTGTGGAAAAACCTTTAGAGATTCTTTCTTTTGAAGAAGGAAGCCGCCCCTCCAAGGATTAGTCTGAGCATCAATCCACCTGTTAGCCGTTGGAAGCCGCCAAGATAGGGTTGTTGAAAGATGAATGTCGATGGTGCTTGGTCGGAGATGCTCAATACGGTGAGATCAGTTGGATCATTCGTGATTGGAATGGTTGTCCCTATTGGGGGTGGGTGCATCCCAATATCTACTAATTTGTCGGTCAAAGCCTTAGAAGCTAAAACCATTGTCGATGGTTTAAAACACATCATGATTTGTTGGGATGGGTAGAATCCCCCAATGGAGGTGGAATTAGATTCAATCGAAGTCATCAAGCTTTTGAATCTTGAGAACTCTAACTTATCTGAGGGGGGTTTTTTTTTTTGTTTTTTTTAGGCTCTCTTTCTGAAACTCTAGTACTCTGAATTAATTTAAGCATTAAAGTTTTTGTCACAGGCACCACATCGATATTATTGAATTAATTAATGAAACTTTAGTACTCTGAATTGACTTAAGCATCGAAGTTTTTGTCACAACTAGCACCACATCGATATTATTTAAACTAGTTAATGAAACTCTAATTCTAGCTTATTTAAACTATAAATAATCGTGGGTAATCATTATATATATATATATATATATATATATATATATACATACATACACATACATACATATACAGACACACACACACAAGTGTCAAAATCAACACAAGTTTTCAAAAAAAAGAAAAGAAAAAAAAAATGAATAAGTCACCATCCATGCTAGTGAGATTGAGAGGATGATAAGATTACTTTTGAGTTTCTCTGATTGAGCCACTGGAAAAAGTTGTTTTAAGCCTTTTCAACCATACTTGCATATAGTAATGACCAAATGGTTTAAGTCTTTTTCAACCGTACTTTCATATCTAAGACCACTCTCATTTGGATGTGGTTTCAGTTTGTTCATGTACCTGATCTACTCGGGCGTCACATGTCCATCAGCTTTCACCTTTGGTTCATCTTCAAACCACAACTTATTAGGAGACGTTCCTCTCTCTAATATGATTTCTCAATTTGTACATGTCATCCTTGCATAATCTTCTATGTATTTTTCTAATTTTTTTTAATTTCCTGAAAAAGGCATTGCGAACCACATGCATATCCTACTCGAAGAGGTTCCTCTTTTTATTATTTAAATTTTATCAAATGTCCCTTAAGAAATCATTAAGTTAGGGACTAAATTGAAGTATTTCATAAACATTATTAGGGACTTGAATCTAAGATTTTGAAATCTATAGACTAAGTTGACATCTTACCTACCGATCGGTTTCGTAGCCTCATGTCTTGGAGAGTTAATTAAATTGTAATTCAACCCTCCGGTAAAGAAAGAAGTTGACATCTTACCTAAATTGCATGGGACCATAAAGATATTTTATCCTAAAATCCTTCTAAATTTTTTATCATCCATATTAGCTTTAACGAATACTCATCTCTCTAAAGTATTATCCTCCGTGTAAGCTTACACAGTACTTTTATTAGAATGTTTTCATAAACTTTTTGTCCCTAAGTCTGAGTACTCAAATTCTTTGTAAGACATTAATCTACCTAAAACATATTTAGAAGTACTTTTAAAATAGTTAAAATCATTTTGATGTCATATTCAAAATTACTTTTAATTAAAAATATGCTTAACCATTCAAAATTAATTTGATAATATGAAAATTACATTTAAAAATGTAAAATAAAAGTATGTTTCAGAGTGATTTTTGAATATGAATTTATAGAGAGTTATTTGATATTGCACTTCCTAGTTGTTGTCCATTTTGCCCTTGTTCTTGTTAATTGTCAGATGTGGGGTTGTTCTTTGGATTTTGCATCCTAGCTGTTGTCCTTTTTGTCTTTGATTTATTGGACATTTCTTTACAAATGGGACTTCCATATCCAATCTCTTTGGACAAGTTTTTGTGTTGTTTATTTTATTTACTTTTTGAGAGAAGTACTTCTCAACCTTTCTAGCTCACGTGCTTTATCTTTCATTGAGTAATATGGGTAAGGGAATAATAACTTTGTAGAACTATTCCAACCGAAATGTTGTTGTCAAGGTTCGAAATATCGATATCGATGGAAATATCGAAGTCTTAATTTTATGAAAATATCGACGAAAATGTTATGAAACTTTATGGATATTGATTGAAATTGTTATAATTAATTAATAAACCATTGATTTTGGCTAATTTAGACTGTAACTAGTTTATTTAACATGTGCATTGCAAGTGATATTTTCAATTATATTATTATATTGATAGAATTCTTATTTAATTTTACCGTAAATTAAGTTGGAAAAATAGTATTTAAATTATTTAAACTCGAAAAATTATAAATTATCTATATAATTAAAATAAATCCATAAATTTTATAATTCTTTTTTATGAACAGAATGGACAGAATTTTTAATATTTAAGATTAATGATGACTGCAAAGAGAATTAGGATCGAAATTACAAGAGAGAGTGGCAAGTCGAATCTATCAAACTTTACAAGATAAGAGCAAATCATCAAGATATCCCTAACAGATTCATCTGTTTGAATAAAGATAACATTATTACTATTTTTAGAATAAGATCCAATAATTTAGACCGAAGACAAAAAAGTAAAATTAAAAAAAAGTACAACAGAAAAATTATTACAAAAGTTAAGATAAACATGAAGAAGTAAAAGTAATATGGAAGTGAAAAGTGGAAGATGAGAATAGGGATTTTGTCGACGAAATTTTTGAAGGAGAATTTGATGATGTCATTTTCCCATTTTCCCATTTTCTTTAATAAGGTGGCTTTATTATAGATGATTTAAATTTGCTTCCTTGTTGACTGAATTATTGGTTCTTCCAAATACTCATTTGTGCTAGACTGATTATAAGTCAAAACTACGACTTACACCATTTTGCGGATGGGTCAAACTAGGCGTTGACGAATGAGCGATGCAAGGACTAACCAAAATATATGTCTTCAAGTCTTCAAATTTATTCTGGTTGCACTACTGCTTCAAAATATTTTCCTCCAATTTTTGCACTAACATAAATTTATTTAAGTAAAAACTAGAATATTTACAAAGTTTACACGTACGATTCAAACTCTGAAGTGCGAATTTACATTAAACTTAAAGATTCTGTTGTCTTTTCAACATATTTTGTTGGTATTAAACTTTGTTGTATGCAATTTTGATGAGCTTCTGAATCAATCAAGACTTTAAGTTTTATTTTCAAATCTTAAATTTTGAATGTGATTAGAGAATACCACTTTTAGTAGTGTATTCTTGAAATTTGATTTATTAAGAAATTTTCTTCTTCCTCTGTTTCTTTTTCAGAATTAGAATTTTGAATATCTTTTAATTTTATCAAGTCTATTTCTTTTATGATTTTTTTTAATCTCGGCACAATTTTGACTTATTTCTCTTTTTAAGCAATTGATTTCAAATTGTAGGTCTTCTATTCTTAACATATTTTTCTTCTTAATTTTGTAGAATATCTATTAAATTTATTTGTCTTATTTCTTTTTTCTTTGGAGTTTGAGGGGTAGAAACGGTTAACAAATCTTTTAATGTTTGAAGTATTGTTCTTTTAAGATCATCATTAGTTATTTGATCTATAGTTTCAAAGAAAACTTCTTGTTCATTTGTTAGAACGTTGATGCAACCACAGGCTACTATTCCTTCGTTAAGAGTTTCTTTAGAGCTAGACGTGAAGAATCTGTTTCTTCAACAATTTCATGGATTTAAGGTTCAAACTCTTCTAAACTAGAGTATTGAGAAGAGCTTGAGTCAGAAAAATAATTTCATTCTCAATTTCGTTTATGTGTTTTCTATTTGGACATTTATTAGCATAATACCCTTCTTTTCTACATTTGTAACAAAAACTTTTTTTTATTCTTTTGATTTTTGTTTTATGTTTGTTTATAAAAATTATTTCGTTTGTGGTATCTTTTCGGTTTGTAAAGCATATATTCTCTTTGAAGTTTTTTATAATATCTTTGAGTCCTATAATTTTTGTAAGCTCTTTTTGAAATTTTTTTCTTAAAAGAACTTGGTTCTTCTAATTTTTCAAAACCGTATTGAAAACAAAAAGTTTTCATTTTTTTTATGGAGATTAATAGCTTTTTGTACTTTATTTTGAACTTTTATTTCATTACAAATTTCTAAACCACATTCTATAATTTTTGTGGTTATTTGTCCATAAGTTAAGTCTAGCCAAGGTATATTTTGGCTATACATTTTATTAAAAGAGTTGTATACCCTTTCTGCCATAAAGCTTAGAAAGTTGTCTCTTTATTGGTCTTTCCAATGTCGTTGATTACAATCATGGAGGGCGTATATTCATGCTATAAACGTATCTTTATACCATTTGAAGTTACTCATTTTTCAACAATGCGATTTTTTTTTAAAATTTTTCTTTGATTTTCAACACCACGGTTATTTGCTGAAGTGAAATAATAGGCTATACTATAGATTAAGTTTACAACATCATCTTCTATTTCTTTTTCTTCTTCTACTTCTTTAGATGTACAAGTTCTGTCGATGAGTTTTCCATCTTTTCTAATTGTTACTGTATTTTCAACTTTAATTGTTCTTTTCCTTTTAACCTTTGTCTTATGGGTTTTTATTGCAGAGATAAAAACCCTAACTCAGCGGAAGAATACAGATAACCAATTTTAAATTATAATTTAGAAGTTGGGAATTATGCACTACAAAAAAATACCGAATAAATCCTACTGCATAAATCCTACTGCATTATCTAGGTTAAGTATAAATTATAGAATGAAAAAAAAAAACCTTTTTTATGAACTTGAACACCACAAAAAAGAGATCTCCTAAACTCTGAATAGAGAGGTTGATGGTTGGTGGGAACCAAAAATAAAAAGGGAATTTGAGAGAGAAAAAATTACATTGTTAGGTAGTTGGAGAATGATATGGGGAGAGAACAGGAGAACGTTGATCCCACGCATAACTAATTTACTTAATTAAATCAAATCAAATATAAATATATTAATTAAATTAATTAATTATATTAAATTATATTTAATTAAATTTAATTTAATTAATATATTCATTTAAATCATATTTAAATAAATTTCTCTCACATAACCTATAGTTTTAAGAGAAATTACTATAAACAGAAAAAATATCAAACTATTTACAAATATAGAAAAATTTCACTGTCCATCTGTGATAGACAGCGATAGAATTCTATCGCAGTCTATCACTGATATACTGTAAAAAATTTCTATATTTGTAAATAGTTTGGCTAATTTTTCTATATTTGAAAAGAGCCCTAGTTTTAATGTGCATCTAATGCACAATAATTTTAACCTATAGTTTTAGTATAAATCTAATTCATATTAAATTAATATTTGAACTATTTCAAATATTTAATTCTCTCATGATTTAATTTAATTTTGAATCATATCTAAAATTAAATTTATAAAGTTTGATTTATAAAATAAACTTTATATTATAATGTATCATTATACATTATACTATTTCCCTTAGTTAATTTGAACATTTCAAATTTCATTCAAAACTTAATTACCTCAATACTCTTTAGAGCTATGAATGGGACCTAATGGACCTACAGATCAGAAGCTCTAACGATATGAGATTAATTGGCTAAACTCATTAACCACATTAATCAATGTTGGTTAACTATGGGTAAACTCCACTAAAGACCCACAACTGCACTCTTCTCACTATAGATATATTTCTGTGTCCATTAATATAGACCAATAATAACAAGTTAGTCCTTCACAAGTGTTCGTAACACTAGTTGGGTCAAATTACCGTTTCACCCCTGGGTTACTTCTAGATCCTTAAGTTCCAGTGCTCCTCTAATGAACAACCTGTTTATGGTTCAACCATTAAATAGAAACCCCTCTCGGGCCAATGAGAGGGTAGGACCCTTTGTTCAAGTCCCGGAGACACCACTTAAGGGAACACTCATCTACTTACCCTAAAATCGGGAATGAGCGAATTCCATCTTATATAATTATGTTCTCAGCTCCCCACTCGGTCTTGTCCCCAAAATGGTAGGCGTATTGAGTTGGCAAACCGGTCACTCTCACCCATACAAATAAAAAGACAATCCCTCGTGAACAGGAGTTCATAAGATACTAAGGATTAAGACTAAGTTGCCTAGGTCATCCTATTGAAATAGAAACCTAACTAGTTAACGGAGTTACATCTAGTGGTTACTATTACATGGTCCAGTCTTATGTAAACTCATTGTATAGGACACTCCCACTCACATGTCTCCTACACGAACGCGTTGGATCATTGTGTTTGTATCAAACACAAAGTGAGTCATATTCATAAAGTCACCAAGATAAGGTACCCAACCTTATCTCTATACTATAGACTCTTTAGGCTATATCTTGAACATTGGCCCTCATATGTTCAAGACTCATAAGATAGCCTAGGATGTTAGTTTATTGGAATTTAGGGTTATTAATACAAGATAATATCAATATAATCAATAACACTTCTTGAATAATAATTAATAACAATTTATTAATAACAGTCAAAATAATACATTTACTACCTATGAGTTTTAGGGCATAAAATCCAACATTTATATTTTTCCTAGCTTCGGGACTAAGACAATTGTCTCACCACATTTTTAGTGTACCAGTGAAGCCATTGAGAATTAATTTTACTGCTTGATGATTTGAAAGATCATTTGATTCATAGACACTGGCTGCCATAAGCATTTCATTAAGGACTTCAAAAATTAAGAAGTCCGACATTCCGTCTATATTCCAAATGTAGATGGAATCGCCATCAAATTCAGTACTTCTAATATACTTATTTCTTTATTCGTATCCCATATCCGACAATGAAGGTTTATGATACCAATTTAATTTGTCATTTTCATTTATTTGGTTTTTATAATTTATTATGTTTATGTTATTACCAGAATTTATTTCTTCAACTTGAAGTTTCTCAAGTTCTTCAATGAGTGAATCTGCATCACTATCATTTAAAACATTAATTCCCATATCATATTTTGAACTTTCTTCTTTGGGATTTAGAAGTTTGAGTCTTTTTTCAACTTCTTCTAAAAGTTTATCCTTTATGGTATTTAGTTTTTCCTTTTCAGGAGGTTGAAACAATTTTTGTTCTTTCTTAATTTTTTGAGGAATTATTATATCTTCAATTTTATATACCTATTCGGCTATGGAAGAGAGAATCCTATTAGAAAAATTATTTTGAACTTGAGTACTTTTAATTTCTTTATTAGTATGAGCTTTACGCTTATTAGAGTCTTTAATTAATTGAAAAGGTTTTACAATACTTTTGGATTCTAAATCTTCCATATGAGGATAGTCAGCTTTGATTTCACCCCTACGGACGATTTTTCATGTTTCCTTTTCTCTGACCGTACAGAGATAATCAAAATCTTTTTTTTTTATTAAACCATCTAAAGAAAGATATATGTTCTTAGAGTATTTCAAAGATTTTAAAATACTCTTCCTTAATTACTTGTTTTTCTTCTCAAGAATAATTTTTAAAAAAAGCTATTCTCTTTTTCTTGTTTTCTTTTGACATGAATTCTTTTTAGAGAGCTTCTTTATTTAATTTGAATTCAAATATTATTACATTTAATTGTCTTTTAAAGGTTGACCCTGTCTCCATATCAGTTTGGGTTGGAGAAGTATTTTTTTCTTCTTCATATTGAATATTTGGAATACCATGATTTAATCTTACTAATTTAAATCTAAAGAGTTGGTCCTATTAAGATTAGGATGAGATTCATCCTTAATACTTGATGTAATATGTCTTAAACTTATAAATTCTTTTGTATTTATATTTTTTTTCTAAGAATTAAGAATTTTAGAGACTCATCTTTAAATTTTATCTATACCTTCCCATCTGGACATTCAATGATATGAGAAAGTTATTTCTCCTTTTTTGGTGGAGTAAAAGCATTATCAAGAATCCATTTGAAATTTCTTGTTATTTCATCCCATGAAAGCATTTTAGGAATGCTAACAGAGGATTTGTTGAGACTAGTTTCCACGAACATAGTTTTCCCTTTGGGGAATTGACCAATGCTCTTGGTTCTATTGTAGTAATTAGAGTTTTATAAGTAATTTTATATAAAAGTGTTAATTTCTTAACGTCGTCGTCAAGATTCAATCCTTTTCCTATTAGATCAAGACTTAGAGTCTTGAGTGTATGAGAATCATCAAGTGATACCATGAAATTTGAAAAACAATTGAAATAAACTGGACCATCTGCCAGATTTAATTGATTCTATTATTCCTAGTAAAGAATTTGCAAAATCTTTATCCTGCTATCTCTTAGAATGACTAGGACAGGTGTGGACAGGTGTATCAAGCCTAATCTAAATAAAGGAACTAGAGCAATTTGAACAGCTCCTATATGTAGAAATTCAAACTCTTCTTTATGTTTGAGAATATCATTTTTTTTTTTTGGAAAAAGTTGAATTGAATCAATTGCTCCATAGACTAGAACTTTTCTTTCAACAATTTTGACACGGTGATTCTCTTTAAAATTGAAAGTACTGTGGAAATAAACTGTTTTAGGGTCTAGTTTAGGTAAACTCCATTTGAGAAGACCATTTTCAATCTTTGATATATGCAAAACCTCGTTACTGACATTTGAAATACTTGAGGTAGCTTTATATTGTTCCTCAATCTCATCTTTGGATAGCTCCTTGGTTAAAGCTCTTTTAAATAAAACTCTTTTTAGGAGATTTGACATTAAGGGTGTGTTTGGAATGCATTTTCAAGTGTTTAATTGAAAAAATAAGCCATTTTGAGAAAAATTAGAGTGTTTGGCAACCACTTAGAATAGATTTTGAAGTATATTTTAAACTGTTTTTATCAAAAGAGTTTAAATAAAAATAAGTTTTTTGAAAAACACTTTTTTCTAAAGTGAATCAAAATAGATCATAAAATAAGTTTAGAGAAATTAATTTATAAAAATTTTGTTTACAAATGAATTATTAAACTGATAACATTAAGCTTCTCAAGAAAATGTCTACACCTGTTTGTGCTAGATTGATTATGATTGACCAATGGACTTACTTTGCCTCTACATTTTATTGTCAGGACCACCAACTAAACACTGTCGAACAGGCGGACGAAATGCTTCTTTCAAAGGCTAATCTTGATCGAGTATAATAACTAATTTGATAGCAAAATTAGAATAAATTGATAATACTAAATTGCTCCAATCTCATCTTCCTAAAAAAAATGAAATCAATTGAAAGACAATTGATTTATTATTGAATTGGCTCTGATACCAATTGCTCAATGCTAACCGCAAAGAGAATTAGGATCAACATTACAAAAGAGAGTGGCAAGTCAAATCTATCAAGCTTTATAGAGAAGAGAGCTTGAGGATTTCGACTTGCCAACGCGCGCGTGCTCACTTTTTTCTATCAAATTTCGGAGTGTCGTGGCGCTCTCACCTTGAGGTGCCTATTGGATTTTGCACCAAGTTGCGCCGCGCTAGCCTCCTGGGGGCAAAGTCGTCATTTTGCGTCTTTTGAAGCCTCGAGTCCTCCGTATGACTTTTAATAGCTTCAAATCAACACCGAACGACATGTAACACTCTGGAATGCATGTTTTGCTTGAGAATCTACACAACTAAACATTTAAAACACATTATACTTAACAAACAAGTGAGGTTAGAGACATAAAAATAGCTCTTTTTTTAGAGCTATCAGGGACCAAACTATGATGAGAATCTAATCTAAGATAACAATAAATGTGACTGAATATGGAGATTGTCAACTAAGAGATGTTCTAGGGGATAAACTTCATTAATGACATTATTTAACACAATTGCTTTGACTCTTGAATCAATTAATACAACACCTAGGTCTAGAAGTCTTTTATCCAGCTTGTCCCTCTCAAGATTAATCTTTTCTTTTACTTAAACTACTAATTATCCGACTACTTTCGTGTGTTCAAGCGATAATTTAGCATGCATGATCTAATCTAAAGCCTACTTTCTCAAGCAAGATTAAATCATGAAATCATTCAAATATTGGCCAAACATTCAAAGTATTAAGGACGGTCATACTAGAAAACATTAATGCAAATTAATATTCAATAATCAAAAAGTGTTTAATAAAAAGGGAAATTTTCACATATATAAAAAATGTCAAACTATTTACAGAAAATAGCAAAAAAAATACTGATAGACATTGATAGACTTCTATCAGCATCTATCAGTGATAGACTTCTATCATTTCTATCACTGATAGACTTCTATCAGTGTCTATCAACACTATCTAAAAATTTTGCTATTTTGTGTAAATAGTTTCCCTTATTTTTCTATTTTTAAAAATGACCCTAATAAAAATCTATAAAATCCATCTAACCCTTGAACAATGAGAAATTCGGCATAACATGGCTTCCATAGACAGAAACATAGCAAGAATGCAAAAATACCAACAAAAAAAAAATCTACGATGAAAAGGGAAAGAAAGAATTATCCGGCATTCAAATCTCGTCTTTGTGATGGAATTGACCCTCCAATGCTCTTCAATCAGCTTTGGTACCAATGAACCTCTATATGTGCTCAGAACTCTCTCTCTTGGCCTCAAAAGCTCCAAACCCTCCTTTTTATAGGCAAACGTTTTTCCTAAATTATGTTGGAATTGGATAAATAAAAGATAAAAGGATAAAACTCATCACTATTTTACTTGATTACCAAAAGTAGATGAAATAAAATCTAAAATCTAATGTTGTAGATAGATCGCCTAAAACGACTACACCCGGATAAGAAGTTATGACGAAATTATGAATTGCTGGTTTTATAGCGGCAGAAAGTGCCGCCACGTGGTTTTCACGCCTTTTTTTTTTGCTCTAATTGGGCACTTTTCATAAACTTTAATCCATTATCTTGCCCTAGGTCAAACTTTTACCTATTATAGCAGTATTTTCATCATTTTAATATCAAAATAATTCATTCCATTCCAAATGCTCGATTTCCTATAATTAAACATAATAAAGCATCAACAAATACAAATTAACAATAAAACTAACTAAATTCTAAGCCTAAAAACACATTTTTTTAGTGTGTTTCAAGTAGTAAATAGGTCGAGTTATAGTTATGGTTCAATTCATGGCGTTAGCAAGGTTATTATAACAAAAGATAATAAGACCTAAGGAATAAAAATATGTTAGGTTTAACTTGGCCAGTTAATCTATCGTCCTAAACAATCAAATAACTTAATGGAATTCACTAGCTAGTATGGAATCGATGATGCTATTTAGTTGATTTAGAAATTAATTCATCTCTACGAGTTTGTTTTATATAAAGGAAATCTGATCGACATGACCAGATCAATCGATTGGGCTTTAAATTAAATAACATGTTTCTGTGAAAAATCAATGAGTAGATCGAATATCTTTGAATCATATAGGTGATGTGCTATCTCTTTCTCTCTCTCATTGCACTTTCAACACTTAATTTTATGCAATTAGTTTAATTTTAGTCTAACACGTCACTCTTTACTGCTTTCCATAGATAAATTTAGCTTAGAGAGATTAAATGTAGGCTCGATGTGGTTCAACTTAGTCTTGCTACTAATACTATTGAGTTTTAGTGGTTATAGATCGGTATTATAAATGTATTTAATTGATTGAAGGTCTTAACCACCTTTAGTTTTTCAATAGTACTTTATTAATATTCCTTTAAAATGGTACCAACAGGATGAATTGAACCATTATAAGTAGATGATAATTTATTAGAAAAATAATATTCTAAAATAAATGAATAAGGATTCAAATTAAAGTCCACGAATAGTAATAAATGCATGAGCACTCGTTAATTGATAAAATTTGTATATGAATGTTAAATTTGGTATATCAATTGTATTACTGATGTATTTTATATTTTGTATATCAACCAACTAAAATATTTTCACATATAGAAAAAATGTCAAACTATTTATAAAAAATAGCAAAAAAAAAAAAAAACACTGATAGACATTAATAGACTTTTATCAGCATCTATCAGTAATAGACTTCTATCATTTCTATCACTGATAGACCTAGATAGACTTTTATCAGCGTCTATCACAACTATCTAAAAATTTTGATATTTTGTGTAAATATTTTCCCTTATTTTACTATTTTTAAAAAAAATTCTATATTTTAGTGTATACTAGTTAATTGATATACCAAATATAAACTATATTAATTGATTGATATGCTAAACATAAAGTATATTGTCAAATATACTATACTGCTATACACCAATGAGGGTAAAATTGGAACAATAAAAAATAAAAATCAAATTTCTTGTTCTTTTCGATAAATTTTCAAAATTTTAAAGAATCTTTTTTACCTTTGCAAATTATTATTTTTACTTTTTGTTATTTTTGTAAGTGCTTCATGAAAAGAGTTTTAGTTTATTTAATGATTTAGTATGGTAACCAATAATAAGTTTTGAGTTTGAACTCATTTTTTTTTTCAATTAATATTAAATGTCACTATAACACCCATCATTTTAAGCTTGAAATGAAACAGTTTTGTTGTTTTGTGAGAAGTAAAGAATAGTCAAGATAAAACCCCTACAACTTAGAGAAATAGTTTAGGAAAAATAGACTAAACTATCCCTAATAGCGAAAAAATCACAAATAAAATAATTTTTATTTTTTTGATAATTTAACCTAACATAATTGATCAACCACTTTAATAAAATATTTTTTTAATAATTTTTGTTTTGTTTTTTTTTTTCCCCTCTCTTTTTCTCTCATCCATGTAGAACTTGGTTCTCAGAATGACTATCACATACAACAAACTAAAGATAAGATTTCTTAAAAAAAAAAAAAAAAAAAAAAAAAAAAAAAAAAAAAAAAAACAGCCTAGAGATAAGATTGCATACCGATACTTAAGTATCCAAAATTACATACTTACCCTCACCTAAGTAATGGGTGTCGTGATAATTGAAAATAATTCTAAAATGGTTAAAATCACTTCTTTTTTTTTTTCAAAATCACACCAAAATATGCTTCAAATCGTTCAAAATAAATTTTGATAATATGAAAACATATACTTACAATCTTTTCCATGTTTATAATTTTATTAGTTATCCAATTTTCTACCTTAGAATTATGTAATGAATCAATGTTTACTAAGAGTTACCATGCATCTGACTTCGTGTTGTCATAGATCTGATTTATCCTTGTTGAAGATATGGCGAAATTAAGTATCACTAGTAGTACTTGTTTTTATTGAATATTGATCATGACTGTCAAAATAAGCATAATTCAACTTATATAAAACTTATAAAGACTTTATTCATCCTCCAGTAGGTCGGAGTTTGCCTTTGTAAGCTTATTTCAATAAGGAACAAGAGAAACTCTAGGTTTACCCCTTTATAAATACGTCTTTATAAACTTCATGAAAAGGAGCTTATTTGAATTAGTTAATGAAATTGTAGTACTCTGTGAACTGACTTAAGCATCAATATTATTTGAATTAGTTATTGGAACTCTAATTGTGACTTAATTGAATTATAATATTAATCATTTTTAATCATCATATCTAAAAAGATAATTCATATATAGATATATACAAATGTCGATATCAACATAAATTTACAATTTTTTATTTTTTAAAAAACGAATAAGTCAGTCCACGTTGGTGAGATTGAGAGGGTGATAAGATTACTTTGGAATTTTAAGCAGCGGGAAACAAAAAAGTCCACCTTATTGGTAGGAATAGTAAATATTAATTGTTTTAAGTCTTTTCTCAACCATATACTTGAATATCCTTGGGATCCCTCTTATTTGGATGTGGTCTTGGTTTGTTCATGTACTCAATCTCACTTGGGCGTCACATGTTCATCAACTTTCACCTTTGGTTCGTCTCTGAATCACATACTATTAGGAGATGTTCCTTTCAAATATCATTGCTTGATTTGTGCTTGTCATCCTTATGCATGAGTCATGCTAATCTTCTCTGTAATTATTCCAATTTTATCAGATATTCTCGAAGAGGCATTATGAATCATCACACATGAGCTTATTTCGAGAGGTTTCTCTTTGTATTATTCCAGTTTTATCAAACGTCCCCTAGGAGACCAATGATATTGAGATTAAATTGAACTATCTCATGAATATTAAGGACTTCATTCTAAGATTTTGAAATCTATGAACTAAGTTGACATCCTAAGACTTAAAAGGACAATTTACCCTAAAACTCTTCTACATTACGATAATTTAGATAGGCATATTTAGAAATGATTTTGAAATAGTTAAAACCACTTTGATCATTCTCAAAAGTAATTTAAGAGTATAAAATTACATTTAAAAGTATAAAACAAAATATTAAATTAATTTTGAAGGATTAAACGTTAGTTTATAAAAGTGATTTTGAATAAGATAAAAGTGATTTTAATCCTTCAATTTGAAATATATAATTTACTTAATTATGAGATGTCAAATTGCTGAAAAATGTGTGGGGGCCATTCTTTGATTGCATCCTAGCTATTGTCCAATTTGTCCTTGCTTGTTTGTCATTTCTTTTCAAATAAGACTTCCATATATCTAACCACTTGGTTGTGTGTGGTCTATTTTACTTGCTTTTAGAGAGAGCTATCTCAAACTTTCTAGCTAATGTGCTTAATGTTGATTGAATGATATAACATTGGTAAGGGAATAATCACTTTTTTTGGAATATTACACAATTAAAGGTTAATCCTAACAATTTTATGATGTTGCTAATATGTTCTCATGTCTACAAAACTTATATATGGAATTCTTCATAAGAACATTAACTAGGATAATACTAACTATAAATAGCAACGAATATTGAATTCTTAATAAGGAGAAACAAAGACTTCCTTTGGTAGAGAAATTGGATTATATTTTATATTTTTAGCTTACTTAAATTTAACGATTATGTGTTAGGTTAATCTGGATTATATTTTAAAAATTGTTTTAAGATTTTGTGATTCTTTTCGTGCATCATGATTTTGAATTTCAAATTTTAAAATAAAAATTATATTAAAAAATTGTTAATAAATATAGTATTTCATGTCGTAAACTCAATTCATTTTTCTTTTAAATTAAAATATACAATATGAAATGTATTATAAATTATATGACAACAAATAATAATTATAAATTTTTTAATATAAAACATATTCATAATTAAATTAATTAATAGTATGCTTTAAAAAATTAATTAATAATATTTATACTTAACTAATATTTAGCTTTATTTTATGGTTGTTTCAAAAAAAAAAAAAAACTAGCTTTATGGTTTATGAATTTATTATGAAACACATTTTGAACAATTATTTAATTGGAATACAATTTTTAAAGTTGATATCAAACACATATATGAAAACATGAAACACAACTATATTTTTATTGAATCATTTTTTAAAATTTTTTGTTTCAGCTGCATACCGAAATAGACCCTAAGTTTTTGAATTCCCTAAGGGTACTTCTGTCTTTTCATTACCCTTGTTGTACTTTTTTTTTTGTTGGGAGTCTCATTACTCTATTGTACTCTATTATTGTCCCCTTCTTCGTTTCTGTATATAAACACCTCATGTTCGTTTCCTAAGGCAACATTTACTTTACTCCATCTTCAATAATATCAATCTTTTTCTTTAGTCTCTCTCTGTCCTTCTCTCACAAACCTATTGCTCTATAGGAGGGTATGTCCAAAGCACTTAAAGCATGTTTAACTCTTCTTTGGGCTGAAATTGGCTCTCTTGCTGTTTGAAATTTTTTGGTTGGCAAAACGCAATTTGCAAATAAGGTTCAGGCCGATGTTGAGTCCATTCATGATCTCTATCTCTCTAGGTCTATTTGTAACCACCCGACTTTTATAGAAAAATAGACTTTTGGACGTTACTATGTATGTAGAGTTTAGAAAACATACATTTTGACTAAAATTGAAGTTAAAACAAAAAGAATCACAAACTCAATTGTTAAACGAAATATCATTTTTGTTTCTTCAGGATTTCTTAAACAATAAATTTAAAACAAAATAGTAATTTCAAAACTAAATGTTTGATCCATTACAAAGCTAGCTCTTGCACTTTCAAATAATTTGTTAAAACAAATTTGACTGAACAAAACCAACATGTTGAAGCTCAACTTAAAACAATTCTCGACTCATACAACAACTTCCTATCATCTGTCTCGCATGTCATTGTTTTTATCTGAGAAAAACAAAAGTAAAAAAGGTGATTATTATTAAAATACTCAGTAAGTGACCCCCTAATGAGGCCAACCATACACACATTTGTGTCACATAGACACATCACGTTCAAATGTATGTAGCGCTCAGACAAGAAGCAAACATAGCTTAGATGTTGAGACACTCGCATCACACAGACTCGTCACACAGGCCATTAGTGTACTCAATACTTTAGCAACAAAACAACCCATGAGTTATGGTACGAAGTCACATAGTCCTTTCATCCATAGCTTAGAACTCATGTTATTTACATTCGTGTCACACAGACCATCAATGTACACGACACGCTTCGAAGCAAATATTAGCATACACATAAATACTACAATAATTCAATCCATTGACACTAAGTTGAAAATCAACTATGCACCAAACATAGTATATATAGTTCTAAATCCATCGTTAGGAACCCCTTACCTGAAATAGAACCCAAATCTTACGAGATAAACTACTTTTAGCTTGCAAAAACCTGCACTCCACTTTCCTATCGAAAACATGCAAAATAAAAATCCAAACTCAAACATCTAAAATCCACTTAAATTTCATGATTAACTAAAAAATCTCTTAACAATATTTTGAAACTTGAATGCTCACAACAAGGGTCACCAAATATTCCAGTCCAAATGCTCTATTTCCTTTAATTAAACATAATAAAGTATCAACCAACATAAATTAACAATAAAACTAACAAAATTCTATGCCTAAAAATGCATTTTTTGAGTGTGTTTCAAATAGTAAATAGGTCGAGTTATGGTTATGGTTCAATCCATGGCGTTAGCAAGGTTATCATAACAAAAGATAATGAAGACCTAAGGAATAAAAATATGTTAGGTTTAACTTGGCCAGTTACTATCGTCCTAAACAATCAAAGAACTTAATGCAATTAACTAGCTAGTATGGAACCCATGAAGCTATTTAGTTGATTTAGGAATTAATTCATCGCTACGAGTTGGTTTTATATAAAGGAAATCTGACCAACAAAACTAGATCAGTCGATTGGACTTTAAATTAAGTAACCATGTTTTTGTGATAAATCAATGAGTTAAACTATAAGTAGATCGATCAACTCTAAATCAGATAGGTAATCTTGTGCTATCCCTTTCTCTCTTTCACCGTACTCTCAACACTTTATTTTCTACAATTAGTTTATTTTACATATCAAAATGTCGCTCTTTACTGCTTTCCATAGATAAATTTAGCTTAAAAAGAATAAACGTAGGCTCCATGTGGTTCAATCTGGTCTTGCTACTAATATTATTGAGTTTAAGTGGTGATAGATCGGTATTATAAATGTATTTCATTGATTGAATGTCTGGACAACCTTCAGTTCTTCAATAGTACTTTATTAACATTCCTTTAGAATGATACCAACATGATGAATTGAACCATTATAAGTGGATGATAATGTATTAGAAAAATAATACTCTAAAACAAATGAATAAGGATTCAAATTAAAATCCACGAATAGTAATAAATGCATGAGCACTCGTTAATTTGTATACAAATGTTAAATTTGGTATATCAATTGTATAATTGATATACTTTATATTTTGTATATCAGCCAACTAATATGCTTTATATTTTATGTATATTAATTAATTGATATATCAAATATAAACTATATTAATTTATTGATACGCTAAACATAAAGTATATCATCAAATATATTGTTGATACATCAATGAGGATGAAATTGGAACAATAAAAAGCAAAAATCAAATTTTTTGTTCTTTCCGATAAATTTTCAAAATTTTAAAGAATCTTTTTTACATTTGTAAATTATTATTATTTTTTTATATTATTTTTGCAAGTGCTCCATGAAAAAAAAAATAGTTTGTTTAATGATTTAGTATGAGGTACCCAATAAAAATTCTTGAATTCGAACTGTTGTAAAGTCATTTTTTCTTCGATTAATATTAAAATTCACTATAACACCCATCATTTTAATCTTGAAATGAAACGATTGTACTGTTTTGTGAGAAGGAAAGAATAGCGAAGATAAAAACCCCTAGAACTTAAAGAAATAGTTAAGGAAAAATAGACTAAACTATCCCTAATAGCGAAAAAATCATAAATAAAATAATTCTTTTTTTTTTTTTGGTAATTTACAACATAAATTATTAATATTTTTCTAATTATTTTTTCTTCCCTCCTCTCCTTTTTTCTCATCCAAGTAGTTGTTGCTTGACATCAACTATAGCTTGGTTCTCATAATGACAATATCACATACAACAAACTAAAGATAAGATTTCAAAACAAAAAAAATAATATTATCCCAAATTACATACTTGCCCTCACTTAATTAATACAAGTAGGGTATATTTGGAAATAATTCTAAAATAATTAAAATAACTTTTTTTTATTTTCAAAATAATCTTTCAAAATATATTTTAATGATATGAAAACATATACTTACAATTTATTCTCATGTTCTAAATTTTATTAGTTATCCAATTTTCTACCTTAGAATTATGTAATGAATCAATGTTTACTAAGAGTTACTATACACTTGACTTCGTGTTGTCATAGATCTAATTTATCGTTGTTGAAGATATAGCAAAAGTATCACTAGTAGTACTCGTTTTTATGGAATATTGATACTATCAAAATAAACATAGTTCAACTCACATCAAATTTATAAAGACTTTATTCATCCTCCAACAAGTCGGAGTTTGCCTTTGTGAGCTTATTTCAATAAGGAATAGGAGAAACTCTAGATTTACCCATTTATAAATACGTCTTTATAAACTTCATGAAAAGGAGCTTATTTGAATTAGTTAATGAAATTCTAGTACTATGTAAACTAACTTAAGCATTGATATTATTTGAATTAGTTATTGGAACTCTAATTGTGACTTAATTGGATTATCATATTAATCATTTTTAATCATCATATCTAAAAAGATAATTCATATATAGATATATACAAATGTCAATATCAATGTAAATTTTCAGATTTTTTATCTTTTAAAAAACGAATTAGTCCACGTTGGTGAGATTGAAAGGGTAATAAGATTACTATAGAATTTCAAGCAGCGGGAAACAAAAGGTCCACCTTATTGGTAGGAGTAGAAAATATTAATTGTTTTAAGTCTTTTTTCAACTATATACTTGGATATCCTTAGGAACCCTCTCATTTGGATGTGGTCTTGGTTTGTTCATGTACCCAATTTCACTCGGGCGTGAAATAGTCATCAACTTTCACCTTTGGTTCGTCTCTGAATCACATACTATTAGGAGATGTTCCTTTCGGATATCATTTCTTGATTTGTGCTTGTCATACTTTTACATGGGGCATGCTAATCTTCTTTATAATTATTCCAATTTTATCGGATATCCTCGAAGAGGCATTATGAATCGTCACACATGAGCCTATTTCAAGAGGTTTGTCTTTGTATTATTCCAGTTTTATCAAACGTTCCCTAGGAGACCAATGATATTGAAATTAAATTGAACTATCTCATAAATATTAGGGACTTGATTGTAAGATTTTGAAATCTAGGAACTAAGTTGACATCCTACGTTGTAGGGACTAAAAGGACAATTTACCCTCAAATTCTTCTACCTTTTGATCATCTAGATATAATACTCATCTCTCTAAATTGTCATCCTTCTTCCCTATAAACTTACACACTACCCTTATTAGGATATTTTACACACTTTTCATTCCCAAGCATGAGAACAAATTCTAAGTGAGACATAAGTGACATCACTGCATTTATGGGCATATTTAAAAATGATTTAAGAATAATTACATTTACTTTGTCATTCTCAAAAGCAATTTCATGGTATAAAATTACATTTAAAAGTATAAAGCAAAATATTAAATTATTTTTGAAGGATTAAAAGTTCGTTTGAAGAATTAAAAGTTAGTTTGAAAGTGATTTTGAATATGATAAAAGTGATTTTAATGCTATACCTTAATTACCTAATTGTGAGATGTCTGAAAAATGTGTGGGGCATTCTTTGATTGCATCTTAGCTATAGTCCAATTTGTCCTTGTTTGTTTGACATTTCTTTACAAATAAGACTTCCATATATCTAACCACTTGGTTGTGTATGGTCTATTTTACTTGCTTTTAGAGAGAGCTATCTTAAACTTTCTAGCTAATGTGCTTAATGTTGATTGAATAATAATATAACATTGGTAAGGGAATAATCACTTTTTGGAATATTACACAATTAAAGGTTAATCCTAACAATTTTATGGTGTTGCTAATATGTTCTCATGTCTATAAAACTTATATATGGAATTCTTCCTAAGAACATTAACTAGGATAATATTAACTATAAATAGCAATGAAAATTAAATCCTTAATAAGGAGAAACAAGGACTTCCTTTGGTAGAGAAATTTTGGATTATATTATATATTTTTAGATTACTTAAATTTAACGAATATGTGTTAGGTCAATCTAGATTATGTTTAAAAAAAATGTTTTAAGATTTTGTGATTCAAACAGTGAAATTCTGAAAAATAAGATTTTACTGTTTTTCATGTATCGAGATTTTAATTTCAAATTTTGAAATGAAAATTATATTAAAAAGATAAAAAAAAAACGTTAATAAATATAGTATTTCATGTGGTAGACTCGATTCATTTTTCTTTTAAACTAAAATATGTTATATGAAATGTATTATAAATTATATGAAACAAAATATTAATTATAATTTTTTTAAATATAAAATATAGGAAAATTTTCACAGATAGAAAAAATATCAAGCTATTTACAGAAAATAGCAAAACCAAACACTGAGAGACATTGATAGACTTCTATCAGCATCTATCATGATAGACTTCTATCATTTCTATCACTAATAGACCCTGATAGAATTCTATCAGTGTCTATCACAACTATCTAAAAATTTTGCTATTTTGTGTAAATAGTTTTCCTTATTTTTATATTTTTAAAAATTTTCCTAAATATATATTCATAATTAAATAAATTAATAGTATGATTAAAAAATTAATTAATAATAATTTATATTTAACTAATATTTAGTGGGTAATTAGAATTAGCTTTATGGTTTATGAATATATCATGAAACTCATTTCGAACAATTATTTAATTGGAATACAATTTTCTAAATTGATACCAAACACATATATGAAAACATGGAACACAACTATGTTTTTATTGAATTTTTTTTTGTTTCCGCTGCATACCGAATTAGACCCTAAGGGTACTTCTGTCTTTTCATTACCCTTGTTGTACTTTTTTTTTTTTTTTTTGTTGGGAGCCTCATTACTGTTGTTGTACTCTATTATTTTCCCATTCTTCATTTCTGTATATAAACACATAATGTATACGTTCCCTAGAGCAACATTTACTTCATCTTCAATAATATCAAGTCTTTTTCTTTAGTCTCTCTCTGTCTTGTTAAGATGATACAGAGAGACCTAGCTAGAGTCTTATTGACGAACTTAACCCAATAATTTTAGTCCTTCTCTCACGTATTTCTCGATTTGGAAAAATTGAGTTCAAGGTGGTTGAGATTATTTACAAGTTTAATTAATTGTGATCATGTTTACAAGTTTAATTAATTGATATTTAAAATGTTTATTAATTTAGTACAAAAGTTAATAAATAATTTGTACTATTAAGAGAAATTATAGCTTGTACGAAAGTCAATTATAGTTATTCTTGATTTCAATGGAGACGTTATAGTTGCTAGTAAATACAATTTTCTTCTAACGGATTTAGTGGACCTTTGTTGAGGTTATTGCTCTACATGAGTGTTTGTTTAGAGTTCTTGAAGCATGTTTATCTCATCTCTGGGCTGAAATTGACTCACTTATTGTTTGGAATATCTTGGTTGGCTATATGAGGTTTAGGTCTTTTGTTGATTCCATTTGTGATCTCTACCTCTCTGGGTCTATTTGTAACAACTCGACTTTTTCAAAAACCAGACCTTGGGCATTACTATGCATTTAAAGTTTAGAAAATATACATTTTGACTAAAATTGAGGTTAAAACAAAAAGAATCACAAACTCGTTATATTGAAAGAATATTATTTTTGTTTCCTTGGTATCTCTTAAATAATAAATTAAAAACAAAATAGGGATTTCAAAACTAAACATTTGACCCATTACAAGGCTAGCGCTTGCACTTTCAAATTATTCGTTAAAACAAATGTGACTGAACTAAACCACCATGTGAAAGCTCAACTCAATACAATTCTCGACTCATACAGCAGTGTCTTGTCATCGGGCCGCACGCCATTGCTTTTACCTAAGGAAAAGAAAAGTGAAAATGGTGAGTATTATTAAAATACTCAGTAAGCGACCCACTAACGAGGCTCACCATACACATTTGTGTCATACTGATGCATCGCGTTCAAATGTGTATGTAGCGCTGATACAAGAAGCAAACGAAAGCTTAGGTGTTGAGACACTAGTGTCACACAGACCATCAGTGTCCTCAACACTTTAGTAACAAAACAACTCAGGAGTTATGGCATGAAGTCACACAAATCTATCACACAGGCTCGTGTCATGCACATTCGCGTCAAACAGACCATCAATGTGCACGACACACTTCCAAACAAATATTAGCATACACATAAATACCACAATAATTCAATCTATCGACTCTAAGTCGAAAATCAAGTATGCACCAAGCATAATATATATAGTTCTAAATCCATCATTATAGAATCCCTTACCTAAAATCAAACTCAAATCTTACAAGGTAAACTCCTTTTAGCTTTACGCTCCACTCCTCTATCAAAAACATGCAGAATAAAAATCCAAACTCAAACATCTAAAATCCACTTAAATTTTATGATTAAAGCTCAATTCCAACTAGTAAATTCACCTTAGAATCCTTAAAGCACTTACCCAAAAGTCTCTTAACAATATTTAGAAACTTGAATGCTTACAACAAGGGTCACCAAATGTAAATTCCTTGCTGGACACAACCTTAAATTCCTTCAAAACTCCGAATCTAATCTCGAAACACCAAGAGTAACACATTTTAGGCCAAAACTTTATGGATATTCAACCTAAACAAAGAAAACCCAAAACATACCTATCACATAGTGGCCAAGAATCGAATCCCACGAGACTAGTTTTTGTTTAAGTTCTCTTAAGATAATGAAATCAAGTAACTGAAAGTAACCAAGTGTAAATAAGTAGTGATGGTGAGGAGTGTGTTAAAAGCAATAAACAAGAACAGATAAACAGAGGTACAATTATGCTTCAATCAATCGGGCGATGTGTCTTGGGCATAATATTGACGGTTGGTCAGCGGAATTTGTCGCCTAATTTTGGACCAAATAATTTTAACCGTTTCTACCAAGTTTTGTAGTAGTGGTAGCATGGGTCGAACACAGTGAACCAAAGAATTTCTCGATTTAAACAATTTAGGTAACCAAAGGGGAGAGTTTGAAATTTGGTTCTTTTTTAGTGCAGAGAAATCTATTGCAAGAAATATGCAATGTTGGACCAAAAGAAATATTAAATTAGGTATGTTATTTGATGATATTTTTATTTGTTTGCGAAAATTGACAATGTATGAAGAGGAAAATTATTGAATAATAACAATTTCATATAAATAAAATGAAAGAATAACAAAACAAAAAAAATGTTATCCGATGATATTATTCTTTGATTGAAAAATGTCTGTATATATTATGAAAAAAAAAAAAAAAAATGAACACTAATGAAAGAAAAAGTTGGGTGTAATGCATACCTAAATCTTAGTTCTTTTTTTCAAGATTGTTATATTTATATAATTCATGTGGAATTTTATTAGGCATCGGTTTAAGTTTTAATAATAATGATTATGAAATTGAAATGGTAACTATTTAATACAATGTTTTAAAGTAATTAATTTATATGTTGCAATTTACAAATACATTGAATTATTAACCAGAGTTGATTTTCAGTTTTTTTAGAAAGTTAATTTGGTTGTTTTACTTGAACTTTTGAGATTCCACATTTTTTTATTTTGTATTTAATTAGATATAATTAACGTTTTAAAGTTATTATAATAAGTGATATTTTACCATCCATTATTATTATTATTATTATTATTATTATTATTGTTATTGTTATTATATATAAAGAGTTATTTTTCCTTTTAATATTAGTGGTGATTTAATATATTATGTGATAAATTCATAAAATTTATTATATTAAAAATTGGTAATAGAATTAAGTGGTTTCAATTTAAATTTATGTAACTATTTTATAATTAAAACTTTGTAATGAGTAGTTTTGAAAAAAAAATTAAAATTTTATTGTGTACACATGCAATATATTTCTTTAATTTAACTGTTGAATTTAAATTAACTATAATAAAATGAATAAAACTTTTATATAAGAGTTATTTTATTTTTTATTATTAGTAGTGATTTAATATACTATATGACATATGCATAAATCTATTACTAATTATTATATTAAAAATTGATAATAAAATCAAGTGGCTTCAATTTAAATTTACGTTCTACGTAAAACCAATTTATAAGAAGGAGTTTTGAAATATTTTAAATATTTTCTTGTGTGTTCATTCAATATATTTCTTTAATTTAACTTATTATTTGAATTTAAATTAGTTAACTATAATAAAATGAATAGAATTTAAAGAGTTGGAATATGAAAACGTCTTGTTATTTAATTTCTAAAAAAAGTATGATTTTACTGATATTAACGAATAATATAATTTCAAATCTTTTAGAATTTCAAATAATTAATTTGTAACCTTTTAAACTTCTATTATTATTATTATTAGAAAAAAGTGTTTTCTCTCACTATTTTTCCACCACCACCTTGAACTAAAATTTTCTTTATTGTTAGTTTTCTTTTGTCATTTTTAGTTTTAAATTTTTTCTTTTGTCAAAAAATATTATTTCTACAAATAGATTTGCTCCCACAACAAATGGTAGGCAAACACTCTCATCTCATTCAACTTCATCAAAGTTGAGTTGTAGCATAACAAGCCTAAGTCAAAGCAAGTTGGCTTAACGGAGATTTAATATACATTAGTAACCAAAAAATATGTAGTTGGAACTCCTCACCACCTATCATACTAAAACATATACATTATCCTTTACAAATAAATGTGTAACGTCATTTTTTTAGATGTCTTGAAGATTGAAGTAACTCTTAGAACAAAAATGAAGATGAAAAAGATATATAATGAAATCATTGGAATCGGTGGAAAAGGTTGGTTAAGAAAACTCTTATTTATACACTTGAAGAAAAACCACTTTCAGTGGCGCATAAAACGATTTGTTAAAAGTCAAAAAGTGCCACTAAAAGTATTAGCAACGCGGAGACCCGCGTCACTAGGAATGTGACATTGTATCTGCGTAGCTAAAGGTTTTAGTGACGCGTTTATTTTGTGTCACTAAAAGTGTACTTTTACTGACACGTACACATTACTAAATGCGCGCTTTTAGCAACACATTATTTATCACTATTTCGTTTATACAGTGACATTAAAAAATGTGTCTCTGAAAGTTAAGTTTTATATGGATTTGTGGTCATTATAAGGATCTTTTGCAATACATTTAAACATCGGTAAAATTAATATATTTGCCACTATAAATTTGAAGTTACTTTTTTTTTTTAAAACTCGAATTTACTAATGTGATAGAAAACGTTGGTAAAAGTATTTTATAATTACAAGTGAAGATACACATTTTTAATATTATCATTGAAACAAAGTGAAATAATATCAACTTGGCCACAAGTTTACATGACAAAATTATATCAACAAACTTTGACAATTTTGTAACAAGTGAGTTCGAGTACTATCAACCAAAGTTATAATTATCAAGTGTAATCAAGTAAATGATGAACAAAATTAGTACCAACACTAGGTATCACTAGTTTGCATAACAAGTATTCCTACAAATCTTTGAAGTATGAACTTTGAACTTTGATAATATTATAAACTAATATTCAACGAAGTTCTCAAAGATTATAAACTAATATTCAACACCTTAACTGAACTCGAAAGAACTTAAACAAAGTTTTAAAACATAAAACTTATCGAAAATATTTTAGCCCTAGCTAAAAAGTGCGCGAAAGAGTTCAAAAGTAATCCAAAGCCACAAATAGAAGCTTTGAGTGTTAGGGAGAATTATAATGCACCATAAAAAGAGTTCAAATAGATCTAAGTAACATTATTACCCATTAAACCTCACCAAAAAAGGCACAAATGCTTGCTAAAAAATGTAAAAATAATTCAAACCTCGCAAATCTACCTCCTTGTGCTATGGGTAACCCAAAACGAGGTAGATCGAGGTGTGGGTCAAGAGTCCAAGTTGATTGGAGAGCTGATTTTGAGTGTGGGCTCTTCGTATCGTTGTTGAAAACAACCAAACACTACTAGAGAAAAAACTGTTGAGGAGATGTGCAATAAACAACCCATCGAGAAGAAGAAGAAGAAACTTGTGTGTGTGTTGGGAGGGGGGCTTGCTGCATAAAGAGGGAGAGTAAGGTCAAAGAAAAAAAAGAAAAAGAAACTTGGGGCTTTTGGGTTTTTTTATATTCTCTTTTTTCCTTTTCCTTTTAATAGATGCGGGGAAATGAAAATGAAAAGGAGGGAAATGAAAATGAGGGAAATGAGGTAAACGAAATGGAGAGTTTTTGTTTTCATTTTATTTCATTTATTTAAAAAAAACGTTTTCTTTCAGTGACGCAGTAATGTGTTGCTAAAAATTACTGACTTTTTGTGACTCATATTAGCATGTCGCATATACTATTAGTGACGTTGTTTTAAACTTTGTTTCTAATAACTTTTTTTACGACATGTTTTTTGTTGCATCACTATAACTTAGCATTTAGTGACGTAATTTAACTGCGCCTCTAAAAAATTGTCACAAATAGTAAACTTTCTTGTAATGATAGTTGTAGAAAGTGAGAGTTACAAAACTTTTTTAATTCTAAAATTTAATTAAAATTTGATATTTAATTCAATTAATGTAATAAAAGTGTAGTGGGAGTGTATTACTTTTGACATTAATTAGACACTATTAACAATAATAACATTAATAATAATAATTAAATTAAAATATTATAGTTCTTTTTTTATTATAAAAAGTGAACTTCATCCAATTAAACCTCAAACAGATTACAAGGTTGAGCATATCAAGCTCAATACTATGCCTTAGCGACATAGGTACAATATCATACCATTGACCATTCGCCCTATTAGAAGAAGCCCACCTTACTAAAGAATGGGTCACTCCATTACAAGACTGAGGAATAAACGAAAGGCCCTAATATTCATTCAACTCAAGCAAATTCGAATTTCTCCCAAAATTCCTCTAATAGAAGAACTCATTAGTTGTCCATTGTTATTTAAAGGAATAAGGTTTTAAAAAGAAAACTAAATATTGAGAAAGAAAAGGCAATTATAACATTTAAACCATTTTTTTTGTTTAAACAATTAAATTAATGACCAATAAAAAAATTTTAACAAAGAATTATCAATAAATTAATTGAATGGCATGATTGTAAATCTCAAAATTAAAATAAAGATATAGTAATCGAAAAATATTTTTAAGAAATTCTTCATTCTTAATAGATTATAAATTATAGATATTGATTTACAAATATGGAAACTATATAGTCTATAATAAATTATAGTTTTGTGTTTTGTTTTGGGTGGTTGCTTGGGCCAAAACCATAGGCCTTTCTTATGTGTATCCCTGTCCTAATCTTTAAGGGCCTATTATCTTAGCCTTTAGCCTATAATA
This sequence comes from Lagenaria siceraria, assembly GCA_002890555.2. Taxonomy (NCBI): domain Eukaryota; kingdom Viridiplantae; phylum Streptophyta; class Magnoliopsida; order Cucurbitales; family Cucurbitaceae; genus Lagenaria; species Lagenaria siceraria. The sequence goes on along the minus strand of CM016491.1, from coordinate 3,430,604 downwards.
ATGATTGTCCAAGACTTTGGCCTGATTATATAACTTTGTCCATGTCCATCTTTCTGCAAATATATATAAAGGACTAGGGTTTAAAAAGTGAGGGTGATTTGGGAAATATAATTAGGAGAATTTTTAAAAATGGAAAAATAAGGAAAACTATTTACACAAAATAGCAAAATTTTTAGATAGTTGTGATAGACGCTGATAGAAGTCTATCAAGGTCTATCAGAGATAGAAATTATAGAAGTTTATCACTAATAGAGGTTGATAGAAGTCTATCAATATCCCATATAATTATTTGAATTAACGACTTTCTACATACATGATCTTAATATTGAGTGTATTTTATATAATTGTACAAAATTTTATTTTTTTCACTAATAGACTAATGTGATAGTTTTTTTTTCACAAATATCATAGAACATTTACATTTCAATCCCTTAAAACTATTTAAACAATTAAAAAAATTAAGGAAAATCATATAATGAAAATAAATTATTTCCTCCATGAGTGCATCATTAAAAGAAGTTCCATTTTTAAAAGGAAAAAAAATTAGGGTGTGTTTTAAAAAATAAATAAAGGAAATTAGGGATTAAAACACCTTCCCTTTTTGAAACTCTACAGTCATCTATTCGGAAGAAACTCCATTATTGTAAATAAAATAAAATAGAGAAATTGGACGAAATAGCAAAAAATGAGGTTTTGTTTGGATATTTAACAAAAACTGGAAATAATAAGATTTATGGCAAAACGTGTGCAAGGTATCTGGGTTACTTTTTCATAATACATTTTTTGCCGTTAATTGATTCGTATGTCTGGACTACTAAATACAGTGTATGTGGAGAACTTGATTAAGAACCAAGATATAAATACAATGTAATTGAGGAACTTGATTGATAGCCAACTTAATCATATTACAATATAATAAATTTTATTTTAAAACTGAATCTGAGCGTCATTTCGTGAATTTCACCCTCTTTTTTAATTTGAATCAATTTTCAATATTCAAACTAGATTTTGATAACTATTTTAGCACATGATTCAAATAAACAAATTTCTTCCTTATTTTGATAACTACCTTAGAAAATGATTTTATATATCATTTTTCATGGTTTCTAATTAAAAAAAATATTGTTTCGGTTATAAACAAAAGATTGTCAATAATTTATATTTAAGATTTTTCTTAATTTATTTTTCACCATTTTCTATTTAAATCCATCCTTCGTACTTTTAAAACTATACATATACAGTGTAATTGTATTTTGTGTTATAAATATTGTATTAACTGTTATCATATTTAAATTAGTCTCTAGCCCTTGTTTAGAAATTTTTTTACACTATTTACATATACAGTGTAATTGTGTTTGATTTATGATTTGATTTCTGATTTTTTTACCTAATTCCTAATTTTTCTCCTTAATTCTTAATTTCTCTCTCTAATTTCTGATTTTTCTCCCTAATTCCTTATTTTTCTCCCTATTCAAATTTGAAATTATCTTTTGTTTTTTCTTAGTTTTTTCTCGAATTTCATATCTTTTAAATTTTAAAATCTAATAAATTAAATTTACAATACATTAAATTAAAATATTTTAATTTTCAAATTTTAAGTTTCAAATTATTTTATAAAAAAAGAATGGATAATATATTTTAATTTAAGTTAAGGACAGATTTATTTATTTGTTACATAAGGTTTGCGATTAAAATTTAATTAAATTAAATTAAAAAAACAAAACAAAACAAAAGTAAACCTAGTTACTACGAGTGCCACCCTCCCCCTTCCCGTCCCCTCAACTCAACATTCTTCTCCTCATTCGCATGAAGACAACCTTTGCACTGATGACGCTGCAAACCCCCCTCAACCTCCTTCAGCACAGATGACGTTGCACAGATGCTACCGCATGCTATGGATCTTCCTCTTTTTCTCTTCCTAGCTCAGTTATCATCTCCTTATCATTTTGTCTCGCTCTCCTTAGATTTCTTTTCTGCGAAGTTTTACCCACAAATGAAGTCGCCGATCGCAAGATTTGCCACCGTGTGGTCGTCAGAGGAATCGACCAACAGTGTTTAGGTGAGTATGAGATTGTTTCGTGGTTATTGTTAAACTTTTGGTTTCTGTGATATGGGTTGGCTTCAATTAAATCATCGATTTGATTTGCGGTTTGGTGGGACTTTTAGAATACCTTTCAATACAGTGTATTTCCTGTTTTTGGATTTGTTGTAGTTTCTGACTTGAGTTTTATCATTTTGAGTGTATAGGGGTAGTTTAAGTATTTGCTTATTTGTATTTTTTATTTAAAATAATCGTTTTGTTATTTTTACAATTTTGAAAAGTTTTTGCTATTTTTCCAAATGAAACTTTAGATTTTGCTATTTATCTAGCCAGCCCAATAAAATAAAAATATTACTTCTATGGTTTATGGAAGCCTCATTCTTTTTCATTTGAGCTACCATCCATTCTACTTGAGTACCTAACAAATTCATTTGAAATCCTATCTTATCCAACCTCTCGTTCTCCTTTCTAATGAACATCTTCTCCTTACACTCTAAAATATACTCTTGCATCAAATCTTCTAAGGAAGGCTTTTCTTATGTTGGAGTTGGATTATAGTTCTTACAGTCATAGGAGGGATAACTCGACGGGTAAAGGTTAGGGTTGAAGGGTGGTAGTGGTGGTGTTGGACCTACGTTGAGTTGTTCCCCATAAGGCCACATATAGTTATTAAAAGTCATAACATACAAACATCACAATGAATCAACCAAGAAAAGACTCAAAATAAAAATAAAAGTAAAAATAAACTAATGTACACCCTAAATTAAGATTAGTCAAATCTCATAAATATTAAAAGAAAATCAAAAGTCAATTAATTCCCCAACAACGACGTCAAAAGTTTGGTATGAGCATAAGCGCACAAGTCAAATTATAATATAGTTAAAACGGTCAAGACGGAGTATTGTACTTTGGGATTTGAGAATTTGGTTTGATACTTTTAGCTATTTAGATATTCTTCTAATTTTGTCTAGAGGACCAAACTATCATGAGAATCTATTCTAAGTTAAACTGAGAAAACAATAAAAGTGACCGAATATGGAGATTGTCAACTAAGAGATGTTCTAGGAATTAAACTTCATTAATGACATTATTAAACACAATTTTTTTTACTCTTAAATCAATTAATACAACACCTAGGTCTAGAAGTCTTTTATCCGGATTGTCCCTCTCAAGATTGATCTATTCTTTCACCTAATTACTAATCTCTTGAAACTAAATAATTAAGCAAAGCGCTAAGACTCTTTATCAACAACCTCTACCGTGATTTGACTACTCTCGTGTTTTCAAACGACAATCTAGCATGCATGATCTAATCTAAAACCTACTTTTTCAAGAAAGAGCTAAATCATGAAATCATTCAAATATTGTAGAACAATGAAAAATTTAGTCTGGCTTCTATAGACATAATCATAATAAGAATGTGAAAATACATGAAAGAATCCAAGATGAAAGAGAGAAAGAAAGAATTATCCGTCATTCCAATTTCGTTTCCGTGATGGAATTGAAATTAATAAAATTATAATAGGAAGCACAATAAGGAAAAATATCTGCTAATATAACATCATTTAAAAATAATTGCATATATGGTAAATGTTGACCAACTACCTTTTAAGTTTTTTTTCAGTTTCCAAGTTTGCCCTTCTCTATTTCTCTTCCCTTTTTTTTTCCCATTTTCTTCCCTTTTCCCTGCCGTGTTCTCCTTTTTTTCCCCGTTTCTTCTCCTCTTTTGGTGTTTGTTCTCCATTCCCTTTTCTTTTTCTTTTTTTTTTTTTTTCATTTGGGTTCAATTTTTTTGTTATTTTTTTCATGGCTTACTTTTACTGTTTATTATTATTATTATTATTTTTTTGTTAATTTTGATTTTCTATCTTCAATTTTTTTTATTGCTTACTTTTACTGTTTAATTAAAAAAAAATTGAGAAAGCGGCTAGGTTTCAAACCAAGAAGGTGATAGAAACTATTTTTCTCAATTTCTGAAATTTGAGATCTTTTTTAGAAATGAAATGAGAAATAGGACCATTACAAACTAATCTTTTTTTTTTTTTAGAACTTTAGAAGTATGGAATTTAACAGTAATAAACTTCTATCACTGATAGTTTATGATATCTGTAATAGACATAGTCTATCAGTGATAGGGTTTCTATCACTGACAAACTACGTGAATTAGTGATATAACTTAGGTAGATATTGGTTATCTGTGTATCTGTCATATCAATATCAATGATATCGGTGATAGAACTTAGATAGATATTAGTCATATTCATGTATCGGTGATATCGAACTTAGGTAAATATCAGTGATAAAAATCTATTAGTGATAGAAAGTCTATCATTGATAGTCATGATAAAAGTTTCTCAGTAATAGTCAATGATAGCTTTGAGTATTAATCTTTCAAAATTGATAGTCATTGGAAGTCTATCAGTGATAGTCACTAAGATTTTCTATCATGCATAGCTTAATCTTTGATTATTTTCTTTCATAGTTAATAGCTACTTAGAAGTCTATCCTTGATAGTCAACTTAGTGAATTTAATTAATAAAGTTGAATCTCGAACTAAAGTGTAAGTGGGATGCCTAGAAGTTATCACTAATAGCATATTATCAGTGATAGAAGCTATCAACAATAACATGTTATTTGATGGTAAAAAGGAATGACAAAAGTTTTCCCTGATAGCATGTTATAAGTGATAAAAGTTGTCACCGATAACCACGATATCCATATATTGATGATATCAATGATATAAAAGTCTATTCTATTTTACGAAAGTCTACCAATGATAGTCACTGGTAATAGCTATCAGTGATAGCCACTGATAGAAGCTATTAGTGATATTCGTATGTTTGTGATATGACTTAGGTATATATCAATTAAATGAATGATATTAATGATATTGGTGATATGACTTAGGTAGATATTAGTGATAGTCACTTATAGACCTCTAATTGACAGACTTCAATCACTTATAGCTTTAAATGTTAATCTTTGAAAGTTGATAGTTTCCTTTCAAAGTTGATAACTACTTATAAAAGTCTATATTGATAGTCACTAACAGACTTAAGTGGTAATAGCTTTCAATTTGAGAAAACTAGAAGAAAAGATGTGTGAAATGGTAGGTTGTGCGTTGGCTTTTTAGTATTTTACTAATATGTTTATCACCGATAGCTACTATCAATGATATCTGACCCTAATTTTGTCTCATATCCCTAATATGTTTATCCTTGTGCTACATCTTTTATTAATATGTTTATCCTTGTGCTACATCTTTTATTATTTTAGACCTGATTGTTATTTATGCCACTAATTCTATATGGGTTTTCGGGTTCAGATAGGAGAGCTCATATAACAGAGATTGCGAGAGGAGGGAAGGGACGACTCGAGGGTTTTGTTTTCCTGATATTTCTCAAATTAAAAGCTATCACTAATAACAGCTATCATTGATAGCAACTGATGGCACATTTCTCGAATTGAAAGATATCACTGCTAGTAGTTATCAGTTATATTCACTGAGGGCAACATTACTGATAGCAGAGTGATAGCTTTCAATTTAAAATAATTGCATATATAGCAACAAAAAAATTGGTAATCAGCTATAGCTTTCAATTTGAGAAATGTGTTATCAGTGGCTATCACTATCAGTGATAACTTTCAATTTGAGAAAATCGAGAACAAATGCATGAAATAGTGGTTGGGCATAGGTTTTTTAGTCTTTTACCAATTGTTTTGCTATATGTGCAGTTATTTTATCCATGTGCTACAAATTGTATTATTTTGGGCTTGAATGTCATTTATGCAACTAGCCTTTTGAGCAAAGATCACTTCATTTGTTTAGCTTAGGCTCCCCCTAAGCTTGAGAACTCCTTCTTCAAAAGTCTACGGATGAAACATAACAAATGGCTTGGAGTAAGTCTCTAATCTTACAACAATACAATCTTCATATGCCTTCAAAGGGAACACTCGTGATACACTACGACACTCAATATCTTTAGTGAAATCGCCCAACCCTAAATTTGGCTAAGAGCCTTTTAAGTAAGCACAACGGACACGCAGACGAGCAACCCTAATTCCCAAAAATAATCGAGTACAAAAAAGGCAAAATATCTTTAAAAATACTGCAAACAAAAATTTTCAAATATGGAAAATATATTGCAGAATCTGCATTTCCAAAAATGAGTGACAGTTGGAAAAAAAAAGCACATGCATAAACATTCTAAATAACATCTGGCATTCTTAAACAATTATTGCCAATTAAGATCTCTAACAGGTTTGACACAGAGTGTTCAATCGAGAAAAGAAAGAAAATAAATCCTATTTTGTTAAGAATTTTACCTTAATTTGAAATCCATTACATGCGTAAGTGACAAGGCAACAATATATTCATCCACGTATTCCAGAGTTATCATAGTGTAATTCCTCACTATATTCTCGACAAGTACGTTTAAGGTTCAAATCCATCCAACTTTACTTGTTATAGTTTTAACATGAAAGAAAATTCAAGATGAACAAACTCACTTTACACCATGACAAAAACAACCCTATGATTGATTCCTTTCTTAAGGTTGAGGATATTATATATAATACATGTGGCTAGAAATTCTCCACATAGTATCAATATGAGAATAGAACTCAAAAGAGAGAAGAAATTATTCTTACAGGAATATATATATATATATAAGGTGGTAAGGGAAAATCCAAAAATGCTTGTTTGTTTTGTTTTGTGCACCTTTCAAGTTTCTTGAAATTACATATATGGGCTCCATCTAGAATTTTGGTATTTAATGTCTGCTCTTGCATGTACAACTTGGTACTCTATACCTCCCCCACATTTTAACTTTTCAAATTATATCTTTTAATAACATTAAATTAATAAATAAATAAATAAAATATCCCCCCCTCTCGATTTTTTTTAATCTTGTCTGCACCCTCATTTCTATCTTATTACCATATTATCATAGTATTAAATTTCCATCAATGTGTCGATATTTTTACGTTTCCATGGGTTCGATATCAATATGAAGGGTGAATCGATATTTCTATTATGTCGTAGAAAAATCTATTAAACACAAAAAATAATTATCAAATTGCTATTAATATAAATAATAGACATATTTACATATTTGAAAACAATAAATTATATATTTAGAAATATCCATCGAAATCGATATTTTATTGATATTTCCATTAAATTTTAAACGTTGATTATTACTACATCAACTATTTACATATTCACTGTATTTACATTGTAATATTTTAAATTTTAAAATAATTTATAATGATAAATTGGACAATAACTATAAAGAAAAAAAAGTAAATAAATAAAACATTAAACAGAAAGTAAGAAATAAAATAAAAAATCAAGTAATTTTCTTGCCTTTGGACTGGCTATCGTTTGTATATCCGTTTATTGATATTTCTTTATTGGGGTGTGGTCTTAGGTGCAGAGCTTGTACTCTTTCACGCATCAAATTTATGAACTATTCCAAATTAAGATGAGTCAAATGGCTTTCTAAAAAATAAATAAATAATAATAATAATAATAATAATAATAATAATAATAATAATAATAATAATAATAATAAAAATCTATAAAAGTATTGAAGCAATATTCTCTTCTTGTGCTATATGATATTCAGATTTTTTGTTCAATTAAATTATTATTATTTTTTTCAATTCTCTTTTTGATAGAAGTTAAAAGATAGTTAAAAATTAATTGAAAAAAATTACATATTCATCACTATTATCAAAGTTTGGGTTGAATGAAAAATGTCAAAGATTAAATTATATTTTTAATCTTCAGAATTTCAACTCAATTTTTATAGTGTTTGGACCACGAACTTGAAATTCATGAATAGACTATTATAATTCGCTCCATGTTTGATGTACCAATTTTAATAGTTAGTGCTTCAAACTATTATAACTTACAATTAATACGATATTACTATTTCAAATCTCTTTTTCTGTCATTTTTACTATTTGTTAAAATGTTTATTATTTTCTACCCAAACTAAAATAATTTACACCCCAAACATAGTCTATTATATTACAGACTAAAATAGTCTACAGCTTAGATACAGACTATTATAATCTATAAACTATTATAACCCACAAACTATAATAATCATTGAATATAATTAATAACCAACTCAGCGGTTCAAATGTTCTATATATTTTTCAAATTTTTATCATATTATTATACTTTGAGTAAAACTTACTCAACATCTCTATCATTAGTAATAAATAACAAAAGTCCAACATACCAAGTTATTTATAATTGAAAAATAAGTCAAAAAATTCAAGATTTGACATAATTCATTACACTTTAAAAAAAACAATTTTAGTCAAATATTATGTTTTTTCAACTAAGGTATTGTTCTTAAAATTCAATATAAGTTCACATTTTTTTCCAACGACCATGATATATAATTTTTTTTTACTCCAAACAACAAAGAAAATGTTGTCGGGTTAAAAGCATATCTACCTTATTTTATAGAGAAATTACTATAAACAGAAAAAATATCAAACTATTTACAAATATAGAAAAATTTCACTGTCTATCAGTGATAGACCGCAATAGACTGGTGGCTTGTAAAATTTTTCTATATTTGTAAATAGTCTTACTCTTTTTTCTATATTTTTATAATTAATATTTTCTTAAAAGCATATATAGGTACTCATTGAAAAAAATTCGTTTGCAAAAATACCCCTCGAGTCTGAATATTTAGGGTTGATGGTCCTTTGAGAGGTAAAAAGAGAAAGCATGGCGCATAGCAAGAGCCAGATGGGACGGTTGCTAAATTCAAGAAATGGTGTGGTCCAAATGCATACGAATTTTGGGGGGCCCATTAATCTCTAAACCTAAAGCGAAAAAGAAAAAAAAAATTATTTGAAAAAAAAATTATTAAGATTTTGATTCTAGATGAGATTCTTTCATTTGCATCGTTATTTAAATAAACGAAATTATTTTAGTAAAATTTTATTATCTATCTGCGATAGATTGTGATAGACTGCGATAAACTATTATGTGTGTCGTGATAAACTACAGATAGATACAAGTAGTAGTCTATCATAGTCTATCGCAGATAGATAGTGAAATTTTGTTATATTTGTAAATATTTTGGTTCATTTTCCTATATTTGAAAACAACCCTTTAAATAATGATACAAGATATTGATTGAGAAAACCTCCTACTACTATTGTAGAATGGGTAGGAATAAGAAAAATAAAACAAAGAAATTAAAATAAAATAATAAAACTAGAAACACAAAGAAAAAACCACACAGAATAATTTTCTCTCCCAATCCAATTATAAAAACACTATCTCAAAGCTTTTATACTATTTACACCCTTTAATCTCACCCTCAAACTAGAGAATGCAAAAGGAAATTTAATTAAAGTTAGCAATTTAAAGTGTTTCTAACTGGGACAATTTGAAACCAAAGTCATAGACTTCTTTTATAGTACTTAGAGTCCATCACTTTCTTGAATCTCTTTGATGTAAGAAAACTGCACTTCTAGTATTTTGTCAAAACCTAACATTGATATGATATAATATCATGATATTTGTAAATATGTCACACAAAATAAATTATTTAAAACCATAATAATTTCAAAATTTATACTTTTTTCCGACAATATATGGAATAGAGTGATCGAACTTGTTATCTCAAAATCAATAGTACAAGCTTTATGTTAGTTTAGTTATACTTATTGTGGCCTGCCTATTATCTTCTTTTGTTTACTCGTCACATTTGATCGTTATCAACTTATGTAACTTTAATATATACCCATGTTAGTATAAATATCCTAAAGTCGTATTATTGTATTACCAAATAATTTAGTTGTAAAATTAAGACAATAACTAAAATTATTTATTTTAAGAACCTCCATGAAGTAAAACAAAGATTTAAATAAATTGAAGCAAACCTACAATTTTGAAAGTATTAAAACACAACTCTAACAAATTTAAATTAAACTACTATTTTGGTCTCTATACTTTGAAGTTTGTTCAATTTTAATTCATATATTTCAATAAGTCTTAAATTTAGTTCATCAAAGTTAATTTTTACTGAAACTGATTAAGTAACAATAATAATTTTTATGCAAAGAAATATAATATATGATTAGGTTTAAAAAATTTATAGTAAAAATACTAATGGATAACAAAAAGTTTTTTTATAAAAAAAAATCAACAACAAATTAGCTTTGGGACTAAATTTAAGATTTATTGAAAGTATATGGATTAAAATTAGACAATTGAAACTATAAAAATTAAAATTAAACACACTTCGAAGTATAGGGACTAAAATGATATTTTAATAAAAATTTATAGGCTACAATGAAATTTAAGCTTAGTTTTGAATTATGATAGTTTTTAGAATAATTGTTATTCAATATGTTCTCGAGAAAATCATGTCTTCAAACATTTGCTAATTTTCAAATTTAAGCATAAAAAAGTAGGACAAAAAAACAATTTCTCAGAAGAGACCAAATTTTTCTAAAAGCTAATCTCAAAAGCTGTTGTTGAACATAATAAAAAAAATGATTTTGTTTAAATCAATCACACTTTACTAAACACCTCCAAAATAGTTAAATACTCTCTTTATAAACATTCTCAGTACTTACCAAATCAATCAAAAAATAAAAAATGGTTAAAAGTGATTTTGAAATAATTAAAAGAAAAATTATTATAAATAAAAAAACTATCAAACTAGTTATAAATATAGAAAATTAGTAAATAATTAGTAAACTATTTTGAAATTTTTTTATATTTGTAAATAATTTGGTTTTTTTTTCTATTTTTAAAAATAACCTTAATTAAAAACTCTTTTATCATATTTGAAATTATTCTGAAATATATTTTTAATCATTAAAAATTAATTCAATATTTGAATTTACATTTTTAAACACAATTTTCATACCATCAAAATTGATCATAAATGATTTAAAACATATTTCAGACTGAATTTGTACTAACAAAAATGATTTTAACCATTTTAAAATTACTACTAAATATATCTTAAAATGGTTAAAATCACCGTGAAACACACCGTTTATCACTCAAAATTAATTTAATATTTAATTTTACATTTAAAAATGTAAATTTTCATATTATGAAAATTAATTTTAAATAATTAAAAGTATATTTCATAAGTGATTTTGGTCATTTTAAAATTAGAAAAAAATTTTCATATATTTAAAATGTCAAACTATTTACAGAAAATAGCAAAAAAAAACGCTGATAGACATTGATAGACTTTTATCAGCATCTATTAGTGATAAACCCTGATAGACTTCTATCAGCGTCTATCACAATTATCTAAAAAAATTTGCTATTTTGTGTAAATAATTTTCCTTATTTTTCTATTTTTAAAATTTCTCCTTAAAATTATTCACAAATATGTCTTTTAACCTAAAATAAAGTGAAATAAAGGACCAAACGACAATAATCCATAAGAAGAGGAAGAGAAAAAAAAATATAGAAAGCCCCAAAAAGTGAAAAGTTTAGGGGTGGGGGGTCCTTTTAGTATATAAAAGTGATAGGTGGGGCCGAGATTCGAATGTCACCTGCATTCCGGCAAGAAGGCGGGCCGTAGGAAAAACCGGGAATAGCAGGTAGCAGGTAACCGGTTGGGCCTAAAACCGGGCCCAGTGTATGGACCAGCCCATCACGTGTTGTTGCTGTCAGCCTAAGAGGTAGCAGTGGGTGGGTGAGGGGACAAATTAATTATTAAAACATAACCCTCCCACCCAAATTTAAACTATCTTTATTATTATTATTATTATTAATTTTATATATTTATATTTATATAACAAATATCTTCACCACACATACAAAAAAGAAAAAAAAAGTGATGATAAAGAGATAAAGCTCTAGAAAGGTTAAAAGAAATTAGGGTTTCTGAAAAAGTCAAGTCACTACAATATCAATTGGAGGGTGATTTGGGGTTTTTGATTCATTTGAAATAAATTATAAGTTTTAATAGGTTTTTGAATTTTTATTTTTTTATTTAATAAGTCTTTGTTAATTGTACTTCCCTTTAGTTTCATGCTTTATATTGTACAACGACCCGTGTTACGTTATTTAGGACATGTTTGGCCTAAAGAGTAGGAATTGGAGAGACTTGTAAGGTTATTAACGTCCTTCCTTGTTTGGCTCAAAGAGTTCTTAAACCTAATGTGAGTCTCACGATTAAAAACATCAATTTCATGACTTATCATTTACACGGTAGGACCGAGGACTGAACAACTTCACTTTTTGCTCCAAACGCAAACTCAAGTCTTAAGAATTAAGTAGTGGGTTGATTTGAAAAGAGTTTTTTTGTGACATAAATGTTAAATTGAGAGAGTTGACAATAAGAGACTATTAGATATATAAAATTGAAAGTTGGAAGATTTATTATATTATTTTTTAGGTATATGCATGGTGTAAATAGACCAAGGTTTAAAATATCGATATCGATGGAAATATCGAAGTCTTAATTTTACAGAAGTTATGGAAATATCGATTTCGATAGATATTTCTGGAAAATCATGAAAACATTTAATTAGTAAATAAATATTTTATTATTTTCAAATAAGTAAACATGTCTATTATTTATATTAGTGGCTCTTTGATGCTTATTTTTGTGTTTCGTGGATGTTTTTTATGATATAATGAAAATATCGATTCACCCTTCATATTGATATCGAACCCATGGAAACGTGGAAATATCGATAGAAATATCGACATATCGATGGAAATTTAATACTATGAAATAGACATGAACATGAAACGTTTGTACCTCTTAAAAGTTTAAGAGTTTGTCGGTGTAAACATGTTGTAGATGTCAAAATTTACTATTTCATCCATGTGTGCACACCAAAATTGAGTCACTCATAATCTCACAAATTCTCTCCACACATACACACATTTGGCTCCTACCCTATCCAAAAGGGAGCACATAAAAACACTAGTATTCTCAACCTAATCTAGACATCTATCTATGTAGAAACTCAATGGCTAATCAATGTACCTCCTACTTATAAAAGATCACTAATAAATCAATTAATACAAGTGGGTCATAGTAGTTTTGTAGAATTTAAGGATTTAGAATCTCACACACAAAAAAAAAATAATAATAATAATAATCTCTCACCTAAAAAATCAATCTTTATTTTTATTGATTTATTATTATTATTATTATTATTATTATTTCTTTGTTATATAATTGCTAGGGCGAGTTAGTCATTTGCTTAAGACACTTGAAGTTGGGTTGGCCATGACAACATTTGTCATCTTATACAAAGACCTAAGCTCATATTCTACAATGCATGTCTTGGATTAATGAGTTTTACTTTGTCACACATTCAATTTAGTATACTTCCTTTCGTGCTTAGGACTTTATCTTATAATTGAATTTGGGCCAATTATAAACTTTTTTGAAAATTTTTTTCCTCCCCTCAAATAGTTATTCACTGGAGCATATTGCCTATCTAATAGACTTCAACCACGGACCACACCATGACTACTTTTAAGGCTCCATTATATCTTTGTTTGGCAATCGAGGATTCTACCGACATGGCTAAGTCAAGGGCATGACTATGATATTATTTATTAGAGACAATGACCTTCCATATACCTTCACAAATGGTATGATAATGTTCACTTTGGATATAAAAGTCCTCATGACTTTGCATGCGGTTTCACCCAAAAGATCTCATACTAATAGAGATAGTTGTTCTCACGTATATACTCATGATCATTCTCTTATCTAGTCAATATGGAATTTTGGCCACATTCTCAAGAATGATCACTCTAGCAAATATCAAACTAAGTTAGTGGAACTTTTTTAGCCTTTATCAATTCTATAAAACACCAACTATTCTAGAAGCTTCTTGAAGTATCTCTGTAATTTAACTTAGTGTAAATATTAGACATCTCTAGATTTATCTAAAAGAATGTAAATAAGTATCTCAAAAGAAATGTTCTAGAAATATCCTAGCATTTCTTCAAGCTCCAAGGAATTCTAGAATTCCTTTAGATAAGGATGATCTCATAAAAATATCGAGAATAATTTAGATCCTAAGAAAGCCTAGAAAATCCTCTTGCTTGAGCTCTCCATGAATCTCACACCAATAAATAGGAGATATATCTCCATTTGTAAGTAAGCAAGCAAAGAAAGAAAGACAAAAAGCAAAGCTAGAGAGTTAGGCAACCTAAGAGTGAAGAAAAGTGAGTGATTGTGTATTGACAGAGTGAAGAGGTATTCTCTCAAAAGTGTCCATCTTTGTACATTATTAATAAAAGTTTCATTTTTTTAAGTGATTGTCTCTCTTCTTTTTGTGTCAAATTCTTCAATAATAGGATCTTTGGAGCAAGAATGCTAGAAGAACTCTATTAGACAGTGAACAAGATACTACATTTAAATTACAAATTTTAAATAACGAACAAATATGGTTAATATGAAGGATGAATGTGTCGAATAATCATCCAAGCATGCTAAACTCCAAGGGCAAGAAACCTATAGAATCTATCACTCCTTTTAAGTCTAGTAAGCCTCGCTATTTGAAATAAGTGAAACTTAAATGGTTAAGTGCATAAGTAAAGTCTCATATTGGTTAGAGAAGGAAGTGATCATGAGTTTATAAGCAATCGAGGATAATTATTATCTCTATTGGTATGGGGTCTTTTAGGTAATTTCAAAAGTATAGCCGCATGAGGAGCACTTATACCCCAAACTAGACAATATCATACGAGATAATTAATAAGGAGGCTATGCATGTTGTTCTTACCAATTGATATCAAAGCCTAGAAATGTTCAAATGACTAGATAACCCGAGCAATCCAGACTACCCAAAATTGCGTTGGGTTGAGTCTAAAGGTTAAGTCTTCAACTCTTCCGTCTCTTTAGCTCTCATTCTTCACCATCTCACCTCTCGACTCTCATTTCTTACTTTCTCTTCTTCTTTTATCATACCCTTATAACTTAATAATGTTAGGTGTAAACAAAGTTCTATATTGGTAAGGGAAGGGAATGATCATGGTATATAACTAAGTACAATTATCTCCATTAGTATGAGGCTTTTAGGGGTGAAACAAAAAATAAAGCCATGAGGGTTTATGCCCAAAGTGGATAATATCATACCATTATAAAGATAGGTGGAAGTTTCGTCGTCTTTATCAATTGGTATTAGAGTCATGGTCTAAACTTAGTTGCGTGAGTGAGATACATTGAGTTTAAGAATTCTAGGGTACAACTTTGTTTAATAGATCGATGGACTCAATTGATTAACCGTTAGACTAATTTAACAAATATTTCATAGATTAAGTCTAATGTCTAGGTAGTGGCCAAGTGATCAACAATATTAAGTATAAGTAATGCTAGAATGCAATTAAGCATCGTTTGAGTTTAAGAAATACAATTAAATCAATCAATGATTCATAAAATATTTCAAAACCCCTAGAATTAATGGAATTTAGTAACTAATGGTTTTAGAAACCAAAAATGATAATTTCAGTACAAACATCGAGAAAAGTAGAAGAAACTATTTGGACGATCCGACTCCATTTTTTAGGTAAGATTGCTCCCCGAGCGCTCAATTTTCACCCTCAAGCTCTTGATCGAAACTCTCACAAGCCTCCAAGCTATACAACCTCTTGAAAATGGCAAGGGTTAGTTTTTTTAGCTCATTCATCAATCTCTCCATGGTCTTAGTCCCAAATTCCACCACTAAAGCTCCTTTTTATATCTTATAATATCAAAATATTCAATTTTTCACCTTTAGCAAATTAAGCCCAAAAGTAATCAAATAATAAGTCATAAGGTAGCACTTTTTGAGTGCTATCAAGAACCGATGGTGATTTATAATCTTTAATTTGTGTTGAAGGAAAAGTTGATCCATGACTTTATTGAGAGCTCTCAAAGCCTTTAACCAAAGCAGTTCCTTTCAATCTAAATAGAAAGTATAAGAAAGAGATTTTCAACCATTCAATGTGCTGGTAAAATAGAAAGAAGATCAAAGTTTGCTTATTCAACCAATTCATTTAGGTTTGGTTTGATAACGATTTTGTTTTTAACTTTTCGTTTTTGAAATTTCTGTTTATTTCCTCCCAAATTTTTAATTATAGTTTTAACCTTTCTTAAATAAAATTTTGAACTTCTATTCAAATTTTAAGAACAAAAACTACTTTTTTTTTAGTCTTCAAATCTTGACTTGAATTTTGAAAACATTAGTAGAAAGTAGATGACAAAACATTAAAACTTATGGATTGATGTAGTTTTTACAAGCTTATTTTTCAAAAAAAAAAAAAAAAATCAAATGATTTTCAAACAAGGCTTTAGTGGCCCGCTGAAACTTATGGATTAAAGTATTGACAATTTTATAGAAATTATAAGATTAATTATAAATCTTACGGAAGTTATTATAAATGGAAAAAATATCAAAATATTTACAAATATAGAAAAATTTTACTGTCTATCAACAATAGACTGCGATAGACTTCTAGTCATAGTATTAAATTTCCATTGATATGTCGATATTTCCATCGATATTTTCACGTTTCCATGGGTTCGATATCGAAATGAGGGGTGAATCGATATTTCCATTATATCGTAGAAAAATCTACGAAACACGAAAAAAAACAAGCATCAGAATGCCACTAATATAAATATAATAAAAATAATAGACATGTTTACTTATTTAAAAATAATAAAATGTTTATTTACTAATTTCAATTTATTTTTTAAATTCTTTGTTTTTATAATATTTCCATAAATATATCCATTGAAATCAATATTTTAAGAATATTTCCATCGATATTTTCGTAAAACTAGGACCTCGATATGTCTATCGACATCGATATTTTAAACCTTGCTTCTAGTATTGAACAATAGAAGTCTATCGCGGTTTATCGCTAATAGACAGTAAAATTTTTCTATATTTATAAATATTTTGGCTCACTTTTCTATATTAAAAAACAATCCTGAGATTTAGTGATTTCCCATGGATTATTCATTCTATCGAATCTTCATTCTTCTTTTAATAATGCTTTATTATTCATACTTACCTTTTGATTTGTTAATATTTTTCCAAACAACATTAAGTTGAAAGTAGGGTTAATACTTGAATATAAATTAGATCCTTAACTTTAAACGACAATATGGTTCTATCATCACTTTACTAAACTTGACAGTGTGCATTAACACTTGCATATATGCTTTTACTGTTTTTTCATTGAATATATGTCTGTTCTAGAGAAAGAAAAAAAAAATTAAGTAGAAGAAACACCAAGAATATAATTTATTTTTTCTCAATTTGTTTATTTTTTGCTTTATAAAAAAAAAGTCCTATATTGAGTGAGTGTTAGGTTTAAAGTTCCTCTTAAATTCCATGGTGGCCATGTGCCTAGGATTTAATATCCTACAGGAAAATTGACACCCAAATATTGTAGGGACAGACGGATTGTCCCGTGAGATTAGTCGAGGTGTGCGTAAAGCTGGTCCGAACACTCACGAATATAAAAAAAAAAAAAAAAAAAAAAAAAAAAAAATCCTCTTAAATTTCAATGTTTTGATAGAAACCGCACTCCAAAATAAAGAAAAATGGTTCGAAATAGTACAAATTAAAGGGTCCAATTTCATTCCAAAGCTACTTTTGCAATTGATCACATGTTGATGTGAAGTAATATTAGTGTCATTGGGAATGGCTTTACATAACAAAGAATATTAAGTCTTATAAAGTTGAGAAATTAAAGATGGAATTAGATGGAAGAAGATGGAAGAAGATACCTTGAGTTTGATAGAGCCATTAGAAAGCTACCCATTTGAAGAATAAATGTTTGATTGGAAGTGCCCAACTTCAAATGCTCCCTTGTCCTTTCTTTTCAAAACCCATTATTTTTGTGTTAAATCTTTCACCACTTTTTTGCTTTTCTTTTCTTTTCTTGTCCTTAGATGGGGGCAAAGACATATTAAGAAAAACTAAAAATGAAGAAAACTATTCATGAGTATGTTTCCTTTTTTATGTTTTGAGTGTCTTGTAATTTTATATGTTCTTTTAAGCCTTGTTCAAGCTTTGTTTTGAAACTACTTTGAAAAGTAAAAAAAGAAAAAGTTGAATGAAAAATACAAAGTTGATCTAGTAGATAGCTTAGGAATTGGTTTTGATATGATTTGTGTTTGAATTTTGATGGATTTGCTACATCAAACCACAAGAGATAGAGTCTCGTATTTGCATTATTTATTAAGCGGTGTTAATAGATATATAAAAAGAAGAAAAATATTTGAGTGCTCCCTGGACTGCACCTATTTGCATAGAAGCTACTCAATAAAAAATTATAATTTAAATTTTTTTTTTGTGTGTATAAAAATGGAAAGTATGGAATTAGGTGCAGTCTAGGCTGCATCTAAACATTGCTCTAAAAAGAAATACAATTTAAAGACTATAAGTTGAAATAAAAACATCATAGTTTATCATCATTTAGTTAAGTTGATATCTTCTAAATCGCTTAAATTTGATTTAAATGATGGCTTGACTCACCAGTAAATAAAATTAAGATAATATTATTTACCAGTGAGTCGAGGAACACCCAATGGTCACCTAAAATATGTTTGATTAGATTAGATATCAAATAGTTAATATTGATGTGATTCTATTAGAAAAAATGCATCAAATGACACAATGTTATACTCATAGTTTAAAATTTCTATCGAAATCTCGAAATGTCCATCAAAATTTTGAGATTTCGATAGGCTCGAAATTTCAGTAGGGGAAGTTTTTTATTTTTCCCCAATTTCTCGAAATTTCGAGGTTTCCATCGAAATTTTGAGTTTTTTTTTTTTTTTTTGTTAACAATTAGCTATGCCTCAATAGGATTTTTGTTCTCTTTTACCATCAAGAAACAACATATTTTCATTCAAATATTTTCTATTGAATTGTCACATCATTTCACCTTATAATTAAATTGATGTGAGTTCTTTAATATTCCTCTCATTTTCTCTCAAGCTCTATCTACTTCTAGAGTTTTTTTTTTTTTTTTTTCATTATGTTGTGTTATGTTTAATGTTATGCTTTTTACATCCTTTAATTTTAATGTTATGATTTTTCTATCCTTATTGTGTTATGTGATGTTAGTTTAATGCTATGATTTTTCATTTTTGTATCCATTTCATTTTATAATAAACAATTTACAATTATTTTATATGTAAATATTTCATGTTCTTTAATTTTGTAATTATTTTTCCATTTCTTTTTTAAATTTATGCTATCGCATTGACATTTACACAAATATTTTACAATATACATCTATATATTGTCTTCCTTTATAGAAATAATGATTAAAAATGGTCAATTATAGTCTAATTCAGTTACAATGATAGTTTCATTAACAATTATAACAATTTTCACCAATTTTCATAAAGTTTCCCGAAATTTCCATCGATATCGATCTTTCCGTAAAATCAGGACCTCGATATTTCCATTGATATCGATATTTCGAACCTTGGTTATTCTTAGTGCAAGTGTCACATCATAATTAATTTGTAACTTATGATAGACTAGTGTTTTACCACGTGCATTTGCACGTGTATTTTTATTTTTGAAAACAAATTAAAATAAATATTTTTTATAATTGAGATAAAATATTACTTCAAGTTACTTATTATAATTAAAGAAAAATTCTTGAAATTCTTTCCGACAATCATTATAAATAAAATAATATTATACAAATTATTAAAAAAATAACTAAAAGAATTAACAAAGAAGATTCAAGGCCCCTAGCTATACACATTCATCAAAATATAGATAGATCATAAAAAAAAATTCAATAAATATTTTAAACAATACGGTGATTATAAAAAATAAAAAATAAAAACAGTAAGTAAAAAGATTAACTTAGTTAGTTATACACTAATTTCTTTATAACAATGAGTAGACATACACTCTTATTCGACTTCATCTAAATTGAGGTGTCAGATTGCAATCTTCATATTCAAGATGTAGATATGAGACATGTCTTCTTTGCTACTTGAATGTAACAACATCTTGAGATGTTACGAAGATTGAAGAGACTTGAAGAATAATGCATTGAGAGAACAAAAAGAAAGAATGAAGCTTTAGGTGTTGCTGTTGCTGTTGGTGAAAAATGGTGATCAAGAAAACTCATTTTTATAGTAGTAGAAATTGAGAGTTACAAAACTTTTTAAATTCTAAAACTATTAAAATTCTATTTTTGAATTAAATTAAGCAAGAAAAATTTGTAGTAGGAGAAACTTTTCACCTTCCAAGCTTTGAATTTCTATTATTATTGATAATTAATAATCAATTAATTATATATTATATTGATAGCTAATAATTTATTATTTATTATTTATTTATAATTAATATTTAATTGAGAAAAAAAATTTACATTCCAACTTTTGAATTTACTATTACACTTATTGTTGGTAATTAATAATTAATCTTTAATGGCATATATTGTAAATTAGTAAATTGAAAATGGATAAAAGTGTCTAAATTTTTTTTCGTACATTCTCACTTTTTAATATATTATAGATATACAATATTGTCCATCTTTGTACCGAGTCCTATCATATCATCTACGTTCTAACTATAATAATTTTATTTGTTATCACTTATATAGGAAAAAAAATGGTGTCAAATATTTAAACACATACTCTTATTATATCAATTATGACTCTACCATTATTCAAAATTATATTTCAAAGAGGCTACCAAATTGAAAATAAGCCATTAAGACATGCACCAACAAGTTGATCAACCTTGAAGTGACAATTCAAGGGGTTGAAAGATAGTACAATGATCGATCTATACACATCACACACACAAATCTAGTGAAGAATACAATTGAAAGTGGGAGATGAATGGGATGATTGAGGTTAATTAAGCACATGGCACAAATCTAAGAATAACTTCTATATCATGATTTTTTTTTTCATTTTTTACTAAACACTTTGAATTCTTAATTAAACTCAAAAAGTTTTGGCCACGTTTTTTAAAATACTTCTAAAAAGTAAATAACAAATCAAAGAAATCTATAAGTGGAAGTGTGTTTATAAGCTTAATTTTTTAAAAAAAAAAACCAAATGGTTATCAAATAGGGTCATAGTTTCTAAAGAGTTGTTTTGTTTTTAGAATTTGACTAAGAATTGAGATGTTTCATTAAGAAATGTCAAAATCATACTAAAGAAACAGTAAGTCACTATAAGAAAATTGTTCTCTCCCAACGCTTAAAATATCGTCGGGATAACAAACTTCTCTTGAAGGTAAAATTACCATCAATTACGCCACTTTAATTAACATTAGGAGAGAACCTCTCTCAAATCCAATTTAAGCAACGTCGGGAGAAGTAGAGAGACATTACTTTTCCCAAACTTCTCCTATCGTCATTTCAATTAGCATCTAGAAGAGGTCATTTCTCCATACATAACTGACATCAGGAGAAGTAGAAAAAAATAAAAAATTTCAAACTAATAAACAAGTATGCATTTCGAAAATAGAAAAAAAGAATGAAATCGTCATCAAACAGGACTAAATTATTGTAGAGATCAAATTCTAATGAAAATGTTGAAGATTAGATCAATCTTCTAGAGATATGAGTTAAATGAGTGGGAAAGAGTCCAACTTTTTTGCAAAGAGAGGACAAGTAGAGTACCTAGTCCAAACCATAGTGGGTATCTATGTAATTCAAGCAATGAAATGATGAATAAAGTCAAGTGGTTGATGAATGAAAGGTGGCATAGTATCATGTGAGAGATCAAAAGGATTTCCAAGTCAAACATATGTGGTTCAATAGAGGTGTGCCTTGATGATTGTTTGATTCATTTTTTGTTGAATTAACATGAACTATGATAAAAGGCATGTTGTTGAGTTGACCTTACAAACAATTTGATTTGTTGCTATTGATAGCTTAGGTTTGAGTAGATAGGTAAATTTTGGTCCTATGTAGCACTTGTTTGGTAATTGTTTTGTTTCCTGTTTCTTACTTTTCTGATTTTTTAAGAAACGTATATGTTTGATAATCCATTTGTTTCTTGTTTTCAAAATTTGAAATACATTTCTAAAATTTGGGATCAGTTTCAGACTTTGTTTAGCTTTTGTTTTACTTCTTATATGTTCGGTTCCATGCAAGTAACAAGAACTTTTGGCAGTTAATTGGTTGGGTGGCACCTAAGGATATTTGATGCTTCTCTTAAGTCTTCAATTTTATTGTTATTGTTAATTTTGCATCGAAACTTATTTGTATTATTTGAAGGCAGGTGACATATTTTGAAGGCATATGACACATTTGTTATATTATAAAACTAAATTCTATAATAAAACTAAAACAAAATAAGTTTTCATTTTATTTATTGTTTTTTTAAGAACGAGAAATAAAAATAGTCACCATACATATTTTTTATTCTAGTTTTTAAAAGACACAAAAAACAAGAGACAGAAGATATGAAATGAGAGACAAGAAACAAGAAACAAAAACGTTGTCAAATGGAGCTATAGTGTGTACTATTCAAATAAGCACTATATCAGTTGAGCTATATTTGAAAATAGCCCTAACATATTTGTACCATCTTAAAAATAAACATAAACCCACTCCCAAATTTTAAAAATAATATAAAAAATATTGTTTTCACAAAAACGTAGAACTAAGTATATTAAAAAAAAATAGTCCAAATGACCATGTCTCAATTGGTATAGTGCTTGTATTATCAATTTCGAAGTTAGAGGTTCGATTCCCCACCCCATGTATTATATAAAAAAAAAAGTATGTTAAAAAATATATTTACACCAAAACATCCAAAAGTTTGAAATGCTGAAGACATCATAATATTTGACATGAAATATTCTTTTTAAGCCAAATTTAAATTTAAATAATAATAAAAAGTGATCAAGATAGAGCAAGAAGACTAAGGGACTGATTGGGAGAATTGAATGTAATTGAGAAGAGTGTTGAAATGCGTGAGGTATCGAGAGTAGAACAAAAATGAGATCATGAAACGTAAAAATAGTGGGAAAGAGGATTTTGTTAAAAACGGATGAAATGAAATAAGTTTAATATTACACATCGGGTCCAAAATGCTCCATTCAAACATGAGTTTTGAATTACATAATAATCAAAACTCATTTCATTGGAGTCCTCAGGCAGTTCATAAATATTTTTAGTACAACAACAATAAGGATGAAAAATTAAACCTTCGATAATGTTAAAATAAAAAAAAGGAAATAATAAGAATAAGAATAAAAAGAAATAGCAGATAAGTAGGATGGTGTGGCTATGAATATGATAAACATGAAAGTGAGTAAGGGTTATCTTAGAAAAAATATAAAAAAAGAGGAAGAGGATATGGATATGGTAGTAAAAATTTACCAATGGAAAAAGGAAGAAGAAGGAGGAGGAGGGAGCATTGTTCCAGTCCAATGGATGGTGAAAAGGAAAACTGAAAAGAAAAGAAACAATGTGGGGCTGAAATTCAATTCAATTCATCCATTAAAAAAAAAAAAAAAAAAAGGGATGATTTTGGGAACAATAAAAACTCTTTCTCCCAGATTCCAATACCAACAAAAACAATCATAGCAAATAGCTATATGTGTGTGTTAATGGAAAAGTGGAGTTTGATTAATTAAGCAAACACCCATTTAGAATCAAGATCACCTAAAAGCAAAAAGAGCTAATCTTTTAAAGCTAAATCCTCCAATATCCAATACCCAAAATCCCAAATACCCAAAAATAAAAATGAGACCAAACTTGGCCTCCTTCGGTTCCTCCACAGATACAGATACTGCCCCCCCTTTACCCACACAAACCTTCGGACACTAAAAACAAACACTACAGAGAGTGACAGTGAGAGCAATCCAGATGGTGGAGACAGAGGCTGATCTATGTCCCATGATTTTCTTCTCTGTCTCAGATTATGTTTGAAGATTTCTGGGTGTTTTAGCTAAAAGGGGTTCTGGGTTTTCAGGATTACTTACTAGAGAAACTGGTGGTGGTCGGCGGTGGAGGCGGAGGCGGAGGAATAAACTCTCTCTCTTTCTCTGGTGGTGGTTATTATGAACAACAGTGGCGGTGGTAGTGAGGATGGGAGTAGGACAGTAGCAGCAGCAGCAACAGCAAGTGGAATGATGGGGATGAATAGGTCACCTTTCACAGTGTTACAGTGGCAGGAGCTGGAGCATCAGGCTCTGATCTTCAAATATATGATGGCAGGTCTGCCTGTTCCACCTGATCTTGTACTCCCTATTCAGAAGAGCTTCGAGTCCATTTCTCATAGGTTCTTCCATCATCCCACCAGTAATCTTACCTCAACCCTTTCTTTTTTATTTCTTCTCTCTCTTTCTCTCTCTCTGCCTGCTGTCAGTTTGATTTCGTTTTGTTTTGTGTTTGATTTGATTTTAGGGATCTTGTTTTACTTCTAGTTTTCCCTCTTTTCTTTTTCTAGATGTCATTTTTAAGCTACAGTTGTTTTCCTTGACTAATGGGTTTATTTCGATTCATGAATGGTGCTTTATTTCAGGTTTCCTTGTTTCAAACACTTCAATACCTTGTATTTTCACCACCCTTTTGTCTAGTTTTGTGATTTCCATTTATTCTAGAAGCTGTGAATCTGCAAGTTATGTTAGAAATGATGGTATTTTTCAGCTGAATGAATGAGGGGTTTGGTGTTTAGTTCTTCTCTTGGAGTAAACATAGGAATATGATGTTTCTATGGTTTCAAATCCAACTAAATCACATGCAACTAACCATTCATCAGCTTCAATCTTGGACTGTAATTTCATTTTTTGGGGGTTTCTTTTTATTATTTGGCTTGTGGGATCTAATAGCATAATCTAGGCCCCAATCTTAAGTCTAGAATCAATATCTTCATTGCTTAGCATCTTCATTTTGTGTATGTAAAGTAAAGCCTATAACATGTTTGTGTTATCTGTATGTTTGTTAGTTCGTTGTTTTGCTGTTCGAGATTTGTGAGGTTTGAGGTGCAATTTGTGCAGTGGCTTATTGTTCATTCTATGGGAAGAAGGTGGACCCAGAGCCTGGAAGATGCAGGAGGACTGATGGAAAGAAATGGAGATGCTCCAAAGATGCATACCCAGACTCCAAATACTGTGAGCGCCACATGCACCGTGGCCGCAACCGTTCAAGAAAGCCTGTGGAATCTCAAACAATGACACAGTCGTCGTCCACTGTGACATCTCTTACCGCTACTGGAAGTAGCAGCACCGGAACTGGAAGCTTCCATGGCCTTCCATTGAATGCCTTAAGCAATTCTCAGACCACTACCACTGGGACCAGTCAGCCTCATTATCCCTTGGACTCCATTCCCTATGGAATCCCAAGCAAAGATTATAGGTATCTTATAAATTCTCACTGCAACTCCATTTTGTCTAATCATATGGTAATGCAAGAATTTATGTACATTCATATCCAATTGCCACGATGAGTTCAGTATTTACTCATTGAAAGCATGATGTTGACCCTCTCCCATCCCTTAAGTAGAAAGTATATGCTTGTATATTAGAGCTGATTTCAAATGGGAGTTCAATTGCTGACTTTCCATGGGAGCATTGCATGCATTTATTTACAAGAACAAAAAAAGCTCAAATGTAACTGTGTTTTTGAAGCAGGCACATAATATTTGCACTCTTGGGGACCATATTGAAGTTATGTGGTGGGAGCCCAAACTGTGCTCTTCTCTGCCATATGTTTTATTGAATGTTTCAACAGACCTTTTTCAATTCTTTTGGATCCAAGTCTTTGGGCCCTATTCATTTCTTTTCTCCATAATTATTTTTTGTTATCTTAAGTATACATGCTACGCGGACTCTTTTTTTTCTATTCTCTGCCTATGATGCCTTGCTTTTATGTTTTCTCTAGTTGATGCATCCCTGACATAACAATAAAA
This sequence comes from Lagenaria siceraria, assembly GCA_002890555.2. Taxonomy (NCBI): domain Eukaryota; kingdom Viridiplantae; phylum Streptophyta; class Magnoliopsida; order Cucurbitales; family Cucurbitaceae; genus Lagenaria; species Lagenaria siceraria. Next base: position 3,404,672 of record CM016491.1, on the reverse strand, counting down.
ATTGTCTTGCTGCTAAAACAACTGTACTAACCCTATTGGTTATACCTTAGCTCTATGTTAAAAGATATGAAGACAAAGAAAAAGAAATGTCAGTGCTGCTCCAATTGTAGTGGTCTGTAAAGTTGAATTTGTCTCTTTTTTTTTCTCTCTCTCTCTATTTGGCTTTTCTCATTTCCTTTTTTTCCCCCTAAAAATCAACTTGTGTCTGATGTAAACTATGGTAATGTTCCATATTTTGCTGACATTCTGCAATCAATATTTGCTGAAGAATTATATCCTTTTCCCTCGCTGCAATTCTGATGGTCGATGGCATTAACTTTTGTAGACTTTTGTAAACTTTAGCTGATCAATTTTTTCCTCATCTGGTTTATTCTAGGTCAATTCTTGAAAATTGAGGTACGAGTTAGAAAATTCCTTATCATTATCTGTTTTTTTTCCCTCCATGGTTCAACACATTGGGTCCTAATGTCTGCAGATGACTGCCTCGTTTAGTTTTGTTGCTCACAGGGAACAACTCTGACAATCATTATATGTTCTTTTGAACTCTTGCTATTTAGTTCTAATTGTTCCTACCTGCCTTTTCTACTTTAAAGGAAGCAGTTATTGTGTGAGTGGACTGATCTTATGGACCTTAGTGGTTAAACCATGCTTAAGCTTTCAATTTCTGTCATCTTATTTTTGAGTAATTTTCAGGTTCATGCCTTGGGGTTTGGATCAGTGTTAGGTGGTCTGCTCTCTTCTTGTTAGCATCTTAGTTCAACATTTTAACCTAATATGTTGTAATCCACTTTTGCTTATTGACTATTTGTCTCTTTAGGCCCATTCACTGATATTTTTGCTTTTAGTTTTCTTTGTTTTCTTCTGTTCAGGGATTAAGAAAGAAAAAGTAGTTTTCAAGAACATTTTTCTTGTCAATTAGTCAAAGAAGATTTAGTCCCAAGTAATTTTCATAAGCATAATTTTGTAAAACAAAATTGTTACCAAATAGAGGCTTAAGTTTCTAGCTTTCAACTTGACTTTGTGATCGATCTCTTCACGTTTTGAAAGAAGGCCTTTGGACACAGTTTACCTTTCTCTCCTTTACGGTTCCATCTTTCTGAACTATTTCGATTTTTCAGTCATATTATTTTGGACTCCTTACTTCTGAATCTCTGATGTACCAAGCAAAAAAGACTGCTAATATATTTGATTCTATCTATTCTATAACTTATATTCTTTGTGCTTTCAATGTCCTTGATCATAGCCACAAGATGTGTTTGAGAACCACAAAATGCAGCCTGACATGACGTTATGTAAAAGAAGTTTTCGATATTATTACTGTTTTCAACTTCTGATCACCATTGATTCGTTTATAATTTTGATAATTTGTGTATTTGAAGGTAAACTTCAGGAAATCTGAATTCAATAGCCTCATCATTCTTTAATGTCTCATCTTTTCCATTTTTACTCAGAATCTGTCTGCTATTTTATTTCCCCTCCTACCCTGGTCTCTCCTATCAAGCTGGTTTCTTCAACCTTTTTTTTTTCTGGGTCAATTTAGAGTTCCATATACCCATAATCAGTCAATTCAATATTTATCTTGATCACCAGTCGTGATAGCCACATTTTAGTATACTTTTAGAAATAAAGAGCTTGCACCATTTTGAACTCGGCAGTATCCATCTGACACAGAAAATCTAACTGGTTAGAGACTCAGATCAGCTGATGCATCGCTACAGCATTACAGCTTACGGTACACACTGACGTTATTGGATCTCACTAGTTATAGAACCGATAGAATGTGACAGAGAAGAACAAGGGGTTACGGCCCAAAATATCATCATACTATCATTGGTTCATGGATGGAAATCAAGTAACTGAAAGCCTGTTCGATGCCTGGTCGTCCCAACCATTGTAGTTTACATTTCTCATAGTGAAAACAGATGAATTAACATGGATGCATATGTATTGGAGGTCAAATTGGCAGGGAAGTTAAGGATATAGATGCTAATTCTTCTGTTATTTTTGTGTTTGTTGGGTTACAGGTATCTTCAAGGGCTTAGACCTGAAGCTGGAGTGCATAGTTTCTTTTCTGAGGCATCGGGAAGCAGCAGGGCTGTTCAAATGGATGCACCGATCGACAACACATGGCCAATGATGCCAGCCAGATCCCCATCTTTCCCGGCATCAAAATCAACTGAAAACTCAATCTTCCAAAGTGGATATCCGCAGCATTCGTTCTTTGGTGGGGAATATGCATCTGGAGAAACTCTGAAACAAGAGGGTCAATCTCTTCAGCCACTCTTTGACGAATGGCCGAGAACTAGGGAGTCATGGACCGGACTCGACGAAGAAAGATCGAATCAAACTTCCTTCTCCACAACACAGCTCTCCATATCAATTCCAATGGCTTCATCTGACCTGTCGACCACAAGTTCAAAATCTCCTCATGGTTAGTACCTGCTACTGCCACGCTTGTTCGGTTTCTTCTTCAATATTCTTAGTTCATCCTCAATATTATTCTCCACAGATAATTGAAAGCAGCATGATGCTTTGAGAAAATTTTCAAGTTTTATCTCTCAACTTCGATGCCTGAATTTTGAAAGCTAGTCGTTCACATTCGGTATATGTGAGCGTCCATGTAGATGGAGAATTCTGTTGTATTCTTGTCTTGTTTTCCCTTTGCAGCTCAGTTTTTATGGGTGTATCAAAAACTCGGTTATGTGGAAACAGTTTAGAAGCTGAATGTTGTTATTAGGCTTGGAATAATACAAAACTGTGGTTTGAAAATCTAGAACAAAAGTAAGATTATAACGAGGATGACACAACAAATGGATACTTCTACTAATGTTCCTTCTCTACTTTTATGTTTATATATATATATAGACACACACACACACATATCTATATCTTATTAGAAAATGTTATATTTTTTTGTTGAACCAAGTTGCTTAGCTTGACAATGAACCTCAGAAAAGCTTGTGCTTGTTTCTGTATTTGATAGTATAAGCTTTATGCGTTATGTTCGTTATGTTTTGACTAACTGTTGGATTAGGCAGGATGCATGTAAATTTCATATTGGGATCCAAGGGAATAGGAGCTTGTTTATATTCAAGAAAACGGGAGTCTTGTAAGAACTTTGTGGAAATATGAAAACGCCTCCCGAAGGTCTAGAATTGATGAAATATTAAGGTTTCCAAGATCTTTAAGATCTTGAAAACACTTGTTGAGAACTACCTCAAAGCATTCTCGTGTATTTTGGACGTACATATATGAGATGATCAATAAAGATTAACCTCATACTTAGGAAAACATAATCCGATTGACAAAATAATAGTTAATATTTAGGGGTGCTTGGAGCGAGAGTATGAGCTGCTATGAGTTAAATATGAACTAAACTCAATGTTTGAGAGCTAATTTTGTATTCATCAATATTTTATACCTATATTTACCAACAGTATCTTCAACCCTTATCATCACTGATACTCCCATTGCCAAACTCAGCCACTACCTTTGGTGGCCAATTTCGACTACATCCGATTACCATTGTTGATAACCAACTCTAACAACCTCCGATGGAAACCCCTTTTACCTACCCTAATGACCATTATTTTAAATTATCACTACTACAAATTTAGGCTTTGTTGACGCACGAGTTTTTTATTTTGTTGACTCTCGTGACATAAAATCGTCAATAAAAATTAATTTAGAGCTTAAAATAACTATTAATTTAAAAATACATAGATTGATGGTTATAAAACGTAAACAGATGTTTATATTTAAGTTAACGCACAAAAATGTCAATAAACCACATTTGTTGACAAAAAAAGTATTTAAGTTCTGTCATAACAGTGAATTCTCAGTTATCTTTATTGGTTCATATTATTTTATAGTCGTTCTTTATAGTAATTTGATATTAATAAAAACATTTTTAGCATATACACATACCAAACAAACTTGTATATAAAAACACTCTTGAGAAAGAGTTGCTAGACACATGAGTGTTTTTATTTTAAATAGTTTTTATCAAAAGTATTTAAATGAAAATGACTTTTTGAAAACATTTTTTTCAAGTTAATCCAAACAGAAGTTTGTATTACGGCAAAAAGAAAAGTATGAACTAAAGTCTGGGAGGCGGAAGGAAGTTGTCGAACATATCTATCATATAGATGATTTGGATTGACGTTTATGTAATTTTTTTGTGTAAGTAGACTTGGTCAATTGTTGGCCCATATCATATATAAATTTTTTTTGTATCATATAACTGAGCCGAGAATGTGATCTTAGTTACATATTTTTTGCACCAACCATGTAACATGACTATTAATAGGGTCATTATAGTACATTTTGAGAATATTTCACTTACAATATAAATCTAAATTTGTTTTATTCTAATGAATCCAATATAATTTTGTCCAACTTAACTCTTCACATGCACAAATTTATAAAATGATTGCTTAAATTAAAAAAAAAATTGAAATGCATGATGCAAAAGTAAACCCTAAACCTCATTTTCCAAAACTCCCAACAATACATGCGTACTTTAAAAAACAATAAAAAAAAATGCAATCTGTAGTTTATTTTTAAAAAAAATATATGCATAATTATTGAATAAAAGAGTTTCCAAACAAAAATAATCACCATAAAAATAAATTATTTATGTCAGAAAAACTGATCAGATACATGACATATGAATTTGACTTAGCACCTCAACACCCTGAACACAAACATGTGAACTCAACTTAGCGCCTCAAATAGCTCCTTAGTGAATTATGCAAACCACTATGTGAAGTTTCCTTGAGAACATAAATTCATTTGTGCAATTTACAAAAACTATTTATAAATTCATTTTCATTTAAACACTTTTGATAAAAACTACTTAAAATAAATACTCTAATGTGTTTGACAATTCTTTCTCAAAAGTATTTTTATGTATAAGTTTGTTTGGTTCGTTATACACTAAAATATTCTATTAATGTCAAAATATTTACTATAAAGGATGACTATAAAATATTATGAACTAATAATTTAAAATAATGTCGTCGAAGTTGGTGGTGGTGGCCAGAGGTGGGCACCGATAGTGGCTGCTAAAGTTGGCCAACGGTTGGAGTTGAGCGCTAGTGGTGGTTGTCGGAGGTCACTATCGGTGGAAATTGTTGGAAATGGCCACCGGTGGTGGCCATTACAATTGCCTATCGATGGTGGTTGCTAGAGTTGGTCATCGGAGTTGCCCACCGATGATGGTCGTCGAAGGTGGCCACTAGAGTTGGTCGTCGGTGGTAGTCAAGTCGTTGTGGTTGCCAGTGGAGGTCGTAGAGGATGGTTACCAAAAGTTTCACCGAAATAGGTAGTTGGTGGTAGTCGACGGAAATGGTCAGTAGAGGACGGTGGTAGCCACGACAATATAAGGGAAATGAGGTAGATAACTACTGAGGGCATTTCAGTAATTGTAAAAATTATATAAATTAGAGAGTAATTAACCAATTAAACACTCAAAAATCATTTTTCTAAAAGTTAATTTGAAGTGTTCACCTACACTAATTTATTCCATAAATTCATTTTTTTCAAAATGATTTTTTCTTCAAAATATAAGTGCTTTGTCACGCTCAATAAAGCCATGTGCATTATGTTTGACTGCACTAATGTCAAAGAAATCTTAATCCATATAATGAATAAATTATAGTAGTTTGATGTTTGGAAAATTTTCATAGATAGAAAAAATGTCAAACTATTTATAAAAAATAGCAAAAGAAAAATATTGATAAACATTGATAGACTTCTATCAACATCTATCAGTGATAGACTTCTGTCATATCTATCAATAATAGACTCCGATAGACTTCTATCAACGTCTATCACAACTATCTAAAAATTTGTTATTTTGAATAAATAGTTTTCCTTATTTTTCTATTTTTCAAAATTTCACTTCATGTTTTATAGGCTTTATTATATGAGATTTTAGGTAAGACTTTGAAATAGACTCTTGATGGGAGAATCCAAACTATTCATGAAGCAACAATTTCTCAACCCTAACGTAACAAATCCAAATTATTCATAAATCGAAGGGTTCGATAAATATTCATGGATATCTTCAACCTTTTTTTTATTAATACTTGTAAAACATAAAAATGTCATCTATTTAGTTCAATATAAACCGAAACACTAATAACAATATTCATAATTTAAATTGGGAGTAAAAATAACTTAATTATTAATCTAAACAAATTTTATAAAATTCGTAATTTACAGAAATATATGTTGATATTGATATTTTGTCAATATATCACTAAAATTGAAATGTCGATATATCGATATCAATATTGATATTTTAATCCTTAAAAGTAATTAATTTTAGAGAAATTACAATGAATAGCAAACTAAAAATACAATTTAGCAACAATGTATTCAACTTTTGAAATTGTGCAAATATGGGAAATACGTTCGCGTTAATGATTTTATAACAGATTTCTTATTTAAAATTTTTTCTTATTCCAAAATTACCGCTCAATCAAAATTAGGGTCTATAATTTTGTGCGAGTAGTTTCAATTTTTTAGGGAAATAAAAGTAGAAGAAGATCAAATCTTGGAAGAATGAAAATCGATTTGAGTGTTGGGCTTAAAAACAATATTTTGAAGCATTCGACGGTGTTTCTTGGCGATCAATTCTTTGAAGATTTTGATTTTCACGCGCATTATTGTCCATTTCGACTGGGTTCAATAATTTATTAGTTTAGATTTCTTGAAGCGTTCGACGGTGTTTCAAGCTCAATTCCTTGATGATTTTGATTCTTTGAAGTTTTTTTGTTACTGATTTCGATTTCGTGCTCAAAATATTCTTTGGAGTTTGATTTATGTTCTCTCTCTAATTCTGTGTTATGTTTTATGCGGCAACCTATTTCCCTCTATCTGTGCATTACGATTGGAGTTGCAACCCTAAAAATTAAGAAGATCGAACATATTGCAAAAATGCCATTAGCCTTAATTTACTTAAATACTCTTAAAATATCTTTTCATTTTCAACGATTCTTTAGATATTTTTGTTTTTTTTTTGTTTTTTTTAGATATTGGATTGAGATGGATTACATGAATGACAATAAAAAAAAAAAATAAAAATTACTAGCTAACAAAGAATTAGAAGGTAATTTAGAACAAAAATTAGAAAGTTATCACAATCAGAAGGCAATACTATCGAGAAAAAAAAAGGTAATTTAAATTATAATAAGAAGAGAATTAGGTCTCAATCAATGAGAAACTAATAAAAAGTAATTAGAAGGCAATTAGATAACAATATCAGAAACTACTAAACATGTGACAAATAATATAATACAATCCTATAGCAATTTTTCTAACCAAGGTAAGATTTCAATTTTGTATAATATTTTTCTCGTTCTTTTTTTTTTATTGTTGTTGAAGTCATAATCTGATTCATCGTGTTGCTTGTTTTTGTCTATTGATTATTTGTGTCAGATAGCAATCAGTATCATTGATAATTAATATCATATAGTATTTAGGAAATAATCAGATAGCAGTCAACATCATTAGCAATCATATTACAATCAATATCAAATAAGAATTAACGCAACAATTAGATAGTAAATCGGTGTATCATTAGTAATCAATACAGGATAATAATAAGATAGTAATTAGGTTATAATAAGTATCAAAGAGTAATCCCATTATCAAATAGCAACTAGTATCGTTAAGTGTCATCAAATAGTAATCTCAACAATCAAATAACAGTATCCGATTAACAATCCTATAGCAATTGGTATCATTGAAATTAGGATCAAATAGTAATCAGACAACAAGTAGTATCATTGACAACTAATATTAGAGTTATCAAACAAATAGCAATCAAACAACAATCAAATATCAGTATAAGATAGCAATCTGATAATAATCTGTATCAAACAACAATCACATAGCAATCGATACCATTGATAATCAGATGACAATTAGATGCAATCACACATTTTTAACCGCGAGGGGCATTTTGATCATTCAAATATTTCAATTGGGCTATGAGTCTAATTTTACCAAATCAATTTGACATTTTTCTTGCAACGGGCCATTAATTTTATGATATTCCGTACCAAATGGTTACATATCTTTATATTTTATTTTCTTAAAAAAATATATTAAATTTTATGAATCTTTTGTCAGTTTGTTGGATACGAATGGGATTGAGATCTTGATAAACCATTTTTTTTTTATCTAATGTTGATGTGGATGAAACGCTCAATGATTGATGGCAAATTGAATTTAATAAAACAAAAAAATATGTATAGTTTTGATAAATTTAATGAATATTTAATAAATCTTAAATTAAATAGAAATTAATTTGGGACCATTAAATTTGTTATTATTATTATTATTATTATTATTATTATTACAAAGTGGTCCTTCAATTATAAAACTTGTATATTTGTCTAGCCAAATTGCTTTATCTTTTAAAAATTTATATTTGTTTATATTTGTGATATGTCTTTTTTTTAGATAACTATGTCAAAAGAAAATAACTATCTAATTTGTTATTCATTTTATTTTTAGATAACTATGTCAAAAGAAAGCCAAAGGCATTGATTTCAAGGTTTTGTCCTAATTATTATTTAAAGAAAAATTTATCCACATATAAAAAATGTCAAACTATTTATAGAAAATAGCAAAAAAAAAAAATACACATGGATAGATTTCTATTAGCATCTATCAGTGATAGACTTCTATCAGCATCTATCAGTGGTAGATTTCTATTATTTCTATCACTGATAAACATTGATAGATTTCTATCAGCGTCTATCACAATTATCTCAAAATTTTACTATTTTGTGTAAATAGTTTTTGTTAGTTTTCTATTTTTAAAAAATTTTCTTTAATTAAATTTGTTTGTGTTTGATCATTCTATATCACATGGAGACTAAACACATGAGAAAAAAAAAATTCAGTGTCATTATTATTATTATTTGCAACAAGTAGAAAAATAAAAACTAAATATGCTTTATAGAAGGTGGTTATAGCAATCCTAGAAGAGGTAAATATAGTTTATTTAAATTAATGAAACATTTTTCTTTAAATAGGCCTAATTAAACAAGTTAATAAACATTTTGCTAGAAAGTAATTTAAACAAAAATTTCATACAAATTAATTCAACTCAAAGTAATCGAGAAATTAAAACTAACACTTTTAAGCACCTTATTTAATTCTAAAAACTGCCAATCAAAATAAACTATTTATTTCTTCTTTCTCTCTTCCAATCGTAATCAACGTTTATAATGTTAATTTTGATGAAAAGTTGAGGTCTTAATCTTTTTTTTAAAAAAATGTTGTTGGTGTTGAAATGTAAAAAAAATCTATATTCATATCTGTCATATTTTATGTTATTTACAATTATGACCCTAGAGTTTAGATGAGTGCACTATATAAACTTTTTAGCTAAATCTCTAGAGCCTCGATGTGTAGCTAATACACCGTTAGTCAACCACATAAATCTATGTCGATTTTTTATTGCTTTACGCTTTCTGTTCATTTGTGATTATTAATTTCTTAACCAATAAAAATATTGATAGAGATGATGCCAATGGATATTTTTTAAAATACTAATAAAGTAACTAGTAAATAAATATATAACACTTTATCAATGAGTTAAACGCTTATTACATCAATCACAAATATAGGAGTCAAAATTTTCTAATTAGTTACTTGCTCTAGTCAAACATGATAAGCACTTTTGAATTTTTTTTTTTTTTAATAGTAATATAAAACTAGAACAAAAGTACTCAAGAGTTATCAAATCAAAGTTCATTGTATCGTCGATCCACGTTGGTTCTTCAAGCAGTTAGACCGTGAGCAACAAAATTATAATACCGAAGATAAAAGGAAGAACTTAAAATAATGTCTTGTCAATGAAAAGCTCAAATGTCATCAACAAAGGAATAATTGCATAAAACACCCATTTTAAAAGCCAAAATGGTAAATGACCTAATTTTTTTTAAAAAAATGCCAAATAACCTTTTGATGATGTCACGTAAATTTATAGTGCTATCCTTGATTTTTTTCTTTTTTCAAGACTCCCCGACTCCCCTTCTTTTTTCTTTTTTTTTCCTTCTTCTTCTTCTTCCCGTCTCTTCTTCTCCTTCTTCTTCTGCGACTTCTTCTATTTCTTCTCTCGCACGAGCAGCTTCGATGCGACCAATTCTAGTGAGCGAGAGCGAGAGAGAGAGCAAGATGAGATGGATTGTGAGAGAAAAAGAAGAGAGAGTGAGAGCAACAATGAGCGAGAGTGCGTGCGAGAGAGAGCGAGATGAGAGGGATTGTGAGTGAGAAAAAGAAGAGAGAGTGAGAGCGAGAGCAAGATGAGCTTTTCCACATACGCGAGTTCATTTTGATAATTTCATCTAATCTTGGCGTAAGCAAAGGGTCATTTGATATTTTTTGAAAATTCGGGTCATTTGGCATTCTCGGCCCAATTTTTAGATTATCCGTATAAATTTCCCATCAACAAAAATATATACTTTGTTATTGAAACAATCTCGACCCTCAATCATATTCACATTAATGACTTTTTTCTTATATTTCATTGATTTTGTTTGCAACCACGACATACAAAGATGAACTAGAGAAGTAGTCTATGTATCCTAACTCGTATTCTAGCGAGCTGAAATGCGAGCCTGCAATGGCGTCTTCATGACTATGGAAACTTCAAGCTTTTCCTGAAGATCAACTTCACCAATGGCTTCCCATTTGAACAACCATACCAAATTCCCAACAAAATACTGCAAATGAAGCATTGAAATCCCAATCCCAGGGCAGATTCTTCTCCCTCCCCCAAATGGCATAAACCTAATCTCCTTCTTCCCCGTCAGAACCTCCACTTCATCTTCCTCTTCCTCCTTCCTCAAGAATCTCTCCGCCCTGAACTCCATCGGCTCCTCCCACACCTCCCCATTCCTTGCCATCTCCGCCGCCGCAAAATGCACTGTCGTTTTCTCCGGCACCACGAATTTCCCGTCCAACACTACCTCCTCTGTCACCAAATGTGGTAGAGCCAAATGTCCTGGCGGATGCCGCCTCAACGTTTCCATTATCACCGCCTTCAGGTACGGTAATTTCTTTAGATCCTCCTCTGTTATGTGTTTTTTCGATGATGTTCCATCGATCATCTCATCCATCTCTTTGTATAGCTTCTCTTGGATTTCTGGATATTTTACGATGTTTGCCATTGCCCATTGCATCACTACGACTATGGAATGGACGATTCCGTTGAGAAATTCCGCGCATAGGCTGATGATTTCACCTTCTTCAAGCTTCCGATTCTCTTCTGGTAAGTGTAGGTTTATCAATGTATCAATATAGGGCAAAATTTGTTCTGATTTTGTTTCTGTTTCTAATTCGTTGTTCTTTTGTTCGATTTCGCGTTGTCTTTCGTTGAATCTGGCTTCAATTAGAGGAATTATTGCAGTTTCGACTTCGTTTCGAAGTGTTGAGAGTTCGTTCCAGAGATTAGGGTAGAGCAATTTCCCCAATTTTAATGGATATTGATTCAATTTGTTTTGGCTACTGGAATACAATAGAACGCGATGGAGGAGATCGGCTAGGGCTTTGATTCGATCCTCTTCGATCTTCAACCCAAAACACATGAACACTGATAACTCCATCATCGTCGGCCAAAAATGGTCCACAAGACAAACGGCGGCGGCACCACCTTGGGAGTGCGATGTCAAGCGGGAGACGAGCGCTTGCAGGCTCCACCTACGGGTGTCGGAGTGGAGTCTCAAGCGAGAGGGATGGAGGATTTCGGAGATAAGGTTACGGCGGAGGAGATTCCAATTGGGGCCGTGGAAGGCGGTGAAGATGGTGATGTGGTTGCTGTAGAGGATTTTGGTGGTAGTGGAGGGAGGGGGACGGTCGGCGAAGGCAGCGCCTTTGTGGACGAGAGCTTGGTGGGCGAGGGAATGGCCGGCGATGAAGATGACAGGACGAGAGCCGAAGTGGAGGGTGAAGATGGGGCCGTAGTGAAGATGGAGGGTGTGAAGAAGTGAGAAGAATGATGAAGAGTGTTTGCGGAGTAAGAGGATGTTGCCTAGAAATGGGAGAGGGGATGGACCTGGTGGAAGGTTCTTCAAGGAGCGGCCATGGCGGATGAGTTTGGAGATTGTGATGATGAAGATGACGGTTATGATGAAAATTGGAAGCCATGTAATTTCCATTTTGAATATAAAGAAAGATGGTAGAAGCAGCTTTTTAGTTTCTTCCCCTAATGGAAGAAGACAATCCAAATCATTCACAACTAAAAGAATCTTTAGGCTTCCCTTATATAGAGATTTTTTTTTTAAAAAAAAAAAAATTTTGGACACAAAGTTTGAAGGTTTTAATCTCCCATTTATTAGTTTCTTTCTTTTTTTTTTTTTGGAAATATATATATATATATATATATATATATATATATATATATATATATATAAAATATCAAACTATTGGCAGAAAATAGCAAAAAAAATATTGATAGATATTAATAGACTTTTATCAACATCTATAAGTGGTAGGCTTCTATCATTTCTATCGCTTCTATCAGCGTCTATCATAACTATCTAAAAATTTTGTTATTTTGTATAAATAGTCTCCCTTATTTTTCTATTTTAAAAATTCTCCTTTTTTTTTCCCTTTTCTTATCAAAACTCAAATTTTACCAAAAGAATTAAGGGAAAAAAAAACCTCAAGGAAAAGGTCCAAGGTGGTAAACCTACTTTAGTCCCCTCAATAGAAACTACTTTGGGAGGATGCAAAGTAGTTCCATAGACATAAAGATTACACTTGCCAAATATGATAGAAAACAACACAACAAGCAACTGTCTAAATTTTATGCTACAAATAATAACTCGCACTCAAGTGATAAATCCAATTGACTTTTGTATTCCAAATGGGGATGTCGAATTAAAATAAATATATATTGTTGGGCTTGAGGATACGTCACTGGTTGAGCATATAAATGAAAATATCGATGTCTTAATTTTATGTAAATGTTGATGAAAATATCGATAAAATGTTGAGTTGATAAATATTTTTAAAAAAAATTATAAAAACAAAAAAAAAAATTAATTAACATATAGGCCTTTCATCTTTTGAAATAGGTTTGAATTTCTTATTATTAGTATAAGGTCAACACTAGTGCCATTTTGTTATGTTTGGTTATATTTCGTGGATTTTTCTATATTATAATAAAGATATCAATTCACACGCATTAGGTTGATGATGAACCATGAACATAAAAGCAATAAGGTAATGTTACCAAAATAATGTCTTGAGGCTCTTTTCATAAATAATAATACGGTCAATTTTCAAGTGGTTGGTTTTTTATTATATTTTTTTTCTTTGCGTTTGTTTTCTCGCTATTTATATTCTATAATTTTCACATTTCTAAAAAAATATTTAACTCATATCCAAATTCTAAAAATAAAAACAGATTAGTTTTAAAAAAAATTAGGTTATTTTCAAATATAAAAAAATTAATCAACATATTTACAAATACATAAAAAAAAATCACTGTCTATCGCGGTCTATCGCTAATAAATAGTGAAATTTTTCTATATTTGTAAAATAGTTTGATATTTTTTCCATTAACTATAAGTTTAATTTTCAAAATTCAAAAATAAAAATATAAAAACAAATGGTTATCAAACATGTATCAATTTTTCAAATTTGAGTCTAGTATAGGTCTTTGACATTACTTAAATCTTTAAAATGAGATTATTTATTAGATGTAAAATTAAATTTTGCATCTAACAATACTTTAAATTTTATGTGTAATAGGTCAATGAATTTTAAATAATGTTGAAAAGGCCAATTACTTATTTATAGGTACACAAAGTAAAAGTTTAAAAATGAAGGTTAGAAACTATTAAACACACAAATGAAAGAGGAATTTTTAAAAATAGAAAATAAGAAAAATTATTTACACAAAATAGGAAAACTTTTAGATAGTTGTTATAGACGTTGATAGAAGTTTATCAGAGTCTATCAATGATAAAAGATAGAATTCTATCACTGCTGATAAAAGTCTATCATTGTCTATCAATTTTTTTTTTTAAATTTTCTGTAAATAATTTAACATTTTTTCTATGGATAAGAATTTTCCAAAATAAAATTTCTAAGTATATTAAAAACTTTTTAAAAGGACAACTAGCTTAATAGCCTGGATGTATTATTGATTCTATCAAATCAAAAAAGATATACTATCCAACTATTAGATTCAAACTTAAAGAGTAATTAAAGAACGATTTAAATGATTAATTAGATAGAGAATAAATAAGATGCATAATGATTAAAAATCTATCTAATAATTTATTGAAATTTTAAAAACGATTTTATTTTCACATTTGTAAATAAAATCATGTGTTATATTTATACATTTTGAAGCTTCATCTTCCATCAATTCAGCTCTAAATTTGACTACGGTTTGAAATTCATCTTCATTCCTAGGAACATTTGCCTCATGCGTCAATCAAATTTTAGAGTTTTCTAAACAAATACATTCTATTCAAACCAACTATATGATGAGGAAATAAAGGAAGGACAAAAATAATAATTTGAAGTTTCTTAAATCATCGATTGACCCAAAAGCTTAAGTTGATAGGTAAAGACAAATTTAATATCATATCATCTAACACTGCCTCTCAGGTGTGGGCTTGAAATATGAAGAAGACCTAACAAGTGAAAATCAATATTAATTGTGCAGGGGTTTGAACACAGGACCTCTCTGGACCACCTACTCTGATACCATGTTAAATCATCGATTGACTAAAAAGTTTGGGTCAATTGGTGATATAGATATCTCATTTTTTTTTCTATAGATACTCTCATTTTTCTCCTATTTTTTCAATTCTTACACAAATTTTCTCAAAAACCAAAATAAAAACTAAAACTTTAAGTTAAAACATAAAATCCCACAAAATCTCACACAATTCCAAAATCAATATCTCCCCTTAAAACATACCAAAACATAAATCATCAAATAAAAAAATTGATTGGGTTATTAACACACACTCAACTACTAACGTACAACCTTGTTAAAACATTTAAGTCTTAAAATTCTTTGGTGCTTATATTATTCTCTTTCTTCTTATTATATAGTCCCTATACCTTAATTTAAGTGAGCAATTTTATTTATTTTATTTTTTTAGATAAACTAATGTTAAACAGTTAAGAAAGGAGTAAGAGGGTAATAAAGAAGATGTTGGGTTTGATGCCCTAAAACTCGTAGATAGTAAATGTTATATTTTGACCGTCATTAATAAATGATTATTCATTATTATTCAATAAATGTTATTGATTATTTTATCTTGTTTTAATAACCCTAAAATCCAATAAACTAACATCCTAGGTTAGAGACATATAGAGATCAATGTTCAAGTTACAACCTAAAGGGTCTATAGTATAAAGATAGGGTTGGGTACCTTATCCTGGTAACACTATGGATACGGCCCACTTTGTATTTGATACAAACGCAATGATCCAACGCGTTCATGTAGGAGACATGCGAGTGGGGGTATCCTATGCAATGAGTTTGCATAAGACTGGACCACGAAATAGTAATCACTAGATGTAACTCCGTTGACTGGTTAGGTTTCTATTTCAATAGGTTGACCTAGGCAACTTAGTCTTAATCTTGAGTATATTGTGAACTCCTGTTCACGAGGAATTGTCCTTTGATTTGTATGGGTGAGAGTGGCTCGTTTGTCGACTCGATATGCCTACCATTTTGGGGACAAGACTGAGTGGGGAGCTGGGAACATAATTATACAAGATGGATTTCACTCCTTCTCGACTGTAGGGTAAGTAGATAAGTGTTCCCTTAAGTGGTGTCTCCGGGACTTGAATATAGGGCCCTACCCTCTCACTGGCCCGAGAGGGGTTTCTGTTTGATGGTTGGACCATAAACAGGTTGTTCATTAGAGGAGCACTGGTACTTAAGGATTTAGAAGTAACCCAGGGGTATAACGGTAATTTGACCCAGCTGGTGTTACGAACACTTGTGAAGGACTAACTTGCTGTCATTGGTCTATATCCATGGACACAGAAATATATCTACAGTGAGAAGAGTGCAACTGTGGGTCTTTAGTGGAGTGTACCCACAGTTAACGAATATTGATTAATGTTGTTAATGAGTTTAGCCCGTTAATCTCATATCGTTGGAGCTTCTGATCTGTAGGTCCATTAGGTCCCCTTCCTAGCTCGTAAAGAATATTGAGGTTATTATTGGTTGAAATTTGAATAGTTCAAATTTTCTAAGGGAAAAGTATAATGTATAATGATACATTATAATATAAAGTTTATTTTACAAATTAAACTTTATAGTATAAATATAATTTTGGATATGATTCAAAGTTAATTTGTAAGAGAATTAAATATTTGAAATTGTTCAAATATTATTTTATTAAAACTATAGGTTAAAATTAATGCGCATTAGATGTACATTAAAACTATAGGTTATGAGAGAAATGTATTTGAATTTGATTCAAATGCAGGTTAAAATTAAATATTTGATATTTAATTTGGTAATTAATTAATTGAAGAATTAATTAGTTATTTAATTTAATCTAATTTAATTAAATTTGATTTAATTAAATTAATTGAATTAAAACTATAGGTTATGTGAGAGATGTTCATTTAAATATGATTTAAATGAATTGATTAATTAAATTAGATTTAATTAATTATTAATTTAATTAATTATTGATTTAGTTAATTAATTTAATTTTAATTAATTAAGTTTGTTGTAACTCCCACGTAGGGGAGTTACTTAAGACGTGGGATAACACCCACGTTTCCCATTTTTCTTTTGCTTCTTTATATAGTGCAAAAACAGAATTTTGTTTGGTGTGAACCATTCTCTCAACAAAAAACAAAATTCTCAGCGTTCTCTAAAAAAAAAATATCCAGAAGAGTTCTGTATTTTTTTTCCTGTGCCAAAAAGGTTCCACAAACCTTCCCTCAAGATTCAGAGAATAGGAAGGTCTCCAAGTGGTGGTGACACAACACGTAAGAGTTTTTATTCTCTAATTTTTTGTTTAACCTAGATTAATTTAAGTCTTTTTTGCCAATGTAAAAGTATTTCAAAATTATTAAAATTAATTTTGAGATACGGTTCTGATACGTTTCCACTGCGTTTTGGGTTTTAATCCCAGCAGAAGAGAGTGGAGAAAAAAGAGGAAAAATTGAGAAGTAAAAGGGTATTAGCGGTTTATGTTCATATACTAACTGTAAGGGTATTTTTGAACTTTTTTTTTAAGTTTAAGGGTATTTTTGAAACTTTTGAATGTTCATGGATAATTTTGACACAAAATACTAACGGATTCCTTAGTAGTAATAATAATAATAATAAAACCTAATGATCAAGGTATTTTTGAACTCATATGAAAAGTTTAAGGGTATTTTTGAAACTTTTGAAAATTAAAAGTATTTTTGACGTAAAGGACAAAGTATAAAAATATTTTGTATGATTTAGCCAAAAGAAATGTTGTGATAACATTAATGAATATTTAATTGATCTTAAAGTAAATAGAAAATAATTTGGGGACCATAAGATTTATTATTCTTCTTCTTAATATATTAAATATTTACAAAGTGGTCCTTTTCAATTATAAAACTTGCATATTCATCTAGCCAAAGTGCTTATCTTTTCTTATTTATTATATTAGGTAATTGTAATGGGTACCACTTTTAAGGCTAATAACTAAGTGAGTGTAACAGCATTTTTAAAGAATTGCAAATATAGCAAAATCTATCAGTGATAGTCTCTATCGCTAATAAACTCCTATTAGCAATAGACTCTATCGTTGTTAGGCTCTTATCAACAATATAGTCTATTAGTGATAGACTCCGAGAGCTGAATTTAAATTCTGCTATATCTGTAAATTCTTTTTCATTATGCTATAATTGCATGCTAATACTTTGGGCATGATTACTATATTTGCAATTGCTCCTTTTATATTTGCTTCATATTTCTAATTTATCTTTTTGAAGTCTAATTAATTTAAAATATCTTTATAGTATGCTTACAAAATTATTGTTTGATAAAAAGTACATAGTTGAACTAAAAACATTTTGGTAAACAAAAGAAGAAGAAGAGTTAATCAATTGTTAATCAAAGGTTTGATCATTGAACTCATAAGATTGGGTTCTTTCTACTTGTCTAAGCTTAGTCAAGTTGATTAGTAAAGCTAACCAATTATCCTAATTAACTAATTAGCCAATGTGCTTAGATGAACACATGCTAATATAGCTGAACCAATTGCATTAAGTTCTAGAGATTATGCAAGAATGAACGTCTAATCAATATTATCTAATTAGAAATTTAATGTGATTTTCTTTTAGGTTGATCAAACAGTGTTCATTGGTGGTCGACTTACAATTTACAAGTTAATCTAACCTTTTGTTACTTAGTAATTTAGTGACTTAACGAAGTGTAAATCAATATCTACGAATCATATAATCAAGAATGGTTTGTAAGACAATCCAAAGACAATATGATCCATAATCCATCCAATTGAGAAGAAAATCCAAAGACAGAGCATAAATAAGTTTTTGCTTAAGAAAAAGTCTCACAAGTTTAACTAAAAAGGGTAAATCTCCTAAACCCAAGCTAGAACTACTTACCTTAGCTCATAATCATCCTTGAAATTGATGAATAATGATCAATACAAGTCCCAATTGAGTAAGAACAGAAAGGTACTGAAGGAGAATGAAAATTGCAGAGGGAGAATTGGAAAAATCGGCTGCTTCCGGGTTGGATGTCCTAAAATGGCAAAAACAATAACATATATACTATCACACAGGTGCCTCAACGCTCTTACTATTTTGTTGCAGCTCTGCACGCGCGTTGCACTCGCTTGAGCATCCGTCAATTTCCGTAGTGTCGCGACGCTACCTGCTTTTGGCCCCTTTTGCCATTTGCGCTAAAGAGCGTTGCGACACTTGATGCTGGGCAAGTCACTGTCTCTGGTGCCGCACGACAACGTTGCGTGGTGCCCTGTCCCCAGGGGTATTTTGGTAATTTTCTCTTCTTTTCCCGGTTGATGCATTAGGGCTCGTTTTAGTTCATTTTAGCTCCATTAAGACACTAACGCTTGGTTCCACCTCTTTGATGCCCGACATCACAAAATAAACTTATAAAACCAAGGAATGACCTTGAATTAAGCTGGGCGAGATAGCACATTTCAGGTGCTATTAATGATTGTAATTGCATCTTCATTCAGGGTCCTAATATTCATATGACATCTCTTTCGGTCTTTCTTTCAAAACCTTATACATTTTCTTGTAACTTAAGAAATCCTTAACATGCATCTTCCAATACCTAAATCTTTTTACATTAAATTTTATGATTCTCTCGAAAACTTTTTTGCTCTGATGATCCCAGGACTCCTAAACCAAATAGCTCTGATGCCACTTATTGAGAAAATTTATACGAGATACAAATTAAATAATACATAACAAACTAAATTATATCTCAGACTCCCACTTCACATGTTGGAACCAAAACAAGGTTAACGACCACAAAATAACAAATAAATTAGAAAATAAAGGAAAAAAAGAATGACACCGACTACATCTAAGTTTTCTAGAAATGCAGGTTCTACTATGATGGAGATTACAAAAGGCGTCTACAACTAACACTACAAATCTCTTCCAAATAGTTCAACACAAACTATTTGATTCCTATTACCACAATTTAGTATTTTGGGATTAACAAATAAAGAAAAACACTCAAAATTCAAGGAAGGAAAAAAAAAAAAACTCCCTATACTTTTCTCAACTTTTGCTTACTGCTGCATGAACAAATTGCTTAAACAACCACTGGTCACTCATTCAATTGTCGTCAATCTTTTTGCAACAACAATAAAAAAAAAAAAAAAAAAAAAAAAAAAAAAAAAAAAACCATATATTTATATATACTGCTCAATAACCTAAGGTCTAATGGGCCAAAGCCCAAATTTGGTCTCTCTTCAATAATCCCATGAGTTGATTTGACTTCCAAAAAAAAAAAAAAAATCGAACAATCTAGATTGTTCACAAATTCATACTTACTTGAAGCTTTGAGGTGTGCTCAAGATTTGGCTATGATCAAAAGGTATGAGTAAATATTATTACTCAGTTTATTTAAAATATTTTATTATTACTATTTAAGAAAGTTTTATTATCTACTATTTCTACTGCCTTAAATAGATACAAATACTATAACGACTCTTAGTTGAGGATCGAGATGATATAAAGTAAGTTATAAATTTGTGTATTCTAATTAATTTTCTTAACTTTTGACTTATAATAATTTTTAATATTGTTTTTTGAGGACTCGTGTCTTGTGAAACTTGATGACTAAAGGACATTGAAGGGCTATGTTGTTGTTCTTGTAATATTTTTTTTCTTCAATATCATTTCTAAGACTATGCATGTTTTAATATTTTAGTTTAAAATTTTTTACTTTTATGACCCTGAATGTGTACTTTCTTATTTTTAAGACCATGAGTGTTGTAATATGTAAGTTGAAAGATTATGTTGTTGTGTAATATTTTAATTTTAATTTATAAAAATGATGGGAATTAAATATTTTAATTATATCTTTACACATAGAATATTATTGTTTTTATTAGAAAATTTTAAAATACTTTTTAAGTGAAAATTGTAATGGAAATTATCCATTTAGACATTGAAATTTTAAAAAAATATATTTGGTTTAAAATAAATAAAAAAGCTGCTAAAAAAAAGAATAGACAATAAATTTTTTCTGCAAGGAACTCGATCTCCAAGAGAAATTCTTGTCTCAATTCCATTTAAATTAAATAGAGAATTTTATAGGGATGAAGATTGAAATAGGAGACGGAGATGGAGACAGGGAAGCTTCCCCCATCCTTATCTTGCCTCATGGACATCTCAACAACGTCTCAATCCTACTCTTCATGTCTCAACGCTACTCACAATATCTCATCTTTATATACAACATCTCAATGCTTTCGAGTTTGATGAGAAAATAGGATAGTGTCAAGACACTACTATGACTTTTATTATAATTACTACTTTTTTTTCTATATGATTTTAGGGCACCTTTTTAGCTAGCTTTTGCTTGGTTTCTATACCATATTTCTTAGTTTTTCTCCCTCTTTTCACCTACTTTTCTTGTAATTAATCGAACCAATAAAGAATTTGGTCATATTGTCACGATAGTTTGCTAGAGTTCATCTTTCTAATTCAAGATTCATTTGAGTCCAATTATAAGATTGTGAAGCTTCACGCCTTGACTAAATTTCCTTTATTTATCCAGGTATTATTTTTATATTTACTTTAATTTTTATGAGTTTTCATTAGTTGAATTGATGTCTCAAATATACTAATTGTTTGTATGCTTGCTATGCATGATTGACAGATAGATTGATATTACAGTTTATGAAAGTTATCTTGTTGATTTATTCTCTTGACTTGTAAACAAATGGTATCACTAAACAAACAAACTTTAGTGATAGACACTGATAGATGTCTATCAGTGTCTATCAATATGTACAGATATGAGTCTATTTATCAGTGTCTATCTATCGATAGACAATGATAGACTATTGTGTTGATTTATTCTCTTGACTTGTAAACAAATGGTATGGTATCTTAAGTTTTAAATTGAAGCACAACACACTAACTTTAGTGATAGACACTGATATATGTCTATCAGTGTCTATCAATATGTACAGATAGTAGCTATCTATCAATATCTATTTATTGATAGACAGTGATAGACTACTGTGTTGATTTATTCTCTTGACTTGTAAACAAATGGTATGGTATATTTAGTTTTGAATTGAAGCACAACACATAAACTTTAGTAGTGATAGACACTGATAAGTGTCTATCAATGTCTATCAATATGTACCGATAATAGTCTATCTATCAATGTCTATCAATATGTACAGATAGTAGTCTATCTGTGTCTATCTATTGATAGACAATGATAGACTACTATATTGATTTATTATCTTGACTTGTAAACAAATGGTATCACTAAACAAACTAACTTTAGTGATAGACACTGATAGTTGTCTATCAATGTCTATCAATATGTACAGATAATAGTCTATCTATCAATGTCTATCAATATGTACAGATAGTAGTCTATCTGTGTTTATCTATTGATAGATAATGATAGACTATTGTGTTGATTTATTGAAGCACAACAAACTAACTTTAGTGATAGATGTCTATCAGTGTCTATCAATATGTACAGATAGTAGTCTATCTGTGTCTATCTATTGATAGACAATGATAAACTACTCTGTTGATTTATTGAAGCACAACAAACTAACTTTAGTGATAGACACTGATAGATGTCTATCAGTGTCTATCAATATGTACAGATAATAGTCTGTCTATCAATATATATAGATAGTAGTCTATCTGTGTCTATCTATTGATAGACAATGATAGACTACTGTCACTGTCTATCAGTAGATAGATACAGATAGACTCTTGTTATATTCACATTTTTAATGTATTAAAATTTTCAGATGCACTTGATCTTTTAATTTTATAATCCAATAATTAATTTGACACAAATTTCAAACATTGAAACAAAAGTAATAGAAGAGAAAAGGTAGAAGAAGGGGAAGAGGCTGTTAGTTTCACGAGAGCGTTGGAGGGATAAAAGATTTTGAAAAAAAAATCGTGGATTTTTTGCCTATTAATCGCGGGTCGCACGGGTCGGGTCAGGTGAATAACGGGTCACGTGAACTTTTTATACGTGTGGGCTGGGCTTTTTTGGTATTTTAGTGGGCTTTATGTAGGTAATATTTTTTTTCTATAATTTGTAAATAATTTGCCCAGTTTTTCTATATTTAAAAAGTCTAAAAGAAAAATATAAAATTGGGAGAAAATAAATTTAATGTTCAAAAACTAAAAACAAAAATGTAATGCTTACCAAACCCGGTCTTAATATTTCAAAAAAATAAACAAAAACCAAATTGAAAGAAAAAAAAAAATCCTCTCTCTTTCTTTCCCTACTCGTATTTCCTTTACCGTGAGTTCTTCCTTCCCATCTTTGCCGCAGCCGCACGCCCCATCGGCAGCTTCCTTCTCTCCTATCAGTATCTCCATTGCTTCTCAGCGCCAACCCTCCCCATCCATTGTTTCCTATCTTTCTCTCTCTCAGCTGCTGCCGTCGCCAGCCGCCGGCACGCCACCACACCAACAACGCAATGTCGTTTTTTTGAGAAAAGAATGTGATTGAATTGAATGGTTTATACATTTTATGCATTTGAAACCGTATTGATGTGTGATTGAAGTTTATACTCAAAGAAATGGTGAACAAGTCGCAAGCATTTTCTTGGTCGCGTCTCCTTCTCAATCAGGTCGTTCACCAAAACCCCACTAAAACCCCACTTCATATTTCCCGGAAAATCTCCTGTCTCCAACGCTTCCCGATTGAGGAAATTCCGAAGATTTCAGCGACGCGGTGTTACTCCACTGCTTCAGCTAGAGTTGTGCAAGATCTTCTCGCTGAGGTGGAGAAGGAGAAGCAGAGAGAAAGGGAGCAGAGGAGAAGGGCTGGTATTGATACCAAGGATATTGACGATGAAGATGGAGAGGATTATATGGGTGTTGGGCCATTGATAGAGAAGCTCGAGAAGCAAAATTTAAAGGACACTGGGGACTTGAACGCCTATGAAGAGCCCACTGATTCTGATAATGATGAAGACGATGAAAGGTTTAGTCCTGAATCCGTCAAAAAGAGGTTTGATGATTTTGAGAGGAAATTCAAAAGACACGAGGAATTGCTGAAGAACTTCACTGACACTGGTATGGCCATTTATGGAGAATGCCTCCATTTCCTACTTGTTTTTGTTTCTTAGCATCTGGATGGGTTTTGGTAATGCATATTGATTCAAATTTTGTAGAACTCCAAGTATAGCCAGTGGCATCCTCAAACTTTTGTTTTCCTCAAATTTTTGCTTTTTCGTTATTCGATACTTGTTGCAATAGACTAACGTGTGGGTTAAACTTTTAATAACGTTTTCTATGCATGCAACGAAATATGAACATACGTGTATTCAAATGTTGCAAGAGTCCAGCAGTTATTGATGCCATTTTTCGATCTTAACATTGGAAGATGCCTTCTCTTTCTCTCCATCGTAACCAAAAGAGAATTCATTTAACCATCTTTTTCGTTTATTTCAACATTTTGGACTTGTGTTAAAATCTGCCAACATCTCCAACATGTTTTTGACAGAAAACATCGATGATGCTTTCAAATGGATGAGTAAAATCGACAGGTTTGAGCAAAAACACTTCCGGCTTCGCCCTGAATATCGGGTAATTGGTGAATTAATGAACCGCTTGAAAGTCGCAGAGGGCAAGGAAAAGTTCATTCTTCAGCAAAAGTTAAATAGGGCTATGAGAATAGTGGAGTGGAAGGAAGCTTATGACCCAAATAATGCTGCCAACTATGGAGTTATTCAACACAGAAAAGTAGGTCCATCAGCTGATCCCATGGATCAATCAGGATTTGAAAAAGAGAAGCAAACCATACTAGGGGCTGATGATGATGATGAGGAAGAGTTTGATGACATGAAAGAAAGGGATAATATACTACTGGAGAAGCTTAATGCTATAGATAAGAAACTCGAAGAGAAGCTAGCAGAGCTGGATCATACCTTTGGAAAGAAAGGAAAGGTTCTAGAAGAAGAAATCCGAGATCTTGCAGAGGAGAGAAATTCTTTAACTGAGAAGAAGAGAACACCTCTTTATCGAAAAGTATGTTACTCCATCATCTTGTTTGTGCCTTCTACTTTGTCGTCTTCTGTCTTCTTGTGGCAGTTGATAGTTTCCAACTAAGTTTGCAGATTCAATAGTAGTTAATTTGTTTCTTCATCATCAAATTTCATTGTCGTACTCCAGGATTTTAAGGTCTAAGTTGAGTCTCCCTCACTTACTTTTGCTTATTCCTTAGTACCTGATAAATTAGTTAGAAATTAGGCATGAGGTTTTCTCTGTTTCCTTGATCTTTATGTTGTACATCTTTTTTTGGCTTTTTGCTTAGTTTAAAGCAAGGTATTTGTAACTATAGTTCTAGAAAGTGCTTCTTTGTTTCTGATTTGATGCCTAATGCATTATTTCTGACAATGTTCCTATACCATTTTTTGGAAAAGACAAAAAAAAAAGATTCATGTTTCTGATAACAAATATGATTTAATACTGAAACTGATTAAATTAAGTGTAACCTTTCATTATTTGTGATTAGATTATTGCTCAACAATTTTGTAATTGGGTTCAGGAAAAACTGTTTTACAATGGCTTTATTGAGGCATATACGAAGTATACTTTTATCATTGGAAATACTATTGATCTAGAAATTTGGAGAAACTTTTATCACATATAGGTTGAACATAGATGCAAATGTGGTGCATTTTATTGTTTATAATGCAGGTGAAATTCACAATTTTAATTATTATTTTCTTGAAAAGAGCATACAATATAATATTACTTGTCTATATATATCTTTATACTTCTTTTATACTTAAAGTTTAGGAAACGTTAATGTTTCTCTTTCGGCGTTAGTGACAAGTGTTCTTTTTTTGTTTATTTTTTATAAT
Source organism: Lagenaria siceraria (assembly GCA_002890555.2). Taxonomy (NCBI): domain Eukaryota; kingdom Viridiplantae; phylum Streptophyta; class Magnoliopsida; order Cucurbitales; family Cucurbitaceae; genus Lagenaria; species Lagenaria siceraria. Next base: position 3,379,077 of record CM016491.1, on the reverse strand, counting down.
TATTCATTAGGTCACATTTTTTTTAGATTAGAGATCCTTCCTCTTGGGTGGTCCTTTTTATGGGCTTGATTTTTTTTGGATGCCCTTGTATTCAAGTTAAGATTTCACTTTTCTAACAAAAAAAGTATTAACTTCAATTGTTACATAATGATGGCAGGGCTTTGATGTGAAATTAATTGATGTGAACAGAACTTGTAAAGTTACAAAGGTATGCAACCACCCTTCTAAACATCCTATTCAAATAAATAGTGTTTGTTGATTGCACACTCTGTTTGATCTAGGGTGGAAAAGTTGTCAAATACACTGCTCTCTTGGCTTGTGGGAATTATCAAGGCATTGTTGGTTATGCAACAGCCAAAGGACCGGCAGTTCCAATTGCTTTACAAAAGGCATGTTGCTTATACTATTCAGTAGATTCCTTTACTTCCTCGTTTTCTTTTATTGAAATTTGAGAATTTGATAAAATGCTTAAAGTTTGAGTTCTAGAATGCTACAAAGTAAATTAATTTTTAAGATGTTCTATGAGTGTGTTTTGATTGAGTTGCTTTGAAAGTATTTAGCTAGGTTTTAACTAAAATCAAATTGTCGACAAATGGAAACATGTACACTAGTTTATAGAAATTGAATATATGGTAATGCGAAAGTGTGAGAAACAAAAATTTATAGAAATATTTTTGTACTCTAAATTACTAATATTATTATTATAAAAAGGAAACAGAAACTGTCCATTGATATGATGAAATGGGTGACCAAAGTTCCTACCAAATAACAATTACAAAAGATAGAGTGGAGGAGGAAGGGATTTTATCGAGCGCCTTGAGAAATGGGAGAGTTGCAATGAGAAGTGAATTTGAAGTCTTAATTAGGGGAGAGGACACTAGTTTGAGACAGAAGTCAAAGGTCAAATGGGCTAAAGAGGGGGATGAAAGCCCCTTTTTCCATATATGGCGACAGGTAGGAGAAAAAAGAACTTGATTACTCTTGGAGAAGGAGTAGTCGTGGAGGAAAGGGAGATTGAGGAGGAGATTATTTCATTTTTCTCTAGACTGATCTGCCTCCCTAGTGTGTTCTTAGACTTGTCTAGGATTGTTTAGACTGGTGTCCATCTCAGAAAGGGAGAGGGAAGAGTTGGAAGCTCATTTCACTTTAGAGGAAATTCGTAAGGTGGTATTTGGCTTTAGGAATAAATCACTTGGTGGGCCCACTTTCATTTTGATATGAAAATCTGCTTTCATTGAGAAAAAAACGAAAGAATACAAGAGAATACAAAAAGACCAAACCCCCAAAAGCAACCCCCTAAAGAAAGTTGGTGGGCCCACTGACTCACAACTCAAAATGCTTTAGCCCAAATCCTTTTGCGTTGACCAAACTACCTGAGCCCGAATCCACTCTTGCTATTGACTCACTCAATCCATAATTTTGCCCAGTGAGTCTTTGTCTTTACTTCCATACATGATTCAAATCAACTCTCTCCTCCAAAAAAACTTAACTATAACCATTTTTAATAAAAAAAACCCGAATTCATCCCTGGGACTAAATTTTCAACCTTTGTGTGGCACAATCTATTTGACCTCGAAGATCTCTCCATCAACCCTCTTTGCCCCTATCCATCTCTCCCTCGATACCCTTTTCTGTTCCTCCTCCCCTCTCATTTGTCCAATAGGGAAATGACGGAGGTTGCCTCTCTTCTTTCTTTATTGGATATGTGTGTCTTTAGGGAGGGGAGAAGGAATGTTCGTATTTGGAGCCTGAATCCTAGTGAAGGGTTTTCTTGTAAATTCTTCTTTAGATTGTTATTGGACCCCTCTCCCATCAGGGAGCCTGTGTTCAATGTGGTTTGGAGGATTAAGGTTCCTAAGAAAGTTAGGTTTTTTACTTGGCAAGTCTTGCTTGGTCATGTAAACACTCTTGATAGACTTGTTAGGAGAAGAACTTTGCTTGTTGGGCCTTTTTGTTGTATCCTTTCTCGGAAGGCAGAGGAAGACTTGAATCATCTCCTTTGGGACTGCCAAGTATGCGAGGACTATATGGAGTCTTTTATTGCAGGAGTTTGATGTTAGCATTGCTGGGTAGAGAGACGTTTGTGCGACGATCGAGGAGTTCCTCCTCCATCTGCCTTTCAAAGAGAGAGACCGTTTTTTGTGGCTTGCTGGGGTGTGTGCGGTTGTTTGAGATATTTGGGGGGGAAAGGAACGATATGATGTTTAGAGGTAGGGATAGGGACCCTTCTGAGGTTTGGTCTTTGGTGAGATTTCATGTGTCCCTTTGGGCTTCAGTTTCGAAGCTGTTTTGTAACTATTCTCTAGGAAACATTTTACTTGGTTGGAACCCCCTCCTTTAGATGGGATGTTTTGGTGGGCTTGTTTTTTTTGTATGCCCCTATATTCTTTCATTTTTTCTCAATGAAAGCAATTGTTCTTATAAAAAAACAAAACAAAGTGGTAGGGATGACCTTAAGGGAAGAACAGCGTACAAACCCTGACGATGAAACTGACGCAGAAAAAGCATCTTTAGACTGATCTTACTACTTATGTTATATGCTTCCTTGGCCAATGGAACACAAATTATGTATCATGGCAATACGTACTGCTACTAAGATGAACAAACCTACTAAAAAACAAGCAAAGAGCATTAAGGAATTAGATGGGCCTGTTTTATCAATCAATTACGATAAGTTTGCTTGTAACAGTGGGGTTGACCTCCCATGTATGATCTTCATCTCATAGAATGTACAAGGTTTGGGTGTTTGAGAAAAGCACGTGCTCATGAAAAAAACCTTATTTTAAATCAGATCCCCATTTTGGTTATCTTACAACAAACAAAGCTTTAGTTTGTAGATAGGGTCACCATTAAGTCGCTTCAAAGCTATAGGCGCATCGGTTAGACTACTCTCGAAGCTACAGATGCATTGGGAGGTATTGTCATCATTTGGAATGACTCTTCTCACTTCAAGGGAGGTCATTAAAAGGTGTTTTGTCTCTTACCATTTACTTTTCCCTTGCTGACCGTTTCTTTCTCTTGTTGTCCAACATCTATAGTTCATCTTGCTCCAAGGATTTGGTTGGAACTCAAAAATTTACAATCTCTTTGTTCTGAATTTTAGCTTCATGCTGGTGATATTAATGTCTCCTGCTAGCCTTTTGAAAAGTCTTGTGGCAAGCCCTAAACGTCCGATATGAAGCATTTTAACGGATTCATAAATTTGACTGGTCTCGTTGATGTGCCCCTTCAAAATGGCCTCTAAACATGGTCTAGTCATAGGCAGTACCCCAATTTCACCCTCACTGACAGATTTTTGCTCACGAAAATTGTCCTACATAAATTTGGTTTCTCTATAGCAAAGAGGATTGCAAGACCCACTTCTAACCATTACTCCATTCTTCTTTCCGTTAGGGGTGTTCCCTTTTGTTTTGAGAATATGTGGGTTCAGTTTGATGATACCTTGCCTATGATTGAGTATTAGTGGAAGAATACCCCCCTTCAAGCCAAGGCTAGTTGAGCAATGAACTCATACAAACGCGTAAAGGTTTAAAAGAGATCCTCAAACTATGGGACAAAACTACTTTTAGGTGTGTCAAAACCCTAATGAACCATGTTTTGGCTGAAATTGTGTGATGCTCAGGAGAAGGCATTCCCACCCACCAAATTCGACTTAAAAGCCTAAAATCCCAATTTCTCTTCCGTAGTGCTAAAGAAAGTTCTTTGGGGACAAAAAATGCAATATAACTTGGCATAATGAAGGTGCTTTGAATACTCATTTCTTGCGCACTGGCGTGGCGCCGGGGGGGGGGGGGGGGGTAGAATAGCCACCGAAAGAAGGAAAAGTTCCATTCTTAAAATCATTTCACTCAAGGGTGTACACAAAAAAGGCTCCTATGTCTTTTTATCTGCCTAAGCAGCTTATCTTTCTCTAGAGAAGCCACTTGCTTGCTCGAAATCTATCTCTTCAATTGTTAACAAGGTGGGCTTTTCCTTTCAAATGACAATGGCCTTTATTAGATACCCTAGGGATGCAAGGGGCCGAGGGCAGTGCATGAAACCAAACCGCTCCCCCACCCTTTTCATTGGAACTTTATGGGTATTGCCGTGTTCCTCTATAGGAAAAGAAGACAGCTAGTGGGTGATCTTTATTTTTTACAACACTTTTGTATAGGTTAGGGAAAACAGAAGTGCGCTCCTTTGCACTACAGTAGTTAACCAAAGACCAGAAAGGGGATCGAGAGATAACTCTTTAGCACTCAGACCAATTACGATTGATTTGCTAAACATTCGACGATTTAGGATGACATTCTAAAAGAAGGAAGGGCGATAAAGAGAGGTGGAAGGAAGACAGTCTCTCATGCACTATATAAGGAGGCAACACTCTTTTAGGTGACTCGGTTGAGAATGTTTAGCAATTGGGAGACGACTGATGTTGCTTCTCTTCTTTCTTTGCTTGAGAATCACTCTTTTAGGCGTGGGAGAAGGGATGTGAGAGTTAGGAGACCCAGTCCTTTGGAGGGATTCTCATGTCAGTCCTTTTCTCAAAGTCTCGTGGACCATTCTCCCTTGGGTGACTCAGTTTTTTCGATCCTTTGGAGTATTAAGGTTTCTAGGAAAGTGAGATTCTTCACCTTGCAAGTTTTACATGGCTGTGCGAATACGATGGATCGTCTCACTAGGAAGTTTTCCTCGCTTATTGGGTCGTTTTGTTGTATCCTTTGTCGGAAGGCGCAGGAAGATCTGGATCATATTCTTTGGCGTTGCATATTTGGGAGTGTTTCATCTAGGAGTTTGGCTTTTTGTTTGCTCGCCAGAGGGGTGTTAGCGCTATGATCGAGGAGTTCCTCCTCAATCTGCTTCGTGGGGAGAAGGATTACTTTTTGTGGCTTGCTGGGGTGTGTGCGATTTTGTGAGGGGAGCGAAATAGTAGGATTTTGAGTGGAGTAGATAAGGATCCTAGTGAGGTTTGGTCTCTTGTTCGCTTCCATGTTTCTTTGTGGGCTTCGATTTCGAAGACCTTTTGTAACTATTCTATAGGCGTTATTTCGCTTAATTAGAGTTCCTTCCTGTAGGGGGAGGTGTTTTTGCGGGCGGGGTGTTTTTTGTATGCTTGTATATTTTTTCATTTTTTCTCAATGAAAGTAGTTATTCTTATAAAAAATAAGGAGGCAACACATCTTTTCCTTCTCTTAAAGAGGTAGCATGAGATTGGGAGCACCATGTAGCCTAAACCTTTATTCTAGACCCAAAATATGTCTTTTCCGCTATCACTTACGTTATAGAGCTCCAACACAAATGCCTTGGCTTTAAGACGCATGTGCCACCGTTCAATGTTGAATTCTACTGTGCAGATACTTTTTTTTTTTATTTTTGTTCTATGGAGTATTTTCTTTTCATTGGGAGGATCGCCTTCCTAATTCTAAGTTTCTTCCTTGGGTTAATAGCATAGCTCTTTATTTCCCGGGCCTCCTTCGAAGGAGAAATGCCTCAAATCGACTACTACTATAAAGACCACTTGAGTTCATGAGATTGAGGGGGTATCAAACATGGAGATGTACGAGTTGGACTGCCTGTGAAGTAAATCGTTGCACATACGGTCCAACCAATTGGGATTAGAATCAATTGATTCAGAGAATACATTCCGGCCAAGTCCCATTGATTGATCATTATAGAATTGTAGAAATGCCATAATTAAGAACAGTTTCCGGCCACGTCCTATTTTGGATCATTACAATATCGTTCAGTGTCGTATTCTGCCGTGCAAGAAAGTTTCTACATCGAACTATTTTGTTATTGTTAATGATCATCCTTGTGGGATAGCTTGGGCTATTAGAGATAGACAAGGTGATCCATTATCTCATTTCCTTATTCAACCTACTTTGTGTAACCTCCCTACTTATTATTTGTCCATCTTCAAAATACCTAACAAATGCCTCAAACCATTGAAAAACTTTACAGAAAAAACAGAGATTTTCTGTGGAAAGAAAAGGAAGATGGCTCGGGCAGACATCTTGTCAGCTGTAACAAAGTCAATGTAGGTGGTTTGGGGCTTTCTACACTGAAGAAGAGGAATAAGGCTGAAAAATATGCATTATGGAGAAGATTGATGCTATATATGTCGCCTCTTATTTGAGTACCAAAGCTGAGATACACTTGCAAAGGCCCTTGGAAGTCATCGTTTCTCCATAGTATAGTGGATGAACCAGCTGGGCAATGGGAAATTGGTTTTTTTCCATTACAATATTCTCTTAGTGTTTCATATTCTACTTTTATGGCAAAAAAGAAAAAAATTTATAAAGGACATTTTATGGGAAAGGCCAGCTCTTCAAGGTGGCGGTAACTTGTTTGGGTAGAATTTTTTGTCTCGACCTTTACCTTCTGGAGGGCTCAAAACTGGGAACACAAGAAAACACAACTATGTTCTACGATACTGCTAACCAAAATGGTTTTGCTTTTTGATGGACAAGTATACATTGTGGAAGCAAGTTATCTGCCGCAAATATGCTTTTTAAGAGTTTTTGACGTTGCTGCTCCCCAAATTGCTACCCGTTCACTAGACACTAATGCTCAAAGCTTGTGGGTACTAATATCCTATTTTGAATATCTCCCAATTCAATGGATTAGAGTCAACTACCATGGGTCAATGGTCATTAAGGGTCTATGTCAAATGATGAGGGGCTTGGTAGCCACCCACTTAAGATTTAATATTCTATGAGTTTGTTTAGCAGCCAAATGTTATAGTATGAAGTGGTCGTTCTGTGAGCATGAGCATAGTTCAGATGCGCACAAACCGACTCATACACTCACAAAAACACAAATGCATTTAGGTGGTCTCTTGCTGTACCGGGGGAAATATATGATCTATGATCTTTAATTCTCGACGGACACCCTTTGGAGAAGGGAAATATATTTCTTTGGCTCAACATTTTTTTTTATCTTTATAAAACAAAAGAAACAACGGCTTTAATTGAGACAAGATGAAAAAATTCAAGCGCAAACAACCAACCTCACAAAACCCCTAAAGAAAAGGGGATCAATAGCTGCTTTCTTTGGCTCGACTTTTGTAGGGCTCTCCTCTGGTCCCTATGGAATGAAAGGAGCACACCCATCTTTGAGGACAAGAAACCTTGTTTTGATAGTTTTGATAAAGATTTCTATTTCTAGAAGAGCACAGATGTCATTTTGGATGCTGAAGGCATGGTTGAAATGGAATTTTAGAAGAGATTTTTATGAGATCTTGAAATCAAAGTATAGGCCTAGTGTCTTACATGATCTTGTGTTAGATGATATAATATTAAATTTACCTTTATCCATATAGGCTTAAGCTTTTGAGTCAATTGGTGATTTAACATGGTATCACAGTAGGTGGTCTAGAATGTTTTATGTTCAAACCTTTACAATGTTATTTCCTCCCCAATTAATATTGAATTCTACTTTTTGGGTCATCATATTTCAAGTCCACAGGTGAGGGGAAGTGTTAGATGATATAATATTAAATTTACCTTCACTTGTAAGCTTAAATTTTTGGGTCAATCGGTTATTTAACATCTTGGAACAGGATTTGAGAAGAGCTTACAATTTGATGAAAGTTGACAGGGCATGTGCAATCATCGGTCAAGCTTAAAGCTAGAACAGCCCGATATCAATACTCTTGAGTCTCCACTGAAATCAATTAAAATCACCAGGAAAGAATTAGGGGAACTTGATTGTTTGATGGAAGGGTGCATAATGACATTTAACTAACTCTTTCTTTGAATCAATCTTTTTCTTGCACAAGTGGGAGAGAATCACCTTTGTGATTGTTTGACGGAGATTTATGCATTGAGTTCCCCTTGCCACCTATCTAGTTTAATCAATTCTTATTTGCAATGGACTATAAATGATGTTAATTTAAGATCCATCAGCCATCTTATTTTTTCTACGTGAGATTTAAGTAGAACAATACTCTATACAATCAGTGGCTCGAGAGTGAACTTGGGAATCACGATTGTGAAGATTTTGTTACTTGGTTGTAAAGATGCAAGAGGATACTGTTAGGATCCCAAGTTTAAAAACACAACATAACATACAAAGATAGTTATATTGCGATATCAAGGAAGAGATCACAATATCAATAGTCTTTTAAAAGGAGTATCTATTTCCTCAAGTCCCACAAATGAACTATGCACCAAAATGACCCCCCTCCACATGCCAACTCCTCACACGATTGCTAAATAATAAGGGATGCAGAGGACTCTAATATGGCGGTGGAGTTTCAAATTGGCAATCAATATTTGAATTCAAGATCTCGAACTCCTATCATAAGAGATGATTCTTTTTTTCCTTGGTGGTCTGAGCTGGTTGCATGTAAGTGGATGATTGATTCTCTTCATTGGGTTTCAGACCGGTTTCTTTATTTACTTTATCTTAGTCTTCCATCAGTCTTCCATCACCCTCATGGATTTGTCTTATTTTCTTGGATAAAAACATCTACACTTCATTTACTACAATGAATATTTCTTCCTCAACCAAATCCAAGTAAGATATTTTGATTATTAGTATAAATTTTAGAAACTACCACAGTTACATTGTTATGAACATATCTAAGTTGGATACATTTTAGAAGCTATATGAAAAATTAATTATTCGCTCGTATTTTTCTCCCGTGAGCGCTATAATTTATAAACAAGAAAGTTAATCCTTCGGAAAGAAAATCCAGTTACTTGGGAGGAGCATACTCATAGTTAACCTTTTATCTCTCTATCTAAATCAAACAGCCTTGACCCTTGGTATCACAATGCCATTGTACTTATAATTTTCAGTTTACATTGTTAGTGTGTACATTAATTTGATGCTATTAAGCAGGCACATGAGAAATGCTTCCAAAATCTTCATTATGTGGAACGCCATGAGGAGCACACAATTGCACATGCAGTACAGACGGCATACAAGAAAACAAAGGTATTCAACCATTTCTAATTTTCTTCTCTCTGCATCAAAAGTTTCCTCGCTCTCTTATCATGGATTGTTGAGGGGTCCTGCCCCCGCCTGCACCTTGAAAACATCCAGTGGACGAGTAAGATGGGTTGCACCCCAACAACATATACTGGCTGCTGGACAACAACCATCACTTGTTTTAGTTTTGGACAATCCATATCCAGTCGGTCCAACCATAAAAACTTTTTGCACATCTTTCATTTTATAGAAACCTGTGGCTCCTTTCTTAAATCTCCATGTTTTTGTTTTCTGTTAAGGTATATCTTTGGCCAGCATCAACTGCCACGGGCATGACAGCAGGGAAAACTGTTCAAACTGTTTTGAATCTGGCTGGTTTCAAAAATGTCAAATCTAAGGTAATTTATTCCTGTCCTTCATTGTGGAGGTTAACAGAAAATGTATCTTCTCTTCAATCCTCCATTGCCTCTAACTTGAGTTCAAATAACAGGTTGTTGGCTCAAGAAACCCCCTCAACACTCTGAGGGCTCTCTTCAAAGCTCTGAATGCAGTAAGTAGCCATTGAATTAATATTGTTAATATATCTTCCAGTTCCACAAAGAACATTCTAGTTACATTTTTTTTTTTTATTACATGTATTTTCCAGATCGAGACTCCGAAGGATATTCAAGAGAAGTTTGGGCGGACTGTTGTCGAGAAGTACTTGCTATAATAGGAAGTTTTCTTTTTCCTTCTTTCCCATACTTTCTCAAGTTGAGTCTTTTTTTCTCCCCTTTCCTTTTTTTTTTTCCAACTCGAAAGGTGCTGATTCTCAAGTAGATGTACAAAAAGGAATTTTGATATTTAAGAAATCATGGTTGTAACTTCTGTTAAAGTTTTGATCATCTCCCTTTTAAAACTCAAGGGCATATCATTTTACAATGAACCTGTAGGACAGATGCTGTTCAAGTAAGATGGTCAGTCTCTTTTTACATCAATAATCAAGACAACATCATTTTCAGCACTCCTTCTGATTCTATCCACCTTTTTTTATGAGTATGTAACATTGCATTGTGGATAGGCACTCTAGTTGAACCTTTTTAATCAATTGTTGTAGATCACTTTCAGTAGAGGCCCTTTTGGATTCCTTGTTTTGTTTTGTTTTTTTTTTAATTCAGCATAGTGAGTCTATTTTTATTTAGTTTTTAATATTCAATCATATCAACTTTTTGGTTTTAATAATCCAGGAACCGTAAACTTGTATTAATACAGAAATTAGTACTTCATTAACTTCAATAAATTATGTATAATTTTTTTTTTTTTTGTTTTTTTTGTTTTTTTTTTTTTTTGCATTAGGTTCTTGAATTCTTGTAGTTTCATAGCGAAAAGGGAAAGAGGTAGATTAAGAAAAAGAGAGAAGATTGAATGAATTATGTTGAAGTTGAACTGGACCTTGCTTTCGTAGAGGGAATGAAAGGATATACTGCCGTGCAATAAAAAAACTAGCTTAAAAAGTGAAGTGTTGTATTTGGTAACCATTTGAATTTTTAAAATTAAGCTTATAAACGTTCAAGTTTCTATGTTTTGTTATCTATTTTCTACTAATGTTTAAAACATTGAGAAGCTAAAATTTGAAAATTTGAAAATTAGTTTTCAAAATTAGTTTTTATTTTTTTTAATTTGAATAGGAATTCAAGTATATCTTTAACAAAGATGAAAATCATAATTAAAAAGTTGGTCTTATAAAAAAAAAAAATTGAAAAATTGGGATGAAAGTGAAACAAGCATAAATTTCAAAAAAAGAAAAAGAAAAACCAAATCGTTACCTAATGTTCTATCCTAACTTAAAAGCTCAATTATACAAAATATTCCTAAGCTTTGTACTGTGTGTTAAAAATACCTTTGAACTTTCAAAAGTTTTTAAAATATCTTTAAACTTCTAAGATAAGTTCAAAAATACCCTTACCATTAGTTTGGATGGAAATCGTTAGTGTTCTGAGTAAAAAATACTTGTAAACTTTTTTTTAAAAAATACCCTTATTATTTTTTGAACAAAAATTGTTATCTATTTTTTACTTTAAAATATTGAAAAATTGAAAAAGTAGTTTTCAAAATTTGTTTTTGTTCTTGAAAATTTAATTAGGAATTTAAATGTTTCTATAACAAAGATGAAAATCATAATAAAAAATTAGTTTTATCTAAAAAAAATAATTGAAAAATTGAGATGAGAATGAAACAAGCATAAATTTCAAAAACAAATAACAAAAAATGAATCAATACCAAATCTTCTATCCTCACTTAAATAAGTGAGCATGACAAAAATTTTGGTGTGGTTAAAAGTGAAAACCAGTTTTTCATGACCTGTTTGGAGGTGGTTTATAAGTGTTTTTAGACAGTCAATAGCATTTTACATTTACAGTGCTTTGTGAGGACGTCAGTGTAAAATACTTTTGGCTAAAGTAATTGTTAGGAAAGCACTAAAAATCACTTTATGAATGTAAAATCAAACATCTAATATGAGCTTTTAACTTAACTATAATTAACAAATATTTACTTACTTAAAGTTAGGTTCAAATTCACATAGTCTACCTAAAAAAAAAAAACATGAGTGATATTCAACAATTTTTACTAAAATGCTTGTAATTAGAGTAGATTTGCTAAAATTATTCATTTAAAAGAATTTTCAAACATACGTAGGTAAAAGTCATCACCCCATGATTAAGGTGTAAGCGAGTTTATTCAAGCTGAGTTTTGGCAAAAATTGAAAACATATTAGTTTCAAGGTTTATTTTTTAAAAAAAAATAAAAATCAAATTTTAAATAAATAAATAAATTAGTCCTCATCTCAACAAAGAATAACCAAAATCAAATTGATTTGATCGAAGTCAATATTGTTATAAGTAGATTTGGACTAGAAGGCATAATTGACTTTACTCGAGCTTGTAGACTATCGGATGAAGAAAATTTTCAAACTAGAGCCAAAAATCACACTCCAAGTCCCAATTAGACATAGGGAAGAAGAGAGTTTGGGCTAAGCCCAAACTGAATGGGACATGCATAATGCATGCCTCGACCCATTTTGGCTTGGGGAAAAGGAGGATTTGGGTCAAAGACCCAAACTGACCTGCTTAGTCTCAGCCCCATTTGATGAGCTAGGCATGCCCTTGCCTATTTAATTCAAGATTAGCCTTACTACAACCAAAAACTTCTTAATTGGCTTAGGTATCGAAGGCATTGAGGCAAGTACTACATCGGTGATTAGATTCTTCCTCTCTTTTGTAGGTCACATCTTCCCATAATTATAAATTCACTGTTGAATTACATGAAAGTTAGGTGAGATTATTCTTAACTAAATTTTAGCATCAACAAACATAATCCATTCCAATAAACCAGCTGATAAATATAACCTAAAATCAAATGTGAGGTGATGATGATGTGTAAAGGGAAAAAGTAGATAGAGGAATTTGATCTTAGTGGTTGTCCACTTCCTTTTGAACTTTATTGATATGTTGGTGTAGTAGTAGAGAGTATTCAAATAATTACTTTGCTTTAACTTTATGGTGTTTGTGGGTTACATGAGTTTGGAATAAGAGGCAGCTGTGTTCCACACTTCAATTCAACTTTGAAATGGAATCTACAATGATTTTGTATTACTCTTATGCTCATCTCTTTAAATCTCACTTAGATTCCTTCTTCTTTTGCCATTCCCTAAAGCTTTTTTTTTTTTCATCAACTTGTTTGTTCTTACATTTTTCTAATTCCCATTTAAGTTGTTTTGTAATGTTTATATTGAAAATCAAACTTTTAAAGAGAGAAATCTTGGGAGTCACAGAAATGCTCAAAGGATTTTGTTGCTGTATTTTTCTATATTCAGTAAAAGAGGAGTACATCCCTTTTATACCGAGTATAATACCCAAAAGCTAGGGTTTGCATATTTACATAAAAATAATAAATGGAAAAATAAATTACACTTGTCAATTAATGAGACGTTGTCACCATGTGATTCTGTTGAGAATTTGTTGAGATATTTTTAGACAGAATGTCTTCTTTACCCTTGCTATTTGAATCATATACTATATTACTTCTTATATCCCCGCAAACTGGACGGGAGTTCAACGATGCTCAGTTTGGACCGTACCAAGTGAAATTGAGAATGACTTAGGGGCTTGGTCAATCAGTCAGCAGTTTGATCTGCTGAAGGAACATACCGAACAGAAAGTTGGCCACGAAGAATTTAATCTTGAATGAAATGAATGTCAATTTCGATATGCTTCGTTCTGGCATGAAACACGAGATTTGAAGCAAGAGCCCCTGCAATCATATTGTCAAACCATAGAATGGGGGGTGTTCGCATAGAAAAACCAATTTTTTTTAGCAATTGTCGAATCCACATAATCCCAGCTATTGCATGAGCCAAAGCACGGTACTCGGATTCAGTGCTAGATTGGGCAACAACATGTTGCTTTTTGGAGGACCAAGACATAAGAGTGTTCCCAACATAAACACAATAAGTGGCAACCAAGTAGCGATCATCAACGTTTGACGCCCAATCAGCATCAGAGTAAGCTGTGATGGATGGAGTATCACACGGTTGTATAAGTAGACCATGGTGTCGAGTTCCTGCTAGATAACGAAGAACTCGCTTGACAGCACTCCAATGCTCATTTGCCGGTTGCTTAAGGAATTGGCTCAAGTGATTTACTATATAGGCTATATCAGGACGAGTGTGTACCAAATATTGTAAGGCACCGATTGTACTGTGGTAGATGAACGGATCCTGTAAGACTTTGTCACTGTGTAAAGAGAGATGTCTACCGACAACACTTGGTGACGGAGTGGGCTTAAGATCAACCATGTTTAGCCGAAGCAGCAAGTCATCAATATATTTAGTTTGAGTGAGCAGCAGACTAGAGGATATACGATGTACTTGAATGCCTAAAAAATAACTTAAGGCACCAAGATCTTTAAGAGCAAAGGAACCATCTAAGACATTAACTAAAAAGTTTATCATGGGGATGCTATTTCCAGTCAGAACCACATCATCAACATATACAAGCAGTAGTAGAAGAACAGTACCTTGTCTGTAGATGAACAAAGAGGAATTTGACTTACTGTTGACAAACACCCATTTGAGTAGAACAACCTTTAGAGTTAGATTCCAAGCTCGTGGTGCTTGCTTAAGCCCATAAATTGCCTTGTTCAACTTGCAAACATGAGTGGGAAACTCGACATCTGTATAGCTCGGTGGCTGTGCCATGAAAACACCAGCATCCAACTCGCCATTAAGAAATGCATTATTAAAGTCGAGTTGACGTAACAACCAGCCATTCGAAATTGCTAGAGATAGAATGATCCGGATAGTTGACGGCTTTACAACTGGACTGAAAGTTCCATAAAAGTCAACACAGGAAGTCTTGTGACAATCAATTGAACCATCTGAGTGTTGTTTAATTCGAAAAACCCACTTGCAGTCAACAATGTTCATAGATTTTTAGGAGGAAGAAGATCCCATGTGCGATTGGCCCGAAGAGCAGCAATTTCACAATCCATGGCATTTTTCCAAATAGTGGTGGCGAGGGCAGTGGAGACAGGGGTAGGCTCGGTCAAACTCCAATTAGTGAGAACCTGAGAGGCAAATATTTTGAGTTTGAAGATACCGGCCTTGTCGCGTGTTATCATTGGATGACTGGGCAAGATTGGAGCTGTTGAAGGCAAGGAATCAGAATCGGAAGGTAAGGCTGGACTGGTCTGAATGTTTTTTTTTCAAGGGAGAAGGGTTTTGAGGAGCCGACGTGGGAGAGGATGGTGTTGGGTCAGTGATTTGTGTGTTTGACAGGTTTTGGATGGGGCTGCTAGTGGCGACACGTGCTATTGGGCTGGTTGAAGAGATGAGTTGGTTAATTTATGGAGATAAGGATGCTCATATTGGGTTGCTGGCCTGGATTGAATGAATCGGGCTATGAAAGTAAGTTGGGCTAGATATTGGGATGTTGGATTCAATTGGCTGACTAAAAGATTGATTGAGAACAATTGTAGGTGTAGTGAGTCTTGGGTTGGGCTCAGAAAATAAGTTGGGTTGCAAATAATTTAGTGGGCCTATGTTGGAAGCATTTTCCAGATTGGATGGTTTGCCTGAGAAATCAAAGCCAGTTTTGTAGAGAAAATCAATTTCATTGAAGATAACATGCCTGGAGAAAAATATCATGCCACTCAAATTTAGGCATTTAAAGCCTTTATGAGCTGGACTTGGACCAATATAAACACACTTGTTAGTATGAAAATCAAATTTATGTGAATTATATGGTCTTAAATATGAATAGCATGCACAACCAAAAACCTTCAAATTAGAGATATCAACCTTCTTTTTAAATAGAACCTCAAACGGTATTTTTCCACTGATCACCTTAGATGGGAGATTATTAATGAGAATTGATGTAGTAAGAAAAGTCTCCCACCATAATCTCAAGGGCATGGATGCCTGAGCAAGCAAGGTTAATCCAGTTTCAACAATCTGACGATGTTTTCTTTCAGCTCTCCCATTTTGCGCTGAAGTATATGGGCATGACAACCTTAACTGAATTCCCTCCTGATTGCACATTTGATGGATTATTTTATATTCTCCACCATTATCAGACTACAAGATTTTGATGTGAGCTCTAAGCTGAGTTTTGATTAAATGTAGAAAGTGAGTAAAAGCAGCAGTGACATCACTCTTTAGTCGTAATGGATAAACCCAGACAAACCGACTGAAATCATCAAGAAAATGGGCATAATAACGAAAACCATCCAATGATAGCACTGGAGCTGGCCCCCACAAATCAGTGTGAATTAATTCAAATGGTTGAGCTGCTCTAGAATTTGACAAAGGAAACGGTAGGGCATGTCATTTACCAAGTTTACATGCTTTACAAAAGGCAAAAATTTCATTTAATGTTACTGGCAGATTACACTTCTTAACTAAAAGTTTAAAAACACCAGGAGATGAGGAGATGGGTGCCCAAGGCATCTGTGCCAAATTTTTTTGGACACTACCATATTAGCGCTACTATTAACACTTGGTAATTTGTAAGCTGAACATACAATAAAATTATTTGCGACTTCAAGCTTTTATCAGCAACACTTGAAGCACTGCCAGTAACAAGGCCTCTTGTATTCAGCTTGTGGAGCCCATCTTAAGATCCCCCTTCAACATTATTCTGCCCGTACCAATATCCTTCACAAGGCAACTATCAGCATGAAACTCAACTATAACATCATTTTCTTTGGCTAACTTAGATACACTGACTAAGTTCTTTGCTATTTCATGAACACAGAGAATATTTTCAAGAACAAGATAGCCATTATTAGTTTTTAAGCATGCTTTACCAACGTGAGAAATATTTAACGCATTTCCATTTCCTACAACAACTTGTTCCTTACTTCCATAATCAGATGCCTGAGACATATTGTTGTAATCTCCGGTCACATGGTTGGTAGCCCCACTGCCATATACCAATTTGGATCAACTACTATTTGTGGATGTGCAACAGGATTTGAATTTGGAGTGAAAGCAAAGGGCATATTCTAAGTAGCAAAAGCAAACGGAGGAGTGTTCTGATTTATAGCAATTTGTTGCATTTGATTGCCTCCCTTTGCTTGGCTTGATGGACTTGCAAATTCCTTATCATAGCGATGGTAGCAAACATCAGCAGTATGGTCATATTTGTCGTAAACTTGGCACCGGTCAATTTCTTCCACTATTATTCCAGCAGCCTCTGCCACGACTTTTGCCACCACCTCCTCGTTGATTGTTTTGGTTATTGCTGGGTTGCTGCTTACTGCCTTGACTATTGTTTCCTCGTTGGCCATTGCCATTAGAATTCTTTTGAACTGTATTACTTGCTACATTCACAGAGGGAGAGTTGTTAAATGAAACAGAGTTTTTCTGTGAGGTTTGATAGTCTAACCTTTTTTCGAACACAAGAAGCTCATTGTGCAGATCAGACCATGAAATATTAGGTCTGCCTTGGATAGTGGTGACTACTGGATTGAATTCCTCATCTAGTCCCAAAAGTATTTGGGATATTAATGTTCTCTGGACTCCCTGCTTGCCCAAGATTGTCAACATACACCTTCATTATCCAAGATTGTCAACATACACCTTCATTATCCTCAAATATTCAGCCATTTTAGGTTACCCTTTTCGGGTTTGTTGAAACACTTGACGGAGAAAATCTTCTTCCGCCCTAGAATGCACACCGAATAGCTCTTGTATTGCTGCCCATAACTCTCTTGAGCTATCATATCCCATAACTTGCATTGCAACCTCTGAGCTCATGGAATTGCACAGTCATCCAAGCAACAATTGCTCAGTAGCAATCCATGATTCATAAAGTGGGTTTACCTTTTGGAAGGAGGATGAACTTGATGCTGGAGTCGTGTTGATTTAGGCTATTTCCGACGCCATTGCAGAGGAGAATCCTTCAGTCACAGCTCCTGTGACCATCTATGAAGCTGCTGCCGATTGATTTGTGGGCGAGTTAAGATACTTCGGTGGACAGACGCTTTCATCGGTGAGATAAGTTTCCAGTCGATAGCTCCTTAGAATGGGTAAGGTCAAGTTCCTCCACAGCAGATAGTTGTTACGTTCCAGCTTTATTGAGGTCACTTGGTTAAGCAGCTGGTAGGACTGCTAAAGTTGGGTAGAGATTGACTCATAGCTGACGGTGCAGTAGACGAGGCAAAGGCCATTGATGCCTCTGATACCAAATCAAACTTTTAAAGAGAGAAATCTTGGGAGTCACAGAAATGCTCAAAGAATTTTGCTGTTGTATTTTTCTATATTCAGTAAAGGAGAAATACATCCCTTTTATACAGAGTGTAATACCCAAAAGCTAGGGTTTTCATATTTACATAAAAATAATAAATGGAAAAATAAATTACACTTGTCAATTAATGAAACGTTGTCACCATGTGATTCTGTTGAGAATTTGTCGAGATATTTTTAGACAGAATGTCTTCTTTACCCTTACTATTTAAATTATATACTGGATTACTTCTTATATTCAACACTCAACAAATACAATCTTAATCAGACTCAAAATGGGTTGTTTTAGTTATGATTTCAACAAATTTATGGATATGAATTTTTCTGAATTTGTGCAAACTATGTTTTTGTTATTGTACAAAGAAATGGTTATAAAAACTTAGATTTTGTGCATCTAATATTTAGTTTGTAAATAGAAGTTTCTAGGTAATAGAAAGTTTGGATTTCATTAATCTGAGTGACTTGTGTTTTTTAATAGTTTATATTTTCCAACTTATTTTCTCTATTTTTAAAGGTTAGATTGGTATCTATATCTGTCCTTTAATTAGAAAGTTCAGATTTTTTTATTAAAATTATATAAAGTTCGGATGATATATATTGAATGTGATTAGATTTTTTTTATATCCATGACTGTCCGGGCTAGCTTATACTCACTTCGACTAATCTTACCAGACAACTCGTCTGACCTTATAATATTTGGGTGTAAAAAAAACCCATAGGATAATAAATCCTAATAAATTTTGCAAGATGAATTTTTGGTCTTTCTTTTTATGCATATCTAACTATTAAATTTTGAATGTATTTACTATTTTCTCTTTAAAAAGTTAATTTTTGGTTTTTTTTTATGCATATCTAACTAATAAATTTTGAATGTGTTTACTATTTTCCCTTAAAAAAGTTAGTACTATATTTTAAATAATGTAACAAGAAGAATAAATTTCATACTTTTCAAAATGACCGAGAGAATAATTTAAAATGTCAGTGTAATGTCCTTGAGATATAATTTAAAATTTACCAAACTTTTGAATACATTCAAGCATCTTCCTCTTGTGATTCATTGCTTAAACGACCTTCTTTCGTTGTTTGTTTAATATTTAGTAAGTTTAGTTTTTGAGTTTTTGATTATTTGTGCAATCGTTCCTTCCTTTTTTTCATTGTTATCTTGTTTTGCGGGTCAATTATTGTGTCGATATCGATACTTTGTTTAGATTTGATATTGATATTGATATTCATGATTATCATCGGTATTGACATCGATTATTATCACGACTACATAATAAAAAAAACACAAAGTGTATCAATATCACTAATATTTACATCAGTATCGATATTTGTAATCAGTACAAATACAAATATATAATCATTTATATACGGATACGAATATCAATTTTAAATACAACTAAAACCATTTGGGCAGTAATTCATTAGAATGGATGACGTGTGAGTGGGGGACAAAATTTGGAAAATACTCAAAGATTCACATAAAAAGAGGAATGAGTCCCACATAATTATTAATGGTAATCATATATAGTCACCCTCTCATTTAGAATGTGATTATGAATTAGGATTACTATTTTTATCATGGGCCAACATTCATTACAATTACAAAATGTTGGTAAACACTAATGTTGATGCCAAATTTTGACCAAGAGAAAGGACAACAACGATAAATTTATAATTTAGGTAAGACAGGACCTTCAAAACAAAGAAGTTTTATGATCTAGATCCCAGATCAAGATTAAGATCTATTTCCCTTCAAGATAACTCACATAGAGTTATAATTATATATTTATAGAGAGAATGAGAATGAGTTTATCTTTTACTTTTAGGATTGGATTAGATGAATTTTTCCTTATCGTAGATAGGAATAGATCTGATTGGATAAATGATTTGCTGA
The DNA here is from genome assembly GCA_002890555.2 of Lagenaria siceraria. Classification (NCBI taxonomy): domain Eukaryota; kingdom Viridiplantae; phylum Streptophyta; class Magnoliopsida; order Cucurbitales; family Cucurbitaceae; genus Lagenaria; species Lagenaria siceraria. Next base: position 3,359,479 of record CM016491.1, on the reverse strand, counting down.
CACTTAGACCAATTTGAACCAAATTCACTTTATCGTGTATTTATCTTCTCTTATTTTTCCTTGATTTTTTGTCTACATGGCCAGGTCCAAATTCATCAACAACAAACAATAATTATAATTAATTGGGCCCTAATTTTTATATTATCATTGATTCATTGTGTTTACAAGTGTGTAAAAGTGACTTTAGTAATTAATATTTCTTTTACGTGTAAACAAACTTTAATATAAAATTAAATCTTTATTAGACATTTTAATGATCAAGATGTAACAGGATGCTTGTATTAAATCATCTTCGATTGCATCTTATGATTTAACTTTTTTTTTTCTAAATAACCAAAATAAAAATGTTAATCAAACAATTTTAAATTCCATACTACATTTACAATTATTAATATTTTTAGTTGAAGAACATTTGAGAGCATCCATACCGATGAATTATGATGACAGTCAAAACTACTGTAAAATTGAGGAGCAAAACGAGGTACGAACATAAACATTGAAAAAATTAATATTTAAAAATAAACACATATAGAAATATAAGAAATTAGAAAATTAGAAAATTTTTAAAATCTCTCTTTTGATTCTCACCGGTGGTCATTACTAAAATCCACAAAATGTCATTATCTATAGGCAATTTGACAACTATGATGTGGCATTACCTTGACGCTAAAGTGTAATCTTAAGACATATGGACAACCATGAGACAATGAAAGTCGAGACACTTATTTTTTAAAGACACTAAGCATGAACATCTATTTTGCAATAATATTTATAATAATAACATTTTGTTCCTATAAAATTAATTCCCTCTCCATTTAAATTTCAAATTTTTAACTCCTAATATTCATTACTATCACCAATAACAAGATTAAATAACATTCATCTTTTTTTATGTAAAAAATAAATAAATAAATAATATGTGACAATTAACTTTACTTCATGCGCATTCTCAATTATGTTATAATAAGGTTGTCATATTCACTAACAATATCGTTTATTAATTTAATTAATGGTCTAAATCGAGAGTATAGTTAGGACTTGGGTGTGCTTTAACGATAAGGACTTTTGCAATAAAATATTTTATGATTTCAAACTTTTCAATTTAATCATTAATTTAGATTTAATTTCAATTTCATCTCTCTCATTTTAAATATTTTAATTTAATTTCGAAAATTTGGAAAAATCTAATAAAAAGAAATAAATCAAAATATGTGGACTTTGGAGTATAGGAAAAGGATGAGAGATCATTTGTAAGATTTTACCAAATCATCATTTTAGTTTATTTTTAGGAAAATTAATAGAAACAAAAAAAATATTAAACTATTTATAAATATAGAAAATTTTTACTATCTATCAGTGATAGATCGCAATAGAAATCTATCACTTTCTAGCGCTCAAGCAAATAAATTCTATCGCTTGAGCGATAGGAAGCGATAGAATTCTATCGCAGTCTATCACTAATAGATTGTAAAATTTTTATATATTGATAAATAGTTTGATTTATTTTTCTATATTTGGAAACATCCCTTATTTTTAAAGGTTTTCAATCCTAAGTTCTTAAAATCTCAATTTTATTCTAATAATTTTGTTTTTAAAAATCTAACGTGCAATAAATTTATTAATCTTTTTTAAAAAATATATTATAAATTTATACAATCTTAAATTTATAAGGAGCAATTAAACATTTTTAAACCATTGCATTAAAATTTTATTAACACATCAACATTTTTATGAGTATTACATTGACATGAAGGGTGAATCAACATTTTCATTATATTTTTTAAAAAAATTCATAAAAGAAGAAAAAAAATAAGTAATAATTGTCGGTTAATATGAATATAATATAAATAATAAATATTTTAACTTGTTAAAAAAGTTGAGAATATTTTTGAGTTTTTTGTTTCTAATCTTTTTTAGAAATATCCACAGCAATATGTTATTGCTATTTTCATTTCTATTTTCTCATTATTTCAACATTTTTCGTAAAAATTGAGACCTCAACATTTTTTAATGACATTTTAAACATACTCTTAATCATAGTATTAAATTTTCGTCGACATGTCGATATTTCAATCAATATTTTTACGTTTCCATGGGTTCAACACCATAAAAAGTAAATCGATATTTCTATTATATTATAAAAAAATTCATAAGATATAAAAAATAAGTAATAAAATGTCACTAATATAAATATATTATAATAGACATGTAAACTGGTTTAAAAATCATAAAAAGTTTATTCATTAATTTAAATTTATTTTTTTGTTTTTTGTTTTCATAAATTTTTAAAAAATATTTATTAATATCGACATTTTCATATATATATTTACGTAAAATTAAGACTTCAATCCTTCATAACGCATTAAAAAAGTTAATTTGACCATACTCGTAATATATTCATTATTTTATTTCATTCGAAAGGTCATTTTCTTTCTTTTTATTTTTTATTTTATTTTCACCGCTGGCCTGTCTTGGCCATTACTCAGTACTTTGCAGGCTTTTTTTATTTGTAATAAAAGTATTTAAAAAGAGATTTTTTTTTAAATCCATTTATTTTTTTTAGGCAAAAAAAAAAATCCATTTATTTAAATTGGCTTACTCCACAAGTAAAGGGACACCAAAAAGGGGAAGGAAAAAAAAAGAAAAAAAGAAAAGAAAATTACAGTAAGAACCACCACGTGTCTATACAAACAACGGCATCATCAGCTTCCTAAAAAGCAAGATGAAATGACACTTAAAATCGCCACCACCGCCGCGGCCGCCACCGCCTCCGTCTTCACCGTCGCAACAAGTTTCTGTCTCTGAAAATTTTGCCTCCATTTTCTTCAACTTTCGCATCCAATCGTTTTTTTCTTACTCTCTATGATGGCCGCATCGAAAGTCGATAACCCGATCCGGAAAGTTCTTGGATTGGGTTACTGGGTTCAGGGTTTCCGTTGCTTTCCATGGATGGCGGTTAACTTCTTCCTCAAGGACGGCCTCAATGTGGACCCCTCTACTCTTCAGCTTCTTCAAAATTCGGCCAATCTTCCCATGGTCGCCAAGCCTCTCTACGGGATTCTCTCTGATGCCGTTTATATTTCCGGCCAACATCGCATCCCTTACATCGCCATTGGAGGTGAATTCCTTTGAATTGTTTAAATCTCTGTTTCGGTTATTGGAAGCGTTTTTTTTTTTTTTCTTCAATCACTTTTACCGGTTGTGGCCTTTTGTTCTGTGTCTGAATTCGATTGTGTTAGTATTAGGTTTCTTTGTTGTTCTGAAAAATCTGGAATATGTTTATGGAACAAGTTGAATTCTCGTGTTGCTTTTGAAATCAATTTCGGATCACGCCTTGAATTGTTTAGAATTTTGATGAAAGAACTCTGCAGTGGTGACTTACAAGTCCTGAGTTCACTCCTCAATTACTTTAGCTCCCTTCATAACCATTTGTTTTTTTTTTTTTTTTTTTTTTGGGGGGGGAATTAAGCCTATAAACACTATTCTCACTGACTGATTTCTTTGATATGTAGTCTACATTTTGGTCTTGTTTTTAAAATCCAAGTCAAGTTATGAAAATTAAAACTAAAAGTAGTTTTTGTTTTTAGATCTTGGTTTAGAATCCAAATCTTTACTTAGGAAATATGTAAACCATGATTATGAAATGGTGAGAAAAGAAGAACAATTTTCAAAAACCAAAAACAAAAAAACTAAGGACATGTTTAGTAATCATTTGGTTTTTGATTTTTAGTTTTAGAAAATTAAGTCTATAAACACCCTTCCACCTCTAAATTTCTTGTTTTTTTTATCTATTTTTCATCAATGTTTTCAAAAACAAAGTCAAGTTTTGAAAACTAAACAAAATAGTTTTTAAAAACTATTTGTTTTTGGAATTTGGCTAAAAATTCAACTTTTTTATTTAAGAAAGAGAGGAAATAGACTTAATTTTAAAAAACCAAATGGTTATCAAACGAGGGCTAAATAGTCATCAAACGGAGCCTTAATTTTCTATCATTGTTCTGAAATAATGCTATATGGTAGATTATATTCAAATGAATAGATGGTATCCTATAATGACATGTTACATTCTTTGACGATTATACATAGTTGTTAGTTGTGAATCAATTCTTATTCTAGGCATGGAAACTCTTGTCAGGGTGTGATGTGCAAACGATGCCAACCTTGTTTATTCCAGTAATTTTAGAAATGTATGCTTTCAATCAGCCGGTTATCAAACCTGAATAGATCTAACAACAGATTTGCATTACTATCTAGAGAAGTAATATGCTTAAAGTGAGTGTGGGAGTCTTTAACAAAAAGAAGGGGGCAAAAAAAAAAAAGTTAAAGTATGGGAGTGCTTGTAAATTTATTACTTCGAGCACAAGAGTAAAATGTTCTTGATAACCAATTAACCAAGTATTTCTTCGTCAAGCATTTAGGCCTAAAGCATTTTGCATTTGTTTTCAGTACCTTAAGATAGTTTTGACCTTTTTCAAAGCATTTTATGCTAATATCAAACATCATGATTTTTGTGAGGGAGATGCCTTCTGGCATAGCATAAAACAATATTTTTAGATAAATGCTACCCTTTTTGGGTAAGCAAGGTCAGCAACAGAGAGGTGGACAGAAGGCAGCTTTCTTCCAGTATCTTTAAAAGTAGCTTATAAGAACTGTCAACTGAAGTGATTTTTGTTATACATGATTACTTTTTGTTAACCATAGATTTCCCACGATTAGGCATGATATAGATCTGCACTTCACTGCTGATTGTACGAGTTTTTGGAGAAATGAGTTGGTATTACCACTGATACGTATTGAATTGGTACATGTTTAGTAATTAAAAGATGATAGGACTGCTCTTAAGGCATTAACTTATGTGCTGGAGTCTTAGGAAGCTTGGTGCCAAGCATTTTTCGTGAGTTATAAATGTGAATTGGTCAAGTTGTTTATTAATTTGTTTGATTTTTTAGGTCCCGTTTGATGACCATTTGGGTTTTGGTTTTTGGTTTTTGAAAATTCTGCTTGTTTCTTACCAAATCTTTATATCCTAGTTTTCATGTTTCTTTTAGTAAACATTTTGATTCTTAGTTAAATTTCCAATACAAAAACTACTTTTCTAAATTTTCAAAACTTGATTCGAATTTTGAAACGACGTAGATAATAAAACAAAGAAAAACCAATGGTGGAAGTAGTATTTACACGCTTAATTTTCAATGACAAAAACTAAGAACCAAATGGTTATCAAATGACTTTAATTTGTATGATATTTTACGTGAAACTCCTGCATTGTATTGTCAATTTTGAAAAATTATTTATTCCTCTTATGCTTTTATGTTGATGCAGCTTTCTTACAAGCAGTGTCATGGATACCCGTAGCACTTATGTCACCATCTAGGATTTCAGTTTTCACCATCAGTGTATATCTTCTCCTTAGCAACCTTGGTGCTTCAATAGCCGAGGTTGCTAACGATGCCATCGTTGCGGAGGCAGGAAAACAGCCCACTTCTTCCAAAAATTCTCAAGGATCTTCCTCGGGTGAGCTCCAAGCATTTGTTTGGGTTGCATCTTCTGCTGGTGGGATTCTTGGAAACCTTCTCGGAGGCATTGCTATTGATCGGTTCTCACCCCAAGAAATGTTCCTGTTTTTTGGTCTTCTCCTTTTGCTTCAATTCTTCTTAACCATCATTGTTCGTGAACGCTCTCTTAATCTCCCTCGGAGCTCCACGAATGCTGGTATCAACAAACAACTCTCAGAACTTTCAGCCGTGCTAAAAAGACCCGAAATTGCTTATTCCATAATATGGTTTGCTGCATCTTACAGCATAATACCTGCATTGACTGGCACCATGTTTTTTTATCAGACAGAGCATTTGAAAATTGAGTCATCTGTTTTGGGCATTTCTAAAGTTTTGGGCCAAGCAGCCCTGCTGTTATGGGGCGTAATTTACAATCGTCATCTCAAGTCGGTCCCATCTAGGAAACTTATTTCAAGTATTCAGGTTTTGATGGCTGTGTTTATGATTTCGGACGTGCTGTTCGTGAAGGGAGTCTATCGAGAAATGGGCATGCCAGACTTCATATATGTTGTTTTATTCTCTGGACTTTCAGAGGTTCTGTTATTCTTCAAGATGTTGCCATTCAGTGTTCTGATAGCTCAGCTTTGTCCACCAGGATGTGAGGGCTCTCTCATGGCTTTCGTAATGTCAGCCATCGCCCTCGCGTTCATAGTGAGCGGATGTCTCGGTGTAGCGCTTGCTTCTTATGTTGGCGTCACAGCAAATGAATTTTCTGGGCTTGCTCATGGTTTAATAATACAAGCAGTCTGCACTCTTGTGCCATTGTCTTGTTCATGGTGCATCCCTGATGATATCAAAGCCAAAGGCAGAAGAAAAGAATCCAAAAAACAGAAGTAGCACAGTGGAAGAATGGTTAGCATGGTCAGTGAGTTCAAATATAAAAATATATATATTCCGTTACATATTTATATCTTGTTTGGTAACGATTTTTTTTTTTTTTTAATTTTTAATTTTTGAAATTAAGCTCATAAACGTTTTTCCAAATGTAAGTCAAAATGTAAGTCAAGTTTTGAGGTGGGGAAAATGTTTTTGGAACTAGTTTGTTTTAGTTTGTAAAGATTTGTATTATTTTGAAATCAATTTTGGAGGGTTAATAGAAAATAAAGAAAAATGGTAATAAATGAGCTTAATTTTTTAGGATTAAAAACAAACACAGAAACAAAATTATTAAAACAAAAAAAAATTATCAAATGGGGTATTAATATTCAGATTTTGAAATTACTTCGGTGATCCTACGATTTTGATTGTATGAAATGAGTTGGTGATCTTATGATTTTTCAAAATGAGCTGTAATTTATTACGAACCTCTCAAGTACTTTATATATATATATGTGTGTGGTGTTTATATATATGTGTGTGGTGTCAAAATAAACTGTCCTTTTATTATTTTTTATTTTGATAGAATAAACTTTAGGGCTGTTTTTAAATATAGAAAAATAGACAAACTATTTGTAATTATAGAAAAATTTTACTGTCTATCAGCGATAGACCGTGATGGAATTCTATCGCAGTTTATCGTTGATAGACAGTGAAATTTTTTTATATTTGTTAATAGTTTGATTTTTTAAAGTAATTTTCTTAAACTTTATTCACAAATCAAGGAAAATTTAAATAATGTATTATTATTATTAGGAAAATTTTTAAAAATAGAAAAATAAGTGAAACTATTTACATAAAATAGCAAAAAAATTTTATAGTTGTGATAGACACTAATAAAAGTCTATAAGGGTCTATTATTAGTAATAGAAATGATAGAAGTTTATCACAAATAGAAATCTATCAGTGTTTTTTTTTTGTTATTTTTTTTGTAAATAGTTTGACATTTTTTCTATCTGTAAATTTTTTTTTTTTTTATTATTATTAATTATTTACTTTCAACCAGGAATAGGAGCCTTCGACCTCTCTTCACAAGTTGAGCTATGCTTGTCCATAGGAGGGAATCTCACAATTTTGAATTTTTAATGAATTATTAAATATTGAAATTGATATTTTTATTAAAAATGATATAATATCATGCTTTTTAATCATACCATCAAATAATAAATTTCAATCAATCATAGATTGTCATGTCTTTATATATTGAATGAGAAAAATATATATATGGATAAGTTTGAGACCAATTATAAATTCAACGTGTTGTTAAGTTAGAATAGAAAAATATATAAAAAAATAGATAAATCAAATAATGTCACTTAATCTATTGGACAACGTATCCAATCAAATTATGCCACATAGTTAAGACTTAAAAGCTAATTTATTGTAAACTCATTTTAAAAAAAATTATTAAAAAAAGGAAAAAGCCTGCCTTAAATAATCTGAAGGATTAATAAGACAAATGGCAAAATTGTTGTGCATATTTTTTGAACAATTGGCAAAACATTTAGTTATTTAAAAAAAATAGTAAAACGTAATATTTTAATATTGAATTAGATTTAATAAAGGGCTGACAAGATAAATAGCAAATTTTGAGGTTTCATTTGTAAAAATAGCAAAAAAAAAATTTTAATCATAAAAATAGCAAAACAATTTTTAAATTAAAAATTTCTAATTAACAAATATCCAAATTACCCCACACACTAAAATTGATAAAACCAAGCATCACATACTAAAACAAATTCAGAAAATCTTATTAATTTCAAATTTTGCCAAAAATCAAATGACCCATGAAATTTGCCATTCCGTCCAATTTTTCATACACTGTATTTCTTATAAGAATTGATGCACGGTCTCATAATCGATGATGCTAGTTACACTGTATTTCTATTTTCAATTGATACACGGTTTTGCACTTACACAGTAATTTAAAACTTGTAATCTAACCACATAAAGGGCAATTAGGGGATTTCAAAAATATCTGGCATGTGCGCGGCATGCTTTTGCCAAAAATCTTATTAATTTTAAATTTTGTTAAAAATCAAGATGACCTCTTGAAATTTGTCATTCGGTCCAATTTCTCTTTAATAAATGACTAAATCGTAGGCGTCGTCTGTGGTGACTCGTCGTGGGATTGTTTCGCCATCGATCTCCTCTACAAGGGGCGTCTGTTTGTGGGTCTGGTTTCCATGGTTCTCGTGTTTTTTGTGGACTTCGCCACGAGTTTTGTTTATGGGTTTAGGACAAAAATAACTAGTTTTAGATGATTGCATTTCAAAAATACCTAAAATGAAGATTTATTATAAAAATACCTAAACCTACCTTTTAGGAGATTTTGTTCATTTCTTAAGATAAAACTATCCCTCTCTATTTTGGTTTTTAATCAACTAATCCAATCGCTACAATTAAAAACAACTACTAAATAAATTATAACTGAATATAAAATAATCACTACACAAAAAAAATAACAAATACAAAAATACAAAATTTCTAATTCAGAGTATTAAGAGATAGGTGGACAAACTCATAAATGTTGGTATTTAAGTGCATATATTAGAACCCTAATCAACATAGAATGTACCTTACATATGAAGAAATACTAAATGACTCAAATTGATAAGCTGAATGAAAATTTTAAAGCTTAATGTGACGACTTTGTATAACTTCATAAAACGCAAAACCCTCAGCGGTTAGTTATTGAAAAGTATTTAAACCTACTTTACATATAAACTTCTTGTGCAACGTAAGTCTCAAGAGAAAAATGTTGTAAATATAATTATTTATGTGACATATAAGTAATCGAAAAACACCAAGTAAACAAAATACTCGAATTTTTCAATGAATTTAGTGGTAAAAGTGGAAATAAGTGCACAATGATGTTCAAGTGAGCTCCTAGAACTAGATATATTGCTAAAGATACTATATAATAATGTAAGTGTAAGAAGTATATACCCTAACCTCTGCCTCATCGAATGTTATATATGTCTACAACTAAGTATACCTCTATATAATGCATATGCAAATATATATGTATAGCATTGAGGAGAAAAAGTAGAGGGTTGGAACTTTAAACTTCAAAATAATTAAAACCAACCTTTGCATGTTAGGTGTAAAGAAGAAAAAAATAGCACAAATCAATAAAAATAATTACCTGCAATCCATTAAATGAAGATCTTTGAAATTCTTCCATTGTCTAAGACATATACACCGAAAAAAGCATATTAGAAGTCTTCTTCTTCTTCATATCTCAACTTTTTCCTCGATGATCTTAGTCTACATCTCCTTCTCGCTCTACATCCTACTTAAGTCGTCTTTATCTTCATCTACACCTTCGACTAGGTGGATTATAAAATGAAAGTATGTCCATCTTCGGGATACTTTGATTGAGAGGTGGTTTATTGACATCCTACTTAAGTCGTCTTTATCTTCATCTACACCTTCGACTAGGTGGATCATAAAATGAAAGTATGTCCATCTTCGTGATACTTTGATTGAGGGGTGGTTTATCGACGACTTTGCAGCTCAAGTTTTATATGAATTTTGAAGTCTCAAATTGGGGCTTGAAGACAAAATTATGTTTCTCGTTTACTACAATTTTAAAAAGAAAGGTTTTGTATTTACGTTCGTAACTTCCTACCAATATTGTAGGAATTTTGTTGAAAGTTGAATATTGGAAATTGAAAATGTTGAAAAAATCATGTAAACTAAAATATAGAAAATAACTTTTAAATTTAAATTTAAAAAACATTAAATGTAATTACAAGTAGTTATAAATTATATATTAAAAAACAATAATCTAATTGTTGAATTTCGTTAAAAGCAACTAAAATGTAGGAGATAACTTTTAAATTTAAAAATTATTATTGTATTTGCAAGTAAATCTAAGTTATATTTGCAAAAAATTAGAATCTTATGGTTATCTTATGATTAAAAATCGTTAAATGCAACTAATATATATCATTAAATGCAACTAATATATAGAAAAATGAGAGGTGAGAAAATATAAAATATATATTTGTTTTATATATATATATATATATAGATATGACTCTGGCTAGTTTGATTATAAACACACATATATTAAAGAAAATACTTCGTGTTGATTTTCTCCAAAAAAATCATGTTAGTGAGAAGTAAGAGTGTACAAATCATATCTTTATTTGGTTGTTTGAAAGAAGTGATTTTCGGTTAGCCTAGTTTGACGAATATACCAGGAATATAAATGGAAAGAAAACTTTTCGCTCTCTTCTAAAAAACACTCCCAACTTAGTAATTCTCATTATCATATACTTTTTGTAGCTATTCCTCATAATTTTAGGGTGAGGAGAGGAAAAGGTTAAGAAAATACTTAATTTGAGAAGATTCGGCTGTAAATACCAATATATACATGGGTAAAACTGGAACACAAAATACACAAAAACATAATCTAAACAAAAAACCACAAAATCTCCCCTTTTTTTATCTGAAAAAATAACAAATTTTTAAAAAAGCAACTAAATCAAAAAATAAAAAAGATATCACATGTGACAGAAAATCTTCAACTTCCTCCTAGATATACGCAGGATGGTAATTACCAGGGTATATTTGATATAAAAAAAACTTCTCTCTCCTCCTAAAATTTTTTGCAACATTATTGACAGTCTAGTCATTTCTCAACCAAAATTAACAACCTTTTGAATGGTTTGAGAAGTGTGAAACTCATATTTATCTTCTCCAAAAGTAAAAACCAGTGGTAGTACCCGGTGATAGCAATCACGATTGACAACAATGTCGTTTTGAAGACTAGGGGTGTTTAAAAAGCTCGATCAACCCAACCCAACCCGTACAGTTTAGGTTGGGTTATCAATTCATATGGGTTGGGTTGGGTTCAAATAAATGAAAATATTATGGGTTGCGTTAGTTCATGGGTTCACCTAAAATAACTCAAACCAACCCGAATTTATTATTAATTTTAAAATGTATATTTCTTTTACTTATGATATAATTATATATACATATATTTATTTTAATTTTATTTAATTTTATGTTTTTTTGGATAATTTTTTCTCCAACAACTCTAAAAATAATTTTTTAGTAATGTGGAAAGAAAATTTTCATAATATAAATTGAAAATGAGTTATTAATTCTAATCCAATATATGAAAATAATTAAATAATTTTTTTTACATATTAACATTTTACATCTTTTTAGAATAAAAATTTAAATAAATGACCTAAATAACCCGAATCAATCCAACCCAAATGTTTCATAGCTGGGTTGGGTTGGTTCATTTTTAATAAGGGTTATTTGGGTGGAAGAGATTTACAACCCAAACAATTAGGTTGGGTCTAAAAAAGTTCTTCAACCTAACCCAACCCAACCCATAAACAGCCCTATTGGAGACAATCGACGGATGTTGTCAAAAGCGGCGAGCCTACGAAAGTTGGTTTCAATCGATGAAATCTGAGAGGGAGAGTGAGAGAGGTGGCGTGCGGCTTACCCACAATGGCCGACGGTGGGCGGTTAATTGTAGGTTAGAGTTTATGAGTCTCACACAAAGAAGGAAAAGATGTGGTTTGTGTGAAGGAAAAGATGGAATTTGCATTTAAGGTCGTTTTGTAGTTTAATTTTAGTGAAATATGAGGCTAATCCCGTTGATAATGACAAGTAATTATGAACTAAATACTATATTTTATGTTTAAAACAAAATTATAATAAATATAATGATAAAGTCAAATTTAAAAATAAGAAGAATTAGTGAGACACGAGATAGATCTATCCCTTCTTCATGTTTAAAATGGAATTCTATTAAAGAAAATGATAAAAACAATTTATAAATTGTTGAAAATTATAATGAAGATATTGATTAAAAAAAAACAATCTTAAAATCATATAATTTAGTTAGCATTAACAGAAAAGAGATCTATGAAAAGTAATATAATATGAGATTTCAAAATTCAAATCAAAATTTGAAAATAGAAAATTCTTTAGATTTGAATTTAGAGGATTTTCAAATTAAAAACCGAAATTAATGCCAAAACATCGGCATGGAAAGAGAAAATCTATCCACATTGAATATCTAAAAAGCAAACTAAAAAGGCTAGAATTGTGTATTTCATGAATTACTTACGGTAGAATTTACAAAATTGTTGAATTAATTACAGTGCAATTAAAGCAGCAATTGAGGGCATTTTCGGATTAAGCAAATATGGATACACTTGCGTCTCATGCATTTTGCTATAATTCAAAACAATTCCGTGTTTTGTTATTTTTCTAAATGAAAGTGTAATAAGTGCTATAAGACTTAACTTCCCTAGATTGGGTTGTTTTCGTGGGTTTGAGGCGTTGGTCATGGATTTACGTGAGTTTGTTGTGGGTTTGCACTATTGTACGTTAGAGATTGGGTGTGCTTCAAGGGTGGCTACAGTGGGTGTTGTAGTGTGAGTTTAGTGGGTTGGAGGTTGTATAAAGATGAAACGCTCTCCAAAGAAGCAATAGGTAGAACCACCTCGTCTGTCTAGTGTCTGCTTTGAAGAAGAAGATGTGTCACATGCACCTGGGATAAAGTCAGGGTGCTAGGATTGGCCCGTTCAGTGAGAAGGTTTATTAAACATGTTGATATTTGCAAGTGCACACTTCAAATTATAGTAAAATAAAACAGTTAGAGATCCAAGTACTGTCTTCCTTGAATCAGGTATTAATTCATGATTTTTGTAAAACTAAAGTAAAAGCAAGTAAATAATCAACTTGGAGAAAAACCGATTTCATTCATTAGATTTACGAATTCAACCGGTTACACGTTATCCCAATTAATTCATTAACATAGGCCTAAAAGTATTCTCCCTCGAGCTCAACCCTTTCTAACACATAATTATCAATCGCATGCGCGAAACATGTACCAGTAACTATTTCGCTAAGGTTGGCCTCAACTCTGGCCGAGGCCAAGCATGTTAATTTGGAACTTTGACACGAACTAACCTTCTCGCTTAGGTTCAAAATGGGCTTATGGCTACTTTGGCCCAATTTTTGTTATTTTCTTGGTCGGTTACTTTTCTCCTTATTTTATATCGATTATATCATTCGATCCAAAATCCCCCATAACATGTACTAGATCATCAATTCATTTTGTTCCCCTTAAAATGCACCCAATATTAAAAAAGTTTTCAACTAATCCTAACAAAACATGCCAAAATCAGTGAAATAGATATTTAATCCAACAAACACAAGAAAAAATGATGGAAATGTATGAAAAATACCCTAAAATCCAACCAATATCAACAAAAAGTCTAGCTCAACTAGTATCTGTATGTGCTAAGGTGGTTTAAATCCCTCCAACCCCATTTAAACTTAAAAAAAAGCTTCAAATCGATGCTTGATTTCACCTTGATCATTGAGAGAATATAATATTATCGTAGTACATACTACCTTCATTCATTATTTCATACGTCATTTAATGAATTATTAATTTATTATTTATTTATTTCGTAGATTCCATATAATTCTTATATGCTACTTTTGTGGCGAGAAATGAGTGGAAGTAGTATGCAAATTTTCTAAATTATTGTAGTACTAGAAATTTTTCGCAATAAAAAGACGAACTTACAAAGCTTGAAATTTAGGAGGAACAAAAGGAGAGGACATTTATGACTTTTGACATTCAGTGGGTCCCAAAAACAAAATTTTTATAAGTCGACCCATTTTCAAAAATAAAAACTGAAATGGGTCATTTTTATCAATTTCCTTTCAAATTTGTTCGGATTAGAATTCTAAGCATTAAGCAACAATATCAATGGCGAAGAGATCAGTAGGATTGCCGTTCTCGCGCCTTCTCCTCAATCAATTCCTCAAGAACCCTATGGACTTCACATTCCATGGATTTTCCCCCTTCGCTCGAACCTCAAAGCTCTCTGTGTTGGGCAGACCCTTCTGTTCCACTTCCACACATAAAGCCGTGCGGCATCTTCTTGCCGAGCTGGACATGGAGAAGCATTTGAAGTTGATGGAATCGGTTGCGAATTTCCCTCCCAAGTATTTCAATTTCATTTTGACTGTTCTGCTGCCTGACAAGCTTTCTGTTTCTTTTATGCTTTCTAGAATCGAAAATTTGATGCACTCTCTTCATTTCTTGGTCTTCTATGCATTTAGTTGATGTTGATCTGCTGTTTCATTATCATGTTATCCCTTTTGGGGTTTTACTAGAAATAAGAAAGTAGTCTAGTTTTTAATTGGTTATTGAATGTAAATGGTGAAGACTCTGCCAAATCTTGGCCAATATTGATTAATTGTGAACAAAGTTCAACAAGAGATAACTTGTGCATTTACAGTACTGTTTTGGGACTATTTTAGGTCCAAAAAGAATTAATTTCTCACGGTTAAGCTTTGCTTTGAATTTGTGTTTTCTTTCTTATGTTATAGTTTTCCCTTTACAAATTTATTTTCATAAAACAACCCAGATTTATAGACTAACATATCTGTTTCGTAATAACGATAGGGTTCTGATGAGAAATTGATTGACGTGAATAGAACAAGCAATGTTAGACAGGTATCACTCTTCTTGTAATTATTTTACTTGATGAAACGTCTGCTATTTATGAGAACTTTGTGTAATATGTTCAACCTTACTGTTAACAGAATGGGCTCGAAGAAGCACTTTCTTTGTATGAGGAAATGGTTGAAAGTGGAATCTTCCCTGATGTAGTTACTTATGGTTCCATTTTATATGGTCTTTGTAAGCATGGAAAGTTGTCTGAAGGAAAACTGCTTGTGAGGGAGATAGGAACGATGGGTATGAGTCTAAATGATGTCTCATATTCTATTCTACTTGATGCATTGTTTAAGACAGGAAAAGTTGCAGAAGCATTAATGACACTAGGTTGTATGATTGTGCGTGGGAATAACTTTGATGTGATAGCATGTACTGTTCTGATTGATGGATTCTTCAAGAATGGACTAATAAAAGAGGCCGAGTATCTATTCTGCAATTTATATCAACTTAATCTAGTTCCAAACCATATCACATATTCTGCCTTAATTGATGGCCGTTGCAAGCTAGGAGACATAAATGGTGCCGAATCTGCACTCCATGAGATGGAGAAGAAATATTGTGTCCCTAATGTCATCACCTATTCTTCTATGATCAATGGTTATGTGAAGAAAGGAATGCTTCATAGTGCATTTAAAGTATTGAGAAAAATGGTTCACAAAAATGTCATGCCAAATATATGTACATATGCAATTCTACTTGATGGTTCCTTTAAGGCTGGTTGGCAAGATATTGCCCTTGATCTTTATAACAAAATGAAACAGGGAGGACTGAAGGATAATGTTTTCATACTGGATGCTTTTGTGAACAACTTGAAAAGAAGTGGAAGGATGGAGGAAGCTGAGGATTTGATTGCAAAAATGGTATCTGGAGGGTTAAAACCTGACCTTGTCAACTACACAAATTTGATGGATGGGTTCTTGAAGTCTGGGAAAGAACCATCTGCTCTTAACCTGGCTCAGGAAATGACTTCCAAGAATGTAGTGTTTGATGTTGTTACTTTCAATGTCTTAATTAATGGTTTGTTCAAGCTTGGGAAATGTGATACAGGATCAATTTACTTAGCAATGGGGGAGTTGGGGTTATCTCCAGACTCAGCAACGTACAACACCATGATAAATGGTAGTTTTAAGAAGGGGAACTGGGAAAGTGCCCTGGAGTTGTGGAATGAGATGAAGAGCAGAAAGTTGGTACCAAGTGCAATCACATGTAACATTATGATAAATGGTCTTTGTGAAGCTGGGAGGATAGAAAATGCAATTGATATTTTGAAAGAAATGGTTTCGATGGGTTTGTACCCCACATCAACTACTTATAGAATTTTACTCAATGTATCCTCAAAGAGTAGAAGAGCTGACACTATTTTACAGATCCATGAGTTGCTTGTTGGTATGCACCTTAAAGTCGATAAGGATGTTTACAATAATCTCATAAGCAACTTGTGCAAACTAGGAATGACTAGGAAGGCAACTGCTGTGTTGAAAGACATGGAGAAAAGAGGAATTTTAGCAGACACCATAACGTACAATGCCCTGATTCAGGGATACTGCATTAGCAGCCATCTGAAGAGAGCTTTTATGACATATTCAACAATGTTGTCTGAAAGAGTTTCTCCAAATATTGGAACTTACAATCTCCTTCTAGGTGGCCTTTCTAAAGCTGGGTTAATACACGAGGCAGATGACCTACTTAGTGAGATAAAGAAAAGGGGCTTAGTTCCCAATGCTTGTACCTATGAAACTTTGATGTGCGGCCACTGCAAGGTTGGAAATACAAAGGAATGTTTGAGAATCTATTGTGAGATGGTAATTAAAGGATTTATTCCAAGACCAAGAGTGTATAACATGCTCATTGGCTATTTTTCTAAGATGGGAAAAATGAGCCAAGCTAAGGAGCTAATGAATGAGATGCAGAGAAAAGGTGTATCCCCCACTTCTTCCACATATGACATACTGATTTGTGGGTGGTGCAAGCTTTCTAAAATGCCAGATCTGGGTAGGACACTAAAAGTATCATACCGAGCTGAGGCGAAAAGATTATTCACTGAGATGAATGGTCGAGGGTTTGTTCCTTGTGAAAGTACTCTTTTTTGCATTAGTTCTACATTTGCTACACCAGGGAAGAAGGCTGATGCTCGCATGTTATTGAAGAGCACATACAAGAGAAACCGCAAGTGAGATATGTTTGTTGTAGGGGCTGAATTCCTTCAAATAGTGAGTATTCTCTTTACTCTGAGATTTATCTTATAATCTCCCGTGCTATAGCATTGTGATTAACAAAATGAAATATATAAATAAAATGAAACATAAGAGATGAAGCATTTCATTAATAAAATGAAACATATGAAGAACCGAAAAGGCAAAAAAAAAAAAGTTACAGAAATCCTCTTCAAATGCTGAAAATAACAGAAAGACATTCTATAAGGATGATTTAGAAACTAAAGTTGTAACTTCATTTTTCTCCTTTTTTTATTTTTTATTTTTTGTTTATCTCGCTCCTTTTGCTTAGCTCATATCCCCACGTTTCTTGGTTATCTTAGTGGGAAACTTTAAGGGGTAAAAAACAGTAAAGGAGAATGTTAGAAAACAATGATTGGATCAAAGTAACTACCTCCTTCACCTCCCTTTGACTTACGTGGAGTGAGAACTGAAATGATGGAGGAAGTTATTTATGATCCTCCTTTCTGAGGAAAAGGTTCTGTTCCCTGGCAAGCTGGCTTTTAGCGATTGTGCAGTTCATTTGGCTGGAAAGTAGTATAGTGTGCAAGGCTAGGTAAATCATGAGAAGTGGGAAGATATTTAGGATCAATGCACTTTAATGGTTCCTTTTTCACTTGCCCTTTATATTATACTACCCAAAGTTGGTGTGCAGGGTCTTGTTTGTGGAGGTCCTTTTCTTTGTACTTTCCATTGTCCGAAGAAAAGTTGGTTTCCAATGTTGTTTGTTTGTTTGTTTTTAACCTCAAAATGTATCTGATATGGCTGTTTTTCATTCAATTATGCAGGATATAGGACATCAGTTGATTCACAACCTCTATTTCTATCACTGCAACCGAACTGTGTTCCTGTGAAATTGATGAGGTTCATTATGTCTTTTGTATTTCCATCATCATCCGGGCAATGTTTCTCAAATATCTATGACCACCAGCCATCATGATTGAGTATTTCATCTTTCCCTTCCCTCTTCGATGATGCCTTTTTGAGCTATCATCATTCTTGAGACGGACTTGGGTCTTCTCTATTATATCTTTCCATTTCAACTCCCAGGGCTTACTGGTGCTGAGTTGAAAGAAGTTGAGACTTCACATATAATGAGAGCTGCCATTGCTTGTAGCTCGGAAATCTGCTGGTACACTCCGATAGGCATTAATATATTGATTTAGAAAGTTAGAGACCTAAAGTTCTTGGAAGTCGCATGGTCACATAGAATGTCCTATTGTAATATTTCTTCAATGTTGCATAGGGGTTTGTAAGATATGTATTTTTATTTGTTCATTTTTACAGGAACTGTTTGAAATTTGGAGGAAGGAAAAAAGGAAAAACAGAATTGTGTCTTCAAAATAGTAGCAAGAATACTTCTTGCATGCTCCTCTTTGCTGACAATTCAACGATATTGAAGGCATTTTCAAGGCATTTCATGGGCATTTTAAATGCTTCAGGTGAGTAGTTATCTTTCTCTTCATACTTTTCTATTACATGCTCAATATCATGGAGTACACTCATGAGGACAATGGTAGCCTGAATTTCGATTTTCTACTTTTCTTTTCAAAAGAAAGACCATACACAAATTATATAATATGTTTTTGATCCTCGTGTCATTTATAGAAGAGACGAGACTTCTTATGTTTTACCTTTTTCTTCCTTATTGAGGCCTTGAGCCCTTGATTGCATCTCAATTAAAATGAAACTAATTCGCCAGCATCTACCGTCTGACTGTTGTGTTATTCTCACCGTTTGTATTGATTTATGTTTCCACAGACTCAGGCAGGCAGTCCATGCTTTAATGCTGACATGGCACTTCTTCAGTAATCGAGGAGTCTCATTCATAAGGTTTAGTTACTCATTTAGTCTCTTATTTTATCATGTTCCGAGTTCTCTTATATTTTGATGTCTTGTTGGTGGCATAAGGTTAAAGTTTGAACAAAATTGTCTGTCTGTGTTGATTGTTGAGCATATCTTTATAGCATCTTGTCAAACTTTGTCTTATATTATCTTAAAACCAAGGGGAAAGACGACATTTTCTTGTCAATTTCCAGGAAAAAGATGTTTGGACATTACTAAGAGCAATTTACTCTTAGCCTTAAACCTGCCTAATTCTTATTGAACGATGATGGAATGACTTTACAGACATTGCGATGAGGGAAGCAGCTGAAAGAATAAGCCTAATATTATAACAGAGTAAATTGCTCTTAATAAATTCATTTGGTTTCTAATTGTGAGATCTGTGTGAAGCCGCTTCTTTAAGAAGTTTGGTTTTGTGCTTCCTCGTGAGGGGTTGTTAGAGAATTGATTGGAGAGTTCCTCCTCCATCTGTCTTTCAGTGAGAAAGATCATTTATGGTATGTTGCGATATGTGTTTTGATATGGGACCTTTGGGGTGAGAGAAATTACTGAAGTTTTAGAGGTGTGGAGGACTATTGTGATGTTTGAACCTTGGTGAGGTTTCATGTTTCTCTATAGGCGTTAACTTCAAAGACTCTCTATAGGCAACGTTTTACTTAGTTGGAACCCCAATCTGTAGTAGGGTTTTTGTGGGCTCAGTCTTTTATTTTGTGATCCTTGACAATCGGATGCGTTAATGCTATAATCATATCAGTAACTATAGATCCATAAGATTTTATCGCTACCATATCTGCATAACCTGGACTCATACTAGATGATAACGATTTTTTGCTGAAAGAAAGAACAAATTTCTAGGAATGTGCAGAGCTAAGACATGCTGTTGTTGAGTGGCAGCAAAGAGAAGTATTGTTTGCCCTTGTATTCTTTCATTTATTCTCAATGAAAGCAATTGTTTCTATAAAAGAAAAATTGAAAGAATAATATTGTCATCATTCTCTCATTATGAGCTCACTGAAGGTTCTAGAATTTCTGACGCCAGCTCATCCAGTCAGGCAATCTGAATTTTGAAATGTCATGTTTGTTACTAGCTTAACATCTCTGTCATACACAATTGTTTTTTGAGATCTCTAGGACATTGATGAATGTTCATTTTTTACTTGCAGACTGCAATGACAAAGTTTGCATCGAGTTGGATGGAGAAAATCTGGATCCAAAGTACTTACTGGTGAGTATTTTCAATGGCTTAATACATGATTGCATCATCTCAATTGTCTTACGGTGACCGTCTTTGATTGTAATATATGTTATGTATTCAATTGCTTTAGTAACATTTTTTTATAGGTCAATGCCTCATATATACGATAACTTAACATATTTTTGTTCAAGTACTTGTACTATTAATCTCGAAGTAAGAGGCTAGCCATCTATTTATATAGGCTATTTTAGTTCCTGATTTAAGATCTGAGTTTTGGAACTTAATTAAGGTAAAAAGACTTACAAATAAATTACACCTTAGCATATTATTCAAAATCAATGGGAATGTGCTTGACGTTTGAGATTTTGGACATGAAATCTGGAAATTTAAGGTCTTGTTTGGTAATCATTTGATTTTTAGTTTTTTGAAAATTAAGCATATTTTCTCTCAATTTTTTATAATGATTTTGATTTTTGTCTTTCTTAAGTAAAAGAGTTGACTTATTAGCTAAAATTAAAAAAACAAACAAGTTTTTGAAAATTCCTTTTTTTAGTTTTCAAAACTTGAATTCGTTTAAACCAGGTAAAGATAATGTTTATAGGCTTAATAAAAAGGTAAACGTTATTTGATTTCAAATGAAATATAATGAAATATTTGTAGAAGTTACTTGAAATTATTTGTGAATAACTTTTGATTGGTATATGAGATATCTCTAATTGATTGACGACTTATTAAATACAACATAATTTCATACAATATAATTTCTATAAATTAATAATCTCTAAAATAATAAAAACACCAACTATTTTCTTCATTTGGTAGATTTTGATTTTTTTTTTTTGAGTAATTGTTTGTTAAAAATATTTTCAAATATAGCAAAATATTTGCTATATTGATAAATATTTTGACTCATTTTGCTACATTTGAAAACAACCTCAATTATCCTTTTTTTTTTTTAGTATAAAAATTTTAATAAATAAAAAAATAGCATTTTAATTCTTATAGCACATTCTTGATTTACTAACCTAAAGAAATGGTATTTTAACCTTATTATTAATATTATTAGTGTTTTAGAATTTGGCTTAGTAAAAAAAACATACCAATTTTAAAAACAAAAACTAAAAACAAGATAAGAGCTATTTACCTAGAAACATATATACCACATTACCACTTTGGGTTTAAGTACATAATCTATCTTTCATAATTAGGAAACAATATGATTCAAACTCAAAATATTGCACACATTGAGCTTGCCTTGTGTAAATTGCTGAAATAATTTCACAGCTCCTCATAATGAAGATTGATATGCAATTGAGAACTTTCTGTACTTGTATATATTGAAATAACACTTTTAATTGATAAAATGAAAAGAGGTTAATGCTCAAAAGTACAACACCAAAGAGTAAACAAGAATGAAAAAAAAAAGGATAAAAAGAACAATAATACAAAAGTAAGTTAGGAGGGTAACATAAAATTATTTCAAT
Organism: Lagenaria siceraria; assembly: GCA_002890555.2. Lineage (NCBI taxonomy): Eukaryota > Viridiplantae > Streptophyta > Magnoliopsida > Cucurbitales > Cucurbitaceae > Lagenaria > Lagenaria siceraria. The sequence continues at coordinate 3,337,790 of CM016491.1, read as the reverse complement.
TAAGATAAATATCTTAAATAGTAGATCCTGCAATGCTTTTGGAGAGAGAGCACTATGAAGAGGCCTTCAGACGAAAAGAACCAAACCGATCATCCACGATAAAGTCTTATTATGAAAAACCCTTTGATTTGATTGCCTTCAAACAAGGGTTTAACCGAATTGAGGACTTTCTAAATCAAATATGGGAGTCAAATAGCATAGGCACAAGAGTACAACTTTCAAGTTTAAACACCATACTCATCAACTAAGGCTTTGCCTGAGGACCTAACATTTACCATTCCTTCCAAAATTGGAAAAACACTATAGAGAATGTTGAGCCAACGAACCTGACACGATTCAACTGCTTGGATTAAGCCTAGTTGTAGGTTCAAAATCTCCACATGTTTGAACTACAATCCTGAAAGAAAAAAATCCATAAAGAAAAGAACCGAGGAGCCAGAAAAAGTTCAAAAGTTCATAAAATGTTACAAAAGCCTAGCATCACCACCACCATCAGCAAGAAGCTACTTCTGACAGATCCGTGCATCTCAAATCAGAACTTAAACGATAGCAACTCAGAAGGGAGACTGCAAATTACCTGGAAACTTGCTGAGTTATCAAACTTGCGAAGTAAAGCTCGACATGGAGGACATCATCAAAGTAGCTGTGCTTTCTATGTAGTCTATTTAGTATGTAGTTTTTTGTCTTCTGGATGGTGAGACCTCCAGAGGTGTTAACACTGGGAGGTCAAACTAAAACAGCTTCAATATGTACCTTCCTTCAAGGAGCCAACACCGATTGAATTGTATGACAATCATTGCGTGAGAATCACCGTACCCATCGAACAAAAACAAACACAATTACTATGGTTAAAATCATGCCTGCATATTTAATCCAATTATCAACTCGGTGCCGTCTCTCAATGAGTTTCAGTACATAGCTGGAGAGCCCCACTGTGTTAAGGACATCTAGTGCCTTCCTTTGTGCTCTCTGAACCACAAAAACAAATGAATGAACATGAGAGAGAGAAATGAATGAATAGGAGGGGGGGCAAAATGCAATGCAGTAAAGCCAACAAAGGCTATAGTAAAGTAACTGTGGATTTCGTTTCAACCTGCCGCGGTTCATAATTGCATGTTCTACTCCGTCTGAGAAACAATCAAATGATACTAAGAAGGTAGTTTAGTTTAGTGAGATAATCAAGTCTTTTTGTACAGAATTAATGATGATCATGGCACCATCCAAAACCCTTTGAGGAATGTCAGGCCATAAGTTTAGATTTGCATCATCTTAGGTTATAAAATTGCTAATCTCCCAGACCATAAATTTGTATTACAAAGATTCTTTTATCCAATCCTAGATACTAGTTACAAACTAAAACAGCAAACTCAACTCAAGCCCGCCTAAATTCTATATTACATATTTTCCACGCTGTCTAATCATAGGTCACATGAAGTTGGACTTCATCAACTAAAACTTATTAAAACTGTGAGTCAAACATTCTTTTAGAATAATTAATTAGCATAATGCACATGTTCTCAAGCCAATCAAAGTGCTTTTTACTCCAGGAGACTCTATAACTGCCAAAATATAGACACGTCTAGTAAATATTCATATGTAGAGTACAACTTCCAAAAATTGAAACAATGCTTCCAAAACAACTCAAAGACGTCATACCTGCAGCTATCTCCTAGACCAACAAGAGACTATGAATATAGTATAGAATCTTCACCAAATTCACATTTAAAGGGAATGCATCCATAGTCTTCAAATATTGTTTTAACAGTTAACGGTAGCCTCAGCAAATAAAAACACACACCTTTAAGCGGTCCCTCTGCTCGGAGTATTTGAAAAGGATTGCTTCTCCGGTTGCACTAGCTTCCTCTAACATCCGTGATGAATTTCGAACCGAGTACATAGCTTGTGCCTCATCGTCAAAAATTCTTAAAATGTGAGCAGAGTCACCACTCTACAAAAGCAAAGCCAAAGACCACTTAAATGAAAGGCTAAAGAAGGAGTTCAGCCACAAGTAGCTAAAATGAGTACATACAGCTCTTCCAAGCAATTCTGCCCTCTCCTTCGCTTCCATCGTCCGCTTCTGGTTTCTAAGAAAATACTTGTCCAAACTTTGTTTCATAGAATCAGCCTCCTCAGCAACCTGTTCCACCTTTCTGCAGAACAATTCCCAGTTGTATCACATCAAGGTTAGGCATTATCAAATTGGACATAAGTCGTAAGACCATCCATAATTACAATTAATTCCCAATCCCATATTCAATCCAGGATCTAAAAGACCACCCCATTTCATTTTTCTCTTTTCCCTTGAATGAAAGAAATAATGATTCAACTCCAAGGAAACAAACAGTCACAACAGACAAAGAGGAGGACATAACATCCATCACATTTGAATAAACTAACAAAACAAGAAATTCAGAAAGAATGAGCAATTTTGAATAAAACCCAAAAAAGAAAAACAAATAAAAACCATCTAATTCAAAATTCGACCGAAGATGACATGGAAACCGTAGAATTACAAATTCAATCAGAAAAAACGCAAAGGTGGGGAATGGAAGAAGAACCTTTTCCACAAATCACGTTGGGACTTCGCCGCAACAGACCGCCAGAGCCTATCCATCTCCACACAGAGAGACTGGATCTGAGTAATATCCCTCTTGATCGAGAAGGAAAGATCGGCGGAATCGAAGCCGCTAGCCGCCGTGTACTCAAGACGCTCCAGCTTCTCAAGCCCATCCCTAGTCCTCAACAGCAGCCTCTTCGCACTCTGGTATATCTCCGAAAGCGTACCTCCTCCTCCTCCTCCTCCTCCTCCTCCTCCTCCTCCTCCTTCTTCCAAGGCCGACATTGGACATACAGAGAGCAACAGAGATTTCGGTTTCGTCAAATCTGAAATCCGAAATGAAGAAGAAGAAGAAGAAGAGGAAGAAGAAGAAGAAATGGAATTGCAGATAGTTAGGCGAAAATCAATCACAAAAACAGAGGACAAATGAGAGGGAAATTGAAGATCGAATAGGAAAAAACGGAACAAATATTGTTCTTGTTCTTCTCTTGATCTCAACGGATGGAGCGTTAAGAAGTATCAAAACGACACCGCATTGAAGGTGATGACGTGGCGTGTTTGAGACCGTAGGTGTTTATGTCTTTTGTCATGAATGGATCAGATTGTTCTAGTGTGTTCATAGGCCTAAAGAAGGTTTCGAATTGACATCGATAAACCAATGGGAGGCCGCCAACACATCGTGCTTATGACGTGGCAGAGGCTCTGCGCTTTTCTAGTTCGGGAATTTTAAATGGGAAATATGTACGAATGGCCCATTTGGGTGGGCCCAAATGAAATTTGGCCTCTCCTCGAAAAACCAATGACATTTGGCCTTCTGCTGGCGTCAGCGTAACATGAAATGACCACAACGCCCCCATGAACGAGACACAGACCCAATCCGCGCCTCACCCTCTCGATTATCGCTCTCGCCTCTCGCATCCCAATCTCGGCTCTCTATCTCGGCTCTCGGTATAGGTCCACGTCAGCCACTTCCATCTCGGCATATTAGATCTCGATTCTCTACTCTCGACTCTAGCATTTCGCTCTCGGACCTCGTAAGATGGCAACGAACCGTTAGTCGGTATTTGAAAAGTCATTTCGTATATATGCACCGACCTAAGAAGTCAAAAAAACCTCACGCTCTTGATTCCAACATCCCCCACTCTCGTATTACCAAACACCGACACGAAGCGCGTCTTCCCATCGTTTCCTCTCCCTCTTCCCACCGCCGCTTCTCCCTCAGAAGTTCAGAATCTCCCCGCTCGTTAAGGTATGAACTTTTGTTTTCGACTGCATTAGTTTTCAACAGTACACAATGTTGTTCGATTGGGCATGCATTTTGATTTTTTTTCGGGTTCTGTCGTCGCTGCATGTTAGGTTAGATAAGTTAACTGTAAAATAGATTGGGGTTTAGGAGAGGAATGGGACACGAGAGTAGGGTAGGAGATCGAGAGTGGTATGCGAGAGGAAGATCGAGACTGTAAGAGATGAGATTGTACTAGAGATTCGAGGACCGAGAGTCGAGAGCGAGAGTAACAATCGAGATTTTTACAGATTGCTACTTTTGATGTCTGTTTTATTTTTTCTATCTTAATTATTTGTTACTTGTACTTGTAGATGGCTAACTTCAAGATTGCTGCTGAAGACCGTTTTCCTGCCCAAGCTACCAGCCTATCATCACATATTGGGGTTGTGAATCAGTTGATAAAGGAGAAGCTTACTGATAGGCAGCTCGCAATGTTTAGGCGAACTGTTTTCGGGCGGTTTGTGGACATGGACATAGTATTCAACAGTCCACTGGTCCACTACATTCTACTGAGGGAGGTGCATGTGGAGAACAACGATGCTGAGGCTATGTACTTCGACCTCAGTGGACAGACGGTAAAGTTCTCCAAGGACGAATTCCTCCTGGTGACTAGACTGTGGAGGTCACCTGTGGTCGTGCCTCGCTCCGGCCAGATCACTGGTGCTCTTCGAGCCAAGTACTTCCACACGCTGCGTGGGACGGAGATCCACCTGACGACGTTTGAAGAACACTACAAGGGGCTTGTTTTCTAGACTGACCTGGATGCAGTGAAGGTCAGTCTGGTGTACATGTATGAGATGGGGCTGAGTGGGAAGGATAAGACTAAGAGCAATATCGACAAACTATTGCTCGATGACGTAGATGACCTTGACTTCTTCAACAGCCGGGACTGGGGAGAGAATATATAGGAAAGGACCTTCGCTGGCCTTCAAAAAGCCCTACGTGACAAGGCTTCTGCATACAGGCAGAAATCACGTACCAACCAGAAATACGTGGTTAAGTACAACCTCCCGGGATTCCCTCATGCGTTCCAGGTATTGTATAGCTATCATATTGTATCATTATTTCATTCATTATTTGGTCTGTAACTAACAACAAATGATAGGTGTGGGCATACGAGACCATATCCACCATTGCCGGTGCTGTGGCGGTCCGCCTGAATGAGAACGCAGTGCCCCGTTTTCTGCGATGGGCATGCACATATTCACTCCCCAACAAAACACTCTTACGAGATGTGTTCCATTCCCCTGCGGTAAGTTTAATGTTTTTTATGGTCTGAATATGTTGTATTTAATTATATATATTTGTAATAATTTGTTTATTGTTTTTTCATGCAGATGGTCATCACCGCTGCCCTCACACTGTCCGATGCTGAGAGGCAGTATAGAGACACCCCAGTCAGTGAAAGGGGTGTGTACGTCGACCAGCCAGACGAGGATAGAGTCCATAGCCCGAGCCTCACTGAGTCTGACCATGAGTCGAGTGATGACGAGCACCCCACCACCGATGCTGGCCATGATGATGCGGGCCCCAGTGGAGGAGACACTCCGGGGTTGAGAGGTGCAGATGAGTCGTGCCCCGTTTAGGCCGACCATCGTGATGTTGACCCTCCGGCTGCATCTAGGGGGAGGAGCACGGAGACTTCACTAGAGATCCGAGTAGCGAGAGTGGAGTCTACGTTGGAGGCGATGAGGTCTGACATATATGACATACAGTCACAGTTGCAGACCATCACGTCACTGCTGAGATCATTATGTCGGGTATGAGTTTACTTTATGTAGACTAAGTTTTATTAATTCCTTTTAATATGTTTGCTATAATATGGTTACTATAATATGTCATTTGTGTAGGATCCCGACTCGACATTTACCACCGACAGCGGGCCCATCGAGCTCGAGCCCGAGCCTAAGCCCACCACCACCCCTACCACCGCTGAGCCCGAGCTCGAGCCAGAGCCCACCACCACCATCGTCACCACCACTACCACCACCGAGCTCGAGCCCGAGCCAGAGCCCGAGCCCACCACCACCACCATCGACCCCAAGCCCGAGCCCACCACCACCACCACCATTCAGCCCACGATCACGCTCGAGCCGATTCCAGTGGCTATGATTGACCCGAGTGACAGTGATGAATGTGACGTTGAGGTCTGTCACATTCCTCCACCGAGGGCAAAGCTGAGGACGAAGTCTGCCATGCTATCGGCCGCATCTGCACCTCGACGGACGACCCGAAAGAGGAAAGAGATCACCCCATATACACCTCCCCTGGATGCTAAACGGGCGAGGAAGTATATGGCTCCAAGGAGGGTGAGGTACGATCCGACTCATCCAGTGCCACCAGACATCATGAGCAGCTTCATGGAGTGGGTGACAGCAGATGACGTGGAGCCTCACCTGCCAAGTTCTGGGGTGCTCTTCCAGCCGAACATGACCACTCGGGATGTCTTTCGCAATCTTGTGAAGGATAGCAGTGGGTTTTATGCGACGTAAGTAATAATGGATTTCCTATTTGCATTGTTCAATTGTTATTGTTTGAATTGATTCTAACCATTTATAAAATTGCAGGTGCTCGACAGCATATTAGATTTCCTATGGAGGAAGTTCATTGCACGTCCAGAGTTGTGCATCCACCGGTTTACGATATTCCCAGAAGCATACACGGTATGTACTATTCTCACATATTTAATAATTTCATTATGTTATTTACATATCTGACTACATTGTTCATTTATATAGCGACATCTAAACCTCCACACAGTGGACAGTTTGTTTAAGGCTATATACAGAAAGGGGGATGACGAGGTGGCAGCTATATGGGGGAAGGAAGATGCGTTGACCAATCTGGTATTCGGGCTAGTACCAGATTCAAAGGCGTGGGTGGATGTTGACTACATATACAGTATGTACAACATCCGCGAACATTGAATCCTTCTGGTGATCGACATCAACCTCGGGGAGATCATTCTATATGACTCCTACCCGTCGTATGTCTCCTAGAAGGACATTGCGCTCGCACTACTACCGCTCACATACACGCTACCGTCGTTGTGCAGCTTCTGTAGGATACGGGACAGGAAGCCACACCTAGCACCTGCACCTTGGAGCCTGTACCGCGCAGACACCGGCAACATACAGGGTAAATCGACCCTAGACTGTGGTATTTTTGCGCTTAAGTTTTTTGAATATTTAGTAACGGGAACCCCAATAAAAGGTTCCATAACTCAGGATAGGATGTCAGAATTTTGCTTTCAATATGCTTGTGAACTGTGGTCAAATCAATTTTATTAGACTTTTATATGAATTGTACATTTTATATGAACTGTGGCATATTATTTATAATTGTGATGCATGACAGTCAACTCAATTACATAACACAAGCAATCGAGAGTGAGAGTCTCCACCGAGAGTTAAAACCGAGAGTAATAATAGAGTCAGCGTTATGAGACAATAATGACAATCAAATAAAACACGAAACACAATCAACCGATAGTGATGACATGAGCGATAGCGAGTGTAACAACCGAAAGCACAATCAGGGTGGATGACTAAAGCACGACCGAAAGCACAACCGAAAGAACTATTCACGGTCGCATACGCAATCAGGAATATCATCGAGAGTCGAGAACATCCACCGAGATTCGAGATGACGAGAGCGAGAGTCGAGAAGCTCGAGATTGAGAGTCGATGTCACCGTTACCAAGAGTCGAGAGCACCGAGAGTCGATGTCACCCTTCAGGTGAGTACCGTCTACAATAATAACTGGACGGCAGTTCTTAAACCCTCGAATGCAAGGCCCTAATGCCATGAAACAATACTTGAAATACTGACCAGCATCAAGTTCAATCTCGAAATACGTACCTGGTATTTCAATCTTCAGAGCTTCACCGTACGCGTGCAAAATACCGTACGATTCCTCAAGAATACCCCTCGAAATCCTGAAAGCAATTTCCCTTGCACGCCACGCCTTATCGTAGCTTATATTCACTCCATACTCTTGTCGTATATCTGCGATTATGTTGCGAGGTTTTTCAGCCCGACCAACCCCAAACTTGTCCTTTATCAATTGGCCATTTACGAACGCGCTGACTTGTCGATGATCGTGGTTCAATACTTCAATGGTGCATGTGTGGACAACTGTATATTTTGTAATCTTAAATATGTCACACCCGTCCATCTTCACCGCACGTACTGCCCACTTACACGTATCGTGGATACACCGCACACTATACAATTTCTTATTTGACTTCTGAACCCGCATCTCAAAATTCTCCTTAATAGCTAGCATGGACAACCTCATCTTCACATCTTCCTTTGAGAAGAATATTTGCCCTACCTCCACGTTCATACCAGACGAGGAATGTGGTTGCACAATAGATAGTCCAGCTCCTGTCATACCACGCCCAACAAGTACGTCAACTCTACTAGGCACGTTTCCAACAAAATGGCTGAACTTATTCTGCAAAATTGGGGTTTCCAATGACATTGAACTGGGATGCACAGTTGGTGTTGGTTGCATCTCAGACACTGAAGTAGGCATGAGATCATTGGTGTTGGTTGCATGTACAGTAGGATCACACCCATCACCCTCATTAATATTCTCGTCCCAATCACCCCTACCATATTCATTGAGATCATAATCGGTAAGTGCATCCAACTAGGAATTACGAACCCTCTTCCGGCAAGAAGGATCCTGTGTACTACCTGTCGCAACCCAGGGATTAGTGTCATCATTTCCCATAGAAACGACCGAAGGGAAACTGTCAGACTCAATAACAGTGGGTTCTGCCCTGATTTCTGTCTGGGTTTCAGTGGAGACTTGACCATTCCTCTCAACACTCACAAAAATTTGAGGTCTATTGCGGTCCAACTCAACCAACAGAAAACTGATGTCATCGTCATCGATTAGACATACCGCAGGTCCATCCGAGTCCATCTTATACTGAACCCTCATTACAATGTTGAATTCTGATGAATCAACCTTCACAATTCTGTATACCCAGTCTCTCAATTCTTGGTAGGTCAACGTGATCGGCACAATGATACCTTTGATAACACCTCCATCATAGCTCTGTTTGATGTCATCCCATGTCCCACCATGTCGAATAAACAATTGTTTCCCATTCATCCTTCAAAAAAAGTAAACAAGAACAGACAGTCACAAAAAATTGCATTCTGTTAAATTCTCGTTAGTGTCTCTCGCTATCGACTCTCGCTCTCGCTACTCGTAAACTCTCGATTCTCGATATATCAAACCCTCGACATGTATATCTCAGTTCTCGCTCTCGGCTCTTGCACTCTCGATATGCACTCTCGGTCATCATCTCTCTTGACGTTTATCTCTCCCCCCTGACCACGAGTCTTGCTCTCGTCTCTCGCACTAAGTCGTTAATCATTCTATATCACACTCGTTTGTTATCTCACTTGGTATCATGCAATCTCACGCCAACCATTTTCATGAAAATACAATGTTCAAAATAAGAAAAAATTTGTGAAGTTCATTGTTTACTTACTTGGAGTTTGAAGTTGATTAACTAAAACTTGGATTCATGCGTTTGCAGCCCCTTGGAAATGAAAAATTTCAGTTTTGGTTGTATAGGTTTCTTGCAAAATCGTGATGTTGGTGAAGGGAAGGCAACCAAATTACTTTGCTTTGTTGGTTTTTTGGGAGGGAGAGTGCACAAATTACGCCTAAAGCATGAAACTTGATAAACAATTCACTTAATCTATAGTAAAATTGATTTGAAAGCAGTTGTAGACTGTCAGATTGATTGACGTGCGGCGCTCATTAATTGCGGATCATTGCCAGCTTACGAGGTCCGAGAGCGAGATGCGAGAGTCGAGAGTAGAGAATCGAGATCTAATATGCCGAGATGGAAGTGGCTGACGTGGACCTATACCAAGAGCCGAGATTGGGATGCGGGAGACGAGAGTGATAATCGAGAGGGTGAGGCGCGGATTGGGTCTGTGTCTCATTCATGGGGGCGTTGTGGTTATTTCACGTTACGCTGACGCCAGCAGAAGGCCAAATGTCATTAGTTTTTTGGGGAGAGGCCAAATTTCATTTGGGCCCACCCAAATGGGTCATCCGTACAAATTTCCCATTTTAAATGCCATAAAGCTCTCGTTTGCAGAATTTTCAAAATTACGTTTATTTATTTGAGAGCACGTGAGCTGTATTTATATATTGAGTAATGAGAGTATATAGCAAAATTTTAGGTTTTAATTAGAAAATTAACGGAACTGAAAATTAATAAGAATTTTAGCAAAATTGTTTGAGATTATGTGAGTTGTATTTGTGTTAGTTTAATTTTTTTTTTAAATTTATTTTAGGGTTGTTTTCAAATATAGGAAAATGAGCTAAATATTTATAAATAAAGGATTTTATCGCGGTCCATCGCTAATAGACAGTCAAATTTTTTATATTTGTAAATAGTTTGATTTTTTTTCTGTTTATATTAATTTTCCTTTATTTTAAGGTTGTGGCATTTTTTTAGGAGAATTTTTAAAAATAAAAAACTAAAGGAAACTATTTACACAAAATAGCAAAATTTTTAGATAGTTGTGATATAAATGATAGGAATCTATCACTGATGGATGCCGATAGAAATCTATCAATGTCTATCAATATTTTTTTTTTGTTATTTTCTGTAAATAGTTTGACATTTTTTTATCTATGAAAATTTTCTTCTTTTTTTTTATCAGTTTTAGTGTGCATGAGTATTTTGGACATTTGTTAATTAGTATTTTTTATTTTTAAAAAATTATTTTGCTATTTTTACAATTTTGAAAAAAATTTTGCTATTTTTTCAAACAAAACTTTAAAATTTAGGGTTTATCTTGTAAGTCCATAAAACAAAGTCAAAATGCCCAAAACATAGTAGTTAGAGCAAGAGAGAAATTTAGAAAGAGTGTGAGCGAAAGTGAGAATAAGACTATATTAATTTTGATTGAATAACTTATGCATGGAGTTTAAGAAGAAGAAGAAAAAAACTTACTAAAAGTAAGAACTAGAATGAGAGCGAGAGTAAGAGCCCGTTTGGATTGATTTTCTAAGTGTTCATAATAACTTTTTTTATATATATACTTATAAACACTTATTTAAACACTTAGAAAATCAATCTAAACGGGCCTTGAGATTCTCATTCATATCTCACAGTGAAGGAATTTCACACCATCAAAAGAGAATTCTTGAATTTGGTTCATTATTGTTGTATTCTCCATGATTATATCTTCCACGAAGCATTTGGTGAAGGCGATTAATGGGGTTGATTGGTGCAATGTCATGAACGACATCACACTTAGTGATTTAATAAATTGATCCTCACCTACGATGGGTAACCAGTCATCATATCCTCTGTCACTAACCCATAATCCACCAAAAAAAAGAAAATGGTGAGTTTAACCGAATAAAGAATAAGAATGAGATTGATCACCATTTTGAATAGAATCTAAAATAAGAATGGAATTTCCAATTTTGAGGTGGACCCTACATTTTATTTTCATTCTTAATTTTGGTAAATACTATCAATAAATATGAAGTGGGTCTCACATTTTTTATTGTCATTCTTTATTAGTGAACGAGACATTAATGCATTTGAACGTGAAAAAACAACGAATGAGTGTAGTTTGTATTAGGTGAGTGTGGGGAGGTGGTTTACCATTGGAATATTTCATAAATCTACGGAATAAGACTTGTTTGATATAATATCATTTTAAGTTTTTAAAAGAGAAATTACTATAAACAGAAAAAATATCAAACTATTTATAAATATAGAAAAATTTCACTGTCTATCAATAATAGACGGCGATAGAATTTTATCGCTTTCTATTGCTCAAACAAATGAATTCTATCGCGATCTATCACTGATAGACTGTAAAAAATTTCTATATTTGTAAATAGTTTTGCTCATTTTTCTATATTTGAAAATAGCCTTTTTTAAACTTTATATTTATTTACTAGCAATTTCTTTACAATAATTTTCGTCCTCTTAAAAAAAATATATTTGAATTTTCAAATCAAAGTCTAAAATAGAAGATAAAAGTTTTTAAAAACTATTTTTTGTTTTCAAAATTTAGAGATTTTAAAAAATATCTTGAGAAGGTAGTTAACAAAACAAAACTATACTTTAAAAAGTAATACAATGAAATAATCACAAATATAGTTGTCTTATGATGATTGTTAGATTTGATTCAATAGTTCTATATATCCTTACTTATCATTAATTGCATACTTAGTACATTTTATAATTCCTCACATATTTTCAACGATGTAAAACTATCAACACCAACCAGCTATATTGTGAGTGAAGTCCACTTCTTGTTCGGCTCAAGGAGTTTGTAGATCTCACAATTAAAAAACATCAATTTTATGTCTTATTAACTCCTTACAATATGAGTTTCGAGAGTTCAAAACTTTAAGGTTTTACAACTCCACTCCTTGTCCCAATGCCCACCAATAATTTCTCGAATGCCACTCGCTTGTCCATCGTAATGTTTAAGAGGCTTTGTTGTTATCGTTGTTTCCTTTCATTTTGTAATTTTTTTTTTAAAAAAATACTATTTGAAGACTTAAACCTCCGACTCAAAAGAGATTACAAAAATCTTAAAAGAGTGTTGAGATATAAACATAAAAATCAATATCAAACTCATCCATTCATATTTTACTCCTTAGTTCATGTAAGGTCAAGAAGATAAAAGTTTAAGGTTCAAAATTTTCAAGAAATCATTTGGATAATAAAAGATCTTTGTCCTTTTCATTTACCCAAATCAAGATCGGGAAAAATTTCCTATATCACGGGAATATGGAAGATTTTCCATATCTCTCTATTTATTGTGTGTCACGTCAACCTGCTTTTAAGAATAGATTGGGACCCACTAGCATTAATGTGTAGGGTCCACTAGTATTTATGGAAATAGATGTAGAGTGTGAACACAGAGAGTATGGTACTCCTGTAGTACTATAAAAATTCCCAACAAGGTTGTATACAACGTTCCTCTTCTCTATAGGAAAAAGGTCAAAAAGAGAACTTTGGAAACTCAAGTCTCAATTCAAAATTCACATAAGGATTCCCTCAACATTGCGCTTACTTGACAAGTTTAAACTTCTCTGTATTAAGAGCATAATACATTTTCAAGTGTTTAATTTAAAAAATAAGTCATTTTAGAAAAAAAAAAAAAAAAAAATCAAGTGTTTGATAACTACTCAAAATTGATTTTTAAAAAAATTAGTTTATAAAATAAGTTGGTTTAGGATAAACACTTGAAATCAACTTTTAGAAAAATGATTTTTAAGTATTTAATGGTTAAATCTCTCCCTAATTTGTATAATTCTTAAAAATTACCAAAACGTCACAAAGTCATCTACCTCATTTCTACTATGTTGCCATGGCTACCACCACCCTCAGCTGGCCAACACCGGCCACCTTCGAGACAACCTCCGGCCAACTTTGGCGACCACCACCACCTTAAACAATCAATTCCAGTGACCATTATTTTAAATTATTAGTTCATAATATTTTATAGTCATCATTTATAGTAATTTGATATTAATAAAAAAAAAATACTTATATAACAAACCAAACAAACTTATATGTAAAAAATACTTTTGAGAAAAAGTTATCAAACAAACATATGAGTGTTTTTATTTATTTAAATATTTTTTATCAAAAATATTTAAATAAAATTGAATGTTTGAAAAATATTTTTTTTTTCAAATCAATCTAAACCGACCCTAATTTTACTAATTTTAGTCACGTAATCTTTAATGAAGAACAACATACCAGTTTGAAGAGATTCGAGCCTAGGGTTAACAACTCTTTGAATTGATGTAGTCAATAACTGTGATGATGATGAAGCGTATAAACAAACTAAGTGTCTGCCAAAGAGGGTAAAAAAAAAAAAAAGAAAAGAAAATAATTTACCAATGCAAGCTTGTGGTTTTTTTTCATGTCCACACAATATAATTTGGAAGCTAGAACAGTGTATTACTTGTTAAACACTTTGTTCTGTAAACAACAGATGAAGCACAAGCACACGCATCGAGTAATAAAAATTTTGATAGAGCCAAATATCGTCCTCAAAGATTGGGATACAACTCTTTCTAGCTATTGTTAATTTCATGCTGATTTCATATCGGTGGTTCGACAGTGATTCAAGTCTCCAATTTTAAAATTAAACTAATTAATCAACAAATTCCAGTTATAAAACCTTAAGATATTGATTCAATTATGAAATTTCACAATCAAGCTTTGAATAGAAGGATTATATATACTATCAATAATTTGCATGAATCTACACTACAACAAAATGGACATTTCATGACACATGAACAGTAAATTTGGACAAGAGAGAGAAAAAACAATCATTAAACTAAAAACACACATTTTTTGCAGGAAAAATGGAATTTTCCAGATTTTTTTAAATTTAAGACAATTTTTTGTGTAATTAATTGATGATTAAAAAAATAGTCATTAAATATATGAAAAATGAAAAAGGCGCGATTTTGGCAGAAAAAGACAAAAAAAAATTCAGATTTTTCGACCATCATGACAGTTTTTTTGTGTCACCAATTTATAACTAAAATTAACAGTCACTAAAGAGTGACAGTTCTTTAGAGTCATTAAATTGAAAAAATAATAATAAAAAAAAGGACTTATGTTGTCCTCTCTCGAGCTTGATTTGTGATAACATCTAATTAGTAATTCATTCACATGCAATTAGTTCATTAGATGCAAGATTACGACCCTCCAATTACAGTTCTCATTTGAAGATGACGACCGTAAAGGAGAGAAAACTCTAGAAAGCGACTTAAAAGAGTGAAAACTCCTTTATTGTCCATGAAGAGTCTGAGAATTAAGGTCAATTCACCCTGACAAAGGAAGGATTGAGCTCCACCAAGAGACCATGAATTTCTCAAGGTTTCTCTATTCAAATGAAATTGTCACTAATGGACTAGATTGTATATACAATTTTCATTCATTTGGTAATTATGTCAACCTTTTCATTTAATTCAATGAATTTAATTTGTTTCATGTTTCATTTCAATTATGAACTAATTTTTTTTTTTTAGATTTGATTATGTGAAATGCTCTAAAAAGACAAGTCAGTTTGATATTTGTTTTCATATGTTTGCCCGATTACTTTAAAAAGTTTGGTTCCATTCACTCTAAAGTTATCGTATGTCTAAATTGATCACTTAGATTTGCATAGTAGGTTGAGTTCAGTACTAAAATAGTTGGGTAATGAAGGAATTTTGTAAAATTAATATAAGAAAATAGCCAAGACAAAGGACTCTGTTGCTTAATCCTAAACTTAGGGCAACACTTATAGGACCCCGAAAATTGTATGCTTATCTATTGAAGTTTAAATTAGTCGTAGAAATATAAGTTCAATTGCTTAGATTACTGAAAGTGCTTTAAAATAAAGGCTTAATAGAAGATGAATTCACTTCAGTGCAATATTGATGACTTTCACTCTTAGGGAAGAATTATAATTGAATCCCTATTACCAATGAAATCTTCGCTCGTGTTTTCACTCACATATTTTTATTTATTTAAACACAAAGCTCAACGTGTTTTTCCCACGGTTACTACTTTTGCAACTTTAATTAACATTTTATTAAGGACTCTTGATTATATATACAGTCTCTAAGGTTTAAACTCTTGGAATATTTCAATTATTACCACTTCTCTTCAAGGATTTTGTAGTCAACTGAGATGCAATAACTTCTATTAATAGTATAAGTTGATGTAGTGACTATTTATATTTAAAAGATGTCAGGAAGATGGACATCACATAATATACACCTCGCTTTTTGTCATATGGTTATATTTACCCTTTAACAACACCATTTTGTTAGAAAGTGGAAGTCTTTATTATCATAATATAGTACCTTCACTCGTGTTGCCCAATTTTTCTACCGTTGCTATAAATTATGTTGCTAAGTTTCTTGAAATCCTCAAGTATTTTTCTTGAAGTATGCAAGATATTGCTTCAATCTTTTTAGACCACATACCAAAATCCCACTATCATTAAACTTTTCAATTTCGTATTTTGTTGTTGCCCTCTTTTAAAATTCCTTCTCTAGTTTCTTTTTTGGTGCTCTCTTAAATCTTTACAACTTTGATACCAATTGTTAGTGGAATTATGGATTGTAATCAATTTCAAACTCTTCTCTTTTTCCCTAGTGAGTTTTCGTAAAGTTCCACTTTATAGTCTCTAGTCTCTAAAGCGAAAAAGAAGAAATAGATAGAAGAAAAGTTTTAAAATCGCATTTTAGAGATCTAGATGTCGATCATAACAAAGAAAAAAGGAATAAGTGAAGCAAAACACAAGAGTTTAAATGATTCAAGGTTTACATGCCTACATTCAATTTATGGTGAGTAATAATTAATATTTATTTCTTAAGATAGTTACAAATCATCGGTACGACACACTTGAATGTAAGCCAAATTCACTTTTTTTTTTCTTTTAAAAGAGAAGACAACCAATTGATCTAACTATTAAAATTAAGGGGAATGTTTAAAAATAGAAAAATAAGAAAAACTATTTACATAAAATAGCAAAATTTTTTGATAGTTGTGATAGATGTTGATAAAAGTCTATCAAGGTCTATCAGTGATAAAAATAATAGAAATCTGTCACTAATAAATATTGATATAAGTCTATCAAATCTAT
The DNA here is from genome assembly GCA_002890555.2 of Lagenaria siceraria. Lineage (NCBI taxonomy): Eukaryota > Viridiplantae > Streptophyta > Magnoliopsida > Cucurbitales > Cucurbitaceae > Lagenaria > Lagenaria siceraria. The sequence continues at coordinate 3,321,271 of CM016491.1, read as the reverse complement.
CAGTGTTTTTTTTTTTTTTTTTTGCTATTTTCTATAAATAGTTTGACATTTTTTCTAGACGTGAGAATTTCCCTAAAATTAAAAATAAAAATAAAAACAAAAAGAAGAATAAAATTTCATATTATAACTGATTTTACAGCTTTAATATTTGGTTCAGGTGTCGCAACCATAACTTTAAAATGTATGAGATATTCATTTAAAAGTTTGCTTGTGACTTTAAATGCTAAATATTTTAGGAAAATTTCTAGAAATAAAAAAATAAAGAAAACTATTTAACACAAAATAGCAAAATTTTTAGATAGACACTAATAGAAGTCTATCAGTGTCTATTATAGAATGATTGAAGTCTATCACTGATAGATGTTGATAGAAGTCAATCAATATTTATTAGCTTTTTTTTATATTTTCTATAAATAGTTTGATATTTTTTCTATCGGTAAATATTTTTCAATATTTTATGTAAATTTATTTTCTTTAGAAAATCGAACAAAATGGATCATTTTCCTCATCTGAAACAATTGTTTGAACACCAAAATATTAGTTATTTGTATTATTTGTTATTTTAAAATTATATTTTGGCTTTAAAAAAGTAAAATTAATCATTCTAAGTTTTACTTTAATTTGAAAAAGAAGTACCACTCCACCAATGATTAATTTGAACAATAATAATTAATTAATTGTCTTGTATGCCTTGTTTAGAAGATTATTATTATTATTTTATTATTTTATTATTATTATTACTTGAAGAGGGAAGTGGTAAATTCAAATCCAGGCCTCTACTTTTTTGGTGTAAAGGAACAGCGCAGTCCAAACAAGGTCATATTCGGCGGTCAAAGTTATCTCGTTGACCGAGAAACAAATTGTCCCTATCCTCGTCCTACCCTTCCTTTTGTTTTTTATTTACCATTCTGCCATTTCATTCTTTTTCCTGCTGACTTTTCTTTTCTTTTTTTTTTAATTATAATAACCAACTTACTTTAAAAAAAAAAAAAAAAAAGAAGAATTGGTCAATGACTTGTAGACTTTTCAATTTTATTCCTTATACTTTTAAATATCTAAATTAATTTTTTATACTTTTAATAATCTAAAATTTGGTTTATAAGTATAGAGAAAAATTATAGGGCAAAATACACTTTTGGTCTCTGGAGTTTAAAGTTAGTGTCTATTTAATCTTTGAAGTTTTAAAATAGGCACGTTTAGTCTTGAGGTTTAGTAAAAAGTTCAAAATGATCCTTAAGATGATTTGACCGAGATCTAATGTGGCACTTACTAGTTGGCTGATTTGACAAATTAAATTAATTTTATATTGATTTTTAATGACTACGCATATGAGTTAGCACTCTTTCTTCTTCTTTTTTCTTTTTACCTCTCTTCATCTTCTCCTTCTTCAGCGAACCTTGCGAGCACCAATGATGAATTTCCCTTTCCATTCTCTTCTTTTCCATTGCTGCGAGCGTTACTGTTTGTGGAACATTGTTGGTTGGAGGCTACAGAAGTTGATGCTGCTCTCCAGCATTTGCTTTCACCTTAAAGTCACCGTTGCCTAGTTCACTTGTTTTTTAAGGCAAATTTGTGATATATTTAGATTTGTTGAAGTCATGCATCATCCTATGTGCAACGACCCGAGTTCAGGAGGGGGCATGAATGAACCGAGATCACATCCGAATGAGAGGGATCCTGAGGACATGAAAGCATGATTAAGAAAGGCTCACAAGAATTGAAAGTTACTACTTATACCAACAAGGTGCACCTTCCTTTTCGGTGGCTCAATCATAAGAACTCGGTCATTGGGGATTTTCATAGGATGCATCTAATAAGTGCCACATTAAATTTCCTCTAGTCAACTAACGGTCAAATCATCTTAAGGACCATTTTAAACTTTTTACTAAACTTCATGGACTAAAAGTGACTATTTTAAATCCTAAAAGACCAAATAGATACCAATTCCAAATCTCAGGACCAAAAGTGTATTTTACCCAAAATCATATATATTAGAAAAAATTTTACAAATAGAAAAAATGTCAAACTATTTACAGAAGATAGCAAAAAAAACACTGATAGACATTGATATGCATCTATCAGCATCTATCAGTGATAGACTTCTATCATTTGTATCACTGATAGGCTCTGATAGACTTCTATTAGTGTCTATCACAACTATCTAAAAATTTTGCTATTTTGTGTAAATAGTTTTCCTCATTTTTCTATTTTTAAAAACTCCCCTATATATTATCCTTTTCACTTTGAATTTTTTAAAGCATATTCACATTTTATAATTTATTAAATAGAAAATATCACTATTATCTAATAAAAATTAACTTTAAGCTAGCATTGAACATTAATTATAACATTTGCATAAATTATATTACTTAAAATGGGGTATTTCAACTTTCTTTCTTTCTTTTAACAAACTTGAATCTAGCTTAATTTTTTCAATATGAACTCTAACCATTCCTTTGACATATAGAAAGGCGGTTAATGTTTTAAAGTCATTTAGTTAGTTTCTAGTTGGCATAACTATTAGATAATGTGTCTAACAATTTTCGTTTGTTTACTCAATATTACAAGTCATTTCGAATCCAAACAAATTTTAAATGTGAATATTATTGTTTGAGAGCTTTTAAATTATGTTTTTACCCCTTTAATTGCTTTTTTCTAAAGATTAAAATAGTTCGTTTCAAAAGATTTTGTAAGATATTGATGTAAATTAGATATCTATTAGTGTTATATTTTAATTTTTTTAACTAATAACTCAAGGTAAAAAGTTCATGTCAGTAAACTTTTAATATTATTTTAATTATTTTTTTAGGTCAACAGTTGAGGGACTGATGATTGAACCATCGACTTTTAAGATAATAATGGATGTTTTTAACCATATATGTTACTTAGTTTGACAATATTCTTTTTTCATGAACTAAGAAGTATCAACTACGTTTATTTCAAATTTTTATTGTTACCAATAGTCGACGCCTAATCTTAAAATTACCTTGGAACTTTATTGATTTTAAATGAAAGATACGTTTTAATCTATACGTTCTATATATGATTTGTAATTCAGATGAATTTTTACATTCATAAGTTTTACCTCAATTAGTAGTTTTGAGAGAGAGAGAAATTTACATAAAAAAAAGAAAGTCAATAACCTAAAATAATTTTGTTGTTGATGAATTGATAAAATCATTGCTAGAAGAAAGATAACAAAATAAAGAAAATATAGAAATTTTAAAAAAAAAATAAATTTAAATAGTATTTATAACCTTACTCTAAAAAAAACATGAATAGTTATCCATGGTATTAAAATTTTATCTACATTTTCACATTTTCATCGACATATTCATATTTAAATTTGATATCAACTTAAAAGATGAATCGAAATTTTCATCATATCATCATCAAATATAAAAATTAATAACAAAACATCACGAAGTTTAAGTTAATTTTTTTATTTTTATAATTTTTCAAAAAATATCTATTGTCATCTACATTTTATCGATGTTTTATCAACATTTCTATTTTAGTTTTATCAACATTTCCATAAAATAGAGATTTCACATTTTCCTCAACACTAATATTTTTATAATTTTTTCAATAAATATCTATTGACATTTACATTTTATCAATATTTCAAAGTAGACTGGGACATTCCTCGACATCAACATTAAAAAAAATAACAAAAATAAAAAAAAATGAAAAAGAAAATGAAAGGGGCAAATTTGGAAAGTGAAGTTTCCTGACATTACTAATTTTCCTGCTCTTTATCTCTCCCACGCTTTGTCTGGTGATACTCCCTTCTTTCAAATTGCTTCCAAGCTCCAACCTCTACAACTTCCTCTTTCTCCAAGAAATTCGTCGAATTCTTCGATCATTAGCTATGCAGGTAACAAATCCCTCAATTTCCACTTCTTTCTTTCAACTTTTGCTCTCTGATTTCCGTAATCAACTTCAAATTTTCCTTGTTTTTTCATCTTCATTTCTTCTGTTCAGTCTCAGACTCGGACGGTTCAAGTCAAGCACGTTTCGGATCTAGCTACTGAGAGGGAGATTCACGAGTTCTTCTCCTTCTCTGGAGAAATTGAGCATATAGAGATTCAATGGTAGGTGATTAACTCTCTGTTCCTGTAAACAGAGTTTCAAAAAGTGGTAAAAGAGAAGATGTGCGTGATTGATTGATTAATTATGATTCTCTTTTCTATGCTGCTGATTTAGTTTTAGGTTTCTTATTGTTTGGCTTCCGAGGGAAAGTAGTTAGCAATTAAGCATGCGAGTTTTGTGGATTTCTCTTTATTTTTCTTTTTGATTCTTGTTTTTCTTTATCAATAATAAGTGTGAGGGTTGTAATTGTTATAGCTGACAAGTAATTAAGATTGACAAGTAATTAAGATTGTTATTCTAATTTTTTTCTTGTTGCTGCAGTGAACAAGGGGAATCCAAGACTGCGTTCGTGACATTTAGAGATCCCAAAGCTCTTGAAATTGCCTTGTTGTTATCGGTATTTCATTATCTCGATTCTCTTTCATTTTCACGAAGTCAGTTATTGGGATGTGTTTGTTGAACTTGTGGTCTTACAATGAATGTCAAAGAGCGTCATGTTGAAGTTTGGTTCATGTGGGTCTACATTTGGCTGTGTTTACCTTCTTATTTAAGCCATTTGATTTGTTAGTGTCTAGTTAGTTCTATAGCCTCTTTACTTTTATTTCCTTCATTTTCGTGCCATTAGTTTTGATTGAATTGAAAAGTGAAGGATGAGTAGAATCTCGGTTTATTTTATTTTATTTTTTTTAATGAAAATACTTTTTCTTCATAAGAAGATTTTTCTACACGTAATCTCAAACATACAGGAGAAATTTCTTTAGAGCTGTCATATACGATCTTTTAGTTGAAGCTACCCTGCTTTTGCATTTTGTATTTCTCATCACCACCCCACTCTTTCTAATAAAATAATACTAATATTAAATCATAGATTAGTTATCAAACTAATGTTAAAAGTGGCATGCTCTGGGATAGTTCTTTTTTTTTTTTTTTTTTTTTTTTTTTTTTTTTTTTTTTTTTTTTTTTTAATAACCGTTTTTAAGAACTATGATGAATGTCTTCAGGTTATTTGGCATTAGTTTTAACATTTAAGTCCATAATTTTGGAGTGAAAAACAACTCAAGGAAAGCAAGGATGGGGGGGGGGGGGGGGGGGGGGGTGTGAAGAAAGAAAGAAAGAAGAAGAAGAAGAAGAAGATGATGAGAGTTGAGTAATGGTTGAAACTTGAAAGTGAAAACTATTAAACTGAACTTTATGAATAAACATCTGCCTTGCTTTTACTTTTTGTTACGAATAAAAGCATTAGTGAGAATTACTAAATGGACATGTTTCTAGAAAAAGAAGGAAGCTAATACCTTTTCTTTGCATGATCATTTCTTTATGCAATAGTGGAATTATTTGATATTTTCATCACGCAATACTGGAAATATACCTTTTCTTCTTCATATCTGGCTGATGCCATAAGCTACTATAAACAATTTCTATTGTTTATTTGTTTGTTATTTAGGGAGCAACTATTGTAGATCAGATCGTGAGCATATCTCCTGCTGAAAATCATGTACCAAGAAGAGAAATGCAGGTATTATTCTTGTGTTTGAATATTTTTCCAGGCCCGTCTAGCTTATTATATATTCAATATTTTAAATTTTCTATGTTTGCAGGAAGTACGGGTTGTGGACAATGCTGCATGTCTCACGCCTACAGAAAATAATTTTCCTAGCATTGAGGTAAATGTGTTGACCTCAATCTATGAATATCAAGTATTTGTGTAGCATATTCTTTCACGTTGATCTACTATTTAAAGAAAAACCAAGGCGGGGGAGTTTCATCAAATGGGAAAGTTTAGGACATGTTTCATGTTTTCTGTATTTAGATTTTCTTAAATTGATGTAGATGGATGATAAGTAAAACCTCAATTGAATGCATGTCGTCATGGACCTCACTACACTTGCTAAAACCATGGTGAAGAACTGGTGAAACAGTTTCACACTTTTAGTTTTCATGTGGATCTTCATTTCCGTGATTTGTGCACCTTTTCTTTTTTTCCCACCTTAAATCTTTTTGTGTTTATAGGATTCTGCGAGCCAGCCTAGCAGTGGAAAAATGTATGTTAATAGAGCACAAGAAGTAGTTGCAACTGTGCTAGCTAAAGGTTCAGCAATTGGACAAGATGCCATGAACAAGGCAAAAGCATTTGACGAAAAACATCGGTTAACAGCTAGTGCATCTGCAAAGGTATTATCCTTTGACAGAAGGGTTGGGCTCACAGAGAAATTAACAGTTGGGATATCAGTGGTTAACGAGAAAGTCAAGTCTGTAGATCAAAAACTTCACGTTTCAGATAAAACAATGGCTGCAATCTTCGCAGCTGAGAGGAAACTCAATGATACAGGTTCTGCTGTCAAAACAAGCAAGTATGAATCATCCTTCTTGAGGAAACATACGTTGCCATTTTTATTTGCACTGCTCTATTTTGTTAGCTTATCCCCTAAGAAATTTTTACTTCCCTTCTGCTATCTTCAAATTTTAGAACTTGAATATTCTCCACTCCTAGCAAGAAAGCAGAAAATTAGATTTCTAGAATAGCTCCCAAACAACTCCCTAGTGTTTCAACTTCTTGAGAACTTTAGATCATCGTATATTTCTTTTATCCCAAATAAATTACAAATGGATCTACTATTCGTTCAGAATAAATCAGTTATGACAATAGACGGAAGTGAATTAATTGAATTGTTTCACTCCATCTTGGCGTTGAACAGGTATGTGACAGCAGGAGCTGCTTGGCTAAATGGTGCTTTTGGCAAAGTCGCAAAAGCAGGGCAGGCAGCAGGTACGAAAACCAGAGAGAAGTTCAATTTGGCTATGTCAAACTTAGTTTCAAAGGTGCGTTTATGAAACCCTTTTATTTAAGTCAGAATTCTTCGAAAATCGCTTTGCTGTGAGTAACTTAAGGACAAGCTTAGGAACAACAGTTTTGATGAATTAGTTCTCAAATATATTTTTCTAGTCTTTTGTTTTATGCATTAGCCAAAACCATGCCAAAAGAAGAGAAAGCTCCCTAAAACCTCATTTTGTTCATGTCTCCTTCAAAGAACCTAGGCTGTTTGGAGTCTTAAAGAAAAACACAAGTAATTAGTACCAAGTATTAATTAAAATCAACATTTTGACGACAGATTAAGCCAAATCCATGGCCGATAATGAATAGTTCCCAAAAGAGAGAAATCTCTCTAAAGTCTCTTTTCATTCTTGTTTAAAAGCTTCTTCCAAACAACCAAAGTTTGGATTGATTTTTGTAAGTGAAAAAAAAAAAGTATTTTTAAGCATTTTCCCAAACAGATCTTCGAGGACTTTAAAGATTTTTTTTTAAAAAATAGTTGATAAAAAAAAAGTAACTAAGATTCCTTTTGATAATGATTTTGCTTTAAACGAAATTAATCAATTTAATCATTTTTGCTGTGAAATTCTCTTTAGTTGAAACTGACCTTTAGTTTTCAAACATGCAGGAACCCCCAGTTGTTGCCTAATAAGCTTAAAACTTACCTCACTTGGCTTGGCTGCCTTGTATTTTCAGTGGGGGGATTGAAATTAGTTTCTTTAATTCTATTTCTTCAGCTTTTTTTTTTTTTTTTTTTTTTTGAGGACTATGCTCTATTATTATTTTTTTTCTTTTTTATTTATTTTTATATTGTTCATATTCTTTAATTACAAGGGTGTTTGGCTGAATGACAATTTTGTATTTGTAAGATTGGTTATGGAAGTGTAAAGAAAATGCAATTATGGTTTGTCTTATACTCTTAATTATTTGTTTCGGAGTATCAAGTTTGTGGGCTGTGGCTCAGCTTGCTTCTTGCTGACATTTTGGCTCTTGTTGCCTGATTTTTTTTTTTTTTTTTTATTATTATTATTGTTTTTCTTCTATTTCATCTTTAGCATGTGAGGTGAGGCCAATTCCTATTGGCTACCATGAGTGGGCCCCTTCTATTTTTAAAACTTTAATTTCATTAAAAATCCCAACCAAACTCTGAGAGCCAACTTTTTCACAGAAACGTTCGTATCTTACAAAAAGGAGGAATAAAGAATGTGCTCAGGAATTTTATAGTAGAAAATTTTATATACTATCTTTATTCATTAATTGTCGCAAAAGTAGTATTTAAAAATTATGTGAGATCTACAAAAAAAAAATATTTGATGATGTGTCAAATAGTAAATAAGAGTAATATGTAATATGGTAGTATTAGAAATTATTCTCTACTTTAGTTAATGAATTTATGTTGGATAAGTTGAAAAGATGAAAAAGACGACGATTTTTTATAAGATATATGGGTTATTCTTATGATCAATTGATTTTGAGATTAAACTTCATGTTTTTTTAATATGATGTTACAATTCATACAACTCAAATGAGTATTCGGTAAAAAAAAAAAGACCTAAAAATGGTGAATTCCAAGAGACACAAGAGCAAGTGTTATGCATCAGTTGCATTCAAGTGATTCACATACATCTATATTAATTATATGGTCAAGTTGTAAATTTTGTTTATGAACTTTGAGGTTTGTGTCTATTTGGTGTTCGAACCTTCAAAAGTATATTATAGATTTCTAAACTTTCAATTTTGTGTCTAATAAGTATTTAAATTTTAAAAGTGTCTACTAGATCTTCAAAGTTTCGATTTTGTATTTAATAGGTTCGTGATATATTCATATATAAAATAAGTATTTTAAAATTATTTAGATATGAATTTAAATTTTATGTCAAAAAGTGTTTGATAACCATTTGATGAATTTAAATTTTATGTTAAAGAGTGTTTGATAACCATTTGGTTTTTGGTTTTTAGTTTTTGAAAATAGAGCCTGTAAACACTACTTTCATTTTCACCTTTCGTTTGCTTGTTTTGTTATCTACTTTTAGGCCATGTTCTAAAAAATCAAGCAAAATTTTGAAAACTACAAAGAAAAAAAATTAAAAATTCTTTTTATCTCAAGAATTTGGCTAAGAATTCAAATGATTAATTATAAAATATGAAACTCGTGGGAAAGAAGTTGTAATAAATATGAAACTAAACAGTTAAAAAAAAATAACAATATCAATGACCTTAAATTTCATATTTGTGTCTAATAAGTTTTCAAGCTTTCATTTTCGTGTCTAATAGATTATTAACCTATTTAACATTTTCTATCCAGAACATTTTGGACAAAACTTTGAAAATTTAATGTCATATTAGACACAACTTTTTTAAAAAAATTAAATATGAGTTATTTTTTAAAATTGCTAGTATGTAAAAAGAAAAACGCACCATATTAAAAGTTTAGAAACCTATTTGACATTTTTAAAGTTAAAAGAATTTTTAGATACTTTTTAAAATTCAAAGACCTATTGGACGAAAGTATGACTGTTCAAGTATTAAACTTGTAGCTTAACCCTTTTTTTCATAGTTTAAATACAACATTACCTAAAAAAGACAAAACCAAAAGACCCAAAATGAAAACAAGTAAGAAGATTCATTAGTTCGAATAGGTTAAATTATACGTTTAGTCTGTAAACTTTGAGTTTTGTGTATATTAGGTCTATAACTTTGAATTTTGTGTCATATAGGTCTCTGAAATTAAAAAAATGTCTAACAGATCTCTTAAATTTATAAAATAATGTCAAATTGGTCATTGACTTATTTAATACCACAAATCATCATCTAGTAGACAAAATGTTTAATTTTAAGAATTCAGTGAAACATAAAATTCAAATTTATAGTTAATACATCAATTAGTTTTGTAAAACTTTTATATTTATTAGACCAAAAAAAAAAAGATTTAAAGACATGTTAAATACTTTTTAAACGTTTATGGAACTTGATGAAAAAATCTAAAAATTGAGAGATTTAAAATGGAAAATTACTATTAACAAAAAAATATCAAACTATTCACAAATATAAAAAAATTTCATCACAATAAATAGTAAAATTTTTCTATATTTATAAATAGTTTGACTTATTTTTCTATATTTCAAAACAACTCATTTAAAATTATAATTTAACCTAAAAAAAAAGTAATTTTGCGGGAAAAAAAGAACACGTGATGTGCATGTGAAGCGTACCTGTCAATTGGCTTTTATTCCATTCTTACGTTCCCTTTTCAACTTCCATGTGGACCCGATCGGTTAGTTGATTAATCTTAATCCTTAATTATTATCTTTTTTACAAAAATTTAATTAAATATATATTTTTTTCATGCTAACTTACACAATCAGCAAAAAGTTGGTCAACTTTTTTGCAATCAATTTGCTTTTTTCTTCCCTTGAAAAATATATTAATGAATTTATTTTAATATCTTTTTAGGCACATGAATTTTCAACCATAGGTGTATTTAATTTTTAAAGTTTACAATAAAAGAAGAGGAAGAAGTCGGAAGGGAGAGCGAGAAAAGAAATAAAATTTTAATTTAAAATGTCATATAAATATTTAAAATATTAATAAAAATTACTTAGAGACGTTTTAAACATTTGAAGAATAAAAGAGTATATTTTAAACTAAGCGCGCACCTATTGCTGAAAATTAGGACATCGTTTGCTAACTATTTGGTTTTTTATTTTTAGTTTTTTACAATTAATCCTATAAATACTCTTCCACTTCTAAATTTCTTGTTTTTGATATTTACTTTTTACCGTTTTTTTTTTTAAAAAAAAACTAAGCTAAGTTTTGAAAATTAAAAAAAAAAAGTTTTTAGAATTTTATTTTTAATTTTGGTCTTTGACTAAGAATTAAACTATTTTATTTAAGAAATATGCAAAACATGGTAAGAAGTTGAGAGATTTTTTTTTATCCTTATATATGTTTATCTAATAAGTGTTTATTAAAATAGAAATTATTAGGTCATAAAGTTAATGTAATTGAGAAATGGAATAAAGTTTCTAAATATTATCATGACATTTTAAATAAAAATATTATAGCAAACACAATATTGGTAAACAAATTTGCATTGTGAATGAACTTTGGTATTAAAAATTTCCACTTTTGAGTATGATAAAATTTCCTTTGGATTATTATTTTTCCTAAAGTATTTTGACTTTATCAAAATTATTATTAAATTTTTAAAACAAAAGAATTATCCTCCTTTTGGAAAAGTCATATTGGTTGAATAGTCAATCATTGGATGATGTTGGATCTTCACATTTTATAATTCTCTGTTTGCAAAGTTCCTCTCTAAATTTGAGGATAATTTTAAAAATCTATTAATAAAATTAAGCTTATTGAAGACACTTTTTTAATATATAGTTTGAATTCATAGTTCAATAATATGTATAGATAGCAACTTCAATTTAACTTAATTGGTTAATGTATATATCATTAATCGAAAGGTTAAAAGTGTAAATTCTCATCCCTTTTACTGAACTCTTCACAAAAATACAAGTAGGGTTAGCGAGTTTAAGTACAACAATTGGAGGTATGAGATTGAAACCACAAACCTCATAGTTACTAGTACACTTAGATGCCAATTGAGCTATGCTCACTTTGCCAGAGTTGGCAACTTAAATGATTATGTTGAGCCCATCAAAATTAATAAATTACCATAAAAAGAAGGGAGTATATTATTATAGTAAAATATTGAATATTAATAGCTGTGATATGTAGAGTGTTAGAATTATATTTGAAGAATTATTATTTTCAGATTGATGTCAGTTTTTAAATATAGAATAATGAGCCAAACTATTTATAAATACAAATTTTTTTTAATGTCTATTAGTAATAAATCGCGATAGGATTCTGTTGCTTGAGTGATAAACCGCGATAGAATTCTATCGTTTATAGACAGTAAAAATTTTCTATATTCGTAAATAGTTTGATATTTTTTTTTTATAATAATTTTTCAATAAAAAATAAAATAAATAAATAAAACAATATAAAAGAAAAATGGGATAACTTGCAACCACGCAATTTTCTTATTAGTCTAATATGAAAATAAGCAAAAAAAGAATATCAATGTGAAAAGTCAAGAATCAGATGCCCCCTTCAAATTAAATTATCGATGGGTAAAATGGTAATTGCAGCCTACAATTAGGGTAAACTTGTAATTACAACTCACATTGTCCAACTAATTCCTAGGCCCATAATTGGCAACTTATTTTTTGTTTTTCTTGATTTGAAAATTTTCAATTAATTTTCATAAAAAGCATGTTTGTTTGTTTGTTTTTCCTTTAAATTACTATAATTAGAAAAATGTGAACAAAAACTTTAAACCAATTAAAAAGTTTCAAATCCCCCAAGGAAGCTATATCAACTTTAACCAAAAGACACAACCAAACAGGAAAATTATCCTACTAACATTGGAACTGAAACCTATTCATTATTCAACGAGCCAACCTACCTGCCATCATGTTCTGAGAATGTCATATGTGACAAAACTATGGACATGAACAATTTAAGGTTTAGGATGATTTTTTATATTTTCGATTAAAGGATAAACCAACTCAAAGACTCCCGTCTAGTGGCTCACGTGGATAGTAAGGAAATACTAAAAACTTTGAACCAAACTCAATATAGAATAACAGAAGATGACTCGTGTTTGTAGTAAGCTAAGCTGCCTAACTATGATTCTTACTATGCTGACACAATTCTTTAATTAACTTAGACATTAAAATGTGTGTTATGATCAACTTGTTAGATGTAAACTTAAAAAAATAAGTAGTAAAAGTTATAATTTATAATTTAATCCACATCCAAATTATAAAATTTATAAGGAACAAATATCAATTTTGACTATAAAAGTGATAAATTGATAAAATTTTATAGAAAACAACATGACAACTAATTTCTTCGACAATTTCTTTTGTGTGAAATTCATAAATTTTGACAAGGTTGTTTAATAGTTAATTTGTCTACAATAAACTTTATTTTTTCCAAAACTTTATTTTCTTAAAATTAATGAATTTATGAAGATTTTCACATTAATTATATTAAAATCAATGGATGTATCGATAAAAATTGAAACAAGATTAAAAATTGCGATACTTATTAAATTTATTGTCCAATTTGATTAAATTAAAAAGTTTATGATAGAAATTTGATTGATGATAACTCCTTAAAAGAGCTATTTTAGTGCCCTTAATCTAGCTCGTTTATAATAATTAATGTGCTTACATGTATATGTTTGTATGAACTCAAGTAATACATGCACTCTGAAGTGTTACGAGCTGTCCGGGGTTAATTTGAAACAATTAGGAGCTTAACCCGAGCATCTGGGCTTCAAAGAAGATAAAAATGCCAAGATTGCCTCTCATCAAGATCTCGTGCCATGGCACCACGTTGTGAGAGAGATAGAGGCGAAGCAGCAACATAGTGCTGTGGTGCCACTGCAAAATTAGAAGGCCCGCAACGTTATGGGTTACTGTTCACCAGACCATAACGCCGTAGCGGTGCCGTGACTTTTATATATAGTTCTTTCTCATTTGAGGTTAGGGAGAGGGAGGAGAATTTAGATGATAATTTTTAGGAGCTTAGGCTTGGTTTTGGCCATTATTAACCAAAACCCATGAGATTTCTTTGTATTCTTGCTTGTATTGAAGATTATGGTGTTGGAATTCGAGTTTTGATGACCGCCTAAAGGCCTAAATGTTTATTTTGAGGTTTGTTGGGCATTTATTTATGGGTTTATGAGATTTTGATGAATGTTAATGGGCTTTTATGATTTCTTCTGGTTTCTATTCCTTGTTTTAATCCATATGCGATGTAAGTTGGATTAATGTGACAAATTAGTCGTTTCAAAGCATAACTTATGTATATATGCTATGTGTCACAATCATACTTAAAGGAAGTAGATTGTGACTCCACTAGTGCAGACAATATAGTGCCGACACACTAGTGTCGCCACATCAGGAAAAGACAGAGGGTCGAGAGAAGTGTCGTGGTGTGACTGAGAAGGACGGTGCATCATCCAACACACCAAGATCAGTGGGAAACATGCCAGGTTGAGCAACAAGCAAGAAGACAAACATCAGTTTATCGACAGTGTTAGTAATAAGTTTAGTAGAGGCCAGATGGGGCCCCCAACCATGACCTCGAAACTTGAGGTTCCTTTCGGGTTTGTACAAGCGGCTCTAGAGTTAGATGCATTTTGATGAAATATGCAAGCACATCAAATTTCATGTTAATCGAAGTTCAGACGAGCGCTCTACGCTAGTGAGTGACTCATTGCCAATTTCATGTGTAAGGGTGTCAAAGAGAATTTTGTTCGTAATGTACTATAGAGGGAGGCATGGTGCTAGCTTTCCACCACCCTTAGACCTCATTGCCTAAGTGAGCTACCCCATGTGTCATGGCGTGGGTGAGCTTTATAAGACAAGTGTCTTGGGCATCTTCCATCGAGAATGAAATCTCATGGACAATGTTGGACGATGCGGTGTGTGTCGGCATTACGCCTCTGCCCATGGGTCAGAGTTTCGGTATAGCTACGAGCTAGCACTCGGTATGCAGTTTTGACTCTGCATGGACACGTGAGAGTTCATGCCTCAATATGTCCGGATGGATAGATGTCCGAGAAGCCTAAGTTGGAAAGTTACCCATGAGTTGGTTTACGATGGTTCTCGATAAGCGTGTCCAAATAGGAGAGAGAAAGCTTATGACATCCCGACACTCAGGATGCATCCTGAAGTAGTTCTCAGTTGGCATGGAACCTGTCCAATTTGTCTCGGTAAACAGTGTAATAGCCCGGTAGAGCCGTGTAGGCAAGCACTAGTCTAGTAAGAGCTTGATAAGCACTGAAATAGCTCAGTAAGCGTTATTATGCCCCATAAAGCCCCTGTAAGTGTCTTAATCACTCGGTATACCCTGGCAGAGTGTTCTAAGCTTGTTTTGACCCAACAAAGGATTTGAACTCATCCTAGTGAAATTTTGAAGCGACGTGGGGGTCGTGTTATTGAGAACCAAGAGGATGAAGAAATATGCGACATTGCATTGTGATGCCCTTAGCCTGATATATGAGCAAAGTTGAGCCTCAGGACTTAGCCTAGAGTAGAGGTAAGTCGGCTAGAGCTGCATTTAAGGGAAAATACACGTACAAACGACATGTATGGCCGAATGAAGTTTAGTTTTGAGTTGAGTTCGGTTGAGGATGAAAGAACCTCATTTAAGATTTGACGAAGCTTTAAAGAGTTGAGCAAAAAGTAGATTGAGACTTGAGTTTCCCTTAAGACCTACCATGAGTGAGTGTAAATCATGGTGCCACACGGTTGTAGAACTACGACCGTGACACTATATATGATGGGATTCATAACGAAAACATGCTTAATTGAGTAGCTAATAAGTTGAGTTATAGTTATGACCTAACTTTTAACATTACTAGCGTCATCAGTAATGAAAAATAACTAATCATAAGGAATAGAAAACCATTAGGTTAGACTAGGTTGGTTTAATCTAATGTCCTAATCAATTCAAGAGCTTAATGCAATTAATTGAGTAGTTATGCTTTATGTGACGCCTACTTAGCTAATTTAGAAATTAACATCCATGTTGATTTTCTATTAAGGGAGTCCTTTCAACATTTATTGGATTATCCTTGATAATTAGATATTTCAATTCATATGATAAATTGATTAATTAATCCATAGATAGCCCAACGTTTCCTAATCGACAAAGGTAATTTTGTACTATCACTCTCTCTCTCAATCTATCTTATTTTTCACACTCTACTTTTTCGTATTAGATTTTCTATCAAACCAAATTCCCTTCTTTATTGCTTCTCAGTGGCAAATTTCTCTTAAAAAAGATTATATCTTAGACTCTATATGGTTCGACTCATTTTTACTACTAACACTACTCGTAATTAAAGTTCATAATCGATATTATAAATGTTATTTGATTGCAAAGACCCTCGACAAATCTTTTTACCATCAATTGACTGTCTAATTTGATTTTTTCTCCATTTATAAATTTGAAAAACTAATTTTGTGTGTTTTTTTTTAAGTTGAGAATGTAACTTAGTGTTTGGCTTTGAGAATTGTGATACTACCTCATGATGGTGAGGTGTCAGGCTGAGGAACGTCCACGTGTCAAGAAGAGAAACACTCGGAGAGATCGTGGGCACGTGACGTCCCAATTTCTCGACGACACCAACCATTATCTAAGTTATCTTACGCAAGTCATTTTCCCTAATGTCGAGGGGCATTTCCGTCAATCACCATAAATTCCCAAACCGCCCTTCCCAGTCTCAGAAACCCAGCTTCGGCTTCTAATGGAAACTCTCTCTCTCTCTCTCTCTCTCTCTCTCTCTCTCTCTCTCATCTTCATCTCTCAGAGTGTGCGCGCTTTTGATTCCAGGTATATTCTTTGGTCCGCTTCCGTTTCCTCTCTCAAATATATTTCATTCACCACTTCATTTTCCTACAATTTTCAAGCTTATTCTTGTATTCTCCAATCTTTCCATGGTTTTTTTTTAAATCGAACTACGCTGAGGTGATTTCATTTTTTTAATTTTCTTTCTTGTTTTTCACTCCCCTTTTCATTTCAATTGTCGTACCTCATAATTCGATCCTGTAATTTGGTCTGTTTTCAGGATCTCGAGCTGTTTTTCAGAAGCATTTTTTGGTGCTTGCCGTGATTTTTTGATAAAGTGATGGTGATTGCTTTCAGCTTTTTAGCCTATACTTGTTACGTGTTTTGAGATAGTTGGCATTTTCTTTTCTGGGGTCAATTCGTTTTTAGGGAAAATTCTATTTTTACTCGACCTGGTTTCCATTTCAAGGAGATGGGATCCGTATCTGATTGTTTGACAACTGTTATTGATGTTTTTTTGGTTTGCATTTTCTGTGATCTTGGGGGATTTGTGTAGGAAATGCTTGCAAATAAGCCTCTGTTTTGATGTATGAAAATCCACTGAAGAACTCTGAATGGGACTCTTTAGTCTTCCTTTTTTCTTCTTCACTTACTGTAATTTTCATAAGCTTTTAATTTTTTTTATAAATATAGTTTAGATCCTGCTCTGATGAACTAACAAGATTAGGAATGTCAGTAGAGCGGTTGTACGACTTTGAGTATTTATATGCGTTATTGATAATTTCTGATGCTTAGTTTAGCGACAAAAATGTACTCTGCTTGCTCTCTGAGTCCATGATTTTTCTCTGCATTTGTATACTATCGGTTGCCTCTTGGTACATTTGCTTTTAAAAGGAAATAGAAGAGAAATATTCTTCTTTTTCAATGGTTTCTTGATAATTCAGGAAGCACCATACTTAGTAGTCTGTAGATAGGCATGAACTGCCTTTATGAGGCTGACGACATGTTCTAATTTCTCGTCATGATTGATAATTGAGATCAAAATTTGGTTATTTGATTTCCTTACTTAAGCTGAAAACTGTTGTGCTGTGCCGTTTTTTTTCTCTCTCTTGGCAGCTCATTCTATATTATGTATAAACCAACCTTAGTCACCATTGATTCAGTTCATCTACAAATTTTTTCTTGCTTTATTTTTACTTTAAATTTATTTTTAGAAAGCTAAACATTCTGATGGACGATATTGAAATGCAGGGTTCTGCTTCACTTGCTTGCACGTGGATTTTCTTGTCGTCCCAAGTGATTGGTTTTCTGAGTGGCTGCTACATTGTGTGGTCTCTGTAATTATGAAGATGCTCATGGAATGATGTTTTTTAATCCATTCAAGGAGTATCCTATTACCTTGTAGGTTGATTTTAGTCTGGGATATTTAATATGACATGGACTAAGATGAAGGGAGGTTTTTTTTGTTTGAAAGTAAGATAGTTGTGACAAGGACTTCTGTCGATTGACATCTTAATTTTATTCACGGCTAACAGCTCATTCTGAAATAGCAGTTGTCATAGATGTTTCAAGAGTCGAGGAGAATTTATGTATTGTTCTTCTAAAATTTTATAGCAGGAAGTAAATTAGACTACTGCACATCTTAAAAAATGGATGTGCTAGTTTCCCCACAAGGACAGAAGCAAAATGTACAGGCTTCATTTCGCAAATCTTCATCAATGAGTTCCCAGAAAGATCTATGGCTTATTGTTCATGAAGGGTCATTGGCAGATGTGGATTCAGCATTGGCAGTGCTGAAGAGGAATGGGGGGAACATCAATGCAAGAAACACGTTTGGTCTCACTCCTCTTCATATTGCGACCTGGAGAAATCATATTCCTATTGTAAGGCGGCTTCTGACAGCTGGTGCTGATCCTGATGCTAGGGTATGTTGGTTGACGTTCTTTATGTCACATTTGGGTTGAGCGTCCAGTTAATTATTAGTGTAGCTCCCTTTTGTGGGTCTCTCTCTCCCCTTTTTACTTTTCCATTTTTTCTCAATGAAAGTTTGGGCTTTCATCAAAATAGAATATATCAGTGCTTTCTTATCATGAATGTACATTTGCTCCCTGTCCCTAATTTTAACTCGTCATAATCTTTGTGTCTAAAAGAAATGGAAGAAGTAAACTTATACTGTTTAGTTAAGTCTTTTGGACTGAACTTTACTCTTGAAACTATGGACAAATTACGACTCTTTATTAATGAACTTATATATTATTTAGTTGGAAATTTCAGGACTTACGCTAATTTTAACCTCCATTTCTATATGATATGCATGCACTTACTTTTTGTGGTAGCTTATTGGATTCCCTATAATCCTAGTAAGTAGTTATATACTGGAGGAGGAGCTTGTTAACCTGCTTTTTTTTAACAGGGGTTGGGTCTTTGGCATGCGACATTCTTCAAATTTTATGGCTTGAAAGAAATATGAGAATTTTTAGAGGTGTCGAGTGGTCCTGGAGTGAGGCTCATTCCAATGCTTTGTTTTAAATGATCTTGTCCAACATTTGTAGTACTTACCCTTTATCTTTCTGATTCTCTAACAATGGCAGCAACTTTGGGGTTTTGCCTCGAGAGCGTTCCTCTGGGGTTGTTTGTTAGAAAGGAACAAAAGGTTCTTTAGTTCAATACTCTGTGTTAATTTACAGCTTCACGACTCATGAAAGTGTCTTAGCCATAACAAGTTCTTTTGTAATTATCCAATCTTGTTGCTTTTGAACAATTGGAATAATTTTTATTTAAAGTAGCCTTCTCTGGGAAGCTCTACCCCTGCCCTTAAGTTGTACATTCTTGGGTCTTCCATACACTTTCATCTCTTATTAAAATAATAATATTAATAAAAATTAAAAGGAAGGGGGGGGGGGGGGGGGGAGAGAACATGGTGGGGACAACTTTTCTTTTTTCTTTTTTTATTATTTATTTTTATGCTCCTTGTTTGGGTAGTTCTTTTTTGTACGCCCCTCTTTAAAGTTGATACAAGGTTTGAGTGGCAGTTCATGGAGTGTGTCGAATGGAAAACATCCTGTCCTAAGATATAGGAGTGGTCTTAACTTCTTACAATGCTGCTGTGGATAAAACGTACATTACTCTGTTCTAAAGAAAGCAAATTCCAGCTTAGATCGGTGATTTTGGACCCAACAGCTAGGTTGGTGCCTGTACAAAGTCATGTGATATCCATGTCTTTAACTTTGAGAATTGGACAAATGGTCCTCAGTGGCTTCTAATCAAAGACTTCGGAAAATGGTCTAAAAGTTACTGATCCAATTCTTAGTGCTTGCCTAGTAGTAGATTTGAGAGTAGTGTATGTCATGTCAAATCATTATTTCTCGAAATGTATTACCCCTTGTATTCTACGTCATTATTTCTCATGCCTACAAGTATAAAAGAGATTAAGAGAAAAATGAAGGTTTTCTTTTGGAAGGCAAAGGCAAAGGCTAAAGAAAAATATAATAGTTAGTAGGATGCAACAGTGTTTCTAAGCCATTTGAATGTGGTGGATTTGGAAATGGTAGCTTGAGAAAGAAAAATTGAACCCTTTTAGCAAACCTTTGTATTATGGCACAACGTGGCTAGTATACATGGTAAGGATGAACGTGACTGGTTTACAAATTGAAAAGGGTTTTAGAAGTACTAGGTGAGATATATCAAAATATAGTTGCCTACAGAAAAGATTCATGGTTGCTTGAAAATGGAAGGAAATCTCTTTTGAGATGATGTCTGAATAGGTAATCAAATTCTGTCTTTACGAGTTTTGTCTTTTGAGTTGGTCCCTGTGATGGGAAAACTTGACCTTGGAATAGATAGATGAATCAAGTGATTTACTTGCTAAGATTAAGGGAGCATCTGTTAGTTCAAGAAGGAATAAAAGAATATGGAAATTGGAGTCTTAAAGAGTTTTCTTGGTGAAATCTTTAGTTTTCGTTAATGTTACCTTCATCTCTAAATTTTTTAGGAAAACTTTCTAGAAATTGAAAAGCCCAGAGTAAGGGTCCTTCTCTTTTTTTTTTCTTTTTTTTTTAAATTTTTTTTCCTAAATTTAATTTAATTTTATGGATTTTGTATAGGGATTGTTTATAAACAGCGGATAGATTACAGGGGAAATAGCCATCAGTATGTGTATTCTTTGTTTTAGGACAAGTGAAGATCAAGGTTATCTATTTAACTGGTGTTTTTACATAAATGCTTCAAGAACAGTTATTTTCAGGTTTCCATGTGGAATACAGCTAAAAAAATGAAGCCAATTTGGTGTGGGTAGATGCCATCAAAGAGTCATTTGGGTTTTTTGAAGGATGGCCTTCAGAGTGGAGCTAGAGGAGGATGAATGTGGCTAAATAGTAATAATTATAAATTAACAGTTTGCAGTTTGTTTTGTATACTTCAAAAAGGGGTCATTTTACTTTGTTCTTAGTGTAACCATTTGATATCAATAAGAAGTTGTCTTTTGATTCAAAAAGTATCGAAGATTTCATTTTCCATGCTTATGGGAGATCCTAGATCATTGATTAGATCAAACTCTTTGGTTGAATATTGTACTTGGGATAATGGGGGAGTTGTTGAAAAGAAACATGAGGATCTTTCAAGATTAAAAAGAAACCCTAGAGACTTGTGGGACTTTATTTATTTCATTAGCTCATATGACATTTCCTTTGGGTGATTTCTTTGTCAGTACAACCTTATTAAAGCCTTTTTCATATATATTTCTTTATTGGATTTTTTAAAGAAAGAAACACTTTTTTTTTTTTAAATAAAATTGTTATATATATATATATATATATTATCTTTATGAGTAACAAACTTTCATGGAGAGAAATGAATGAAAATAAGAAAGAAACACGTGAATTCTAGAAGTACAAAGTTACCTTGTTGGCCCTTAATGGGACTTTACAGAAGTATTTGGGCTTGAGTTAAGTATGTTAAGGTGGGAATAATTATTGAATGAGGGGGAAGGGAACACAAAGAAGAACTATCAGATTTACTAATTCCGGAACTTCTCTCATATCCCTGGATTCATCACAATCACCCTGTTGTTCCTTTCAGGCCAACGTCCCTGCAGCAATGCCTCAGATGCATTCATTTTCACGTTATAAAAGCCAATTGGATTTTTTTAGACTCCCAAGAAACCCAAGTAATGTTCTTAATATTTTGAGTTAGCCTCAGCATGAAGTATGACAGGTCTTTCTTGGTATCAAGTTTACCTGGGAATTTGGCAACTAGGAAAATTGGAGGTATGAGATAGTAGATAGTACATGTCTCGTTAGCTTTCCTACGTGAAAATAGTTTGTACATTATCCTATTTCTTTACAAACAATTGGTTGGAGTGTTTGGGCAATCTTATGGTTCATAGGTAGGGTTTGCTCTGTTGCTTCGACCTTACTCTACGTGAGTTTGTGAGTTGTACCGTACGCTGTGGATATACTTTTGAAGCTTTCTTTATATTTTACTGGTTTCTTAACTTTCCAATTTCAGAAGGTTATGGATGACCATCAATAATTTGTTTCAGGATGGTGAATCTGGATGGAGCAGTCTTCACAGAGCTCTACATTTTGGTCATCTTGCAGTGGCATGCATCCTTCTCCAGTGTGGTGCCTCTATCACGTTGGAGGACTCCAAGTGTAGAACACCAATAGATCTTCTCTCTGGACCTGTATTGCAGGTTGTGGGAGGTGAACCTAGCTCAGGTGCCTTCTTGGCCTTCCATTTGATATTTACTTGTCACGCTGATCATTAGACTCAACACATTCATTTTCACTTCTCAGTTGCCACAGAGTTGTTTAGTTGGGGTAGTGGCACAAACTACCAACTTGGTACTGGCAACGAGCACATTCAAAAGCTTCCTTGTAAAATAGATTCTCTTCATGGTTCTTTTATCAAGTTGGTTTCTGCTTCCAAGTTTCATAGTGTAGCTGTAAGTGCTCGTGGACAAGTCTATACCTGGGGTTTTGGAAGGGGAGGCCGGCTTGGACACCCTGACTTCGATATTCACAGGTTTGAGTCTCTTTGTTTAATTACATATGATCTATGTTAGTACTTCTTGTTTGCCCATTTCATTATTGACAATTTGTTAAGTGTTCTAATAAATATGGAAGTTGTAAGTACATACACCTACAATTCAATTATTCAGTCATCTATTTGAATGCTTGTGTTAAATTGTATAATATAAAGTGGTCAGCAGTAGGAGTGCAGTGCCTTCTTTATCGATTTTTCAATTCAATGATCCTGGACTTAAAGAGACCTTGGCAGTCAAATGGGAGATACTGATGTGCTATTTTCACTGTTACAATTGGCTAAACATTCTTTCGTTTTCTTTTACAAGAAACAAGGCTGAATGTTCTTTTCAAGCCTTAATTTTCCCACATATTTTCATTAGTTACGTTTGACTTCATTCATAACAGTGGTCAAGCTGCGGTTATCACCCCTCGGCAGGTGATTTTTGGTTTAGGTTCCCGCCGTGTGAGAGCAATTGCTGCTGCCAAACACCACACGGTTATTGCCACAGAGGGTGGTGAAGTATTCACCTGGGGATCTAATAGAGGTAAAGTATTATGAATGCCGTTAAGCTCATATATACAAAAATTTTAAGGAAAGTATGTTAAAAATATTGGATGGTGACTGGAGCTCATTATTCATTCCTCTAAAAGTTCAACGTAACAAATGAAATATTGGAACACATTGCTTTTGCTTTCCATGCCCATTGTACTATTGATTTTGGAGGTACTGAGTTTCCTAATTATGATCTGCAGAGGGTCAACTTGGTTACACTTCTGTTGATACCCAACCCACACCTCGCAGAGTTAGTTCTCTGAGATCTAAAATTGTTGATGTTGCTGCCGCAAATAAACACACTGCTGTGGTTTCTGAGTCTGGTGAAATTTTTACGTGGGGCTGCAATAGGGAAGGTCAACTTGGTTATGGCACCTCTAACTCAGCTTCTAATTACACTCCTAGAGTGGTTGAATACTTGAAGGGAAAGGTCTTTGCTCGAGTGGCTGCAGCTAAATTTCACACAATATGTTTAGGGGTTGATGGAGAGGTAATTTTTAGATTTGACGAGCTTGTTAAATTCCATTCTAAAGGTAAATTAACTTGACTATGCACATACATCTTGTCATTCAGTAACAGAAGATGAATTATATGTTGATATCTTTATGTACTTATTATTGTTTCCTTGTACTTTGAGCAATAATCTCTTTTCATTTCTTCAATAAATGGTTTCGTTTCCGTTTCAAAAATAAATTTATATGTTGATATCATAGCTGCTCTAGTTGGAGAGAGGATTCTAACTATGTTGTTGCAGGTTTACACTTGGGGACATAGGCTTGTTACTCCGAGGCGTGTTGTAATTGCCAGAAATTTGAAGAAAAGTGGGAACACCCCACTAAAGTTTCATAGAATGAAACGGCTTCATGTGGTTAACATTGCTGCCGGGATGGTTCATAGCATGGCTCTCACCGATGATGGTGCAGTATTCTATTGGGATTCCTCGGATGCTGATCTTAGATGCCAACAGGTTTGATCTCTTAGTTTTTTTTTTTTTTTTTTTTTTTTTTTTTTTTTTTTCTGTGAACAACTTGTTAGTTATTGATGTGTGATCTCTGTTTTTCCTTTCATGTAGCTATATTCACTTTGTGGAAGAGATGTGGTCAGCATTTCAGCAGGAAAATACTGGATTGCTGCTGTTACATCTATTGGTGATGTATTCATGTGGGATGGGAAGAATGGTAAGGATAAGCCACCAGTTGCAACACGTTTGCATGGGATAAAGAGGGCTACGTCAGTGTCAGTTGGTGAAACACATTTACTGATTGTTGGTTCTCTCTATCATCCTGCCTATCATGTCAACGGGAACAAGATTTCAAAGAACCATAGTTCCAATGGTACGGATGAACTAGATGAGCTTGATGAAGATTTGATGTTTCATGATATTGAGTCTGCTATTGAGCCATCTACTTCCCCAAAAGTTGCCACTGAACTGCATTGTGTACCTAGCTTGAAAAGTCTCTGTGAAAAAGTGGCTGCAGAGACTTTAGTGGAACCACGAAATGCTATTCAACTGCTTGAAATTGCAGATTCACTCGAGGCTGATGATTTGAGAAAGCACTGTGAGGTATGGAATATGAAGACACAGATACTGAAAAAGTAACTTTTATTTGGAATGCTTCTGCTTCATGTCTAGATGACTGCTTCATAGATCTTACTTTAATCACAATTTCCGGTGTACTTTTCGGCCACTTTCTGCGAATTAGAGAGTTGCATGTGGTAGTCTTCCTGTTCTTCACTATAATATATTTCTTGATCAGTTGATTTGGTTATAATATAAAAGGAAGTAATTGTTGCCGTCTTGTTAATTTCAAAATTTATTGTTTCTCTTTTCCCTAGAATCATTTTTTGTTGAGACGTTTTGATTGTTGCTGGAGACTTTTTAAGTTGATAGTATATTGGGATTCTAGACAAGTTACCATCTTGGCTATATGGTTCTGAACACAGTTAGGCGTTTTATAGTTCAACCACTCAGTTTGGACGTATTAATTTTAGATTAAATTACAAATTTGGTCCTTTGGTTTGAGGTTACTTTCAATTTAGTTCCTATGGTTTGTCAAACCTCTCAAGCATTCCGGCCTATTGCTTAGTCATTACTGTATTGAAAACGTGACATGTTTTCTGTTTCATGGGCATGCGTCACCTTTTCTTTTAGGTTTTAGGTTTTAGGTTTTAGGTTTGAGTAAAAAAAGACGGTTTAGAGACGATTTGCAAGGTTCAATCAAAACATAAGGGTCAATTTGAATCGTGAGAACCTAATTTAAAACTAAGACAAAACTATAGGGACCAAATTGAAATTTTGAAACCAAATTATAACTAAGTACAAAACACTATGACCAAATATGTAATTTAACCTTAATTATAATATGATTGTTTCCTTTTCATTGGTTTTACTTTTTATTGTCAAGTTTGGCCAAATGTAATAAACTTATAGCATATTGTGCACCTAATATTTAATTTGCTACTTGGTTCCAGGACATAGCTATTCGGAACCTTGACTACATTTTTACAGTGGCATCACAAGCTATTGCAAATGCTTCTCCAGATATTATGGCTAAGCTCGAGAAGTTGTTAGACCTAAAGTCATCTGAGCCATGGAGCTATCGTCGACTCCCAACTGCAACTGCTACTTTGCCTGTCATTATTAACAGTGAAGAGGAGGATAGTGAGAATGAGATTTTAAGGTCCCGGGAGCATCATTTGATGAGTAACATTACAAATGAAATGGAACAAAGATCAGATTCTTTTTTCCACAAAGATAATCAAAATGAAGCCATTTCCAAACAAATCCGTGCTTTGCGGAAAAAGTTGCAGCAAATTGAGATGCTTGAATCAAAACAGTCCTGTGGATATCTCCTTGACGAACAACAAATTGCAAAGCTCCAAACAAAGTCTGCCCTTGAAAGTTCACTTATGGATCTTGGTGTTCCAGTGGATAACCTGCTGGCAAAACCATCTTCAATGGCTCCAGATGACAAAGGAAATAAAAACACTGTGGCATCAAAAAAACATAGGAGGAGGAACAAGTGCAAACTAGAACCCTTGGAAACTTCAGCTGGTTTTACCAAATCTTCTGTAGAACCAGATCATATGGAAGAGTTCCGTGATGCTGAAATGCTTTCAGTTGCCAAGAATAAGGTTAGCCTTGAATTTTATTTGTTTGTTTCCATTTTTGGGGGGCTTCAAGCCCTAAAGTTAGGAAAGTGAAAGAAAGGGCTCCGACAACCAGTTTCTGATTTTTTGTTGAACTATTTTGAAGAGGTGTGATGTTATTGTATAGGTTGAGGTAAGAATAATTTTAATAGTTGTTAAATAGGTAAAAAAAAACTGAAATGAACTTTTCGAAATAATTACTTGACTCAAGTGTGTTATTTGTCTCGACTCTTAAAGGAGTTTTTCTTCCATAAAAAACAAAATGTAGTACTAGAACTCAAAACAACCATTTGATTGGATACGAACTCAAAACAACCATTTGATTGGATACTACGTTGTCCTAATTTTTAGTAATGTTTGTGGTCTTCCATTGTTTTTTACCTGGCTCTTAAGGTGCTCCAGTCTTGTCTTTTTCACACTTGAGTTTCAACTAGATTACTGCATTGTGTTTACCTCCCTGATTATGATTTTCATTTTTTTTTCTGTCATTGATTGATTGATTATATCCAGCAGGGAGACAACACCATCTTTGAAGAAACAGCTAACAATACTAATACTCTTGAGTCATCCACTTGTATTTCGAAGAAAAGCAATTCAAGTTTGTTGAAAGATGCAGACTTGTCGAAGGATAGAAATTCATATCCAACAGCTATGAAGAAGAAGAAGAATAGGAAGGGTGGGCTGTCAATGTTCTTGAGTGGCGCTCTTGATGATATGACCAAAGATGTAGCTGCATCTGCACCCCCACCACCGCCTAAAATAGAAGGTCCAGCCTGGGGTGGGGCTAAGGTTGCCAAGGGATCTACAACACTGCGAGAAATTCAGGATGAGCAGCGCAAAACTATAGGGAAGCAAATGAATGAGAGCAAAGATCAGGCTGATCTCTTGGATTGTAAAAACGAAGGGAAAATCCGGTTAGCTTCATTTTTGTCTTCCAAGCCAATACCTGTAGTCCCAACTCAAGCCTTTCAAGTTACTGATGGAGAAAGAAACACTCCTCCCTGGTCTGCATCTGGCACTCCTCCCCCTTCTCGGCCATCTCTCAGGGACATTCAGATGCAGCAGGTATGCCAGCTTTTCATCTCTGTTTTTCTGGATTAGTTCAAAGTTGAAGTCACTTCTTAATTTATTCAAGCAGGAATCTGATCTATTTGTTTTTCTTATCTCGCAGAAAGGAAAACAACAACAGGTACTATCGAATAGTCCAAAGGTGAGAACAGCTGGCTTTTCAATTACTTCTGGTCAAGGCTCTCCATCAGATTCCAGCGGAATAAACCGCTGGTTCAAACCGGAAGTTGACACACCATCTTCAATTCGTTCTATTCAAATAGAGGAGAAGGCCATAAAGGACCTGAAGCGTTTCTACAGCAATGTTAAGATTGTGAAGAACCCATCTTGAAATTGCTATTAAATTGGGTTAGTCAGTTAGCAATTTAGGTTCTTGGTTCTCCCTTTCAATTCAGTGCTGTAAATGTAAGTGTACAAAATGAGCTCACTGTACATCCTCAGTCCTAACTCAACTCCTTTTGATTTTTAAAGTAGTTGACAGTGTAGATACTTGCCCTGATGGTGTAATTTGCAGCCATCATGGAATTCAACCTCATGAATTCGGATTCAGTCCATTGGAATAAGAGGGGGGAAATAGAAATAGTATTTATGGCATTCATTTTGCTTTAGAGAAAAAATAACGGGAAGGAATACCTTCTAAAAGGTATGATGATCCAGCTTCCCTAACCCCCTCAACATACATATTGTATTATTATCAACTTTTTCCTTTGCTAGACTTCTTCAGCCATTGAAAACATCTGTATGAAATTATGAACTCCTTGGGATCTTTATCATCTTGGTTGTATATCACCGTCCATTCATACAACAGGTATCTTTTAGTACAATGCTCTTGGGATTCTGTTGCACTCTTTCTCTTTCTTTCTCTAGGTTTGTTTGTTTGCAATGTTCTGTTGTATTCTTAATGGGGTTGGTTTCTTGGTGGGGAAAATATGGTAAAACTTTGTCTGAACTGATTCTTTATAGATTGTTAAAATTAATCATGAACCCATGTTGATGCCATTTCACAGGGGAGCCTATCATAGACTACATGCATGTCCTCGTAGACTCAGATCCATGTGGGTGGGACCTCACATGAGAACTGCGTGGTGATGACCATTGATCTTCCAACATGTGATTGTCAACCGTCGGATCAATAAATGACAAGACTGGTGAGTGGTCAAAAGTGATTGCCTGTTTAAGTCTTTTAGCTCATATATATTTCCTTTTGTTTCTCTTTTCTGCAAGCTTTGCATGGAAATGAAGGGGAAATGTGCGACACAATTGAAAAGAGAGGAAAATGGGAAAAGAAAAGAAGAGAAAAAGTAAAAGTAAGAAAAAGAAAAAATAAAGATGACGGTTGCATTGTGGTTGTGGGGTCAGTTTATAGGGAAAAAAGTTATAAAAGTCTGTGATTTGTGAAAAAGAAAGGAAAACCCACTTTTTATAGAGATTAATTGGTCAGAATTGAATTATCTTGTCGTATGGGACTTGAATTGAAATGAGAACGAAATGGTTGAGAATGAGTGTATCTTTTTTTTTTTTTTTTTCCCTGGAGGGAGTGAATGAAATAGATGCATTTAGTAACTGAGAAACTCTATAGTAGCAAATAGGACTTATTGATATGATTTATAGTTGGAATTTGAAGGTTTGTGGATCTTTAAGTTTCCTTTCATAGGGAATCAAAGAGAAGATATTGCACTTGAGTTTGTATTGGCATACATTTTCAATTGGAACATTTCTTTTCTTTTCTTTGCTTGGTAAAATTGGTAGGTTACACTATTAGGTTGGAGGATAGTAAGTTTGTATTGTGTCATCTTCAAAGATCATGGATGTTCTTTTGCTTTACATTTTTTCTATGATGCCAACACTCAGTCGACCCAAGAGAATAAAAATCGCGTATGTCAGGCTTAGTCGAATTAGTCTATGATACGACACTCAGTTGACTCAAAAGCATAGATCGACTATTAGATCGACTAGTTAAGACACGTACTGTTATTTTATAAACTAAGAGATTAAATATTTGAATCTTCTAACTCATCACTATAGTATAACTCGGAAAAAATAAAAGAAAAATGTTATTGGGGTTGATTCTTAACATTCCCTCAAATGGATGAAATACAGAGTGAGTTGGAATCAATTTAATTTTAATTTCATACTTTTAAACGCATTTTTCATACTAACATAATTAATTTTGAATAGTTAAAATCATTTTTTGAGTGATTTTAAAAATGACAAAAGTGACTTGAACTATTTCAGAATCACTCTCAAATATGATAATAATCTTTAAATTATTCTATCGTTTCATTCACATCCTTCAACAAGAAAACAAAGATAAAATCGCTTTCATCCTATTCTGATTTTATATTAGAAGGGACAAATTTTACAACGTATTGTCATCTAACACGACTGGTATCTGGTAATTGATTCTTTTCATTATCGAAAGATAACGTACACTAAAAAATCAAATCATATCTTCTCATAATCAACATTCATGAAAGTGGCAATCACATTAATGATCTGAAACGTGTCGACAACACAACTTCTGTTTCGATGAGACATTTTTTAATACAACAAACGTAGAACTATGATGATTCAAACCTTCAATCTTAAAGAAAGAAGTATATGTCAATTACAGCAGAAATTAAACACATACACATATGGGCCACATATCATCTCTTTTCTTTGTTGTTTTGTTTGAAAAATGTGAGTTCAAATGTATAATAATGGGATATAGTACATAGGTGTGGTAGTGGAGGCCCATGTCCCTCTTCTTTTCCCATTCCTAAACTTGTCTTTTAGGCCAATCTCTTCTCTATCTTATCTTTCTTCATTTTCAGTGCTTAAATTCTTTTAAAAGCTAGAGAGAAGAACCCATATCAAAGCTTATAAAGTAAAAGGGAATGCTGTGATAAATTACAATTTAATAATAATAACCACACAGCATATAAAAAGGTTTAGAAGAAGACAAAGTGATGACTCCAAAAACCACCAAATTTTTTCATTATTATTTTCTTTTGTTATTTTTGTTATGCTTTCTATGACCTGTCTGTCATCATATGTTTCCCACCATCAAATAATAATGTATCAATAATCTTCTTTCTTTCCCCCTCTTTTTTTATCTCATTGCTAGCTCTCCCTTTCTTCTCTTAATTTCTCTCTCTCAAAGCTCAAATTTTGAGCAAATGGGAGGAGATGAAGAATTTTCCTTTTTTTTGAGAAGGACAAAGTTGTCCCATCTTTCATCTTCTTGTTGAATCTTGCAATGAGAAAGAAATTAAAAGAGATAGGAAAAGGGGTGTTTGGAATGAAGTTTGTTCCGAAATCTTTGTTTCTTCTTTCAACTTTTTTTTTTTTTTGGTCAATCCCTTTGAAAGAGGAAGAAAACAACATGTCAATGTGTTTTTATGTCATTTTAATTTTTTTTGTTCTTGCTTTCTTCTTTATGATCTTGGAGATTGTTATATATTATTCTATGTTGTTTTTTCCTAACTTAAAAGTTGTTGTCGTTGTCGTCGTCTTCTTCTTTTTCGTCTTTGAAAAGTCTTTTTTTCGTGTCGATTGAACGGAAAAAATGATCTCGGACCAGGCTTCATTCCTCACACGTAGCTTTTCCTTTAGTAAAATTTGGATATTGGGAAAGAAGAAAGACCTTTGATCAACTTTTCTGGTAAGCTTTCTTGAGTCTCTTCATGGGGATTATAACTGCATATATTTGTTGTATATATTATTGGCTCTCACTTTAGGGGTTAGGGTTTGATAGTTGTTGGGAAGATTTGTCAAAATGAGATTTATATATATATATTTCAAAAGAATTACGATAGTTTTGATAAGCAATGTTTTGGAAGTGTTTTAGATTTTTTTCCTTCTTCTTTTGAGTGAAAGATCGAACTATTAACCTTTATAAGTATGATAATTAGTGTCTTATCGATTGATATGATATATTTTGAACATTTATAAGTTTGGTCAACTGTCCAATCAATTTGAAAATACTATTTAAGATCTCAATTATGTTTTTTTTTTTTTAAAATAATATATATTTTAAAATAATGTAGGATGTTGGAGAAAAAAATCCATAGTCTAATGTGTTGCATAAGCCCTAGGGTTTTACTTATATATGATTTGAATTCATTATACATATATTGTTTTAGGTCAAAGAATTATTGTTAATGTGTAGCTTAATTGTCTAATGAAGAAAAATTTCTAAGATGTCATTTAATTTCTTTCTATTAGAAAAAAAAAGGAGAAAATAATAATGTCAAGAAAGATGGTGTTTTCAAATTTTCCATGGGATCAAAGTGGGTGAGAATTATTATTACTTTTTTTTTCCCTTTCTCATTAATTATTGTTGATCTATCAGTTATTACAAGTTCATATTATTGCCAAAGATTTCTTCCATTTAATCTACCTATTTTAATGCTAATAAGTTTAGAGGTGTGTTTGTCTAGCGATTCACTAATAACTATCTCGAAAGTTGATGGTTCCATCTTTCACTCTTATCAATGGTGGAATAAAAAAAATGATGTGTTTTTGCTTAAAAACAAAACATTATTCAATTAAAGATTTAAATTGTACTAAACAAAAATAGAGATTTGTTGAAACGAAAACTCACACTTATAATCCATATTTATCCAATGTTTTATTTTGATAAATTTTCTTTTAAAAAGAGTAATTGTTTTAAATGACAAAACTGCTGGAAATATTTTTAAATATATCAAAATGTGACTATCTATTTGTGTCTATCACTGATAGACATTAATAGATGATATTAGTTTATTAGTGTCTATTAGTGTATATCACCGACATTTTGTTATATTTGTAAATAAGATGACTCATTTTGCTATATTTGAAAAACACTCTTTCAAAAATTTATATTTCTTTTTACTCCTAAAAATACAAAAAAAAAAAAAAATCACCATTAATTTTAAGACAAAAAAATATTCTTGAAAAGTAATTGGAAAATTTTCATAGATAGAAAAAAATGTCAAAACTATTTACAGAAAATTGCAAAAAAAAATTCGATGACATTAATAGACTTCTATAAGCATCTATTAGTGATAGACTTCTATCATTTCTATCATTGATAGACCCTGATAGACTTCTATCAGCGTCCATCACAACTATCTAAAAATTTTGCTATTTTATGTAAATAGTTTCCCTTATTTATCAGCATCTATCAGTGATAGACTTCTATCATTTCTATCATTGATAAACTCTGATAGACTTTTATCAGCATTTATCACAACTATCTAAAAATTTTGTTATTTTCTGTAAATAGTTTCTCTTATTTTTCTATTTTTAAAAATTTCTCAAAGTAATTTCCCTTTATTCAT
The DNA here is from genome assembly GCA_002890555.2 of Lagenaria siceraria. Lineage (NCBI taxonomy): Eukaryota > Viridiplantae > Streptophyta > Magnoliopsida > Cucurbitales > Cucurbitaceae > Lagenaria > Lagenaria siceraria. The sequence continues at coordinate 3,288,880 of CM016491.1, read as the reverse complement.
TTTTCTTAAATACTTTAGTTAGGTTTAAAAGCTTTTTCCATCAACTTGGCATATTAGCCTAGCATACAGTGTATAAGAGACTTAGGCTTTAGTAGATAAGTTTAAGAAAAAAAAGTTCATTTTTTTACTAAATTTATCACCTTCTATCAATTTCATCAAATTGAGCCTTAAACTGAATATTTTACAATTTTGATCATTTATTTACCTTTCATTTAATTCACCCACTAATTTTAACAAAAAAAAATGTATAAATATTCGGAAATTCACTCATTTCAACAATATCAAACTTTTAAACAAATTAACAGAACTTAAAATTTTTAACAAAAAATAAAAAAAAAAAAAAAATAGCTGTGTTATATTTTTTTCCCTTTATTTAAACAGATATATGTTTTTATAAATCCTTAAAAGCATATGATGATATTCTTAAAAAAAAAAGAAAAAAATTCAACTGAAATTTATCGGATGGCAAGAGATTAAACATTTTTTTTTTTTAATAAGTACTCCTCCATTCCTCCATTTAGCATAGTGGTTAAGACATATACTCTTGATCAAAAGGGTGTAGTAGCTAAGTTTGGATATAATTGAGGCTAAATTATAGAAAATGCCTCTAAACTTCGTGTAAAAAATACTCTTACATTTTAAAAAATATATAGTTAAAAAATCCACTCACCCTTAGTTTTGGATAGAAATTGTTAGTGTTTTGTTTAAAAAATATCTCTAAACTTTCAAAATTTTAAAAATTACCTTTAAACTTAAAAAAAAGTTAAAAAATACCCTTACTATTAGTATATGAACAGAAATCGTTAGTACTTTGTTCATGCTCTCATTTTTCTTTTATTTGTCCAATTTTTACACCACTTTTTTTTTCAGCAACCAAAATAAAAACTAAAACTTCAAGTTAAAATATAAAATCCCACAAAATCTCGTAAAATTTCAAAATCAAAATATTCCCTTAAAATATACCAAAATGCTAAATAGTCAAATAAAAAATGTATTTGGCCTATTAACACATACTCAACTACTACAATCCAATCTTATTAAAACATTTAAGTACTAAGATCTCTTGGTACTTCCATTATTTTCTTTCTTTGAGTATTAGTTTATATACTTTAACTGAAGTAGACAATTTTATTTTTTTGTTTATGATTTTTTTAAAACAAACAAATGTCAAATAGTTAACGAAAAAGAAAGTAAGAGGATATCGAAGAAGAAAGAGGAGAAAAAACGAAAAAATCGAAAAGCAAGAGGGTATTTTATCGATTTTGGGAGATGATGTAGCCAACAAATAACTATTTTGGAGCTTGAGACTTTCTCTAGAAACATGATAGTCGGTTTTTGAGTGATTATGTGACCAGCAAATGACTTGGAGCTTGAGACTTTCTCTAGAAAGATGATAATTAATTTCAAAGAGATGCTGTGATTTTCATGTAGTTATCATTGGTTTCAACTATGGGTGGTCAACCCCTAGTTTCCACCAAAAAATAATTCCACTAAAAAAATTGTTTTGGGTCCCAATAACAATATTCTTTTTCGTGATAATTAAGTTTTGTTGGAAGTTCTTCAACTAATTTGCCTTTTGTTTGAAATATTTGTAGAGATCTTTTAAATTGATACTTCGAATTTGCTCGGGAGATCTTGTGCTTTTTGTCTAATAGGGAAGCATATCCCTTGTAATTTTGCTTTTTGTTTGATAGAGAAGATAAGAGTTCAATGAAAAAATCAAAAATCAAAATCAATCCAAAGTGATCCATTTGGTTTGATTAAGTTGTTTAGCATAAAATTGGACATATTGACTTGTATTTGAAGAAAACCAAAAAAGTATTGGTTCGAATCGGCCAGACCGAGGGTATATATACCCTTAAAAATAAACTTTAACATTAGGTATCTTTTAGTCTTTTAATTATTATAGTACATATATATTTATTATTTAGAAAAATGACCAATTATTATGGAGTTTTTATGTTTTTTTTTAATTTAGAAAGTGAAATATATATATATATATATATATATATATATCCAATTTCAATCTACAAAAACAGAAAATGAACCCAATTTTAATTTAAGATTAACAAAAATGACCTATTTAAAACAAAATTGGAAATAAAATTTAAAATTTGGAAGAAAAAAAAAATGTCAAAAATTGAGAACCAAATAAAAACTATTCCATTGGTTTTGTTTTTATTGAAAATCGATTTGGATCTCTTCTTTATAACACCGACTAGTTTAGTTTGGTTCTTGGTTGTCCCCAAAACCGAAAAAACCAAACCGACTATCACCCCTAAGGGAAGCATATCCTCTAAAAGTTTGCTTTTTGTTTGATAGGGAAGCATATCCCCTGTATAGCCCCCTACTCAAGGAACATTTTACTTAGAGAAAGTGTTAGACTGAGTATGAAGTTCGATATCTTGAAGAAAAATATTCTTCTTTGAAAGGGAAATAATATGTTTTGAATTGAAAGCAATCGTTATGCAAAAGAAAACAATTCATCATAAAAAACAAAGTGGCATAAGATAGGGTTGGCTTGGCCTCGGCGGGTCAGCCTTGACTTCGGTAGGTCAGCCTCGGAGGTACTTCGACCATCTCCTCATTTTTTGAGGTTTTAAATGATCTTTAATTTTTGGTGGTACTTCTCAGCCTTGGCCTTGGCTTCAATATTAACTTTAGACTATCTAAACTTTGAATCACTTTTAAATTATGGATATTTATTCTTTCAACTTTTTGAGCATTTTGATATGTACTTTATATTTGCGTTTACATCTTGATCTCGTGCAACTCAACTTTTCATTTGTAAGGTTGAGCCTTGGCCTCAATCTCGAACACTTAGGGTTCACAGAACCTCTTAGACGTTAGGATGAGGCTGGTAGAGGTCGTTGGTTCTTATGTGCTTAGGGTCGACCTTGACCATTTTCCACGGTGTACATAGTGTACTTGGACGTGTATTGATGGAAAAAATATTTTACCTTTTTGCGCTTAGGGTCGGCCTTGGTCCGCCCTCTGTGAAATTTTGATCTTAAATTCACGTTCCATTAATAATTTTGAGCCTCAACCTCGACCTTGGCTCTTTGCTTCAACTTGATCTCATCGACCTTAGTATTGGTCGCCTCGACCTTGGCTCTTCGCTTCAACTTGGTCCCCAACCTCAACCTTAGCTCTTCATTTCAACTTGGTCTTCTTGACCTCAGTTTGGTCTCCTCGGCCTCGACGTTGGTCGCCTTGGCCTCAACCAAGGTCGTCTTGAACTCGACTTGGACTCATTGGCACAATTTGCACTACTCATTTTAGTCCAACAGTCTTGCTAACTTTGCTTAGTGTAGCTTTAGGTCACTTTGTTTGTTTGACCGTCTGAGGCTATCTTTTCCTCACGTCGAGGCGGTGTTTGATTCCTTGTTCTCCGCTGGTGGCGATCTTGGTTTGAGTTATCTCCATCTCGATTCTTGTTCTCGTCCCTCTTACCTCATATTTTTTAAGGTATGTAGATTATCAGTAGAACACTTTCTTCCTCACATATAGTGCCAATTGTTGATTTCAAATTTTGGATGGGAGGAAACGCACCTAGTCTTCACATGACTACAATGGTAAATTTATAATTTAGAAAGGAGAGAAACCTACAAATCAGAGGAAAAGGGCTCCGATGCCAAAGTTAGAGATGGAGAATGGTAGAATAAGGAAGAGATCAGAAGTTTAAGTTACCTCATATGAAGTTATGCTGATGTATTTTTTGATAAAGTTGACCTAGGGTGTTCTCTAGGGTTTTGGAGTCATCTCACGATAATAAGATAACCTACCAGTATGCTTTATGTTGGCTAGGTTGGTCTCAGTCAGGCTGAGCATCTCCCTTAGGCCATATTTCGAGCCTAAAATGATCTCTCGAGTTGGGGCATGTATAGGCATTTGGCAAGGGCCAAGGCTGAGCACACCGACTTGGGCCAATGCCCTAGCTAACCCCTTTTTCTAGGTCTATTTTGGTTCTAAGTTTCCACTTTCGGGTCGTATCATACTCTTTTCTTGACTTTGTCGTTTCTATTTACTTTAGATATCAATTATACCTTTCGATCTAAAATCACCCATAACACATATCACCAAGTATATAGTTAGAATAATAAATGTGTTCACAATAATTGTGAGATTGGTCTGAGATAAACTGCATTAAAAACACATTTGTTTGTATAAGTATATCTGAAAATTCTTAATTGACTAGTTTGTAAATAGGCTTATACTACAAACAAGTTTTTTGTTTTTTATTTTTTAAAATATTACAAATGAGGATTCGGTGTGTTTTTAACCTAAAAAACACAAACCTATTAGTGATACGCCTAAACGTATATTCACTAATAAAGATTAAACTAATAATAGACACTATTATTTTATTAGTGTTTATCACTAATATTGAGATGAACATGTGTGAATAATAATATGAAAATAATCTCAAGAAGTTGCTATACATTTGTAAATGTAGGTTGTTGTTGCTAACTTATTTACAAATAATTTAGCTTGTTTTGCCATATATATATGCGAGTGTTCCTTTATTTACTGTCAAAAGTTCATTGAAGGTCCTATCTTTTCTCTTCATTTAAGTGGCACATGGTTCTTTCTGAGATTCTAAACTCCTTTTTTGAACGGAAGAAAATTGATTTGGTGAAATATTTGCCATATATATGCGAGTGTTCCATTATTTTTTATGCTATAAATAATATGGTTGTGACTTGGTATCGATGTTTCCTTTATTTTATCATTGTAAAAGTCTTTTGTAATTACATACCACTTAAAACTGTAATTTTACTTTTATCCTCGTGGACATATTTCATTTCTAATTGTTTATAGAGCAATACTTGAGTGTTCCAAAATACAGCCATTTATGCATCTCATTTTCATCAGGCACATAAAAAATGCATTAAAATATTTCAAAAAAGAAGTAAGAAAAATTTGTCATGTGACAAATTATGATTGGATAATTTAGCGAGAGGCACAAAAATGCTATCCGGAATGCACTTAAATATTTTCATTGTTTCTATTGATGGGTTCTCTAATCACTTAAAATGTGAATTACTTGTTCTTTAAAAAAAGAAAAAAAAACTAACGTTTAGAGCCCGTTTGGACTGACTTTCTAAGTATTTATAAGTAAAAAAAAGTATTTATAAACACTTACAAAGTTAATTCAAATAAGTCCTAAGATACATCTATTCCTTCTAGTTTAGAAAGATCAATTTATTAATTAATTTATTAATATGAGAAAGAAGAAACGATGAAGTTGTTTTCTTGATCAACCATGCATCCAATATGAATTTATAGATTCTTAAATTCTATTTTTAATAAGTTATAAAAAGGGACGCAATTCCATGCATGTTAGCAATCACGTTAAGTAACACACTCAATCTAACCATAAGCACAACCAAACTAATAATGATGTAGATAATTAGTATATTTTAGTTTAATATTTGTTTTTGTTGTTAATTTAGTTTAGGAAAACTACTATCAACAGAAAAAATATTAAACTTGATATAATTCTATCGCTTGAGCGATAGACTTTTATTGTTGTCTATCGCTTAAGCAATAGAATTCTATCATGCTCTATAGTTGATAAACAGTAAAATTTTTATATATTTTTAAATAGTTTGACTCATTTTTCTATGTTTGAAAACAATCCTTTAGTTTAATTAGTGTTTAGTTACTATTTTATAATTAATTAGCTAATTATGTTATTTTCTTAAAACGCTCTAAATAGCTAATTTAGGGTTGTAATAAAAAGCTTTTGGAATATCTTTTGAATAGAACTTTGTTCTTGGAAAGTTTTCTCTCATCTAGGGATATATTTTCCTTGTTTGACCATGAATTTGGCCTAATACTTTTTTTCAGTGCATCAAATAACAAGGAGGGTAAAATGACCAAAGTTTCTTACTGCTCATTTGGATTGCATATTATTGTTTCATGGGTATAGATCAAGGTTTAAAATATGGATGCCGATAATATCAAGGCTCCAATTTTATGAAAATATCAATGTTGATAAAAATTTCGATAAACTGTATGAGAATTGATGGAAACTTTTATAATTTATTAATGAAAATTTAATTTTAGCTTAATTAGGCTATAATTGACTATTTTAATCATCATTCTATAAAGTAAGACAATTTAATTTAGATGTATATTGTAAATGTTTGTGTAAATGTCAATGGAAAAGTAAAAATTTAAAAAAGAAATAGAAAAATAATTCAATGAAAAAGGTTTGAATGGAGCTAAAAATAAATATATGTTATTGTGAAAGTAGAGGAAAAAGTAGGGCTTCTTTATTTACCAAAGTTAACAATGACATACACACTGATGATGTTTATGTAGGTAGGGCAAACAAAAAGAAATAAGAAAAAAGACTAATCTACCCTCAAGATAAATAATAATCTTTAAATTATACAAAATACTTCTAAATTTTGTACTTTGTGTCAAAAATACCCTTGAACTTTTAAAAGTTTAAATAATACCCTTTTAATTTCCAAAATAAGTTAAAAAATACTCTTACGGTTAGTTTTAGATGAAAACCGTTAGTGTTTTATGTCAAAAATACCCTTAGAACTTTCAAAAGCTTGAAAAATACCCTTAAACTTAAAAAGAAATTCAAAAATACCCTTAAACTTAAAAAGAAATTCAAAAATACCTTTACTATTATATGAGCAAAAACCATTAATACCACATTTCTTCTCTATTTTCCCCTCTCTCCTTCAATACCCTCTTGCTCCCCTTTTTGTTAACTATTTGATGACATTTGTTTATCTAAATAAAAAAATAAAATTGTACACTATGAACGATAATAAGAAGAAAGAGACTAATTGAAGCACCAAAGAGATTTTGGGACTTAAATGTTTTAATAAAGTTGTACGTTAGTAATTGAGTATGTGTTAATAGCTGAATAAATTATTTTTATTTGACTATTTATTGTTTTGGTATATTTTAAGGGAAAATTTTGATTTTGGAATTTTGTGAGATTTTATACGATTTTCTGTTTTATCTTAAAATTTTGTTTGTTGAGACAATTGGTGTAAGAATTGAAAAAATAGAAGAAAAAAAATGAGAGTCTCTATGAAAAAAATGAGGACATTTATATATTTTGTTTTAAAATTGGTCCTTTTCGAACTCAATACAACTTCAAACAAATTGATCACCATACTAATAGTAGGAGCATTTTAATTTTATTTTTTTTTTAAATTTTAAACTTACTTTTGCAATGAGATATTAACGGTTTTTGTTCATATACTAATGGTGAGGGTATTTTTTTTTTTTAAATGTAAGGGTACTTTTGAAACTTTTTAAAGTTTATGGGTGTTTTTTAAACAAAACATTAACGGTTTCCATCCAAAACTAATGATAAAGGTATTTTTGAAATCTTTTTAAAAGTGTAAGCGTATTTTTGAAACTTTTGAAAGTTAGGTATTTTTTACAGGTACAAAGTTAAGGGCATTTTTTATAATTTAGTCAATAATAATATACGTTAACAATTATTCTCCTCAATTTTTTTGGTTTCTTGGAAAAGAAAGTTTTGGATGGTAAAATAAACAAAACTTACATCAATTCAATTTTGAGGCGAAATAATGTAAAAATTTAATGAAATTTTTTGAAAGAGGTTAGAAATAAATATAGGTCATTTTGTGGTTTTTTTTCAAATTCAATTTCTTTGAAAATGAAAGTTTTTTATTGAAAATAAAGCTGGAGATTGAGAAAAGTTAAAAATTAGAAAAAGTAGCATATTGAAAAAGCTTCATCCTTCGTAAAAAAATGACTTTGACATGTGAAACTATACAATTGCATGTAATCAAGACCATAAAACTGAAAAAACTTAATTGAGCTAAAGTAGCTAATTCATAATTAAAAAAATCAAAATTTTCTCAAAATGGAGGAAAAATGAAATTATATTTGGGATATAAATATTTGAGATCTAATTGTCTGAGATAATTAATGTCTGTGTCTGGATATGGAAGATAATTAATATCTTGAAGTTGGACAACTTAAATACTTGGTTTATTTTACCAAATTTATATACAGGAACTAAAATTAAATAATTATTTAATTAAATGTAAGATTGTTTTCAAATATAGAAAAATGATTCAAAGTATTTACAAATATAAAAAAGTTTTATTGTCTATCAACAATAAACCACGATAGAATTCTATTGTTTGAACGATAGACAACGACAACGATAGAATTCAATTGTAATTTATTAATGATAAATTGTGAAATTTTTCTATGTCGGTAAATAGTTTGATATTTTTTCTATAAAAATCTCACTTCATATAGGTTTTAATTTTAAAATTTCCTGAATAACAATGGGTATTTCACATTTTTAACCCTTTCACAAGTTTTTTTTTTATAAATAACCCCCTCAACTTTTTTATTTAATTTTAAACTCTTTTCACTTTTTATAAAATATAAAATTACCATTTTACCCAAACTAAGAAATTACCATTCTACCGTCTTTGTGAAATTACCATTTTACCCTCAACATTTCAAATAATCTCACTCTTTCTTCTCCTACCTTTTCACCTTCCTTCTCCCACCTCTTCACCTTCCTTCTCCTCCTACCTCTTCACATTCCTTTTCTTCTAACATTTGCTCCAAAATCTTTGATCTCCAAACTCAGAAATCAATCACGATTTGCTTTCTTCATTTTTCGTTAACGATTTTTCAAGGTTTCATTTCCAACAAGGTACATTTCGATCCTTCTCATTTTTCGCGGGTTTTTTTTGTTTGATGATTTTTTTATTCATTTTTAAAAATGAAGGATTCTTCTACTGTCTAAATGAGTTTTGCATGTTTAAAATCCACATTTGTATTCACTAGGTTGGTTTTTTCACTGTTTTCAGTTAGGGTTTTATTGGCATCTAGATTTTGACCGAAAAATCTTACCTTTTGAGTTGTTTTGTCATTTAAAATACATTGTCGGTGTTGTCTGAATACTTTTGTTGTGTTTATTTTGATTTTTGCCGTGAAAAACGAAAGCTGTTCATTCTGTGTATCGAGTAGGTTCGGCCGGGCTTCATACGAATGTCACCGGACCTGCAACCCGGTCGGGCCTTCACCAGGTTTACACCGGGGCGTATGGCTTTTAAGAAAAACATTTAATTTTGTGGGTAAGCTAATTAATTGGATTGTTAATTACATATAATAAATTTATTAAGTAGTGGAGGGCAAAAAGGTAATTTTACATACAAAGTTTTCTCTTGCTTACCTCATTTTCATCATCAAGGGGTCCAAAAAAACTTGTTTTTCAAAAATAGGCTATTTTTATAAAAATAATGTTTAAATAGGCCATTTTTGTCAATTTCCCAATAACAATATCTCAAATTTTAAAAAGTGAAATCCAATCAAGCAAACAACATATCTGTTGTCTTAAAATCCATGGCAAAACCTGTGAAATAGACTCTATTTGGAAAAAAAAAATTGAACACAATAAAATAATAGTCCAACTTGTTATTTGCCAAACTCATGGCAATAATATTGCATTTGTAGCTTCCCTTGAAACAAGCCCAAATGAAACAAGTTTAAACAGAGGTGAGCTCTCATGTAACAGCATACTAGTTTGAATCTGTCATAGGTAATAACATCAATATTTTCAGCATTCCATCTACATTTTCAAGAGATTAGAGAAAAGATATTTTCCTTTTATATCAATGTCCAACCTTGACGAAGAAATGTCAATTTTAGTCCTATAACTGTCCAAGACATTCAGTGAATGAAATCAGTAATGACCGAAAATATTACTCACTAATGAAATTCAAGCTACATAATGTGAGTGAGTGTTGTATAAAGTTGATCACAGTAGTATCTATGGAGATTATAGTCAATAAATAAGAAAAAAAAAGAGTAACCAAAACCGCTCCTCGCTCCTTGCATTGTACCCGTATCAGTCCAACGATCTCTGTGAAGGATAAGATACACAGCCACAAGCTACCAGCAAAAGACATCAAAGCTAAAAACTTCTCTTTTGGGGTCAATCTTCTTTACTCTGTGAAAGTCTTGCACGATGTCGAAGCTCAGCTCTTTTCCACCTGACTACTAGATAGCATAACGTAAAGAGCGTGTTTATCTGTCATACAGAAATCAGGGTTTCAGTTAAGTGTTCTTAACCTGGAAAACTAGATAACAAACAAATGAAAGGAAAATAATCCATTCCTTTTTTTTTTTTTTTTTAATTTTTTTGAAAACAAGTAATAGCAAGCACTTGCCAGGATTATCATTGAAATTACGAGCAGTGGCCCAGACCAGAGTGCTGATAGGAAAACTCCATTGGGATCAAAATAGTTCTGGGTGGCAAAGTTCTTCCAGTTTTTGCTCAAGATTCTATTGATTCTTTCAGCAAAATATACACCAGCCACTGTATGACAAGTATAAGTGTGTAAGTAGTCACGACCTTACTTGAAGAGGATCTGTTCTATAGGTCATACAACCGTGTCCTTGAGTTCTAAAGTGTGTAGGTACTCCAAATATGGATTTCTTAACCCTTGAAATGAAGAACAATTGGGGTTGAGAAGTACATGAAAATGTGCATATGATGAACTTGCAAAATATGAATGTGAACAAGCATGAAAGGATTTTTGTGGAATGCAAAAAAGGGTGTTCTCTCCTTGAATTACATGAAAGTTGTACACATCAACATGTAAAATGTAAATCTGAGATGTACAACAAGCATGAAAGAACTTTTGTGGTCTGCAAGGGGATTCCTTTCTGGTACAACTGAAAAAATATATGACATTAACAATATTTGATCATACACCTTACACTTTATACATCAAGCCGAAAGAGATTGAAAAAGAGAGAGATCTATTTAATTAAAATAGTCCGATGAAAAACAACCAGGCTAAACTAAATAGCTTTATGGTTGGAAATCATAGACACATAAGAAACATCAATCAACAACTTAAGACTGCAACTGAAATCCTATGATTGTCTTATTGGAACCTTGCAGCAGTGACTCCAAAAATAGATTCAAACCTCAGAGAGGTAGTATATTTCCATACCCTAAATGGCTAGAGCAAAACTCACTACTTGCTAGAACAGAGGATGCATTATGCAAACATAACTATAGGATTACATTCTTGATGCAGCAAGTAATTTCCAAAAAGATATTTGAACCTCAGAATTCATCTCTAAGCTCAAGAGTTAGTAAAGTTTTCATAACCTTAATTGCTAGACCCGAACTCACTACTTTGCCAGGATGCAATATGAACAGCAATCAAACAACTCAATATAGCAAAACCTTGAACAATGCCATTACATTTCAGCAAAAAGAGAAAATAGAAGAAAAGATCATACGTGCAAGAAGGAACAAGAACATCTGGAAGTTGGTACGCTTCCTGGTAAAGATAGTTATTATCAGCAACAATCCATGAAAACCCAATAACCCCATCAACCAAGGTTCCTGCAAAATGTGAAAAAATACATAATTACAATATTCAAATTGAGAAAGAACTTCACAGAAGCACAGAGCAGGAAACAAGATCGAATTAGAGGCAAAAAGAAGCAAAAGAACATAAAAGTTTTCTGATGGGGTTTGAGGAAATTTTACCTTCCAGTCAATGGCGTGGAAGAAACCGACGAAATTATCGACGGCGGGACGGAGACCAGATCGGAGTTCAGAGGAAAGTTTCTGAATCAGATCCCCCATTTGGTCCATATGTTCCTCCATTGCAGATCTCAACTCCTCCATTAGTAGAAATCAAAATGAAGGGTCCGAAAGATGTGTTTCGATTTGGTAATGGAATTTACAGTCTCAGCTGTGAGCTCTGTAGATTTCGTCGTCTGATCTTCGGTTCTTGTTCGACCCAAAACCTCGAGCTCGGATCTGAAATCACGCTATGAAACGACGGCGTTTTCTCTCAAACTCCTCTGGAAAATTCCAGAAATTGTAGATGGTCACTATCAGCTCAAATTTGTCAATTTTCAGCATTTTTTTTTCTCTATTTTTATATAACTTTCTTTATTTTTTTTTAAATATTACATTTCATGTAGGAGTGAGTAGTTATGTTACATAACATTTCGGGTCCGGATTCGTTTGGATTGATTTTTTAAGGGTTTAAATAAGTGTTTAACATAAGTGCAAAAAAAAAAAAAAATGTTTATAAACACTTAGAATGTCAATCCAAACGGGTCTGAAATGTTATGTAACATAATTAAAGATAAAATCAATTCGATTTGACACTAATTTACAAAGCCTAAAAAAGAAAAGAAAATTGTAAAATTGAACCGAACTACTCATAATTCATAACCCAACAATCCTAAATAGATTAATTGATGGTTTATTTGGTTCGTTCTAGCCGTTTGAATCTAATAGCTATATTTGTAATTGTTCCTAAAATAAATGAATCATAATTACAAAATAAATATGAAAACAATGTGAATATCATGCTCAAGTATATCATCCTGTTAGAAGTGAGATCTTAGAATGAACAAACTGCAAAGTTAATTTGGAAGTAACTAGAGACACATTGCTATACGAGTCATAGTGACTCTAAATTGAACAAAACCAAATAAAAACATACCCTATATTCGACTTGAGTCGAGTCCAGAAATATCGAGGTCCCGATTTTATGAAAATATCGATATCGATGGAAATTTCGAAAAACTTTATGGAAATTGATAGAAATTGTTATAATTAATTAATGAAATTTTGATTATGACTTAATTAGACTATAATTGACCATTTTTAATAATCATTTCTATAAAATAAGACAACGTTTAGATGTATTTAGTAAATATCTGTGTAAATATCAATGCGAGAGTAGAAATTTAAAAAAGAAATTGAAAAATAATTATGAAATAATATCAAATCTTGGTAATTAATTACAAAATTAAAGGAGATGAAATGTTTGCATACAAAATAACAGTAAAAGATGACCTTGAGCATCTACCAGAATCTTGATATATGTTATTTTTCTCAATTTGGTTTCTTGGAAATGAAAGTTGGACGGTAAAAAAACAATACTTACATTAATTAAATTTTTAGGTGAAATGATATAAAAATTCAATGGAAAATGTTTGAATGAACTTTAAAAAAATATATTTTATTTTTTCAATTTTGAATTCTTGGAAATGAAAGATTTGGATGGTAAAAAAACAAAATTTACATCAATTCAACTTTGAGGTGAAATGATGTGAAGATTCAATAGAAAAGGTTTGAATGAAGTTAAAAATAAAAATAGGTTATTTTTATCAAATTTTGTTTCTTAGAAATGAAGGCTTTAATTTGGATGGTAAAAAAATAAAATTTACATCAATTCAATTTTAAGGTGAAATGAAATCAAATTGAAATTTCTATGGAAATTTCAAAAAATGGGGGAAAAATCGAAATTCTCCCTTTATCAAAATTTCGAGCGGTCAAAATCTTGAAATTTTGAAATTTCGACCGAAAATTTTCACAATGCGTACATGCTCAGTTTAAACTACTAAAAATTTTAAAAGTTCACTAGATAATAAACAGTGATTTCAATAGACCAACTATGGTACTTATTATAATATACAAGAGAGCTGTGTATACTTTTTTCTTTTCAAAGCATAATATGTACCCAAAAAAATCACTGAGCTCTCTCCAAATCCTATAAAGAGAAAAAAAAAAAAAAAAAAAAAAAAGTTGCTTAGATTGGTTTTTTTCCCTCTTCAAAATTCTTCTTGCTTGAGCTAAAATTTCAACCACTGTTTCCCAATTGCAGCCATTGAGAAAAAGCAGTTGAGACTTCAGTTGCTGCTGCTGCTGCATTTGTGTCAAAGCAGCTTGAAATCTGGCTTTTTCTTGAAGCTAGAATTTGGCAGTCAGGATCCAAAAAGTAGCTCCTTAAGAGATGTTAGAGGTGAGTTGAATCCATATACCACAGAGTCTCTCCAGAAGAAAAAGCCTACAAGAATTAGCAAGCATTAGATATCTCCAGGAACAATCATGTTCCTCACTTACTACTTTCATGCCCTCTTTTTTTTCCCCTTCCACAGCAATATCAGATATCTAGAGGGTCATTTGATACGATAACATTCATGTTTTGCAAATTTCACTTTGTAAATTTAGGACTCCGTTTGATAACCATTTGGTTCTGGCTTTTGGTTTATGAAAATTATGCTTGTTTTCTCACCACTTGTTTACCGTAGTTTTCATCATTCCTAACTAAACACTTGAATTCTTAGTCAAATTCCAAAAATGAAAACTACTTTTTAAAAGCTACATTTTTTTTCGTTTTCAAAACTTAGGCTTGGACTTTAAAATCTCCTAAAAGATAGATAACAAAACAAAGAAATATGTGAAAGTAGTGTTTATAAGCTTAATTTTCAAAAAACCAAGGCCCCGTTTGATAACCATTTTGTTTTTGGTTTTTAGTTTTTGAAAATTAAGCCTATAAATACCGCTTCCACCTCTAAATTTCTTGCTTTGATATCTACTTTTTACCCATGTTTTCAAAAACTCAAGCCAATTTTTTTAAAACTAAAAAAAGTAAGTTTTTAAAAACTTGTTTTTGTTTTTGAAATCTGGCTAAGAATTCAACTCTCATACTCAAGATTGGTATAAACTATGGTAAGAAATGAGAGGAGATAGGCTTAATTTTCAGAAACCAAAATCCAAAAACAAAATAGTTACCAAATGGGGCCCAAATGATTATCAAACGGAGCTTTCATTTCTTTTTTTACTAAAAATGTAGAGGCATTTGGTAACCATTTAGTTTTTGGTTTAGGGTTTTTGAAAACTAAGCTTATAAACATTACTTCACCTATAAGTTTCTTTCTTTTGTTATCCACTTCCCACTAGTCTTTTTAAAAACTAAGCCAAATTTTAAAAACTAAAAAAAGTAGTTTTAAAAAATTTGCCTTTGTTTTTCAGAATTTGACCAAGAATTCAAGTATTTTTTCAAGAAATATTAGAACTATAGTATAGAATTTAGGATAAAACAAGTATAAGTTTCAAAAATAAAAAAACTAAAAACTAAATCATTACCAAACAAGGCCGTAGTAATTATTCCCCATGACAGAAAATCTAGTTTATATTTTACCTTTCCAACGTCTGAAAACACAAATAAAAATATTGTATTATCATTTTTTACTTGTAAAACTCATAATCAATACTAAAAAGAAAATAAAAATGACAAGATAATTTTGAATAATCTATTTATCTTTTTTTTTTTTAAAAAAAACATTTTTCAAGTAAAACTTTTATTTATTAGTTCGTTCATATATAACATGGAAACAAGTAACAATATGTATTTCTTTAATCAGAAAGTCATTGTTTCTTTTGCAACCAAACAATATAAATCTGCTGTCTCAGGTGGCAATTTGTGCAGAAAGAGAAACATATGGAAGGAAAAAATGAATTGAGATAAGAGAAGAACCTATCCAGGAGAATAGACCAGCAGTTGCAGCAATGAAGAACTCCCTGCTCACGCCATTGCAACTGTGGGATCCATGAACACATTTACTTAACTAATACTAAGGCAACAAAAATGCTGATTCATCCAAATAACGGCAGCTTACCAGTACAAGCATACAATGTTAGCATATCCATAAAACAAAATTGCCCAACCTGAACCCAAGAACCTGCAATTTCGGTTGTAACGAGTATTAACAATACGGTAATGAAGGCTGTTACACTGTCATATACTCTGCAATCGCTGTGACTATGAAGTGTACACTTTTAAAAGTGATCGAAACAGACACAACTAACAAAGTTCAAGGACTAAATTTATGATTTGACCTATTTGCATTTATTTAAAAAGAAAAAGTTATGGATGTAGTCTGGAAGTTTCTCAAGGAGACTCCCTGTGCTTCTCAAAGCCATTCTGAACGCATCATAACTTTAACATCCTACCTATTGTGACATTCAAGTTGATTGAAAACAAAATAATGATCAGAAAACAGACATGAAAGTTTTGATCGGGCGGGGAATGGCTTTACCACATGAAGTCCCGTATAAACAATGCTCGTGGAAGCACAAGACCATTTCCAATCAGGGCAAGAAGCATTGTGAGAGCTGATAAGCCTTTAATGTTCTCAGGATTCAGATAATTAGTCCACTGAACAAACAGCATATGATAGTTAGTGGTAAAATAAAGATGCAGGTATATATTTTTATCATACTAAAAGTTCAAACCGGACAAATACCAATTGCGAAACTGGCATCCACATAAAGAGAAGGGTTGCTGTCCATCCTGATAATGCTCCAACAAATTTCACACCTTTCTCAGGAAGTTTTCCTGCTCGTGCCTGTAAATCATACAAGGACACTTTTAAGGGACGTTGAACTAGATTGGAGCAATAACATTTTTAGCAACACGATGAGGAAAGACAGTAATCTTGGTTTCAGATCTCAATTTCACACTATTCCATTTAATAACCGTATACATGTAAGAAAAGTCATTGTCCAGAAGAATTTTGCCTAAACAGAGAGTATGACCATCCATTTGGTCCAATTTTTGCAACATCATTATTGATGGAGATGCTCGATCCTTAAAAACATGAGATTTCTGTGCTGACATGTTTCATTAAATGGATTAGCAAATGCAAGAAAAAAACATAATATAGGCAAGCAAAAATTTACCAAAGCAACTGCTAGCAGCGCTGCGACCAAAGCGGTTACTCCAGGCAAGATACTATTCGGTATGAACGGAACAAAAGTAGACCACATAACCTGCACGAAAACATTGCAAAACCAAAATTCCATCTCCTTGAGACAAATTTTACTATAAATGTTATCGTCTCTTGAATGAAGCTGGGGCTAGAAGAGAGATTACCTGGGGGAGGATAGAAAATCCACCAACAGTGATGAAGTCTTCCCAAAATTTCAAAATTTGTACAGGAAGAACATTAAAGTAATTCATAAAGTTTATAAGAAGACCAGAAGCCACAACAGCCGACGTGGCTGCAAAGTAAGGCAGGGGCATGGCCCCTGCTATTGCAAGCTGGGCAAAAACTATATATGTGGTAACTGCTCCTAATGTTTGAATCACCATGGCCTCCTTCTCCCTCTTCTTTGCAAAGTAGGATAGCAGTGCAAGGTTCCCAAGCAAACCAGTTAACATCCCCTACATGTATAAATTAACTCTTTGAAGTCCAATACCTTGGCACTTCGTGGATTAGAAATAAATGAAATTGGAAAGTGAAAGAGACAGGGAATACTTCTCTTTCAGTTCCGGAGAACTCGAATTATATTGAAAACACTAAATATTAATGCACATGACTCAACAATTTATTGTAAATGTTCTTCATTCTCGAATAAACAGCTTAGGATTTGCTTAGGAGTCCTTTTGAAATGGTTAAAACTACTTTTGTCATTTTCAAAATCACTCTAAAGCATGTCTTTAATCAATTAGGATTTATTTAATATTTGATTTTACAAATTAAACATGAATTTCATACTATCAAATGTGATTTTGAATAATTAAAATTATGTTTTCGATAGATTTTGGAATTGACAAAAATGATTTTAACCATTTCAAAATCACTCTCAAACATACCATTAAACTTTGAATGGAAACACTTCTTACCAGCCATGGAACAGCCAAAAGCGCAGTTTTGTTTCCAGCTAATAGATTTCGAGCATTAAGGATAATCTGAGGCAATTGCAACAACATAAAAGGAATATTTGCTGCTCCGGAGAACTTTGCTGTTAACGAATTCCACTCCTCAAACCCTTTGCTGTCCCTTAAAGTGTCAGATCCCTTTCACAGTTTAAAAAGAGAACATCAGTACACACATATAATAAGCAGGATCTGCTGGATCATTCCAAAACATGATTGTTTTAGTGTAAGATACAAGGCCCAAATTACACACCATTATTTCATATTGCTATTGAAATTAATGACCATGATAACAGATGAAGTTAGCATTTAAAAATTGCAAACCAACTCAACAGCGAGAAACCTAATATCTTGTTCTTCCACTTATTCAACAACACAACACATTTGACATCAGAAAGAGAATGATAGCATTTCCATTCCCAGCTTGGAAATTCGCAAGCCGTGTAGTTGTTTCACAAATTGGAGATTCTAAACTTGATCGATCATTCTATAGAAAAATTTTCCTATTGTTCTAGTATTGATGAGATTTTAAACAGGAAACAAATCCCGAATGAAGCATTGAAGAGTGAAAACGAGGAAGAAGATACGACAGCAACCTGGTGATGTGACTGGGGGACATCGGAGTCCACGGCGGCGACCGGAGTGAAACGGCGGTGAGGCAAGTTTAATCGAGAACTGTGTGGCAGCACCTGCTTCAAACAAAAGCAATTGTTTGGATTTGAGTTATTCAAAGGCAAAGAGAGGGAAATGGGCTTCAAAGGAATCGAAGCCGAGTAAAACGCAAGTGGGTTTTGTCGTAAAGGAGCTATTGCCCCATTTGAAGCCAATGGGGGCTTAACCGCCATTAACATCGCGCTAAGCTCAGATTTCTGACAGACCCAACTGCAATTGATTCGTTAGAAAGACAGGGAGAGAAGGTAGAAGCTGATGATTGGCAGTGGAAACACAGTTCGGTCAGTACAGAGAGAGGGAAAATGGGTTGAATTGTGAATTGGGGCAGCTTCAGATTTTTGAGAAATGGGAGATGAGGAGTGGGAAGAATCTGGATTGGGAGCGTTGATAAGACAAAGATGAACTTGTTTGGAGTGTTTGTGAGATGGGTCAGAGAGATATTTAGGGACGATCTGCATTTCGTTTCACGTTCTTTCTTGAAAAGGAAGTATGGGAAAGGAAACGAGAGACAGAGAGAAGCAGCCAGGTTAGGCACAAGATCCAATTTGATGAGTAATTTTGCAAAGTACAAGCCTCACATGCCTTGGACCTTGGACGTCTCATTCAAACTTTTTTTTTCCCTTCCTTTTCTCTTGTTCTACTGAAAAAGATTTCATTTTTTAAGTTACAAAGTGTATTTCTTCATGTCACTACATTTCAGGAAACATTTTAATTTTTTTTACCTATTTTATAAACTTGGAAAAAATATTGTTGAAGGTTGTCCAAGATAAGACCAAAGCTCGAGGTGGGTCCAAGCCTATAAGGTACTGGGAGGAGGCATAGGGGAGTGCGTGTTCTAAAACATAAATGTCAACACCTCAGAGTTTGGATCGATTAGCTGAGTCGGTGATCCTGAGGGAGAAACTCATTGCTAACTTGTAAAATAGTAAACCAAAATCAATCTTCTACACATAACAACATTACTTCATAATCTAAGTCAAAATAAAGAGTAGAGAAAATAACACAAATATTTATAATGAATCGACCAATGAGGTCTATATGTTGAATTTTTGGCAAAATATTAGAAGTGCAGTTGTCCCACATCGATTAAATTGAAGAATGAGGATGAACTCCAAGCCTATAAAAAGAGCCTATGCCTCTAGTTTCAAGAGCTTAGTGTGCTAACTCTAGTTAAATTACTTTTATGTATTATCTAATTTGAGAGTGGGAAAGGGTGTGAGCAGTATAAAAGTTTTGAGAGTGTGTTATTGTAATTGGGGTCTCAGTTTTCCATTTCCAGTTTTACTGCTTTCTTTTAATTTCTCTATTATTTTTTCTGCTTTTAATTTCTCTATTATTTTTTCTGCTTACATATGACAAGCTTTATGAGTTCAGTAAAGTTTGATGTGGAGAAATGCTTTATGAGTTCAGTAAAGTTTGATGTGGAGAAATTTGATGGAATGATCAACTTCGGCTTGTGGCAAATGCAAGTCAGGGATGTGTTAATACAATCTGAGTTACACAAGTGCAAGTCTGAGTTACACAAGTGCAAGTCAAACGGTGATAGTGTTCTAGTACAGTTCCAGAGTGATTCCAATGGAGGTTCAAAGAAGAGTCTTCGAGCAAAAGATAGGTTACTGGGATGCAGACAGTCTGAGCACATGTAAAACAGAGCAAGTTCATCAAAAGGCTCTAAATTAGATGCTGACGTTGTCTTTCTCGCCAGGGGAGACGGTGACTTCCTTTGAAGAAAATGAAAATCATCCTCGTGGTATGTTCGCTTTACCATGATAGAGGATGTGATGATAGCGGTTCCACAAATTTACACATGGGCATTGACTTGGTGGTTATGCAAGGTGTGTGGTGGACACATGTAGGTGGAAGTTACACCATAAATATCAACAAGGTTTATCGACATGTGACGAAAAAGGAAAATCTTGGAGGTTGGTATTCCAAGTGGTCTACTTTTTTGGTGAAATAGGTTATAATTCTATGAGATGAGAATTATGATTGTCAGTGAAGACAATGGATGTTGCAGAAGTTGCAGATTCTTCAAATATATTGCCAAGGTGAAATTTATTGGATTTTTTTGACAAAATATTAGAAGTTCCCTTTATGTATTCTCTAATTTGAGAGTGGAAAGGGAAAACCTTTATGTATTCTCTAATTTGAGAGTGGAAAGGGAAAATGTATGAGCAGTATAAAAGCTTTGAGAGAGTGTTATTGTAATTGGGGTCGGGAGAGAATTATTCTGTGTGATTGTAACAATTTTTCACATAGTGGATTTTTTCTGGTCCATGTTTTTTCTCCCAGTTGAGAGTTTTCCACGTTAATTCTTGTATTTCCAGTTTTACTGCTTTCCTTTAAATTCTCTATTATTTTTCTTGCTTATTCTTGCGGTAGAAGTGGGAGGTTTTTCCAACACTACATCCACTTTGCAAGGTGGATAATTTTCTATTAGCTTTAATCTTCAAGAACAAAATACAACCCAAAAAGGGAAGAAGTGAAAAACTTGATACTCAGCCAATCTCACACAAAATCAGATACTACACTCTGTATAGCAAGCAAAAATTGAAGCTATTAAAACCTAGAGAAACTACTTTGCCTGCTTTCGTTAGTCGGTTAGCAACCCACGATTTTAAACTTGCAGAACTGCTTCCATTGAGTGTGACTTCTGAAAATGCTAAGATATAATATCCACGTCTGAAGTTGTTGTTGGACTAAATCTTGAAAAATACATGTTGAATATTTTGGGCTTAATAACTTAAAAGTCCACTCACATCATTGAAAGGATCGAATCCCAATGCGGAAGTGAATTATTACCTTGTGTCATTATTTTTTCATTTGAAATTTGCAGAAAAAAAGAGAAGAATAAACTCAAGACAGTAAGCCTGCTTTAAACTAAGAAGAACTACAAGGAAAAGATATTACCTTTGAAGATTACTTCTTCAAACCTTCTCCAATTCTCCAAATGAGCACGAACTCTCCAACTCTTCTTGGATCTCATACAGGACACCACCGCTAAGTTTTCTCCGTTGTTTTCCATCAAGGATTTGGTTTGTGGGAAAATCTTGTAGAGAAAACTTTTTCTCTGTTGAATGAGACTGTTGAAAGAATCTTAGAAATTCTTGAGAGAAAGAGTTAGAATGATACGTGATCTTTCATGAGAGAGGGGAGTTAACTCCCCTCAACCCACACTCTTTAACTCCCCTCATGATACCAACTGTCACAATCGTAGTTTACTGAACAATTGTGCGACACTTGTTCTCGCTTAGGAACAAGTCAGCCAATTCAAATTCTGATCGCCTACGGCACACCGGGTGCCTCTCGCAACCTCCACTCCTGTTTCTAGAGAAAATAGTTTTAGAAAACGGGTTTAAAGGGAAAATGTTTTTGCAAACGTTTTGTAAGAAGTTTGAGAAAAGAATTTGTCGTAAGGGTAGAAAGCAAATAAGGGACAACAACGACTTAATAGCTTACAACTTCGGGTATGCAAATATGATGAGAGTTAAATTTAATTAAATTTAATTTAAATCAATATTCAATTTAATAATTATTAATTAATCTTAATTAATTAAAATATTGTATATTTAAGGGGGATTTTTAAAAATAGAAAAACAAGGGAAACTATTTACACAGAATAGCAAAGTTTTTAGATAGTTGTGATAGACGCTGATAGAAGTCTATCAGGGTCTATCAGTAATAGAAATTATAGAAGTCTATCACTGATAGATGCTGATAGAAGTCTATCAATGTCTATCAATGTTTTTTTTGCTATTTTCTGTAAATAGTTTGAATTTTTTTCTATCTGTGAAAATTTTCCTATATTTAATTTATATCACATTTGAATTATATTCAAATATATTTTCCTCTCATAACCTATAGTTTTAATAAGAATCTCATTCATATGATTTAATATTTAAATTTTATTCAAATACATTATTCTCTCATATTATATAGTTTAATTTTGAATCTCATTCAAAATAAACTTTATAATATAATGTATCTCAATATATTATATTAATTGTATCTAATACAATTAATGCACATTCCCTTATTTAATTTGAACAATTCAAATTATTCCAAAACTATTTAGTACTTGTTTTACCCTTAGTGAGCTAATAGAGGATTTAATGAGCCTACCTATTAAAAGCTCTAATGATACGAGATTAAATTAATTAAACTCTTTAATTAAATTAATCAACATTCATTAATTGTGGGTCACTCCACTAAAGACACACAACTGTACTCTTTGCACTGTAAAACATTTCTGTGTCCATGGATATAACCATTACCAATAAGTCGACCCTTCACGAATTGCTCGTAATTACAAATAGGTCAAATTACCATTTTACCCTGTAATTACCTCTTACTCCTTAAGTATCACTGATCTCTCTAATGAACAATCAGTTTATAGTCCAACGATAAACTAAATCCCTCTCGAGCCAATGAGAGGGTGAGACCTCATTGTTCAAGACTTGGAATCAACACTTAAGGGAGCAATTCATCAACTTACCCTAAACACGGGAATGAGTGAATTCCATCTTGTGTAGCTATGTTCCTAGCTCTCTACTTGGACATGTCCCCAAAATGGTGGGCTTATTGAGTCAACAACACAAGTCATTCTCACCCATACAAATCAAAGGACTGCCCTCATAGACAGGAGTTCATAACTCATTCAGAATGAGATCGAGTTACCTATGGTCATTTAATGAAATGTTAATCTCTACAGTTAACGGTGCTATAAAGTAAGATTAAACATTTCACGATCCGCTCTTATACAAACTCTTTGTATAGGATACCCCCACTGATATGTCTCTACATGAATGATTTGGATCACATCGTTTGTAACACTTACACAATTTGTAACATTTACAAAGTGAGTCGTATTTGTAACGTTACCATGATAAAGCACACAACCTTACCCATATACTACAGACCATTTAGGTTATTACTTGAACATAATCCACTTGTATATCTACCACATACTGTTCAAGCTACATAAAATAATATTTGATTGAGTTATACAAGACTAAATGTCAAATAAAAAAACTCTTTATTTTATTAAATAAATGAATTTTGTTTATACAATTCAAATTATGAGATTTAAGACATAAATCCCAACAATAATTTAGCTTTAACAAATAAAAAGCCCAACCCAAAAACTTCTAAATTTAAATGCTTAGATAAGCTAGTGTGTATGCATGACTATGGGTAAAAAGAGCTACATTTGATATGATAAGTTAGGACGTCCATAGAGCCAATGTTCTGGATACGAGTCCCAGTGGTGAATGTGTGAAAGCTATTGCCCCTAGTTAAAAGAAATGCAAGTTTGGGCCCTTAGAGTTTGATTTCAAGCATCTTAGTTGATATATTACTTTCTTGATTGTTGGATGCTTAATGGTTGGTGTTTGACCCAAAGTAGGAGGAGAACAAATTGAAGGCAGTATAAAACTTTTTCGGGTTCATTACGATCTAAGAAGAAGAGCTTTGCACTTACTCTTGCATAAATAGGTTCAGAATGTTTTTAAAATGGTCTCATGGATTGAATATACTTGTATGATTTTCTTTCTTGCAAAAATTGTCTTGCATGCATCAAGACTAGAGTCATAATTCATTAAGATGAGCATACATTTTATTATATTTTTCTACCTTGCTCAAGGACGATCAAGATGTAAGTTAGGGGTGATTTAGAGGTTTGTTGGGCACTTTGTTTATGGATTTAGTGAGATTTTGAAGGGAAAAAAATTGTTTTTTTTTTACCAAAATCTCTCAAAATCCATAAACAAAGTGTCCAACAAACATCTAAATCAAAGTTTAGGGCCTAGAAGTCAATCAATGAATCTCGAATCCCAATGCCAAAATCTTCATTACAAGTCAAAATACAAAGAAATCTAATAAGTTTTGGCCAAGAGGGGCCAAAGTCGAACTTAGGGCTCTGAAAATCGTATACTCTCTCTCCACACAAAAACCCTAATGAGTTAGGAAGTAGGAGTTCTGAACTCCACTTCCTTGTTTCGCCCAAGGAGTTGATGGGTCCCCACTACTAAAAACACATCAATTTTATATTTTATCAACTACGTACATTGTAGGCCTCAAGAGTTCACAACTCCCTAGATTTCATAACTCCTTACTCTTAGACTATTCCACTCCTTACCCGAAATGCCCCCTTAATAAAAGAACATATTTATAGAAATCTTGAGAGCGCTGCAGCATCGTGCACTTTCCAAATCTGCCTCTTTCTGATAGCTATTAAAATGTGCTATCTTATTCCACATAATTTGGGCTCGTTATAGGATTTTACGTGTTTGTTTTATAATTTTATAGATTTTGAGTGCTCAGATGGTAATATTGACCATCGGGGGTGAGATTTAAGCTAAATGAACAAAAATGAAACTTTGAGGCATCAACCGAGCACAAGAGATGAAAAATGACCAAAATGCCTATAGACAACATCGTGGTGCCGAGGCACGATGCCAGGGATAGTAGTTGTGCATAGAAGAGAGTGTCGCAATGCTACTTCGGCGCGAAAGATAGAAGAGTTGATTTTCGCGTAACATCGCGGAGCTATGAACTTTGACGGACGAATATGGGCGTGCTCTACAACTTCTATAAATACATCTTTTCTGAATTTAGGTCAGATAATCTCAGAATTGCAGCCTCGAGCTCAACTTCTTCTCTGTATTTTCCATTTCCAGCTTTATTTTTCTTGTATTTTTATTCTTTCTACATTGGATTTCATCTTGGCACACCATGAGTGGCTAAGGTAAGTTCCTTCTAGTTTATGTTAGGATTAAAAACCCATTTTTCTTGGTTGGGAGGCTTTGTATTTTTTTGGTTTGCTACTGACTTTTATTGTTTTTTTTATGCAATTTAACTTCTATGCTTAGAAATTGTGAATGGATTGATCACCCATTATCTTTTCTTTGTTTGGCTAAAGAATATGTGTGTTAATAATCTCAATAGGGCATAGATTAAGACATGATTGAGTATAATTTATAGGTTGTTGATGACAGTCCTTTTACAACATTGCATGATTAATCAATTCAAGAATTAAATTAATTAGCAACTTAGGCTATCCGAGTTATTAGTGATCTTGGCTAGCTAGATTCCCTACGTTTAATGCGGGTGTTTAATTGATTAGGATGCTAACGAAACTAATTAATTGAGCATCTAGATTAATTAAGAAATTAATTAATAAATTAGGGTGTCTTGCTTTAGTCTTCTGGGCAAGCGAACTAAGAATAAAATAATCAAGCAACACATCTTTAGAATTCTATGATCAACCAAGTAAATGGGGTGGAATTTGAATTCCATAAGCTAGGCTTTTAATCGATTCGAAATTTCGTTTCAATTTTGTTCTTTCTGTTTATGCAATTCAAATTCTCGCCATTTAATTTTTTCCAATCACAACAACCAAAAACCCTCCATTGTGACTGTCGAATTCACGTAATTAGCTAAGATTGTTCATAGATTCCTTGTGGAGATGACTCATTCCCACTAGCCTACAAGCTCGTGAGAGTGGAATAATATTATTTTTTTAGGTCCCGACAGACCTCGAACACTTTCCTAAAATGTGATGAGTCGCAGTTGCATAGTTTTTCTTCCACAACACATCTTTCCACATAAACAATGACGTCGCACACTATGCCTTATGCATGCTCCTGTCTTTAGCATCTTCACCTAGCATCGCTTAGCACTGCGACTCTAGGTCCCGTAGGGGCAAAATTATAATTTTGCATTTCCTTTGACCTAGACGCTTCACTTGGGCTTCAAATGCTATGTTTTAGCTCGATTTTCATCTCAACGCCTAAATCTACTTCTTTGGTGCTCGATACCTATAAAATCATCGATTAAACATATTAAACCATACAATGAACTCAAGTTAATTAAGTTGAATAAGATAGTACATTTAAGAAGCTATTAGTCATCAATGAAGGGCAAGAAGATAAAGTATGTAAATTGATGAGTTCGATTTATGACCTTATACAATTTTCCAGACAATAGTACATTAGATTTCACCAAGTAATCATCTCATACCAATTTTATATGATCGATGAAGACCATTGTGTGTATGTTAGAACAAACAAAGATACGTTTGTGATTCTTTCACTATACGTGGATGACATATTATTGGCTGGAAAAGATAAGAAACATGTGCTAACCATTAAG
Source organism: Lagenaria siceraria (assembly GCA_002890555.2). Classification (NCBI taxonomy): domain Eukaryota; kingdom Viridiplantae; phylum Streptophyta; class Magnoliopsida; order Cucurbitales; family Cucurbitaceae; genus Lagenaria; species Lagenaria siceraria. The sequence continues at coordinate 3,262,532 of CM016491.1, read as the reverse complement.
GAATGACTATCCTCAAATTTTCAAATGAAGGATATGAGTGAAACAACTTATATACTTGAAGCCAAGATTGAAAGAGATCGCTACAAAATTTTTTTTAGCCTTGTTATAAAAGTCAATATATCAAGAAAATCTTAAAAATTTAAATTGCAGGACTACAAACCCATTAATACTCCCATCGCAAAAGCGATAGCCTGTGAAAACAAGCTTTTCAAGGCCTTAAATTTAAATATTTGTAGGCCCTGCTCTAAATGTTGGCTACATCTTGATTGGTATGAATGTCTTCAAGGCATGTGTAGTAACCCCAATTTTGATGGAAAATATTTAAAATAACTAAAAGATGGTTGAAAAAAAAGCTCCTTTGGACAGGTGAGAAAGAAATTCTTAGAGAGATCAGAAACTCCTAATTATTTTCAAAGAGAGCAGGAAGAAAGATTTCCTAAGAAGAGAAGATTCAAAAGAGGTCCAGAATCTGACACGTTAGCAGAAGGCTCTCTCAAACGCATCATAGAATCCTTATTCTATTCTAGCATGATTTCATCAATTCTCATTTCTTTATTTGCTATGGCTGTAATAGATTGATTTATTTACGGAAGGCTTGAATCAATCCCTATGTTGTAACATTCTAATATAATACTCACTGATTTATATTGCAATAATTTTTCTTAACAGTGTTTGTTGAAGTTAATGTCTTCATTTGGCCAATTGAGACTAAATAGCAACACACAAAACCATTGGAGGGAAGTGACTATGTCGAGTTACTCAAGGAACACAAGAGTGAGCTTATGTCACTAGGTTTTGTATTCAGGGATGATGCAAGTACTTGTATGTAAAATGAGAAAAGGCTGTTAATACATTAAATTAGCACATGGGGATATAACTAATTTGATGTTCTACCTCATACTATAAAGATGAGGTAGAAGAATTTTCCTCCTTAGTCTTGTAGAATAATGATCAGGAATTTTGGTTAACGCATTTAGAAGGTAATAAAGACATAGGGAAACTAGGAGTTAAGCCTGCGTGTGTTCACTCTTGCAAATTGAAAGGCACCTAAAAAGTATTATATTTGCCTTTAATTTAGATATTTGTTTATTAAATTTGATGTCGTTGCTAGTGGTTTTCAGGTAATTATGAAGAAAATGAGTTTTAGAAGCCGAAAGAACCCAACCGGGCCAAAATCGGACGAAAAAAATGAAAAAAAATGAAAAACTCAAGTGGGCTGAATGTAGGGCGCTGCCTTGACGCTAAAACCTGAGAAGGGTCTTTGTGGATAATGCACTAGCACTGCAGCGCAAGAAGGGAATCAATGCACTGGTGTCGCAGCGCCAGTCCACAACGCCATGACGCTAACTTTCCTAAAATGAAAGATTGACAATTCTGGAATGTTCTTGTTGAGCAAGTATTCGATTTTCTTTATATTGGAGGGTCTGTAGCTGAATTAATCATCAAAATTTAGAGTATTTGAGACCAAAAGAGAGAGAGATTAGAGCAAAATATGAAGATTAAGGTTCGAAGATCGTTGGAAGGCCAAATCCATCCTAGAGACGAGCTTGGAAGCCGAATAACTTTTCTTTTCCTTCTTTATTTTTGATTTTTTGTTTGTATTTTGGTATTCTAATATTGGTTCTGTCCATAGAAGTCATGTTAGGCTAAATTTCTCATAGTTTTAGGGGTAGATGAATTATTAGATTTAAATTGTGAACACTTTGCTTCTTGAATATTAATTTGCATTTATGCTTTCTTAATGCTTTTGAATGTTCAACTAATGTTTGAATGATTCCATTATTTAAATCTTGCTTTAGCGAGTAGGGTTTAAATTCGATCATGCATGTTAGACTATCGTTTGAAAACAGAAAAAATTATTTTCGAAAGATTCAATCCGGATAAAAGACTTTTAGATCTAGGTGTTGTGTTAATTACTTTAAGAATCAAACAATTGTGTTTAATAATACATTTGATGAAATCTATTTTCTAAAACATTTCTTAGTTGATAATTTCCATATTTTGATTACTTTTATTTATTTTTTTAGATTAGTTTATCTTAAGTGTCATTATAAGTTGGTCCTCTAAATAAAATTGGAAGAATATCTAAAGAGCTAAAAGAATAATGAATCCAATTCCATGAAGACGATACTCGACTTAGGCCATTTTAACTAAATTATAATTTGACTCGTGCACTTGCAGTAACACAAAGTTTTGGCATATCACAAATACCCTTATAAAAAAACGAAAAATCAAATCTAAAATGTTTACTATATTTACAAATTTAGAAAAAAATTATTACTAGATTTGAAAATACCCTGGCTCATTACGAATTCCTTTGATTTTAAATAGTTTTTAGAAAAAGTATTTAAATAAAAATGGATTCTTTTTAAAACACTTTTTTTCTAATTAATTTTAGAATTTTTTTTTCAAATATAATAAAATGAGCTAACTTATTTACAAATATAATAAATTGTCAATAAATTGGTGACAATTTGTTATATTTGAAAATATTTTTAACAATTTTCTCATTTAAAATAATTATTTTTTTAATTTTAATTTTGAATCTTAAATTCTAATTTTGACAAATCGGGCGAATAAAAAGAACCTTCAGCCCAATTTCGCAGCGGTAAGTGGCCACGGCTGAAGGCGGCGGTACGATATTCCGACGTTCATTACAACAAACGAAATTCGAAAAATCTTCGAAAGGAAGAAGAAGAATAAGGGCAGCTACTGAAGTAGGTTTTCTTCTCATTCAATCATATTTGATATTATCAGTCATCCTAGGTTTTCTATTTCAAACTTGATCCCCACTCCACTCATTTCTTGTTTTTTAAATTTTAATTCTGGAGCCGCCATAATCTGTTTCCTTGAGTGAAATTAAGAAATCAGGGTTTTCCCAAATTCATTATTGTTTCTGAAATTAGCGTATACTTTGTGTGTATTTTTGAGAAGGGGAGAGAGAGCGAGAGATGGATGATTATCAGGAGATGGAGAGGTTTGGTATGGAGAATGATTACGATGAAGGCCAATGGATTGGCGGCGAGTTTTATTACCGTAAGCGCAAAGAGAAAAGGTCCCAAACGAAAGACGATGTTCTTTATGGTGTGTTTGCCACTGGGTCGGATTCGGACTCTGATGGTGATGGATTTTCGTCTCGGAAGCGCCGTAAGGACCGCGACTTGTCTAGGAAACCTGACCTCACCAAGCCTGTCAATTTTGTATCCACCGGCACCGTCATGCCCAACCAGGAAATTGATAGGATTTCCAAGGATGGAGATACTGACAATGTGGAAGATGACCGGCCTGGCCTTGGCTTGGGTTCTAGCACTTCTGGTTCTGGATTGGGCTTTAATTCGTCGAGTTCTGACAGAAATCCCAATGGGTTTAAGGAAAATGGTTCTAATGTTGATGGAGATGAAGATGGCGATGATTTCTTTTTGCCCACTGCGTTTGGGAGAAAGATTAAGGAGGGAGCCGAAAGGAGGGAGAGAGAAAGAGTGAAATCACAGATAGAGAAGAAAAGTCAAGTTGTAGCTGGGAGCAGAAAAGATTCTGACCCTGGGAATGTTGGAGCGTTTGAGAAGCATACAAAGGGCATCGGTCTGAAGCTACTTGAAAAAATGGGATACAAAGGAGGTGGGCTTGGAAAAAACAAACAGGGGATTGTAGCTCCCATCGAAGCTAAAATGAGGCCTAAGAATATGGGTATGGGTTTTAATGACTTCAAAGAGGCACCTAAGATACCTGCTTTGCAGGAACTTGAGGAGAAAACATTGCCCCAACCAACAACCAAGGCAAAGGAGAGGCTATGGTCGAAGCAAGTTAGGTCTAAAAAGAAGAAAGAAGCATATTTAACAGCTGAGGAATTGCTGGCTAGCAAGCAGGACCAGGCATTGGAGGTTGTTCAAAAGGTGTTTGATATGCGTGGCCCTCAGGTGCGGGTGTTGACAAATTTAGAGAATCTGAATGCTGAAGAGAAAGCTAGAGCAAATGACATTCCTATGCCAGAGCTTCAGCATAATGTGAGGTTGATTGTAGATTTGGCTGAGTTGGATATTCAAAAAATTGATAGAGATTTGAGAAATGAAAAGGAAACTGCACTGAGCTTACAGGAAGAGAAGGAAAAGTTAGAGATTGAGCTGGCTCGTCAGAAGAAGCAGTTGGATAGTATGGAAGAAATTATGAGCATGATAGAACGAATAGGAGAAGATAATACTGCTGGAACATTGACATTAGATGGACTTGCCAAGTGCTTCAGTGGCTTGCGGAGAAAATTTGGTGATGACTACAAGTTATGTAACTTGTCTTGCATTGCATGTTCATTTGCACTACCTTTGTTTATTAGAGTATTTCAGGGCTGGGATCCTCTTCAAAATCCTTCTCATGGGTTAGAAGTGATATCGTTGTGGAAGACACTGCTTCAAGATGAAGACTGTGTTGACATCTGGGACATGACATCGCCTTATACTCTCCTGGTTTCAGAAGTTGTGCTACCTGCCGTAAGAATTTCTGGCATAAATACTTGGCAGGCTAGGGACCCTGAACCAATGCTTCGGTTCTTAGAGTCTTGGGAAAAATTGCTGCCTCCTTCAGTCCTTCATACCGTGTTGGACAATGTTGTCATGCCTAAACTGGCAAGTGCAGTAGATTTGTGGGAACCTCAGCGAGATCCTGTTCCTATCCATATGTGGGTACATCCATGGCTGCCATTGTTAGGGCATAAGCTGGAGGGTATGTATCAGGTCATACGTACGAAGTTGAGTTTTGTTCTTGGTGCTTGGCACCCAATTGATGCTTCTGCCTATACTATATTGTCACCTTGGAAAGCTGTATTTGATTCTGCTAGTTGGGAGCAGCTTATGCGTCGCTTTATAGTACCTAAACTGCAGCTTGTCTTGCAAGAATTCCAAGTAAATCCAGGAAATCAAAAACTTGATCAGTTTTACTGGGTTACTAGTTGGGCTTCTGCCCTACCTATCCACCTCATGGTTGATATGATGGAGAAATTCTTCTTCTCCAAGTGGCTACAGGTATTGTATCACTGGTTATGTTCAAATCCAAATTTCGAGGAGGTTACAAAGTGGTACATGGGCTGGAAAGAACTCTTTCCAAAGGAGCTTCTGGCTAATGAAAGTATACGCTACCAGCTTAGTTGTGGCCTGGATATGATGAATCAAGCCGTGGAAGGGATGGAGGTGGTTCAGCCAGGTTTGAAAGAGAATATTTCTTACCTTCGGGTTCTTGAGCAACGGCAATTTGAAGCTGAGCAGAAGGCTGCTGCGCAAGCTAAACAACAAGGCTCAGCTGGATTGGGTAACACTTCTAATTTGGATAGTATGGGTGGTACACTTGAGATGACTCTGAAAGAAGTACTTGAGGCCCATGCCCAACAGCACGGTTTGCTCTTCAAGCCTAAACCTGGAAGGATGCACAATGGGCACCAGATATATGGCTTTGGAAATATAAGCATAATAGTGGATGCTCTAAATCAGAAAGTGTATGCCCAAACTGAGGAATCGTGGTCTCTAGTATCCCTCGAACGGTTGCTGGACATGAACAGTAGTGCTACAGCAAAGAGACGGTAGATGTAAGCTTGACATAACTTTTTGAAGAATTTTCCTTGTTGTGAAGCAACCTTGAGCAGTGTTTAGATTATGTAGACTGCTTGTACCATAGGAGAAACTATAAGGTTAGTATGCCTTTAATCTCTCAGCCATTAGTGGGCAAGTCTCTTTCATCTTTAGATATGATCTGAAAATTCTTTTTTCATCAATATGTACTGATTTTCTTTCATGTGAATTACTATTATCTTATCATCAATTAATCCAAATTTCTAGCTTTGCTTGTAAACTTCTATGATGCATTTTTAATAGGCATGGATAAATTACTGAAAGGCGATTCTTGATGATGATTTTTATTCTAAATCTATTGATTTCTTATTATTTTTGGTTCATGTCTTAATAACTATACTTGATAATTATTTGGTTTAAATATGGAATTTGTATATGACATGTGAATAATGAAGAGGTGTTAAATAGAAACATAGGTCTTGCATAGCAGCTAAAGATGTAGTTTAATGGGCGGGTCATAAAGGGAGTTTAATGAGAGTTGAGGTTAAAAGTAGCTTCTTAAAAGTCCAGGGACTAAGACTAAAATGAAGGTTGGATGGAAGTTGATGGACTGAAATTAATGTTTTAAAAATTTTGGAACTAAAATGGTGATAGGTTAAAGGTATCTAACTAAAAACCTAATTATTTAGGTCCTGTTTGGTGACTATTTGGTTTTTTGTTTTTGAAAATTAAGCCTCTAAACACCACTTCCATCGATTGATTTTTAATTTTGTTGTCTACATTTTTAGGACCTTTTCAAAATCAAAGCCAAATTTTGAAAACTAAAAAAAGTAGTTTTCAAATCTTTGTTTTTGCTTTTGAAAATTGTCTAAGAATTCAAATGTTTATATAGTAAGTATGTAAACTATGAGTAAGAAATTGTGAGAAAACAAACACAAACACAAATTTAAAAAAAAAATAAAAAAAAATAAAATGGTTACCAAACAAGGCCTTAATTTAACAATCTCTTGATAACTTTAAATGAAAAAGTTTTACGATTACTATTTTGTGTTCATCTCTAAAAGTGCATGTATAGAAATTTCTTTGTTCATAATTTTTATTGAATAAAAAGCATAAAGTCTTTGACATCTTTAGATTTTTTTCCCCTTCAACAATTGTTTATATGATCATGGTGCCATATTTAATCAAACAAGGAGACTTCTAAATTCTAATGAACTGGAAATAGGAATCCCTTTTCCTCTCAACATTTACCTGTTTTTTTTTTTTTTTTTTTGGATGAATAACAAATCTTTCATTGGGGGGGGGGGGGGGGGGGGGGGGGGGGGAACACAAGGGAATAGAAAAATAAAGCCCACAAAAAAGGGAGGCAAAGGCCAGCTATAAACAGGGCCCTCCAGTTAAGTAACAAAACCCTTACGATAATTACGAAAAGGCTTTGCCACCTTAAAAATGCCTTTTTTTACACTCTTCCTCAAGGATAGCTACATACACCACACTTTCCTCTTGAAAAGATGTTATCTAACTGTCAAAACTAAAAAAGAACTAAGAAAAGGTCATATTATATACAGCAGTCAGCACTCAGATGAATATTAACCTCTTAAAGAGATTAAGGTTGAGAAAATGTTTCTCAAATTTATTTAAACTATTAGATCTATTGGGATTTAATTAGGTTTTGATTGAAGGTAATGAATGGGAGAGTTCTTTGAAGACGTGCTCAATTAGAAGTTGTTTCTTGTTAAAAGAAAAGAGAAGAAAAGAAAAAGAATGGAAGAGTTTCTTTGAAGACTGACTTGAGCACATTTTGTTTGGTTAATGAGTACTATAGAATGCCGATATCCAAATCAATGTACTTCCTAAAACTTATGAACCTAATGCTTTGTTTTTGGTTGGAAAGGTATAGGAATGAAAGAGGTTGTTTCTGGAACTGAAACTGACTAGGAATGGCAACAATTGTTATAAGGTGAATATGATTCTGCAACTAGGGCGATTGCAGATGACTAGAGAAAATTTGTAGGTATGATAGAGCACTTTCTGGGTAGGGGTAGAGAGCATTAAGCTGAGTACTGTTGAAGTAGAAAAAGAAAACACTCAAAAAGCTTTGGTAAGACAAAACCCAAATGCCGATGGTTCTGGTTCATGAAGGACAAGAAACTGATGGAATATGGTTTTGACTTGTGTTAATGATGTGTCTTCTGTCCCTTATATGGTGTTATGATGCAGGAGAAAAAGCATCTGAAAATTAGAGAGAAGAAAATAGGGAGTATTTAGAATTCCTAGCGCGGTTGTCAATATGCTGGTATGCATGAGAAATATTATCTGGGAACTTGCAGGTATAAAAAGGGAAGTTGAAGAGGATAAAAAAAAATAAATAAATGCACTTGATCAAATCCATAATTGATTGGTATGGGAAGATGTTGGAATGAGAGTATATGAGTACCTGTTGTTGGTTATTAAAAAAGTAGGGATATTGGGCATGATATTTGAGATGAGAGTTTTTTGTTTGAGAGACTTGCTATTGATTTTGTTAAACATTTGACTTCATTTTGTTGTCTGGAGTAGAGAATGTTGCATAAAAAAATTATAATGCTGAAATTTTGTTTAAAATGAATATGCAATTGGAATTCAAGTCTGTATACCTATATCTTTGCATCAAGCTTTGTAGCATTAGCATGTGTATTACAAACCATTGCATTTTTCAAAGCCTATTATATTAACATGTTTCTTCACCATCCTTGTCTTAATTTCTTTTTTCGTTCTTTCTTATATATTTGCTTGAAATCTATGCTTCTTCTTAGTGTGCATAATCGTTCAAAAATTTTAAAAAATCAGATTAAAAAAATTGTAAAAATTTATCTTTTGAAATTGAAGTTTCCTAGCATAATATTCTATTTATTTGGGAGTGGGAGATTGACGGTTAACAGTTACCCTGTTACTGTATGAAGTGGTTCAATTAAAAACTTGGTTAGATGCTTACTGAATTCAAATTTCTGGCTTCTTGTCATGTGCTGCTATCTTCAGAGAACATATTTTGATTCATTTTGGTTAATTATCCATGCGTCCCTTCTATTGAATAAGCCCCATTTTGGATGATCATGGTTTCAAACCTGATAGATCTTATATTCTTCTTTTCTTTTTCTTTTCGACAAGAACTCCCATTGAGTTTGAGACAGTCTCAGTCACAGAACTTATAGTTTATGTACGGTTAGTTTCAGTGTTACATAGGGTGATTAACTGGAGGCCAGTTTTAACAAATGGGTGAGGAGCAAATAACATTACGTTTATTAGTTAGCACTTTGTTAATCAAGTTGCAAGGCAGGGAGTATCTTAAAATGTAGGGGAGGGTTATGAAATTTTGGAAAGTCAAATATTTGGGTAGATATTGAGCATTGTAGGGAAGAGAGTAGTAAGCATTTTTGAAGTGCAAGCTACCTATGCACGTATTTTTCTTATTTTCTTGAATAAAGCTGCATTTCATTTAATGTTTTAAAAGGGATTTGACGCTTACACCTCGAGGTAAGGTCCGAACGTTGAACCTTGAGACCTACACCTCTATGAAAATGTATTGAGGCTCAAGGTATTGATGCCAATTAGAAGAATAATACCAATTTGCCCTATTCTTCAATTGTAGAAATGCTAGTTGTAGCAATTTGAACTTTTACTACATAGGCTTTAAAAACATTGAACAAAATCAACTCATTTCCACGTGAAAATATCAAGGAAACGATGGAAAGAAGTCAAATAAAACAAATTGGGAGAGGAATCAGTTTTAGTAGATGGCCCTAGTGGATCTATGGGGATATCTGGAGATGAAAAATTTACACCTTTAGGTAAACTTATACATCAAGCAATTCACTTCTGTACTGTTGAGAAACTGGTAAACAAATTATTCCCTTCTGCATTTGCATAGGAAATTTGATGATTGAATTCCCCACTCTAAAGCTCTAAGGCAAGCTGTGTCTAGTTATTTTCTGCTTGACATTTTTCTAATAGTTGAGAGGATAATTTCTTACAATAGATGATGCAGCATTGTGCAGGATCATGACACCATCGAGACAACATGGCTCGAAATCAAATTTTGCAAAAAAATTGATTCACATTTAGTAGATGGCGACATGAATCGACAACAACAACTTTGGCAACGGATGCAAATCTCGTTCCAGAAGCTTTCCCTATTATCTGTTATCGCTATTTCTGATCAAAATCACAATGGCGAATAATACAGTATCGCTTTCTGTATATATACAGTAGACAATGGATGGTCTCTACAACGTATGACTTGTAATTATATGTTCTTAACAAATTAATGTTTAAGCAACATGGCTTCCATCTTCCTCGTCTTGGCTGCCTTCTTTAGTTTCTCCAATGCCACCAATCCAACTTGCCTTACCCTTTCCCTGGACAACCCTATGCTGAAAAACTCAGAGCAAAAAGTGCATTTTGTCAGCTTACTTAGAATTACATTAGCATTTTGCTGAGATAAGTTCCTTCGACTTACCGTTTGCTTATTTCCTCCCATGTCAGACATTCATTATCCAGACCATGGTAAAGGCGTATGATTTCTCTTTCTCGGTCCCCAAGTGTCATGTTAATGAGTTTGTTAACCTCAGCCTGCCAATATTTTCGAGTATATGTTAGTCAATTATTCATCTAGATAAGAAAACTATATACTTCATCTTATATTGATGAAAATAGTGTAGTTTTTCACTCTCTAAGTCTTTTCTTGGTTTGGTGGTCTATCTATCATTTTACCTTCAGAATCCATGTGTCTGTTCCATGCCATGGGTTGTTCTCGAGGCAGTTATCTGCGATATACTGTGAAAACAAAACAATAACAAGGGAATTCAAGGAGTGCTAAAAACTGAGAACAAAGTTCTAAAATCATATTATGTTTGCAGAAACAGAGTTGCTATTCGAGGCTTACACTATGATGAGTTTCGCCAGGAAGACCATTTAATGAAGGGAATGCTTCTCGGTCGAGCGAAAACACCTTGCTGATTGCCTAAAAGAGATGAGGGTTAGCTTGATAAGGAAAATGAAAAACAGATATTCATTAGGAAAGAGAAAAGTGAATTGGTTATTAGAGATTTGTAATACCTCTGTGGCATTCTTGACTTTCTTTTTGGACATGTTGAGGGATTCTGCAATCCTCTGAGATAAATAGAAAGTTCACAAAGTTTATATTAGTTTCGTTAGCAATTAAACTTGCTTTCTAATGTCAACAATAATTCACTTACATCAAGTGATGGAGTGATTCCTTTCTCTTGCAGTCTAACTTTGGCATTGCGAATCAATCCTAATCTTTCGTGCAAATGAGTCGGCAATCTCAGCGTTCTTGAATTCTCAACTAATGCTCTTGAAACACCCTGTTTATGGATGAAGATATTGAATTGTCAGCTCAAAGATTCATTTTCCTTTTCAAAAGACTCATTCATGTCCGTCCCTTTCATCTCTCATTTATTTTATGCAAATGAACATGTTTGATAACGACTCCTTTTTCTCCCTTCCAAATGTTCATGATATGAGGTGAGCTCGTTTCATTTTCTTTTATGAGAAAATATTATCTTTCATCTTTTCGAAGTAAGAAAACTGTAACAGAAACTTGGGATTTTCTTTAAACAGAGAAACTATCATTTATTTGAATTTGAAAGCTTCTTACATTTTATATGCAATTGTAGAATATGTTCAAAGAATTTATATCCTCACCTGGCGTATCCACCAATAAACATAGGTTGAGATTTTAAATCCCTTTGAAGAATCAAACTTTTCAATCCCACGGAGAAGTCCAATCAAGCCACCCTACATTAAACACAAACAAAACTCTTCAATTAGGTGGAAGCTAATAAGGTGCAGAGTTAATTGTACGTGTTGTCACAAGCTGTTCACCTGAACTAAGTCGGCCATTTCAGCTCCCATGTTATCATATCTTTGTGCAATGGACATTACCAAACGAACGTTGCTCATCGCTAGCTTCTCTCTTGCCAATGAACATTCCATTACTCTTGACCGTAATTCGACACGAGAAATCTTAAGTGATATTGCTAGTTGGTCTTCAGAGGGCTCACATCCTAGTCTTTCCTTCAGTCTGGAAGTGTAAAGTTCATGATATCATTATTAGAGCTGTGTTTTAACAATGGAGTAATAGAACTACACAAACATATGATAGTTTTCTTTCTCACATTAGTTAATTTAGGATAAAAAAGAGACTACTCATGGAAAGAAAACAAGGCAGCAGCTATAATACTGTATACTACACAATTGTATAGGTACATCATAGCTTGAACAATAAGCCATGTACTGACCTGGTTTTACGCTCCTCCAATGCGAGACCGACCTTAATTTTCTTCGAAAGACGAACAACTTCAGCATGAGAAAGTAACTCTTCACTTAATAAACCTTTAACATAACCCTTCAATCGATTTTGGAGTAGCTCAGGACTGATAGTAGGTCTTAACTGTTTGCTGATTTTTGGTTGAGCCATAAAAACATGTTTGTTCTGTATTTTCCTCTTAGAACTCATTCTCCTTTGCCGTGCAGACACGCCAGAACAAGTGACAGGTACTTTCTTCAGCGTTTTTCCTCTAGGTGCATCGGTCGACACGGTCTGCTCAAAAGATAGATTCCATTGCTTCTCCAACATGGACTTTTGCAGCAAAAGAAGAGCCTCCACAGTACATTTCAGATCAGTTTCTTCATCTTCCCAGATTGTAGTGTTATGAAGCCATGGCTCTGCAGTTGGAGAAGAGGGAGTATCTACATGTTCCTTCACAGCTTTGATGCATTGCGAATTCCGATTCGACGATGGATAGCTCGGAGAAAAGTTAGACGAACTTTTCGCTATTACCACATTCTTTGTGGGGGAAACTTGGGTTTGTCCCAACCTGAGGTCATTATTAGCATACAAAATCTTTTCTGTGAAATCAGAATAATAGGATGAAGAATTCAACAGCCTTTTTGCTGCACCAAGCCCAATTATTGCAGCTGTTGCCATCATATGGCTTCTCTTCTTGTGCACAAAACTCTTATCATCAAAATCAATTACAACAAATCAAACTTCAAACTCTATTTGCTTCACCACCAACAATGGATCAATGACTTCAAATAGTTAACCTCAAAATTCCTCCACCAAAACCACAAACAGTCCTAAATTCATCAAACACAACAGAAAGAGGATTAAATTCCCACCTGAAATCTACGAAACAATCGAAGAATATAAAGTCGACATGAACCTAGAAGGATTAGAATAAGAGCAAACAGAACAAAACCAGTCTACGAAAACGAACTTCGGATTGAATGAAACATAGAAACAGCAAAAGTTGCAGAACCCAGAAAGAGAAATCGAGAAAAAAAAGTACCTGAAATGGAGAAAAGTGAGGAAGACAATGCAGTCTTCACTCCGAAACTCTGGAGAGAGAGAGAGAGAGAGAGAGAGAGAGAGAGAGGCGATGAATCCAAAGGAAGAAGAAGGCAGAATGGGTTTGTTGTTGTTGTTGGATTGATGAATATCAACGATATTTTTGAGAATTTGATGCAAAATTTCTGGTGGGGTTAATTCAAAAATTAAAGGAAAGAAATAGAGAGAAAATGGGAATGCAAGAATGTTGGAAAAAATGAAAGATAATGGGAAGAAAATTGAGAGGAAAATGCTTGAGCATTGAAGATATGGGAAGCTGAGATGCTATTGGTTGGAATAGATATTGGGTCCACCTTTGAGTGGTCTCAAAACTTTTTGGGTAAATTACATTTTCTTTTTTTCTCATTTTAAATAATTATTTATTTAATAACTATATAATATATATTATTTTTGTTGTAAAAGACAATAAAATTTGGTGAAGTTGGCTGAACCACACAACTAACTAGACTATAAAACAGTTACACATGTAAACATCTCCTGTTTTCTTTTCTTTTTTCCTCTTTCTTTTAATAGGTTAAAAATATGAAATAGTTCTCAACTTAGTTCTTAATATTTCATAAATCTCTATTTTACCTATTAAATCTCTTGATAAAATTTGTTAATATAAATTCTCGTGTTCTTATAAGAAAAGTCATTTGAATAATAAAATAACAAAACATTATCATGGGTGGAAATTCAAAGAATTCGAGTCTGTCATACAAATGTCTTGATTTTAACTGACGTCTGATTCAAAATATAATCGTTGAGATAGTATGGACTTACTATTTTAATGAGTTGAACTAAAACGAAGCAATATTACACAATGGAAGGAGTTGTTAGGGAAAGAAATGTGTTGGGTTGGTGGAAGAAGACCCTTTAAATAGGTGGTTATTAGTCATTTAATTTTAAAAATTAAAGGATATTATTTAATTTTGTAACAATGTTATGACAGTTACCAGAGCTATAATGACACTATAAATCTAATTTCACATAACAGTTACAAATTCAGTGAAGTTAGAATTATATTTTATCATATTTTATTTTTTTTACTTTATTGTTAGGGTTGTTTTCAAATATGGAAAAAGTATCAAACTATTTACAAATAGATTTTTTCTACCTTCTATCGCTGATAAATAGTGACTTTTTTTTTATTTTTTTATTTTTATATTTATAAATAGTTTGATATTTTTTCTATTTATAATAATTTCCTTTATTCTTATTTACCCAGCATGGGAATACTTCAACATGTAGGTTTAAAAAAATAAAGTGGACTCTACTTAAATTGAATATCAAAATGATAGACCTATATATATACACACATATATAAATAATTTTCCAACATAAATTTATGGGTGCTAATGATCAAAATTTTATAATTATCCTCTACTCATACTCTTTTTAGCATTATTTAAGAAAATTAATATATATAGTCTACCATTCTAGACGGCTCCATGGCTCTACTTGATTCAATTTAGAGGTTCCTCTTGAATTTTTGGACTAAGGTGGCTATAGGATCGAAGTCGACTGTTGAACGATTTGGCTTGATTGGGGGGCGGGGCACAGGGTAGCGGTACTTGAGTTGTGTGAGCCTGCCCCTCGAGCAATGATTGACATCGTCGTGTGATGTTGCTTGGGACACGACAGAGTGTAAAGATGGTATTGGCTGGGCTTTTCGGGATCATAGGGATACATTCATTGTAGCTAACGGGAGGTTGTGCAAGGATCTTTTGTTGTGTTGTTGGTAGAGTTTTATGTGGTTGGATTATCAGTAGTTGCAAATACACCCTCAAACTTTCAAGTGGCAAAATTTGACACTTCCACGAACCAACCGGTCTAGGTGACGGAGCTCATGTTCATATAATTTTAACAATAATGTGCAACGCCGTATAGTGGTGTATCCAGAACTTCATGACAGGAGCATAAATTTATATAAAGTTAGAAGTTTAGTCTATGATTCATGAACATCTAGATTTGTGTCTATACATAGTTTCTAAACTTTAAAACGTGTTTAATAGGTTCGTGAGTTCCTCAATTTGTGTGTCTAATATATTCTTAAAATATCAATTATCTCTTACATATTAAAAAATGTTAAAAATTAAATGTTATATTAACACATTAAATTTAACTGTCACTAATAGGTACGGTTGGATATCTTTTTAAAATTAATGTAAAATAACCCCAAAATAATTTTTTGTCTAATAAAATGTTTAATTTGTAAACAAATAAAGTTTATACATTTATTAGACATTTTTAAGAGACTTAAAGGACAAATTGAAAGTTTAGGAATTAATTAGCCACAATTTTCAAAACTTGAGGATGATAAAATATGTGTTTTAGTAGGTTCATTGCACATTTAAAAGTTGGAAATTATTGTTTTTTTTCTAAAAAAAATTGAAAATAAAAATAATATATAAATATATATGGAAAAATTAAAGCAATCAAAAAAAAAATGTGCCCAATCGAGGATTGAACTTTGGTCCCTAGATTAAAAAGAAATTGGTGTTAAAAAATATGTTGACTCGAAAAACTCGATCAATTCAACCCAACTCATATGGTTTGAGATGAGTTGAATTTAAATAAATGAAAACTTTATGGGTTGGGTTGATTCATGTGTTCACCTAAAATAACCTAAAACAACCTGAATTAATCCGAACTTATTATTAATATTAAAAATATATATTTTTTTACTTTCAATACAATCATACATACATATATTTATTTTAATTGTGCTTCATTCATAATCTTTTAGATTATTTATTATCCAACAATTGTTTAAAACAAATTTTTAACGCTATGAAAATGAAATTTCATAATATAAATTAAAATTTATTTGTTAATCTTATTTCAATACGTGAAAATAAATAAACAATTTTTTTAAAAAATATTAACATGCTACTTTTTTTTCTAAACAAAAACTTAAGGGGCGGTTGCAAATATAGTAATCAAACCCAAAATATTAGCAAATATAGCACAATGTAAAAAAATTGCAGATACAACAAAATTTAGATCTAGCTCTGTGAGTCTATTAGTGATAGACCATATCGTTGGTAGGAGTCTATCAGTGATAGACCACATCAGTGGTAGAATCTATCATTGATAGACCATATCAATGGTAAAAGTCTATCAATAATACTCTATCATATAGACTTTTGTTATATTTGCAATTTTGTTTAAATGTTGCTATACATTTAATTATTATCCCTAAAAGTGTTAGCTATTGCAATTACAAAAAATTTAAATAGTGACTCGAGTAACCTGAACCAACCCAACCAAAATATTTCATGGTTGATGGTTGGGTTGAGTTGGTCTATTATTTAAAAAGGGATTGTTTGAGTTGGAGAAATTTACAATCCAAGCGATTGGGTTGAGTCTAAAAGGTGCTTCAACCCAATCCAACCCACGAATACCCCTACCACATAAAATCATTATTTGGGGACACGTGCTCCCAACCCCTTAGTAGTTCCTCCCCTTTCACTGCGTCAATGGCTTTTTTTTCAAATCATGTCCATTCCATTGGCTTTTTTCTATCTAGAAGATTTGTGCTAATAGCTCCCTAGAAGAGCTATCATAGGTCCACTAATTGTATTGGTTTAAGTTGTTTAATATGCTTTAGTGTTTACATTTATAAAAGATCAAGCATAAGTTGCATTAGGGAGTGTTAAGGGCAAGTTGGTGTCAAATCGAAGCGTTTGAAAGCTTATTAAAAAAACCGGGTCTTTAAGGATCAAAATGACCAAAATACCCTTGTTCAAAAGCGTTGTAATGCTGGAAAACGCTCGAATCGACGCTTGTAGGTAGAGGCACAACGTTGCAACGTTGTTCAACAACATCACAATGTTGTTAGACAATTTAGATGATTAACGTCACTCGATGTTGGGGATTTTCCTAGTAGAGCATCATAATGCTCTCGCGAAGACTATAAATTGATTCTTTCTTTTTCAGGTCAATTGTTTCGGGCCTTTAATCCTCTCCATTGATTCTCTTTGTCATTTTCTTAGTTTTTTTTAGAGCTTTTTCTTTGGTTTTTCCTTGTAATCGTGCTGAACGATGTTAGATTTAGTATACTATGTGCTTGTGATTGTTTAGAATTAAAATCCTATGATCTAAATTGTAATTAGGTGATTATATTTCTCTAAACTAGAACATTCAATGAGATAAATATCTATCATTCTATTTTTATGTATTTATTTTTGTGCGTTTCTCTTTTCATACCAACCCCCCTCTCCTGATTATTGCTTTAATTATAGAATTGATGCGACTTGGTCTTATACTAATAATTCTCAATTTTAGTAGTTTTGGATTGATATTATAAATGTTATTTGATGATGGAAGGGCCTATCATTAGCTTTATATTTGTTAGGAAGGGAACCCAATTTTTCGTTATTATCACCGGACCGGAATCATAGAAGCCTTTTGAATTCATCTTTGGGAGAAATATTTTATGCCATCACTTGTACAGCGACAATGGGGTTTTCAACTGGTCAGTGGAAATACAAACAAAAATTTTAACAAAAACCAACCAATTTTAATTTTTAACCATTATGTAACTAATTGAAAAGCTTAAGTTTAAATGTTTAAGGGTCAAATTTCTTACCATTAAATGTTGGAAAATTGCTAAAAATAGGACAAATTTGAGGGGCTAAAGAGTTTTGAGATGAGAAAAAACTTGGGTGCTACCCACAATTAAAAATTATCACGTGCCAATTTATTTTTTTAATAATAAAAATATTTTTTTGTGTCTAAAGAAGGCAGAGTATGGACTTAAAAGTGCAGTTTAGGTTGCACTTAAGTATTACTCTCTTAAGATAGTTTTCAAAATAAATACTTTTGGAACAAATGGACATATGAAATGTTCTTATGCCTTTTAAGTGAAAAAACCCAACTATTTGTTCTCTATAAGTATAACACACATTTTGTTATTTTCATCATTCTCTCTTATCTTTTCTTTAGCTTCTCTCTAACTTTTCTTCTCTCAAGCTCTCTTGCCATGTTCTAAGATTGTAATCAACTTCAACTTCAACTTTCTCTCAATCTCATTCTCTTTTGTGGTAAACTTTTATGATTTCTTTTTATTGTTATATACTTTTTGGTCTCCTACTCTCATTTATAGTTGAGTTGAGTTAAGTTCTTTTTTCTCTCTCTCCGTGCAATGTAGTTATTTAGTTGCAAAAAGGTTTTCAATTCTATTGGGATCTACAAAACACGTAATTTTTTATATATATTGGGAGATAGGTGATTTTTTTTATCTCGCAGCATCTCAGAACTATCTTCCAACTTCCAAACTTGACACGCCTAACTCCAAATCATTTTTATATGTGTTTTAAGTGATTTAGAGTGGGTATGCACCTGATTTAGCTAGTTTTTTTTATACTGTTTTTTGTATTGCAACATCTCGCAACTATCTTCTAACTTCTAAACTTGAAACGTCTAACTCCAACGTATTTTAGGTGATTTAGAGTAGATATGCATATGTTATAACTAGCTTTTTAGATACTAGTTTTTATCTCATAACATCTCGCAACATTTCAGTTGCCCACATCGTTTTGAATATTATTCAAGATTAGGCATTCATACAAGTGAAGCTTTGTCAAGGTATGGAGCTGCAACTATTGTTTTAAGAATTCCATATCTAAATTTAATAGATAACTTTTTGAAAGTGAGAATTACAAAAATGACCATCATCAAAAAAAATAATTTTTTATTATAAACTTGTTCACAATAACTCTCTTCGTCAGTCCATTTTCATCTCATTACATGTCATTAGGCTTCAAAATGGTTCGTTTTGATTACAAACATTTCCATTGAATTTGAACTCCAAAATTTTCATTTATTATTCTCTTCTTTGTGAATAACTTCAAAACATCTTGCGAAAGCCAGGAAGGAAAATTTCTAGTTCTAAATCAGCTAACAATTTTCAATCGCCAGAGCCTTAGAACTAGAATCCAGCTGAAGCCGTCAATTCCAATTCAGGGGATCGCCAAGTTTCTCGAGAAGTGACTCAGCGATGAATTTATAGGCTGCTTCAGTCGGATGAATGCTATCCCAAAACATAAATTTTGAAGAGTTTTCACACGTTGGGGTTATTCGATTACACAAAGGCCCTGCTTCTGCTAATCCAGTTCCACAGCAACCTCTGTTCGTCTGCTCAAAGCCTGTTAGATGAAATGCCCCAATGAAAATTTTTAGGTGAAAATGGTTTTCAGAACTTGATTTCTCTTTTATATTTACTGCATTAGATTCAATAAGTAGATGGGGTTATTCAATTTTGAGTGGCAGGGCACTGACTTACCATATTTCTTAGGATTGTTTACCATGTCGATGAGGGGGTTGTAAATGTCTGCATACAAAATTTTGCTTCCAGAGAGCTGTGGCTGTAAATTATTCAACAGCTTTGAAAGCTTCTGATTGTAGGCTTTGGAATCTGAGTTTTGATCTTCCAAACAACTTCGCTTTAGAGGATTCTCAAATGCTATGGTCTCTTGAATGGGAAGACAACCAATAGGTGGGAGGCCAGCAACCACTATGTTTCGGCATCCAAGTTGGTAAATTTCCTGTTAAAGTGTTCATTTTCAGTTGGTTCAAGTGTAAACTAATAGTAACACGATTAGAATTTAGAGGCTTATTAGAGTATTTTTAAAGTAACTTTCTAAAAATAGGACTATAGTTTAAAGACCTACTAAATTCTCTTCAAGTACAGGGATAAATTGATGGTGCGTTTGGATTGACTTTCTAAGTGTTTAAATAAGTGTTTAAGTGAAAAAAAATGTTTATAAACACTTAGAAAATCAATCCAAACAGGTCCTGAGATTCTCAGGTCAAATATTTAGAATTTACCTTGATCAAGCTTTGTAGCCTATTCTGTAGAAAATCTTGATAGCCACTAATATTGTAATGCAACTGCCTTGTGGGAAGGTCATAGAAATTGATGTTCAAGTCATTGGTTCCTGCACTAATAATAACCAAAGCACTGCCAATAATCCTCCTACTTTCATCCACACCCACAATCCTTTGAAGCCTTTCAATGTAGTTCTTGAAAAGATCAATTTGCTTCATCACAGGAATGACTTTGGATATAGCAGCAGTTAGATCATCGAATCCCGTGCCAGCCGATGCAAAACTGACCCCTGTTTTTATGTCATCATTTGATAGTTTTGGATCCAAAAATGGAGGAACAAGCTCTTTTATCCCTAGTTTAGAAGCTACCATGTCGGGAATGAGTTTTCCATCACTGAACCTTCCAGTAGCAACATGACCAGGAAAATTTTTGCCATATGGAAAGTAATTGCCCTTGAAAATGGTGTGAATGAAGTTGTTATTTCCGGTATCCACTGTAGAATCACCGAATATGAGAATGGCGGGAAACGATCGAGAAGTTTTAGGCTCTAAAGCACTGCATGGTTTGCTAAGAAATAGCAGCCAAATTATGTGGAGTGATAGAGCAACAATGAGGCAATTAACTCCTGCCATATTGCTGGTGTTCTTCAAGTTCTTGTCTTTGTTGATATTAATCTTTGCTAATTTTGCTGATGTATTTATAGAGATTGAAGGATATATATAACAATAAGCTCATTATGGTTTTTACATGGAGTTTTTAGTCCCTTTATACAGAGCAAACCGATAAAGACTTTATTGCCTTGAGAAACGCACGCAATTGAAGGCAATTGAAAAGGCATATGTTTCTTGAACTTATGAAAGCAATTGACTGAAATAGTTTTTGTTGATTTGGTTTTATTTATTTATATATTTATCAAATTACAGAAGTTGTCTCTTAACTCTTAGGTTTGTATACGGGTAATTGTTTTAAATAGCAAAACTGTTGGAAATATTTTCAAATGCAGCAAAATGTCACTCTATCACGGATAGACAATAGTATTTTGCTATATTTGTAAACAAGTTAGACTCATTTTGCTATATTTGAAAACATCCCTTTATATATATTTGATCACTTAAAGTTTCTCATCTTTCAAGTTCATATTTTTTGGTCAAGTATCTAATTCGTCTTCAAACAGTTAATTTTATGTCATGTAAGTTTATATATTTTAAATTTTGTATCTAATAGGCTTTTGACATTTATCATAATTTATTAGTCATAAAATTGAAGGTTTAGGATTTTATTGGTTAAATTTCACCAACTTCACAAATAATATTTTACAAATATCCTAAACTTTAATTATATTTCATAGTTATATTTTCGGATTTTGACTTAGATATTCATATTCTTTTGTAGTTGAAATATTAAAAATAATTTTAAACGTTGTTAGTATTTCACTTTAATTGTACATCTTCATTTACTGATTTTTTGTTTTATATGTCATCATTAATTGTACGACTTCATTTAATTATTATTTTTTTTATTCATTAACGAATATGATACATATCTTTTAAATTTAGAAAAATGTTTGTATTATTTTATAATACATTCTTTCTCATATTAAATTTTTTGTATTATTATATAATGAAAAACTTAAAAAATTCAAAGTGAATTTAGTATTTATTAAATTCGGTTTATATTTCATTAATGCAAGATTTAACATAATATCATTCTCTTGACTTTATAAGGTTTTTGCTTTTGAAGAATAATTTTTCCAATTAGTTACAAATTTGTCACATTTTTTTTTGAATATTTTGAATTTTGACTTCAAATTCAGAATTCCTAATTTTGGTGGATTGTATTTAATGCAGAATTATTATTAAGAATATTCGTATTCATTTGTGTTTCGTTTTTTTATGTATATATACGAGATTTATTTCAAATATATACAATGTTATTTCAAATATATATGAGGTTACCAAATATATTTAGAACTAGTACAAGTTTAAGGTTGTTATATAATATATGCACCATATTTTAATTTTAGTCTCGTTTATGTTGGAATGTATGTTCCACATCCTTTGTCATATATACACATATGTATATTTAGTTATTTTGCAAATATATACTTTTTTTTTTTTTTTTTTTTTTTTTTCAGATTTCAAATGTTGACTTAAAACTTAGAATCCTCAATTTTGGTGGATCACATTTAATCTAGAATTATGGTTACAAATCTTCATTTTCATTTATGTATATATACGAGGTTTATTTAAAATATACACGAGGTTGTTCTAAATATATTTAGAACAAGTACTAATATATAATCCATATTTTAATTTTAGTTTTCACATAATTTGTCATATATACACATGTATATATGTCCATATCTACATTTTTTTCAATTTCAAATATATATAGGTTTATTTCAAATAATAGTTTATGTCTAATTTATCGTGTTAGCATTTTATTATCTATTATGAAATATATTTTCAAAATGGAAAATTATTATAAATAGAAAAAATATCAAACTATTTACAAATATAGAAAATTTTTCACTATCTATCAGTGATAGAAGACAGTAAAATTCTACTACACATGACTTTCATGTGCAGGTTCTTGGGAGCAGCGACGATCTTCGACTTAGACGCAACACCACCAGGGCCGACGAAATCGTGGCATGGGTGTTGGGTAGTGGCAGAATAAACTAGATCTGAAAGAGAGAGGAATTGTGAGATCGGAGAGAGAGGGATAGAGCACCAAATCCACAACCTACTAACGACAGGCTGAGTGATGACAACGGTCGGCCGGCAAGGTTAAGGGTAATGTTGCAAATGTTTTAAAGTATAGGAGTACTTTTGAAACAAAGAGCAAAGTAATATGTATATTTTTTATAAGGTTAAATTATAAGTTTAGTCTCAAAATTTTGAAGCTCGTGTCTATTTGGTCCCTCAAATTTTCTTTTTAGGAAAAAAATTTCTAATTGGTCCCTAAACTTTTGATTTTTTATCTAATAAATTCTTGAAAAGCTCAAAAATTTTAAAATTTTATTGATCTATTGGATATAAATTTAAATTTTATACCCAATGATACTTTAAACTTTCAAAATGGTTCTTTCATGATGCTTTGTCCTCACTCACATGTATCCTAGGAAAATTCCTAGAAGGTCACCCACACCACCAAAAAGGAAAGTGCATCTTGTTGGTATAGGTAGTAACTTTCAATTCTTTTAAGCCTTTCTTAACCATACTTTCATGTCCTTAAGATTCCTCTCATTCAGATGTGATCTCGGTTCATTCATGTTCCTTCGTAAACTCGAGACGTTACAGTTTAGAGACTTCTTATGCCAAACTCAAAATTTTTCAAATAATGACCCTGTTTGGTAACCATTTTGTTTTTCATTTTTGGATTTTGAAAATTAAGTCTATTTCCTCCCAATTTCTTATAATGATTTGTATATTTCTTAAATACAATGATTAGATCTTAGCCAAATTTTAAAAACAAAAACAAGTTTTTAAAAGCCTACTTTTTTTAGTTTTCAAAATTTGGTTTGGTTTTTTAAACTATTGGTAAAAAGTAGATAACAAATGAATAAATTTGGAGGTGGAAGTAGTCTCTATAAACTTAGTTTTCAAAAACAAAAAACCAAAAATCAAATTTTTACCGAATGGGGCTTTAATATTTTTTTAATTTTAATTTTAGTTTATGTGTTAATTCATAGAGCAAATAAGCCTAACTTGGGAGGGGTTGTAATACTCTTCTTACGTGGATAATGACATAATGTTAATATTACTGTTATTTGTTAAAGTATGTTACAAATAATTACAGTTACTTACCGTTCTAAATTTTTACAACTCTAAATTTTAACGAACCAGAATAAAATTTGAACAATAATTGCTCTATTAAAAAAAATTCATTAATTCAACGGTTTACACAAAATATTTGTAGGACTTTATGGGTTTTTTTAATTAATTTATTTATTTTTAGTACAATATGGGTAGAGGGAATTCACTCCAACAAAACTCTAAAAAACATTAATCATTGACATTTATTATAAGTCAAAACAACATTTTCTATGACAATTTTCTATTGTCAATAAATGACTTGAAAGTTGATTTTTTCTTTCAATTAAACCTTTATATTGACATTTATTTAAAGTTATTGAAGTTCAATCCATGACAAGATTTCAATGCCATAAAAATACATTTCATGACATTTATTTGTAAAATTTCAAAGAAATGCTTTTGATGATGGATAATTATTTGTTTCATACTTGTCATTATGGATATAGTTCCACCACTTTTGGCACAATACATATAAACATAAATATGAAATTTCATATATAATAATAAAATTTGGTAATGTTAATAACAAGAAAACTAGTAACCAAACTTTGGTTAATAATGTTATTTACAAAGAAACTAAATACAACTACTAAATATTGCCAACAAATTGTTAGCACTATCCAAATTAAAAAAAAAAAAAAAAAAAACACATATAAATAACTTGATGTTAACCATAATAACAATATTTATTCTTAAGGTTCACAATATTCCCAACTCATTAAACATCAAAGTTGCTCAGAATATTGATATCAAATCCTACTTCCACAAAGTAGGAGTACTCACACCACTTTATTAGAAAGAATATAGTCAAATGACGTAAATGTTCAAAATATTCACGTCTTTCATCTATGCCACATAGTCAAAACACAAATTAAAAAGTTAAGAAAAAATTATTAAATTTAACAAAAGCATTACACCTAATTCAAAATTCGAGTTTGAAAAAAAATATACAAACTAAAAAAAGAAAAAAAATATATATTAAAAACAACCCAGGTTAAAAAAGGGAAATAAAAGAAAAATATCAAACTATTTATAAATATAGAAAAATTGTAAATAGTTTGACTCATTTTTTTTATATTTGAAAACACACCTTAAAAATGTTAAAAAAACTTTAATTTTAAATCTAATTTTAAAATTTTAAATAAAATAAATTTGATTGAAATTTTAAAAATAAAAAAAAAATGGAGAAACTAAAACATTAAGAAAGAAGGAAGGGAAAAATACTTTTTTGATCTAGAGTTTTTAAGAATAAGTGCATTTGGTCTTTGATGTTTCAAATTAGCTATTTTAATTTTCAAGTTTTTTAAGAATAGGTTTAAAATGTCACTTAAAAGAAATCATTAAATTTAAATATAAAATTGACTATATTGGTTGATGTGGCAATATCACTGGGCAAAAAATTATATTTTTATTTTTTCCCTTCTTTCCCTTCTTTTTGTCTCCTCTTTTCTCTCCCATTTCTCTCTCGTTCTCTTCTCATCTGTTACCAAATCAGATAAACTACCCAAAAAAAAAAATCCAAATAGTGGTTGAATGTTGCTGATCTCTCTCCTCATCCTCCATCGTTGTGAATTACCTCATATTAATCAATTATATTTTTATTCTCAAAATTGAAAAAAAAAATGATAATGGTTTTCTTCTTATTGCTTAATGTTTTAGTTTGGGTCTTGAACAATGGGTCCCTCCATCTCATTGGTCCGAGAGGGATTTTGTTTATGATAGGATCATAAGCAAGTTGTTTATTAGAGGATCAATGAGACTTAAGGGGTAAAATATAATTATAGGGGTAAAATAGTAATTTGACCCAGCTGTGTTTATGAGCAGTTCGTAAAGGATCAACTTACTGGTAATTGTTACATCCATGGACACAATAATATTCTACAATACAAAGAGTGCAACTGTGAATTTTTAGTGAAATGACCTACCGTTAATGAATGTTGATTTATTTAATTAAAGAGTTTAGTTAATTAATCTTGAATCATTAGAGCTTTTAATCTGTAGGTCTATTAGGTCCCTCTACTAGCTCATTAAGGATAAAACAAGAAATAAGTAGTTTTGGAATAATTTGAATTGTTCAAATTATTTAGGGAAATATATATATATATATATTAATTGTATATGATATGATTAATATGAGTATAATGTATATTTTTGAAAAAAATATACATTAAAATATAAGAGAGGGTAAAATTCAAATATTAATTAAAACTATATAATATAAGAGAGTAGTATTTTTTAATAAGAATCAAATATTATTAATGTGAATAAAATTCATATTCAAATTATAGGTTATAAGAGATATGAATTTTAATATGATTTTAAATACATAATTAATTAAATATGTGATATTTAATTTTAATTAATTAATTAGTTATTATAGTTATTTATTTAATTATATTCTATTAAATATATTTAATTAATTAAATAAAAATAAAAGTATGGGTAACACATAGGGGAGTCCCCTGTGGAGAGTTAAGTAACTCCCTTCCTTGTGTCATTTAAATTGTGAAGGAGTTTTCAATTTTGAAGATATATAGTTTTCTTTACATAATTTTCATTTAGATAGAATTTTCTCTTCTCCTTCAAAATTTTTTTTTTCTCTAATTTTCTAATTCCTTTTTTTTTTAAAACAAGATCTTGGATCCCACAATCCATATCCTTATCTAAGAATAGCAAGATAACAAAGTGAAAAATGAAAAATGAAAAATGAAAAATCAACTCTTTCATGACTTTTATCCCAAAATTGGTCTTAATATGTTTAAGTGAGTTTAACGATGACTAATTATTTATAAAAGATGATTTTTGCAGGATTTAGTGCAGATTTGGTATGTTTTTTACACGTTTCTGGCTAATTTTCATGTGATGCGCCCACAACAGCAAGTGATGTACCAGCACTGTCGAGCCCTAATTTTCCAGATTCGATTCTGCGCAGATCAGTTGCGATTTTCTTGGCTAAAAATCATCGATTCTGTTTGGTAAATCTTTAGAATGCAAATCTCGGCCCTCCTTAACAGATTTGGGACCTATAAAAGGCGAGGAAACCCTACGTCTTAGAAGAACAACTCACCACCGCTGCAATCACTACTTTCTTCTCCATTTTACTGTCTATTTTTCAGCACCTTGGGTTTCCTCTCTAAGTTCAAGTAAGTAGTCTTAAGAACGAAAGTTCCTCTAAGGCGTAGCAGCTCTAGGATTTATCTTCCACAGAAGCGTGTGTTAAGGCAAGATTCTTCCTTGAGGGAGGGGAATCGTCTTAGGGAAAGACTTGTTACTTGAGGATTTTCCCAAGTTTCCTTAAGTTGTATTTACTTTCTAACATTATTATTTTCTCGTTGTTTTCTATTTTAATTTCTTCCAATCAAACGTTATATTGTAGCTATGGTTTATGATTTAATAAAAATGATTATTTTATCAAAATTCTTGAGTTAAATATTTTTAGTGGTTTAACAATGTGAAAGCCCTAAGGGTTGTTATGGCTTAGGTTATGTAATACTCACACCACTTTGTGTAATCACATTCTCTTTGTTCATTTTAAAAGAAAAATTGGTAAGTTAAACTGGCCATTTGATTTAAAGATCTAGCGGAGCTCTAATGCTGAGAAGGTTAGGGTGTAAGCGGACTTCACAAAGGGATATGAGACTAAGAGCCTAGACATAGGATGGTCATGTTACTTTAGAAATAAGGGACACCATAGGATAAAGGAATTGAACTTGATTTAATCTAAGATACAGCTAACCATGAAAACATTAGGCATTAGCTGCTTAGAACTCCTAAAGGAACTTGATACAAGACCGAATAAGTGTAGTTTCCTGTCCATGTGTAATTCATTATTCGGTGTAATGCAGTCACATCACTTAAGGCATAACACCCGAATGGTTGTAGCATTGTTTGTCCTTTGTTTGATTCCCATTGTTATTTATTTTTAAGCTTTTTTTCACCAAAATTTCTAAACTTTTTCTTTGGTTACCTTGGTTACATTGGTCTATAGTCATAATAAACTTAAACTCAATCTAGTCTTGTGGGATTCGACACTATGAATACTCCAAGTTATTACTTCATCAATCGTGTATGCTTACACGTAGACCTTGCCCATTCTATATTTCCTATCATTTCTATCATTCATATACGCCTGGTCGATCAAAGACCATCTTCAAGGGTGGGTTTCCCTTCTCTTTGTGTTTACGTTTTTATGAACATGCTTATGTAGTTTATTTTCTCTACTTTTTTTGTCGTAAATTAAAATCAATGGCACTGACGTTCACATGCTTCCGCATGGAATTCAATCCCTTTAGGTCTAGCCCTCAAGTGTCTAATTTCTAAAAGGATAAAGGAAAGAGCAATTATTTTAAATGACAAAACTGTTGAAAATATTTTAAAATATAGCAAAATGTCATTGTTTATCAGTGATATACATTAATAGATATTAGACATTCATAGATGTCTATTCAATGTCTATCATGATAGACCTTGACATTTTGTTATATTTATAAATAAATTGGTTCATTGTACTATATTTGAAAACATTCCTAAAGGAAATAAGATGAAGATCCTTAGTCTAACTTCATTATAAGAAGAGTATGACACATCAACACAAGGTAAGTTCTTCTTACTACTTCTAGTTTGGCTTTAACCCTTTATTAAATACATCGTAGGTTCTATGGTTGGCACTACACTAATGTTTTTTTTTCTTTCCAGGTCGTCTTTCTTTCTCTAAATTATAAATTCACTATTGAACAACAAGCACGTGAAGGTCTGGTGAGTATTCCTGTCCAAATTTTGCCATCAACAATAAATATATATTTTTTACTAAATATTTGGAAGCTTTTTTGGTTAATTAATATAGAGCATTTTTGGGTAATCTATCTTTCAAGTGGTTCTTCAAAAAAATAAATTTTAAACAAACTTCTTAAAAACTTGTTTTGATTTATTAAGATGAAAATAGAAAACACTTTTATCAGCAAACTTGAAATTTTTTGTTTTTTATTTAAACAAAATTCTTAAAAACTTGTTTTGATTTATTTAAAGAACTTTTTTTCTTTTCAAAAGCTATTCCAAATATCCTGTAAGGAGTTTACTAATGTTTAAGTTAGTTAAAATCCCTTTCAAAAAAAAAAAAAAAAAAAAAAAAAAATTGTTGAAGTGAAGTTGACATATACTTAGTTCCTTGTTTGCAAATATTATATCATAAATGTAAAAGAGTGAATTTCGACCGCAACTTCATAATTAGATAATTGCAAATATCATTAATGTGACTAAAAGAGTATAACTTTATTGTATTAGTAATCAAGAGATATGTGGTTCAAATATCTCCATTTTTTATTATATTAAATAAAAAAGAACTTTTTGCTTTTATGATCTAAAATCATGAATTAGAAAATAATTTATTTAAGTTCCGTTTTGTAACCATTTCTTTTTTTATTTTTGTTTTTGAAAATTAAGTCGATAGACACTGCATCACCTTCAAATTTATTCCTTTATTATCTACTTTTTACCAATAATTTAAAAAACCAAGTCAAAATTTGAAAACTAAAAAAATAAGCTTTTAAAAACTTGTTTTTGTTTTTAGAATTTGGCAAAGAATTCAACTATTGTACTTAGGAGAGATGCAAATCAATATAAGAAATAGAGAGGAAATAAATTTAATTTTCAAAAACAAAAACAAAAAACGAAATGGTTACCAAACGGGACCTTAATGAAAATGGATAGTATTTTACGTTTCACTTTTCTAGAATATATATATGAAATCAGTAGTAAATTTAGTATTAAAAAAAAAAAAAAGATATTTTCAAAATGTTTATTTTCAAATACATTTCAAATAGAAAAATTTTCCCATATAGAAAAAAATTGTCAAACTATTTAAAAAAAAACAGCAAAAAAAAATCTTGATAGACTTCTTCTATCAACATCTATCAGTGATAGACTGCTATAATTTCTATCACTGATAAACCCTAATAGACTTCTATCAGCATCTATCACAACTATCTAAAAATTTTAGTATTTTGTGTAAATAATTTCTCTTATTCTTCTGTTTCTAAAAATTTTCCCTT
The DNA here is from genome assembly GCA_002890555.2 of Lagenaria siceraria. NCBI lineage: Eukaryota > Viridiplantae > Streptophyta > Magnoliopsida > Cucurbitales > Cucurbitaceae > Lagenaria > Lagenaria siceraria. The sequence goes on along the minus strand of CM016491.1, from coordinate 3,232,890 downwards.
TCAAATAATATTCTTTTATAAAAGTCCACCAAACACTTATATTTAAGTTGAACATAGAAGATACCAAACAAATCCTTGAATTTTGCTTGCGTGTAATTTTTTTTTTTTTTTTTTTTTTTTTGTTGAAAGCTTGTTTTTTTTCTAAGAAGAATTTTGTCGAGAGGTGATGCGTTTTCCATCATATATAAAATCCAAACTAATTAAGGTATTAAGCTACAAATTAACCCAAAAAATCATAAATTGCGTGTAAAGTTTTTTTTTCCCTTCATAATTTAAGATTTTAATTTTTCTAAATAAACAATGAAAAGAGTTATCTAATATTTTAGTATTTTAAAAATAAAATATATTCCATAAAGTTTTTAAATCGTTAAAAAAAAATATAAAATATTTTTGTTATTTATTATGATTAAGTTAAAATAAATATTATAAAAATACCTTTGTTCAAAATACTATACACTTATGTTATTTATTGTACTATATCTTTTTAAAAGTTTGGAAGGAAGGACCATTTATTTTTGTTACTTTAAATATAATTAATTTTAAAATTTTATAAAATCATTTTTTAAAAAATTTGAAACTCAATTTTGTTTTTACAAAATGAATATGTTAACCTTTTTAAATACTAGTATCTAACCACGTGCAAATGGACAAATTGACGTGCGTTTTAATTTTAAAATATTCAAAATAGATATTTATTTTAATAATTTAGATTAAATATTTTTAATAGATTTATTTTAAAAATTAGTTAGGATTCATTTATATGTTTTTATAATATATTACTATCTAATTCTTAATATTGAGTATAATCTTAATATAAATAATTTAATAATAATTTTTTAATTAATTCAATAATTAAAAATTATATTTTTTTAAAAAATAAATATTAAATTTATGGAGAAAAATATCTCACTTTTAAATTACTAATTTTAGTTCATAAAAATATATTTATTATTTAAAATTTAAAGTAAAACTTAACATTTATAATAATATACATTTTTGTTTAAACTACTCTATTACACGTGATATATTTCTACCTTATTTTATTTTATAATAAAAAAAACTATATTTTCATTTACCATAAATCACTTCATATTATAAAATCGATAAACATATATTTTTTTTTTGTTACCAAATATATAGTGTAAGTATAAAAGTATAATATTAAAAATCATCATTAATATTAACAAAAATAAGTTAAAATTTTAAATTTTACAAATATCTAGAGTTAGTTTTGATATATATATGGGTAATTATATGGAATTTTTTATAAAGATATAAAACATCTAGGATGTTTTATTTTTAATTAGTCATTTTTTTTTTTACATTTATCATATCATCAAAATCTTAATTAGTTTATTATAGTTTTATATTAACCTTAAAACAAGGTTTTCAAACTTTTATGAAAATAATGTAATAAAAAAATTTAGAACTAACAAAAGGGGAAAAATTTATAAAAACTTTTGACATTCCAAAATTTTTATATATTATAATTAAATATAATACCATTACAAAAATGGATTAATAATTAATTTATTATAACTTTTCACATCCCATTAATTATAGAGTTTATTAAAATCACATTAATTTATGGCATTCCACATTCTTAATAAATTTTAGGTTATATTTTTTAATATAAATTAAAAAAATATATAGTTCTCTTTTTTTGGAATGACTTTGAAAGTTATTTTTCAATTTTGAACCATTATATTTTTTAATTACCTTGTTTGTTTATTAAAAATTATTTTTTTTGTTATATAAAAGAACTTTTCAAACTCAATAAAATTAATTTAATAATTTGATTCATATTACCCTCAAAGTTAATTCTTATAATTACATAAAATTCTTTAAAATTCTTTGTGAGAATGAAGTCATAAAACAATTTGTGTTCTATTCATTTTAGTTTTTAATTACAACTTTTTATTTTTTATTCTATTGTTGATAATTAATTAATTTACTAATTATAATTGATTTTATTTTTTTTTAGGTATGATGTTACATAATTTTTTATTCAAAATAAAAAAAAAAACATAAGCATATAAGAGAATGATCTATTGTTTTTCAGACCATCATCTTCAATAAAATAATGATATACTAATTATAAAAGTACAATTAAAAAAAATATCCAATTAAAAAAGTGACCAATAAAATTCAATATGGTTGCTATACACATTCTTCAACCAATTAAGTTTTATCTTTCACCAAATATTTAAACAAAAATACTTTGAATACAAAAGACCTAAATAAAAAGACAGTAATAAAAAAAAAAAAAAAATCTTAACTATACAATTGTCTTCGTAACAATAGGTAGACAAACACAAAATAATTATTATACTGAAATCAACCAAATTTCTCCAAAAATCTCAGCAAACAACATTATGTCAAGTTACAAACTCAATTAATTTTTTTTTAAAAAATAAAATATGTATTATGTATTGTATTACAAATTATATAATATCACAAAATAATTATTATACAATTTTTTTAACATAAAACATATTTATAAATAAATTAATATTACTATTATATTTTATAAATATATTAAATACATTTAGAAAAAATTCCTAAAATTAGAATCCATTTTTTAATCTGCTACTAAACATGTATGTGAATACATAAAATACAATTATGTTTTAATTAAATCTGGTGTTTTTCATTTTTTTTTTAAGTTTGCTACGTAACAGGCCTAAAAAATCTTCAAGCAAAATGATTGATTTTAATCAACAATTTCTTTAGAAAATTTCGGTAAATTTCTGAAGAAATAGCCACGAAACTTCTAATATTGTTATCATACAGACACTGAAGAGTTTAATAAAACATTAAACATTGACTTCTAATTTAAGCATTTTTTCATTACAAAAACCACTTTTAAGAACCTACCTCTTAGTACGTTTTTAAGCACTTCTTCTCAAAGTATCTTTTTTTCATTAAAATATTTTTGTATATTTCAATTTTTTAAAAGAGTGCTTTAAATTAACAAATTTTTGTTTATTGGCTCACTAATTTAAAAGTGATTCTATTGATTATATATATGTTTCTTACTACACATTTGAAAGCATTTTGATTAATTAATATAGAGCCATGTTTGGGAAATCTATCTTTCAAGTGGCTTTTTATTTATTAAATTGAAAAGAAAAAAAAAAACACTTTTAGTTATGTAAAATAACTCAAGAAGCTATAGGTAGCAAACTTGAAATTATTTGTTTCTTCTTAAAACAAAATTCTAAAAAACTTGATTTTACTTATTAAAAAAACATTTTTTTTTTACCAAAAACTATTCCAAAATATTCTATAAAGTGGGAACAATTTACTAATGTACTTTATGGTAGTTTAAGTTCCTTTAAAATAACAAAAGGGTAGTTGAAGTGAAGTGAAGCTAACGATGGTGTGGTCTACTTTTAATTGATTTCCAAATTTGATTGTTATAGTTGGAGGTATGTAATCTTTCATCTTATCCTGCAACTTCTTTAATCAAGTAGAGAACGACACATACCATTAAGGTGATCAAACGAGTATATAGCTCAATTGGTATACAACGTGTGCTAGCAATCAACAGATCTGTGATTCAAACCACATCTCCTATTATACTAGATAAAAAATGAATCTTTAAATCTCCCTATCATCTATCGTACTAAATAAAAAAAGAATCTTTTGCTTTTATGATACAAAATGATGAATTTGAAGACAACTTATTTAATGAAAAACAGAGTGGGGTATTTATGTTTCACTATTTTAGAATATATGAAAAATATATGAAATTAGTAGTAAATTTAGAACTTAAAAAAAAAAAAAAAGCTATGTTCAAAATGTTTACTTTTAAATACAATTTACATAATATTCTTTTACAAAAGTCTACCAAAAGGAAATTAATTCCATTCATTTGATTCCCTAAATATGTAAAACAATTATAATTAAGTTGAACATAGAGAAGATACCAAACAAATCCTTGAATTTTGCATGGCGTGTAAAGTTTGTTAAAAGCTTGTTTTTTTTCTAAAAAAAACAAGAACTTTGTTGAGAGTTGATAACTAATTAAGGCATTAAGCTACAAATTAACCCAAAAATTCATATATTACAAACCTTAAATACAATGCATTATCACATCACACTTTCTCACTTTTTTTTCTTTCTTTTATTTGTAATGGCTATAATAATTAAGAGTTTATTTTTTTCAGGTTTATTGACATAACAAGTTTTCCTAATCAAAGAGCAGATGTAATGAACAATGGCTTTTGGTTTTCAACTCCAATTGGCTGTCCTGCCTTCAACAAAGCATCAAGTTCTTCCACAAATCTTTCCATAGCTGGTGCAGGCAAACATAGAGGCACCAAAATTCCCTTCTCTCCCTTCCTGTTCTTGAATGGTATATAAAAGCTCGCCACGCCCGGGATTGCTCCGACGCCCCCTTTCGCTGGTCCTCCGTACGCAGCCTTCCCCCACCCGAAGTCCACATCTCCGAACCCCGCTCTGGTCACGTCTGACACAAGGTACGACCTCACCACAGTGAAATGGGGTCGCCCTTTCATCACCATTAAATCAGCCACAGACTTCATGTACTCCTCTGTCACGTCGGCCTTAGCCTTTCGGACTAATTCCAAAGCATAACCAAGTGGGTTTTGACAAAGCTTCCCTGCAGTCGTGAGTGCAACTGGAAAAGCAAACGCGTTACCATAATATCCCGTCGGTAATGGTGGGTTGAACTTAGAGCGAGAGTTGACGATGCATAGTACTCGCACTTCCTCTTCGGGATCGGGTTGAAGGGATATGGTGCGGAAGCGCCAGAGGCAAGCAGTGAGGACCTCGAAGGAGGAGCACTGGCGGAGGTGGCTAGGTAAGACGTTACGAATGGCGGAGATCTCTGATGGACCGAAGAAAAAGGACCGATGTGTCATGTCATCAAGTGGGATGATAGTGCCTTTAGTGTCAGCAACTTCATCATACTCGCGATGATGACATGTAACTTCTGGTGGATCCCTTGCGTTTAAGAGAGCCCTTTGCCACACAGGACGAACCAACGGAGCAGTTGCGCCACGAGCCATCTCACCAACAGCCATCATGAATTGAACAAGACCAGAAGCATCACTCATGGTATGATTCAAACGAAGAGCAAAGATAAAGCCACCGCACTTGAGTCTCGTCACTTGGACGAGCAACAATGGACAGTCGAGAACTCCACTAGAGTTCGGAACATCATAAAGAAGCTCTTCCAAACAAGGAAACGGTGGTTGAAGCGCATCGCCAAATTGTTCCAAACTCACATCTGCATCCGCTTCAATAAACAAAACACCTTCACCCGTACATTCAACAAACAACTTCCTTCCAGGCCCTTCCCTTAGCCGACCGGCAAAGGGATAGTAAAACACCAACGTCTTCGCAATGGCATCCTTAATGACTTGGGCTGGGTCGGCCCCAGCCATGCGGGAATCGTAACGGTAGAATTGAATAACCGGAATTTGAAAGCGAAGGCCTTCTTGGTCATCAATATCAGAGAGTTGCTTGAACTCATGGGGAGTAGGCTTAGCTGGAGCAACTAGTTGAGGTTGAGACCTTAGAACTTTAAAGACAAGAGAAGAGGCCATAGGGATTGAATTAGAAGATAGAATTATTAGGGTTTGAGTTTTTGAGAGTGAGTGTACGAGTAAAATGATGAGGAATTTATAGAGAGAAAGAAATGGGAAAAGGAATTGAAAGTAGTTGAATGGGAAATTATGAGAGGAGATACCAGAAATTGCAGTGGGAGTTTCTTGTCAAATTTCTAACAAACTTTCTTGTTTCAAGGACAAGATTTTTCTTTGGTTTTCCATGTGGGGTGTGTGGCCCATTTTCACACTTCTGTCTAATAACAATTTATATGTTATTATTATTATTATTATTTTTTATCACATAAATAATTGGGAAGAGTTACTTTCATAATAGGAAAATATCATGCCTATTATTTCATTTAATAGAGTCAACGTTTATACTTGAAGACTTCATTAGAAATTTCATTCCTGTTTCTAATCTAATTCAAGGAAAGTTTGTTATAGAGTTGAATTAGATTAATTTATTATTATTACTTTTTTTTTTTTGATAAATTTTCTAACTACCTCAACTCGAGCGTTTGTATTTTAAAAGCTAAGGGTCGTTTAATAACTAATTCGTTTTTTGTTTTTGGATTTTAGTTTTTAAAAAATGGGTCTCCTTGATATCTATTTTTTTTTTTTTAATTTTAGAAACGTACTAAAATGTTCAGAAATTAAAAAAAAAAAAATCGGTTTCAAAATCGGTTTTCGTTTGGGAAAAAAGCATGGAAATTTAATTCAACAGGATGTTAGTGGATATTGAAATCTGTTTGCAGTCCGTCATTGTCATTCATCCCAAGGCTTGCCCATTAAAAAAATTGAAAACTATAACTCTAAGTAATTGCAATGGGTAGCACTTTTAGGATAATAACTAAGTATATAGTAATATTTAAAAAAAATTGCAAATATAATCAAATCTATCAATGATAGATTCTATCGCTGATCGACTCCTATTAGCAAATATGGTCTATTACTGATAGACTCTAAGAGCTAGATCTAAAATTTTTGTATATTTGCAAATTTATTTGCATTGTGCTATAACTACGAATACTTTAGGCTTGATTGTTATATTTAAAACTGATCCAAACAATGCAAAATTTAAAAACAATATTTTAGTTTTTTTTTCTTGTATCTAAATTTTGAATTTTAAATTTTACCATGCATAATTATGTTTAAATAAAGATAAAAATATTTAGAATTACAATATATCAGGCTATAAACTCAATTCATTTTTTTTTTAAAAAAAAATATAACATAGATTATATAATGTATTATAAATTATATAATATTACAAAATAATAATTATATTAATTTTTTAAACATAAATCATATTCATGAATAAATTAATAATAGTTTATTGTCAACTAAATCTTTGTAGATAACTACAACTAGTTTTATTGTTTATAAATATATATCAAACACATTTTAAACCATTGTTTAATTATAATCTAATTTTTTAATCTACTACCAAACATATATCTGAAAATATGAAATATATCCATGTTTTCACTGATCTCTTGTTTTCAAATTCTCTACCAATCTGACCTTTAGTCAAACAATAGATCCAATCATAACATAAATGGTCCATACAAATACGTGTTAAGTTTTATGTGGAGACAAAACTCCCATACACACACAAATGAATATATATATATATATATAATTTTGACCGAAGTCAAAATTTAAGAAAATATATTGAATGTGCAACCGGGCTGGGCCCATTTGTGTTATTTTTTGGGTTTGGCAGCATGCTTATATATACTAGCTAGTTGGTAGACACGTGGATGCACGTGACTTAAAATTTTTTATAATAAAATTTAAATTGTGATTTAATTGTTCTTTATCATAAAATTTTAATTCAATATTCATTTAGGTCACGTTTACTTAGTAAAAATGTAATAAATCAATGGTAATATAAAAAGTGGATCCCATTTAATTACGATTTAATTACGTCTTGTTTACTTGTGTACTACATCTGTACTGACACATAGGGCCACTTCAAAATCAGTAATAAAAAAAATGCAAACTGATTGATGAGCGGATGATACTCAATCCAATTGCATTTAAAAATTATGTCGTATCTTTACCGTTACTGTTCCAAAGAAAAAATTATGAATTTTGACACTTTACTGTTACTGTTACCGTTGGACCCTCAGAGGTAGACGTAGCGGTAATGGTAACAGTAAATGTGAAAAAAAATCATAATTGTAGGGAAAAAAACATTTCAGTTACATTTGCAATTCAAGCTTATTACAATTGATCCATTAATGGAATTCTATTACAATTATACTAATTTTCATTACAGATTGGTAAATGTGGCCTTGTGTAATTAATAAATACTTGACATGAAATGAAGTAATTTAAAAATAGTGCCTAAAACCATATATTTATTGTTTCAAATTAATTTACCATGAATACGAGATATTTTGAATGTCATTAATTTTTTTTTTAGAAATATATTAAACGAAAATAAAAATTTTGAATGAACATACTTATATAATTGAATTCAAATTTTAAATAGTTGACGTGAAATTTAAAAGTATAAAAAGAAAAAAATTAAAATAGATGAATGAATAAAATTAAAATACAAATGATGTAATTGGAATAAAAGTGATACGACGTTTTTAGATATATACTTCTTCGAAGATAGCGATTATTGGAGGGAAAAAAAAGAAGGAAAGGAAATTATTGGAAATAAAGTTTTTATTTTTATTTTTATTTTTTTAATGAATCTTCTTGGTTTCCGGAGAAAAAAGATTGATTCGTGTGAGTAAGGAAACAGTGAGAGAATCTGAGAGCGAATCCTCCTCTTCGTCTTCCTCCCTTCTTCGTTTATGAAACTATGATTGAATTTTTATCGTTGCGGCTTTTTTTTTTGCTAAGATTTTCACTCACTATCCTTTGTCAGATTCGTCATACCTTTTACCTCCTTCTATTTCTACAAGAAAATTGATTTTCAGTGACAAATGTTTAGGGATACAGGTAATTTTTGTTGCTAAAAGGTTATTTATAGTGACATGCTAAAAACATGTTGCAGAATATCATTATTAGCAACGAAATTTACATCAGCATCACTAAAACAATATGTGACGACGTATTAACTGGCGCCGCTAAATATTAAAAAAATTTAACAACATATTAGATTTTTGTTGAAAGTATACAATATTTCATAAGAAATTAAGTGAAACAAGTTACCAAAATAGGATTTTTTTTTTCTTTTGTTGACTCTGTGATTTGCTTGAGATTTTTCTAGACTCTATAACTAATTAAGTAATGTGATTCTTATTTATTTGGGTCTGTTATGATTCTTTTAAATAGTAATTTTTTTTTTCTTTTGGGGACTAATAACCAAATATTCTAGGTATGAATCAAGTTACCAAAAGGCTAAATAATCAAAGGCTTAGGTTGCACACTTGCAAAGTATAGTTGAATCACAACAAGCTACAATTGAAGAAATATTAAGAAGATTAACAAGTCAAGGAGGTTCAGCACATAAAAGAATCCAGAAGAGTCCATTAATAGATAATATATATAAAACTTTCTTCTTAAAGCTCTACTTTGTTCTTAAGTATTGGATTGGATTAGAACTCCTGCGGTTACGGTAGTCATAGTTTAAAACTCTGTTTACGTTAACTTGGTATCTCTGAATTACTTTGACTATCCTGCAGTTATGGTAGTCATAGATTAGTTATTGATATTAATATCTCATTTTCATGAATGTCCATTGGTTTTGATACATAATGTGATGTGTTGGAAATTTTGCCATTCCTTCCTTTATGTGTAGTGTGATCCTTGTTTAGATGTTTGTGTGTTCGATAGATTATGTTACAATGTAAGGAGTTGTTATTAGTCTTTTCTATTCATTTTGGTTTCTACTAAGTTATTTTAGTTCATGAGTTTCAAGAACTTGTTGAGTTTATTTCTTGAATTGAGTTTATATTGATTCTTGCTTGTTCAAAACTCTCTATTCTTGAGTTTGTTTCTGTTGAGTTTGTTCTATTAGTTGTTTCTCTTTCTTTTAACAATCTTTGTTGCTTGAGTTGATAAGTTTATGTTATGGTTTCTATTAAGTTTATGAGTTTCATTAACTTGTTGAGTTTATTCCTTGAGTTGAGTTTATGTTGAATCATTTATGAATGCTTGTGTGTTTATGTTTATGCATTTTGTTTATGTTTATACATTTTGCCAAATGACAAAGTGTGTTTCAGGTGCTTTTGACCTAGAATTGCGTCATGTGCTTGAACTTTCCACAAATTTCGAATTAAAATTCGAAATTATATGAGCTTAAGTATATCCTTTTCGGTCCCATGTTGTTTTGACTTCGTTTGTTGCATTGTTTAGAAGAATCTTAGCTAGAGACTTTTTGCTTTAATACAAAAAATTATTAGTAATATGCCAAAGTATATTTGCTGGGATATGTTTTTTTTTTTTTTTTTTTTTTTTTTTGAATTGGTTAAGGGAACATATTTTATCATGAAGTTTCTAGATTTCCACTTTACTTTCAGGAGGTGGATATTGTATTGGTGACGTGTACTTACTTCAGCCCTTTGATAAAATCAATTACAAACAGAGGCCAAACTAATTAAGTTCATTTTAGTTTATGAGTTTCATTACCTAGTTGAGTTTATTTCTTGATATAAATTGAGTTGATTGTGCTTTTTTGTCTATAAACTCATTAGAAAACAACATAATTCTAGTTTGCTATGTTTGAGCATGATTTTCATATACTTCGTAAGGAGTTGGATTTCAAGTTATTGTTCATTTTGATTTTGGTGTTAGAAATGAAACAAGTTACCAAAATGCAAAAGAAACAAAAGCAGAGATTGCATATTTGCAAAGTATTGTTGCATCGCAACAAGATATAATTGAAGAAATTTTAAAAAGGATGGCAAGTCAAGAAGTTATATTTAACATGGAAAGGAGTTCAGAAGAATCTAATGACAATCAATAGGTATTTTTTACAACTCAAATAGGTGTTCTTTGCTTGAAACTCTAGCTTGATATAAAGTGTGGGATTAGATTAGTATATGCAAACTTAGGTCATTGCTATGTTGATTAGTTTTCTTGAATTTCAAATTATGTTTAGCATGATTTTGGTGTTTGTTCTCCAATATGGTTGTGCTTTTGATCTCCCCCCTCCTCCTCATTGAATTTAGGATACTTGTTGAAGCCTCCCTCCCCTCTTAATGGTTTTGGTGTTTGTTCTAGTATACATGTTTTGTTCAATTATTTATCCCAATGTGCTTACATATTTCACTTCTTTATTTGTCAGATATGATGTCTCGATGGTCTTCAATACAAGATTTTAAAGTTCAATTTGGATGGAAATGGAAAGAGTTTGGGTAGGTATTTTATACTTTTGTTTCAAAATGAAGTTTCATACTTCAAAGATATGTAGGAATATTTGTTAGGCAAACAAGTGATACCTAGTGTTGGTACTAATTTTGTTCATCGTTTACTTGATGTAAACTTGATAATTATAACTTTGGTTGATAATTAATATTACTTGAACTCATTTATTACAAAATTATCAAAGTATGTTGATATAATTTTGTCATGGAAACTTGTGGCCAAGTTGATATTATTTCACTTTGTTTCAATGATAATGTTGGAAATGTGTATCTCCACTTGTAATTTTTTGTTTAAATATAAATTGAATAGTTGATTCTTAATTTGTTCAAAAGATTAATATATTTTAAATTTTATTACAGGTTTATATATTAAATAAGAATATTATTTTTTTAATATAAAATAATTTTACCGACATTTTCTATCATGTCAGTAAATCCGATAACTTCAAATTTATAGTGACAAATATATTACTTTTACCGACGTTTAAATATGTTGCAAAAGATACTTATAATGATCACAAATCTATATAAAACTTAACTTTCAGAGATACATTTTTCAACGTCACTGTATAAACGAAATAGTGACAAATAATGTGTTGCTAAAAGTGCTCATTTAGTAACGCGTGCGTGTCAATAAAAGTACACTTTTAGCGGTGCAAAATAAACGCGTCACTAAAACCTTTAGCTACGCGAATACAGTGGCACTCCTAGTGAAGCGGTCTCGCGTTACTAATAATTTTAGTGATGCTTTTTTACTTTTAACAACGTGTTTTATACGCCACTTGCCACTAAAAGTGGTTTTTCTGGTAGTATTGCTTGTCCATGGCTGGTGGTTTTCCTTCCTTTCGATGTATGGTTTAAGAAAGCTAACCACAAAATTGGGAAATACAATGCAAAATGGAAAAGTAAAATTCTCCCTTATAAAGAATTATAGGGTGAGACTTAAATGTGAAGTTCGTGAACTTACATCATAACAATCACAAAAGGATGAGAATTAAATCAAATCATTAACTAACCATAAAATCTAAAATTATGAAAGGATATAATTTTTTTTTTTTTTGGAATAGAATGAAAGGGTGGGAATTGAATCATAACCAAACTATTGAATCTAATTCCATTTAGAAAAAACCATAAAATTCAAGGGTATAATATGTATATGTTGGAGAATGAAGCAAAAAAATGGGAATGCAAAGATTCTCTCCATTTTCCTTCTTTAATATATTAATATTAATATAGATATAGATTTTAATATAACTAGTTTATGATTGATTTTTTTCAAAAACATTTTGTTACTTATTAGCATTTTTAATATAAATTTTGAAAACTTATTCACATATGTATTGTATTTCTTTGCCTAAAAAATATTATTATTATGTAACCTATTTCGGTAAAAATTAACTTTGAGAGACTAATTTAAGATTTATTGAAAGTACAGTGATTAAAATTAAACAAAATTCAAAGTATATGGACCAAAATGATATTGTTGGGAATGCGATCAAAGTCCCACATTGGTTAAATAAGGGGATGATCATGAGACATTTTAGGTGAAACAAAAAGCAAACCCATGAGGGTTATGCTTAAAGTGGAAGATATCTGGAAGTCCGTTGTCCCTAATAAATTGATATTAGAGCAATCCCCGTGTAACCATGTTGGTAAAAAATGACAAACAATCAATATAATGTAATTGATGTATATATATATAAGTTTATTATAGAGTTATATACAATATAATGTAATTAATTAGTCATTGCAAATGCCAAAACACTTGGTTGGAATTGTATTGGTAGATCTATGCTTGGCTGCTTTCTCTTCAACCTTCTGTTTTTGATGCTCTCTTTTTGCTTCAATGGATGCCTTCTTTGATTCAACTGCCTTTTGAGTCTCAGCTTCTTTGTTTTTTACCATCTCCATTCCCCTTCAATCTCAACTTCTCCACCTCAGCCTTCCCCAATAAAATATATATATATATATATATATATATATATATATATATATATATATATATATATATATATATATATATATATATATCAAAAGAAAATTTTCACAAATAGAAAAAATATCAAACTATTTACAGAAAATTGCAAATAGGACACTGATAGACATTGATAGACTTCTATCAGCATCTATCAGTAATAGACTTCTATCATTTCTATCACTGATAGACCCTGATAGACTTCTATTAGCGTCTATCACAACTATCTAAAAATTTTGTTATTTTGTGTAAATAGTTTTCCTTATTTTTCTATTTTTAAAAATTTTCCTATATCAAATTAATTTTAATTAGGAATATTAATTCAAAAACTCACAATCAATGGAAAACAAAAGAAAAAGAAAAAAGAAAATATGGAGAATGGAATTTAATTTACATCTATCTTCTTGACTTCAGCTTCCAAAGCAGCTTTCTTTGTGCTCTTCCATATCTAAGTGGAAGCTAACTTCCTTTCAGCTCTGCACAATTTATTCAAACACTTCAGCTTTCAAATTTTCAATTTATGTTTAAAATTACTTTTATCATATCGAGAATCACACTGAACACGTCTTTACTCACGTAAAATTGATTTTGAATGATTAAAAGCATATATATTTTGGAATGATTTTGAAAATAGCAGAAGTGATTTCAAACATGCCCTAAAACAATATAATGGGTAAAGTAGTTCACATTTGAAGTTAATTTTTTTATATTGTGGTTCTTTTCCGCGTCTCTACGTTCTATTTTCTTGTCAGTTAAGAATATATTTGGTAGATAATTCAAATTCTATTTTATGTTTTTAGATTTACTGTTAAAAGAATATGGTTTATAGAATAAATTCTGTTTTCGAAAACTATTTCCGATCAAGTTGTGCAAATTCTAAAAACAAAAGTTTGATGTTTTTATTGTATTTAGATTTTAAATTTGAAATTTTAGAATGTAAAATTTTATTTAAAAAATATTAAAGAAATATAGTACTACAGGTTATAAATTTAATTGTTTTTGTTAAATTAAAATATGTATTATATAATATAATATGATACTACAAAATAATAACACTAAATATTTAACATAAAAGTTCATAAATTCATTAATAATATTTTATATTTAACCTATTATTTAGTGAGTAATGATAATTAGTTTTATAATTTATTTTATAAATATATTATAAAACACATTTTGATAAATTGTTTAAATTAAAATTTAATGTGTTTATTGAATTTTGTTTTTATCAAATTTCTATTTTCACATTGCCTACTAGACTTTTTGGTTATCAACACATATTTATGTCAGTTAAACTATACTCAATTTGATATAAATGAGTGACTTGTAAATATATATTAAGATTATTGATCAAGTATTTACAAATCTAAGTTTTTTAAGCTAATAGTAACACCAATTATATTCTAAAAATTGCCTCGAAGGAAAAACTTTTATTTATTGACAAAATTATGAAACTAAAATTATTGGGTCTATGTTACAATTAAGCTCAAATTACCATTACTAAGTTTGTAATTGAACATAATTTTTAAGAGAAATTATTATTTTTATCATCACTATTTATTTAACAAATCATTACAAATGTTAATCAAACATAACTCAACTAATAAAAATATTGGTAATACGATGTGATTAAGATAAAGTTGTGTTGAACTATAAAAATACTTAAAAAAAAAAAAATCAAAATTACTGAAATGATAATATTAAAAAAAAATCAAAATTACTGAAATGATAATATTAAAATGGAGAGAGAATTTACTTGTTATCAACTTTTGTCTTTTCTCTATCTTCCCAAGCCTGAATGTGCTCTCCGCTAGCATTTTAAACATAATTATTAATTTCTAAATTATATATATATATACTTAACAATTATTGAAAATTGGATGAAAATTTTATATATTTAGTTATATATAGTTGAGTTGTTTTCAAATATAGAAAAATGAGTAAAAATATTTATAAATATAAGAAAATTTCACTGTTTATCAGCGATAAACTGCGATAGACTTCTATCACTCAGTGATAGATGTCTATCGTAGTCTATTTTGATCTATCGTTGATAAACAATAAATTTTTTCTATATTTATAAAAAACATGATATTTTTTTCTATTTATAATAATTTCGCTATATACTTTGCCATTCAAATTGGAAAACATGTGTCTCTACGTCAAAATTCTAGTGATAAACATGATAAAAGTAAAATTTTATATTTAGTAATAGAAAATCTTTTTTTTTTAAGGAAATAGTAATATAATATCTGTTTTTTTGAAGAAAAGAAAGTAATATAAAATCTAAAACATAGGGATTTAGAGATTTGAAAATATACACATCTCCATATCTTAGATATCTTTTGTTGTACCTAAATATCTAAAAGTCTTTAAAATATATATATATAAAAAAAGAGTTTTTTTTTTCAAAGGTAGAAAAATCAATCAAACTATTTATAAATGTAGAAAATTTTTACTATCTATCAGTGATAGACCGTGATAGAATTCTATCGCTTAAGCGATAGAAAACGATAGAATTCTATTGCTGATAAACAGTGAAATTTTTTTATATTTATAAATAGTTTAATATTTTTTCTATTTAAAAAAAAAAGAAAAACTTACACATTGTGAGATATATTAAAACCACACACCCAAAAGAAAAAAGATTGTGTTCTTTGATCAATTAAAAAAAATGCTCTTTGTTTTTTCTTTTTCTTTTTCCTGTGACAAACTTAAGTCCCTTTTGGATCTCTCTTTAGACATTTGCTTGCAAATATGGAAAATTTTGCTATCTATTTATAATGTAAATGATCAGAAGCTCAATTATGTTGTTGGATGCATATATAATTAAAAGCATTAGATATAATAATTTTAATACATTAAAATATTTTTTATAATATTATATCGTATTTATCTTTAGCATGCAAACCACAATCCACATTTATTTTTAAACCATGCCAATATTAAATGATTTTATATATAATGTTAAGGGTTTTCCCACATAATCCACATAAAATATAAGAGGCTGATAATTAATTTTTCTTTTCTTAATGTTTTAATTCTTTCCATTCAAATTCTCGTTTCTAATTATTTCAAAAAGGAAAAATAAAAATTCTCGTTTCTAATCATTTCAAAATGGAAAAGAAAAAAGAAGATTCTCGTTTCTAATTATTTCAAAAAGGAAAAAAAAAATTCTCATTTCTAATTATTTAATAAAAAGATAAAAAAAAAATGATCGTTTCTAATTAATTTTAAAAGTTAATTTAAGATTTTATCATGATATGAAAAAACATATGATCTCTTATATGTCATTACGTTTTAACTTTTCAACTTCTCATAAATATAATTAAAAAAAAATCCAAATCCAAGAAATTAAAAAGCATGTTCAGAATTCCAACATTTTGAGGGACTAGTGTTTTTACCACATGCAATGCACTTATTTTTTTTTTAATATATAGAGTTTTGAATAATTTAAATAAAATATTATTCAATAGATTTATTTTAAAATTTAGTAAATATAGTTTATATTTTATATATCCTTATTATATAGAATTATTGAGTTAGTAAAATGTTATAGTTCATGTAAATTTTGATGCAACTAATTTAATAATTATTTTGAAAATTTTAATTTAAAATTTTTAAATATAACATTATAGTCCTAAGAGATGCCTACCATTTATTCATAAAAAATTTATGATAATTCGAGGTTGTAATTTTAATTTCATATGTATTAATTAGTTTTAGGTAATAATTTTATATTTATTATAATGGTACATTATTGTTTATCACGTGAAATATTTATTTTAAATAAAATGTGGATATGAAGAAAAATTAATAAGATGATTATTTATTTATCTGTGTAGTTTTTAATAAGATTTTTTTTAATCTTATATTACATATTTTTTAAAAAAATTAAAATAATTTAAATTTAACGTGATTTGACTGAAGTGATATTAACTCAATAATTTTCTATTTAATCTAAATTATATTTTTATTTTATCTAAATTATTTTGGGTCTTGTTTGATCTTTTCATCCCATAATTGTTACTTTAGTTGAATGTTTTTATTTAATTAGTAATTTTTTTCCTATTTTGTAGTTCTACTTATAAGAATTTAATATTTCATCAAATTTTTTATTTTATAATTTTTTTTTTACATATTTACAACCAAATAATGATGTAGCATATTTGACATTAGACCAAATCCATGACCAAATAAGAAAAGATTCTTTTTAGTCTGGGTAGTCAGCCACCATAGATTGACCCATGACACTTAAGGTTTTTATTTTATTTTTTTTTTTTTTAATTTTTTTTAATGTTCTTTCTACCATTAGGCCAACTTATGATTATTTAAAAATGAATGAGTGAGAATTTTCCACGGCCAACCCATTATTTTTTTTAATGTCTCTGCTATCAATTTCCTTCCACAATCCTGCAAAATTCTCCAAGGGGATTAGGTTAGAGATTCTCGACGGAGAATTCGCGGGGATCAGGTTTCCTGCGGGGAATTTTTCTCAAATTTTTTTAAAAAAAATGTAACTAACTTTTATCACTACTATGAATTTTTTTACTTAAATAGTTAATTTTTTCATTTATATGTGACAAAGGTATGATTAAAATGTTTAATTTCATAATTTTTAAAAACTAAAATTTAAATACTACAACTACATATCCTAATCTCAACTTAATAAAAGAAATATATATCAAATAAAAAATTATATATAATTAATTGTATATATATAATCATAATTATAAAATTAGTTTATATATAAATATAACTTACTATCACGGTAAGTTATATATGTTAGAACATAACAACTACTGGCGTCATCCTTTGTACACATTTTGTCAAATGGTGTTTAGTATTGACGGTGCCACTTTAGGAAAGATTCTGGATTTTTCTTTTGGCTTATTTCTTGGTATTGTTCCTTGTATAGAAATCTTCTATATCTTTTCCTTTGTTGTCAAGGTTATGTAATGTCTTTATATAGTGCAATCTTTAATGAAAAAATGCAAGCATAATTTCATTGCCCTAAATATTCTTTTTGCTCTCCGCCTCCATCTTTTTCATTGTTTGATCTCTTCTTATTTTCTCTTTTATATATATATATATATATATATTTTGTATAAACATCCATTGGATCATATTACACTCTAACATGTTTAAAATTAAGGACAAACATGCATTATAAAAGGGAAAAAACTAAGATTAGAAACCTTTGTAGCACGAAATTCTTCTTGAATCCTTGATGATTTTGAACACGAACAATACATAGACCATCACGAGAGTCTTCTCTACTATTCTCTAGCCTTAGATTGGATGGTGGGATCCAAGATTTTGGTGAAATTGAGAGAGATTCAAAATTTGAGAGTTTTGGAGTTCTTGAGATATTGGCAAGAATTAACCATTAATTCCACCAAAAGATCAACTCAAAACTCAGCAAAAAACACTCTCATATATAAAGTGTTTACATGCGATGAGAATTAAAAGAATTTGATAATAAAATTAGAGAATTGGTAAGTGGGTTTAGAGTCAAAACCATGGAGAAACACCAAAGCATGAAAAATAGAAAGTGGGAAAATCCAATACTTTGATTTTTAATAATTTCAAAAATTGAAATTAAAATTAAATTAAATAAATAATTTTATAAAATTAATTATAAATAAAATTAATAATATTTATTATTAATTTAATATCAAATATTAAAATATTATTATTATTAATTTAATATCAAATATTAAAATAATATTATATTCACACCAATCCCGACTTATCCAAGAAACTGAAGTCTTCTTCACAATAGCATCAACAGCTGACCACCTCCCCCCAACATACACACACATCTCTCTTTCACCAACCAACACTCATCTACAGCATTTGCTACTGCCCACTCTACCTCCTCGCCACTTACCTTCGCCATTATCGCACGTCCAATCGCTAATCGTCGCTCACTGGTCGCTGCTTCTCTCTCTCTTTCTTTCCCCCAACATCTCTCTTTTACCAACTACCATTGCTCCATACCATCTGCCGCTATCCACCGCTCCACCTCCCCATCGCTTACCTCCGAGTTGACCACCACACGTTTGATCGCCACTTTCCTTTCTCTTTATCTTTCTTTCTCTTTCTCTATCAATTGATTGTTTAGGGCAAATATGGAATAAAAGGTCATTAGAAATCAAGATTTGAAGTTTTTGCCATATTTGCAAAATATCAAATATGGATGGCACACCTACAAAATAGCATATTCAAATTGCCACCCATTCCAAATTCCAATATTGTTAAGTAAGTAATTAGAATATATTTTAATTAGTTTATCAATATACTTAATTAAATAATTAGTTAGATAATTGGACCTAGTTTAATTTAGTTCAGTTAATTATTTAAACGATTAACTAAAAGGGGTAAAAGAGAAAATCAAAAGCTTCTCCCACATAGCCCCTTTAGATCATAGTACGAGATATATAACATATTATAGATGTGACAAAATATATTAATATGGAAGGATGTTATTATAATATATTTATTTAAACAGTTAAGAATGTAGCATATGTTTAGAAAAGCCGAATCTAAAAGTTATGCTTTTCACGTTAGTTGAAATTTAGAAGCGATTCGCTAGTATATTAATAAATAACTTGTTTTACCAAACAAGGAAGACGATTAAGATTTTTCCACAATAATTTTTTACGATTGCAAACACAATAAATCTTAATATAGCCATTTATCATTTACCCTCATATATCACATGCTTTAAATCACAACAATTCAATTCCAGAAATTAAACCCACAAAATTTATAACTAAAAAAACATAGTGTTATGCAATCAACTCAAACGTTTTACACCGATATGATTTAAAGTAAAAAAAAAAAAGAGATTACTATAAACAGAAAAAATATCAAACTATTTACAAATATAGACAAATTTCACTGTCTAACCGCGATAAAATTCTATCGCTTTCTAGCTCAAATAAATAAATTTTATCGCTTGAGTGATATAAAGTGATAGAATTCTATCGCAGTCTATCACTGATAGACTGTAAAAATTTTCTATATTTATAAATAGTTTGACTCATTTTTCTATATTTGAAAACAACCCTAGAAAAAAGTCTCAAACATAGAAATGCATGGAAAGCCAGAATAATGAACAAATCTACTCTAAAGGAATGTGGAGAGAGGAATGTGGAGAGTTTGTTGAGGGAAGAAGATGAAAGGAAAAAGTTGAATATTTGATGGGAACGAAAATATAGGGTACAGTGGTCTTTTCATATATGTGATGAAAATTGAGGGGTCCAAAAATACATTGTTTTTTAAAACGAGTCTTTTTTTTTTTTCCTTTTTTCCAAAGGACCCTTTGGTAAAACCAATTGGATTTTGTTTTGCTTTTTTTTTTTTTTTTAGCTTTTAAAAAATAAAAATGTTTGTTATTCAATTGAGTTTTTTTTTTTAAATTTTTAAAGTGTTAAGAAATTTCAAAAAAGAAAAACCGTTTTTAAAAAAACCAGTTTTTCATTTTAAGAAAAACACGCATGTTTAGTTTTAAATGCTTCAAGATAATAAAATATTTGGCTTACTGATAACTCTCTAAGAGAGTTATTTTTTCCATCTTAAATTGGGCTTGTTCGTCTTGTTTTAATGCACGTCTTTTGCTATAGATTTTAGCTTGAATGTTATCCTCATGTTTTGTTTTAATCACCAAAGTCACAAAGTTGAATTCATGTATGTTTGAAGTATAGGTTATTCATAGATCGCTCATGCATGCTCAATTTAAGTTCAAAGAGAATTCAGTTAATTAACTAGGCTATTCAAGTTATTAATTGTCACAATAGAATCTTTAATTTTAATGTAAATGTTTAATGACTATATGGACGCTATCGAACCCAGTAGGATAAAAGCATTTAGTTTAATTAGGGCATTAAACTTAAGTAATAGTTAAGGCATTTGTTCAACTTTTCCAACAAGTTCTTAGATCGGCTAATTCTTAGTTATTTAATGTTTATATGTGTTTATATGAAGGATGTCAAGCTTAGGAAACTCTCGGGACAATTCGGGTGCAAAAATGGGCTAAAACAAAGAATTTAGGAGTCAATCGAAACAACTAAAGTCGAAAAACAGGCAAAATGACTAAAATGCCTCTGATAGGCTGGCACCGTACCACCGCAAAGCAGTAGGCACCAAAAATAATAACAATAATAATGATAATAACAATAGCGGTGAAACTAAGCGGTTGGAGAAAAAAAAATTTAAAAATTTTAAAAAGGAAAATAAAAAGAACCGAAAATGAAAAGAAAAAAAACATAAACAATAGATAATAAAGGCATTAATATAAAAGGGATGGACAAAAACGAAAATGATAATAATGAGAGTGTATCATAGATTTAAAGGATGAGTATGAACGTGAGCAAGAAAAATAAGCATATTAAAACAATAAATTGGACATAAATATCTATAAAAAAATGATGACATTAAAGACGAGAAAAAAAATAAATATAAATATAACCATAATATCTTTGCTAACTCTTTCTCATTTTTTTTTTTTTACATGTTTGAAAAAGACAAAGGTAGGGGAAGTTTGTGAGCTTTTCTTAAGTTGAAGGCTGCTTTAGCTCCTTCAACTTTAAGAATTTACTAGAGGGAAAGGAGATTGGAGCTCGTGGCTTAAGGTGCGAATCCTCGGACCATTTGCCCTACCGTATGCAACCTTCCACTAAGCTTTGAAATCTCACTGGTTTCTCTCTGTGTTTTGACTTTCCTAGGGTTTGCTCTTTGCAACTTTCTTTCTCTCAATTTTTTTTTTTTGCAAAGTAATTCTTTTTCTTGCTGTCCAGAACACTCCCCCTTCTCATTGTTGTAGCATTGTTTATAAAGGTAAAATTTTGCCATTTGTGTATATGAACTCTTTTTTTGCCCTAAAACCTTGAATTTGAAATGTTTCCCCAATTGTAAATGAGCTAAAAAGTGGATAAAAAGTGGGAGAAAAAAATATGATTTTTTACACAAAAACTGTTGGATTAAGACTTTATTCTTTTTCCAACATTCCCTCATTCACTAATTTCCTAATAAAAATAAAAGGATAATAATAATTAAAAAAACTAATAAGAAATAAGTAAATAAATAAAGAGAATGCAACCATAATTAATAAAATTAACCCGGACAAAAATGTGGTTACAGTTTTAATATGAATCTTATTCACATTAAGTATAACCTATAGTTTTAATATGGATCCAATTCGTATAACTTAATATTTGAATATTATTTGAATATTATTTAAATATTAATATTCTCATATTATAAAGTTTAAATTTAAATATAATTCAAATTAACTTTATATTATTATGTATCGAATACATTATTCTAATTGTATCACATACAATTAATTTCCTTAATTAATTTGAACATTTCAATTTCTTTCAATAATACTTAATATCCTTGTTTAACCCGTCGTGAGCTAGTAGAGAAACCTAAAGAACCTACATTTATAAGCTCTAATGATCCAAGATTAATTAATTAAATTCTTTAATTAAATTAATCAACCTTCATTAACTACGGGGCGTACCACTAAAGACCTATAGCTGTACTCTTATGAATTGTAGAATGTTTATGTGTCCATTGATGTAACTATTTTACATAAGTCAATCCTTCACAAGTTGTTCGCAATTACAGCTGTGACAAATTATCGTCTTACCCCTGTAATTACCTCTTAAGTACCACGGATCCTCTAATGAACAATCTTGTGTATGGTCCAACCATAAACAAAAGTCTCTCTCAGGCCAGTAAGAGAGTGAGACCTCATTGTTCAAGTCCCCAAATCAGCACTTAAGGTAATAACCTTTCTACTTACCCTAAAGGCGAGAATGAGTGAATTCCATTTTATGTAGTTATGTTCCCAGCTCCTCACTTGCTATTGTCCCCAAAATGGTAGACATATTGAGTCAGTAGCTGAGACTATTCTCACCCATACAAATCAAAGAACAACCCTCATGAGCAGGAGTTCATAACTCACTCAGGATTGAGATTAAGTTACATGATCATCATTGGAAATATTAATCTCTTCAATTAACGGTGTTACAAAGAGAGATTAAATATTTTGTGGTCCGATCTTATACAATCTCATTGCATAGGATACCCCCACTTACAAGTCTATACATGGACGATTTAGATCAAACTGTTTGTAACACACTTCCAACTCTTGTAACATCTACAAAGTGGGTTGTATCTGTAGTGTCACTAGAATAAGACATCCAACCTTACCCATATACTGCAACCTTTGAGGCTATGACTTGAACACGATCCTCTTGTATGTCTTCTATATACTGTTCAAGTTACATTAAATAACTTTAGATCTTTAGTTTATTGGAATCGAGTCATACAAATAATAAATGACACTTTATTTATTTGAAAAAGAACAATACTTTATTTATTCAATAATTTGTCTATAACTTACCGACTACGAGATTTAGGACATAAATCTCAACACTTATTTATCCAACATTATATATAATCATCTTCTTTGGCTATAACACATAGTCTTCCCCTATATAAATGTAAGGATATGTGTAGGACATTGAATGAATTAACCTTTCAATTTGAAAAGTTATAACTTCTTCATAATATTTCTTATTCCAATGACACTGCGTACTTTTTATTAATATTATTTTATTATGGCAGCTATGTTGCATCATTTTTCCACTTATTAATCTTTAAAAACAAATATAAGAATACGTATCATACAAAAAAAAAAAAAAATATAAGGATAAAAAGTATGTTTTAATTAAAATTATAAAAATAAAATATATGAATAACAATTAAAAAAATACAATGAATCTCTTGGAACATTTGTTATTGTTGTGGTTGAAGAATACTAAAGTGTATTATGAGTGACTCCAATCTTTGTCCCCTATTAAAAAAAATGAAATAAGAAAAAAATACACGCAAGCATATATATATATATATATAAAACAATGAAGAAAAAGAAGAATAACGAAATTACCTTAAATGCTCGAGGTGTTTGAATCTTGCCTTTATCTTATCTACCTCTTTACTTAAAGAAACAAAATACACACAAGCTTTACTATATATAAAAAAAGTTAGATACAACAAAAATGAAATATTGGAAGAGAGTGATGTGATTTTTTTTGTCCTTTTGTGAGAATGAATGAAAGGGAAGAATGATATATTTAAACCAAAAGATTTGAGAGGAGAGGAATTTGAAAGGTTGAGAGAGATAGTGAAGAGTTAATTTGAGAGAAAAAAGGAAATATAAATAGATAGGAGATAGAAGGTTAAGAGAGAGAAATGTGAATGGATGGGTGAGAGAGACAAAGAAAAGTAATAAAAGAATTAATTAGGGAGACTTTTAAGGTTAATTTAGGTATTATAAAAATTCACAAGAATAGAATTGTCCAAAAAGAATTTCTTACTCATTCGTGCTTTTATATATATATATATATATATATATATATATATATATATATATATATATATTATAAACTAGTTTTCTATCACGTGTCTTGTACATGAAGTTTCAATTTTATTTTTAATTTAAAAAAATTAATTGTGCATTAGATATTGCAGTTGTTTATATATATATATATATATATATATATATATGTGAAGTCATTAAAAATTATTTTTCAAAATTTGTTATGCCTAACTTTGTTATTTAATATTATTTTAATCTATCTTATAGTTTAGCTTATTGAAATTTTCTTGCATTTTGAATTTTTATTTAAGAAAATAAATTACAATTTATTTTTAAAATATTACCTCTAAAAAAAAATTAGATGTTTGTCTTGGCATTTATTCAGTTCTTAAGTTTTCAAAACTTAGTATAATGCATGATTTTTTTTTAAAAAAAAATTATATTTAGTCCCTATCCTTATTTTCTTTTATAATGGAATATATATTTTCTTTATTAACTTTGTAATAGTGATGATGGGTTCTTCTTCTTTCCTCTTTATTCGTATAATTTGATGAAAATATAATTTTCTAGTAAAAAAAGGTACAGAAGCAAATCTTATTAAAATAAAAAAATTAAAATTTAAAAGAAAAAAAACTAAAGACAATAATATATCATAAGATGTATAAATTTTCATAACAATAATTCCTCAATCTTCTCACTCTCATCATATCTCTTTTATTATTAACCCATAGTATGACTAATAATACTTAGCAAAAAGGGGAGTTTTTAAAATTAGAAAAATAAGGGAAACTATTTACACAAAATAACAAAATTTTTAGATAGTTGTGATAGACGCCGATAGAAGTCTATCAGGATCTATCAATTATAGAAATAATAGAAGTCTATCACTGATAGATGCTAATAGAAGTCTATCAATGTCTATCAGTGTTTTTTTTGCTATTTTATGTAAATAGTTTGACATTTTTTTTATTTGTAAAAATTTTCCTAGCAAAAATCTCATTTATGTTAAAGATTTTTTTAAAAAATATTAATGTTTTATTTTTAGTTATTTTTTAATTAATACTTTGGATAACTTTTTTTTAAAAGATAATATCATAAGATACATAAATTATCATAACAACATAACTAGTTTGACCGTTAATTCAAGTCATATGCTGATGACTCCTAAAAGTAGTAAAAAAGTCTAAAAATCTTAAATTCTCATTTTTTCTCCATCGAAACTGTTTTTTTTTTTTTTTTTTTAATTTAATGACACTAAAGAACTGTCATTTTTTAGTGATTGTTAATTATAGTCATAAATTGGTGACATAAAAAACTATATGATAGCTAAAAAATCCAAAATTTTCCACTTTTTCCCATTAAAATCGCGTTTTTTTTTTGTTTCCCTACATTTAATGACTTTTTTTCAGTCATAAATTAATAATACTAAAAAACTATCATAAATTTTGAAAAATCTGAAAAACTCTATTTTTTCCTGTAAAAAAATGTGTGTTTTTGGCTTTAATGACTTTTTTCTCTCTCCTCTCCAAATTTGCTAATGTTTATGTGTTATGGAATGTCCATTTTGTTGTAGTTTAAGCTAAAAGTAGTTTTTAGATCCCTAGATTTATGAACTCATGATAATTACCCATATGCTATGAGAATGTGTTTTCGTAGTATATTACGGAGAGATGGAGGTTTTTGGGACCCTAGTTTGACACACATACAAACTTTGACCTATGTGTCGGGTGCTTAGCTTTCTGGGAGCAGCTTACGTTACGTGCGTAGACTACCAGATTATGTTGCTCTGTTATATTTATTAAGATTACTCGATATGTAGTATCACCAAATTTGATTTGCTATGTATCTTGAGATTCCTCGTTGTGTGGTATCATTAAAAATTGCTCTTTTGTGCATATTAAGATTACTTTGCGCTAGTATGTTCAGAGATTTGAGTACATGTTTGGTGCTTAAATTATTTTGAGTTAACCTTGTGTTGTTCATGATTTCTAATGATATAAAGCTTAAACTTTTTATTAGAATGAGAATGGTTTTCCTAAATATTTATTCTTCTATTAAATTTACCGTTCATTAGGTTACTCTTGAGTTTCAACTGAAAATTTGATAATAAAAAATGGCCACAAGTCTTGTTAGTTTTTGCAAATCATCTTTGTATCTACATATAGCCTAAAACATATTTGAGGTCTTAGTAAGCTAAGATTGTAATTTATGTTGTGCCAGATAAGTATAATTTTTAATTAATAAAGTTAAGATAAGAGAGATTTGGCAATAGATCACAATTGCTCACTTGAGATCTATTATCGTTACATTTTCATCCTAATTCAGTAGGGTAATCCGAGATAGAGTGTGACAAATATCATATTATTTATTGAGATACGTGGAGGTTTTGTTATCTTTATAAATTGGTACTAGAGCTATGGTCTAAACCTCAACTTGCTGTGTTGGTGGTGATATTCTCAGCTTCCAATTAAAGAAATGTAGTGAGCCTTGTAGATAAATTAACTAGGCTAGACAAAAAGAGCTTGAGATGCTTCAAGTTAGAGTTTTATCAACTTGAAGAAATCGATTAAAGTTGTGACATGTAGTCGACACTAAGTGTATTGCACACAAAATGAGTCATGATTGTGGTCTATCTAGCTTTGCTCTTGGCCACGATAAGAGCATGCAAACTCTCGCATGCGGTTGTGGTGGAAAATGAGGGGATCTCAAGAATGTTGCCAAACAAAGTCTCACATTGTCTCCATTATTGGTGTGAGGCTTTTGGCCGAATGGTTCCAAAATTAAATCCATGAGAATTTATGAATAAGAAAAGATTAGTGTGTTATATATTGTAGATGATTGTTGGCATCAACCACCTCATATATCCAAAGATTAGGGCTGATTTGAATAATTGACTCTTCAAGTACATTAAAAAGTGTGTTATAATGTAAAATAAATAAATAAACAATTAGAAATCAGTCAATCCATATAGACTCTTGAATAGTTAAAGGGCTAAAATATAACTTTTGAAACCAAGAAAATAAATAAAAGCAAATCTTATTTATGTGAGAATTTTATACATAATTTAGCCCAAATATAATATTTAAAGCCACATACATATGACTATATACATAACTATAAGCTTTTTTTTTTTTTTTTTTAATTTTTTTGTTCCTCTTTATTACAAAGTAGATGGAATGATGGTTTGCTTATGGCTATCAATTTCATCAGCCATTTGTTTCACTTGCAACGAGGCTTGAACATTTTCCATAAATCTTTTCATGGCTGGAGCAGGCAAGCATAGAGGTACCACAATTCCCTTTTCTCCCTTTTTATTCATGAAAGGTATACAAAAGCTTATCATACCCGGTATCATTCCAGACTTTCCTGTTGTAGGTCCTCCATAAATGGCCTTTCCCCATCCAAAGTCAACCTCTTCAAACCCAACTCTTGTTAGATCTGAAATCGTGTATGACCCAGCTGCAGTGAAAGAGGGTCGTCCTTTAATCACTAAAAGATCCATCATAGACTTTATATACTCCTTCGTCACCTTAGCCTTAGCCTTCCTAATCAATTCTACAGCATAACCAAGTGGGTTCCCACAAAGCTTTGCGGCAGTGGTGAGTATTGCAGGGACAACTAAAGCATTACCATAATACCCTAACGGTAAGTTGAACTTGGAGCGTAGATTCACCAAGCAAAGAAACCGCACTTCCTCCTCTGGGCTAAGTTGAAGGGCTATGGTACAAAGGCGCCAAACGTAGGCCGTGATGAGCTCAAAGGTGGAACAATTGCGAAGATGGGTAGGTAAAGTTTGACGAAGGGTGGAGAATTGAAGTGGGCTAAAAAAGAAGAAGCGATCGACCATGTTGTTGATTGGACTGATAATGCCCTTAGTGTTAACAACTTGGTCGTATTCATAGTGGCGACAAGTGATTCTGGGAGGATCTCGTGCGGTTAAGACAGCTCTTTGCCATACTGGAAAAATAGATGGAGCAAAATCTCCACGAGCTATCTCTGCTATAGCCTTCATGAACTGGTTAACGCCAAAAGCATCTGTCATGGTATGATTGAAACGAATAGCAAAAATGAAACCCCCACACTTGAGTCGTGTCACCTACATGACCGATAAAAGAAGTAAAAAGCCAAATTAATTTTTATCGTGTTTTAATTAGGTTAACTTTTAATTTAATATTTTGGATAATTATTCAATATTCGAAAAGTAAATAGAGGCTAAAGATATCAAATAGTCCATTTGTTTGGTTAATTATTAATTAAGTCCTTCATCTTTAAAATTCTCGATTTTTGCACCGAATGAATTATAAATTATTCTCTATTTGGTAAAAATAATTTGTTAAATTGGTTTGATTGAAAGGTAATGTGCCATTTAAATTGTTATTTAAATAAAATGTTTCAACTCGTGATATTCAAATGGAATAAAATAGATTTTGTTGATTAGCTAGCGACTGTTGAATTTTATTATGCCAAGCAACATTCAAGTAGCATGTTTACATGTTTAATAAAATAATAAATTAATTTTTTTTTCAAACAATTTATAAATTTTTTTTTTTATAAGATTGCTTCTAAATAGAAAAAAATGAGTCAAACTATTTATAAATATAAAAAACAATTTACTGTCTATCAACGATAGATCGCGATAGACTTCATCGCTTAAGCGGTAGAAGAGAAGTCTATCGCTGTGTATTGCTGGTAGATAGTAAAATTTTTTTATATTTATAAATAGTTTTATATTTTTTCTATTTATAATAATTTTCCTATGTAGATATATAGATGGATAAGATAGATAAGATAAATTGATTAAGGACCAAATTGAAAATTATGAGTTTGTTTGTTTTGTTATCTATTTTTAACCATGTTTTCAAAATTCTTGTTAAGTTTTCAAAACCCAAGAAAATAATTTTTTAAGGAAAATTTTCACCAATAAAAAAAATGTCAAACTATTTACAGAAAATAACAAAAAAAATACTGATAGACATTGATAGACTTCTATCAGTATCTATCAGTGATAAACTTATATTATTTCTATTACTGATAGACTTTGATAGACTTCTATCAGCGTCTATCACAACTATCTAAAAATTTTGTTATTTTCTATAAATAGTTTCCCTTATTTTTCTATTTTTAAAATTTCTCCTTCTTTTAAACACATATTTTACTTTTTAGAATTTAGCTAAGAATCTCAACAAAGATGAAAATCACTGTATTTTTTTTTTTTTTTTTAGAAAACAATCATAAATTTATGAAGTAAAAAATAAAATGGTTCCCAAATTGTACTTTAAAAATTTTAAAATAACATTTTTCAGTTATTGGAAAAAAAATTATGTAAAATAAGCATGCTATACTTGAATGAGCATTAATGGAGAATTAAGGATTCCATCAGAATTTGGAACGTTGTATATAATGTCCTCCACCCTTGAAAGTGAATATGGAAGAGCATCGCTAATTTGCTCCAAAGTCACATCTGCATCTGCCTCAGTGAACAAGATTCCTTCGCCATTACATTCTACAAACAACTTTTTACCAGGCCCTTCTCTCATTCTTCCTGCAAAAGGATAGTAAAACACCAACGTCTTTGCAATTGCTTCCTTTATTACCTATTGTTGAGAATCCCACGTTAGAAATGAGATGAAGAGATCTTACAAATTTTATAAGATACATGAATTACTTCTCACATTGTCAATTGGTTATGAGATAGAACCTCATGTATTTCAATATAATTTGATATTAGAGCATATGAAGCGCAAATGGACATTCAGTTAAGATATATATATGATCAAAGAATAGTGAACCCAAAGAGACACCATCTTTAGAGACATGTTCAAGATCCCACATTAGAAAGACAATGAAACCTATCACAAAATTTTTAAGTCGTGAGATGAAACTCATGTTTATGTAATATGATATTAGAGCATATGAAGTTCAAATATGGACATTCAACAAAAAAAAAAAAATTGATCCAAAAATAGTAAACACAAAGAGATACCATCAGGTTGAAAATCACACATTAGAAAAATGAGAAAGAGATGTAGATATTTTACTCATCACATTGCCAAATATTTGTTGTGGGATGGTATCCCATCTTTATCTAATATTACCTTCACTGGATCACTTCCCTCCAAATTTGGATTTTGCCGATAGATATTTACTGCCGGAATTTGGAATCTTAAGGTTTCTTGATCATCTACATCAGAAAGCTGTTTAAATTCATAGGGTGTGCGATTTGCTGGAGCAATCAATTCTGATTTGCATATTCGTATTTTAAAGGAAAAGTCAATGGTTTGCATTATTTCCATTTGAAAAAAGGTAATGAGGAGATGAAAATTAATGTTTGAAAGAGAGAGGTATGGTTAGAATTGTGTGTTTGAGAATGTGAAGGCATGGTATTTATAGAGAGATGGGTGAAGCTAAAGGTGGAAAGAACAAAACCTAGAAGAAAGTAAGTAATTACAAGGTAGATGAACAACCAATAAGATGATCACGAAACTTTATTTAATTTCGGTGAAAACATCTCTATACTAATTTAAAATTCATCTATTTTAGTTTGTATATGTCTCAATAAATTGTAAAATTGATCCATACTATAAGTCTGAAGTTATCTTTTTGTATCAAACTTGGTAAAATTAATATAATAATTTCTTTTCTGAAAAGCCATAATATGAAGGGAAATTTTAAAAAATAGAAAAATAAGGAAAACTATTTACACAAAATAGCAAAATTTTTAGATAATTGTGATAGAAGTCTATCAGGGTCTATTAGTGATAGAAATGATAGAAGTTTATGTTGGCTTTTTGTCCCTTAATCTCAAATTAATTAATTTTAATTAATTAATTAATTAATGTTTTGATGATAACAAACCTGCTTTTATTTATTAATAATTTGAGTGTTTTGAAGTGTTCATTATGTAGAGCTTGAAACAACGGTTCCAACGCAATTTGAATCACTCAAATCGGAGTTCAAACGAAGAAGATATGGCTGGAACAAGCTTAACGAAAAAATACCCGATGTCGATGACGTGGCGGCCAAATCATCAAAGTGGACCTACTAGAGGATGACAAGTGGAGCAATAGATAAGTGACACATGGAGCTTTTGATTTTTGTTAGTTTTAAAAAGAATGGTTTTAAAAAGAAAATGAATTTAATATTATTATATGTTTGTGTCTAACGGCTAGTTGCCTTTAAAAGACAATAAATTTTGTATTATTTTATGTGTGTGTCTAACGGCTAGTTGAGTTTAAATCTCAACCATTCAATTTTCTTTTACCAATATCTAATGGTCCAAATTTAATGTAGTTTCCAACAACTTTTCTCTCTTTTTAAACACTTCATATTCTCCAAAATCAAAACAACAATTTCACATCTTTTTACAATCCTCCATAATTCATTAAGCTTCCATTGTTGCTCTCTCTCCAAGCTTCAATTTTATTCTTTTCATCTTATTCTTGAGAGAAATTTATGTATGGTGAGGATTGATTTGTTGTGAGCTCAAAATTTGTAAATCCACTCTATTTAGAGAGTTGCTCAAGTGTGTTCTTTAATTTTTCCAAACTTTTGTAAGGGTTGCTCTTGATCCCGGAAAAAGAGTGGTTGTAACGGTTTGATCCTAATCCGTGGAAAGGATTGTGTTTGCTCTTGAACTCGCAAAAAGAGCGGTATAGCGGTTGGGCTCTAATCCGTGGAAAGAGTCTGTAGATCCTTATTCAAAATCCTGCTTGGGAAAGTGGATGTAGGTCGAGTTTGACCAAACCACTATAAAAATTTTCAGTGTTAATTTCTCTATCCCTCTCCTATTTATTTTTGCAATTATTTTGTTATTATATTTTATTGTATGAAATTAATTGTAATATTTATTCCTTGAAATTAATTGGTCATATTTGTTTACTTTGATTGGTAGTCCTTAAATTTGCATATCATTTACCAATCTTATTATTAGAATTAAATAGAGTGCTTAAAAGTATTAGTTTTATTTTATTGGTTAATTTTGGATTGAATTTATTTGCATGAAATTCTTGTTTAAAATTACTTGTTAGTATAAAGTGTATTAATTTGTTTAATTGGACCCACATTAGTAAAAAGTTTTAATTAGCTTAATAAAACTCTATTCACC
Organism: Lagenaria siceraria; assembly: GCA_002890555.2. Classification (NCBI taxonomy): domain Eukaryota; kingdom Viridiplantae; phylum Streptophyta; class Magnoliopsida; order Cucurbitales; family Cucurbitaceae; genus Lagenaria; species Lagenaria siceraria. The sequence continues at coordinate 3,200,504 of CM016491.1, read as the reverse complement.
CCCCTCTAGGGTTGCCATACCGGTCCTACAATTGGTATCAGAGCGAGGTCGCTCTTGTTTTTAATCACAATTTTTATCAAAAACTTTTTCATTTGGTACCTATTGGTTGAGTTATCTACTTCAACAATTGGTATTAAAGAGGTTGCTCTTTGATAAAATTAATTTTTAAATATTATTTTGGTACTTAAGTGTATCTTATTAATATTTTGAAATTTTATTTAAAAGCTTAATTGCTAGAGTTATGGCAACTTTAGAAAGATCAATCTATTGATAGACCTCCATTCTTTGATGGTATTAGAAATTATGATGTTTGGAGAAATAAAATGAAAACATTTATGCTTGCTATTGATTTTAACATTTTGTATGTTGGTGAGCATGATTTGTCAAAATTGAAATTGAGTAATGAGTTGCTTACTTTTAATGCTAAAGCCATAAACATCATATATTGTGCATTGGATAGAAAAATATGTGACAAAATTTTACATTTTGAATATGCATATGATATTTGGAATTTTCTTGATAATTTGTATAGTGTAGAAAATTCTCCTTGTACTACTAATGATTTATTTGATGTGAAGGAGAATTATAATTCTCAAAATCAAGCAAAAATCCATGAAGTGAAAATGGAGAAATGTGATGGAGCTCTCGTGTGCTTAATGACTCATTCCGATAGTGAAAGCGATGAGGATGAGGTAATCCAAAAATCCCCAACCTATGATGATCTATATGATGCATTTGATAGCATGCAAAGTGATCTTGAAAAAGTTAGCTCTAAATATTTGAAATTATCAAAGAAGTATAAAGTCTTGATTAGAATAAAACTTTGATAGATGAAAATGCATGTTTGAAAAATGGAGCTAATAATGTATTGTTGCATGATTCTTGTTGTGATGAGAAAAATATCTTGAATGATAGAATTGTTTTTCTTGAAAAAGAGAACGATGATCTCAAATCTTTATCATGTGAAGTGAATGTTGAATTAAATGATATGAGGAATGAAAATGATAAATTTAAATATTGTTCTTTGGAATTAAATGATAAAATTGTTAGTTTGAAAAATAGAATTATTGATTTGGAAACTAACAATATAGCATTAGAACAAGAGAAAGTCTCTTTTGTTGATAAGATTAAATTTCTTGAATGTGATAGTCAGATCATTTGCTAGGGTTATCGCATTAGTTTATTTTCTTGAAGAGAGTTTTAATAGTCGGTGGTCGAAGTTGTGCTTTATTGTATTTCAAGTTTTGCTCATTGTAATTCGTTGTGCAAGTTCTTCCGTTGAAGTTCTCGAAAGTCTGAAGATATTCATTGTCTTAGGGGGAGCCTAAGACATCACTCATCGACGATTTCTCAAGTCTTAGGGGGAGTCTAAGGCGTTGCAAATTGAGAAGGTAGTTCTCAAGACTTAGAGGGACCTAAGTTCTCATGTGAAGGGAGTTCAACTGAGTCACGAGGAAGATAATCAAGTTGAGAGGGAGTCTCACACGCTATTGGAAGTCGAAGTGTTCATCACTAATATTTCCACACTTAGGGAGAGCCTAAGTACTATTGAGAGGGAGTGTCACATCTAGGGGGAGCCTAGGTGCATTACAAATTAAGCTTTGCAAGAGTCACTGTAAAAGTGGTTACTTTACAGATAAGTACTTTGTTGTAAACGCTTAACTCATTCAATGTTAGTGGATTATCTTTTTGGGCACACTGCCCCCGAACGTAAGTGGTTTATCGCCGAACTGGGTTACCAACTTTTATGTGCAATTATTCTTTTACTTACTGATTATTTTTTCAGTTGTTAAAGTATATGTTAATGCTTTACATTTAACATCCGTGGTTGAGTGGTAAGGTAGCTTATTGCTTTTTTAATTGGTATCAGAGCGGGACACCTTTATCTCAGGTGTATCGGTCATGAACGGGATCAAGGAAGAAGGCTCTACCACTCGACCCAATTCTTGATAGAACTAATTTTGCCTACTAAAAAGCCAAAAGGACTATGTTCTTGAAGTCCATTGATAGCAAAACATGGAAGGTCGTTATAACTGGATGGTATCCCATTATGAAAGGTGATGATGAGAAGGAGATTTTGAAACTTGAAGCTCAGTGGATGGAGGTTGAAGATGAAGCAGCTCTGGAAAATTCTCATGCCTTGAATGCCATATTTAATGGTGTTGATCGCAATATATTCAGACTCATTAATACCTGTGTCTCCGCTAAGGAGGCTTGGGACATCTTGTCAGTTGCTGATAAAGGTACATCCAAAGTCAAGATATCGAGGCTACAATTATCAATATCAAAGTTTGAACATCTAAAGATGCATGATGACGAATCAGTTGCCGAATTCAATGTTCGTTTGTTGGACATTGCAAATGAGTCATTCGTCTTGGGAGAGAAAATTTCGAAAGAAAAGCTTGTGCAAAAAGTGCTTAAGTCCTTACCTAAAAAGTTCGATATGAAAGCTACTGCAATTGAGGAGGCACAGGACATATCAAACTTGAAGATTGATGAATTATTCGGATCCTTGCTCACTTTTGAGATGTCTTTAGATGATAAGTCTAATAAAAGACACAAGGAAATTTCCTTGTAGTCATCTGTTACTGATGAACAAGATGATTTTGATGAAGAATTTGAAGAATCTCTTGCAAACTCTATCTCGTTATTATCTAAACAATTTAATTGAGTACTTAAGAGATTTGGTAAAAGAATTGACAATTTCAATACAAAAACCACTAAAGCTGTAAGTGGATTTCTTCCCACTACAGTTCAAGTTGCAAAATGGCAAAAAAGAAGCCAACAAATTTGGATATTCTAAAAATCAAAGAGACAAGGCAGTTAAATGCATAGAATGTGAAGATTACGGACACTATCAGGCTGAATGTCCTACATTTCTGAACGTTAGAGTAAAGGTTATGTATTGACAATGACAGACGATGATTCAGAAGAAAATGACGAACCTGAAGAAGATGTTAAAGCATATGGCAGTAACATCACATCTGACACTTCGTCATATGAGAATCCAGACCTTGACATCGATTTCGGAAGTGATAAAGGTGGTAGTTTTATGTTCGGGGATCCATCCTACAGAGGTCTTTTTAACAAATGACAGGATGATTTGAAAGTACTCAATATTCAAAAGGAAAAGATTGAGTCTTTAATGGAAGCCAACCACAGACTCATGGCCATTATTATTGATCTGAACCGTGAATTGAATCAACCAAGAGCTGAAAAAGAATCAATGTGTAAGTCAGTAAGAATGTTGAACTCAGGTACAGAAGTTTGTTAAAAAAAATCTAAAATAGTTTAATCTTAAAATCTCCAAGTATTTTTTTCTGCAAAGTTTGATAAAACTTAATTGAAACTTGATTTTGTTTATATTAATAATAAAATAATAAAGAGATCATCCAACTTGACATTTTTAAAATGTAAGGTTTTGTGATAACATTAAAAAATTAAAAAAAAAGGGGTCTTTTCACAAATAGAAAAAAAACAAAACTAATTACACATATAGAAAAAAAAGTGGAAAACATAAAAGCATGGGTGCACTTTTTTCTATATGTGTAATTAGTTTTGTTTTTTTTCTATACACAATAATTTTCCAAAAAAAACTTCATTAACCTCCGTCTTTTTCCATTTTTCTTGACTTTTTTTTTTTTTTCAAATAGGCTTGTTACTTAACATTTTTTTATGAAAATGTTAGGTAATTAATGACTATTTAGAATCTTATGATTTTGGAGATTTCAATTCAAAACGGATTTTAAATGAATTTCGTTATTTGTTGCTACAAAAAATGGTTAGATTTCACAAGATTTAATCAGATTTAAAAGTAAATTACTTATTTAAGCTTGTCATGTTTAAATGGGGGTGGAAAAATTTGAACTACAGACCTCTTGGTGCTGTATGCCTATTTAATGAATGTTTATCTTATGAAATCTAACCATCTTGTGAAATTTTCCCAATCTATTTTACTTTCTTTCATGATTGTTTTTTTTTCCTTCTAAAATCACAGTTGCTAGGAATTATTTTAAAATTTACAACAAAACCAAACTAAGACTTGTTAAATTTCCATTATTTTCATATTGATAATTAATTTATCATTTATTATATATATTAATTTAATTTTTTTATGTGATAAATTGAAATTTCAACTAATTTTGTTTGATTTAAATTATTTGATAAAAATATAAGAAAAATAATTGTTATAAAAAATTGAATCAATTAACATTTGAAAACATAGATACCAATGACTATATTAATATGGAAAACTTAAATTTGAGATCGATAAACGATTAGGAAAGGTAGCACATTTTTAGGAAATCTGGTATCTATGAGCTTTTGCAAGTTGGTTATAATTTATTTTACTAAATAAGGTAGGTAGTTAAGATTTTCTCATAATCTCTCCTTACTATTGCAAGCCCAATTCCAAATCAGGCATAAGCTCAGGTCTACTTTGTTCATATAATTAAATTACATAGATTTAGTATTAAACTAAAATTTACTAAGCTCTATTAATATTTTTCTAATTTAAAATTGATTAATCTAACACTGTAACTAGTTCGACACCAAAAATTGATTAAGCCCAAGTCATACGTTGATGACACCAAAAAACAGTAAAAAAAAGTCTAGAAATCTTAAATTCTCATTTTTTCCCGTCAAAACCGTTTTTGTTTTTCCATTTAATGACTCTAAAGAACTATCACTCTTGTTGGATTTTTGGCAAAATATTAGAAGTGCAGTTTTCCTACATAAAAAGGATTTAGGAAAGTCATGAGCTTGTCCTACATTGATAAGGTTTAGGAAAGTCATGAGCTTGTCCTACATTGATAAGGTTTAGGAAAGTCATGAGCTTATCCTACATTGAAAAGGTTTTGGAAAGTCATGGGCTCTAAGTACTATAAAAGGAGCTTGTGCCGCCTTTGGTTTTCAATTGTTCCAGTTAGAAACACTTTAAGCTTAGTGTGCTAACTCTAGTTAAATTCCGTTTATGTATTCTCTAATTTGAGAGTGGGAAAGTGTGTGAGTAGTATAAAAGCTTTTAGAGAGTGATCTTGTAATTGGGATCGGGAGAGAGAATTATTCTGTGTGATTGTAACAATTTTTCACATAGTAGATTTTTTCTTCGTGCGTGGTTTTTCTTCGAGTTGGGAGTTTTCCATGTTAATTCTTGTGTTTTCAGTTTTACTGCTTTCTTTTAATCTCTCTATTATTTTTATGCTAATTCCTGCGGTAGAAGTGGGAGATTTTTCCCAACAACTCTTTAGTGATTGTTAATTGTAGTAAGAAATTGGTGACAAAAAAATCTGTCATGCTAGTGGAAAAATCCAAAATTTTCCATTTTTTTCCATCAAAATCGCGCTTTTTTTCGTTTTCCTACATTTATGACTTTTTTTCACTCATAAATTAATGATACAAAAAATTGTCACAAGTTTCGAAAAATTCGAAAAAAACTCCATTTTTTCCGGTAAAAAATGCGTGTGTTTGGCTTTAATGACTGTTTTTTCTCTCTCCTCTCTAAATTTGCTACTGTGTTATATGTCATGGAATGTCCATTTTGTTGTAGTGTAAGCTAAAAGTAGTTTTCAGGTCCCTAGATTGTGAACCCATGATACTTACCCATATGTTATGAGAATATGTTTTCGTAGTATATTATAGAGAGAGAGAGATTTTTGGGACCCTACTTTGACAAACACACAAACTTTGACCCATATGTTGGGTGCTTAGCCTTTTGGGAGCAGCTAACTTTGCGTGCGTAGACGACCAGATTATGTTGCTCTTGTTAAAAATATTTGAATTAGATATAGATGTCCATAGATTATATATCCCCAAATATTTTCCCCATTATCTTCTCCTTATATTTACCTTTTCCATATCTTGTAAACTCTATAAATAGTGGTCATTGGGACCTTTGGAATAGAGAATATATTCAATCTATACTTTATCTTCTTCCTACTTTGTTCTTTATTCTCATGTTTTACAATGGCTCTGTTATATTTATTGAAATTACTCGATTTGTAGTATCACCAAATTTGATATGCTATGTTTCTTGAGGTTCCTCGTTGTGTGGTATGATTAAAGATTGCCCTTTTGTGCATATTGAGATTACTTTACGCTAGTATGTTAAGAGATTTGAGTACAGATTTGGTGCTTAAATTATTTTGAGTTGATCTGTGCTAGTGGTGGTATTCTCAACTTTCAAACAAAATGTAATGAGCCTTGTAGATAAATTAACTAGGCTAGATAAAAAGAGCATGAGATCCTTCAAGTTAGAGTTCTATCAACTAGAAGAAATCAATGAAGGGTGCGACATGTGGTCGACACTAAGTGTATTGCACACAAAATTATTCATGATTGTGGTCTATCTAGCTTTTCTCTTGGCCATGATAAGAGCAAACTCTTGTATACGGTTGCGGTGGACAATGAGGGGATCTCAAGAATGTTGCCAAACAAAGTCTCACATTGTCTCCATTATTGGTGTGAGGGCTTTTGGCTAAATGGTTCCAAAATTAAATCCATGGGAATTTATGAAAAAGAAAAAATTAGTGTGTTATATATTGTGGATGATTGTTGGCATCAACCCCCTCATATATCCAAAGATTGTTTAGGGCTAATTTAAATAGTTGATTGTTTAGGGCTAATTTGAATAATTAACTCTTCAAGTACTTCAAAAATTGTTTTGTAATGTAAAATAAATAAATAAACAATTAGAAATCACTCAATAATCCATATAGGGTCTTGAATAGTCAAGGCTTAAAATAAAATAAATAAAAGCAAATCTTATTTATGTGGGAATTTTTATACATAATTTAGCCCAAATATAATTTTTAAAGCCACACACACATGACTACATACATAAGCTTTTTTTTTCTTCTTTATTACAAAGTAGATGGAATGATGGTTTGCTTATGGCTATCAATTTCATCAGCCATTTGTTTCACTTGCAATGATGCTTGAACATTTTCGATAAATCTATCAATGGCTGGAGCAGGCAAGCATAGAGGTACCACAATTCCCTTTTCTCCCTTCTTATTCATGAAAGGTATACAAAAGCTTATCATACCTGGTATCATTCCAGACTTCCCTGTTATAGGTCCTCCACAAATGATCTTTCCCCGTCCAAAGTCAACCTCTCCAAACCCAACTCTTGTTAGATTTGAAATCGTGTATGATCCATCTGCAGTGAAAGATGGTCGTCCTTTAATCACTAAAAGATCCATCATAAACCTTATATACTCTTTGGTTGTCGTAGCCTTAGCCTTCCTAATCAATTCTACAACATAACCAAGTGGGTTCCCACAAAGCTTTGCAGAGGTGGTGAGTGTTGCAGGAACAAATAAAACATTACCGTAATACCTTAATGGTAAGTTGAACTTGGAGCGTAGATTCACGAAGCAAAGAAACCGCAGTTCCTCATCTGGGCTAAGTTGAAGGGCTATGGTACGAAGGCGCCAAACGTAGGCTATGATGAGCTCAAAGGTGGAACAATCGCGAAGATGAGTAGGTAAAGTTTGACGAAGGGTGGAGATTTGAAGTGGGCTAAAAAAGAAGAAGCAATCGACCATGTTGTTGATTAAACTGATAATGCCCTTACTGTTAACAACTTGGTCGTATTGATAGTGGCGATAAGTGATGGAGCAAAATCTCCACGAGTTATCCTTGCTATAGCCTTCATGAATTGCGCAATGCCAAAAGCATCTGCCATTGTATGATTGACACAAATAGCGAAAATGAAACTCCCACACTTGAGTCGTGTCACTTACATGACCAATAAAAGAAGTAAAAAGTCAAATTAATTGTGACTTTCGTGTTTTAGCCTAACATGGCTTTCATACACAAAATCCACATTAGAATAACAAAATACAGCAAATAAACCAAGAGTAAAGAAAGGGAAGAGAAGTTATCCGGCTTCTAAGCTCATCTCCTGGATGGATTTGGCCTTCCAACGATCCTTGAATCTTTCGACATCATGGAACCTTCATACTTTGCTCTAAACTCTCTCTCTAGGTCTTCAATACTCCAAAATCTGATGATTAGGGCTGTTGAGAACCTCCCAATTTATAGAAAATGATTTTAAAAAATCTTCTCCTAAATGGAAAAGGAATGGTAGTGTCGCGACACTGGCTTGATTTCATCGCAGTGGAGCGTTGCGCTGCGAGTGGGTGTCGCGACACTACCTCAGCGTCACTACACTCTTGAGGAGCATAGCTACGCTCTCAATTGTGCCAAAATTAGGTGCTCTCGGGTCTTGAGCATAAAGGGGCAGCGTAGCGATGCTCTTGCTCTACGCTGCCCTGTTTTTTTAGGGTTTTGAGCTATTCTTATCCGATTTTAACTCGGTTCGATTCTTTTGCTTCAGAAACTCATTTTTCTTCATTATAACCTGAAATACACTAGCAAACATATTAAATCTACCAAAAATACTTCTAAATAAAGAGTAATAAACGCACAATTTAGGTGCGTTTCACGTAGCTACGTGTGAAGTAGCCAAAGAAAATGTGTGTGGCTTAGAAAAGTTCTTAACAGATTTGGAGGTAATTCCAAATATGAATAAGCCTACCACACTTTATTGTGATAATAATGGTGATGTGGCAAACTTCAAATAACCCAAAAGTCATAAAAGAGAGAAGCATATAGAGAGAAATACCACTTTATTAGAGAGATTTTGCAAAGAGAAGACGTGATTGTCACAAAAATATGACATATAAAGACAACTGTGTTGATTCGTTTACAACAGCTCTCCAGGCTAAAGTGTTTGAGGGTCATCTAGAAAGTCGAGGTCTATGAGATTTATCTCACTTTGTCTAAGGCAAGTGGGAGAAAATGTTGGGTATATTGGTATGTCCTAAGTTATTATAAGAGGGAATTGCATTGGGTATCAAATTTTGATTATATATTAGTATCCATGTCATCAACTTTTAAAATATTAAAAATATGGTAAAATATATTGAAAATAATATAGATGGTTAAAAATCACATTATTTGATTTTTTATGTGAAAATAATATTCCAAAACTACCGTCATCTCTTAAGAAATAAAAAATTAGTAAATTTGATATTATCCTTCCTTTACGCGCGGTTTCTTCCTCAATATTCTCCACATTTCTGCAACAACTTAAGATTCTTCGATCTTCTCCAATATTCACGATTTCTCGAAGATTTGAAATACGAAATTTATTTTTATGCACACAATTGCGCATTTTTTTCTTACGAAATCTTGTTTTGATTTCATTAGTTGAACACACGGTTTCAAAATCTCCTTTCTTGAGGATTTCTCTTCTTGAAGCCACAGTTTGTATTCGATTTTTTTGCTTGAATTTCGTCCTCACCTTCTCTCATTCACGATTGCACCCACAATTTTATTGGTTTCGATTTCGTCAAGATGTTCTCCGATTTTTCCATTACTAGAGTTTTTTTTTTAGGAATGAATGTTAGGTTTTTAGAATGGGGATGTTAATTATTTGTGTATAATCATGGGTATAGATTGTTGGTTTGTATTCGAGATAATTTGTGTTCTTTGGTTATTATATTTATTGTAGTTTGATTTTACGGATTTTTTATTTGAGGCTATGTATATTGAGGAATTGAAAGGAGGGGAGTTGCAACGTGGGTAAGAGAAAAATTCATGTGTTATTGTTATACTTTGGAGAGCCATAATTATTAGGTCTGATGTGAAAAGGACTCCTTTGGGTTCCCATAGGAATATCTGGCTGTTTATTTCCATTTACATTATTTTTCTTGTATTTTTCTTCCCCCAATATTTTACTTGAACATTCTTTTGAGAGGATGGTTAGCAATTAATTTCATTTGCCAGTCTATGGAGTCAAGCTTAAGACCATTGATCATTAATGATAACCCACAAAAAATTGTTGTAGCTTGCAAAATGCTAGTTAGATATGTTATATAAGATGTGGAAATTAAATTAAAAATTAGAAGTGTGGGTGAATTTTTTAAGCATAGAGAAATCGAATATGACTATATAATTGATATCTAATTTGTGTCTGATATCTATTTGATTATCATGTGATTGTCATATCATTGATATTTGATTGTCATGTGATCTTCATTAGATATTAAGTATTTTGTGATTTCTATTTGATTAACATGTGACTATCATCTGAGTGATATCTGATTGTCATTGATTACCATGTGACTTTCATAGATATTAAGTACTTTGTGATTTCTATTTGATTGTCACATGATTGATATCTCACTGCTATCTGATTCCCATATGATTTTCATTAGATATTAAGTACTTTGTGATTTATATTTAATTGTCATGTGATTGATGTTTGATTTTTTACTACTTGTATTTTAGAGGTGAACAACCCTCGTCAAGTACGAAGACCTAAAAAGCAAAGAATTCCTTCAATTGGTGAATTGGCAAAGCATGTGAATTGTAGTTGTCGTAAGCATGTTAGTCATAATAGAAAAACATGTAAATAATTTGTATCTATTTGAATAATCATATTGTGGACATCAAAGATATATTTGTTAATCATTTGTTTTTATGTAAGTACAATATATAATACCTTATTTTAGCAATTTATTGTTGACAACAATCAGGTAATCATTGATAATTAGTATATCAGTAATCAAATAACAATCATATAACAATCAATATCAAATGAAAATCAGATAGCAATCACATATCATTGACAATCATAATTAGATAGTAATCAAATAAAAATTAGTATCACATTGACAACCCATTTTAGATATTAATCAAACAACAAATCAGACAACTGTCAGTATCATTGGCAATTAGTATCAGATAATAATCAGACAACAATCAGATAACAATCGACATCTTTGACAATCAATATCATATAGTAATTAGAGAACAATTAGATAACAACGGTATCATTGACAATTATATTACAATCAATATCAAATAACAATCAAACAACAATAAGTATCATTAACACTTAATAACAGTCAAACAATAATAAGACAACAATCAGATAGGAATTAGTATCATTCACAATTATATAGTAATCATATAGCAATCAGATAGTAATTAGTGAGCAATCAGATATAGTCACACATTTTTAACTGTGAAGGGCATTTTGGTCATACAGACATTTCAATTGGGATGAGCTTAAAGATTTTGACTTTTTTGCAAAATCATAATACATTATATATGGGTCTAATTTTAACAAATCAATTTGACTTTTTTGCAATTGTCCCTATTATAAGTCCCACAAGCTTTAGTGCAAGTAGGAGATTATTGTGTTTTATGTCATAAAGCTCGTAGATTTGTAATAAACATTTTCTTGTTAATTAATAAAATAAGTTTTAATTTCATTTTGTTGCATAATATAATCCAATATTGAGAAAAATTCGAGGTTATTATATATAATGTTAAGTAATATGTGGTTGACATACAAGTGGATCATGTTTAAGTAATAATCTCGAAGGGTTTAAAGTATAAAAATAAGGTTGTGCTCTAACATAAAATTATTTAAAGAAATTTAAAATTATATTTAAATGAACTTGACAGTAAAATCCTCAATCTCGCTCACTGGATCAGAGGTTCTATTTTTGGCTAATATCTTTTTATTTTTCTTTTGATTTGTGTGTAAGCAATTAAATATTATTTTGAAAATCTATTACATATAAACGAATGAGGATTTGGAGTTATAATTTGATATATTGTAGGCAGAAGAATACTAGCATGTTACTTCACATGTTAGGTTAACATTTTAGGTTAACGTTTCTTCTTTTTCTTCCTCCAACCACAAAGTATTTAGTAGTCAAATCACAAAACATATTTATGTTGACAATATTAACTTTTATAGTAAACATGATTTTTTTTTTTCATTTGCTATTTATGTAATTTTAGATTTCTTTATAGAATTATCTAATTTTGAGCCACAAGTATCGTTTCCTGATTTCATACGTTTTAGTATTTAGATTGATTTAGCCTTCATCTTCTTTGATTTGTTTAAGATTTCTTTATTTTAGGGAGTAATTTGTTGATTTTGGATGAAAAGTAATTTAGTCAATTAATTCTTTCTAAAGTATGTTTAAAATTTCGGATTTAACCATTTTTCAAAAAAGAAAATGGGATTGGTTTTTTTGGGAAATTTTTATGGATAAAAAAAAAGAGCCAGTTGCAGCCATGTCAAAAACATTTCTTAAAATTAGGCCCTATAGTTTATGTTTGGGCGGACAAGACAAATAGCAAATTTCGAAGTTACATTTGGAAAAATAGCAGAAAAATTTCAAAATCATAAAAATATCAAAAAAAATTTTAAAAATAAAAAATTCTAATTAACAAATATCAAAACTACCCCTACACACTAAACTCGATAAAACCAAACCTTTCATGCTAAAACAAATTCAGAAAAGCGCAAATACACTACACTATTACGCAAATACACTACACTATTGCATTACATTTACATTGAACTTCGTCAAACACCCCTTGCTCGATAGCAGCTAAAATTCCCACCAAACTCCAAAATAATCCTCAACCATATCACATAATACAAAACTTTAACTAAAACCCACAAAACAACTCTGATACTCGTCTAGATATTGTTGGGCAGAGACAAAAAAGATATCGAGAAAAAAACGAGGAGAAGGTGAATGAGAGAGGAAGATCCATGGTACTTATCGTTGCTATACTCCATGATAGAGTCAGTCTCGACACAAACACCAGCGTGAGGCAGTCGATGGGTGTAGCGGAATAGCTCGTGGTAAATTGCAGTAGAGCAGAATGGCACAAATGACGATGTTGCTCTTCATGCAAAGGAGAAAGCTCGTGAAGGAAGGGAAGGGTGGTGGCTTTGTGCGACACGGTAGAAACTTAGGTTTCTTTATTTTTCTTTTTTTAATGTTATTTTAACTTATAAAAACTTAATTAAATATAATTTTTTTTAATATATATATATATATATATATATATACATATATATATATATATATATTTTGGGCAACTATGTGGGGCATTGGTAACCTAAAACTTAGGTTTCTTTTTTTTAATGTCATTTTAACTCACAAAATGTTATATATATATTATGCAAAAATTTTATTCTATATCTTAAATTCCAAATATCTAAATATCCTTTTCCATATCTTTTATAAATAATTATTTTCTCCAATAAACTTAAGTTTGACTCTATAAATTCAAAATCAAAAGAAATACATTAAACTTCCAAGATTATGAAACTTACCTTCAAAATCTCAAATTCAAAATTTTGAAAACTAAAGTATTTTAATTTCATCTATTGTAAATCTAATTTATTAGATCTCAAACATTTATTAAACCCCAAATAAGCCAAATTTTGATTTGATCCAACCCACCACTTATTCCAAAAACAAATAACAAACACAAAATCCATAAATAAATTTGAGTGGATGGAAAATAGCTATTTAACTTTACTTTAAGGGAAAATACTATAAACAGAAAAAATATCAAACTATTTACAAATATAGAAAAAATTCATTCTATCAGTGATAGACCGCGATAGAATTCTATCGCTTTCTATCGCTCAAGCAAATAAATTCTATCACCTGAGCGATAGAAAGCGATAGAATTCTATCGCGATCTATCAGTGATAGACTGTAAAATTTTTCTATATTTGTAAATAGTTTGACTTATTTTTCTATATTTGAAAAGAGCCCTTACTGTAATTACAAAAATAAAATCAAGATTAGTTAAATCAATTAGGGGAGAAAAAATAAGGAAGATATGGGTTTAGTTTGAATCAATTCGTAAAGTAGTTTTTAAAATCTAATTTGAATATTAAAAACAAATTCGAATTCCAAAGTAGGCAAAAATCTTTTTCAGTTTTGAAACTGAATCTGTTAGATTATAATATGATTAATTCGGTTATTAATCAAGCTTCTAATTACACTGTATTTATATCTCAATTATTATCAAGTTGTTCACTTACACTGTATTTATATCTCAGTTATTTATGAAGCTCTACACTTACTCTGTATTTATTTTCGAAAAGTGGTTATATCAAAGCAAATCTTATATTAAACAACCAATTCAAAATTCAAATTGGGCAAAAAATCTGCCCTTTATCTCTTGAATCCGTTAGGATGGAATCTCATAGCTGACTCTTCCCATTTACACTATATTTCTATTCATAATTGATACACGGTATAGCAATTACACTGTATTTGAAAATGTTGTTATTCGACCATACCAGGGGCAACTTTGGAATTATAAAAGTGTTTGTCATGTGAGCTATTTTGCCAAAATTCTTATTATTTCTAATTTTTGACAAAAATCAAAAAGACCTCCTGAATTTTGTCATTTCCTCCAATTTCTCTTTATGTTTTATGGTTTTGCAAAAATGTCAAAGTTCATAAGCACAGCCCAATTTCGTTGATAGAAAAAGTAAAAAATACCCTTACATTTGATTACTATATGATTTTCTGCTGATTTCCATTTGATTTCCATATGGGGTTGTCTGTTAATTTCCATTTGATTACTATATGATTTACTGTTGATTTTCATTTGATTTCCATATGGGGTTGTCTGCTAATTTCGGGTTGTCTACTGATTTCTGTTTGATTACAATATGATTTTCTGCTGATTTCTATTTGATTTCCACATGGGTATTGTTTGCTGATTTCCATTTGATTACTATATGATAACCTGCTAATTTTCATTTGATTTTCATATGGGGTTGTCTGCTGATTTCTATTTGATTACTATATGATTTCTTGTTGATTTCCATTTGATTCCCATATGGGGGTTGTCTGTTGATTTCTATTTGATTATTATATGATTTCATGTTGATTTCCATATGGGGTTGTCTGCGGATTTTAGGTTGTCTGTTGATTTCTATTTGGTTACTATATGATTTCCTGCTGATTTCCATTTGATAGTTAATAGTTTCTTATAGTCAACTGATTGACATGTGATTACTATATGATTACTTTATGATTGTCATTTAATTGACTTCTGATTGCCTTCTTTTTATCTTTTGTCCAATGTCATATAATTGCTTGTTTTTTATTGCAAAAAATAGGAAGAACAAGACAGATGAAAAAAAAGGAAAAAAAGACCAATGAAATTTGAGAAGGGAGAATCTTCAACAAAAAAACAAAAGAACAAAGAACAAAAAAAATACTGAAGAGCATCTTACCACATTGTTAGATTGTCCTATTGATTAACTCATGTTTGCTTCATGTAATTAGTGATTAATGTTTGTTACACTCATTATTAGAAACTAATATAGTGTCGATATACTTGAACAGGACATTCCATCACATGGGTTCAAGGTTCATCCGCATATGATGTATAATATCTTTGAGAGTCAAATGATCATAGTTGTATCTTAAACTCTCAACCATACAATGACTAATAAATTCTGAAGATGCTTGCTTATGAGAAGCACAAACCATCAAAGAACAATTATGATTGCTAACATACTTTTGAATCATCCATAATTCGCTACTTTTATAACGTGATGCTCTAACAAACCATTGACAACCATGTTGTGTACATACCAACTCAACAGATTTTGGATTTGATCTCAACGTCCTAAACTCAAAATTATTCTTTACCGCTATAAAATGAAACGAATTCAACAAAAATTTCTTACTAGCAAACAAATCCTTATTCTTCAAAGACAATAATGTAGAAGACATTTTGTTAATATGAACATTTCTAAAAATTTCTATGTCACCTTCAAAATCAGCCTCAACTATAGAAGAAGAAGAAGCAACAGGATATTTTGTAAATTGATCCTTAACCACAGTAAAAAACCAACATACATCTTTATCTTCAAGAATCTTGACAACATGTTGGACCCCAGTACTACCTAAATCTAATAAAAATGAAAGTTCAATAGATGAATGAAGTTCAATTTCCTTTTGTATAAAGTTAACAAAAGAGTCAAAATGGATCGCCTCGTCAACCAAAACACCAATAATTTTGTAATCTACATAGCACTGTCGATCATTCCAATGACCACTATGGAAAATAAATATTGGAAGTTTAACCATAACTGCAAAATACTGCAAAAATATAAAAACTAAATATAAGATAGCCATCAAATGAAAATAAATCAGATAGCAATCACAAACTACTAAGTATCAAATACTAATCGAATAGCAATTAGATGATAATCAAATGACAATCACAAACTAAATACTATCAAATAACAAAGCAACCACAAGAAAACTCATATCAGACCTGAGCACAATTGTAAGGACGAATTTCAACAAAAAAAAATCAAATGGTTGAAAACTTTCGAAATTGGCTTCAAGAAATCTCTGACTGACGAAATCAAAACCAGTAAAATTGTGTTTACAATCGTGAATGAGAGAGGTGGGAACGAAATTCAAGCAAAAAAAATAAAAATAAAAAATAAACCGTGGTTTCAAGAAGAAATCGTGATTTTGAAGCTGTGGGTTTAGCTAACGAAATCAAAACAAGATTTGGAAAAAAAATCTGTGCAATTCAAATCTTGTACTTCAAATCTTGGAGAATCTAAGAATATTGGAGATTGAAGAATCTTGTTGTTGCAAAAACTTGGAGAGCACTGAGGAAGAAGACACGCGTGGGAAGGAGAATGTCGAAGAGATGAAGAAACGCATGGGAAGGAGAAGGTCGAAGAGATTAAGAAACGCGCTTGGGAGGAATATCAAATGATAATTTTCTATTTTTGGAGATATGAGGGTAATTTTGGAATATATTTTCACATAAAAATCAAATCAAGCGTGATCTTTTTACCATCTATGTTGTTATCAATATATTTTGACATATTTAAAATATTTTTAAAGTTGATGATATGGATGCTAATGTATAATCAAATTTTGATACCCAATGCAATTCTCCAAAAAAAATGTCAAATTATTTACAGAAAATAGCAAAATAATAATAATAATAAAAAAAATACGGATAGACATTGATAGACTTCTATCAGCATCTATCAGTGATAGACTTCTATCATCTCTATCACAACTATCTAAAATTTTGTTAATTTTGTGTAAATAGTTTTCCTTTTTTTTTTTTTTATATTTTAAAATTCCCCTTTTTTCCACTAAATGTCTAATTAAATATGGTTATTATTTAGTTGCCCCTTAAATTCAATTATGGCAATACTTAAATGCCCAAATAAGGAAAAATAAATATTAAATAGGAAGGAAATGACATAGGTTTAATTTGGCTTAGTTATTTACTTTTTACAAATATTTTTATAAACCAGTCCAAATTTTGAAAACTAAAAGATGTAGTTTTTTAAATTTTGTTTTTGTTTTGAAATTTGGCTAAGAATTCAACTCTTTTACTTTTAAGAAAGATGCAAACAGTTGTTAGAAATTGAGAGTGAATTAAAATATGATTAATTTTAAAAATTCAAATAATTATCATAAACGGGCTTAATGATTTATTAGCTTTAAGTTTTTTTCTCAACGTTCAAGTTCTCTTTTTTGTGTCAACCTTTAGGTTTGCTCAATTCTTTCTCTATACTATTAAAAAGTGTTTTGATCCTTTGACTCTTAACAAAATAGTAATTTTGGTCATATATCTTTTTTTTAAAACAATATATGAATAATGTAGTTTATGAGTTTACATTAGAGTCACATAGGTTTGGTGGATGTGAATATTAACAAATAATCGTAATGGTTTTTTCTTAAAAAAAACATGGAAAAAAAAGGTTAAATGAAGTAGACATTTTAAAATTGAAAAATTTTCACCGATAGAAAAAATGTCAAACTATTTATAGAAAATAGTAAAAAAAAAGACACTGATAGACATTGATAAACTTCTATTAGCATCTAGATAGATTTCTATCGTTTCTATCACTGATAGACTCTTATAGATTTCTATCAGTGTCTATCACAACTATCTAAAAATTTTGCTATATTGTGTAAATAGTTTCTCTTATTTTTAACATTTTTAAAAATTCACTTTTAAAATTTGTGGAATAAAATAAGACAAACATAAAATTTCAATAAGGAAAAGTATGTACGCATTTTATTCCCATCTCTCTACGTCTCTTAATTAGTTCTACATAAAATCTTCTACATATTTCTAACTTGTTCCCTTCCACCAACACCTTGAAGTTAAAAATGAATTAGAACTTTTGGGTTAAAAATATCATTTTAGTCCCTAAACTTTGAGGTTCATTCAATTTTAATTTATATATTTTTAAATGTCTATTTTAGTCATTGTACTTTTAAATGTCAAATTAGTGATCTTAAATTTATTGAAACGACCGACACTCAAATTGGACATTTAAAAATGCATATACTAATTAAAATTGAAGAAACTCAAAAGTATAGAGACCAGAATATGATATTTTAACAAACATTTAATCATGAGATCACTAATTTGAGAATTTTATTGGAAGATAAAAGTTAATCATTATTTTTAGAATATTAACCACCTCTTAAAGTAGTGACACCAAACCAAAACTATAAAAAAGTAGGAGAAATTACTATAAACAGAAAAAAATATCAAACTACTTACACATATAGAAAATTTTCACTGTTTAGACATGGATAAAAGTCTATCGCTATCTATCGCTCAAGTGATAGAATTCTATTGTGGTCTATTGTTTATAGACAATAAAATTTTTCTATATTTATAAATAGTCTGACTCATTTTTATATATTTAAAAACAACTCTAAAAGCATTATGGTTTATATTTTAAAATCAAAATTTAAAGTAGATCTTGGTTCCAATCGAAGCACAACTCAATAGATAAAAACTTATTACCATCTTAATTTAGTAGTTATCGAAGTCTTCATAAAATAATTCCACAATATTTAAGGTCTAATCGTACATTTTAATCTTCACTTTTTTTTCTCTCGAAAAATATATTAGTATGAAACCATACACTAGTCAAGGTATTAATAACATTTCAATACGTTAGGGTTCAAATTATGTCCACCCTTGTATTTCTAATGTTATATATTTTTTAAAATAATCACCACCGTATTAGTCAATGTTTGGAGCCTAAGAATTTGCTTTAAACTGATAAAAAATGATTTTTTCGTAAAATTGAACTTTTCAAACAATAGGTAAAAAAAGGAATTTGTGGTCTCAAAATCAAATACTTCAAAGCACAAATACAGAAAAGGAAATTGTGGTCTCAAAATTAATCACTTCAAGGAACAAATGAAAGGGGAAAAAACGCTTTAAAACGCACAAAAATTTGTTTTCGAAGAAATTGTGAAATCAATCCCTTGGAAAAGAAAATGGGGGATTATGATGTATAGTTAAAAAAAAAAAAAAAGTTTAAATGAAATTTAACCATATAAAAATAACTGCCGCTACGAAGTATTTAGGAGCACTTGCAAAAATAACAAAAAAAAAATATTTAAAAATTATAAATTTAGCAATGGTTTTTTAAATTTTACAAATATGACAAAAAAAATAAGTGAAGTAGGTTTCTATTTTTTATTATTCCAAATTTATCCTTATTGGTGTATCAACATGTGTATCTGTAATATACTTGATATATTTTATATTTAGTATATAAGTCATACAGTTGACTAATACACCAAACATAAAGTATATAAGTTCAATAGATATACCAAATTTATCATTCACAAATCATATTGATCATTCAAGAAATACTTGTTCATTTATTATCATTCATGGACTTAATTTTAATTCTTATTGTCTATTATAGAATATTATATTTCTAGTACATTATAATCAGTTTATAATTATTCAACTTGTTATGTTATAACCCTTTTGAATGAATGTTGATAAACCCTTGCTACACCAATGTTACACTCAAAATTAAATTTTTAACATGTGTTGATATATTATTGATATGCTTGAACAAATGTATTTTTAAGAAGTATTGATATATTAATGATACACCAACGTCGTTTTATACTTGAAATGAAATTTTGAGGTTGATATAATACTAATACACTAATGTTATACTTAAAATTTTATTTAGAATAATTGTTGATATACTAATGATATACTTGAAGTTAGTTTTTTATGAGCATTGATCAATATTGATAAAAACTAATTTATACTTTAAATGAATTTTGAGTAAGTGTCTAACTATAACTACTAATACACTAACAATCTATATACTTGAAATTGAATTTTGAATGAGTATCGATATACTACTGATACACTAATACAATACTTAAAATATATTTTGATCATAAGTGATATATTATTGATACACTAAGAATGTACATGAAATGAATTTTTAATGATTATTGATATACTATTGATACATCTGTGTTACAATTTAAATAACATTTGAATGAGTGTTGATAAACTACTGATACACCAATACAATACTTAAAATGGATTTAAATCATGAGCGATATACTATTTATACACTAAAAATGTATATGAAATGAATTTTTAATGACTACTGATATACAATTGATACATCCATGTTGCAGTTTAAATAAAATTTGAATAACTGTTCATAAACCAAATACTTAGTATTGGATTTTGAACCCATTATGATATACTATTAATATACCAGTGACCTACTTGCAATATATTTTGAATTAGTACTATTATACAACCTTAAAAAAGAAAAAGAATCAGTACTATTACACAATTGAAAAGTCAGTGTTATACATTTAAGTATCCTTCTAAATGATATACTTCATATTTGGTATATCAACAATATCGCTGATATGTTTCTCTCTCTCTAAATCAGGTATATCAATCAATTAATATATGTAGTATGAAATACTTGTTATACAATTGATATACCAAATTAAATATAACTTATGTATCAAATCATATAAAAAAAAAATTGAAAATAAAACAGATTAGCTAATATAATTTATATTTAGTATATCATTTGACAAAATCAATGCATTTAATATGTATCATCGACATCAATTGAACTAATCGGATGAAAATAACTCTATATCAAAATAAAAATAATATTTACCATAATCAAACAAACAACATCGACCATAGCACAATTAAAGTCATGATATATCAGTTGTATAAATGATATTCTTTCAATAAAATATTTTGATTGATTGATATACCAAATATAAAGTATATCGGATATATCTGCTAATAAATAAATGGGGGTAAAATCGTAATAATAAAAAGTCGAGAATAAGATTGTTTTCGAAATAAGCAATCCGGATAAAAGACTTCTAGATCTAGGTGTTGTGTTAATTGGTTCAAGAGTTAAAACAATTGAATTTAGTTTTTCCATTGATGAACTCTATTCCATAGAACGCCTCTTTGTTGAAATTCTCCATGCTTGATCACTTTTATTGCTTTCTTAGTTTAGTTTAATTAATTTGCATCACAAGTCGATCGTCTAAATAAAATCGGAATGATCTTTAAAATAGCTAAAGGGTTATCAAACCAATTCCCTAAGGACGATACTCAGTTAAAGTCATTTTAACTATACTATTACTTGACGCATGCACTTGTGCTTACATCAGAGCTCAAAAGAAATCAAAAGAGAAAAAAAAAATCAAAAGAATGAGAAAAATATAAACGTATAATGTGTTTGCATGACTAGGGACAGAAAGAGCTACCTTTGCTATGACCAGTTAGTACTCCCATAGAGCCAATATTCTGGGCAGAGTATGGAGAAAACGAATCGAGGGTCATATAAAGCTTTTTCGGGTTCATTATGATTTAAAAAGAAAGGCTTTACATTTACTCTTGCATGAATAGGTTAAGAATGTTTTTAAATTGGTCCCATGGATTGAATAAACTTGTATGACTTTCCTACTTGTAAACATTGTTCTTGAAATGCATTGAGACTAGAGTTGTGAATCTTGCTGCTTAGTGAATATTTTATTTTGATTTATATTTTTTCCTTGCTCGAGGACGATCAAGAATTAAGTTGGGGATGATTTGATAACACCTAAATGTGTTATTTCCTCAGCTTAACTCAAGATTTTTATGCTATTTAATGTGTTTAATTGGTAATTTAATAGGTATTGAACAATTTTGAGGTAGAATTGAGCGTTAGGAAAAAAAAAACAAGCTAAACTAGAAAGAAATTAAATTTAAATGTCTGGCAGCGTCCACAAAGCGCAAATTTTTAACGTTGATTGCTCGACGTAACCCGTCTGGTCAAGGTACGAAGAAATTCTCGTATTTCTTTGGCCCCTTCTTGCTTAAACTAATATAACATTCCAACCGAACAAGCATCCCTGTTTTTGAAGGCAGACGGAGAGATCAATTTTGGATTTTTTGTTATCTGGAAAAGATAAAAAGATAGAATTAATAGACTCAATGGATTCAAACGAGTTCAAAGAAATAAAAGACGTAACAGACTTGTGAGAACGAAAAGAAGAATATTAAAAAATAAACGAAATACCAGAGGCTAGAACAGGGCAAGGTCTTTCAGTCTCTAACTCTGTCGCTTGGATATTGTCTGGTTTAGGCCCAGGATCCTCCCCCACCTCACAAAACAGATAAGCATGGCATGAGCTCCTCATCGTCACTGAAAGGATAACACTCCTCGAGGAACTCAGCCATAGTAGTACGGTTAATGGACTGCTCTGATAGACTCTCCAACCTGTACACGAAATTAGCTAGTTAGGCGACGTGGTCAACCATTTCTTGCAGCTAGGCTTTGGTCTCTTGGTGAAACTTAAAAGCACTATTAGCAAGTTTAGAATCTATAAACTCTAATGTCATACCTTGGCCTAAAGCTTGAATGGATTATCTCATGACCCTGAACCTCGATAAATTCTGAAGAGTGGTACGGCAACGATGTCACATCTTGCCTCTCAACTAATGCTACAAGTCGAGCAACTAATCACTCAAACTTTGCATATCAATTCTAGCCTCCGCTCTAGAACATAGACTTTCCTGCTGTAAGCGCAATAATTCTTACTACATTCGTAGATTTTCCTATGCAAACTCAAAAGAGTTATTAGCAATCCTCATAACCAACACCTCAAGAGACTTCCTTGAGCCAACAAACTAAGCTTGCATCAACTCTCGGGGTGTAGTGTAATCTTGGTAGTACGGGCCTAGCTGTCATCCTTGGTATCCATAGCAAAAGGACTCCTCCTATCTAGATGATGGGGCTAATAATCCAAATGACTAGGGCACTCTTTCCTCATGTAGCCATGTGGCATTAGTCTCTACTACAACTTCGGGCATGCTTGCATAGGGTGACCCTCGACTGAGCAATTCTTACACACCTCTGCTTGTTGCAAATTCCATCCCACCATTTGATCAACCAAGAAAGTTAACTTAGTGCATTGACGTTTAAGGCCACTCACTTTGTCACTAAGATTTGTTGCTCTACCATTGGACGTTCAAGATCGATTCGCAAGGAAGCACAAAGATTAGTTTCTTTAATTAAAATGGAAATGGGAATTTTGTGTGGTTCAAGAAGTAAGCATGGAAAAAAAATGTGGAATGTAAAGTGTAAGAGAGATATCCGGAATTGCTTGCTTGATCATCGACTACATGCTAAATATATACTTCTATTATTGCCTATGTTTTGTCAACACATTTAGTACTCTTGAACGGAAGTCCATAATAACTAAATAACAAATATATCTAGATGTAAAGCATCTTAAACATATTAATCAACCACATTAAGTTCTAGTATAAGAACCAATTAAAAATCTCTTTGGTAAAAGTAAGATAAAATAAAATAGAATAAAAAGTAAATTTGGAAAAGGAATTAAAGAATTAAGAGAAAAATATAAAAGGAGGATAACAATTAGAAAATAATGATAATAAGTAAGAGAATGTTGTGGCCGAAATTGTGGGGAGAATAGGATGGTTGACATTGTGCTGCTATGTAGTTAATTCCTCAAAATGCAAGTTGAAAATTTCTATTGGATTTTGTTACACTTGTTTGGGAGAGCTTGGTTTCAAATTAACATATGAACTTGGCTTACATCAGGTACCAAATACTGCAATTTGTAATGCTATTCAAATTAGAACCTTGTTTATATGAGAGGCAAAGATTTTGAAGATCTATTCGAAAAGCTTCTCAAGATTTAATTTCCAACATCTGTAATTCTATTTTAGGTATTAATTGGACCCAAAATTGGCAGCACTTGAAGTGTTTGTAAATCTCGTTCAATACAAACACTATCTCAAGTCTCTATCCCCAAATTAAAATAGTGAATTTCTTACACTAATTGAACATTTTCCCATTTGCATCCAACAATTACTTAATATAATATTAGTGGTTTTATAATCTCAATATGATAATTGCTTCATTTAGGTGTTAGAAAATAGCATGTAAATCAAAGGAAAGACAGAAAAAGTTGTTGAGATAAGCGGTTCAAAGATCTTCAAAATTAATGTTAAGCCCATTGTTTCTTGGGCAGCTATCAGATTATGTCTCAATGGTGGGACTTGTCTCAAAAGTTATCATTCAAGTTGCTGATTCTGCAAAATATTTCCTTATTTAAATTATTTTGCAGATTATTCTTTCTGAGATGTTTTCCTTTTTGGTGCTTTGTTGATTATATGTGGGAATATTTTCTATCTTTTCATTGTGTTTTTATAAGCCTAAGAATTTTGTTTGCTAGGGTTGCCGCTTTATTCATATTGAGATTTGTGAATCAGAGTTTGTATTCTGTGTGTTCATCAAAGAAGAGCAATTGAGTTTTTGTTTGTGGCGGTGTGTTTTTCATTGTGTTTTTGTGAGAATGTTTCAGCATTGCAAAGTCATTCAGTCTTAGGGGGAGCCTAAGACAATTCCATTTGATTGAGAAGGAGTTCTCAAGACTTAGGGGAAGTCTAAGTTCCCCAGTGAAGGCGGCTCACTAGAAGAAGGAAAGATAACATCAAGCGAGAGGGAATCTCACACACTTAGGAGGAGCCAAAGTGTTACACCACTAATATTCACACATTTAGGGGAGTAAGTTCAAGAGAGAAGGAGTCTCGCATCTAGGGGGAGTATAGGTGATTAGCTAAGTTGGACTCTATGGGGGTGTCACTATAATCTTTGCTATTTACAAATAGGTACAACATTATATAATCACTCAACTTTTACATATTAGTGGATCATCTTTTCCGGGCACACTGCTCCAATACGTAAGTGGTACTCACCGAACTCGGTTACCAATTCTCGTGTGTTTATATTTGTTTTACTGTTTGTTGTTCTTTTATTGTTGTCTTTGATTGTGCCAAGATGTGTTGTGTTGACATCTGAATTTAATTCGTTGAACCACTTCCAAAATTACAGTTAAAAATTGATTAGAAGATAAAGAAGGTAAAAATTATCTTTGAGGGACTAAATTTAAGATTTATTAAAAGTACGGGGGCTAAAAATTGGATAATAGAAGGTATAGGGACTAAAATTGAACAAACTTCAAAATATGAGGACCAAAATAATACTTTAACCATTTTTAAACAAGTTAACATTTTATTATTTATAATATATTTATATTAGTGACATTTTATTGCTTATTGTTTTATGTTTTGTGTATTTTTACTCTATAATAAAAATATCTAATTTACTCATTAGGTCGATATTGTACCCACAAAAATGTAAAATATCGAGATGCGGATGAAAATTTTATACAGTTCTTACACCTTTGAAATTCAACTATTGTTTAAATTGCTCAGCCTTTCTCTGATTTATTTGTGTCTCAAAGAGAAACGACGATAAGGGGATTTGAATTTTATACCACCCAGTGAACAACATTGAACGCACGTGTATTCCCCCATCCTACGAATGTTTCCAACAAAGGGCAGATATCACCGTTGACAAACAACAGTTGGATTTGTTGAATTTCGAATATTGCATTGATGTTTTAGTCTTTTCACTTTGTTTTATATAAAATAATATAAAAATAAATAAACAATAAAAAATTGTCGTAAATGGCGGAATTTTAGGGGAAGATAGAAGAAGAAAATGATCGAGAGGAAAAAAACGAAAAAAATTCGATGTATGGACGAAAAGGGAAGGAAGAAAAAGGGAAGAAAGGGAGGGTTTAGGGTTTAGAAGGAAAAAAAAATAAGTGTGACGACAACTTTCTATTATAGATTAATCGAGATACCTTTGAAAATTGAGAGACCCAATCGCAACCAAACTCAAAATTTATAAGTAATTGTAAAATTCTTGTCTTGTCATATTTCATATAGGATGATCGATTTATTTACTCATCCCAATTATAATTATTACTATTATTAGGGTTATTACAAATATAGAAAAAATTTCAGAGTATGATAGACTTCTCAATCTATCGTTGATAGATGTTGAAATTTTGCTATATTTATAAATAGTTTGATATTTTTTTATTTATAATAATTTCCCTTACCACCATCGTCGTCATCGTCATCGTCATATATTTTTTTAAGGTGCTCAAAAGAAGTAGAAGAAGAAGAAATAATAATAAACATAGCAGTTGAATCTTTTAATGGAGGATGATTTTGGTTGGGGAAAACATAAAGGAGAAATGAAGTAAAGTAAAAGTAAAGTATATAAACAAAAAGGCATATTGTAAGTTAGATGAGAAGGCGAGTGAGGATAATGTTGGAGGTTCTCTCGTGGTAAGCAATGAGTGGAAAAAAAATAATAAAAACAAAAAAAAAAATGTTGAAATTGTGGACTTTTAAATCAAATGAGGGATCAAAAGGTCAAGGTGCAATGAAGGGGTGAAAGTAGAATTAAAGTTGAAGTTTTGACCAAGGAAAAATATTAATAAAGGCTTCAAAAGCTTAAGTGATGGGAGTTTATGTTCAAATGGACAAACTATACTATTGTGAATATGAAGGTTTCATTGTTAAGTATATCACCAAGATTAAAAGAAGATTATGTTATTTTGGATAGATAATTGTTGGCATTGGCCCCCTCATATATATATATTCAAGATTATTTAGGTCACTTGATTGACTTTCCAAATATTTAAAGTGTGTTTTAAATGCAATAATATATAAATAAATAAATAAATTTAAACACTTTAAGGTGCGTTTGACGCATAGTTGGGTTGAGTTGATAACAATTGTTTGTGGGTAATAATTGTCTGTGATTTGAGTGCAAAGTTGAGATGAGTTGGTAATAATTGTTTGTGTTTGGAGTATAGAGTTCAGTTGAGTTGGTTTGGGGAGTTAATATTTAGGTGTAAAGTTGAGTTGGGTTGAGTTATGGATATCTGTAGCAGTTTTTTGTAACCTTAAGGAGTATGCATTATTTATTTATTTTTTTTTTTTTTGCTAAACTTTTTGTTTTACCATTCAACTACACACATACTTTCTCAAATTCTTAACACTCAATCAAGATTGAACTCAATAAATAAAAATATATTTTACAATTTTCTACAGGTAACTATTACACTTGATATAGATAAAATACTATCATTTACATAATCAAAAAACCCTATAACATATATTTAACAATCATGGAACATATAAGTTGAACATGCAAAAAAAAAAAAAAAAAGTTGTCATCAGTGGTCTATTTACATGTTCATAATACACACATACACACACAAATAAACAGGCCAACAACGAGCCGATTTCATGCATACAAAAAAATATTCTTCATTATAAAATAGTCAAGCTAGTCAGTCCTACCAAGTAAACGCAAACAATACCTCTGCCTAGACTGCGGCACGACCATTAAGAAACAGTTGTCTTTTGGATGTCTGTGACAAGTAGGTTTATAAGGATGTTCTGATCATCCTCATACAATCGCTCAATGTCAAATTACTATAAAAATATGACTATTAAGCACTATAAACTAATAATTTCAAATTTGTATT
Source organism: Lagenaria siceraria (assembly GCA_002890555.2). Lineage (NCBI taxonomy): Eukaryota > Viridiplantae > Streptophyta > Magnoliopsida > Cucurbitales > Cucurbitaceae > Lagenaria > Lagenaria siceraria. The sequence continues at coordinate 3,172,887 of CM016491.1, read as the reverse complement.
TAAAAATACTTTCGTCTGCCAAGTTTTTTTGTTTTTGTTTTTTCTTTTACTATATGATTGGTTAAGTTAGTCCTTAGAATTAGTCGTTAGAGATGAATGACAAAGTTGGTGGTTGGAGTTTATCGCCTGAGGTGATCATCAGAATTGGGCGCTAGAGATGATCTTCGCCGAAGTTGATCATTAGAGGTGGTCTTCGTCGGAGTTGGTCGTCTGAGATGAATGTTGGTGTTGGTCGTTAGAGATGGTTGTCACCAAAGTTGGTTGTTAGAGGTGGTTTTCGTCGGAGTTGTTGTCGGAGGTGTTTGTCAAAGTTAAGAGTTGATCACCGGAGTTGGCAGCGCATAAGTGGTGGTTGTAGTGTCGCATACATTGTTAGTCACTAGAGATCAAACATTGAGTTAGTAATTTTTATCAACTCAATTCAACTCATGTTAGTGAGTCAAACATCCTCTTAAATTAGTCGATCCATATAAGGTCTTGAATAGTTAAGGGTTAAAACATAAGTTTTGAAATGACGAAAATAAATAGAAAAAGATCTTATTCATGTGGAAATTTAACTTTTAAAGTCACACGATTATGACCACACACACAAGCGCACGTACACACAAATTTAGCTTCTTTTTTTTTTCTTATTACAAAGCAGATGGAATGATGATTTGCTTATGACTATCATGAAGACTTCATGGGCAAGTTGTTTCACTTCCAACAAGGAATGAAAATGTGCCATAAATCTTTCCATAGCTGGAGCAGGCAAGCATAGAGGTACTACAATTTCCTTTTCTCCCTCTTTATTCATGAAAGGTATACAATAGCTTATCAAACCTGGGATAATTCCAGGCCTTCCTGTTATAGGTCCTCCATAAATGGCCTTTCCCCATCCAAAGTCCACCTCTTCAAACCCAACTCTAGTTAGGTCTAACACTGCATATGACCCAATTGTAGTTAAAGAGGGTCGTCCTTTAATCACTACAAGATCCACTACAGACTTTATGTATTCCTTTGTCGTCTTAGCCTTAGCCTTCCTAATCAATTCTACAGCATAACTTAGTGGGTTTCCACAAAGCTTTGCGACAGTTGTGATTGTTGCAGGGACAACTAAAGCATTACCATAATACCCTAATGATAAGTTGATTTTTGTACGTAGAACCACGAAGCAAAGAAAACGCACTTCCTCCTCTGGGCTAAGTTGAAGGGCTATGGTACGGAGGCGCCAAATGTAGGCTGTGATGAGCTCGAAGGAGGAACAATGGCGAAGGTGGGTGGGTAAAGTTCGACGAAGGGTAGAGATTTGAAGTGGGCTAAAGAAAAAGAAGCGATCGACCATGTTGTTGATTGGACTGAGGATGCTCTTATTGTCAACAACTTGGTCGTATTCGTAGTGGCGACAAGTTATTCTGAGAGGGTCTCTTGCAGTTAAGAGAGCCCTTTGCCATACTGGCAAAATAGATGGAGCAAAAGCTCCATTAGCTATCTCTGTTATGGCCTTCATGAATTAGACGATGCCACAAGCATCTGTCATTGTATGATTTAAACGAATAGCAAAAATGAAACCTCCACACTTCAGTCGTGTCACCTACATGATCACCAATAAAAGAAACAAAAAGTCAAATTAATTGTTACTTTGGGTGTTTTAATTAGGTTAACTTTTAATTTCATATTTTAGATAATTATTCAATATTTAAAAAGAAATAGAGGCTAAATATATCAAATTAGTCATTTGATTATCAATTTAATCCTTAATCTTTAAAAATCTCAAATTTACACCTAATGAATTAAAAATTCTCCATTTGGTAAGAAAATTTGTTAAACTAGGTTGATTGAAAGGTAACGTGCCATTAAATTGTTTTCTAAATAAAATATTTAAACTTATGGATATGCCACTTAAATTAAATAGAAGTAGATGTTTACATGTTAGTAAAACAATAATTTTTTTTTTTTTGTTTAAAACAATTTATAAACTTTTTTTTTGGAATGACCTAGTTATTTTTTTAAAGGATGAAATTGACAATTATGAGTTTGTTTGTTATCTATAATTTCTAGCCATGTTTTCAAAATTTAGGTTAAGTTTTGAAAACCTAAAAAATTTATGAGTTATCCTAAGCACTTATTTTTCCTTTTAGAATTTAGTTAAGAATTAAAGTATTATCTCATAATTTTTTTTTTGAGAAAACTAACATAAATTTATAAAGTAAAAATCAAAATAGTTTTTAAATCGGTTCTTAAATTTTCAAATTTTCTTTTTTCCTCATGTTGATGGAGAAAGAATAATAGAAAATAAATATGCTATACCTGAATGAGCAATAATGGAGAATTAAGAATTCTATCAGAATTTGGAACATTGTATATAATGTCATCCACCTTTGAAAGTGAATATGGAAGAGCATCGCTAAATTGTTCCAAGGTCACGTCTGCATCTGCTTCAGTGAACAAGATTCCTTCGCCTGTACATTCTACAAATAGCTTTCTACCAGGCCCTTCTCTCACTCTTCCTGCAAAAGGATAGTAAAACACCAATGTCTTTGCAATTGCTTCCTTTATTACCTATTGTTGAGGATCTCATATTAGAAATAAGATGAGAAGACCTTATAAACTTTATAAGATACATAAATTACTTCTCTCGTGTTAAATTGTAGTGAGATAAGATTCCATGTTTATCTAATATCACATGTTATATGATAGCTTGTGAAGCCCAAATGGGCATTCAATTTCAAAAAGGAAAAAAAAAAAGAAAAGAAAAGAAAAGAAAAAGTTATCTGATCCAAAAATAGTGAACTTAAAAAAGCACTGTCTTCAAAGACACATTCAATATTGCACATTACAAAAACAAGGAGACCTCATAAATTTTTGGGGATATGTTACCACATACGTTTCAAAGACACATTCATTGGGTTGTGAGATATGTTTATATAATATGATATTAAAGCCAAATGAAGTTCAAATATGGACATTTAATTCTAAAAATAAAGAAAATAAATAAATATATTCTTACCAAAGAATGGTGAATCCGAAGAGACACATACATGTTAAAGATCACACATTAGAGACACGAGAAAACCTAACAAACTTTATAAAAGATATACGAATTTTATTCATCTCGTTGCCAATTAATTGTGAATATAGCATCTCATGTTTATCTAATATTACCTTTACGGGATCTCTTCCCTCCAAATTTGGATTATGCCGATAGATATTTACTATCGGAACTTGAAATCTTAAACTTTCTTGATCATCCACATCAGAAAGCTGTTTAAATTCATAGGGTGTAGAATTTGCTGGAGCAATAAATTCTGACTCACATCTTCGTACGTTAAAAGAAAAGTTGATGGCTTGCATAATTTCCATTTGAAAAAAAGGTGAGTGAGGAAATTATGATTGATATTAGAGAGAGAGAGGTATGGCTAGAATTGTGAGTGTGAGAATAATGTGAAAATTGTGGCATTTATAAAGAAAACAAAACCTAGAAACAAGTACAAGGTGCATGAACCAAATATAAGGTAAAGCTTTATTTAATTTCTGTTAAAACAACTTTTGATATTTTCAATTAATTTTATAATGGATTTAGAACATCTTTAAGAGTAATTTTAAAATTATTAAAATCATTTTTGTCATTTTTAAAATCACTCAAAAATACATTTTAATCCCTCAAAATTAATAATTTTCAAATTTACACTTTTAAATATAATTTTCAATCATCAAAATTAGTTTTGAATGATTAAAAATATATTTTACGGAGATTTTAAAAATAACAAAAGTGATTTTAGTCATTTTAAAATCACTCCCAAACATGCCTTGAAGTTATTTTTTTTTACCAAACTTAGGACCTAATTGGATTGACTTTCTAAGTGTTTATAAACTTTTTTTTTTTTACTTATAAACACTTATTTAAATACTCAGAAAGCCAATTCAAACACACCTTAATAGATTAATGATAATAATCTCTTTTATGAAAGTGAACATGTTTTTAAAATTTATAGAACTTCATGATTTATCGAAATTTTTTTTCAAGTAAAAAAATTAAATATAAACTAATATTAGTGACTAATTTTAAAATTTATTAAAAATATAGAGAGTATATTTACACATTAATTCGAACGTACAATTTTTTTGTAAAAAAAAACTACAAAACTTTAATTTTTCTTTTTGCATGGTGCGGGTGGATCCACACTTTTTATCATTTTTTTTTGTCTTACTTTAATATTCTCATTGAAATCAATAATTTTAACAATTTGACTATGGTGGTTAACTATGCACACATATCGAAAAGACTCAATTTTTTAAACTTTTTTTTAGTTTTTTAAAAACTTCTTTCCGTATTTAAAACTTAAAATATGTTTGAGATTAATTTTAAAATGGCTAAAATCACTTTTGTAATTTTCAAAATCATCGTGAAACATGTTTTTAATCCTTCAAAATTAATTTTGATGATTGGAAATTACATTTAAAGTTATAAAATTGTAAACTAAATTAATTTTGAGTGATTAAACGTGTGTTTTTTTAATAATTTTAAAAATGACAAAAGTGATTTTGACGATTTTAAAATCACTCCCAAACATACTCTTAGTTTTATAAACTAAAATTTTCTTATTTGTCTAATCTATAAAACATCTAACTAAGTTTTCAAATGGTTGAAATACTATTTGACTCTTTGTATTTCAGAGTTTGTTCAATTTGAGTATTTGTAGTTTTAAATGTCTAATTTAGTTTCTTGACTTTTTAATAAAACTTAAATTTAGTTCTTCTAAGTTAATTTTTTATTAAAATTTGTTTAATAATAGTAATAATTTTTATGGAGAAAAAAATACCATATGTGATCATGTATTCAAAATTTATAGTGAAAATTCTAATAGATTATAAATGTTTTTTGAAAAAACAACAATAGACTATTTGGTAGACACTCAATTTAATATTTCTTGAAAGTACATAAATTAAAATTAAATATTTAAAAATGTTGAGACTAAAATAGTATTTTAACTTTTTAAAATCAAATTTTTCTGATAAAACTTTTGACCATAATATAGTTTAATTTGTTAGGATATTGATAACTTTGAAAAGATATACGTTTGAATTCCCACATTTATTTGAACTAAAAAAGAAGTGTCTGAATTATATATAAAAACTCAGTAAGTTTTTTTAAAGAAATGGAGGTAAAATGTTTCACTGCTCTGGGTAATTTGAGACAAAAGAGAGTAGTCAAAATGAGGCATTTCGTCTACCTAAGCAACGACCCATTATCTAAATGGTCTCAACAAAGAGAGGATTCATATGCTTGACCGAATCTATTCAGAATCCAAATTTGAAAATTCTAAGTCAAACCTCCAAATAAATATTGTAATGCCCTAATTTAGGAGGAAGACATGAATAAATCGAAATCATATCTAAATGAGAGGGATTTTGAGAACATGAAAGTATAGTTAAGAAAGACTTAAAAAGATTGAAAGTTACTACCTATACCAATAAGGTGCACATTCATTTTCGATGACTCGAAATTTTTTAGAATACATGTAAGTGAGAACAAAGCATGTTGAGAGAACTCGTGTTGGTTTGTGAGGACAACTTTCAGTTTTTTATAAGCATTTAAGACAGGTAAGGATGACGTAGTCGGGTCATAGGAGATGCAAGGGAATGTTGAGGTCATCAGTTGCCGAATCCGAATTTCAAATCTTAATCCAAATCCTGGGCTTGGAGCGTACATCATTCTCACTCTCAAACGACTAGCTTATTGCACTTTTTTTTTTTTTTAGTTTTTCTTGTTTTTCTTTTTCGATTCTTTTCCTATGGGTGATCTTGCACAAGAGAGAGTTTGAGGTTTTTGGACTTATTTCTATTCTCCTCTCTTGGATTGTTCTCATAGAATACCCGAGTTTAGGAGGTGTGCATAAATAAACTGAGACTACATCCAAATGAGAGGAGGAATTCTAAGCATGAAAGTATGGTTAAGAAAGGCCTAAAAGAATTAAAGTTACTATCTATACCAACAAAGTACACATTTCTTTTCAGTGGCCCAATCATAGAAATTCCAAAGTAAGTGTGTTTAGCTTGAAACAAATAGAATATCGGGGCCATCAGGTGCCAAATCCGAATTCTAAATCCTGATTCAAAATTTGGGCCCAAAGAGTTACACCTCATGTTCTTGAGTTTGAAGTTTTTAGAAGTTATTTATTTTATTTTATTTTGCACAGTCGTTGTATACCTCATTAGATTTTCTGTTTTCTTCTCTACTCCTCTTTACATGGTTTAATATGTTATGAATATTGTTTAGTATGATTTAATTGACAAATGATTTACTGTGTTTGTTCTCAATAAGGCAGTTGACATTAAGAAATTTCACAACAATATGACATGCACTTGTTTTTAGAGGTTGGAAGTTTAAATATCCATATACCTCATATTTATTGGACTAAACAAAGTCCCTCTTAAAATATTTTGATGTGTAAAAAAAAGCATTTTGAAATATATTATGAATCACCATATTAAATAATTTATCATCATGTCGTTGATGCCTAAATTTCTAGCCACTCAATTTTAAAGTAGTAACAGATCCAGAATTTTATTTAAAGGAGGCACAAGTTCATTTAAATATAATTTTCGATTCATCGATATAATATTCAAATCATATAATATTGCTAACACGAGCATAACTCACTGGCATACAAACCGTGGCAGATCCAGAATTATATGTTAGGAGTACAACTTTTTATAAGGTTAAAAATTTAGCTCATTGACTTTTAAATTTGTGTCATATAGTTTTTGAACTTTAAAAAATATATACTAGATCATCAACATCTCGATTTGTGTGTCTAATACGTAGTACCAAACATTTTTTTCTAAAAAAATAATGTAACTATTGGCTACAAAATTGAAAATTTGAGGTTCAATTAGAAACAAAATTAAATTTTTTGTCTAATATGATGGTTAATTTTAAGCATTTTTAATATTTTACGTAATTTTTTAGATATAAATTAAAAGATTATACATCAATTAAGACATTTTTAAAAGACTTATTAGAGTTGGAAAGTTTAAATATTTACTAGTCATGATTATAAGAATAATTGTAATGAGTAGCAGTTTTAGGAATAGTAACAACGTGTATAGTAACATTTTTAAAAAAATTGTAAATATAGCAAAGTCTATCAGTGATAGACTTTGTATGGTCTAGGTGGTCTATCACTAATAGACTTGATAGACTTCTATGGTCTAGGAATCTATTGGTGATAGACCACCTAGATCATAGAAGTCTATTACTGATAGATTTTGCTATATTTGCATTTTTTTTTAAATGTTGCTATATATGCTAATACTTTGAATTTGATTACTATATTTGCAAATGTCCCTATTTTTTTTTTAAATCATAGGCTCGTCTAGTAAGTATTTAGTTTTTAGAAATTGAGGCATATAAAAATAATTTTCACATATAAATTTTTTACTTTGTTATTTACTTTTGAAGTTAGTACAAGTTTAATACTAAGTTTTTAAAATTAGGGCTAATAAAAGACGTAGTCCAAGGATAAATATATTAGGGATATGGCACAAAATTAGCGCCAGATATCACTGATAGCAACTATCAGTGATAGTCATATTGGCAAATGACTAAAAAGCCCATGACACAACCCACCATTTTGCGTTTCTTCTTTCGATTTTCTCAAATTGAAAGCTATCACTTATAGTAGCTATCAGTGATAGGCACGACTATCATTGATAGCTGCTGTCAGAGATAGCCTTCAATTTGAGAAATATTATACAACCTTGAAATAGTAACACTTGAAATATCAGCTTTCAATTTGCTATCAGTTATTAGTGGCTATTATTGATACACTTTCATCAACTGAAATTAAACTTGAAATATTGACACTTAAGGCTATCAATGGTTATCAATGATAGATTTTTATAACTAGTTATAAACTTTGAAAGGAAACTATCAACTTTTAAATATTAACATTTAAAGCTATAAGTGATAGAAGTCTATCAATGAGAGGTTTATGAGTGACTATCACTGTTATCTATATAAGTCATATCATCAATATCATTCATTTAATTGAGATATACCTAAGTCATATCACTGATAGCTTCGATCAGTGGCTATTACTGATATCTTTTAACAGTAGCTATCAATGATAGACTTTCATCAAATGGAATCGACTTTTATATCATTGATATCATCGATATATGAATATCACCTAAGTTTTATCATTGATATCAGTTATATTGTGGTTATCGGTGATAGCTTCTATCATTGATAACATGCTATTAGAGATAATTTTTGTCATTCTTTTTTACCATCAAATAGCATGTTGTTGATAGCTTCTATCACTGATAACATGCTATCGTTGATAGTTTCTACCAATGATAACATGTTATTTGTGATAACTTCATTAATTAAATTCACAAATTGGCTATCAATGATAGACTTCTATGAGTGGCTATTAACTATGGAAGAAAATCATCGAAGATTAGGCTATTAATAATAGAAAATATTTGTGGTTATCACTGACAGACTTTCATTAGGTAACTATCAATTTTGAAAAATTAATACTCAACGCTATCAATGACTATTATAGAGAAACTTTTATCATGATTATCAATAATAGTCTTCTATCACTGACATCTACCTAAGTTTGATATCACTGATACATAAATATGATTGATATCTATTTAAGTTCTATCCCTAATATCACTGATGATGGATATTACCGATACACAAATATTTAATGAATTCTTTTCTAACATTTAAAAACATGAATGATAGCCAGTGAATTCATCAATCAATGATAGAATTTTTTGAGTGACTAAGCTATAAGTATATTAGTGGCTATCACCGATAGATTTATATTATTATGTCATTATAATTTAATGAAGTCTATCACTGATAGCTACTAATAGATTCTATAAGTTTTAGACTTTTAGTTTTATCTTGAGTATTTACTAATAAATTAGTATACATTAGTTGATAAAAGTCTATAAGTCATAGACTTCTATCGTTGATTGAAGTAGTCTGTCAGTGATAGAAGTCTATCATTGATAGACTATAATAGACTTAGTCTATTAGTGATATCACAGGTTATCAGTGATAGAGGTTTATTACTGATAGATTTCATTCTTTTAAAGTACTAATAAAAAGAAAAAAACTATTGATTCGTTTGATACCGTTCTCATTTCTCATTTTTTGAGAAATAAACTTGTTTAATAACTATTCTCATTTCTTATTTCTAACATTTAAGAAATGTTGCTAAAAATGGTGTAAATTTGAAGTCTAAAAAAATTAGTTTCTTTCAAATCCATTTCCATTTGCTATTTATATTTAACGTTTCCTTATAATAATCATCTCTCCACCATTGTGCAAGACAAGAGAGGGTAAAAGTGAAAATCACAGAAATTCAAAAATTAACTAGTCAACATTAACCATATTTACAAATATTTAAAAGAGGTGCTATATTTTTAGATTTTTCTCTTTATTTTGCTATCTACTACACAAATCCTATTTAATATTTGTTCATTTGATATTCATCCGAACTGAACCAGCTTAATGCATGTGTGGTTCTAGTGTATGCCAAATGTCCATATTAATGTACAAGACCTATATGGGGTTATAATGGTATATACAAACGAGATTTTTAGTAATGATTGCAGGCAAGAATTAAAACTAACTTACTTCAATGGCTTCGTAGAGTGCACTCCTCCATTTGAAATTCAAAACTCACTTTACGCTTCAATCTCAAACCTTAAAAGATAAACTCATCAAATCCTTTAATTTGCTTCCATGACAAAGATTGCAATTGAAATGTAGAACTTCTACTAGAGTTTTCTAACAATGTTGCACAGAAGAGATGATGAAAGGTGCATAACGCCATGTTTGAAAATATGTATAAGTTTTGTTTGCTTCGGTCCAGTAGAAGGTACAATTGAGGTAGAACCGAAGGCAAGCAAAGAAGGAAACTTCACCAAAAGACACTGTACTTTTCTCTCTCATTCCTTCACCATAATCTACCACCTTTGTTTCTATTTTTGTTGTCATCGATGAAGGAATATAATAAGAGGATGAACATATCATAAACAGAAAAATTATAGAGAATATATATTATTCAAATTCTCATGAAAATCTCTTACTTCTAACCGAAACAATAATATTTTTGTTGTTATGGTATAGTTGTAAATAACTAGATATACAGGGGTATAATTGGAAAAAGAAATATGTAGCCACCTATTTTTGTCCTATTTATTTTGTTTTATTATTTTTATTTTTCTCCTATTGTATGCTAATTTTGATTTGGAAAATAATAAGTAAATAATTAAATAAAAGATCTTTTTTAATAATTAATCTTTTAACATAAAAATATTAGCAATAATAATAATAAAAAATTTTCCTTTTAATGATTAAGGTAACATTATATGTAGGAGGGATGTTTTTCTCTTTAATAGAAGAATCTTTTATTTAGGGAATTTTTGTATTTAAAATTGTTTTAAAAAAATAATCTCATTAATCAATATTTTATTTTTTCCTTTTAAAATTAGTTAATTGATTTTTTTCCTAATTAAAAGATGTTCTTGGTTGGCTATAAATTGGTTGGTTTTAGTTTTCAAAAGGGGAGGGGTTTTGATGAAAAAATCCTAGATCTAGTACGAAAAAAAAGAAAATACAAAAGAAAATAAGAGAGTTTCTTTTCCAAAAAAAAAAAAAAACACATACAACATAAGGTTTAGTTTCCGTGGAGGTTGCATTTGGTAGGGCATTTGGTCCCGAGGATCCGCACCTCAAACAACGAATGACCTTTATGTTCTGGGTTCAGAACCTTCATCTTCTTCATTTGGAGCACCTACAAGTAGTAAAAGAGGAAAAGAGGTATAAACAACATGTTCCCTCATCACTCCTTTTTTTTTATTTCTTTTATATAAATTTTGTTTATGCTTTAGATCTATCATTTTTGTATTTCTCTTGATTTCTTTTTGTTCATGTTCATCTTTTTTTTTTTTTTTAATTCTCTACTGTCTAAAAAATAAAAGAGACGAAAGTTAAAAAGTGAGATTATCATACCTTCGAATGATTTGCTCTTACTATGTTTATAAAAAAAAATTGCTATGATTTGAATTGCTAAAAAAAAATAGAAGAAAAGTTTAATGAGAAAACTAGAAGGAGAAAAAAAGAAAAATAAAGAAGAAGCAAGGGAAGAGAAAGAGAGAGAAAAAAAAAAAGAGAACATTTTGATAAAACAAAAAAAAAAAAGGTTTTAAGTGATTTAATTTGTACCAAGAGAAAGTTTAATTTTTTTTTTTTATTTATCAATTTATTCATCCTTTTAGTAGTGTGTTGAAAAAAGGGTAAGATATTGTCCCATCACTTTATTTATTTACTTATTAATTTGTTTATTTATCTATTGCTATTATTATGATTCTTAATATTCTTAATATTGTTATTATTATTATTGTTATTATCATTAAATAAAAAAAAAAAAAGGGAAAAAGATGGGATGGGCTGTCACCCATCCCATCACTGTTTTATTATTTTTTTTTTACGTTGTTTTATTTTACATAATAGTAATATCCATAAGTGATTTAAAAAAAAAAACTTTATTTTTTTTATCATCATTATTATTATTGTTATTATTTTATATCATTATAAACATTTTTTTATGTTGTTATCATTATTATCATTTTATTGTGATTATACTAATTTTATTTTAGCAACTCCATGGGTACCTTTTAACTATCTATTGCTATTTTCAACTTGTGTATTTATATATTTCTTGTATATTTTACACTTTACTTTACTTAATAATGTTTTATTGGTGTCAATAATATTTTTTTAAATCCTTTTTATAACTCTATTCTTTTTTAATCTTTTAAAATTTTCTTACAATCCTTTGTATTTCTTTTTAACCTTTTAAAAAAAATTAATTTATTATTTCATAAGGTTTCCTAATCAATTTTTTTTTAATAACCTACCGTTTTCTTAAAAAAAAATCCCACGATGGAATCTAGAAATATCTGGGAGTCCGTTTTTCTAGATTCTTGAGGTGAAGGATCATATCTTTGGGAGTCCGAGATTTTGATCCTAAGAAAAAATAAATTTAATTATATATTTTTAAAAAATCCTTTTATAAAAAGGCTATTCCTATGACGGATTTGAGAAATTGTGATATTTTCTCAATTTCTTGAGGCAAAGAATTTTTCCTTACTTCTAGTGTAGTCTAATTAACGGAAATATTCTCCACTTATTTTATGGGATCATTACTTCAATATTGGAGTAATGAGTGGTAAAATAAGACATTTGTTTTAAAAAAAAATTCTTCCCAAATGATTTCATTTAAAGAATAATTTTTTATTCAAGATAAAAATGAATTGGCCACCGTTTTACTTAACGGGTGTTGTGGGGTGCTAACACCTTCCCCATACACAAATGACTCCCGAACTCAACTTTAGTTTTCGCAGACTATTTTTATTGATTTTTACTTAAAATTGTTTACTTTATTTCGGTGTCCAATCACACCGTAAAAAAGATTGGTGGCAACTCCTTTTTTTTATTTTTTATTAACCCTTTTTGAAGACGTCGACCGCTCCACGTCGTCTCAGGCACGTGGCAACAAAATCTTCACTCTCATCCCTTAAAAATCTGATAGACATTTTTGTAATATTATTGACAATCTAGAAATATATCAAACATTCGATACTTTAAAGTTGACATTTCTTGTAGTTTCCCTCTTAAATTCTGAAAGTAATTATGTCCAATATGATTTCGCACAAAAACCCCGAAATTTCGTAGGATAGAAAATTTGTTTCTCTCTACAATGAGAGAAAATATAGCAAAATTCTTCCTTATTTATTCCACTGTCTAACATATATATTTCTAAATTTTTCTTGATTCATATATAACAAGTTGTAGCATAAGAAATAAACAAGAAGATGAGACACACGATAGTTTGTAATTTAGTTCAGTGTAAAGTTACCTATGTTTGAGGAGCAGTTTACCTTGTGGAAAGAAACTTCACTAATTGAAATAGTTCAGTAATTAAAACGTATTCTTATATATTGAACATGCCTAACATTGACTCACGAATAGTCAACTCCTAGTTTTTTCCTATGCTTTCCCTAAGTATAAGATCTCCTCACTTTCATTTTGCCCTTTTTAAAATGCTTATAAAAATAGTCCTTTTACATTTTCAATATTAAAAATATTTATTTGATTTTTTAAGGCTATTTTCAAATATAAAAAAAATGAGTCAAATTATTTATAAATATAAAAAATTTTAATGTCTATCAGCGATAAACTGTATCGCTTGAGCGAGTGATAGAATTCTATTGCGGTCTATCGCTGTAATGAAATTTTTATATATTTTTAAATAGTTTGATACTTTTTTTATATAATATAATTTTTCTTTTATTTATTATTATTTTTTCAATAATAGTCATGTCGGTACTCACTATTATTATGTCACTCAATATTTAATATTCATCCAAGCTGAACCAACTTAATGTGTGGTTCTAGTGTATGCCACATGTCAACATATTAATATATAACGTAATAAAAATCACATTAATTTATCTATTATTTAAACAACTAGCTATAAATTAAAACATGGCAAGAACTAAAATAGTTGCTTTTGTCGAAGGTCCTTTAAAAGTATTAAGATTCCAATTGAAATAAATTTAAAAGTTTAGAAGCCGAGATAGTATAATATGGTGAAGTTTAATGATTTATATATATTTGGGTTTATTTATTTAAGAGTTATTTCTAAATATATATTTAAAGGTGTCGGTTGACGTCAGTTTGAGCTAAAATCTACACCAAAGACAAACATATCAATTTATGTCGATCGGACGTTCTAGTCGATGATGGAGATCTTGTGTTAGTGATGCTGATCAACCGACATTCGATCGGTCGGTTGACTTTTGGTCAGTATTGACTCTGACGAATGAGATGAGAAATAGAAGAGAGAAAATGAAAAGAAAAGAAAATTGAAGAAGATGAACAAGATAGAAGTATTCAAATGACTCGACAACTTAAAAATGACCTAGACTACCCAATCCAAGCTGGGGTTGTGGGTTGAGTCTCGGGTTGAATAGCTGGATGAAAAAATGTGTGGATATCTCATAACACATGTCAAGCATAATGTTACATTTTAGAGTAATGTATAACAAGTTGTAGCACAAGAAATAAACAACAAGATGAGATACTAGAGTTGATGATCCAGTTCATTGTAAAGTCACTTACATCTGGAAGGCAATTTGCTTTAGGATAGAAATTTCAATAATTAAAATAGTTCAACAATTACAATGTTGTTCTTATATGTTAGAAACGACTAATATTGACTCGCGAATAACCAATTCCTAGATTCTACTTAGGCTCTCCCTAAGTATCAGATCCCCTCACTTGCACCAATGCTTTACTTTTAGGAGTCCTCCTAAGTATATACTCTACTTCAACTTCTATTGAACAAGTATAATATTTCAATAACTTCTTATGAACTCTGTTTTTTTTTAGATACACGAGTAATCTAAATGACTATCTACATCAAACTCTTGGTACACAAATTACAAAGTAAGGATTGCATTAGATTTAGAATTACACACAACCACACATGAACTCGAAAACATCACTTCTGTACTTTTTTTTAGAAATGTCATCAAGACCTTTAATACTTGCTTCCTTAAGACCAGAGACATAGCACAATATACATATAAGGAATATTTTAGGGAAGCTTCTAAAAAGAAAGCCTTAAGAGAACAACCAAAGGAAAACAACACCGAAAATCTGAATCAAATAAGAAAAAAATATTTTTCTAATAAAAGTAGCTTATTCAAAACAAGATGCTTAACATACAGATAAACAATTTGCCTGATAAAGAAAATATAGCCAACTAAACTTGCTATAACAACATATTTCTTATTCATTTCTTTCTAAAAACTTTCACTCTCTATTATACAATAATTACTTTTCTTTTTTCTATTTTTTTTCTAATATCTCTTTTACTTTTTAACTTTACTCCCTAAAAATAGATTTGATCTCCAATGTTGATAGTACAGGTTTTATGTTATTTGAGCCATGTCATATTGGTCTCTATCTTATGTTGTATGTCCAATATATTTCTCTTAATATTATTTCTTCAAAAGTAGACAATTTTCTTTATCTCATACACATGTGCATGCACAAACTTACACACACTTTTTCTCTCTTTAACATTTTTTTCTCTATATGTCTAACATACTTATCTATACCTTTTTCTTTCTCTAACGTAACTCAATTTTTATCATTTCTCTCTTTAACATTTCTTTCACGTTTTTTACTTTCACTCATTGAGATTTAGTTTCTCAATATTTTGTTTCCTCTGAACAACTTTTTCGTTAATACATTAAATTAATAAACAAAGAACGCAGGCCTCACAATCAAAGACGAAGAAAAAAAAGAAAGAAAGAAACTCACACCAAGAAGAATAAGACAAAAAGATAGAAAATAACGTGACAATTCAAAAGAAAATGAAGTTTGAATTAGGAGTAGGTGGATGAAAAGAAGCAACCAATGCACTACTCACTCAAGAAACTAAGGAGTATAGTAGTAGTAAGTAGTAATGTTAGGCTAAAGGCCATAAATAATGTAAAGAAAGAGTAGTTTGGAGAAGGAATCCTGATTCATGGACACAAAAAACTTATGCTCCAAACAAATATGAGAAATAGTTGCACAACAAATGCGGTCAAATATCAAATCTATTAGAGATGATCAAACCCAACCCACGATACCACTTGAACTAGCTTGATTGTACAACCACTCATAGACCTTTCATGGTCTTGAGCCTCACCTATCCCTAGACACAAAAGATATTCAATCAACATATGGGTCCCACCTATGTAGGCTTGAGCTGCGAAGTAATTAAAGAAGAAAAATACTTGAGTGTTGATTAGGTTGCATCTATTTTTTGTGTACTTCACTAGTTGGCCAATTAAAAACTACCATATGACAATTTTTTTTTATTTTTATAAAAAGTTCAATTATTGTTTTATTACCATGTGATAAATAGAAAGGTTATTGGGAGATAGCTACACCTAATCATTGCCCATTAAAAAATGTTTCATGTGTTACTTCTAAAAGGGATTTTTGGGCTGAGGAGTTGGGAAGTAGGGAGTTAAGAAGTAGACATTTGTGAATTTCACTAATTATTTACTCCAAGGAATTCCTAGGCTCCACAACTAAAAACCATCAGTTTTATGAAATAATTGCATTAAAAACCTATTTTAAAGGCCCAAAAGGGCAAATGACCCAACTTTTGAAAAAAAATGACAAATGATTTTTTGGTGATGTCATAACCACGTGAAGTTACGGTATTATCCTTCCTTTCTTGATATTTTTTTTTTTTTTTTACTTTTTCCTCATCTTCTCCCGCGCGTCTTTCTCCCTCTCTCTCTTTTTCTTCTTCTTCTTTTCCAACTTCATCTCCTCTGTGCGTCTTCTTCTTATCTGACACAACGAGTCCACAGTAGCAGCTCCGACGCGACCAACTCCGTTACGCGAGAGAGAGATGAGAGTGATTGTGAGTAAGGAAAGGAAGCGAGAGCAAAATGGGTTTTTCCGTGTGCGCGAGTTCATTTCGGCAATTTCATTTGAACTTGACGTCAGCAAAAGCTCATTTGACATTTTTTTAAATTCTAGGTCATTTGACATTTTCAGTCCAATTTTTGTGTTATCCATACAAATTTCGTTGCTTTTATGTCTTATTAATTCCTTAAACTGTATTTCCTATAAGTTCATAGTTCCACTCTTTACCTCAAACATGTATTTCTCTCTAATCTTAATATATGCCGATGAGACATTAAAGAGAGGAAATATTCATTTATTTTGAACTAAATATTAAAAATTGATATAAAACGTTTTCCATATAAAACTAAAATAATAAATTTGCTATTACATTTCCAGGTAAGAAAATTTAACATTATAATATTAATTAAAAAATTAGCAAATATGTCATGTCACATTCTGGTTAAAAAGTTGATGACAATGTATGGTACAAGGCTTTATGTTTCTGTCGGAGGGAAAAGAATAGTGTTGGAACGCAAAACAACAAAAGTGTCCAGAAAAGTTGATGAAAAATTTTTACCGACAAAATCATCGAATGGTGGCACACAATTGAGAGATTTTATCCACATGTTTATTATAGGAATCTAAATATTATCAATTGTACGATTCCAAGACAAAAAGACATTAATCAAACAATATATTTGTTGATGCAAAATTTGGAACAAGAGAAATGCACATGACCCTCACGTGACATTATCAATTGAATTTATAACTCAGGAAAAAGAAGACTTGCAAAACAAAGAAAAAAGACTCTGATACCTAAGTTAGTAAAAGGATCATAGAATAGAGAATAAGTCAGAAGTTTTAAGTTACTTTTGATGAACCATTATAGTCTATTTATAGGGGATTTGATCTAGGGTTTTATAACCCTACTAAGATTAGGATATGAGTTTCCTAATCCCTAGCAAGTTAGGATCAAATCTAACATTATTTTATATTATCTTGATTGATCAAATCTCATATTATTTTATATTATCTTGATTTTAAGCTGGAATTTGGTCATGCCAAAATTCACCCATAACATTAGCCCCCACTCCCAAGTTGAATTTCGAGGTTTGACTAGTCACACTAAACATTATGGACCCAATTTGAGAGTATTCATCTAGCTTGTATTGCTTCAATGATCCTGTCAGTTAGCTTTTTAGCAAGACTGAGCTTTTCATCGGTGATCATGTGAGGTGCCACAGATTGACCCATCAAACCTGTAATGAATTTTGTCACAATGAGGAAAATCAATTTCTTTTAAGATTATAAGTACCTTTTTGAGAAAGAAATATGTGCACTGTCTCGAGAAAGATGAAAATCGATTTTTGAGAGGTGAGGTGGTAATCTTGTCAGAAAGAGGAAAATCGATTTCTTTAAGATTTGTGCACCGTCTCAAAAAAGATGAAAATCGATTTCTGAGAAGTGAGGTGGCAATCTTGTCAGAAAGATGAAAATCAATTTCCTTAAGATTTGTGCACCGTCTCGAGAAAGATGAAAATCGATTTCTGAGAGGTGAGGTGGCAATCTTGTCGGAAAGATGAAAATCGATTTCCTTAAGAATTGTGCACCGTCTCAAGAAAGATGACAATCGCTTTCTGAGAGGTGAGGTGGCAATCTTGTCAGAAAGATGAAAATTGATTTCTTTAAAATTTGTGCACCGTCTCGAGAAAGATGAAAATCAACTTCTGAGAGGTGAGGTATTGGTCAGCAAATGACCATCTTTGGAGCTTGTGACTTTCGTTAGAAAGACGATAACCAATTTCTGGTAGATGATGTGTGACCAACAAATGGCCATTTTTGGAGTCTGAGATTTTCTTTAGAAAGATTATAATCGATTTTCGAGATACGATGTGACTTACATATAGTTATCCTTGGTTTCAACTGTAGGTGGTTAGCCCGCAGTTTCCACCTTGGTTTCAACTGTGGGTGGCCAGCCCCCAGTTTCTACCAAATAATTCCAATAAAAAAAATGTTTGAATCCCAATTGGGTTTCCCATTATAACTCTTTTTTGTGAATGGTTCTTGTAGAGATCTTCTAAATTGTTGCTTTCAGTGTACTAAATTAACTGTTTGTAGCTTCCTTCACTTGAGTTCTTCAATGCTTTGATATTTGCAAAATTCTAATTAAAGATGATGTTGTGGCTTCAAGTGATTTTTCTTTCCTGGAGCAAGTAACATTAATGGTGGAGCTTCTATGCATAACTTTGTCTTAGGTTGCTTCAATTCTTGAACAAGCTTGTAATTGACTCGGTAACGACAGGATGAATGTGCAGATATGAACGACAGCTACTGATCTTGAACGACGTTCGTTGGAAGGGCCTGAACAATGACGAATCCATATACAAAATGATAGAAAGTTGGTGGCAGCGATCAATTTGGCGTCGATCGATGGTGTCCGCAATAGAGTTAGGACTGGGTCGCGACTATAACCAAGTTACACACAGATCTACGTATGAGACGGTGACAAGGTGCAGCAGATTTTTTTTTATGTTAAAAAATTGATTTTTTTTTTTTGTCTTTCCTTAAATGAGAATTCATTGGGTATATAATTTTAATCAATCAATTAGTTAGGATTAATTTATTACAATATAATAAATAATTAGGTTAATTGAATACTAATAATCTTGACATAATTTTCTTAAAAAAACATAAAAACAAAATAATTTTTGCATAATCTTGTTGGTTATAAAAAATCTATTTTAATAATATAATTAATTTTAATAGAATAAATAAATGTGGATATTAAGAAAAATTAAATAAGAGATAAGAGAAGACCTATGCTTTTGTAAGAGTGTCAGATACCCTTGCTCATGGGTAAATAAAAAAACAAAGGATATAACTCATTACCATGGTCAATCCTTCAAATCTTGGACCAAATAAGGCATATTTTTTTTTGAAAAAAAAGACTAATGGACAAAAAGGATCAGGTACACCCGAACATCTCAACTCGGTTGATACATTTCTCGCACCCTCATCAAATCTCATCAAACTCCGCAACTAAAAAGCAAACCCGAAGCCTAGAACCAAATAAGGGATATATAATCTCATGTTGATTCCTATCCTTATTTCTATTTTCATTCTCTCAATCCAAACGACCCATAATTAGAAACCACTAAACATTATTGGGAAAATATATTTATAATGAAAAAGGTATTTAGTATCAAACGGATGTAGTTCAATTGACATGCATGTACTTCTTTAGGTTGGAGACATGAAACCCCTATCTCATTTGTTGTACTAAAATAAAGGGCCCGTTTAGATTGACTAGGGAAAAAATGTTTTTCAAAAAACTCATTTTTATTTCAACTCTTTTGACAAAACTGTTTAAAATGCACTTCAAAAGCTATTTTGAGTGGTTGCCAAATACTCCAATTTGTTCCAAAATGACTTATTTTTTGAATTAAACACTTGAAAATGTATTCCAAACACACCCAAAATTTTTAGAATGAATGAATGAAGCATACCTGAATGAGCAATAATGGAGAATCAAGAATCTCATCGGAATTCGGAACATCATAAAGAAGTTGATCCATGCATGGAAATGGAGGTTGAAGAGAAGAATAATCTTGAAACTGGTTTAGACTGACATCTGCATTTGCCTCAATGAACAAGATTCCTTCACCTGTGCATTCTACAAACAACTTCCTACCAAACCCTTCTTTAACTCTACCTGCAAAAGGATAGTAGAAAACCAACGTCTTTGCAACTGCCTCTTTTATCACCTTCACTGGATCTCTCCCTTCCATGCTTGGATTATATTCATAGAATTGTATTATTGGTTGTTGAAATCTTAGGCTTTCTTGGTCATCGATATCAGAAAGTTGTTTATATTCATGGGGTGTCGGTTTCACCGGAACAACTAGTTCTGGTTCACATCTTTCTACTTTAAATACAAGACTTGTATTACTTGACAACATTTCTCTATTAAACAAACTTTTGGTTCTTAAATGTATAGATATTGAAGGAAGAGTATGTTATTTATAGAGGCATGACAATTATTTATCTTCCCACACATATTAATATCTCTTTTTATCTAGTGGCGGATCAAGAAATTTTGTTGACTGAGATTTTATAATTAAGTAAAAATAATTTATAAGCTTACTTCTATGAAATATCTCCCATAACTATTATACTTTTCTTCAATGGAGATGATGACCCTGTCAATTTCCTTTTAAAATATTTTCCCATTTAGATTTTAAATTAAATCTAAAATAACATTATGACGACAATAAATCACGAAGAAATTAAGTAGATAACAAAATTCAACAATATCATAACTTAAACAACCCAACCAACAGAGTTTAAAATATTTACTTAAGGTCCATAAATTATTTTAAAAAATTAATAAAATAAATATAAAATAAAAAAACTAAAACAAAAAATAAGACTAATTTAATTGTAATGTATAAAAGTAATTAAAATGTCAAAAACTAAAAGTAATTGAAACATGAAAACGAATGTGTATAAATAAAATAACAAACTTAAAAAGAAGAAGAAAAATAAATTAAAAAAAAAAACTTACCTCACAAACTAGGAGAAGAAGTTGAAGAAGATAAGAACAAGTTGAAGAGGAAATTAAAAAACTGAAGAATTATTGAAGCTCTCTACATGACTTTCTTCTTAATTTCTTCCGCTTTATTTGTGGGAATTAGGTGTAATTGTTGTTTTTTCGAAAATTGGAGTCCGATGTTAAAGGAATGAAAATTTGAAAAGTAAATGGAATGGAATTTGAACGTGAGATAAAGAAGGGGTTGGAGCACGCATTTACTATCGGGCTAGCTAAAGTTATTGTTGCTATGCTAGTTTTCTTTATATATATTATATAAAGAGTATAAAGTTGAGGGGAGCTCGAACCCTAGGCCTATACTAAATCTGCCGTTGTTTACATCTCCATTTTGTTTATTCTTTCTAGTCCATTTATAAATAGAAATTAATTGTCTTCCGACACATTTTATTGTGTCTTTGCATCTCAATTTTTGTATATTCTTTCTAGTCCATTTATGGATGGAAATTAATTATCCTCCCACACGTATTATTGTCTTATTCTTTCTAGTCTATTTATGTAACACATTTAAATGTGAATCTTCTATTTAGTTAAGACACCTATATTTTATTTTGTCGACATTTTCACATGTTCAAAATTTAGGCATGGACATAAGAACTACGAGTGAAGCATAAAAAGAAAGCAACAAAGTATCACTATATTATAAATATAATATAAATAAAATCATTTAAACTTATTTAAAATGTGCAAAATGTTTATATAATAATTTAAATTTTTAGACAAAATATACTTTTAGTCTTTAAGATTTGGATTTGATATCCATATGGTCATTCAAGCTTCATAAGAGATACTTTAGTCCATTATATATTTGTAAAATGATTTAAAAAAATCTCTAACTTAACTTTAACCTAATTGAACGTGACTATACAGTTATCAACCTGATGTGTATTGACTTAAAAAAAATTTATTAAGCAAATAAACCGAAAATTCAATTTACAAATTAAACTTAAAAAATTAATATGGCTAAAAATATTTAAAGGTTTTCTTCTTCTCCATGTCCCATACCGTAGCCATCAAAGGACATCCACCCCTCATCTTCAGGAGAGAATTTTGTGCTTCCAGCAATATTAGATTCATTTTGAATCTTAGATTTGCTATTTATTTATTTTTAAATCAGATTAACCAAGGATGAAATATTCATAGATATGTTGATATATCCGTGGATATATCTGTAAATCGAAGAATTCAATATCGTAATTAAATATCTATGGATATCTCAAATATCTTTTATTAATGCTTGTAACACATAAAAATGTCACCTATTTAGTTTAATATGAAGAAGAATACTAATAACAATATTCATAACTTAATTTGGGAGTAAAAACAACTTAATTATTAATGTACATAAATTTTATAAAATTCATGATTTACAAAAATATCCGTCGGTATCGATATTTTATCGATATATCCGTAAAATTGAAATATCGATATCAATATCGACATCGATATTTTAATCCTTCCTTTTAACCTATAGACTAATTATCTTTTATGTAATAACGAAACGTACTCCAATTATCTTTTGTATAATAACGAAACGTACATGGAGTGAGTTTTTCGTTTTAAAAAAAATATTCAATATTCCATTTTGTTGAAAGTTTAGATATTTTATCAATATTTCTATTGATATTTTCACAAAATTAAGATTTCGAGATTTTAAATGATGTGGCATTTGAAAAAATTTAAAGATGGCAATAAGTAGGGGACATCTGTACCTTCATTTAAATATTTTATAATTGAGAAAATATAGGAATTATTTTTTATTAGTTAACACTTCTCTACAAAATACGGTAAGCACCTAACCCATTTGTTTTTTTTTTTTTTTTGTGCGACATTTTGATATACACAATTTTATGAAATTATATTTCTCTGTGTTTGTTCATCCTACTTTTTGTAGGCTTTGGTGTATTATTTTTAGCGTGGGTTATTTTCTTTTTTTTTTTTTTTTCTTTCTCTTCTAAATCTAATCATAGGACTTTTTCAAGTACCATGTCTATTTTATTTACTTGGTAGACAGTATGACACTTGTACTAGGATGTGAAGATTATTTATTTATAAACAACACTTTAAAACTTAAAAGTATAAATTTGAACCGATAGAAAAAAACATAATCAAAACTTAATCATTATATTTCACAACATTTTATCTATAATTTATTTCAAATATTATTATTTAAATTTCCAACATTGTTTAACATTTTATAAACTAAGACTGGTTTGTAAAATATTCAATACAAAATATACTTATCTTCTATTATATTACAGTGAAGATTTAAGGTTTGTAATTGGTTTATGATTTTCAACTCCAATTGGTTGTTTCACCTTCAGGATGGAATCAACTTCTATCACAAATTTGTCCATGGCTGGAGTAGGCAAGCAAATAGGCACCACAATTCCTTTTTCTCCTACTCTATTATTGAATGGTATAAAGAAGCTTATCAAACCCGGGACCATTTCAACTCCTCCCATTGTAGGTCCACCATAAATGGCCTTCCCCCATCCAAAGTCCACCTCTTTCAACCCAAGTTTTTTCAAATCTGACAAAAAGAACGATCCAATTGTAGTGCAATAGGGTCGTCCTTTGATCACCATAAGATCTGCCACAGACTTAATATACTCCTCAGTCATTTCTGTCTTAGCTTTCTTAACCAATTCCACAGCATAACCTAAGGGATTCTGGCAAAGCTTTCCAGCTGTAGTAAGTGCTGCAGGAAAAGCAAACGCATTGCCATAATATCCAGATGGCAAAGAGTTGAACTTAAAGCGTAGATTCACAACACAAAGAAAACGCACTTCTTCCTTCGGGCAAAGTTGAAGGGATGTGGTACGGAGACGCCAAATGTAGGCAGAGAGGAGCTCAAAGGAAGAGCAATGGCGAAGGTGAATAGGTAAGGTCTCGCGGATGGTGGATATTTCAGCTGGACCAAAGAAAAAGGAGCGATGGGCCATGTCGTTGAGGGAAATTTTGGTGGCACTAGTGTCTCCAACGTGGTCATATTCATGGTGTAGGTAAGTGATTACTGGAGGATCCCTCGCAGTTAAGAGAGCCCTTTGCCATACCGGAAGAGTAGATGGAGCGTGAGCCCCATGAGCCATTTCGGCTATGGCTGTCATGAATTGAACAATACCACAACCATCACTCATAGTATGATTAAAACGCATCGCAAAGATAAAACCATCACATTTAAGTCGGGTCACCTGCACATTCAATAATTTTTTAAATCAATCATAATTTAGTCAATTTAACAATTATGGATTATTATGGTCTAGAACTTTTATTTATCCATATGTCATCATACAATTATGGTTTATAGCAATTATCTAAGATTTCATTTCTATTTAAAATTATGTGTCATTAATGAATAGGAAAAAATTACAATATACGAAAGTTTCATGTTATGTTGGGATGATAATAGTGGTTGTGAATTAGTGGCTTTAAAAGATAGAGTAATAAAATCTCTACTCATGTTTATGTTGTCGTGCTCTAATTATTCGGAAAAAATTGGATTGCTTTCAAATATAGCAAAATAAGTTAAATTATTTACAAATATAATAAAATGTCACTATATATCAGCGATAGACACTCATAGACTACTATCATCTATCACTATCTATCAGTGATAGACACTGATAGATGTGTATAATTGATGTCTATTACTAATAGGTAGTGATATTTTGTTATATTTGAAAACATTTCCAGTATTTTTTCCATTTAAAACAATTATTCAAGAAAAATTTTAAAAAATATTAATAATTTGCCAACATGATAAATGCACTAATTACTTCTCTCAGAGATAAAAGAGCTTAAAAGTCATTTTAGTTTAAATTTCTTATATGTTTTGAAATAAGATGTTTGAGAATAAGATGGTTAGAGACATAGATGGTTGTGTTTTGTTCTGCCTATGAAATGGTAGTTTTTATTATAATAATTGATATTTCTGTATTTATGAGATATTAATTTTATATCACTATCATGCATCAACTAATGAACTCTCCAACAAATATATCTAAAATAATTAGTCATAATAGATGTATAACTTTAACGGAACGAATAATTATAAAAGTTCAATATTATATACTAAATTATTTCAAATAATTAAATATATTTAATAGATTATTAATTTATCAATAGTTTCTATAAATGCACAATTGCATTAAGGCTATTCAGAAATCTAGAAAAATGAGTTAAACTATTTATAATTAATATAAAAAAAATTATTGTCTATCAATGATAGACTGTGATAAAATCCTATCGCTTGAACGGTAGAAAACAATAGACTTCTATATTTGTTAATAGTTTGATATTTTTTCTATTTATAATAATATATCAGATTTTTATAAAGCAACAAAATGAATCCTTATCCATAAATTCGTTGTGATTAGACCATATATATAGTTAAAATGTTATAATTTCTATCGTCGTAATTTTAATTCATTGAGCACATATATCGAAATATATTTTTTTAGTACAATAGAAAGTAGAAAAATTCGAACCATAGATTTCGTGCTTACTCACACGCTCATATGCCAATTGATCTATGCTCACTTGGGCCGAAATACGTTTATTTAAAGAATCTTCCCTATAAAATGTAATAGAAAATTGAAATTGATTGGAACATATTTTCAGTTTAAAATTATGTTTGCAATACATCTGTTAAGGGTTAAATTTTGATTAAATTAAAATTTTATGGTAGAAATTTATTTAACTTCATAAACTTAGGAGTAAAAATTGCTTTTTTTTTTTTTTTCTTTTTGTCTTTCCGCAAATGAGAATTTATTGGATATAAGCAAATTATTATAAATAGAAAAAATATCAAATTATTTACAAATATAGAAAAATTTCACTATCTAAGACCGAAATAGAAGCGATAGACCGCAATAGACTTCTATCGCAGTCTATTGCAGGTAGAAAGTGGAATACTTGTAAATAATTTGGCTCATTTTTTTATTTGAAAACAACCTAATTTTTAATCAATCAATTAGTTATGATTAATTTATTACAATAGAATAAATAATTAGGATAATTGAATACTAATAATCTTTACATAACCTTCCTAAAAAACATAAAAATAAAATAATCTTTGCATAATCTTATTGGTTATAAAAACCTATTTTAATAATATAATTAATTTTAATAGAATAAATAAATATGGATATTAACAAAAATTAAATAAGAGATAAGAGAAGATCCATGCTTTTGTAAGAGTGTCAGGTACCCTTGCTCATGGGTACATAAAAAAACAAAGGATATAATCCATTACCGTGGTCAATCCTTCAAATCTTGAACCAAATAAGGCATATATTTTCTTAAAAAGAAAAACTAATCAACAAAAAGGATCAGAAGATGCACCCGAACATCTCAACTCGGTTGATACATTTCTCGTACCTTCATCAAATCTCAATTAAACCCCACAACGAAAAACAAACCCCAAGACTAAGGGATACATAATCCCATGTTGATTCCTATCCTTATTTCTATTCTCATGCCCTCAATCCAAATGACCCCTAATTAAAAACCACTAAATATTATTGAGAAGATATATTTATATTGAAAAGGTATTTAGTACTAAACTGATGTAGTTCAGTGAAAATTGACATGCATATATACTTCTTTTAGGTCGGAGGCAATGAATCCCTTATCCCATTTGTTGTACTAAAATAAAATTTATAGAATAAATGAATGAAGTATACCTGAATGAGCAATAATGGCCTTATCCCATTTGTTGTACTAAAATAAAATTTATAGAATAAATGAATGAAGTATACCTGAATGAGCAATAATGGGGAATCAAGAATCCCATCAGAATTTGGAACATCATAAAGAAGTTGATCCATGCATGGAAATGGAGGTTGAAGAGAAGAAGAATCCTGAAATTGGTTTAGACTAACATCTGCATTTGCCTCAATAAACAAGATTCCTTCACCCGTGCATTCTACAAACAACTTCCTACCTAACCCTTCTCTAACTCTGCCTGCAAAAGGATAATAGAAAACCAACGTCTTTGCAACTGCCTCTTTTATCACCTTCACTGGATCTCTCCCTTCCATGCTTGGATTATATTCATAGAATTGTATTATTTGTTGTTGAAATCTTAAGGTTTTTTGGTCATCGATATCAGAAAGTCGTTTATACTCATAGGGTGTCGGTTTTGCCGGAACAACCAATTCTGGTTCACATCTTTCTACTTTGAATACAAGACTTGTAGTGCTTGACCACATTTCTCTGACACAAAATTTTGGTTATTAATGTATAGATATTGAAGGAAGAGTGTGTTATTTATAGAGGTATGGAAATTAAATATCTTCCCTTCTATATTATTTGTGTGGTGGATCTAGAAATTTTGTTGACGAAGGAGATTTTATAATTAAGTAAAAATAATTTGTAAGTTTACTTCTATGAAATATATCCCATAACTATTATTACTTTTCTTCAATGGAGATGATGTTGCTATCAATTTTCTTTTAAAATATTTCTTCATTTGGATTTTAAAGTAAATCTATGATATAATAGCATTACGACGATAATAAATCAAGAAGAAATTAACAAAGAGGATTATTGTAATTGAAGAATTATTGAAGCTCTCTGCATAACTTCCTTCTTAATTTTTCTAGCTTTATTTGTGGGGATTAGTGTAATTACTGTTTTTTTTTTTTTTTTTTAAATTGAAGTATGATATTAAAGGAAGGAAAACTTGAAAAATAAATGGAATGAAATTTGAACTTAGGACAAAGGGGGGTTGGAGCACGCATTTTTTATTGAGCTAGTTAAAATTACTATTGTTCTTTATATATATTATATAAAGAGTATAAAGTTGACGGGAGCTCGAACCTGGGGCCCATACTAAATCTGTCGTTGTTTGCATCTCCATTTTTGTTTATTCTTTCTAGTCCATTTATGGATAGAAATTAATTCTCCTTCCACATATATTATTGTCACTTTGCATCTCCCTTTTTTTTTTTTTTTTTTTATTCTTTCTAGTCCATTTATGTCATGCATTTGAATGAGAATCTATTAATTAGTTAAAATATCTATATTTTATTTCATCGACATTTCCACATGTCCAGGATTTGGGCATGGACAGAAAAACTAAGAGTGAAGCATCAATAGAAAGCAACAAAATGTCACTATATTATAAATATAATATAAATAAAATCATTTAAGCTTATTTAAAATATGCAAAATGTTTATATAATAATTAAATTTTTTTGGCAAAATACACATTTAGTTCTTCAAATTTGGATTTGATATCCATTTGTTCACTAGAGTTTTATAAGAAATACTTTAGTTTTAAATGAATGCTAAAAGGTCTCTAACTTAATTTTAACCTAATTGAATGTGACTATACAATTATCCGTTGACGTGGATTGACTTACATATAAATTTCTTTTTTTTAATTAAGCAATTAAACTGAAAATTCAATTACAAATTAAACTTAAAAAATTAAAATAGTTTAAAATATTAAAAAGTTTTCTTCTTCTTCACGTTCCATACCCTAGCCATCAAGGATATCCACCCCTCATCTTCTGGAGAGAATTTTGTGCTATTTATTTATTATTTTATTTATTTTTTAAGAATCAAATATGCCCACACACCCTTTTTAGGGGAAGCCAATACATGTGATTGAAAGAGTAATTTAAACCAGTCAAAAGGACGAAACCTCTCAATGTCAAACCATTTTAACTTAATAGAATTATGATTTGTGTAATCAAACGTATATGGAGTGAGTTTTTTGTTCCAAAAAAATTTATTTAAAATTCCATTTTGTTGGAAACTATGGCGATCAATGAAGTTTAAGATAGCGGATATTTTATTAATATTTCTATCGATATTTTCACAAAATTAAGACTTCGAGATTTTAAATGACATGACATTTGAAAAAAAAATTAAAGATATTTCTATCGATATTTTTACAAAATTAAGACCTCGAGATTTTAAATGACATGGCATTTGAAAAAAAAAATAAAGATGCAACAAGTACTGAACATCTGTACCTATGTGTAATTATAAAAATTGATCCCTTCCTTTAAATATTTTATAATTGAGAAAATAATAGGAATTATTTTTTATTAATTAACACATTTTGGCTTTTGACTATATTAATTTCCATTAATTAGCCCATACAAGAAATTTAATATCCAAACACCACTCACATAACACTATACATATCTATAAGGGCTCTTTTCAAATATAGAAAAATGAGTCAAACTATTTACAAGTATAGAAAAATTTTCCAGTCTATCAGTGATAGATCGCAATAGAATTCTATCACTTTCTATCGTTCAAGTGATAGAATTTATTTGCTTGAGCAATAAAAAGCAATAGAATTCTATCACGGTCTATTACTGATAGACAGTGAAATTTTTCTATATTTATAAATAGTTTGATATTTTTTCTGTTTATGATAATTTCCTATAGATTGAAATGTTTGATTTCGTGTTTGTAAGGATGATATAAGAAACTTTATCCCACTAGTTTGCCAGTTGCTAATCTTTTGTTCTGTTTTGATTTTTTTTTTAAAAAAAATTACCACTCTATTTTGACCTGGATTTAAAAAAAAATGTCTATTATATTTTGATATACACAATTTTATGAAATTATATTTCTTTGTGTTTGTTCATCTTACTTTTTGTAGGCTTTGGTGTATTATTTTTAGTGTCTTATTTTATACTTTTTTGTGTGTATTCTTTCTCTTCTAAATCTAATCATATGGCTTTCTCAAGTACCATTTCCATTTTATTTACTTAGTAGACAGTGTGGCACTTGCACTAGAACGCGAAGATTATTTATTTATAAACGACACTTTAAAATTTAAAAGTATAAATTTGAATTTATAATAGAAATAGATAGAAAAAACATAATCAAAACTTAATCATTATATTTCACAATATCTTATCTATAATTTATTTCAAATATTCTTATTTAAATTTCAAACGTTGTTTAACATTTTATAAACTAAGACCTGTTTGTAAAATATTCAATACAAAATATACTTATCTTGTATTATATTATAGTGAAGATTTAATGTTTGTAATTCGTTTATGATTTTCAACTCCAATTGGTTGTTTCACCTTCAAGATGGCATCAAGTTCTATCACAAATCTGTCTATAGCCGGATTAGGCAAGCAAATAGGCATCACAATTCCTTTTTCTCCTACTCTATTATTGAATGGTATAAAGAAGCTTATCAAACCAGGGACCATTCCAACTCCTCCCCTTGTAGGTCCACCATAAATGGCCTTCCCCCATCCAAAGTCTACATCCCCAAATCCAATTTTTTTCAAATCTGACACAAGGAACGACCCAATTGCGGTGCAATGGGGTCGTCCTTTGATCACCATAAAATCAGCCACAGATTTAATGTACTCTTCAGTCATTTCTGCCTTAACCTTCTTAATTAATTCTATAGCATAACCTAGGGAATTTTGACAAAGCTTTCCAGCTGTGGTAAGTACTGCAGGAAAAGCAAATGCATTGCCATAATATCCAGATGGCAGAGAGTTGAACTTGAAACGTAGATTCACAAGACAAAGAAAACGCACTTCTTCGTTTGGGCTAAGTTGAAGGGATGTGGTACGGAGACGCCAAATATAGGCTGAGAGGAGGTCAAATGAGGAGCAATGGCGAAGGTGAATAGGTAAAGTTTTGCGAATGGTGGATATTTCAGTTGGCCCAAAGAAGAAGGAGCGATGGGTCATGTCGTTGAAGGAAATTTTGGTGGCGCTAGTGTCTCCAACTTGGTCATATTCGTGGTGTGGGCAAATGACTATTGGAGGCTCCCTTGCACTTAAGAGAGCTCTTTGTCATACTGGAAAAACAGATGGAGCATGAGCCCCATGAGCCATTTCGGCTATGGCTATCATGAATTGGACAATACCATAGCCATCACACATTATATGATTAAAGCGTATTGCAAAGATAAAACCTCCACATTTGAGTCGAGTCACCTGCACAGGTTGGTTAACTATTGAAATCAATCATAATTTAGTTAATTATTCATAATTTTAAAGGACAAAATTAAGAGTTTGTCACATGGCAAATTGTGTTTAGACAATTAAATGACTACTTCTCTCAAAGATAAAAGAACTTAAAGGTCATTTTGGTTCTAAGTTCTTATATGGTTGGAAAGAAGATCATTGAGAATAAGATTGTGAGAAACCATAGATTGTTTTGTTTTGTTCTACACCTTGAATGCTCGTTTTTATAAAAATAAATGATATTTCTGTATTTGTGATATTAATTTTATGAATTTTATATCGCTATCATGCATTACTAATGAACTCTCCAACAAATAATAATCTAAAATAATTAGTCATAATAGATGTATATTTTAATGGAATGAATAATTTTAAAAGTTCAATATTTTATACTAAATTATTTCAGTTACTTAAATATATTTAATAGATTACTAATTCATTAATAGTTTGTAAATTATTTCAATCATGCATTACTAATGAAAGGTGTTGAAAAGAGGAAACCTCTAACAGCAACTGAAAAGGAAAACAGAAAATCAATGATCAAGAAGGTCATATCACAACAAGGAAGGTATCTTTTTCCCTCCAAAAAAAAAAAAACAAAACATATTATTTTGTGCAATAGCAAATTTTGAAGTTTCATTTTGAAAAATAGTAAAAAAATTTCAAAATCATAAAAATAGCAAAACAATTTTTAAAATTAAAAAATTCTAATTAACAAATATCTAAATTACCTCCACACACTAAAATTGATAAAATCAAACATCACCTAAAACAAATTCAGAAAAGCGCAAATACACTACACTATTACGCTTACATTTAAATTGAACATTGTCAAACACCCCTTGCTCGATAATTAAATTTTAATGGATGGAAAATAGCTATTTAACTTTATTTTACAAAAACAAAATCTAGATTAGTTAAATCACATAGCTTTAAATCAATTAGGGGAGAAAAATAAGGAAGATATTGATTTAGTTTGAATTAATTCGTAGAGTAGTTTTCAAAATCTAATTTGAATATTAAAAATAAATTCGAACTCCAAAAGAGGCAAAAATTATAGAATGACACTCATTCTCATTTTTGAAACTGAATCTGTTAGATTATAATTTGATTAATTCGGTTATTAATCAAGCTCCCAATTATACTGTATTTATATCCCAATTATTAATCAAGTTGTTCACTTATAATGTATTTATATCTTAGTTATTAATCAAGCTCTACACTTACACTGTTAAGTGTATTTATTTTCGAAAAGTGGTTATATCAAATCAAATCTTATATTAAACAGCCCATTCAAAATTTAAAATTGGGTGAAAAATTCGCCCCATCTCTTGAATCCATTAGGTTAGAATCTCAAACCGATTCTTACCATTCACACTATATTTATATTCATAATTGATACATGATATAGCAATTATACTGTATTTGAAAATGCTATTATTCAACCATACCAGGGGCAACTTTGAAATTATAAAAGTGTTTGTCACGTGAACAGCATGCATTTTGTCAAAATTCTTATTATTTTCGATTTTCGACAAAAATCAAAAGTACCATTTCCTCCAATTTAGATTTTGCCCCAGCCCGTCCAGTCAAGAAAAAAAGCCCGATAGATCCAACAAAAGAAGATGTCAGGAAAGTTGGTCCATAGGCCCAAAGGCCCAACAAAGGACTATGAAAATAGAGAAGACCAACAACAAAATCTGAGCATAGATGGGCCTAGAGGGTCAAAAATCTCTCTTACAGTGGATTTAGGCCCTTTATCTCCAATCTCAGACACCACAGCTTCAAGCCCAAACATAACATTGGCCGAAGAGACTCAAACTTCACCCACTCAAACAGATATCACCAGAAACAACTCCATCAACACAACAGGAAAAAACAAAGAAAATGAAGAAGCAACTCAAGCGGGAAAAAATATAATAGAGGAGGACTTCAAGAAAGAACTTGTTATTTGGCTCAGAAAAAACAATCTTCAATTGGCATCTTTGACGAAATCAAATGCAATTGCAAGTGAGTCGACGAACAAAGGAAAAGATGGAGCAAGATCACAGGGGTTTTCGGGTTATACATGAAAATCCTTAGCTGGAATGTTAGAGGGTTAGGCTCTCCCAACAAAAGGGCCCTAATAAAAAATACTATTTCCAGCTATTGTCCGGACTTTGTTCTTTTATTGGAAACTAAACTTAAATATATAACAAGACCTTTGATCAAATCAATTTGGAGCTCTAATAGTATAATGTGGTTGTGTATCAAAGCAAAACGCAGATCAGGTGGTATTCTTTTAATGTGGGACGACCTGAAACATTTAGTTAATGGCTATATTGCAAAAAAGTTATCAATCTCAACAAACGTTATTCTACCAGATGGCTTCAGTTGGTGGATCACGACAGTTTATGGTCCTGCTAAACATAAGGACAAAAATAAATTTTGGCGTGAAATGTCTAATATCCAGATTACATGTGAACCAAATTGGCTCATTGGAGGAGATTTCAACGTTATCCGTTGGGCTAACGAAACTTCATCCTCGAATCCAGCAAAGCACAGTATGAAGTAGTTCAATTCATTTAATAATGATTGTGAGCTTATTGATCCCCCTCTATCAAATGGCAAATTCGCATGGTCAAATCTTCGATCCCAACCAGTTTTATCAAGACTCGACCAATTCATATACACTCCACAATGATGGGAGAACATATTCAATGCCCACTACTCCAGAATGCTTACAAAAGTCACATCTAATCATTTTCCATTGGTTCTAGAAATAACACATCTCTGCTGGGTTCAAGCCCCTTTCGTTTCAAGAATATAAATCTTCAAAATTTGAGATTCAACAAGAATATTCTTGATTGGTGGAGAAACACTAGCCAAATGGGTCATCCGGGCTACTCTATTATTAAAAGACTCAAACAACTATCTCAAACCATAAGTAGATGGGACAATAATCAAAAGACAATCACAGAAGAAGAAAAAAGATAATGGCAGAAGGAGATTGATAGGATCGACACCCTTGAAAGCAATCAACAAATGAGCACTCTGGACAGTAATCGCAGAACTATCCTAAAAGCAGACCTATGCACAAAGACTTTCAAGGAAACTCAATACTGGGTTCAAAGGTATAAAAAACTGTGGCTTATTCAAGGTGATGAAAATACCGGGTCCTTTTTTTTTCATAAAGCTTACACTGCCAGACAAAGACAAAATTTTATATCAGAGATCATTGACAATAAAGGTACAAAATATACAGGAAATAGCTTGATTGAGAAAGTATTTATTGATCACTCAAGAACATATACATTGATAAGAATGGAGATCTTTGGCTGATTGATGACTTGGATTGGACACCAATTATTCAGATGCAAAAAGATCAGCTCTGCATTCCCTGAAATGAAAAAGAAATTCGGATGGCTCTGTTCTCCATAGGAAATAAAAAGTCACAGGGCCTGATGGATTCACCATGGAGTTCTTTAAAAATCTTGGAGCACTTTCACGACAGACTTTATGGAAGTGTTCCAGAATTTTTTCCAAAATGACATTGTGAATAAAAATGTCAATGACACCTACATTGTCTTAAAAAAAAAAAAAGGCCATAGAGCCACTGATTATAGGCCAATCAACCTCACCACATCACTATATAAAGTGATTGCAAAGACACTAGCAACGCACCTTAAACAAACTTTGCCAACAACCATTGCTGAAAAACCAATTGGCTTTTGTTAAAGGAAGACAGATCACAGATGCAATTCTCATGGCAAATGAAGCCATTCATTATTGGAGAGTAAAAAAGAGCAAAGGTTTTGTCATAAAGTTCGACATTGAAAAAGCTTTTGACAAAATAAACTGGAATTTTGTAGATTATATGCTTTGCAAAAAGAACTATTCAGTCAAATGGAGGAAATGGATAAAAGCATGCATATCCAGCATACAATATTCCATCATTATAAATGGCAAACCTAGAGGTAGAATCATTCCGAATAGAGGAATGAGGCAAGGTGACTCTCTATCCGCCTTTATATTTGTCATTGCTATGGATTACCTCAGTAGGCTATTTCAAAAACTAGAACAGCAAGGACAAATTAAAGGCGTACATTTTTCAAATGATTGCCATATTACCTACTTATTTTTTGCTGATGACATTCTCATTTTCGTAGAAGATAAAGACGAATACTTGTTAAATGTGCAAAACATGGTGAAAGCTTTTGAATTAGCCACAGGCTTAACCATAAATTGAAGCAAGTCAACCATCTCGTCCATAAATACAAGTCAAAATTGTGCAGCAAAGGTTGCCTACAGATTGGGTATTCAGCACCAGTTTCTCCCAATAAATTACCTGAGGACTCATATGGGTGGTAAACCACAAACAGCAACTTTCTGGGAGAAAATTTCAGAGCATATCCAGAAAAAACTTAGCAATGGAAGTACTCCCAAATATCAAAAGGGAGAAGACTAACTCTAATTCAATCAACCCTTACTAGTCTCCCTACATACATGCTCTCGATTTTCAAAGCTTCAAAATCAGTATATAAAGAGATTGAAAACCAATGGAGAAACTTCTTTTGGAAAGATAATAGTGGAGGTTATAGCGCTCATTTAATCAGATGGGAAATGGTCACCAACCCAAAAGAAAAAGGTGGTTTGGGGCTGAACAGAATTGAGGATACAAATTTCTCCTTACTGTGTAAGTGGCTATGGCGTTTCCAAAATGAATAAAATACTTTGTGGAAAAGATTGATAATGACCAAATACAACCAGAAATCTTTTGGAGAAATCCCAACTAAAGGAAGGTACAACACCTCAAAATCTCCTTGGAAATTCATTTCAAAATGTGTTGACGGGTTTAAACCAAATTTCTCATGAAAAATTGGCAATGGTGAAAATGTCTCTTTTTGGAAAGGCTATTGGAACGAAAAAAGTCCTTTACCTGAGAACTTTCCTAGACTTTTTGTTCTATCTCAAATTCAAGAAGGATTAGTAAAGGAAGCTTGGAATAACGAATCAATGGATTGGGACTTCAAACCCAGAAGACCTTTACAGGATAGAGAGATCGAATAGTGGATGAGTATAAAAAACATCCTTAGTGCTCCTCAAATTGCAAATGGAAAAAATAAACCGATATGAAAGCTCAACAAAAATGGTGACTTTAAGATTTCAATAATAAAGGAGACCATACATGCACATGGAAACAACATCAGTCCAAATATCAATCCCAACATATATAAAAACCTCTAGAAATCAACAATCCCAAAAAAATGTATGTTTTTTCTGTGGACACTATCTCACTAGAATATCAACACAACAGAGGTACTAGAAAAGAAGTTTCTAAAAATGATGCTAAATCCAAATTGGTGTACTATGTGCAAAAACAATGAGGAGAATATGGAGCACTCATCCATTGTGGAGTTTCATAAAGAAATATGGGCTTTACTTAAAGATAATCTCTACTGTCACGACAGAATCAACAGCATGAGGAATCTATACAAAAACCTGTGCATGAACAAATCAACAACAATAAAGGAGATCATTACTTTTAATACAATAGTTGTTGCGCTATGGTCCATTTGGATTGAGAGAAACAACCATACTTTTCAAGGGACTGAAAAGAGGACAACAAACTTATGGGAAGATATTTGTATGTTATCAAGTTGTTGATCTTATAGAAACTGTCTCTTGAAAGACTATAGCCCCTCCCATATAGCTATCAATATTCATACTTTTTGTATTGCTTAACTTAATGTATGGGCTTTCTTCTAGCCAGACGTACTGTTTGTCTCCCTTTTTGCTTAATGAATGTATTTTGAAGGGAGATGATGAGGGTGTTAAGTATGTGACCACCTAGTGGAGATATACCGGTGCATCCACTTACCCTCGGTATCATTTTCTAAAAAAAGTTAATAGTTTGTATAAATACACAATTATTTTAATTTACTAGATTTAAATCTCATTGTGATTAGACCATAATATATAGTTAAATGTTATAATTTCTACTATTGATTCAATGCTTCAGTAATTTTAATTTTCTTTTAGGACTGACAAGACTTTTAGGACTAACACGCTTGTCAGTTGACTTATGTTTGTTATAGTAGAAATAGATTTATTTGAAAGATCTTCAAAATAAAACGGAATAGAAGATCGAAATTACAACATAAAAAGTTTAAAATTTTGCGATTCATATCGGTTAAGGGGTAAATTTTTATTGAATTAAAATTTTAGGATAGAAATTTGTACAACTTCACAAACTTATGACTAAAACCTGACTATTTTTTTTTTCTCTTCGTAAATGAGAATGATTGGGTATCTATTTTTAATTAATCAATTAGTTAGGATTAATTTATTGCAATTGTTAATTTAATACTAATAATCTTTCCATGATCAGGTTGGTTATAAAAATCGATGTTAATAATATAATTATTTTTAATTAAATAAATAAAATATATTCACAATAAAAGGCTATTTTCAAATATATCAAAATGAGCCAAAATAGTTAAAAATATAGCAAAATGTCACTGTCTATTAGTGATAGGCATTGATAGACACTGATAGCATAGTATTAAATTTGCATTGATATGTCGATATTTACACGTTTTCATGGGTTCGATATCGATATGAGAGGTGAATCGATATTTCCATTATATCGTAAAAAAATTCACGAAACATAAAAGATAAGCATCAAAATGTGACTAATATAAACATAATATAGATAATAAACATATTTACTTATTTGAAAATTATTACTAATTTAAATTTTTTTTAAATTTTTTTTGTTTTTATAATTTTTTGAGAAATATCTATTGAAATCGATATTTTATCGATATTTTCATTGAAATTTTCGTAAAATTAAGACCTCGATATTTCTATCGACATCAATATTTTAAATCTTGACGGATAGACATCTATCAGTGTCTATTACTAATAGATAGTGATAGACGATAGTAGTCTCTATCACTAACAGTGACATTTTGCAATATTTAAAAATATTTTTAGTAGTTTTGTCATTTAAAACAATTAGATATTGACAAAAATAAGAGAGAAAGAGAAGTCATATGCTTTTGTAAGAGCGTCAACCAAATAAGGGGTACCGTTTTCTAAAAAGCTAACGGACAAAAAGATGAGGTGGTGCACTCGAACATCTCAACTAAGTTGACACATTCCTCAACTCTCATTAAATATCTTATCAAATCTCAAGACCAAAATCCAACCGCAAAACCAAATAATCCATTATTGTTTTCCATCGTTATTTCTTTCCTCTTGCTCTCAATCCAAACGACCCTTAATTTAAAATAACTAAATATTGAAAAAACATATTTAAACTAAAAAGATATTTAGTACCAAAGTGATTATAGTTCAGCGACAATTGACATGTACTACTTCTTTTAGGTTCGAGGCATGAATCTCACGCCCCATTTGTTTTACTAAAATAACTTTATGGAATAAATGAATGAAGCATATACCTGGATGAGCAATAATGGGGAATCAAAAATCCCATCAGAATTTGGAACATCGTAAAGAAGTTGATCCATGCATGGAAATGGAGGTTGAAGAGAAGAAGAATCATGAAACTGGTCTAGACTTACATCTGCATTTGCCTCAATGAACAAGATTCCTTCACCTGTGCATTCTACAAATAGCTTCTTACCAAATCCTTCTCTAACTCTACCTGCAAAAGGATAGTAGAAAATTAACGTCTTTGCAACTGCCTCTTTTATCACCTTCACGGGATCTCTCCCTTCCATGCTTGGATTATATTCATAGAATTGTATTATTGGTTGTTGAAATCTTAAGGTTTCTTGGTCATCGATATCAGAAAGTTGTTTATACTCATAGGGTGTCGGTTTCATCGGAACAACCAATTCTACTTCACATCTTTCTACTTTGAATACAAGACTTGTACTGCTTGACCACATTTCTCTATTACACAAAATTTTGGTTCTTAAATGTATAGATACTGAAGGAATAGGGTGTTATTTATAGAAGGATGGAAATTAATTATCTTCCCACACATGCTATCGTGTCTTTGGCATCTCCATTTTTTATTATTCTTCTCTAGTCCTTTTATGTCACATATTTAATTGACATAAAAATTGAGAGTGAAACATAAACAAGAAACAACAAAATGTCATTATTAAAAATATAATATAAATAAAATCATCTTAACTTATTTAAAAAAATTTAAATGTTTATATATTAATTTAAAATTTTGAGGAGTTTTTAAAGATAGAAAAATAAGGAAAACTATTTATACAAAATAGCAAAATTTTTAGATAGTTGTAATAGACACTGATAAAAGTCTATCAGAGTCTATCAGTGATAGAAATGGTAGAAGTTTATCACTAATAGATGATGA
Organism: Lagenaria siceraria; assembly: GCA_002890555.2. Taxonomy (NCBI): domain Eukaryota; kingdom Viridiplantae; phylum Streptophyta; class Magnoliopsida; order Cucurbitales; family Cucurbitaceae; genus Lagenaria; species Lagenaria siceraria. The sequence continues at coordinate 3,133,474 of CM016491.1, read as the reverse complement.
TAGAAGTCTATCAATGCCTATCAGTCCTTTTTTTTTACTATTTTCGGTAAATAGTTTGACATTTTTTCTATCTGTGAAAATTCCCTTAAATCTTTTCAAGAATTTTTTTTTATAAATATTTATCGACGTCGATATTTTATCGCTATTTCTATCAATATTTTTACAAAATTGAGACATCGTCATTTTAAATTAGGTGACATTTTCTAAAAAAAAAAAAAATTAAAGTTGCAATAACTAGACCTCTGTACTTATGTGTAATAATAAAAATTAGTCCCCTCCTTTAAATGTTTTATAATTGAGAAAATAATAGGAATTATTTTTCATTAATTAACACTTTTTGGCTTTTAATTATATTGTTTCCACTAATTAACCCACAAAAAATTCAACATTTAAACACCAGAACCTGATGACTCACATATCCCTATACATATCTATTACCTTTAATCTTTAATTTAGAATCTTATATACTATAATAAATGGGCTAAAAGAGAAAATTTTTATCTTTCTTTTTCTTTTTTGCCCTTTTTTAAATGCTTATTTTCATAGATTATGTGATCTCTATTCGGTTTGAAATTTTTATCTTTTTTTTTTGCCCTTTTTTTTAAATGCTTATTTTCATAGATTATGTGATCTCTATCCGATTTGTTTTCGAAAAATTACTCAAAACAGAAAAAATATCAAACTATTTACAAATATAGAAAAAATTTATTGTCTATCAATGATAGACCGCGATAGAATTCTATCGCTTTCTATCGCTCAAGCAAATAAATTCTATCTCGTGAGCAATAGAAAGCGATAGAATTCTATCGCAGTCTATCAGTGATAGACTGTAAAATTTTTCTATATTCGTAAATAGTTTGACTCATTTTTTTATATATGAAAACAACCCTTTGTTTTCTCTAATTTTTATTCTTTTAATTATTTTATGTAATCACGGTAGATTTAGATATGAACACCGATTTCAGAGTTTTGAATTTTATTTTTAATTAGGTGTTAGGGAGGAGACGGTTTATTGAGTTGAGTAAGAAAAATATGAGAATGGAGAAAAATGAAGTTTAGTGAAGAAGAGATGCGGAGAGAGGAGAAAATTAGTAAGAAATTATATGTAAAATTGATCAATTAGTTTTTTTTTTTTTAGAAAGTAATAACACCACAACCCAACTATAAAATGATATCAAGAGACACAAGCGAATAAAAGCACTCGGGATACAGTATGTAGAGAAGAGAAGAACTTTGCTCTTCCAACGCCTTTAATACAAGTGAATGTGCAAGCACATTGTAACAAGTAATAACGTCACACATGAGAGACGGTGACATTGCTCCACTCCTGAACTTTGCCCTCCTCACAGAATAAAGAGACCTCAGTAACGTCCACAAAAAGACCACGAAGAATATTAATAACCTCAGACAGTCAGAGTCAGATTCAATTCAGTGATAAAGATTTGAAAAACAAAAGGATTATTTATTTATTTATTTATTTAATCATTTTATTTTTCTTTTTCCATCTACAAAATCACCAAATTAAATCAATTCCTCCAAATTAAATTCAAACTTCTAAATCTCTCAATTAAATTCAATTTTTTATCAATTGATCTAAATTCAAATTTTCAAATCTTTATCACTTAATTCAACTATAAATTAATTCAAAATAATCTAACAACAATAATAAACCACAAATTAACACCAAACATACAAAACAAACCAATTAACTCAACAATCCCCTCAACTTGTATAACAATATTCAACCACAAATTAACATAAACACACAAAATCAAACTAATTAACCCAACTATTCACTCACTCATATAACAATATTTAATCACAAATTAATACCAACATACAAAACAAAACAATTAACTTAATTTATGAAGTATTTTCTTTTACTAATCTCAAGTATATAAATAAAATAACAAAATTTAAATTTAAACTTGAAATTAAGAACATTAAAAATGAAAATTAAATAGCAAAACTTAAACTTGAAATTAAGAACATTAAAAATGAAAATTAAATAACAAAATTTAAACTTGAAATTAAGAATATTAAAAATGAAAATTAAATAACAAAACTTTAAATGAAAACTAAATAACAAAACTTAAACTTGGAATTATGAACATTAAATTTTTTCTAAAAAAAATCATACCTTGTAGATGGCCACTAGTGAAAAGGGAGGGAGGCTGGTGGAGTGGGTGTGGTGGGGCTGGTGAGGCTGAGGGGATGGGAATCGAAAAAAACTTTCGTCGAAAAAAGTTAATTTTCTTCTAGTGTAATCTAAATTGAATTATTGGGATAATTCAATTTTAGCCTCAAATTTTTTTAAAAAAATTATTCCAAATAATTCAAGATAATTAAATTAAAAATTACATGAAATTTTGGAATGTTACAACTCGACTTGTAATTAAATTTGTTCATGAGTTCACATTTATCCATTTTAAATATTACAAACCACATGCAATGATGGAATAAAGATAAAAGATTTATTTAATTTTTTTTTTTTTTTTTGGTTAACAGATTAGATTTTTTATTCAAGTTTGTTTCAAAATATATAAAATCTACCATTGTGTTTTGGCAGAAAGTCTAATGATGGATTAAAGATAAAAGATTTTATTTGATTTATTTTGTTAAAAGATTAGATTTTTTTTATTCAAGTTGGTTTCAAATTAGATTAGGTATTTTTTATTTCTTCAAATTAGATTGCATTTTCTTCAAATTATATTTTCAATTTTAATTTTTGAAAATTAATTTTTTATTTCTATTTTCTAGTGATTAGCTTATGTATTTTTCATATATATATATATATATATATAACAATTAGATTACCGACTTTTTTTTTTTTAAAAAAAATTAGATTCTACACTTTTAAGTGTTATAATTTAATTTATGTACTTTTAATATTTATATTTGTTATTGAAAATGTATTGATAGGATAGTTTTTAATTAAACTTTTCTTATTCTTTAAAACATTTACAAGGTAAATTTATATTCATATTGTTAATGTTTTGAAGCTTATTTATGAAAAATATATTTATATTCTTTGTAGATATGGATCATCGTACTTTGGAGTTGATGGATAATATTATGACAATGTTAATTTGTGATATACACATGTTGAACCAAATGTATTTTTTGATTTTGTTATTATTATTAGTTATTGAATATGCAAAAAGCACAATCGTAAATATGTGAGAGGTGAAATTGCATTCTTTAGATTACGAGTTGCGGGATTAAAACCCTAGCGAAGAAACATATCATAATCCTAACTCAAAATTCATATTAAAAATTTGAAATACTCCTACATTGGTAAAATAAATCTAAAAATCTTGGTTAAGTATACAAAAATACAAATATCAGAAAAGAAAAAAAAAACTTACGTGTTGTGAGGGAAAACAACATATGGATCACCACCACTTGGAGTCCTTCCTTTTCTGTTAGACACGAGAAGAGAAAATGGGAAACGTGGGTGTTATCCCACGTATTAAGTAACTCGGAGTTACAACCACCTATTTTAATTAAATTAATTAATTAATAATTAATAATTAATTAAATAAATAATTCATAATTAATTAAATCTAATTTAATTAACTAATTCATTTAAATCATATTTAAATGAACATCTCTCACATAACCTATAGTTTTAATTCAATTAATTTAATTTAATTAAATTAGATTAAATTAAATAACTAATTAATTTTTCAATTAATTAATTACCAAATTAAATATCAAATTTTTAATTTTAACCTGTTTTTGAATCAAATTCAAATACATTTCTCTCATAACCTATAGTTTTAATGCACATCTAATGCGCATTAGTTTTAATATAAATCTAATTCATATTAAAAATAAATTTGAACAATTTCAAATATTTAATTTTCTTACAAATTAACTTTGAATCATATCCAAAATTATATTTATACTATAAAGTTTAATTTGTAAAATAAATTTTATATTATAATGTATCATTATACATTATACTTTTTCCTTAGTAAATTTAAACTTTTCAAATTTCATCCAAGAATAAATTACTTCAATATTCTTTACGATATTCTTTACGAGCTAGGAAGGGGACCTAATGGACCTACAGATCAGAAGCTCCAACGATATGAGATTAACGAGCTAAACTCATTAACGACATTAATCAATATTCATTAACTGGGTACACTTCACTAAAGACCCAACACTGCACTCTTCTCACAGTAGATATATTTTTGTGTCCACGGATATAGACCAATAACAGCAAGTTAGTCCTTCACAAGTGTTCGTAACACCAGCTGGATTAAATTATCGTTATACCCCTGGGTTACTTCTAAATCCTTAACTACCAGTGCTCCTCTAATGAACAACCTGTTTATGGTCCAACCATCAAAGAGAAACCCCTCTCGGTCCAGTGAGAGGGTAAGGGCCCTTTGTTCAAGTCTCGGAGACACCACTTAAGGGAACACTTATCTACTTACCCTAAAGTCGGAAAGGAGTGAAATCCATCTTGTATAAATATGTTCCCAGCTCCCCACTCAGTCTTGTCCCCAAAATGGTAGGCATATCGAGTCAGCAAACGGGTCACTATCACCCATACAAATCAAAGGACAATCCCTTGTGAACAGGAGTTCATAATATACTCAAGATTAAGACTAAGTTGCCTAGATCAACCTATTGAAATAGAAACCTAACCAGTCAACGTAGTTAAATCTAGTGGTTACTATTTCGTGGTCCAGTCTTATGCAAATTCATTGCATAGGATACCCCCACTCGCATGTCTCCTACACGAACGCGTTGGATCATTGCGTTTGTATCAAATACAAAGTAGGTCGTATCCATAGTGTTACTAGGATAAGGTACCCAGCCCTATCCTTATACTATAGACCCTTTAGGCTATAACTTGAATATTGATCTTTATATGTCTGTACATATTGTTCAAGACTCATAAAACAACCTAGGATATTAGTTTATTGGATTTTAGGGTTATTAAGACAAGATAAAATAATCAATAACATTTATTGAATAATAATGAATAATAATGACGGTCAAAATACAACATTTACTATCTACGAGTTTTAGGGCATAAAACCCAACAAACTCCCACTTGAACTAAAACCCTAGTTAGTGGGTTGTACAAGATAATACAAAATAATGAGGATGGTAAATAAAATGAATACAATAAACTAGGGCATCTGTATAGCCATTACACATTTCCCACTTGCCCTAGATTACCCAATGTACAAATCTCGCAGACTTAGATTCTCTATGACCCTTGAACACTTTAGCCATGAGAGTCTTTGTAAATGGATTAGCAATGTTTTGCTCCAAAGCGATCTTTATGACGGTCACATCTCCTCGTTGTACAATCTCTCTAATCAGGTGATATTTCCTCTCGATGTCTTTCCTCGTTTATAGCTACGAGGTTCTTTAGAGTTGGCTACTGCCCCACTGTTGTCACAGTATAGGGTAATAGGCAAGTCCATAATTGGAACAACTTCCAAATCAGTTAGGAACTTCCTGAGCCAAACTGCTTTCTTTGCTGCTTTACAAGCAGCTACATACTCAGCCTCCATAGTGGAGTTTGCTATGCATCCTTGCTTGACACTTCGCCATACTACAGCTTCCCCATTTAGGGTAAACACTGATCCCGATGTGGATTTCCTAGAATCCTTGTCAGTTTGGAAATCAGAGTCAGTATAACCTGTAAGGATCAAATCCTTAGCTCCATACACTAGCTTGTAGTCCCTCGTTCTCCTAAGATACTTGAGGATATTCTTAACTGCTGTCCAGTGGTCAAACCCTTGATTAGATTGGTACCTACTGACTATTCCTACTGCATAACAAATGTCTCGCCTAGTGCAGAGCATAGCATACATTAAGCTGCCCACAGCTGAGGCATAAGGAATACGTCTCATATCCTCAACTTCTTGAGGTGTCTTAGGACATTGTTCTTTAGACAAGTGAACCCCATGCTTGAAAGGTAATAAACCCTTCTTAGAATTTTGTATCGAATATCGAGTCAATATTTTGTCGATATAAGTTGCTTGAGACAGAGCTAGCGTTCTGTTCTTACGATCCCTAATAATTTGGATCCCAAGAACATATTGCGCCTCTCCCAAATCTTTCATTTGAAATTGGGCTGCTAGCCATTTTTTAATGTCAGTAAGGTATCCTACGTCATTCCCAATGAGTAGATATCGTCTATGTATAGTACCAAGAAAGCTACTTTACCGTTGATGATTTTCTTGTAAACACAAGGTTCATCAACGTTTTAATCAAAACCAAAAGATTTGATCGCAGTATCAAATCTAATGTTCCAAGATCTAGATGCCTGTTTCAACCCATAAATGGATCGATTCAGTTTGCAAAATTTTTGCTCCTGACCTTGGGTTATGAACCCTTCGGGCTGAGACATAAAGATATTCTCTTCAAGATTGCCATTTAGAAAAGCCGTCTTGACATCCATTTGCCAAATTTCATAGTCATAATATGTGGCTATGGATAAGAGAATTCTTATGGACTTAAACATAGCAACAGGGCAAAAAGTTTTCTCATAGCCAACCCCTTCCCTTTGTGTATAACCCTTTGCTACAAGTCGAGCTTTAAAGGTCTGTACCTTACCAGCTACGTCCCTCTTTCCCTTATAGATCCATTTACACCCAATGGGTTTAACCCCTTCAGGTGGATCTACAAGTTCCCATACTGAATTGAAATACATAGACTCCATTTCAAGGTCCATGGCTTTGACCCATTCGTCCTTATCAACATCATTCATTACCTATTTAAAAGACAATGGATCCTCAACACCGTTGTCAGGTACGACAACCTGAGTTTTTGTTAAACTCAAGTAACGGAAAGGTCGTGATACAACCCTCCCACTGCGTCGGGGCATTCTCAACTCTTGTTGAAGAACCAGCTTCATCAACAACTCTTGTTGACTCTTCAGTAGCTTCATTTAATACTAATTTGCTCCGTGGTTTATGATCTCTCATGTGGTCTTCTTCCAAGAATGTAGCGTTTTTCGATACAAACACTTTGTTATCTTGTGGATCGAAGAAGAGACCACCTCTTGTTTCCTTAGGGTAACCAACAAATTGGCATAATCTTGAACGAGGTTCCAATTTCTTAGGATTTGTCACTAGCACATGTGCAGGACAACCCCAAATTCTAAAGTAGCGCAAACTAGGTTTACGCCCCCTCCATAACTCGAAAGGTGTTTCAGAAATACTCTTCGAAGGAATGTTGTTTAAGATATGAACTGCAGTCTTACTGCATACCCCCAAAACGAGCTTGGCAATTGAGCATAGCTCATCATGGAACGAACCATGTCTAACAAGGTTCTGTTTCTCCTTTTTGATACACCATTATGTTGAGGTGTACCAGGTGTTGAGAGTTGGGATTGGATTCCATGTTCTACAATATAGTCTTAGAATCTTAAATCCATATACTCTCCACCCCGATCAGATCAAAGTGTTTTAATTATTTTACCTAACAGGTTTTCAACCTCAGCCTTATAACTTTTCAAGGGCTTCAGACTTATGTGTCATTAGGTATAAGTAACCATATCTTGAATAATCATCTATAAAAGAGATAAAGTATTCGTACCCTCCTCGAGCTTTTACATTCATTGGACCACAAAGATCCGAATGTATAAGCTCTAAAGGTTCTTTAGCTCTATAACCTTTTCCACTAAAAGGTCTTTTAGTCATTTTTCCTTCGAGACAAGATTCACAAGGAAGTAATGAATCATCTTCTAACTCACTTAGAAGTCCATTCTTTACCAATCTCCTGATCCTATCGAGATTTATGTGAAATAATCTCAAATGCCAAAGATAGGTATTGTTACTTGGAGAAATTATTTGCCTTTTAGATTGAGTATTAACAGTTTTAAACATCTCATGATTTAAAAATGTTTTTGTTTCAGTTGGTCTTAACACATATAAGTTGTTTTCTAATTTAGCAGACCAAATATGTACACCATTTTTTGAAATGAACGCTTCATTTGTTAAAAAAAGTAATACAATAAACTTGTTTAATAAACAAGAAACAGATACAAGATTTCTCTTAATTTTTGGAACTATATACAAATTTTTTAAAAATAAATATCTATTTCTAAAAAAAAACTTTGCAGCTCCCACTGCACAAGCTGAAACGACGTCTCCCGTTCCAACCTTAAGCGTCATCTCACCCTCCTTGAGCTGCTGGAAGGAACTAGTTTTCTGAAATAAAGAACAAACGTGATTAGTGGCTCCTGAATCAAGTATCCAAGTATCCAAGCATTATAGTCATTTTCCACTAAACAAGTTTTTAAGACAAGTAAATCATATTTACCTTCCTTTTCCTTCTTCTTCTCGGCGAGGTACTTGGGGCAATTGCACTTCCAGTGACCATCCACATTGCAGTGGAAGCACTTGCCCTTGTCAGCCTTCTTGGCCTTGCTCTTGCCTTTGCCAACCGCGTGAGCCTTCCCCTTCCCTCCTTTCTTTTGGATCTTTTTGGGACCAGAAGATGAAGGAATAGACTTAGTTCCAGAGGTTGAACCCTTGTGGAACTTCTTGGAATGGGCAACATTTGTCTCTCCTTCTTTCGATCTCTTATTTTTCATAAGAGACTAAAAAGTCTGTAACTCATTTAGGAGGGTAGTTATGGTGTACTATATTTTGTTCATTACCGCATTGCTGCGAAATTGAAGGAAACTCGTCGAAAGAGATTCTAAAATAAAGAACACCTGACTTTGCTCGTCTATGACCGCGCCGTTCATTTCAGCAACGTTGAAGTGAACTATGAGGTCGAGAACATGTTCTCTCACTGATTGGCCCTCCTTCATACGCGCGTCATAAATGTACTTGAAGGCCTAGTATCGGATCTGTGTGGACGGTTGCCCAAACATAACCTGAAACGACTCCATGATCTCACGAGCAGTGAGCATGGCCTCATGTTTCTTGGTGAGTACGTCAGACAAACTCGCCAAGATATAGACTCGGGCCTTTTCATTGGCCTTCGTCCAGCGGTCATGTGCATCCCTCATAGCTTGGGATACACCACGAGCGGGGAGCTGAGGACATTCCTCAATTAAGACAAACCATAGATCTTCTATAACCAGAATCGTATTCAGGTTAGATTTCCACGTTGCATAATTTTCACCAGTTAATTGGTCGCTTTTTAGTAATGCAATCATAGAGAAAGTCATGTTAAAAAATGAACAAACAATTGACTGTATTAATTATCTTTGTTTTAACCCATTACACAATATCCAATCAAAATTTAGCAAAAAATTCAATCAAAGAACCCAAAAAAAAAATGATTAAGTCTTTGCAATGACACTTCAAGGGTTTAGAGCAACAGTCACCGAAGGGTAATCAGCTACTCCTCCTTTGAATTGAGACAATCTCAGCTAATTACTAATTCCTGGATAACTCTTATTCCTATAGCTCTTAGCTACTATTAGTTTGGTCGAGAATTCATTAACTAGCTTAATGCATCCTGTAAGTGTAACCCTTTCATTTTCGGATCCCAAAGGTACGCTTCAACAGGCTACCATTAGGAAAGAAAACTATTGAAGATTAACCTAAGAAATCCTATCCATTACTGGAGTTTGCAATGTTTCGAATTCTATGATCAGGCCCTCTGAAGGAGTGGTCGCTCCAAGACGACACGCAGGCAGATCATAAGAATCTCACGTTGCAACCTAATGAAGGAGACCGTAGGAAATGTTAACACGTGTCCTTTTCCCACTTACTATGAACATTTTCCCTATTCACCTTGGTATTGACCCATGCAAACGCTTTCTGAAGGGAGGCCGCGCCCAAGGTGACACGAAGCCGAGATGGATCTCACAGTGTGAACTCTTAGGGACGTGAGAGATAAAAATTGATATATCATATATACCATTTTTCTCCCACAAAAATGTTCTACTTAATTTAGAGTTTTATTATACTTAGTTAAAATTCCGGCTAATGAATCTATCTAAGTCTATGCCTATTATAACTCTTATAAAAGATCTTTAAACTGTAGTTCTAGGTGAATTAAACAATTTAATTAACCTAGTGACATTGCATGCTAATAGGACTTAGGTTAATTCAACTCAAGTTCTGATTCAGTTCCCAGTTAGGAGGTGTTCCGTAAAACTGTCAACTTAAAAACTCCCAATCTAGACAGAACTGAACCAGTAGAGTTCCCTTACAACCAAAATCCTATTTGTCCTATTTATTCCAATTTAAAACTATTTTAAAAGAAAATAAGACTTCATTCTAATCTAATTAGAATTAATGTGATCTTAAGTTTAAGGGAAATTACTATAAACAGAAAAAATATCAAACTATTTACAAATATAGTAAAATATCACTGTCTTTCAGTGATAAACCGCGATAGAATTCTATCACTTTCTATCACTCACGCAAATGAATTCTATCGCTTGAGCGATAGAAAGCGATAAAATTATATCGTGGTCTATCAGTGATAGACTGTAAAAATTTTCTATATTTGTAAATAATTTGGCTTATTTTTCTATATTTGAAAGGAACCCTAAGTTTAAATTAATTTTAAACAATTTAAAACCAATTTCCTAAGATCCTATATTTGCATGCAACTCTTTATTATAGGTTGACGGTTTCTATTAACTAATTTTATAACTTATTTACAAAATTAATTAATTAGCCCTATAATCATGCATACTAAGATTTAATTAATTAACAATCAAATTCTAATTAATTAAAAAACTATATTATATGAAAATCATTAAAATTACTATAACAATTATATTAATTTATGGATGTTTCATGCTCAATGCAATTTTATTTTCATAAATTAAAATTATAACAATTATAACAATCATGACAATAAATTAAGCATATGCATCACATTAAATAAATATAACACTTATATTTAACTAAATTAATGCATGCATCATGCTTTTCCAATTTCATCTATTTAACATATCAACATATATTAAATTACTCATGAAATTATTATTCATGCATTAAAACCATACATTATAACATTTATAACATATTAAAATGCATGAACATGCTTAACCTAAGGTGAGATTTATCTAAATGACATCCATAAAGCATTTAAATAGCAATTGAACCCATAAAATTGGCCCCTAGGATAAAATAAAGCATTAGATTACAATAATTTAGCTAAATTTATCCTAAAAATAGTCTTTGTCGCTCCAAAGCCGGACCAAAAATTCTCGAACTGCTTCGAACTGGGTCCCAAAACTGTGAACCAAGCCAAAAAACAGCAAAACCGGACCAAAATAGCTGAAATGGGCGCGAACCGGACCAAAAACGGATAAAACCAGCCCAAAAACAGCTAAACCAGCCCATCTGGTGCATGATGTCAGCATGCTGACATCAGCGCCTGCAAGGAACCAGGCAATGCTGACGTCAGCGTGATGTCATGCTGACGTCAACCCTAGCCGCCGTTTTTTTTCGTCGTCTTCTTCGTACAGTACCGAAAAGCAACAAAATCTTGGCCTCTGGGCATCCGATTTGGGCAAATTTGGTGTCGTTTTTCTCAGTAGAACGAACCCGATCTAGACACAGACTTACAAAAACTCAATTTACAGTAGAATGCTCAAAAACATAGAGGCCTTTACAATTGATCCAATAAAAAAATGTAAATCTATGGTCAAATTTTACAGTAAATATTTAATACAAAAACCACATTCACAATGCAGTAAACCCACCAAACCAATGCAAATTTTAAAACCTAAATTAAATTTTAAGATGACTCTGATACCAATTGCTGGGATTAAAACCCTAGCGCAGCGAAAACATATAAGAATCCTAACTCAAAATTAATATTATAATTTTGAAATACTTCTACATTGGTAAAATAAATCTAAAAATCTAGGTTAAGCATATTGTATACAAAAATACAAATATCAGAGAAGAAAAAAACTTATGTGTTGTGAGGAAAAATAAGAGACGGATCACCACCACTTGGAGTCCTTCCTTTTCTCTTAAAACTTATGTGTTGTGAGGCAAAACAAGAGACGGATCACCACCACTTGGAGTCCTTCCTCTTCTAACTTGAGGAAAAGTTTGTGGGAACCTTTTGGTAAGGGAAAAAATTACACAGAACTCTTCTGAGAGAACTTTTTAGAGAGAACACCAGATCTAATTTTTTTTTTCTGTTAAACACTATATAAGGAGAGGAGAGAAAATGAGAAACGTGGGTGTTATCCCACGTATTAAGTAACTCCCCTACGTGAGAGTTACAACCACCTATTTTAATTAAATTAATAAATTAATTTAATAATTAATAATTAATTAAATAATTAATAATTAATTAAATCTAATTTAATTGACCAATTCATTTAAATCATATTTAAATGAACATCTCTCACATAACCTATAATTTTAATTCAATTAATTAAATTAAATTAGATTAAATTAAATAACTAATTAATTCTCCAATTAATTAATTACCAAATTAAATATCAAATATTTAATTTTAACCTGTATTTGAATCAAATTCAAATACATTTCTCTCATAACATATAGTTTTAATGTACATCTAATGCGCATTAATTTTAACCTATAGTTTTAATATAAATCTAATTCATATTAAAAATAATATTTGAACAATTTCAAATATTTAATTCTCTTACAAATTAAATTTGAATCATATTCAAAATTATATTTATACTATAAAGTTTAATTTGTAAAATAAACTTTATATTATAATGTATCATTATACATTATACTTTTCCCTTAGTAATTTGAACTTTTCAAATTTCATCCAAGAATAAATTACCTCAATATTCTTTACAAGCTAGGAAGGGGACCTAATGGACCTACAGATCAGAAGCTCCAACAATATGAGATTAACAGGCTAAACTCATTAACCACATTAATCAATATTCATTAACTGTGGGTACACTCCACTAAAGACCCACAACTGCACTCTTCTCACTGTAGATATATTTCTGTGTCAACGGATATAGACCAATAACAGCAAGTTAGTCTTTCACAAGTGTTCGTAACACCAGCTGGGTCAAATTACCGTTATACCCATGGGTTACTTCTAAATCCTTAACTACCCGTGCTCCTCTAATGAACAGCCTGTTTATGGTCCAACCATCAAACAGAAACCCCTCTCGGGCCAGTGAGAGGGTAGGGCCCTTTGTTCAAGTCCCGGAGACACCACTTAAGAGAACACTTATCTACTTACCCTAAAGTTGGGAAGGAGTGAAATCCATCTTGTATAATTATGTTCCCAGCTCCCCACTCAGTCTTGTCTCCAAAATGGTAGGCATATCGAGTCGGCAAACGGGCCACTCTCACCAATACAAATCAAAGGACAATCCCTCATGAACAGGAGTTCATAATATACTCAAGATTAAGACTAAGTTGCCTAGGTCAAGCTATTGAAATAGAAACCTAACCAGTCAATGGAGTTACATCTAGAGGTTACTATTTCGTGGTCCAGTCTTATGCAAATTCATTGCATAGGATAACCCCACTTGCATGTCTCCTACACGAACGCGTTGGATCATTGTGTTTGTATCAAATACAAAGTGGGCCGTATCCATAGTGTTACCAGGATAAGGTACCCAGCCCTATCCTTATACTATAGACCCTTTAGGCTGTAACTTGAACATTGATCTCTATATGTCTCTACATATTGTTCAAGACTCATAAAACAGCCCAAGATGTTAGTTTATTGGATTTTATGGTTATTAAAACAAGATAAAATAATCAATAATATTTATTGAATAATAACGAATAACAATTTATTAATGACGATCAAAATACACCATTTACTATCTACAAGTTTTAGGGCATAAAACCCAACACAAGTAAGACAACTTAATATCCATAGATTGATACATAACAGTGATTTAGCGTGTTTTGAGAATACTCGTATGAATAGAAGAACAAAGAGTATACTTTGTCATATACTCAAAACTATAGGCAAGTTAAATGGAACTAAACATATAGAGATAGAATAAATGGTGGCAATATTGTTACACATCATTGCACATGATATAAAAAATAGAGTGATGTGTAGATATTTTGTACGGTCGAGTGAAACAATTAGTAGATGCTTTAATGAAGTTCTTAATTCGATATTGTGCCTTCACGAGTGCCTACTAAAGAAACCATACCCTGTACCCTACAAATTCATCCAATGGAAAGTGGAGATGGTTTGAGGTATGACTTGAAGTAATAAGCTTAATATTTATCATTAGTGATACTTGTTTGAATGAGGTAAAACAATAATTTTTTGTTTGATTTTTTTTTCTAGAATTGTTTGGGAGCATTAGATGAAACCCATATTAAGGTTAATGTCAATGTCATTGATAGACCTAGATATAGAAGACGAAAGAATGAAATAGCCACAAATGTGTTGGGTGTTTGTAACAAAAACATGGAATTTATTTATGTCTTACCTGGGTTGGAAGGACCGGCTTCAGATTCTAGAGTATTAAGAGATGCTATATCGAGGAGAAACGGATTGAAAGTCCCAAAAAGTAGTAACTAAATGAATAGTTCAAATGTTCTCATAATGTCTGCGTATGTTAAATTGTTTTCTAATTTATCCCATCCATTTGTAGGATTTTATTACTTATGTGATGTTGGATATACAAATGGGAAGGGATTTTTAACACCATATAGAGGACCACGGTATCATCTAAATGAATGGCGACAAGGTCATACACCAACTTCACTAGAGGAGTTTTTCAACATGAAACATTCTTCTGCAAGGAATGTAATTGAGAGGGCATTTGGCCTTCTTAAAGGAAGATAGGTTATTCTTAGATCAAAGTCATATTATCCCATCAAAGTTCAATATAGAATAATAACAGCCTGCTGTTAGCTCAAAAACTTAATTAGACGGGAAATGTCCATTGATCCAATAGAAGATGAGTTCGTTCATAACACTTTGAGTGATCAACCTGAATTAGATCCCATCACTTATGTGGAAACTTAGCACAAAAGATGTATGATGAATGGAGATATAGAACGAATTAATTAATCTATTACAATATAATGGATACCCTACCATTTATGCTTTTAGGAATGTATAGTTTTTCTATAATTTATTAATTTAGATTTTTTAATTAGTTGTTTTGATTGTTAATTATAATTTTTATAATCAACCGTATTAAAGTGTTATTATTCTACCTTTTTTTTGTTATATGATTTGTTTTATATAAAGTTGATCACATGCTTATGTTGTATTCTAGGTCTTGTAATTAATATGTATCTTTGCAATAGTGTTGGTACTTTGATTAGTTGTTAATTTTGAATTCAAACCATGTGATAGATATGGAAGAAAATGATCAATATAGATGGAATTCAAACAAAAAACATGTTTGGACTAAAGAAGAGTATGGCAAGTTGATTGAGTGTCTAATGGAGTTAGCAAATCTAAGCCAATGATGTTGAGATAATGGAACATTTAGATCAGGCTATCTACAAAAAGTGGAGCAAATGATGAAGTTAAAGTTGCCTAGGTGTGGGGTGAAGACTCAACCTCACATAGAATCAAGAGTGAAACTTTTGAAGAAGCAATATAATGCAATTGCATAAATGTTGGACCAGATTGTAGTAGTTTTGGTTGGAATGAAAGAGAGAAATGTATTGATTGTTCGGGAGATGTCTTTGATGGTTGAGTTAAGGTATGAAAATTATAATTTTCATTACATTCAATAATATACTTTTTGTATTTAATATAATATTACATAAATTTTGTTGTAGAGTCACTCAAATGCAAAAGGGTTGCATAACAAGTCATTCCCATACTTAGATGAAATCACAATAATATTTGAAGCACCAGAGGATATGGCTGAGAAAGTAGATATGAACACAAATAATGGGATGCATGTGAGATGACTTCAGTGATTGTTATGTGTCACACCCACCTGAAGAGGTAAATAGGCCCCAAACAGAAGTGGATGAGATAGAGATTCTATGTCTATGGATGAACCTGATTCAAGTATTCCAACCCAGACTGAAACTTCTCGTAAATTATCAAAGAAAAAGGTAAAGAATGAAGATAAATTAGTTGAAATTGTGACTAAGTCTTTAGATAACATGGGTGCAATGTATGAGAAAACAACTGAGAATATTGGTAAGATAGCTAAGTATTTTGAAACTCAAACTGTTGTTTTTGAAAGGAGAACTCATATATTTACTGAGCTAGTAGATGTTGATGGGCTAACAGATGCTCAAAGAGTTCGAGCAGGTGCACTTCTAGCAAAGGATCATGATCAGACCCATTATTTCTTTACGCTATCACATTCTTATAGGAGAGAATTTATATTACAGTTATTGGTAGGATAAAGATAGTTAAGAGAAAGATATGTGATAGACATGTTTATTTTATGTCGAGAAGGATCTCCAATTTTTGTATTTTATTTGTATAAAGAACTATTAGATTCAAGTTTTTTTAGTCTCGGCTTGTCTTAGTTATTGTTTGAAGAACTAGAAGAATAAAAAAAAATTTAAACTTTATTATTTCTTTTGTTTGTATGTGGACAAGAGATACGAAGAAATATTCTTTTATGAAATGAATAAGGATGTTTTTTTATATCATTTTATTGTAGTTGTATTTTAGTTTTTTTTTTAGAAAGATATTCAAATTTATATTTATTTTTTATATTAAAATTAATAAAGATTAATTTATGTAGAAAATAACATATAAAAATATACTTAAATTAATAAAAAACAAATATGTTACATAAATTCAAATTATATTAAATTAATAAAAAAAATTACATGAATAGTCGTAGGGGCATTATTGGAAGATTATGTAAATTTAAGAGATTCCCATGTACAAATCCTACAAAACAAACACAGATATCAATAATTCACAGTCATTCGTAAAACATATTCCTACAAAACAAACATGACTATCTAAAGATGTCGGACATCTACAATTCCAACTATTTATAATTTCGGACATCTAAAGATTTCGGTAATCTACATTCTCAAAAAACAAACAGCTTCTAAAGGCATTCCACAAATCAAACCTTTTCGGCAAATTAACACATCTTGTTCAAAGGAATACGATTACCCTATAGTTATTTCAAGAGATTTTAGAGGCAACCCACTCTTCTACGAAAATAAGGTAGCCACTTATCTCATTTGTAATTTTTAGGGTAATTGTAATGAAGAGCAATTTTAGGGATAATAACCAAATGTATAGCAACATTTTTAAAAAATTGCAAATATAGCAAAGTCTATCAGTGATAGACTTCTATCGCTGATAGACTTTTATGGTCTATCAGTAATAGACTACCTAGGCGATAAGAGTCTATCAGCGATAGAAGTCTATCACTGGTAGACTTTGCTATATTTGCAATTTTTTTTTTAAAAATGTTGCTATATATGATAATACTTTGAATCTAATTGCTATATTTGCCATGTTCCTATTTTTTAACAGCATTTTGATATACAATTTTATGAAATTACATTTGTTTGTATCTTGTTTGGGTAGTTTTTGGTCTATTATTTTTAGTGTGTGTTAATTTCTTACCCTTTTTTTTTTTTTTTTTTTTTTTAGTTCCTTCTGTTCTAAGTCTATCATAGGGCTTTCTCAAGTTGCACCTCTAGACTTTTTTAAAAAAAGAAAAAGGAAACAAAGAAGAAGTAGCACCTCTAGAAAGATTTTTTTTTTTCTGTCTGTCTGTCTGACAAGAGCCCTCTTGGTTGCGATGTTGAATTCAAGTTAGGCATTTTATTTAGTATTGAATTCAAGGGGTATAACGAGAGAGTTGGAAGATAATCCACTTGTTGGAAGATAAAATATATTAATTATTTAAGGGGCATATTGAGAGAGTTGTATTGAAATTTTTTTTAAGTTCGTAACTATTTACGAATATGGAAAAATTTTATTGTTTATCAGCGATAGACCGCGATAGAAGCGATAGAAATTATCGCCCAAGTGATAGAATTCTATCGTGGTCTATCGCTGATAGATAGTGAAATTTTTCTATATTTGTAAACAATTTGATGTTTTTTTCTGTTTGTAGTAATTTTCCTTCTTTTTATTATTTCTTTAATTAAAAATCTAGAACTTGGTTGGAGATAAAATATTAAAACGACATTTTTTTCTTGTTAAACCAAGACGTTTTCTCGTGGTTGATTGTTTTTACTTTTTGGCAATTAGTTTGATTATATATAGTTGGTTTCATATTGCTTTCAAAAGAGTATTTTTCTTTATATAAGTTTAATTATGGACTTTATAATTTAGTTGAAATCTATTATAGACGTCTAACATCTTAGGTTGAGGGATAATCTAGGAGGGAGTAAATCAATATAGACAACAATCACACACACAAACTGATCTAGTGAAGTTATTTGTGGGCGCATAGGTGAGCATGTATTCCTTAGGGTTGAAACATATTTGAATCTTCCTTCTCAAATTAATTTTTTACCATACAATTTTTGTTTCACTATATTTTCTTTTCAATCTTTAAAACCCACAACATCTTCAGCTATTCTGGTTAACTTTGGATGCAAGAATGGAAGAGATTTTGAGATTCAATATTTGGAGTACTCTCCATTTTATTTACATGGTAGACAATGTGGCATTTGCACAAATATTATTTATTTGTTAAAAAAAACCTTTAAAGCTTAAAGGTATAGATTTAGACTTATATTAGAAATAGATAGAAGAAACATAATTGAAACTTAATAATATATTTCACAACATCTTTATCTATAATTTATTTCAAATATTATTATTTAAATTTCAAACATTGTTTAACATTTTATAAACTAAGATTTGTTTGTAAAATATTCAATACAAAATATGCTTATTTTAAGTTCATTACAGTGCAGATTTAATGTTTGTAATTCGTTTATGATTTTCAACTCCAATTGGTTGTTTCACCTTCAAGATGGCATCAAGTTCTATCACAAATCTGTCCATAGCTGGAGTAGGCAAGCAAATAGGCACTACAATTCCTTTCTCTCCTACTCGATTATTGAATGGTATAAAATAGCTTATCAAATCAAAGATCATTCCAACTCCTCCTTTTGCAGGTCCACCATAAATGGCCTTCCCCCATCCAAAGTCCACCTCTCCAAACCCTATTTTTCTCAAATCTGACACAAGGAACGACCCAATTGCAGCGCAATAGGGTTGTTTTTTTATCACCATAAGATCTGCCACAGACTTAATGTACTCCTCAGTCATTTCTGCCTTAACCTTCTTAACTAATTATACAGCATAACCTAAGGGATTATAGCAAAGCTTTCCAGCTGTGGTAAGTGCTGCAGGAAAAGCAAGCACATTGCCATAATAACCAGACGACAAAGAATTGAACTTAAAGCGTAAATTCACAACACAAAGAAAACGCACTTCCTCATTCGGGCTAAGTTGAAGGGATGTGGTACGGAGACGACAAATATAGGCGGAGAGGAGCTCAAAGGAGGAGCAATGGCAAAGGTGAATAGGTAAGGTTTTGCGAATAGTGGATATTTCAATTGGGCAAAAGAAGAAGGAGCGATAAGCTATATCATTGAGGGAAATTTTGGTGGCGCTAGTGTCTCCAACGTGGTCATATTCATGGTGTAGGTAAGTGATTACTGGAGGATCCCTCGCATTTAAGAGAGCCCTTTGCCATACTGGAAGAGTAGATAGAGCGTGAGCCCCATGAGCCATTTCGGTTATGGCTGTCATGAATTGGACAATACCAAAGCCATCACACATTGTATGATTAAAGCGTATTGCAAAGATAAAACCTCTACATTTGAGTCGAGTCACCTGCACAGGTTGGCCGTTAACTATTGAAATCAATCATAATTTAATTAATTATTAAGAATTATGAAAAAATATTTAACAAAATTAAGGATTTGCCACATGATAAATTATGTTTAGACCATTGAATGGGTGATGCACTAAGTACTTCTCTCAAAAATAAAAGCGCTTAAAGGTCATTTTGGCTCAAGTTTCTTATATGCTTGGAAAGAATGATCATTGAGAATAAGATTGTGAGAATTGTTGTGTTTTGTTCTACATCTTGAATGTTAATTTTTATAAAAATAAATGATATTTCTGTATTTATGATATTAATTTTATGAATTTTATATCGCTATCATGCATTACTAATAAACTCCCCAACAAATAATAATCTAAAATAATTAGTCATAATAGATGTATATTTTAACGGAATGAATAATTATAACAGTTCAATATTTTATTCTAAATTATTTCAATTAATTAAATATATTTAATAGATTACTAATTTATTAATAGTTTGTATAAATACACAATTATTTTAATTTATTAGATTTAAATCTCATTTTTATTATTAGACCATATATATAGTTATATGTTACAATTTCCACCATCAATTCGATGTTTCAGTAATTTTAATTCATTGAGGGCATATCAAAAAATATTTTTTTAATATAATGGAGGGTAAGGAAATTCGAACTACAGATCTCATAGTCACTAACATGTTCATATGTCAGTTGAATTATGTTCATTAAAGTAGAAATAGATTTATTTGACAAATCTTCAAAATAAAATGGAATAGAAGATTGAAATTAGAACATATTTTAAGTTTAAAATTTTTCAATTCATATCTGTTGAGTAAATTTTTATTAAATTAAAATTTTAGGATAGAAATTTGTACAATTTCACAAACTTACGGCTAAAAACTGACTATTTATTTTCTCTCTTCGTAAATGAGAGTTATTGGGTATATATTTTTAATTAATCAATTAGTTAGGATTAATTTATTACAATTGAATAAATAATTAGTTTAATTTAATACTAATAATATTTCCATAATCAGGTTGGTTATAAAATTGATTTTAATAATATAATTATTTTTAATTAAATAAATAAAATATATTCAACATAAATGACTATTTTCAAATATAGCAAAATGTCAGACATTAATAGACACTGATAGACATCTATTAGTGTCTATCACTAATAGATAATGATAGACGATAGCAGTCCATCAGTATTTATCACTGTCTATCATTGACCGTGACGTTTTCCAATATTTAAAAATATTTTTCAATAATTTTGTCATTTAAAATAGTCATTCAAATAAATATGGATATCGACAAAAATAAGAGAGAGAGAAGTCCTATGCTTTTGTAAGAGTGTCAGATACCCTTGCTCATATGTAAAAAAAAAATAATAAAAAAAATAAAAAATAAAAAAAATCCTTCAAATTTTGAACCAAATAAGGGGTATCTGGTTTTTTTTAAAAAAATAATGAACAAAAAGATAAGGTGGTGCACTCTAACATCTCAACTAAGTTGATATATTCTTCCAACTTTCATTAAATATCTCATCAAACTCCAAGATCAAAGCAAACTGCATAAACAAATAAGGGGTAAATAATCCCTTATTGATTCCCATTATTATTTCTTTCTTCATGCTCTCAATCTAAATGGCCCCTAATGTAAAACAGCTAAACTTAAAAAAACATATTTATAGTAAAAAGATATGTAGTACCAAAGTGATCATAGTTGAGAGACAATTGACATGTACTACTTTTTTTAGGTTGGAGGCACGTATCCCAATTTTTGTACTAAAATAATTTTATGGAATAAATGAATGAAGCATATACCTAGATGAGCAACAATGGAGAATCAAGAATCCCATCAGAATTTGGAATATCATAAAGAAGCTGATTCATGCATGGAAATGGAGGTTGAAGAGAAGAAGAATCCTGAAACTGGTCTAGACTTACATCTGCATTTGCCTCAATGAACAAGATTCTTTCACCTGTGCATTCTACAAATAGCTTCTTACCAAACCCTTCTCTAACTCTGCCTACAAAAGGACAGTAGAAAACTAGTGTCTTTTTAACTGCCTCTTTTATCACCTTTACTGGATCTCTCCCTTCCATGCTTGAATGATATTCATAGAATTGTATTATTGGTTGTTGAATTCTTAAGCTTTTTTGGTCATCGATATCAGAAAGTTGTTTATATTCATGGGGTGTTGGTTTTTCTGGAATAACCAATTCTGGTTCACATCTTTCTACTTTGAATACGAGACTTGTATTGCTTGACCACATTTCTTGATTACACCAAAATTTGGTTTTTAGATGTATAGATATTGAAGGATTAGGATGTTATTTATAGAAGGATGAAACCCTGTTTTTTAATTTATGATGGTTTGTAAACTATATATATTATTTACCATACGGTGGTTTGGGGATTATTAAATTGATTGTTGATTGCATGTGATGAGGCACTATGTGGTTGAGGCACACTAGTGCCCATTAAATATCTTTGTATATTTGGTTTATCTATGTTCTCAAGGAAACGTTTATCGAAAGTTTAATGGGTTTTGTTTCAATAAAGTTTTTGTTAGTCTCGTATTGTTTTCAAAAGAGTATTTTTCTTTTATAAGTTTAATTATCAATTTTATAGTTTAGTTGAAATCTATTGTAAACATGAAACAAGTTAAAGGGTAATCTAAAATGGAGTAAATCAATATGGGCAACAATCACACACACAAATTGATCTAGTTAAGTTATTTGTGGGCGTATAGGTGAGCGTGTATCCCTTAGGGTTGAAACATATTCGGTTTTTACAATACAATTTTTGTTTCACTATATTTTCTTTTCAATCTTTAAAACCCACTACTCTGGTTAACCTTAGATGCAAGATTTGAGGAGATTTTGAGCTTCAATGTCTAGAGTACTCTCCATTTTATTTATATGGTAGACAATGTGTCATTTGCACTCAACTGCAAATATTATTTATTTATTAAAAGAAAAAAAAAAGTTTTAAAGTGTTAGTGTCGTTTGTTTCGTAGATATCCTAAATTCTCATAGAGGGTCATTTGGATTATCATGTTTATTTTGCGGTATTGTAAGATGCCCTGGCATCTGGAGATTCTCGAGCATCCTAGAGTGCCCGGACGGAGGGCATCTGAAGAGTTTTGAATGTCCTCCTAAAACATGAGTTTTCCAGATTCCCCAGTTGTGGGCGTCCCCATTTTACATTTTTGTCCTTCCTTTTTATTTTATTTTACATATATATATATATTAATCTTCATTTGCATTTGCATTATATAATTAAATAAATACTGTCAACCATATATATCATTTTTTTTTGTTATGTCGTAATTCTTATTATTCTTTAGTAAGATATTCGATTTTAAATTTAAATTAATATTTATTTTATAAAAAATATTAAATTATGATATATTATTTTGTTGATGAAAATAATATATGAAAATAATATAAATTGTATTAATTTAAAAAAAATTAAATTGATAAAAACAAATATGTTATATAAGTTCAAATTACGTTAAATTAATTATAAATTAATAAATAGTCATGATGACATTCTTGAAACTTTATGTAAATTTAAGACATTCTATTGTAGAAATCTTACGAAGCAAACACAATTATCAAAAAATTCTCGTATAAATTTGGACTTATATCAGAAATAGATAGAAGAAACATAATTGAAACTTAAGCATATATTTCCTAACATCTAGTGTATAATTTATTTAGATAATAAAATATTATTATTTAAATTTCAAATATTGTTCAACATTTTATAAACTAAGACTTGTTTGTAAATTTTCAATACAAAAGATACTTATCTTCTATTCTATTAGAGTGTAGATTTAATGTTTGTAATTCGTTTATGATTTTCAACTCCAATTGGTTGTTTCACCTTCAAGTTGGCATCAAGTTCTATGACAAATCTGTTCATCGCTGGAGTAGGCAAGCAAATAGGCATCACAATTCCCTTCTCTCCTACTCTATTATTGAAAGGAATAAAGTAGCTTATCAAACCAGGGATCATTCCAACTCCTCCCATTGTAGGTCCACCATAAACAGCCTTCCCCCATCCAAAGTCCACCTCTCCAAACCCTATTTTTTTCAAGTCAGACACAAGAAACGACCCGATTGCAGTGCAATGGGGTCGTCCTTTGATCACCATAAGATTAGCCACAGATTTAATGTACTCCTCTGTCATTTCTGCCTTTGCCTTCTTAACCAATTCTACTGCATAACCTAGAGGATTCTGGCAAAGTTTTTTAGCTGTGCTAAGTGCTGCAGGAAAAGCAAGCGCATTGCCATAATATCCAGATGGCAAAGAATTGAACTTGAAGCGTAGATTCACAAGGCAAAGAAAACGCACTTCCTCGTTTGAGCTAAGTTGAAGGGATATGGTACGGAGGCGCCAAATGTAGGCTGCGAGGAGCTCGAAGGTGGAGCAATGGCGAAGGTGGATAGGTAAAGTTTTACGAATGGTGGATATTTCAATTGGGCCAAAGAAGAAGGAGCGATGGGCCATGTCGTTGGGGGAAATTTTGGTGGCATTGGTGTTTCCAACTTGGTCATATTCGTGGTGTGGACAAGTAACTATTGGAGGATCCCTTGCACTTAAGAGAGCTCTTTGCCATACCGGAAGAATAGATGGAGCATGAGCCCCATGAGCCATCTCGGCTATGGCTGTCATGAATTGGACAATACCATAGCCATCACTCATTGTATGATTAAAGCGTATTGCAAAGATAAAACCTCCACATTTGAGTCAAGTCACCTGCAGAGTTTGGTTAACTATTGAAACCAATCATAATTTAGTTAATTACTTATAATTTTTAAAAAATATATTTAAAAAAATTAAGAGTTTGTTCCATAATAAATTGTATTTAGACAATTGAATGGTTGATGCACTAAGTATTCACTCAAAGATAAAAGAGCTTAAAGGATAATTTTGGTTCAAGTTTCTTATATGCTTGGAAAGAAGATCATTGAGAATAAGATTATGAGGAACCATAGATTGTTGTGTTTTGTTCTACATCTTAGAATGCTAAATTTTTATTAAAATATAAATAATATTTCTGTATTTATGACATTAATTTTATGAATTTTATATCACTATCATGCATTAACTAATGAAATAATAATCTAAAATAATTAGTCAAAATAGATGTATATTTTAATGGAATGAATAATTATAAAAGTTCAATATTTATTATACTAAATTATTTCAACTAATTAAATATATTTAATAGATTACTAATTTATTAATAGTTTGTATAAGTAAACAATTACATTAATTTATTATATGTAAATCTAGTTGTGATTAGACCATAGATATAATTAAATGTTACAATTTTTGCCATCAATTCAATGTTTCAGTAATTTTACTTCATTAAAGGCATATGAAAACATATTCTTTTAGTATAATAGAGGTAAGAAGATTTAAAGCCTACACCTCGTGGTCAATAACACATTCATATATGAGTTGAGTTATGTTTGTTTTACTAAAAATACACTCATGTGAAGAATCTTTAAAATAAAATGAAATAGAAGATTGAAATTGCAACATATTTTAAGTTTAAATTTTAGTTTGCAATTCATATCTGTTAAAGGGGTAAATTTTTATTAAATTAAAATTTATAGTAGTAGAAATTTGCACAACTTCACAAACTTATGACTAAAAATTGACTCTTTTTCTTTTTGTCTTAGTAGGTAAGAATTAAGTATATATTTTTAAGTGTTGTTTTTAAATATAGCAAAATGAATCAAAATATTTATAAATATAGTAAGATGTCACTATAGACTCTGATAAACTACTGCCATTATTACTGTCTATCAGTGTCTATGACTGTCTATCACGGATAGATAGTGACATTTTGCTATATTTGAAAATATTTCTAGCAATTTTATCATTTAAAAATAATTATCTTATTTTTAATTCATCAATTAATCATGATTAATTTATTACAATTGAATAAATAATTAGGTTAATTTAATACTAATAATCTTTCCACAATCGGGTTTGTTATAAAAATCGATTTTAATAGTATAATTATTTTTAATTAAATGAATATGGATATTGACAAAAATAAGAGAATGAAATGTCCTATGCTTTTGTAAGAGTGTCAGATACCCTTGCTCATGGGTACAAAAACAAAAAAGATAAATTAATTAAATTAAATTAAATTAAATAAATAATAAACAATAATGGGAATCACTCATTACCGTGGTCAATCCTTCAAATTTTGAACCAAATAAGGGGTACCGTTTTTTAAAAAATAAATGGACAAAAAAATCAAAAAGTAGACTCGAACATCTCAACTAAGTTGACACATTTTTCATACCCTCAATCAAATGGCTCTTAATGTAAAAGAGCTAAATATTGGAAAAACATATTTGTACTGAAAAGGTATTTAGTATAAAAGTTATCATAGTCGTTCAACGACAATTGATATGTACTTCTTCTTCTTTTAAGTTGAAGGCATAAATTTCATACTCCAATTTTTGTACTAAAATAACTTTATGGAATAAATGAATGAAGCATACCTGAATGAGCAATAATGGAGAATCAAGAATTCCATCAGAATTAGGAACATCATAAAGAAGTTGATCCATGCATGGAAAAGGAGGTTGAAGAGAGGAAGAATCATGAAACTGGTCTAAACTTACATCTGCACTTGCCTCAATGAACAAGATTCCTTCGCCTGTACATTCTACAAACAACTTCCTACCAAACCCTTCTCTAACTCTGCCTGCAAAAGGATAGTAGAAAACCAGCGTCTTTGCAACTGCCTCTTTTATCATCTTCACAGGATCTCTCCCCATCATGCTTGCTTTATATTCATAGAATTGTATTATTGGTAGTTGAAATCTTAAGCTTTCTTGGTCATCGATATCAGAAAGTTGTTTATACTTGTGAGGTGTCGGTTTCTCCGGAACAACCAATTCTGGTTCACATCTTTCTACTTTGAATACGAGACTTGTACTGTGTGACAACATTTCTCTATTACACAAAATTTTGGTTCTTAAATGTATAGATATTGAAGGGAATAGTATGTTATTTATAGAAGTATGGAAACTATATTTTCACATTGTTGGAGAAAAACCTCTCATTTCTACTACAAAGAAAAGCAGAAGATAACTGAGAAATCAAAAGAAAGCAATAAAACTGAGTACACAAGAATTTACATGGAAAACTCCCAACTCAGAGAAAAACTAAAGATCAGAAAAATCTACTATGTAAAAAATTATTATAATCACTCAGAATAATTCTCTCTCTCAACTCCAATTAGAATAACAGTCTTCTCAAAGCTTTTGACTACTCACACTTTTGACTACTCACACTTTTTTTCCTTTCGCAAACAAAAGAATATAAAATGAATTTAATTAGAGTTAACACACTGAGGTTAAAATATTTCTAACTGAGACAACTTAAAACTAGAGGTATAAGCTCCTTTTATAGGCTTGGAGTCAATTTTTCAATTCCAATAACTTGCCAAAATCTCAACATACATGATATCCCTTTGCATCACTCCTTTTTCTTTCTTTCTTTTTTTTTTTATTATTATTATTATTATTATTATTATTTTGACCATGTGAAGTGGAAAAATCGAACCTCCGACTCGTAGTACATAATTTCTTTATTCTTTTCTAGTTAAAGTTATTTCACACTGAGACACCTATACTTTTTTAATAGCCGAAAGTTGGAGGCCAATCAAGAAAAGATCTCACTTCGATGTGTTAAAAGGTTCGTATTTTGTACCATACTACTTGAACTAATAAAATGGGAAGGGTGACTTAATCTTATTGGTTTAAGTGGAATTAATTTTCATAAGTTTGACATTGAGATAAAAAGTGAACGAATTAATAATATTTCTATTAATTATATCGTTAAAAAAATAATAGTGAAGCATAAACAGGAAGTAAGAAAATGTCACTGTTATGAATATATATAATATAAATAAAATCATTTTAACTTATTCAATAAGTGATAAACAAATTGATTTTGTTTTTATAAGTTTTTTCATAAATATCTATCGGTATCGATATTTTATCAATATTTTCATTGATAATTTCACAAAATTGATATCTTGATATTTTAAATCAGGTGACAATTTAAGAACTTTTAATTGCAATGTTTAAACCTCCATAATTATGTAATTATAAAAATCCGTCCCTTCTTTTAAATCTTTTATTACTGAAAAATTAATATGATTTGTTGTTCATTAATTAACACTTTTGGCATTTAGTTATATTGTTTCCATTAATTAACTCTCTGGAAAATTAATTCAATTGACATACTGATAGTTAGTAAGCACGAAACCTGAGGTTAAAATCTTTCTACTCCCGATTGTACTAAAAAATAAATTTACAACTAAAGTTTAGAAGCTTATGAGTTTTACGACACGTGGTATCAAAGTTTTGATTGTGAACTTGTGATTTTTCAAATTTATATTTCCACTGCACAGATCAATAAAAGCTATAATTTACCATGAAGATGAAGGTGTCATACCCCCATCCAGATTACCCCCTAAACCCAAGAGAGGATGTGAGAACAGCAAATGTCTGTTGGATATTTATAGTGAAAGAAAAAGTGAGATGTTGATGAATATTTGAAACATAAAAATTTGAATTTAATTGTATAAATTAAATTCATTGTTGGAAACTTCAAATTGGATTGAAACCATCAAACTAAGATGAAGTTTCATGTACAAATTTAACATGTATGAAAGTTAAATTTGTAGTTTCTTCAATTTGAATGAGTTATATGTGATTTTTGTCAAGTAACAACTAAAATGAGTTAAATTTGACAAATGTTTCAATTTTTGTATTTATTTGATTTTATTTTGCATTTTGGAAAGTTACTAAGTTGCTAAACAATAAATAGCAACTTGTTTCTTCATTTGTAGCATCCCACTTCAAATTGAAGAATTCTTTCTTTCTTTCTTTTCATCTTGTGTCAAGTTGAGAGCAAGTATCCAAGAGTTCTGCCAGATCCGATTAGTTCGAGGTTGCAGTTCTACCGGAGTGAGTCGTTGTATTCTGCTGAGACGATCGTTGTAGTCTGCTTGCATCTGGTGTTGAGCGAATAATTGTCTTCAGGACAACAATAATCAGAAGCGTGCCTCGAATACATTTTAAGTCTCCAAAAGTTTTGAAGTTCTTTCAAGTCTTTAGTTATTATCATATCTAAGCCTTGTTACACCATCTTGTTAAGTGTATTGTTTCTAGTTGAGTTGTAATAAGTTTGCTAGTGTATTCAGTTCATATATATCATTTCAACCCAACAATGTCAACCCTCTTATGACATCTACTGTTCACCTTTACTTCCTGAACCTTAAATACAACTTAAAACATGCATCATTTTACTAAAATGAAATCAACAAGCAAACATTAATTTACCTTCAATCTAACTCTTGAGACTTTTTCCCAATGCAAATTAAAGAGAAATACAATCAAGAACCCTTTTCCCAAAACTCTTGATGTTAATGAATACATGTCAACCTAACTAGTCTTAATACATACAAGACTTAAGAAATGGCCTCAATAATACTCTGATGCAGTCACAGACTAAATTTCCATAAGCAAGGCACCTGGAAACTCCTTTGCTACCTGGGGGGGGGGGGGAAACAAAACATTTGGAAAGCATGAGCTGGAAAGCACAGTGAGTGGTAATTTTATACGAACATAGGGTTCTCTCTTAGAAATACTTTTGGAAAACAATTAGAATAAATCTTTAAATGCATATTCACCATCAAATAATCCTTCAAAACCTTTTAGGTCAAATCATAATCCAGAAAGATCAAAAATATATGCAAATTAGTGGAATCGCATGATGATAGGATCCTAAAACAAATCACAAAGTACAACCACATAAATTATTTTCAAATCCAGGAAACCACACCAAGTCCAAATCTAGATCTCGTACCCAATTCAACCAGTCTTATGTGCACATGTCGACAATATCCAGTTAGACGTGCTCGAGACACACTGACAATAACCAGGGTACATTTTCCAGTGGTTGAAATCCACATCCATTAACCGCAATAAAATAAAAGTATTCCAACCAAATACAAAGTTTCCAATCCAAATATTCCCTTAACTACCCTCCAAGTATGTCCAATTTAACTTAATTCTCCAATAAATCTAATTTTTCTTAATTTAGGGTTCCTCACAATTAAATTAATAGATGTCACGAGAAAGTTGACATTTGATGTTCTCACATCTTCTCTTGGGTTCAGAGAATAATTTGGGTGGGGTGTGACATGAAAGATTCAATTAAAAAAAAAAAAAAAAAAGTGAATTGCTTAAAGTCACGGTTTGCTTGGATTACGATTTGTTTTTAGTACTATATGTTTATAATTTTAAGTTTGGAATTTTATGTATGCTGTAGAATTAATTATTTCATTAAGTTTTATATATATGGAAGAAAAACCTCATCTGAAATTGATTTTACATATAAAATCTGAAAAATAAATTTTCCAAATGCGATAAACGTAAAAGAAATTTCTTATTCTTCTCAAGTGATTGTCAGCAATTGGTGCTTTTTCATGTTTCAAATGACATTATCAAATTTAGTAAATTAAATTTAGGGAAATTACTATCGCGCGGTATATTACCGATAGACATAAAACAGAAAAAACGTCAAACTATTTACAAATATAGAAAATTTTCACTGTCTATCAGTGATAGACCATGATAGAATTCTATCACTTTCTATAGCTCAATCAAATAAATTCTATCGCTTGAACGATAGAAAGTGATAGAATTCTATCGCGGTCTATCACTGATAGACTGGAAAATTTTTCTATACTTGTAAATAATTTGGCTCATTTTTCTATATTTGAAAAGAGCCCTAAAAATTTTCTATATTTATAAATAGTTTGGCTCATTTTTCTATATTTAAAAATAGCCTTTAAATTTATGTTATTTTTCTTCTCTATGACAAAATAAGATATTAATTAACGATATTTGTGAATTTAAGTTTTATGTTAACGTATTATGCATACTTAAATCTCATATCAAATTTAAATTCCATCAAGTTTAGTAAAGTAAATTATGTATTTATTTTATCCTTACACATTAGGCATATCATGAATAAAGTATGTTTTTATCCTTGTAATTTAAATTACACAATGGAATGTATAAAATTTTCATATTTCATTGATAAAATTATTTGCAATATTATTATTTTACAAATTGTGGATATAAATTATTTGAAATTATGTTGATATGTATATGTTATGAATAATTTGTTAGTCACCAAAGTGACCAAATTAGTAAGTTTTATATCGATATCCAATAAAAGTTAATTCATGAAAACAAAGAAGTTTTATAAATTAACGAAAAATCTTTTATCTTTTAATTTAATTAAAAGGATAAAAGATAATAAAAAAAATAATCGCACTATCAATTATCTATCGTTTTCAAAATTCAAAGTATTGCTTATTCAAAATTCAAATTATTGCTTATTTTGAATTCATATTATGCAAGATTTAAGTTTTATTTTTTATTAAAAAAGATAAAGATAATCACACTTCCAATTAATAATGTTATGCAAATTTACGTGATAAATAATTTGTGATTATTTTATTATGATATCTATATTATAAATAATTTATTAGTCACCAAAGTGGCCAAATTAGTAAGTGTAAGTTCTATAGATATCAAATTTAAGTTAATTCAATTACTCATATATCTATGTTATAAATAATTTGTTAGTCACCAAAGTGGCCAAATTAGTAAGTCTTATAGATATTCTATTGATAATATGTTTTGCAAATTAAGGTGATAAATTATTTGTGATTATTTTATTATGATATCTATATTATGAATAATTTGTTAGTCACCAAAATGGCCAAATTAG
The DNA here is from genome assembly GCA_002890555.2 of Lagenaria siceraria. NCBI lineage: Eukaryota > Viridiplantae > Streptophyta > Magnoliopsida > Cucurbitales > Cucurbitaceae > Lagenaria > Lagenaria siceraria. The sequence continues at coordinate 3,101,909 of CM016491.1, read as the reverse complement.
TAAGTTCAATAGATATCAAATTAAAGTTAATTACTCATGTTTATGTGATGCTAATGAAGGAGATGATGATATTATGAAACATTAAAGTTATTATCAAGAGTATATTGAATTTCATTATTATAAAACATTTTAAATCGCCCAAAGGTTGATTAATAGTCTTATAATTTTGAATCTTATTGCGGTTAATTGAGATGTTTGGTTAGATATTTTTAGTATATCCAAAGATAACTAATGTATCTAGTTTGAGCATTTTTTAATTACCAATTACGTGAAATTAAAGTTATCAATTATGTATGAATGTTGTATATATTGTTGTATCTTCCAAAGAAGAGCTTCAATATATGCTTAATGATTATTAATGTTATCTGAATCTATATTGTATATTTAAGTTTATTTCTCAAAGCAATAATGCATAAGCATATTTATTCAATATTTGCAGTATTTGTTTCTGTTTTTCTTCATTCGCAAGCTTCTATAATCAAGTTTAATATACTCAATTTCTTTGATTAGTGCAAAGAAATCCGATTTCATCTTGGTGGTTTGGACCTTAATTTGATATTTTTAAGTGAGAAATCTGCTGCACTTACTAAGGCTACCAGTGTTGAGGAAAGATCTTTCTATAAAGTTTGGGAAAGATCAAATAGATTATTTAAGCCTAATATTTATGTGAATGACTGTTGAAAATAATATGATCAAGTCCAAAATTACAAAAAGTTGAAAATGCTGAGGAATTTATGAAAATTGTTCTCAGTCCCAGTCAGTTGATAAGTCACTTGCTGGATTACTAATGAGTACCTTAATCACCATTAAGTTTGATGGTTTTCGTACTATGCATGAGCATATACAAAGAAAGAATTAAAGATTGGTAAATTATGAAATCCTTCCAGATTTGGATTCTACTAATCTTGAAACTTGTGTGGATTGTACTATGGGAAAACAACCAAAACACACAAGTAATTGTTGGATATTTATAGTGAAAGAAAAAGTGAGATGTTGGCGAATATTTGAAACATAAAAATTTGAATTTAATTGTATAAATTAAATTCATTGTTGGAAACTTCAAATTGGATTGAAACCATCAAACTAAGATAAAATTTCATGTACAAATTTAACATGTATGAAAGTTAAATTTGTAGTTTCTTCAATTTGAATGAGTTATATGTGATTTTTTTCAAGTAACAACTAAAATGAGTTAAATTTGACAAATGTTTCAATTTTTGTATTTATTTGATTTTATTTTGCATTTTGGAAAGTTAATGAGTTGCTAGCCTATAAATAGCAACTTGTTTCTTCATTTGTAACATCCCACTTCAAATTGAAGAATTTCTCTCCTTTCTTTCTTTCTTTTCATCTTGTGTCAAGTTGAGAGCAAGTATCTAAGAGTTCTGCCAGATCCGAGTAGTTCAAGGTGCAGTTCTACTGGAATGAGTCGTTGTATCCTGCTGAGACGATCATTGTAGTCTGCTTGCATCTGGTTCAGATCGAATAATTGTCTTCAGGACAGCGCTTATCAGAAGCGTGCCTCGACTACATTTTGAGTCTTCAAAGGTTTTGAGGTTCTTTCAAATCTTTAGTTATTATCATATCTAAGCCTTGTTACACGATCTTGTTAAGTGTATTGTTTCTAGTTGAGTTGTAATAAGTTTGCTAGAATATTCAGTTCATATATAACATTTTTCCCCAAAAATCTGAAGACAATTACTTATATCTGAGCTGATGGCTGCAAACACTTCCACCAATGTTGCTATGATGGGATCACTCATTGTCAAACTCCATGCTGAAAAACCGAAGAAGTTCAAAGGAGACAACTTCAAGAGATGACAACAGAAGATGATCTCTACCTCACCACACTGAATCTTGCTCACATTTTGAAGTAAGATTTCCCAGTTACCCCACTAGAAGCTGTAACTCCTGAAACGGAAGCCGCAAAACAAGCATGGATGCACTCGGACTTCCTATGCTGCAATTATATACTTAGTGGTCTTGAGGACACTTTGTATAATGTCTATTACAATGTCTACAATACATCAAAATTATTGTGGGATGCATTAGACAAGAAGTACAAGCTAGAAGATGCTGGTACTAAGAAATTCCTTGTAGGGAAATTCTTAGATTACAAGATGATTGATACCAAGTTGGTAGTCAATCAGATGGAAGAACTGCAAATTATCATCAGTGATTTGCAAAGCGAATGATTGGACATCAGTGAGCCATTCCAAGTTGCTGCAGTGATTGAGAAGTTGCCTCCTTCTTGGAAGGACTTCAAATGTTATCTCAAGCACAAGTGAAAGGAGTTATCTATGGAGAACCTTGCAGTGAAACTCCGTATAGAAAAGGATAACAGAAAGGGAGATAAAACTCCACTGGAAGTTGAAGCTAAAGCTCATGTTGTTGAAGCTTCAAGATATAAACCCAAGAAGCAGAATTTCAAGAAGAAAACTGTGAACCATGGGTCGAGGAATGATGCTAGCAAGCACATTCGAGGAAATTGTTGGGTTTGTGGTAAGAGTGGTCATACCGCTGCAATGTGCAAACACAAGAAGGGACAAAATTCCAACAATTAGGCCAACATCGTAGAAAATGACGATCTGATTGTCGTCATTTCTGAGGTAAATATGGCTTCAGACACCAAAGGTTGGTGGATTGATACTGGTGCTACTAGGCACATTTGTAAAGACAAGTCATTGTTCGTTACATATGAGAAGTTAGATGGTAGCGATAAGTTGTACATAGGAAATGCTTCAACTGCCTCTGTGGAAGGCAAAGGGAAGGTCCTACTGAAATGGACTTCCAGAAAAATACTTATCCTCAATGATGTGTGGCATGTGCCAAAGATTCGAAAGAATCTAGTGTCAGGAACTCTACTTAATAAAAATGGGTTTAAACTTATATCTGAGTCAGATAAATTTATTCTGACAAAATGGGGTATGTATGTGGGAAAAGGCTATTTGAATGATGGCATGTTTAAATTGAATGTACTGGCACAAATGCCAAAGAATAATAATAATACCAACTCTTCTGCTTATATTGTTGAGTTGTGTGATGTGTGGCATTCTAGATTGGGGCATGTCAATTATCGTTCTTTAAATAGAATGGTAAGTTTAGGACTATTGCCGAATTTTAACATTGATAAAGTTTGTGTTGAATCAAAGTTTACTAAAAAGTCATTTTCATCTGTGGAAAAAAGTAATGAGTTACTTGATTTAATCCACATTGATGTATGTGACATGAAAAGTACTCTAAAAAAAGGTGGTAATAGATATTTTGTCACATTCATTGATGATTGTAGTAAATATTGCTATGTGTATTTATTATATAGTAAAGATGAAACCTTTAATGTTTTTAAAACATATAAGGCAGAAGTTGAAAATAAACTTGAGAAGAAAATTAAGGTGCTTAGATCAGATAGAGGTGGTGAATATGAATCATCATCACTTTATGATTTCTGTGAAGCTAATGGTATAATTCATCAAACTACTGCGCCTTATACACCACAACAAAATGGTGTAGCTGAAAGAAAGAACCGAACTTTAAAGGACATGGTTAATTGCATGTTAAATAGTTCAGGTTTACCTCATAATTTGTGGGTGGAAGCTTTGCTGACAGCAAATTTTATACTAAATAGAATTCCACATAAGAAGACTAATAAGTCATCTTATGAAGTGTGGAATGGAAAGTTACTCTCATATAAAATGTTGAAAGTATGGGGGTGTTTGGCTAAGGTACAAGTTTCTTTACCAAAAAGGACCAAAGTTGGACCTAAGACAATTGATTATGTCTTTATAGGCTATGCAATGCATAGTGCTGCTTATAGATTCATGGTGATTAAATCAAAAGTATCTGATATTAATAAAAATACCATCATGGAATCTATTGAAACTGAATTCTTTGAGGATATATTTCCTTTAAATGAGGAAAGACACAAAATTATTGGTGCCAAAAGAATTAATGAGGCTAGCTCTTCGAAAGGTCAAGACGATCAGAATACTGAATCTGAGCCTAGAAGAAGAAAAAAAGCTAAGAAAGCTACTTCTTTTGGACCTGATTTCATAACCTATATGATAGAAGGTGAGCCTCAAACGTTTCAAGAAGCTGTATCATCTCCTGATGCACCTTATTGGAAGGAAGCTATCAATAGTGAGCTAGAATCCAATTTACAGAACAATACCTGGGTATTGGTTGATTTACCTCCTGGAAGTAAACCAATTGGGAGTAAATGGATTTTTAAGAGAAAGCTAAAGGCTGATGACACTATTGATAAGTATAAGCCCGCTTAGTAACTAAAGGTTTTCGCCAAAAGAAAGGGCTAGATTTCTTTGATACATATTCTCCAGTGACGAGGATTACATCTATAAGGATGTTAATTGCAATAGCAGCTTTACAAAATTTGGAAATACACCAAATGGATGTAAAAACTGCATTCTTAAATGGAGATTTAGATAAAGAAATTTATATGGAACAACCTGAAGGGTTTGTTGTTAAAGGACTGGAAGACAAAGTTTGTAAATTTGTCAAGTCTCTTTATGGGTTGAAACAAGCACCCAAACAATGGCATGAAAAGTTTGACCACACTATGTTATCAAATAGATTTAAGATAAATGAGTGTGATAAATGTGTCTATGTTAAGACCATAGATCAAGAGTATGTCATTGTTTGCTTGTATGTGGATGATATGTTAATAATGGGCACAAATAGAAGTATCATTGATTCCACTAAAAGGATGTTGAAATCCAACTTTGATATGAAAGACCTTGGTCTTGCTGATGTTATCCTTGGAATTCGAATAACAAGAAATTCAAGTGGATACATACTTTCTCAATCTCACTATATAGAGAAAGTGCTAAGAAAATTTGATCATTTTAAGAGTAAGCCGGCTGTTATTCCATTTGATCCAAATTGTAAGTTGAAGAAAAATAATGATGAAGGTGTGTCTTCTCTAGAATATTCTAGAGTTATTGACAGCTTAATGTACATAATGAATTGTACAAGACCTGATATTGTCTATTCAGTAGGAAGGTTAGCAAGATACACCAGGAATCCAAGGCATGATCATTGGAATGCTTTAGTTAGAGTTCTAAGGTACTTGAAGTACACTCTAGACTATGGATTGCATTATACAAGGTATCCACATGTACTGGAAGGATTTAGTGATGCTAATTAGATTTCTGATAGCATGGAGACTAAATCAACCAGTGGGTATATTTTTACCTTAGGTGGAGCAGCTATATCATGGAAATCTTCAAAACAGACGTGTATAGCACGTTCTACTATGGAATCAGAGTTTATAGCTCTTGATAAGGTAGGAGAAGAAGCTGAATGGCTTCGAAATTTTCTTGAAGATATTCCATTGTGGCCAAAGCCCATAAGTGCAATATGTATTTATTGTGACAATTTAGCGGCTTCTATGAGAACCAAGAATAATGTTTATAATGGCAAGTCACGACATATTAGACACATACATAATACAATAAGGCAATTGCTCTCTAATAGAATAATTTCCATTGATTATGTGAAATCTAAAGAAAATATTGCAGATCCTTTGACGACAGGATTGACAAGAGAGCAAGTTGCATATACATCGAGGGAAATGGGGCTAAAGCCTATGAAATGAGTTATCTGGTGGAAACCTAACCTAGTTGACTGGAGATCCCAAGATCTAGGTTCAATAGGCAAACTAGCTGGAAAATTCATAGTTGACACACTAAGAAACTTATAGTTTCTTCCCATTTCTATGATGTTGTAGAGTGTGTGGTCTGTTGATGTTAAGGTTATATTGATATCTTGTTTTACAAGAGGAGTAATGACAGGATACTCTTAATCAATATTACGTATGCGGGAGTAGAAGTGTGGTGCTTCTATGAGAACCTTCAAATGGCTTATGTTCTCTAAAGCTCTCATGAATTTAGGATTTTGTCCAGGACCAAAATGGACACAAACGTATAGAACTCAAAGATACAAGATGAGTTGTGTGTGATATCTATTGTCTCAATTCACCAATGAGAAGGATAGTTCCAGAGCTTGGTCTCACTATTTCTTCGGTAAATTCGATGGATATTCACTAAGGAAGGTTCAAGTCCAGAAGACACCTCTCCTGATGCATAGCTTGTCTATTTGCTATCAATAGTTTTGTTTGATTTTTCTCACTTTCTTTCATTTGGGGGATTGTTGGATATTTATAGTGAAAGAAAAAGTGAGATGTTGATGAATATTTGAAACATAAAAATTTGAATTTAATTGTATAAATTAAATTCATTGTTGGAAACTTCAAATTGGATTGAAACCATCAAACTAAGATGAAGTTTCATGTATAAATTTAACATGTATGAAAGTTAAATTTGTAGTTTCTTCAATTTGAATGAGTTATATGTGATTTTTTTCAAGTAACAACTAAAATAAGTTAAATTTGACAAATGTTTCAATTTTTGTATTTATTTGATTGTATTTTGCATTTTGGGAAGTTACTGAGTTGCTAGCCTATAAATAGCAACTTGTTTATTCATTTGTAGCATCCCACTTCAAATTGAAGAATTTCTCTCATTTCTTTCTTTCTTTTTAGCTTGTGTCAAGTTGAGAGCAAGTATCCAAGAGTTCTGCCAGATCCGAGTAGTTCAAGGTTGCAGTTCTACCGGAGTGAGTCGTTGTATCTTGCTAAGACGATCGCTGTAGTCTGCTTGCATCCGGTGCTGAGCGAATAATTGTCTTCAGGATAGCGCTTATCAGAAGCGTGCCTCGACTACACTTTGAGTCTCCAAAGGTTTTGAGGTTCTTTCAAGTCTTTAGTTATTATCATATCTAAACCTTGTTACACCATCTTGTTAAGTGTATTGTTTCTAGTTGAGTTGTAATAAGTTTGCTAGTGTATTCAGTTCATATATACCATTTTTCCCCAATAGTAATAAAGCAGCCACAAGAAGCTCACAGCTCCTTGAAATTATGCACATTGTTATTTGTGTGCCTTTTGATGTTCTATCTTTTGGTGGAGAAAAGTATTCCATTACTTTTATTGATGTTTTTCACGTTATGGATATATCTACTTATTAGATGAAAAAATCTCAAGTGGTAGCTGCCTTAAAAGTATTTATCAAATGAAGTTAAAAGGCAATTAGATAGAAAGGTGAAAATCATAAGGTTTGATAGAGGTGTTGAGTATTATAGAAAATCTGATGAGAAGGGACAGTATCCTGGTCCATTTGCTAAATTCTTAGAAAGTCATGGCGTATGTGCTTAAAACAAAATGCCAGAAACACCACAACAAAATGGTGTTGCAGAAAGGCGTAATCGTACATTAATGTATATGGTTAGGAGTATGTTAATTAATTTATCTTTACCCATATCATTGTGGATGTATGCTTTAAAAACTTCTTAATACTTATTAAACAAGGTTCCTAGTAAGTTAGTTCCAAAGACACCTTTTGAACTATGAACAGGAAGGAAACCCAGTTTAGGGCACCTGCATGTTTGAGGTTGCCAAACGAAAGTAAGAATTTATAATCCACACGAATGGAAACTGGATTAAAGAACAACTTGTGGTTTCTTCTAGGGTTGGCAACGGGGTGGGGCGAGGTCAGGGATGTACTCTCCATCCCCATCCCCGTCCCATTCCCCGTGTTGAGGAGTCGGGGATCTAGTCCATGTGGGAAAAAAATTCTCGCTTATATTTGTATTTTTAATATTTATTTCTTATTTATTTAAATTAATAAATAAAAAAATATTAAAGATTTTTTTATTATAAAATTAATAAAAAAAGTTAAAATTAATTATATTATGAAATGAAATTAAAAAAAAATTAAGAAAACAGTATTGTTATATATATTAAAAAAAACTATTATATATATGTAAATATAAATATAAATAATATTAAAGAATAATAAAAAGTAATAAAATAATAATTTATATGTTAAAAATATTATTTAAAAAAATAAATAAAATATTCAGGATGGGGTAGGGGACGGGGACGGGGCGGGGATACTCTCCCCATCCCGGACTGGGGACCCGTTTGGTGTCCCTGATTTGACCCCTATCCCGGGTCAAATTGGGGATTCTCCGCCCCGTTAGGAAGCGGTTACTCGCGGGGACCCGACCCCATAGAGATTTTTGCCAACACCAATTTCTTCATTAGTTATCTAGAAAAATAAAAAGGGTATAGATTTTATTGTCTTAGCCGCGATACGAGAATAGTTGAAACTACAAATGCAAGGTTCATTGAAGATGACAAAATCAGTGGGATTTTGGAACCAAGTACAGTGAAAATTCAAGAAGTTAGGGTGCAAATTCTTTCATCTATAACTTCTTCTCAAGTTGTTGTTCCTGTAGTTGTTGACTCTGTTAATGATTCATGCTATGAAATGCATGAAATTAAGTTTTTATTTGTGCATTTTTAAGGTGGAAAATGGGTTCTTGCATGAATTTTATCCCAACATTTGTCTTAATCTGTTTAAATAAGCTTATTGAGGGTTAATTATGCTTAAAAGATGCTATTTGCGAATTTGGTGCTGATCTGGTACATTTTTTGCAGGTTTCTAGCTATTTTTCAGCTAATGTGTCTACAACAGTGTGTGATGTACTAGCACTAGTGAGCCCTAAAATTCTAGAATTCGAACCAGTTAAGAGCAATTGCGATTGGCACGATTTTAACCTCCGATTTTGCCTGGTAAACCTTCAGAACACGAATTTTGTCCCTCCTCAATGGATTTGGGGTCTTTAAAAGGAGTAGAAGCTCTCCATTTCGAATAATCAACTCTTCATTGCCGAAATCATCACTTTTCATCACTATTCTCTGTCATATTTCTAGCCCTTTGAGTTTTTTCTCAACGTTTCAAGTCAGTAACCTTAAGAACGAAAGTTCCTCTAAGGCGTAGCAGCTTTAGGATTTCTCTTCCCACAGAAGTGTGCGTCGAGACACGCTTCTTCCTTGAAAGAGGAGGAATCATCCTAGGGAAAGACTTGGCATTTGAAGATTTTTTCAAGTTCTCTTGAGTTGTATTTTCGAGCATTACTTTCTATTTAATCTTTGTTATTTTTTCCATCTTAGTTCTATCGTTCAAACCTTACATTGTAGCTATGGTTCTTGATTTAATAAAAATGATTATTTTATCAAAAGTCATGAGCTAAATATTTTTAGGGGTATGGCAATTTGAAAGCCTTAGGGTTGTTATGACTTAGGTTATGTTGCACTTCATACCACTTTGTTTAACACATTCTCTTTGTTGAATTTAAAAGATAAAACCAGTAAGTTAAACTGGGCACTTAATTTAACAATCTAGCAGAGCTTTAATGCTAAGAAGGTTAGGGCGTAAGTGGATGACACAAAGGGATATGGAACTAAGAGCCTAGAAATAGGATGGTCACGTCACCTTAGAAATAAGGGACACCATAGGATAAAGGAATTGACCTTGAATTAATCTAAGATCTAGCTAACCATGGAAACATTAGGCATTAGCTGCTTAGAACTCCTAAAGGAACTTGACACAAGAGCGAATATGTGTAGATTCCTGTTCATGTGCAATTCATTGTTTCAGTATGATGAAGGTTGTAGCATTGTTTGCCCCTGTTTGATTACCATTGTTTATTGCCTTTAAGCTTTCTTTCATCTACCACAATACAAACATTTTCACCGGTTACCTTAGTTTCACTGGTCCATTGTCATAATTAATCTAAGCTCAATCTACTCCTATGGGATTTGACACTTAAAATACTCCAAGTTTATTACTTCATCGATCGTATATACTTGCACGTAGACCTCATTCATTCTATATCTTCACCATTCATATACACCCGGTCGTTCAGTTAACAATCCACAAGAAGAACAAATTAATGATCAAACACCACATAATGATATTATGGTGAATGAACCTATAATTCAAGAACCACAAGAAACAGAATTAAGAAAATATGTAAGACAAAGAAAGATTGGCTATTTATGATGATTATGTGGTTTATTTTCATGAGTCAGAATTTGACTTAGGTATTAATAATAATTTGTTTCGTTGTCACAAGCCATTAAAAGTGATAATTCTGCCAAATGGTTAGATGTCATGAAAGAAGAGTTAAAATCAATGGATTACAATGAGGTTTTAGGACCTTGTAGAATTGCATAAATGAAGTAAAAGGGTTGGATGTAAATAGGTCTTCAAGACCAAATGTGACTCAAATGGCAATAACGAACGATACAAGGCTAGACTCGTTGCCAAAGGTTATACTCAGAAAGATGGTATTGACTATAAAGATACTTTTTCTCTTATCTCTAAAAAATATCCATTGAGAATTATTATGGCTAATTAGATGCTCATTATGACTTAAAGCTTCATCTTGGATGTGAAAACTGCTTTTCTAAATGGAAATTTAGATGAAGAAATGTTCATGAATTAACCAGAAAGTTTTGTAGTTGAAGGAAAGGAACATGTGGTGTGTAAGCTAAAGAGGCCAATATACGAACTTAAACAAGCTTCTCGACTATGGTATCTTAAGTTTAATGATGTCATCACATCTTTTGGATTTAAAGAAAACATCGTTGATCGATATATATATCTAAAGATTAGTGGGAATAAGTTTATAGTTCTTATTCTGTATGTTGATAACATCTTGCTGGCTACTAATGACTTTGGTTTATTATGTCAAACCAAAGAACTTCTCTCTAAAACTTTAAAATGAAATATATGGAGAGGCATCCTATGTGATTGGAATTGAAATATTATGTGATCGAGCACATGGATTGTTAGGATTGTCTCAAAAACCATATATTAATAAAGTTTTAGAGATATTTTAGATGGATAAATGTTCTCGAAGTATAGTTCCAATTCAGAAGGGAAATAAGTTTAGTATCTTATAATGTCCAAACAATGAATTGGACCAAAACCAAATAGAAACTTTTCCTTATGCTTCTATTATCAAAAGCTTTAATGTATGCACAAACTTGTTCCATACCAGACATCAATTTTGTTATCAGTATACTGGACAGGTATCAAAGTAATCCAGGAATGGATCATTGAAAAACTACAAAGAAAGTGTTAAGGTATTGATATGAACCGCTCAAGGCATCAAATTATTATTTAATAATTTTGATGTAATTTAATAATTTCTAAATTTATCCTTGTTAATGACATTTTAAGTAAGGTTATTTTAGACATTTTACTATGAATTATGATAAGCCATTAGAGTTTTATTGGGAGGCTATTTAAAGTCTTGTCTTTAGGTTGTGGAAGAACAATTTTGATGTTTTTAGAACTTTAGGGTTTTCTTGAATAAGAATTCTCTGGTAGATGACAGAGTTTCATCCCACCACTTTTGCAATTCTTGAATCAGGGTTGCATGCCAAGAACATTCAGGTAAGTCTGATCATCTTGTTTATGGAGTGTTCGAACTTAGAATAAGGAACTAGTTCTCCTTATCTCTTGGTCTTCGATCAAAAGGTAATCCAATTCTAGTCTTTTTCCTTTAGATTGGCATCAATTGATTTGGGGGTTTTGGGATTTGTTGTTAGGGGTTCAACAGTTGGGTTCCTAATTTTTAAATTGCTATGGTTTTCATATCATTTGGTATCAGAGCCTAGGCTCTAGATTGGGTATATGTTTATTTCAATTGCTTTTTTTTTTTTTTTTTGTTATTGAGTCTATTTATTGATTAGGGTTCTTGATTAGTGTTCTTATTGTGTTGTTGTTTGAAAAAAATAATAATTGAAGTTTGGAGGTCTGCGAATTTGAAATTGGAAAAAAAGAAAAAAAATTAAGCAAGTATGTCAAGCAAGCACGTCAATTTTTTTTTCCGTCTAAGCAGGTAGCTCATTTTTCATGAGTTTTAAACTGCTGAAATTTATAAGAAAAGTTAGTTATTTCAAATTAAACTTTGAAATTTCTTTAAATTAGGGTTTAGAGTAAAAGTAGTATTTCTAATTCCTAATTCTTGTTTTCTTTTTATCATTGATTTGTCTAGTTGTTTGTCATTCTCTTGTTCATCTTGCATAATTATTTGAATCTTGAATCTTAAATTCTTGATTCTAAATATCTTGTTTTTCTTGATTTCTTGTCTAATTTGTCGAATCTTGAATATTAGATTCTTGATTTTTAGTTTTCATTTTTTTTTTTGGAATTCTACTAGTTCTTTGCTTGAGTTTGACACTTTACAGTTATTCTTGTTTGGTTTGTTTTTGGCTTGCTCTTCTAATCTTGATTGCAAAATCTTGGCTATCACTCTATTGAGAGAGTTTATATTTGTGAAGGAGTGCTACATATTGAGTGCAAACACGAGTGACTATTCATCTTTTGAATGAAATATGTGAGGGAGCGATTGTGAGGTCCAATTTTCTTTATGCTAACATCTTCTTGCAGCCATGCTCACACAAAGAAAAGCACCAATAAACGATCATCATGTTGACCAAAACAAATTTCCATTGTTCTTTGGAAGTATTTCAGATCCAAAGGAGTATATTCTTTGGGAGGAAGAAATTGATACCATATTTGATCACTACCATTATAGTGAAAAGGGAAAGGTAAAACTTATTATTTCTACATTTGAAGATTATGCTTTAACATGGTGGAATAATTATTATCAAAAAGGAGGAGTGAAAATCAAGGAACGCCTTCATGGAAAGAGGTCAAGATTCTTATGAGGAAACATTTTGTTCCTAAGTCTTTTCACAAATTGGAAACTTTGAGACAAGGGACCAAAAGTGTGGAAAAATACTATGAAGAGATGCTTGTGTTACTTGAGAATATTAACCTGTATGAAGATGAAGAAACTGTCATGGATCGATTCTACAAAGAACTTAATGAGGAGATCGTTGATAGGCTTGCTGATCGAGAAGAAATTCGACCTTGTGCAAATTTGGAAGAAATGGTGATGTTTCCATCAAGATAGAAAGCCAACTCCAAAGAAGATCATCAAGGTACACTAAATCTAAGTTTAGTTTCAATATCAACACATTAGTTAAAAAAAATAATGTACCTACCATATACGAGCATTTTGATAAGGTGGATAGTAGTAAAGAAAAGTTTGCTTATGTTGCACCTACACATGATAATGATGTTTCGCCTGGTAGATTATTAGATAGCAAGAAATTACATGGTTGTAATCTAACTACTATTGTTGAACCATTTATTTATGGAGAAATAGGTGTTAGTAGTAGTGGGGTAGAGGAAGTAGATGGTAGTGAACTTGAAACTAGAATACTTTGTGCTAACATTACTAGTTCATTAGAGCCCAAAGTAACAATTGATTCTACTATTGTATCATTACTTCCTAGAGAAGAAAAATTTGATGTGTGTGAGTTGAAAAACAAAGGGCATGAGACTGAAGCAAAAGCAATAGAAATATATAAAGAAAAAAAATGCGCAAACATAGATGTGAGAGAAAAGCATGTGAAGAATACACGGTCTAGAGATAAAAATAAGAGAAAAGCCAAAAATGCAAGTTTGAAAATTTGTGAGATTACTTGGTTCTTGTTTACAAAACATAGCATTCAAGGCTCTTTAAGCAAAAACGTTTGTTTTCTAACAAGTGAGCTTCAATCAAGTTTGCCTAGTTTCTCTTTTGAGTTTTTGCAGGAGGTTAAAGCATTGACTTTGCAGCAAACCTCAAAGAATGACCCTAGTTCTTTTGATTGTCACAAATTGAATGAAGATTGAAAGGACCGATATTCTTTCCAATATAGCTAGAATCCAAGACAGTGCCAACCTTTGACATCTCATGACTACAAGGTTGCTTTACAAGGGAGACCATCCAAGAGAGGTGCTAGGAAATTGACATCATTTTCTTCCCATGACTTCAAAACTGCTTTACAAAGCTATGATTTGGATTCGAGGACGAATCCTTCAAAAGGAGGAGATGATGATATGAACCGCTCAAGGCATCAAATTATTATTTAATAATTTTGATGTAATTTAATAGTTTCCAAATTTATCCTTGTTAATGACATTTTAAGTAGGGTTATTTTAGACATTTTACTATGAATTATGATAAGCCATTAGGGTTTTATTGGGAGGCTATTTAAAGTCTTGCCTTTAGGTTGTGGAAGAACAATTTTGATGTTTTTAGAACTTTAGGGTTTTCTTGAATAAGAATTCTCTGGTAGATGACAGAGTTTCATCCCACAACTTTTGCAATTCTTGAATCAGGGTTGCATGCCAAGAACATTCAGGTAAGTTTGATCATCTTGCTTGTGGAGTGTTCGAACTTGGAGTAAGGAACTAGTTCTCCTTATCTCTTGGTCTTCGATCAAAAGGTAATCCAATTCTAGTCTTTTTCTTTTAGATTGGCATCAATTGATTTGGGGGTTTTGGGATTTGTTGTTAGGGGTTTAACAGTTGGGTTCTTAATTTTCAAATTGCTAGGGTTTTCATATCAGGTATCTATCTGCAAAGAATAAAGGATTATCTGCTTACTTACAGAAGATTTGATCGTCTTGAGGTGATTGGATATTTAGGTTCAAAGGTTGTTGGGTACGTGGATATATGAAAACCAACATTTAGCTATTTGCTCTTATTATGTGGAGGAGCAATTTCATGTAAGAGTGTGAAGCAGTCTATTATCGTTGTATCCACTATGAAAGTTGAATTTGTAGCATGCTTTGAGGCTACAATTCATGTATAGTTTATGGCTGTAGAACATTATTTCAGGACTTGGAAATTGTCGACAATATTGTCAAGTTGCTAAAAATTTATTGTGATAATTCTACAATAGTCTTCATCTCTAAAAACGACAAGTATTGGAAAAGTGCTAAACATATTGAATTAAAATATTTTGTCATTAAAGAAGAAGTGGATCAGAAACAAAGATTGTTGGTCAAACACATTAGCACTAACCTTATGATTACAGATCTACTGACTACAGAATTGTCATCAAAGACATTTAATGAACATGTCGAATGTGTGGCCATTAGTGGAGATCATTATTGATATTATGATTAGGATATTTGACACTCTCAGCTCATTTATTGAGTATTTCTGATTTTATCTTACGGCCCTGTTTCTTATGATTGGTATATACATAAATGAATTACATAAATCAAACAGGACATTGTCTTTTATAAAGACGCTTATTGTTGGACCATTATTGATTATCTTTATTATAGATCATGTTAGATGAAGAACTATTCCTATGATACATGGAAGGGAGTATGTTAATGCAATGACGTATGACTGCAATGATCCCTTAGTAGTTTCTTTGACTTGACATTGATATCATGATGTGAAGATAAAAAATAATAATAATAAAGTATCTTCTCTGCGCATTATGTTTATAAACGTATATAGTAAATAATGTCAAATGGGCCAAGTGGGAGAATGTTAGATTTATTTTAAATTTAATATTATCATTAATGTGGCCTATGTACATTATCTAGTATTTTATCTTTTAGCCTATTATTTTATTAGGTCAATTAAGTAAAAGATAATTCTCTGATTAAACACCCTGATGGGAGGTGTCTATATAAAGACCCTATGGATTGGTTCTCTCTGCCTTATTAAGTAGTTCTTTCTCCTCATCAAGAACCTAATCAAGTTCTAAAGGAAGGCCAAGAGAGAATGATAGCTCCTAAAAAGAGCTACCTATCTTCACTTAAATAGGGTTAGTTCTCCGAAATTTAATATTTTATTCAGTGATTTTGATGGGAAAATGAGCAAAGAGACCATCGGGACGTTTTGGATGCAATTCGGGTCGAATCAGAGCATCGGGCAACAAATTAAAGAAAAATGACCAAAATGCCCTTGGAGCATCGTTGTGGTCCAAGGCAGTAGCGCTGCCTTTCGAGAAATTGAGACAGTGAAGCTACGCTGCCTTGCAGTGTTGCTACGTTGCGGTTGGAAAAACCAGCGCCCCTACGCTCATGGAGTCAAGCTAACACCTAATTATTATTATTACTATTATTTTGTATAATGATTAGGTGCAACGAATAAAAACACTTTTATATTATTATAGGAAAAATGCATAATATGTTGAGTGTCACGCCTCAACCCCCCTCGATTTTCCCCTGGACTATGCACTGAATTAAAAGCTAAGTGTGGGTTAAAAAAGAGAAAATCAGTGTTACAGTATGGCTATGAAGAGAGAGAAAATGGAAAAAAAAAAAAACAAAAACAAAAACTATCCGGCGTTTCGGAATTGATAGTTCAAGATATTTTGCTGGGAAATTTGACCGATTGGCAACATTTGGGATTTGGAATTGAAGAATAGCAAAAATTGGAAAAAAAAATGGCAAATATCTCATTCCTGATCACCTGATTAAGGTTTTTGAAATTCCAAAAATGTTCTCTAATATAGATTAAATCTCTACAATCTAATTGTTTAAAAATTTCATATCTGTTTCATTTAGATTTATTTTTTAAGAATATATATTATATCTCTCTCTTTTTCAAATCTACTTTTAAATCTATTATCTTAATATTATTTCTTCAAGGTGTCCTCATCTTCAGCCTCATCTTTCATCCCCTCGAGAACTCACCAAAACCCATGGTTAATCAGTTGGAAAAAACCCAATTTATTAGTCTATGTTGAAGTCGAGTTTTGCCAAAAAAAAATGTTGGAGTAGTAATGTATTGGTGGCTGGTAAAAGTGTGTTCCTATATTTGATCCTTCTAATAGATTAAAATAATTGTTTTGAATCTTTAAGGAAGATGATCTCCATCAAGAAGATCATCCATGGACGATTCCAACTCCGATCTTCTTCCAATTTATGATCCTCATTTCAGTACAAGGAAGCAAGATCACAATTCGCGCTACAAATTCGCCGAGTGGTGGCCACTGAATAGGGCTACATTTCTCTCTCTCAATTGTAAATCACACCAATGCCACCCTATGTCAATGTCATGACCTAATGTTATTAGGTTGCAAATACAATGTATTTCACTAAATTGAAAAAATTTCTAAAATCCATAAAAATAAGTCACTGATTAATGATTTCTTGTTTTTTAATACACGATATTACCTAAATTGGTGCCTCATGTTCTTCTAATATAGTATATTTAATGATACCAAAATAATAAGTATTTAAGTCACTACAAGAAATTAGGCTTTTGATGTCGATTGAAATAAATAAGTAAGGATGTACAGTATCGATTTTAGGAAAAAAAAAAACGGATCTTTAATGACGGGTTTAAACCGACATTAAAGATCTGATTTAATGAGGCTACAATGTCAGTTTAAAACCGACATTAAAGATCTGTCCTAATTTTTTTAATTTCTAACTCACTTTTCTTTTTGTAAGTCCACTCTTTCTGTCTCACATAACTCTCGCTCCTTTCTCTCTCAACCTTCACCTATCCTCTCATTTTTCTCTCAACCTTCACCTTGAAGTTCGCCTATCTTCTCATTTTTCTCTCAACCTTCACCTTGAAGTTCACCCATCTTCTCCTTTCTTTCTCAACCTTCACCATATTCTCCTTTCTCTCTCAACCTTCACCAACTTCTCCTTTCTCTCTCAACCACGCCGTCAACGCCGGAGGTTCATCAGATCTGATTGCTGACCGTCGTCCAGCCCGTCCAGTTCGTCCAAATCTGATCATTGGTCGTCACAGTCCGTTCTCTGGTCCACGTGTCGTTCAGATCCAAAAGCTTCCTTCACATGTCGTCCAGAATTGAGATCTTCGTTCACACCCATCAACCTCGTCCAGATCTAAGTTTGTTCCGTCCAGATCTGATTTTGTTCCATCCAATCCGAGTTTTAGTGTGATGTGTAGGTTCTTTTCGTAGTTTATAGCAACATTTTTTCTCTGAATAAGGTTTCAAACTAAGCTCTAACATCATGTTTTACTATTTCAGGAGCCTCTTAATTAGTTTCGAAGAGTTTTAAAACACTTAGGTAAGTAGAATTCTTCTTAAAAATCTAACTTATTGTAAAGTGTTAGAGTGGAGTTCTTATGATCTATATTATAGTTTTTTTTAGTTCATAAGTTTCATTATCTTGTTGAATTTTTTTTTATAAGTTTTGTTAAATGCAAAATATTTAAAAATTTTGCATCAAATTGAGTTATTGGATATGATAGTTTTACTTTTGTAGTTTGCATCAAATTGTGTAGTCATAGATTTGTTATTGATAAGTTTAGTTGCTTGGTATTCATTGGTTTGTTGAAAATGAGAGTTGTTATATTAATATTTTTGTTAGTGAGTTTTGTCAGGGTTGGTAGTCATGTTGTTTTTGGGTTTGTAATTAGTGTGCTAGAAGACTTTAATGAAAGTATTGAAAACAATGTTGGTGATAAGTTGTCTTTAATTTTAATATTGGAACATTGTGGCTTATAAATAGTTTTGTTGTTGATAAGTTCATGGCTTCATGTTTTTAGTTTTGTCTTTGGTTTTGACATCAAGTTTCTATTTTCATGCTTGGGTTGTTAAATTGTTCATGGCTTCTATTGATAATATTAGTTGCTTGGTAGTTATTAGTTTGTTGAAGAAAAGAGTTGTTGTTATGTTAATGTTTTTGTTAGGGAGTTTTTTGTTATAGTTATTGGTAGCCATGTTGTTTTTGGATTTATAATTAGTGTGCTAGAAAATTTTAATAAATGTATTGAAAATAATGTTGGTGATAAGTTGTCTTTAATTTTGATATTGGAACATGTGGCTTATAAATAGTTTTGTTGTTGATAAGTTCATGGCTTTGTGTTTTTAGTTTTGTCTTTGGTTTTGATATCAAATTCTTATTTCCATGCTTGGGTTGTCAAATTATTAAATTGTTATGGCTACTATAGCCCAATTTTGCACTAGTGTCTTTTTTCTTAGATTTGACAAGTTTACTTGTTTGGGTTCATAAAATTTGTTTATGGTTTTCATTAAATTGTTTGTGTTTATAAGTTTATAAGTTTTCCTAAAGAAATGAAGAAGAAATTTTAAAATATCTCAATTAGTGAAAACATCATGTTAAATAATCTATTGAACTTTTGCAGTGTTGTTTAGTTTCTAACTGTAGTTTTTTATATATGCTAAGAAAAGACATGTAATCCATTGGCAGGATTTTGGCTGTATGACAAGATTCAGCTGCGCGATTATTTTAGTTTTGTTGTTTTTTTTTTTTTTTGTTGGATGTGTCTATATGACCCACCAAAATAGACAACCAACTCTATAGATTTTTAGACTTTAGAGCTTTATTTATATATTGGTGAATATAACTTGTTGATAGGCTAGTTAAACAATTTGTCACTTTCTTTGTTGTGAATTAGTTAGTGTTTGTGTTTGTTGAAAGTTGAGTTGTATATATATAAGCAATTAAGGTTTTTTTTTGTGCATGAGATATTATTGTTTCTAAAAGAAACAGAGAAATATTATTGATTTGCACGTGTGCAAGCAATTTTTTTTTTAATTTTTTCAATAATAAAGCGATGACAGACATTTAATATTGAACAATTACGGACAAAAAGTAGGTCAAAAACCAACATTAAAGATGGTGTTCAATATCGGTTGAAAACCGAAATTGAAGGTAGTTGACATTAAAATGTTGGTCATGTATAATGTCGGTTGGAAACCGACATTAAAGACAATCGACATTGAAGACATTTAATAACACGATCTTCAATGTCAGCTGTCAACCGACATTGTACCCTTATAATGTCAGTTTTAAACTGACATTAAAGTCTAAATTTGTACTAGTAGATTTAGGATGATAAGGGTTTTTTTGTAAGTTAAATTCACTGATAAAATTCATTTGGTGAGGGTTAATGACTAAGTATTTGTATTTTTGCTATGATGTGTTTTCATATAGTATGCTCTCATTTATAAGGTCTACGATTTAATCTATTCTCTCAAATATAGTGTTTGCATAAACGCATTGTTAATAACTTATCTAACTCTCTATTTTCATGAATATTCTATTTAATATTTTCATCCATTTGTCAAATGAGTTGTCACATAAGGTTTTATAGTCTCGTGTTCTTTGCGCAGACGTCGGTAACGCTTCTAAAGCTACTTGTTAAAAGCATGATAAATCTTTTAGTTGAAACGATGAAGCTCCATGGTTTGTAGGGGAAGCTCAATATTGGTGATAAGTCGTACCTAGTATAAGCATGTGTTGGGAAAAAACATCTCACTTCTACTGGCAGAAAAATAATAGAGAAATTAAAAGAAAACAGTAAAACACGTGGAAAACTCCCAACTCGGAGAAAAACCACGGACCAGAAAAAATACGTGAAAAATTGTTACAATCACACAAAAGGATTATCTCTCCTGATTCCAATTACAAGAGCACTCTCTCAAAACTTTTATACTACTCACACCATTTCCCACACTAAAATTAGAGAATACATAAAGTAAATTTAACTAGAGTTAACACACTAAGTTTAGAGTGTTTCTAACTTGACGATTTGAAACTAGAGGCATAGGCTTTTTTTATAGACTTGGAGTTCATCCCGATTTACTGATGAGGACAATTACACTTCTAATATTTTTCCAAAAATCCAACAGCATGAAGAAGATTTGATGTAGGGTGTAGAAATTCCACATGAATGGGAAGGAAGTTGAATGGGGATGGAAGATGAATCGGCGAAAGAAGAAGCTTTAGAGAGAAGGTATGTAGTTCATTTTTCTCAAATTGAGATGGTTTCTCTCTCAATTTAATTTCCCCTTTATTAATTTTTTACGTTTGCAGTATGGTGCTTTTACAAGACTTATGGGGAGAGAACTTTCATTAGATTTATTTCAATTTTCGAAAGATTTCTATTTTGTTTTTAAAATGCAAGAAGATTTTTACGGTATTTAGAAATTTTGGGAATAAAATATATCACACTTTTTAAACAGTGAGTAAATCTTGGAGTTGTTATTATATGAATTTTCTGGTTTTTTAATTTACTTGTTATTTTTGTTTGTGGGAGTATTTTGGTCCTTTGTTATTTATTAAAAAATTATCCTGCCATTTTTCTGATTTTTAAAACTTTTTTTTATCATTTTTCAAAATGAAATCTTCTAATTTGCCATTTTTCTTGTTAGTCCTATTTTGTTTGGGTCCACGGACATGTAACAAAAAATTGGCCCATGCCCTGAATTAAAGCTAAATGTGAGTTAAATACATCCTCTTTAAATTTAGAGATGTCCACGGTGCGGGCACGGAAAAAGTTTCCGCACCCTTATTTTAATCCCATCCTCGCGGGGAATATGTAGGGATCGGATTCTCCATTTTTTTTTTTTTCTTTGTATTCTTTCTTTAACAATTTGTTTGAATTTATTCTCAACCAAATAAAAGTTCTAAATTTTTCTATATTTTGTGAGTCATTTCTTTATGAAATCTTTTGCTAAAAAGAATAATATTTAATATTCAACATGTAAAAGATATAATTAAAATATATAGTTTCCATAATTTTTCAAAGTTAAAATTAAATATTACAACGTATTCAAGTCTTCGACTTAAAATGTATATATATATATATTTCTATCTGTTATGAGTTATTTTGAACTAAATCGACATAGCTAGCAATAAAGAATTTGGACCAAGAAAATGATGATAAACGAACAAACAACAATGCCCAAATGATGGAATGGGCCTAGAAAAAAGGGTTGACTTGGCCCAAAGCCAAATCAGTCGAGTCGACCTCGACCCCATCATATCATACAGGTCACGCATGATTCAGTCAAACATGGGCTTAGAAAGGAGGGCTACCATGGCCCAAAGCGAAATCAACCTGCTTATTCTCAGCCAAGCCCACCAAATCATGGCTCTCACATGATGTGGCCAATAAGGAAAGAGAGGTGTTCGTGAGCAATTTTTTTCTAATTCATTGATTTTTTATTTTTCTTTTGAGACTACATTGTAGTGAATGTACTAGGAATATTTATGTAAGAATATTTCATTTCAATGTATTGCCTTTTATGATATTCATTTCTAGTTAAAATGGTACTATTGATAATATTTATGTTCCAATAATAATTCACTTTCAAGTATTAAAGAAAGTTAAGTTAATTCATCGATAAAAAGGAAATAAAAATATATATATATATATTTCTGTCTATCGATACCAAACTTGTAACGACTCAAACTCAGGATTCAGACCAGGATTCGAAATCTGAATTCGGCAACTAATGGCTCTGGTATTCCCCTGCGACCCGGCTACGTCATTCTTGACGAATGGTGTGGAGTTTTTATGATTGAGCCACCGAAAAGGAAGGTACACCTTGTTGGTATAGGTAATAACTTTCAATTCTTTTAAGCCTTTCTTAACTATGCTTTCATGTCCTCAGGATTCCTCTCATTCAGATGTGATCTCGATTCATTCATGTCCCCCTCCTAAATTCGGGTCGTTGCAAAACTATATATACCTACATATGTATTGTCTAAGTGTTGCTATTGATGTAGATTTTGTTAGATAAACATAGAGTTTCATCTCAAAATCAGTTGACGATGTGAGGAGTAACACATATATGTTTTAAAAATTATGAGGTCCTTTCATATTTTCAATGCGTGATCTTGAACAGATTCTTCCGATGCATTTGAACATCAAAGATATTATACCCAAATTCTTTCAAAAGCATTGAGGGAAGTACAATTATGTTGACACTATAACATTTTCGTCAGGATTTTGTGCTTTTTATCGATGGCTCTACGTTGACGATTTTGGTGATAAAATTGTTTCATCGACATTGAAATCTGCCAATGCTTTTGAGGCCTTCTCCCAAACTTTCTTGTATTGGAAAAATCCAAAAATCCTATATTACCATCTTCACCATTATGTTTTTAGTGTTTGGTGAAAAGATAACAATAATTGAAATCAGGAAAACTATTAAAAACATTTATGATTATAAAGCATGCATGTGTACATGTGTATGTATGCCTCCTTTATGAAAGATACTTGGTTCTAGTAATACTCATCTTTGTGTAATTTATGTAAGTGTCCAATCACAAGTTACCACGTGACAAACTTTTCTTTTTGAGAAAAAGAACTTTTTTCCTCCTCCTACTTTAGCAAGGCATCAAGTTCTACCACGAACCTTTCCATGATTGGAGCAGGCAAGTAAAGAGGCACCACAATCCTTTTTTCCCCTTTTTTTGTCATAAAAGGTATACAAAAGCTTATTAAACCAGGGACAAGTCCAACTTTTCCAGTGGCAGGTCCGCCATATATGGCCTTTCCCCAACCAAAGTCCACATCCTCAAACCGAGCTTCTGTCAAGTCTGCCACAATGAACGACCAAACTACAGTAAAATGGGGTCGTCCCTTGATCACCATAAGATCCACCATAGACTTTATGTACTCTTCTGTCACCTTGGCTTTAGCCTTTTCAACTAATTCTATAGCATAGCCTAAGGGATTATGGGAAAGCTTACCTGCAGTAGTGAGTGCTGCAGAGATAGCAAATGCATTTCCATAATACCCTAATGGTAAAGAGTTAAACTTTGTGCGTAAATTCACGACGGAAAGAAAACGCACTTCCTCCTCTGGGTTAAGTTGAAGGGCTATGATACGAAGGCGCCAAATGAATATTGTGAGAAGCTCGGAGGAGGAGCAATTGCGGAAGTGGGTGGGTAAAGTCTTGCGAATGATAGATATCTCAGTTGGGCTAAAGAAGAATGAACGTTCAACCATGTTGTCGAAGGGAATTGGGTTGACTTTGGTGTCATTAACTTGGTCATATTCATGATGGAGGCAACTGACTCTCGGAGGTTCCCTTGCATTTAAGAGAGCTCTTTGCCATACTGGAAGAATTGATGGTGCAAGAGCCCCACGAGCCATTTCAGCTATGGCTGTCAGGAATTGAGCCATACCAAAGCCATCCGTCATCGTATGGTTAAAACGAATAGCAAAGATAAAACCACCACACTTGAGTCGCGTCACCTACCATAAACAATTAAAATAACCAAATTAGTCTTGACTTCCAAATTAATTTAGAAATTTGAAAGGGCTGAGTTTTTTCACCATATTAGAATTTGATAGCGTTTCAGCAAACAACATTATTCTTATTTATGAAAGTGATTTACAAATATACCATCGTCTACCTTCGTGTCATTATACATTAAGATGATATGTTATGATTTATATTAATTGTTTTAAAAGGTGTCGCTAAAATCTTGGGAAGGGAAAAGAGAGAGGGAGAATACCAAAAAAAAAAAAAAAAAAAAAAAAAAAGTGGCAATTACAAGAGCTAGAGCTAATTAAAGACTACAAGAAGCATTAGAGGGCATTTGGGCTCTCAATTTGACTTGATGTGGAGTGAGCTATTATAGTCCACTTAATGTTTGGGTCTCTCATTATAATAGTTGAAGGTCTCAATTATTATAACACATACTTAGCTACAGTAAACTATATGAAAGCCCTAATTATCTACTGTATTTAGTATTTTAGCTCCTCATTTGTACTCCGAACTAAAATAGTATGCACCTTAAACTCAGACTTTTATAATCCATACTAAAATAGTTTACACCCTAATTAAACACCGACTATTATAACTCATAGATTATAATAACCAACTTCGCGCCCCAATGAGCCCCTAAATAATGTTTACTTTCAAGCTAAAGTTCCTACCAATGATAAATAGTTGCATCCTAATTTCAAGCTTCAAAAAACACATTCATCTAAAAGACACAATGAATCTATAAATCTGTATTCATCTACATCTTTTAATACATTATGTACATATTTAATTCATATATAGGCATTTATGAAGGTATGGAGTTGAAGGGTTGTTGGTTGAATTTGTACTACATAGGTAAAAGGTTGTCCATTCATGGTGTCTTTTCATTTAGTACAATAATTAGGGTTAGTATTTTTCTCATCTAAGGAACAGGTTGAATGAAGTTTCTCATTGAGTTAAAATCTCTTTCAAGCTTTATGTTTTTCTTTGTATTCTTGTGATTAGAATGCATGTTTTTGAACTTTCAATCTAATTTGATCAATTAGATTGTGGAGAGTTCAAAATCTTGAAGATAGGAACAAGTTCACATTTCTTCTTGATCATTGATCATCTTTTCGAGCACACTTTGTTTTAACTTTCTTGAGATTCTTTATCAATTTGTTATTGGAGGTTAGTTTTATTACTGTGGGGGTTTACATAGAATAAGGGGAATCTTCAAACATAATTGAGGTAGTTCTTATCTCAAATTGGTATCAGAGAATAGGTTGAATCTTTGTCGTCTATTCTAGAACTGAATTTTATCTTTCAATTTTATTGTATTTGTTCGTTCTTCTTTTCAAAATTGTGGTCATTTTTGTCAATTCATCTATTGTTCTTCATCTTTTGATTCTAATCTCATTTCAAAATAATTGTATGAAATAAATGAATGAAGCATACCTGGATGAGCAATAATGGGGAATCAAGAATCCCATCAGAATTTGGAACATCATAAAGAAGTTGATCCATGCATGGAAATGGAGGTTGAAGAGAAGAAGAATCCTGAAATTGGTTTAGACTGACATCTGCCTTTGCCTCAATGAACAAGATTCCTTCACCTGTGCATTCTACAAACAACTTCTTACCAAGCCCTTCTCTAACTCTGCCTGCAAAAGGATAGTAGAAAACCAACGTCTTTGCAACTGCCTCTTTTATCACCTTCACTGGATCTCTCCCTTCCATGCTTGGATTATGTGAGTAAAATTGAATCATTAGAGCTTGAAATCTGAAACTTTCTTGGTCATCAATATCAGAAAGTTGTTTACACTCTTGAGGTGTTGGTTTTGCTGGAACAATTAATTCTGGTTGGCATCTTTCTACTTTGAACACAAGGGCATTGGTTGCGGACATTGTCAATATACAAAGAAAATTTCAAATCAGTTGTGTTTTGGGGAGAAACAAGGCACTATTTTTGTACAAAGAGTGATAGATTTAACTATCTTCCTTCTTTCTTTACTTTTTTTTCTCTCAAATTTATGTCAACCATGAATGAATTAAACCAAGTTAGGCAACACTTAAATGGTGAGAATTATTGTGAATTTAGTGAAGACTTTATGACAATATGAGTGTAGTGTCGAGGGAAATATGTTGAATATAGAAACTATATGCGACACTAACAAACAGATTATACGAAACTGGATACGAATAATTATGGAGTATATAAGAATACATAGTTTGTATGCATAGAAATTATAGGAAACTAATACTAAACCAGATGAGAAAAATGAAAGCTCAAAGACTCGTTGATGATCAGATATACAATAACTACAATATCAAATAAGTTGAACTTTTAAACATAAGAATGAGATGAGAGGTGGTCAACACGCGCTTCCAATAAACGTTATCCTGAAGGCAACTATTCGCTCTGCATGGGTGCTAGTAATTTGTAGTGATTGTCTCATCAAGATACAGTGACCAATTTCGATAAAACAACCAACTTCGAAGTATCTAGATCTTGCTAGCAAAACTCTTAGATATATTTGTTTTCAAGTCAACTCAACTCAAGATAAAAATAATAAGAAGAAGAAAGAAAGAAAGAAAAAGTGGAATCTTACAATTGGAATGAGATTCAAATGAAGAAACAAGTTGTTTGTAGGTTAGCAATTTAATAACTCTCTAAAAATAATAATAATAAATAAATACCAAATATAACTGTGTAATTACTTAACGTATTTAAATATAACTCATCAAACGTCGTTGGTTACTATATATTTAACTTTCATAGGTTGAATTTATAAATGAAATATCATCTATTTGGATGTTTCAATTTAATTTTATTTTTTTAACCATAAATTTAATCCATATATATTAAATCTATATCTTTTGTGTTTCAATCCACTCTCTTTCGCACAATAATATTGAAATAATATCCAACACATAGGCGCTCCTTAATGTCTATATAATTGATGGTTTGTTAAATTCTCAAGCATTATTGGAGTTGAACTCAAAAATAAAAAGTTGATCTTCGTCCAGATATATCTAACTATATATTAAAAAGAGAGAAATTTTCACATATAGAAAAAATGTCAAACTATTTACAGAATAAAGCAAAAAAAATATTGATAGACATTAATAGACTTCTATCAATGATAGACTTTTATCATTTTTATCACTAATAGACTCTGATAGATTTCTATAAGTATCTACCACAACTATCTACAAATTTTATTATTTTGTGTAAATAATTTTTCTTATTTTTCTATTTTTAAAAATTTCAAAAAAAAAAAAAAAACCCTCGGAGGGTAGCACATTTTTATTGCTTTTGGAGGGGATAATATTTATTTATTTTTCTTTGTTAAAATAAATTGTACATATTCTATGTCTCTTCTTGGTGCCTAGCCTACTATGTGGTGGGACAAATGAGTTTGAGAAGTTGGGCATACATTCATCATATATGAGTTTACTTGTTCTAGGGTATAACTTTTTATCATTCTTACCAACTATATACAATTTTTATGATATAGTGGTGGTTACAATTCCACCACATACTTTTAATTGCAATAATTTAACTTTGATAATGGATTTAATTATAAAAATTGGTCCCTTCAATTAATTCTTCATTATTAAAAAAAATTTATGAGATTTATCCTACCATTAGTTAACGCTTAAACATATAATTGCAATCCCCATAAATTAATCTTGCAATAGAGCGTGAGTGGTTCGAATTCTAATGAATTAATTTTATTTTAACATTAGTTAATCTGAACATAGCTCATACGGTTTAGACATAAGCTCTCGACTTGAAGATCAAAGGTCGAATTTCCAATTCCACACGTTACGTTGAACTCAAAGAAAATTCCTCGCAAGAGAACTATAACCTAATTAACATCCAAAACAAAGAACACTTGTGAGTCTCATATTTAAAACGAAATATAGGAGGAGTTGTGATTATTGTTCTTGCTTTCTTCAGCTGCATGAACTAATTTTAATTTCTTCAACAGTAAGTGACATATACTCTCCCTTTGAGGTTGGAGCTTAGATTTTCCTTTGAGGTTGGAGCTTAGATTTTCATTTCAAGTTATTATACTAAAAAAATTGACCTATTTTCTAAATAAATTACTAAATTTAGTTTTAGCTTCTCTCTTCCACCATTGTTAGATCTCAAGAAAAATAAAAAAAATAAAAAAAAAAAGAAATGAAAAAAGAAGGGGAAAAATTTAGGCAGGGGCCGGTTTAGGGGGGCTAAGGGTCCAATATATTAATTAATATCTTTGATATTATGAATGAGCATTTTCAACATATTAGTTATCAAAATGAGCATTTTCAATTTTAATTCACATAGATAAAAGATTATTTTTAGGTGGATAATTATTTTAGAAAAGACTAATACATTAAAAAAATACTTAAACTTTATTTTAAAAAATTTTGATGAAGGATAATTATACAATGATATATTAAAATTCCAACAATTGTCTTAAATGACAAAACTGCTGGAAATATTTTCAAATATAGTAAAATGTCATTATTTATCACTGATAGACTACTATTATCTATCCCTATCTATTGTAAATAAGTTGTCCACTTTGCTATATTTGACTATATTTATAAATAAAGTGACTCATTTTGTTATATTTGAAAATAACCCTTAAATTATGTAATATTACTTAATCTATATTTTATTTAATAATTATCCATCAATTTAAATTATATTTATATGATTGTAAAAAAATATATAATTATATGAATGTTAGGTTACAAGTTTAATCTCTCAATTTTTAAATTAGTGTCTACTATATTCCTAAACTTTCACTTTTATGTGTCATGGTTTATTAAATATTAATTAACTATAATCATATGAATCACTAGTTAAATTAAATATAGGTAAATTATGAATTCATTACTTTTTATGTAAAATTTTGTTTTAACATACTACAATAACTAACTTAATGTAACATATTCATCGAAGTTTGAATTTGATTAATTGTTCCTAAAGTCTGAAAAGAGTTTCTAAAAGGGCCCTGCAAGTAATGTTAAGTACTATTAGTTAATATAACTAATAGAAAATAATCCTAGTTTTTAAAATATTATTGTAATTTGGCTTCCTAAACTATGTTATTTAGATTCAGGTAAAATTCACTTGGAAAGAGTGTAAGGTTTTCTTGCAAGGGTTAAACAATGAAGTGAGTGTAATTAAAAAGCAATCAATGGAAGTTAAACAAGTCCTATGGGTGTGGACAATCTTGGTAGCAAAGCCACTACGCAGGTTGATACTATCCAATTTATTAGAGTCTGCTCAGGCGGTCAACCAAAATATGTTATTAGAGGATATGGTAAGAGAGATTGCTAACAACTACAATCTTTTATGGAACAGGAAAATATTTGCTTCCAATAGGAGAGCCTTTGATTCAAAACGGAGACTATAATTGAAATGTAGAATTTGAGCGATGAATTCGATCCAATAGTTGACTTACTTAGGAGGCTTCAAGATCCCATGTTGCAATATCATTTCTTCGAGACTACTAAGGTATAGAGTCATGAGGTAATATGCTTTGACTCTGCGCCATGCACTTAATCGATAGATGTGTTTGAAGAGGAGGTCATGCCTACTCCCGAGCAAAGACTTGAGGCAATAGAGTTAGAGGCTGAAAAGTCTCGCTCTCTTTTATCCCCTAGCATTTCCTTTATTTTTTAGTATGCTTCTCTATATTCTCAAGATTTTGTTACGTTTTTTTTTTATTTCTTTGGATTCTTTAGAGTCACATGAGTCTTTTGGTTCTTTTTTTTTTTCTCTTTATTTTCATATATCAAAAATCACAAATTGGACTTGTCCAATGTCCTTTAAAACAAAACGCTTATTGGGCTTCGACTGCTATATCAATTCGAGTCTGAAGGGCCCCAAGTAACATGAGATTAATTTCTATGTGTCTTGACAGACAACAACCCACCTTAAAAATTGTGTTTGGTGGAGGTAGTTAGGCGAAAATTTTACCTGCTTTCTGTTATTTCCTTTTCGTAACTTAGCTTTTTCTTTCTTTCTTTCTTTTGTAGGGTTTTGTTTTACCTTTTTTCGAAAGGAAATCCTTGACGAGCATGTTATGCCACCATCCAATGCGCTTCCAAATTCAAGAGAAATTTGTCCATGCATTTTATTTCTTTTAATACATGGAAGACAATGTACCAATAAGTTGGGAGTGGGTGTTATGTTTCTGTTTTCTTCGGTTGGGGTCCTTCAGCAGTTGAGTTCGAATCATTATTTTTTAGCATGCTAGTTTGAATGAACTTTTGCATTATGTATGATGAAGACGGCCTAGGAAGGGTTTAATATGTTGCATTGCTTGCTTTTGCTAAAATTTGACGTTTAAGGAGCCCTATTTGTAGTTTTTTTCTTGACTTCCTTACACATTTGTGTACTAGCCAAACTTTGTTTTTATTCTGAAGGCTTGGGTTGGGTTTATGGTGTCTATATATTTATTGTCATCCCGATAGGTAGAGATGTCCACTTTCCCCTTAGGAACAGGGTCCTATAGGGATTCCTCATTTAGCTGGGAAATGGAGGATCAAGGTGTGAGGGAGTGGAGAGTGGGGGGTGGATTCTCAAAAAGCTAAACAGGGACGAGGAATGCATTTCCCATCCCCACTCCTGCCCCTACCATTATTATTATATAATATATTATATTTAATTTCAAAATTTTGTTGTTTAATGGTTAAGATAATGAATATGTTTGCACTAGCGTAAAAAAATGGATATGTTTGAATCCTCAATTTAGATTATATATACAAATAATTTGATAGGTAATTATTTTCTACTACTAGAAAATAAGAGTAATTTCTCTTTAAATTCTAATTATCCACGTGGAACTAATCATATAAAAAAATTAGCGAGAAATGAAACTATTTAATTAAAACGTTTCCATAATAGTGATTTAAGTTAATTGATTTTTTTTTAAAAAAAAATCAAATGGGGAAAAATTACCGCAAGGAACCCGATCCCTACAAATTTCCCATAGAGAATCCCCGCCCAGATCCCGTTGGAAAATTTCATGGTGATAGGAAATGAAATGGGGAGTGGGGATGGGGAAGCTATCCCCGGCCCCATCCCACCCCATGGACATCTCTACCGATAGGCTCAAGAACTTATTGCTAGGTTCACGGAAACAATACTAAGTATGCATGCTTAGACCATAGCTCGTGATCCCGCATAGAAAAAGAAAAAAAAAATAGTGTCAATATACTCTCGTAGTTAGCCTTTTTTTTTACCAAAAAGTATTAGTGAGCTTGAAAAGATGTAAGAATGATGACACACCTTGGTCAAGTCTAAAGTCTTACTTGTACCTAGCTATCTTCGCCAAAAAATGTTGGCATGTTAGAATGAAGGTGAAACCAAAAACAAAACCTCAAAATGATTCTTTTCATTTTTAGGTTATTCCACTCGATTCTTTTCATTTGCACAAAGTTAGAATTCTCGTCTACATCTTATGAAATTTTACTTACAACAATTACCAACTACGACTTGCTTTAGCAATTAAAGTTGGTTACTAACTACAACTGGCATGACATCGTATTAAATACCATATCAAAAACGAATTCCTCAAGAAAAATACTTGGGTGCAGCCTCTATTATACAGGCCAAGGTTGCACCCAATAAAAACGTGTCACGTGACACTTTTTTTTTTAAAAAAAAAAATAATTTTTTTATCTTTTTTTTTTTTTTTTGGTATAAAATTGAGGAGATGATGTATTGGCTGCACCTAATCACTCCCTATTCTTCATAATAGTCCCTCCCTATTCTTCAATATCTATTATGGATGAACATACTAAATTATAAGAAAACATGGCCTTGAAAAGAAGCGATATATCACTGCACGAAATATCTATATCTTCCATCTAAGCACCTTCCTTTCATGTTACATATCAGACACAGACCAAAGATATGCTTCCCTTTCTGTAGCTCTCTTCTCATTCATCCTCTTGAACATTTGCTTCTCGAATCCTACAACGAAAACCAATTAAACAATGTAAGAACTAAAAACATTGATGCAAGATAAGAACACAGAGTCGACATCAGTGAAACCTAAACAATATCCTATTTATGTATAACTTAGTGCATCCCCGACTGGGACCCAATTTAAATCCCCCGGTTTGACCCCATACCCGGTGGTCAAACCGGGGATTCCCCACCCCCATCGGGTTGGGGACCCACGGGAACCCGATCCCGAGGGAAATTTTGTTATCCCTACTACAAATGAAGGGACCAAACTGTAGCATACATGCAAATGTCAGTTCATGTTTCAGTCAAATTTCTTAACGATGTAACTCAAAACTTTAAAACTGTCTAGTTTTAAGTAACTATAATTATAACCTATTTCCATTATTTCAGACACCGAGCAAATAATATAGAAATGAACTAACCAGTACTACGATCGACCCCATCCCAATGTCTTCCTGGTCTTATACCATATCGATTGGGAGCAGCATCCAATCCTCTTTTTAGCCAGCTGTGAGGTGGAATGTCCTGAGGAATAATGAACCCCGATTCCTTCATCTTCTCGCTGTCTCCTAGATCAGGAAGAGCCATCTCAGATTGCCTTTTCTGCAATGTGTGCAATGCAAAAGGTCAAACCTCCTATCAATCCTTCGACTTCAACTTCAACTTCAACTCATTTTAGAATTTCAACTAATTACCTTCACCAAATGTGCCATAGGATCGCCCCATCTCAGTCTATCCCTCAACATTGAGTCAAGTTCTGAATCATTCCTGAAAGTACAGAAAAATTTACACTCCGATTCAACTTTCAACATGGATACTTTAATGAAAGGAAATCTCTGACAATTATGGACCCTAGAAAAGAAATAAAAGGAAAGAGGATAAAGATACTAAAAATATAAAAAAAAAAAAATTGGCGATTATCCATTCATAAACCATTCAACGTGCAGGTAATAGAGGCACACAGGTAATAATCAAATAATCTACGTATCCTTCTAATTTTATTTGATATCCCCCAAGAAGTACAGATAAAACTTAAATCCAAGAGTACTCAGTTTTACCTTGACCGTGCAAATGGTCTATCTTTCTCAAGTTCTAATTCCATAAGTTCAGCTTCTGCTTCTCGTTTTTGAGCTAAGCCCTTGCCCCATTCCAACTTTATCTCCTGTGAAGGAAGACCAATATCACAAGCAGAGACAATGAGATTTGATAAACGCATAGGTTATGATAAGAATTTTATCTCCTGAGAAGTGATCAAATGCAGCCAAAGCGAAATTTTAATTTATGATAATAACTCTTGAAAGTACCTTGGGCTTTTCTTCTTTTTTTCCTCGTGCTTTCAAGAATTCCTCTTTTGAAATGCGATCTCCTGTAATAATTTGAAGTGTGAGGTATATTGTATAACTTAATGCCAAATTTTCTACAAGATAAAGAAAAGTGAGATGTTGATTGCCTTACCTTTAATCTTGTCACGATACACAGGCTCTGCATTACTGCTTGCCGAAGGATTCATCTCTTTAAACCTAGAAAGAAAAAAATGGTTATTCCACCATTTGTAAATCCATTTAGAAACCAAGAACTATTTGGAAATCATAACCACACAAAGCATAAGCATATTTCACCATAACCCAAACCACAAATCTCATGGAAAAAGCAATCTCATTGAAACAGAACCAAACGTAATTGAATTGTATTCAACCAACAGGCTTGACTAAACTCCTCGAACTTACCAAAGGGTCATGCTTCTGGTGTGTTTCATAGTTCTTTGTAATTACTATTATAATGTAATTAATTTTAGTTAAAGGCCTTTTTTTAGTTAAAAAAAAGGGTTAAATGGCCCTTTTTGGTAATGTTTTGGAGTCTTCAAACTTTATCCAAGCTGACTTTGTAAGTTCTTATAATAGGGGAATGATGTTTTTTTTTTTTTAATACCCTACTACATAACAGAAGTTTTTAGTGTTGAACCCGGCAAACATAGAAGGGATCATCGATTCTAAATTTCACAAAATGAATATAAAATAAATACTGAGAGGTCACTAGGCTAAATGGCTTTAAAGAACATGTTTATCTGATCATTGCAACAGCCCCTTATGAGAGTTTGAAGCCATGGTCAAAAAGCAAAACATAGTCTCTCCATCATGAAGCACAAATAGACATGGCATTTACTTATAAAACTTCATAAAGGGAAATATGGAAATATGGACAAACACCACAAAAAAAAATTATCCAAATTCCAAAACACGTTCATCCCTTAACAATTTTTATTTTTGGGCATTTGTATGTTGTGGTCATAGCTCATAGGGAATCCTATATTGTTCACAACCAGCCATCCAATATTCTTATCAAAATGGCAGAAAAAGAAGATAATTAGGATGGAGGAAAATTTCTTAGACAGAAGTGATTATTTAACCCGGAAACTTTTAACGGAAAATGATGTAGAGTTCCTGCCATCACAAGAACATCCTTACCTCGTCCAGTCCTCTTTGTTAGTTTTAGACATTTCTTCCCCAAACTCTTGCTGAGTAAGCAAACCAGTCTTGCGCGCCTGTTTAAAGGAGACTGAAACTGGTAGTGCTTTTTGCTTTTTCCTATGTGGAGAAAGATCTGATGGCGATTCTTGTGAAGCATGAGTACCATGGTTCCCTGAATGCTTGTCTGAAAGTGATCGATCCCCCCTCACATCCTTCCTTTGTTTCCTTGGAGGTGAAACATCAGATCCACGTGATATATGTGCATCATCTGCATAGTCTGAAGTTCTGCGTCGAGGAGGAGAAAGGTCAGATAACCCTGCAGCCTTGTGGTTGCCCCCTAAACTTGCTTTAGATGCCTGCCTATCAGATCTACGAGGGGGTGACATGTCAGATTGTGGAGAAACAGATTGTGTATGAGTTACATCAGGTTCAGGTGAGGGAGTATGGTAGCGTTTCCTTCGCTGTCGTGGAGGTGATAGATCTATATCTTCTTGTGCACAATCCATATGCTCTGAGATTGCTCCTTGTAAATGTGTGTCTCTATAAACAGTCTGCTTTTGTGGTGGAGAAGAACTTGGAGGATAAGTAGAATTTGTAGGTTTTTCATCATGTTCAAGTGAGCTAGGATGTTGCCTCTGCCTCCGTGGAGGTGAAAAATCTTCACCTTCTTCACCAGACACTGGAGGCTTCAACTCATTAGATGGAGAAGGTGTATCATTCCGCACTCTTGTTCTACGAGGTGGAGACATATCAGAGCTCACCATGCTAGAATTTGCACGATTTGGAGAGAGTGAAACCCAACCACTTCCATCTTCACTTATGGAATTATATGGTCGCTTGGCTTTTAGTTCTTCAAGCCTCCTCATTCTCTTAACCTCAATATCTTCATCAACTTGGGGCTCCTCATCTACATTATAGGAGAACGAGGATGTAAAAACAATAGCCAAAATTTCCATAGGACAAAATAAACACATACATAAACCACAATGATACTTTACCCGTTGAATTATCAGCATTATCCTCTTCAATAATTACTGGCTTTTGCCAAACAGGATCTTCATCCACGACTAGAACACCCAGAGCATTTGGTTTGGTTGCTGTGGTTGTCCTCTTCTTTTTCTTCTTTTTCTTATCCTCCTCAGTGTTACTACTTTCATAGCGCTTAAGATATTCCTTAAGGGACTTTGATTTCGCAGACATCATTCAATCCCCAGAACCCTGCACACTATGATTAATCAAGTCCAAGTACATGATACAAAAATAGAAAAGCATTCAAAAGACCATACAATTAGGGGAAAAAATGCAAAATGATATCGCAAGGAAGATATGGCAAAGTGGGGCCGAAACTGTTTCATAACTAAAAAGAAAAAAAAAGGAAATACTTTTAGCTTAAACTTCAAGGACAGCCTTTCCTTCAAGGCTAAGACATTTTAAACTTTCCTTCTTAGTCTTACCTCCAAGGCCAAATCATTTAAGACTTTTTGTGAAAACATTTATAACAGCACATTGGATGTGGAAATTCAAATTCTAACAGCACATTGGCTAATGACAATGTGGAAGAATCTTATGTTCCGAATCTGATTAAATTGTTTGATTCTTTGAAAATCAAATTCTCCCTTAAGACAGTCTCTGATTAAGCAGATTAAGTTTCTCTTCCTCTATTGCATCAGTATAACTTCTCATCTATTATTGCCATTAGTGGGTGTCAAATATATGAAATTTCTTCACCTTGCCCTCAAAAGAGTTGATTTTTTTCTCGATCGGTATGTCTTCTAGTTCAATTAGTAAAATTTTTATCTTAGAATACTAGAGGTTCTTGCAGCAACAAGGTCAGCTGTGGTTCTTATTCAAGGAACAAAGATGGTCTTTTTTACAAGAAGTTTCCTTAAATATACGTGGAGTTCAAAAGAGATAAATTGGGTTCATGTTGAACCATATGGTCATTCTGGAGGGAGAAAGATCATCCTTTCCTGGACCCTCGTATGTTGAGTTGAATTCTTCTCAATCAGAATTTGAATAGGCAGTTGTCACTCTCAGTAGGTTAGCAATCCCCTCTCTCTAATGTAGCAACCGCACCCATCACCTTCCCTTCGAAATCCCCTTGAATTGCACCCATGAACTCTTAACAAAAAGTGAATCAGCCAACTCTATCTTCTTAAGCCAAAGAAAGAGGAAAATCAAAACAGAGCTATGTTAGGTACTTAAACACCCTGAAGAACCACACTCCAAAAGCTAGCTATTGAGGTGGGAGAGTCAAGCCACTTAAGTACCACATTGGTCATCCCATTCTAACCAATGTGGGACAAAGGTAGCCCATACTACCTTGATTCCTAACAATACCCATCCCCAGAAAGCCGACATCCCCGCGGCTACTCCGACGATACTTCACTCGGCCACACCCGGTCAGAACTCTCCGCCGGTTCCACTTCAGAACGTCAACAACCAACTCTGATACCATTGTTGTACTTAAGTACCTTGGAGAACCACACCCCAAAAGCTAGCTATTGAGGTGGGAGAGCCAAGCCACTTAAGTACCACATTGGTCATCCCATTTTAACCCATGTGGGACAAAGGTAGCCATGCTATCTTGGTTCCTAACAAGCTGCTACAGCATTAAGAGTGATTCCTATCACCAATGATGTTATCATTGCTAAGGCTCTAGCCCTTCCTTATGCTCTGGTTTCTTCCATTCCAGAAACCCCTCCTTCCTCGAATCGTTTCGCAATGCTTGTGTGAATACTACCGTTCATGCATGTGACCCATTTCCCACCACACACTAAATCAACTCAGAGAAAGAGGGAAGCTAAGTACAGATCTCTTTCCACAAGTTCTTGAATGTGCTTTTAATCCAACCCCACATCCAATCAAAAGGATGAGGACCGTACTTGCTTGTGATAATCTGAGGCCACAAGGAAAAGGACTCAAGTGGAATACTACATAACCATTTGTCCAATAGTGCCCTATTACAAGGCCTTAAGTTCCTTAGCCTTAACCCTATGAGGTGAACAAGTTTACCAATGGTCTCCTAATTCAAAAAGTGAGCTCTTTTGCCTTCCTCCACACCTTCCCACAGAAAATCCCTCATAAGTTTCTCCAGGCTCTTACACACTTAACACAGGGCTCTAAAAAGAGAGGAAGTAGAAGGGAATCCCACCCAAAACCGACTTAATTAAGGTGAGTCTTCCTCCTTTTGAAAGATTGCTTCTCTTCCGAAAAACTAAACTCTTTCTCAGTTTATCCTCCACAGGACTCCAAAAAGAAAAATGGCTCAAGTTATTTCCCAAAGGGAGCCCAAGATACAATATCAGAAAGACTCCCACCTCACAACCCACTACATTGGCCCAGTCTCCCACCTTAACGGAATCGCTATTCAAACTCAAGATCTAACACTTACTTCTATTGATCTTAAGGCCCACGCTTCATAGAAAGCAAGAATGTGGTTCAAAATTAGAAATGGCTCCTCCTTCCTCAAACAAAAGAATATAGTATCATCTGCGAATTGGAGATGAGATAGAGTCACCTTATCTTACCCACTTCAAAGCCTTCAATGATCTTCCATTGAACACACTTGGAAACCATTCTACTTAAAACATCCACCACGAGAAGGAATAATAAAGGAGACAAGGGTCCCCTCGCCTAAGACCTCTCGAAGCAAGAATCTTACCCTTCGAACCTACATTTAGGCGGATGGAGAATTTAACCGACCTAATGCAGCTCCAAATCCATGATCTCCATTTATAGCCAAAGGCCTTCTTCTCTAAAGTTTTATCCAAGAAGTTCTTTTTCAAAATCAATCTTAAAAATGATCCCTTCCTCCTTCCTATCCTTGTAATCCTCTATGGCATTTTGCCTCCCTGCTATAAAAGCCCCTTGGAAATCCATAATAATCAAGGGATAAACTTTTCTCACTCTATTGGCAAATAGAGTTAGCAAGAATCTTGCAAATACTATAATAATAAAATTGATAGGCCTAACACCCTTCACCTTCAGAGCATGGTCTTTTATAGGGATAAAACAAACGAAGGTTTCATTCCAGGTGCTATCCAGTATCCACAATATGCCTCTCAAAGAATTCCTTAAAAACCTTAACCAAGTCTTCCTTGATAACGTCCCAATTATCCTGGAAGAAAGTCAAGGAAAAGCCATCAGAGCAGGAGACTTATTCCTTCACAGCTGAACACGGCACTTCTAATTTCACTTAGGGAGAAAGGGGCCACCAACTTAGTAGACTCAAACTCAAAAATAGGACACCAATCAATCCCATCGACAAAGGGCTTAGGAAGCACAACCGGGTCATAGAGCTTCGTGAACAACATTTAAAGCAAGCATTAACAATTGGATCAATTTTAAAACCTACTTTCAAAATCTTATAACAAATCACTATAGTCAAATCTATATATATATCTCTTTTCTTTTTTCCTTTTTCCTTTTTTTATAGAAACAACTTTCGTTGAGAAAAAATGAAAGAAAACTTTATTTTGGAAGGTATATAGTTACGTCGATCAACAATTCTAAAATTCTCAATCCACCATTCACTCCCTTGATCAACTGTCAACTTCCTAGAAGTCCAAACAATAAAGAAAAATGCTTAAATGCTAGAACTCAGTTCGAAAACCTTAATTGAAAATGAGTGTTCAAGAGGGATGTTCTTAAGCCAAAAATCGACCAAAGACCTCCATCAATCACTCCGAAATTAGTTCAATACTACAAAAAGAGAGTTTCTACAGGTTAAAGATTGATATAAGAATTCAATACTTATTGAACCTCAGTTGAACACTTTGAAACCGACCCAAACATAACAACAGATGAGTTCCAATTGTTCAGAATAACATTCCAACACTTAAATCCAATTTGAAAAGGAAAGGAATCTTACCGAAAGGCTCCTGGCGTTCGAAAACGTCCGAACTTGCAGATCTAAACCTTAAACGTTATGTGTAAACTGATTTGAGGCCAATCGCAGCGTGGATAGACGCCAAAATCGTCGAAACGGAGAGAAATGCTGCTGCTGCGAAGGACTAGGCGAAGCCGTTCGAAGTGGTGCTCCCGTCGCAAGTCAGATTCGTGAGAGAACGTAAGCTTCCGTCAACAGAGCTGGGCGTTCGCGTGGGTTTCTGCTCGCGTTAATCGCTGGAGGAAGTGGTCGTCGACGTGGATTTGTGGGTACTGCCGTCAACACGAGAGCGCTCAAGGGATCTGAGGTCGTCGGCACCAAGAAGCAGGGAGCGTCGTCGTCTGAGAAGACTCACCGGCCGGTCGTAGTTTGTGGTCGCCAGCGAAGAGGTCTGCAACCGCGGGGGAGGAGTCGACGGCTGCAAGGGCAAGTGAGTGGTTTGGCGAAGAAGATGAAGTCGACGCGGGGTCCTGCGTGCGTGGATGAGCAGACCGTACTGATACCTCAAAACTGTGGGTTTAATTAATCACTTTTCCCCTTTTCTTCTTAAATTCCCGAATCCTCAAATTCTTAAATCCTTATTCTATCTTAAATTTTTTGTTCTAAAAATTTCAAAATTAAAAAAAATAAAATTTAATAATTTAAGATACGGACACGACCATACACCATATTTTAAAAATTTAAGACACGACATGGTAAGGACATGTATATTAAAATATACATTTAAAAAATATATATCATTTTTATACTTAAAAAATTTAAATTAAATGGGTATTTATATACTTAAAAAACTTAGCTTTGTGCATTTCACACTCAAAAGTTATTATTATGGTCATATATATGTCTCTTTATTGTTACTCAACAAGTGTTCTATGCATATCTAACACATTTGTTGCACTAACAAGTGTCCGATACGTGTCCAACAAATGTCGGACATGGACAGGTCAGCCAAACTAAAGTGACTGTACTTCTTATATTATTTTAAATTCATCTTAAGTTTAGGATTTTACATAAATAGTAAATGAGCCCATTAAAGGTGAGATTGACATCAACAAAGTGACCGAAGCGTGTTTTCCTAAATATGGAAGGTTGAGCTTAGACTTTATAGTGGTTATTCAGATTGAAAATGATAGAATGATTTTATCTTGTATGTGGGGTGTTTGTCGATTTCATGGAGATTTATAAAACTTAAATAAAAGAAGATATATACATATGATTAATATAGAAAAAAATAAACATAAAATTTTCTTGTTGGATGCCTTCAAGATTAAAAACAATAGAAACTAAAATGACATAAAAAAAGTTTACTAACATATGATACCCACTCTAAATCACTTAAAATGTGTGTATATAAATGAGTTCGAGTTCGAGTTCGAGTTAGGCCTTTAAAAGTGTCATGTTGGAAGATAGTTGGACCATGTCGGAAGATTGGTGTGAGATGCTTTCATAGATATATTAAAAAAAAAAAAAAAGAACAAAATCACATGTGCATACCCTCTCTAAAATTACCTAAAACATGTATATAAATGAGTTCGAGTTAGACGTTTAAAATTTTGATGTTAGAAGTTATAAGACAAAGGGAGAAGAGAGAGAAAACCAAGGAAAATGACTAGAATAAAAATGAAAGACTAAACGTTAAAAAAAAAAGAAATTTTTATAGATAGAAAAAATATCAAACTATTTACAGAAGATAGTAAAAAAATACTGATAGACATTGATAGACTTCTATCTGCATCTATCAATGATAGATTTCTATTATTTCTATCACAGATAGACTCTAATAGACTTCTATCCGCGTCTATCATAATTATCTAAATATTTTACTGTTTTATATAAAAGTTTTCTTTATTTTTTATTTTTAAAAATGTACCTAAAAAATGGAAAAAAAAATTGTACGGATAACCTAAATATTGGGCCGAAAATGCCAAATGACCCAAATTTTGAAAAAAATGTCAATTGACCCTTTGCTGACGTCAAGATCGGATGAAATTACAGAAATGAGCTCGCGCACGGAAAAGCTCATCTCGCTCTTGTGCTCTCGCTCAATGTTGCTCTCGCTCTTGCTCTTGTTCACGGTTACTCTCGCTCTCTCTTCTTTTTATCTCTCAAAATCTATCTCATCTCGCTCTCTCTCGTTCTCTCTTACTCACTCACTGAAACTGGTCACATCGGAGTTGCTTGTGTGAGAGAAGAAGTAGAAGAAGAAGGAGAAGAAGAGACGTGAAGAAGAGACATGAAGAAGAAGAGACAAGAAGGAGAAGAAGAAGAGACGCGAAGAAGAAGAAGAAAAAAAAAGGAAAAAAGAAGGGAGTCGGGGAGTTGAAAAAAGAAAAAAAAAATAAAGGACAATACTGTAAATTTACCTGTTCATGACATCATCTAAAGGTCATTTGACATTTTTTTAAAAAAGTAGATCATTTATCATCTTCGCTTGTAAAATGAGTGTTTTATGCCATTATTTCAAAAAAATAGAAGTAGAAAGAAGGGGGTGAGTAAAAAATTAATTCATTTAGTTCGTAGTTTTATCCAAAACCGAACTGATCCGAACCGTGCACCCTTAATTTTCACTGTTATATCATCTATCCACTTACGGAGTTCCCAAATTTTAGAAATACAATCTGGCTGGCTATCGCTCAAAGGTCATAATATAATTTCTGGAGAAAGCAGGTCATTAGATTGTATTCCTGAGATTCAATGAATTCATCGAGTTGCCCCTTCTGCGACCAAGTTGTTCCATCAGAAGAACTTCAGCGGTACCATTCTTTCCGCTTCTCTTTCAATTCCAATCACTTGCTTTGCTCTCTGGTTATGTAAACCGAATCTTTAGATCCTCATATTAAAATTTCTCACCTTTGACTCCAAAACTTCTGTAACTAAGGTTTACTTAACGACTGAGGAAGATCTCTTTATGTTATTGCCATTGCAGGCATGCCAATGGTCACTTTGAGGATGAAGACAATGACTATAAACAACGCCAACTTGCTATGGACTTTGAGTTGGCCCAACAAATGGCTTTTTCCTCTACTTCTTATGACAATGTAAGTAAGTTGTTCCATCTTTTTAATCCCAAGGCCTTGATTCTAGTTTTGATTCTTCGTTATACAATCCATACGGCTTCAATGTTGGTAATTTGGTCTTTTTATAATTCATGTTTTTAGGATAATAACAAAAACGGGGACATGCCACAAGAGATTAAGTTTGAGGGATCTTTGAGTAGCAGCAAGTTGAGTTGTGAGAGGGGGACTTTGGTGATGGGGGAGTTGAATGTTAATGAAAAGATATCTCGCTTGATTGGTTCACAGAATAGGGGTGCCTTTTGTAAGGTGGAAGGTGGTCTGATGTCTTTATTAAGAAACTGCTTAGAATTAGAATCTCATGACTCGACTAGTATTTTGTCAGGGTATGTTGATCATTATCAGAGTATTGAGTTTGAGGATTCTGGGTGGGGCTGTGGATGGCGGAACATTCAAATGCTCTGCTCTCATTTGCTAATGCAAAGACCAGAAACGAGAAATGTTTTATTTGGTGGATCAGGAGTTGTTCCAGATATTCCATCACTTCAGAGATGGCTTGAGATTGCTTGGGAAAGAGGATTTGATGTGCATGGTGCAGAACATT
Organism: Lagenaria siceraria; assembly: GCA_002890555.2. Lineage (NCBI taxonomy): Eukaryota > Viridiplantae > Streptophyta > Magnoliopsida > Cucurbitales > Cucurbitaceae > Lagenaria > Lagenaria siceraria. Next base: position 3,059,215 of record CM016491.1, on the reverse strand, counting down.
TTAATTACAAAATTTATGGTAGAAAAAATTGGATTGGAACCACTGAATGTGCTGCCCTTTTGCGTTCCTTTGGGCTTCAGGCAAGGATAGTTGATTTTGGTCCTAAAGAGTGCGAGGAACTTTATCTCTCAGCCCCTGGTTCAAGTAGTGGGGCACACATGGTAAACATAATTGATGCAAATAAGAGAAAGACAGTTAAGGTTTATGGGCCCATGGATAGGTATCTTGACCGTGTAAATGATAAGGTTCCACAAACTGGTTCTAGTGGGCATGAAAATTCTGAATATTTTAAAATCTCCCAAAATATCAAGAAGAATAAGTCCCCTCAAAAAGCAAAGTGTCATCAGGTTCTGGTTGATTGGGTATGGAATTACTTCTCTGATGGAAGGATATGTTCGTATAGTCACCAGCATGTTAATATTAGTGAAAAAACGTACGTCTTTAATTGACATTTAGTCTATCTTTTTTCTGTTTATTCTAACATCCATTTGTGTATGTATGTATGATGTGTTTGCCATCAGAATAATTATACATTGTTTTGCTTGAGAGAAATTTTGGAAGGACTCTTAGGATATCATCATCTCAATGGTTTAGGTTGGGGTCTTCTTTCCGAGTAATTTTGTAGTTTTGTAATTATTCTATTTTAACCCATTGGAGAGTTTTTTTCTAGTCTTCTTTGATTTCTTTTGGTGGATTCGTGTGTACCCTCCTTGTATTCTTTGGATATTAATGAAGTACGGAACTTTTAGTTTTTGTCTTTTCATATAAAAAGGTTACATTACGAATATATTGATTATCATGAGAATGTGGAAGTTCTCACGACATGTTTCAATTTTCAAATGATTCCATTGATTTTATTCACAAAGTTTCTTTTCTTTAATACAAGGAAAAATGTGCCATCATTATCATTAACTTCATAAGATCGTTTCAACCAGGCCATTGTTCTTTCAGCATGATGGACATTCTAGGACCATCGTGGGGATTCAAGTTAAACAGCAGTGTAATGGAATGCAGCAATACAATCTCCTGATTTTGGACCCTGCTCACGTAATTTTCTTCCCCTGCAATTTTATTTGTGAGCCCTATCTTTGCAGCTGTTAGTTTCCTTTGTTGTCCAATTTTGAACTGGAAAAAAATATATTTTTTTGTTGCTTCAACATTATCAACTCGGTATTCAGCACAAAGGTCCGTTCTTCCCAATACTCTTAGTGGAGTAATTACTATATTTTAGTTCGCATACATTTTTCTCAATGTGTTTGTGCGAGACTGTCAATGGTAAATAAGTATGTCAGGAGGGGCAGAAGGGAAATTCACCACCCAACCCTTAGTAGCCATTAGTTTGTGTTAGTATATATGTGAGTCATCTTTGTACTTTTGGGATTATCTTGTAATTTGTGTGTATTCTGTGGTTAGTACATCACTGCAAGGAAGATCCTACCTCAATGCAAGGAAGATCCTACCGTCTCGAGATGGTGGAAATGCTTGTGTAATCGCTATCTTGTGTTAATGTGATATTGTGGAAGTGGAATCCTCACAGTTTGTTCATCTTGAAGTTCGCTTAAATATTACTACACTTACTGACTAGGTGGTTTGAGTATGGGTGTTTGGAAGTTCTTTACATTGATTTACTTAATAAAAGTTACAGTTTCTTATACATAAATGTATTTATTAAAGAAAAGCGACTCTTCTTCCTCTTCTTTCTCGCAGTTGGCAATTTCAGTTGATTAATTATTGTAGAAATTGTTTTCTTGTTTTCATGTTGCATTCTAGTGATCTCATGACGTATTATGTAGAGTACTAGAGGCCTTGAAAGGGCTCTTAGAGAGAATATTGGATGGCAGAAACTAATAAAAAGAGGAATTCACACGCTAAATAAGCCACAATACCAGGTTTTCCTTTACTATAAACTTATAAGTTAAAATTTTTGGTTATCGGATGGAGACTATGTAATTAATATATCTTTTTCCAGTTGTGTTATATTGATTCTGGAATTGCTGCTGGCGGTGACATGGAATTGCTCAAGACAATCGATAGCATCTTTCTGGAGCTTTAAATGAGTATCTTGTAGCTTCTTTGTTCTCTAAGACACAAGTCATTGACGTGTATTTAAACTAAAAAACCTTTCATTTGTAACAACCTATAATCAGATCACTCACCTGATAATAGAAAGCAAGTTCTTTAACGAATTAACTATTATAGTTGTCTTCTATATAAGCATATTGGACTTATATCCTACCTGTAATGATTTAAAATATCAAACATCAGCAAGACTCTGTATCCTGAAGAGTTTTGAGTACACTCCATCTGGAGCTGTCAATAGGGTGGTATGCGAGCCTATCTCCACAATCTCACCTCTATCCATGACTACAATAACATCTGAGTTTGTCACTGTAGAGAGTCGATGGGCAACTGTAATCTGGGTAGTTCTGAAGCCATTGTTGACATTTATAGACTCTAATGCACTAACTAAAGTTCTTTCAGATTCAACATCTAATGCACTCGTTGGTTCATCAAGGAGCAAAATTGCTGGCTTCTTCAAAAGAGTTCTAGCAATGGCTATTCTTTGCTTTTGTCCTCCTGACAGTTGGCAACCTTTTTCTCCAACAAGTGTATCATATCCATCAGGCAAAGTACTGATAAATTCATGTACTTTAGCTTCTCTTGACACCTTTAAAAGTTCAGTTTCAGAGACTTGCTCAATCCCATAACAAATATTATATCTGATCGAGGAGCTAAAAAGAACAGGCTCTTGTTGCACAAACCCTATATGTGTCCTCAATTTTCTCAGATTGTATTCTTTTATATCCTTTCCATCAATAAGGATATTGCCTTCTTCAGGATCATAGAATCTGAGGAGAAGTGCCAAAACAGAGGACTTTCCTGCACCACTTGGTCCAATAAGAGCCACCCTTGATCCTGCTTTGATTTGTAAGCTAAAGTTGGTAAGAACAATGACTTCTGGCCTTGATGGATAGTTAAATTTTACCCTTTGAAATTCAATTCTCCCTTCAATTTTCTCAGTTTTTGGACTTTTTGGTATTTCTGGTTCAATAAGAGTTTTCCGGTCAAGTGTGTGGAATGCTGGAGTTAGTATGCCAATGGCTGAGATGACAGTTGGAATTAATGTCCACAGTTCAGTGATTGAGGGTACTGTGAGGGAGAAAATCTGGTATGATCTTATGCCATCTTCGAAGGATGCTTGTCTTTTGTGAACCAAAATTGCTGTGTACCACAAAGCAATGGCATGGGCAATGTTCCACAAGCAAAGCGAGATGCCATTAATGATTCCATACTTGATGCTTTCTCTCTTGCTTTTTCTCTTTGGTTCTTCTAATGACATTCTTGCTCTCTTCATTATTTGTTCTTCTTGGCAAAAAGATGCAATAGTTCTTATGTTGGTTGCTGACTCGGAGGCTAGTGAAACTAGTTCGTGATGAGCAGCAGCAGAATCTCTTGAAAATCCTTTGGCAGACTTGGCTTGTATTAGGCCACCAATGAAGTGGAAAGGCATGACAGCCCACGCAACAAGTGCCATTCTCCAATTGACAATCAAGCTGACAGTGGTGGCAATTAGAATGGAGGAGATGCATTGTACAATGACAGACATTCGATCAGCTATTATGGTTTTTATCAGGGAGGTGGTGCTCATTATTTGTGATGTAAGTGAACCAACATTGTTTTCAGATCTGTCAAACCATGCTACTTCATTGCGTAGTACAACTGAAATAATCCATCGGAAGAATTATATTAGTCTAGTTAACGTTAGAGGCTACTTTTGGGTTCATAGTATGCTCTTAAACTTTTTATGTAAACAAAGAAATGTGTTCTTAAATTATACCTGAATAGAGAGCTTCTCTGAGGTTTTTCATTGCTTTTTCTCCCACTATTCCGAAGAAATAGTGTTGCATGGTGTGAGTAAAAAATGATAGTAATCCCACCATAGAGAAGATGAGAGAGTATAATCCAACTTTATGCTTCGCGTTTGTGTGATAGTAGGCTACCCCTATTGTTATGATAAAGAATCCAAAAATAGGCTTTGAGATGCCAGACAAAGCTGCTGCAAAAGATCCAAAAATAGTCTTCATTATCTCTATATTACTCAAGCCAAACCAAATTCTGAAGAATATTTCTTTTGATCCTTCCTTCTCTTCTTCTCTCAGAGAATCTATTTTGGAACTCTTGGGCTCAAGTTTTTCGTCTTGATCAAGGTCGCAAGATGAAGCTTGTTGATGGGCACTCCCCGGTTCTGACAATGAGTTTGAATTGCTGTCCATTAATAAACAATTCATACCAGTTAGTCATGTTTTCTTTTGAAGAAATTGTGGTTTATGTAGTATGAAGAACAAACCTTGAATCTTGAATTGGTCTGATATTATGCATGCTGAATAAGTTGCTATAGAATATACTTGTTTCTAGCAAGCTTTGGTGTGTTCCTGTTTCTAAAACTTTTCCAGTTTCTATGATGGCAATCATATCTGCACCAATAATAGTCGACATTCTGTGGGCAATCATAATGACTGTCCTCCCAACGATAGCCTTTTCAAGAGCGTCCTGAACCAGCCTCTCAGATTCTGAATCTAAAGCACTTGTGGCTTCATCCAGTAAGAGAATTCGTGGATTCTTGAGAATGGCTCTTGCTATTGCTATTCTTTGCTTTTGACCTCCTGACAATTGAGTTCCCCCTTGTCCAACCTGAAAATTTCACCCACATATTATTGATTTTGGAAAAAGCATGTATTTTAAAGGTGCTCCTAACTGGTCCAGACATCTCTAACATGTTAATAATTTTTTTTTTCTGTTTTTTTTGCAAACTTAAGCTAAATAAGTTTCAATCTCTTATGGCAGAATATCCTCAGTCACCTTGAATTATTAAAATCAGGTGAAACTTTGAATTCTGGCAGGAAATGGCATTGACAGAAGAGGAAAATTTGGACTCTCATAGCTTTACCTCTGTTAAGTACTTGTTTGGAAGGTCAGATATAAAAGAGTGTGCATTCGCCATCACTGCTGCATTTTCTATTTGTTGATCATTTGCATCTAGTTTTCCCATTTTGATATTATCCTTGATGGTTCCAGCAAAAAGTGCAGGTTCCTGAGAAACTATTCCAATATTATTCCTGAGGAATTTCAGATTCAGATCCTTGATGTTCTGATGATCTATGAACACGTCTCCTGAAGAAAAGTCAGTTTTAAGATTGTCATGAAGATGAAAAAAGAAGTGAGAGAGAGGATGAAAAGGCAAAGGGCTTGTGGGAGCATACCCTGAAGAGGGTCATAGAATCTAGTGACAAGGGAGATGACTGTACTCTTTCCACACCCGCTGCTACCGACTAAGGCAACGGTTTGCCCTGCTGGAATGGACAAAGAGAAGCCTTGAAGGATTAGTTTATGAGGACGAGACGGGTAAGCAAAGTGGACTTCTTGAATATTGATGTGGCCTTCAATATGCTCCAACGTCCTCTCTTTTGAACCGTCAATTGCAGAGGGCTTCCTTTGAATCACTTGGAAAACTTCCTTCCCTGCAGCCTTTGCTTGGTTGAATATTTGTAAGTCTGGTGCAGCGTAAGTCAGTGAGCTGCAACCCACCAAAAAAGGAGAGATTTTTTACTTAATATTCTACACCTTTGGTTCATTTTGGATTACATATGTTTTATAAGTTGAGTTAAATCACCGGTTGCTCTAAAGTGCTTAAGTTGATGGATGAAGGTAAATTTTATATTATATCATTTAATCACTTTCTCTCACATGTGGGCTTGAAATATGTAAAAGATCCAACAAGTGGAAATCAATATTAGTTGGAGAGGAAGTAACATTGCAGGAGTTTGAATATAAGACCTCTCGAATCACTTGCTCTGATACCATGTTAAATCACTGATGGACTTAAAAGCTTAAGCTGATGGGTGAAGGTAACATCAGGTAAATTTAATATTATATCATCTAATAGTTGATATTGTTTTTGACTTACATTGCTCCAAAGAGAATGCTCATAACGGCGGCTATGATGTCTCCTCCACTGGCCCTTCCTGCAGTTACAACAACAGCTCCAATCCATACAATGAGACTCCAACAACCGAAAGTTACAGTTTGAAACATTCCTATGCCCACTCCCTTCACCAATGCTTCTTGCTTGCTCATCACAATCAATTTCTCGCATTGCTCTGCAAATGCCTTTATGCTGCTCCTCTCTCCCACAAATGCATACACTGCTCTGATTTGAGATATTGACTGCCCCATACATATCAGTTAACATTTTTGTTCTATACACATAAAAAAACTTAGTTTACAAACAGTTTCTTCGGATTGATTTCGATTAGTTTTGGCTGTGTCTACATAGTTTCTAAACTATACTTGTGTCTTTATATTTGAATTTGAAGTTGTGATTATATGTAGTTCTTAATTACTTGTAATATCAAGAACGGAAGTTGATATATTGCCTGAAAAGAAGGGCATATTGCATTCACATGATTCATTATATTTGATTCCATGTTTTCTTATGTTACCATATGTTATGGCGAAACAAAGATCAATTTAGCATTTGTACAATTGAAATAATTGTAGACTTACCATTCAAATTTAAGAGACTACTAATACTTTTTAGAGACGTTTGGGGCAAGGAGTTGAGTTGTAAAGTTCAAGGAGTTGTTTAGTTGTAGCTCACAATGTTAGGTGTTAATAAGGCATGAAATTGATGTATTTTAGTCGTGGGTTCACAAATTTATTGAGCCATACAAAGAGTGGAGTTCAGGACTTTACGCTCTCAACTTTGATTCGTTGAGCCACACACTCTTTAGAGTTTAAGAATGTTTTAAATCTTCGTAATGTTTTTCTGTATATACTAATTGAGTGGGCATCTTTTACCTGTTGGACCAAGGAAGTAGCTTCAGATTGGTAGCCAATTTTGATAGAGGAAATGACAGTCATCCTCTTAGTATAAGTAGCCCCAATTGCCATAACCAATGGAGCAACCAATAGAGTGAGCAATGACACTTCCCAACAGCTTATGATAGCAATCACAACTCCACTAATGAAAGTCGCCACACTTGCTAAAAAATGCCCCAACTGCATCCATGCATATATTAGAGAATATAATAATATAAATTTAAGGGAGAAAAAAAGAACTATTTTTGGGTCTAATTTTCATTTTGGTCTCTAGGTTTCAAAATGTACTTTTAGCTTTTTAGATTTTGAGTTTAGTTTTAATTTAGTACCTAAGTTTCAAAATATTATAATTTTACCTTTGAAATTTGAGTTTTGTTTCAATTCGATCCCTAAATTTTAAGATTTACTTAAGAAATTGATTGCTTACCTTTTCTCCAATGGCATCTTGTATAATGGTCATGTGGCCACTAATTCCAGGGATTATTTTGGCAGTGGTGAGATCTGTATCAAAAGCACCAATTTCCTGCATAAGCACTGATTGCAAGAATGCAAGTCTTAAACGAGCTGTCTGTCTCTCACTTGTATACATCCAACACCCAATTTCTGCAAACACAAAAATTTAAGCATATACTATCATATGTGAAGTAGTGCATCTTCGGAAATAAATTTTAAAATAGTTAAAATCATTTTTTTAATAATTTAAAAGTGTAAAATTGCTAAAATCACTTTTATCATTTTCGAGCGTTTTCGGGCATGTTAAAAAACACAATCATTTTTGTCATTTTCGAGCATGTTTGAGAGTGATTTTAAAATGGCTAAAATCACTTTTGTCATTTTTAAAATCAGAGTAAAATAGGTTTTCAATCCTTCAAAATTAATTCTGATGATTGAAAATTGTGTTTAAAAGTGTAAAATTGAAAATTAAATTAATTTTAAGTGATTTTAAAAAGGGGTCTTTTTAAAAATAGAAAAAAACCAAAACTAATTACACATATAGAAAAAAAAACAGTGGGAAATAGAAAAACATGGACTGGACTTTTTTCTATATGTGTAATTAGTTTTGTTTTTTTTTTCTATACACAACAATTTCCCTTTTAAAAATGACAAAAGTGATTTTAACGATTTTAAAATCACTCCCAAACATGTCTGAAATTATATCATTAAAATTGGTTTTGAATTCTTAAAAGCATGCTTCATAGTAATTTTAAAAATGATAGAAGTGATTTTAGAATATTTCCCAAATATGAATGTAACTTATTCAAATGTTGGAGGAAGAAACGGAGATTTTACCAAGTATTCCTGCTGGGAAAGTGGCGATGGCCATGTACCATACAAATGGAATCACCTGCCAAAATATTAAAACTAAATAAATTCTTACTTAAGAGATAATTGCAAATATAGCAATCGGGCTTAATTAGTAGATATAACACAATACAAAAGAATTTGCAGATATAGCAAAATTTAGATCTAGTTCTCAAAGTCTATCAGCGAAAGAGTCTATAACTAATAAGAGTCTATCAATGAGTCGAGTCTATTATTGATAGATTTTGCTATATTTGCAATTCTTTAAAAATGTTGCTATATATTTAATTATTAATCTTAAAAGTATTACCAATTAACTTTAGATGGGATTTATTATATATAATTTTTGTTTGCTAGTTTATTAGAAGTGACCAAGTATTGGGTTCTCTTTTGATACAAATCAAGAGAAGGGTGAATTTTGATTGAACAACGACTCGAAAATGTTTTGAAGTATTATTTCAACAAATAAAAATCTCTCCATTTATTTGATTTCTTCTCGGTAGGGTAGTTTATTCTTGAAACTTTTTTCAAAATACTCAATTTGATAATCATTTCAATTTTTGTTATATGTTTGGTATCTGTTTTTTTTTTTAATTTATAAATAGAACCACAAATTTGTTTCATAATTGTTTTTGATATTGAGTTTTCAAAATAAAAAGAAAAATAAACAATTATTTAGGTTCTATTTGATAACCATTTTTTATTTTCGGTTTTTCATTTTAAAAATGGAAAAACATACCTATTGGATATTTTTTTATTTATTTTTAGTTTAAAACAAACATAAAATCAAGGAAAATTTTTAAAAATAGAAAAATAAGGAAAACGATTTACACAAAATAATAAAATTTTTAGATAGTTGTGATAGACGCTGATAGAAGTCTATCAAGATCTTTAAGTAATAGAAATAATAGAAGTGTATCGCTAATAGATGCTGATAGAGGTCTATCAATGTCTGTCAGTGTTTGTTTTGCTACTTTCTGTAAATAGTTTGACATTTTTTCTATTTGTGAAAAATTTCCTAAAATCAAACCTATCTAGTAATTATTTTTTGTTTTCTATTTTTCAAAAAAGTTATAGAGATAAATTAGAGCTCAAAAATAAAATTCTTAAAGAGATATATAATTTTTTTAAGACAAAAATGTTAGAGAAAGATTTTCAAAAGATAGAGAAAATGTTTGTGGAGAAGAGTCACAAGAGAATTAACTTTGGGCTATTTCTAAAATAAAAAAAAAAGGGCAAAATACACTTTTGGTCCTTAAGGTTTGAGTTAAGTGTCTAATTGGTCCTTGAACTTTTAAAATGGGCACTTTTGGTCCTTGAGATTTGAAAAAATATTTTAAATGGTCCTTCAGATTATTTGACCGCTAGTTGACTAACGTAAAGATGATGTGTCATGGTAAAGTGGCACCTTTTAAGTGATGTAACAATTTTTATTTTTTTTTTATATTAATTTACATTGGTAAAAGAGGAGGGAGAAGGAGAGAAAATGAAAACAAAAAAGTTGATCCAAATTAATATAAAATTAAATAAAAATTGCTACATCACTTACAAGGTGTCACTTCACCATGCCACGTCATATTTCCATTAGTCGTCAAATAACCTTAAGGACCAAAAGTGTCCATTTTAAAACTTTAGGAACCAAATAGACACTTAACTCAAACTTTAGGGACCAAAAGTGTATTTTACCCAATATATATATATATATATATATTTCTCTCTCTTAATTTTTTACTTGTGAAGTGACGTGTTAGAAAAAAAAAATAGAAAAAAAGTAGAAGCTATAAATATGAAAAGGTTAGGAAGCAAAGCATAAATTTAAGATTATTGTGTTGACTGGATAATTTGAATATCTCAACTATTACACCATTGCCCTCATAAAAGGTATATAGATAATTTGAAAATCTATATAAGATATTGAATACACATGGTTGATTATAATAAAAAACCACAAAATTATATTTTCAAACTTTTTATTCATAAAAGATAAAAATGCTTACAAAATAATAATAATAATAATAATAATAATAATAATAATAAGAGAAGAGTCATTCTTGGAATTTTTGTCCATGAAGAGATTTTATCCTCTAATCTCTTGGTTTGTTTTTTCTTAAATGATATCATTTGTTGTTTTTATTTATGTTTTTTCTTATTTTGATTAACATTTAAATTTTCTTCTCAATCTTTATCATTTTTTTCTTTCATTTTCATTATATGCCCAGTTTCTATAATTTTATCTTTCTTTAGATGGTTTTAATTGATTTTTCTCTTCATTACAAGTTCCCTTCCCCTCTCTACTGGTTTTTATCATTATATTTTTTAGCACAATAGTTGTGGAATTCGAACTTTTGACTTTTTAAATCAAAAGTCTATGTCTTTTACTAGGTGAACTATACTAATGTTACCAATTGAACTATGTTCATGCTGACTTTTATCGCTGTAACTAAACTATCTATGATTGAAGCTTAAAAATACATAATAAAAGTCTATCAATGATAGCCTTCTATATAAGTTATAGACTTCTATATGATATTTGAAACCTATCATTGGCTATTGTTGATAGACTTCAAATAATAAATGCCTATAAGTCATAGACTCTAATAACTGAATATAAAGTCTATCGGTGATAGGGTATGAGTGATAGACTCTATCATTGATACGAGTCTATCAATGATAGACTTTTATCAGTGATTAATTTTGATTCGATGATAGAAGTCTATCATTAATAGATTTTTCTATTAGTACTGATAAACTTTTATAATCGACAGCCAAATCTATTAGTGATAGATTCTATCACCGACAACAAAATCTATCAGTGATAGACTCTGATTGATTGAGCATTTTGGACATTTTCTATAAGCTGAATTTAAATTTTTCTATATTTACAAATTATTTTGCATTGTGCTATATTTGCCAATACTTTGAGTCTAGTTCCTATATTTGCAACTGCCAAAAGAAAAAAAAAAAACCTTTGTAGTCTTAAATTTTCAGTATAATTTTCATTAATTGGTTCCATGAATCAACATATTACTAGTTTTCATTAATGGTCCAAAGTGAAGTTTTGGTTATAGATTTATATTGAAATCATCTCATGAAGAAACCAAGTTGGATGAATTTTGCATTCCAAAACTTATAAAATGTTTAAAAAAACAATATCATGATTAATTAAAAAGAATAAAATTGACAAAAATTAGTAAATATATATATATATATACCTTATAGAGAGCATCAACCATTGCATCAATATCATCAATATTATTTCCAAATGCATCAAGTGCTTTGCCAAGCAAGAGATACCCAACTGGCTGAGCCATGCCATGGATAATTGAACCAAAAGTTCCCAAAGCCATTAAAACCCAATCCAAAGCATCAGCATAAACAAGAAGCTTATGAAAGGGTAAAGGGCCATCAATATTATTGGAGGAGCCATCTACTTGGCTCTTCTCTTGATCATGAATCATATCTTCTTTAATTTACATGCAAAACCAAAGTTCCCCATTATATTATATATATATATACAGCTCCATAATAGCTGAAGTGAATCAAAAGAATCTTCATGGGATATGCTTTTTTCAAATGAAATATTAAATTAGGAAGACTAAAATGTACTGAATTTAAGTGACCTTTCTTCTTGATTTTATCTAAATGTTGTTTTGTGATTATATATATATATATATAGTGCTGCTGGCTGGGAAAAAAAGTAGATGAATTTTGAAGGGTAGTGGAAAAAAGGTTAAAATATACTACTTTGGCGCATGTAGTTTGTGACGACTCATCCTATTTTAGTCACTACATTTTCAAATTTTCAAATTAATTTTCGATACTTTTAGTAGATCTTAGGCCTTTGTTATTGGTTTGGACTTAATTTGTGTCTAAATTAGTAAAATAAACGAAATGATTGGCGAGATACGATGTTAATATCTTTTTCAAAATACATAGAAGGCTAATCTATAATTATATATAAAGAGGCTTTAGAAGAAAATCTTTGCTTTCCTCTATCTCTTCCTTTTCTTTTCTTTTCTTTTTTTTTTTTTGCTATAAATTCGATCTTTGGAACAAATTCTCTTCCAGTTTAAATGTTTTTTTAGAGATGTTAGGAAAATAGAGGTGCAATTTTTGCATTGACGAGACAACTTTTGGGTGTAGGTGGTTACACATTGAATCGGTGCATCCATTCATGTATGGATGCAGACAACTCTTTGAGTTTAGGTATCCGTTGATACCCTTCAATCTTTGAGACACGACTGTTCAAGTTTAGATGTCCCTTGAGAGAGATGTTAGGACGATAAAGGTGTAATTTGTGACGACAAGAGACACGACTAATGTTTATGTAGGAGGTTACACATATTGAATAGGTGCATTCATTCATGTATAAAAATGTTACTTTTCAAGTTTAGGTGAGAGATGTTAGAACAAGAGAGGTGGCTCTTCAAATTTTCACTCTAGTGAAAGTTAAAAGCCTGTTTGGTAGAGAATTTGAAAACATAAATTTAAAAACAAGGGATTCAATATAAATAGAGTTGTGTTTTATGTTTTCAGATATGTGTTTGGTAGTAGATTTAGAAATTGAATTGTAATTTAAACAGTTGTTTAAAATGTGTTTGATACTATAAATTTATAAATCATAAAACTAGTTGTAGCTATCCACTAATATTTAATTGACAATAAACTATTATTAATATATTTATAAATATGATTTATATTAAAAAAATTATGTAATTAATATTTTTGTAATATTATATAATTTATAATACATTATATAATGACATGTTTTCAAATATAGCAAAATGAGTCAAAATATTTACAAATATAGCAAAATGTTACTGTTTATAAGTGATAGGCAACAATAGACACTGATAGACTACTATCATCTATGATCTATCAGTGTCTATCAATGATAGACAGTGATATTTTGCTATATTTAAAAATATTTCCAACAATTTTGCCATTTAAAACAATTAATTACCGTTACATAATACATAATATATTTTTTAAAGAAATGAATTGAGTTTATAACATGACATATTGTATTTCTAAAATCTTTTTATCTTTATTTATATAATTCTGCATTTTAAAATTTAAAATTCAAAATCTAGATACAATCCAAACATAAAAATGTTGTTTTCAAAATTTGCACTGTTTGGATCACATAATCCAAGAGTAGTTTTCAGAAACAGAATATGGGTTGTCTGTCAAACATATATTTATTGAACTCAGTGAATCTAAAATCACAAAACAGAATCTAGATTCTCTACCAAACATGTCCTAAATTTTTAAGTCCAATAAGTACAATTTATACGAACGAGATACCACTATTCAGGCGTAGACAGTGTTACACTTTGAATTGGTCCACTCATTTGCTAATTTTACAATATTATTTTATGTTCTTAGAGAAAGATTTTATTGTATAATAGATTTATAAAGTAAACTAGTTATAATACATATAGAGTACAGTAGAAGGTATTTCAATATACATAAATGTATTTTTGTAAAAGTTAACTATAAACTAACAACATGGTCTACATTTAAAATTTATTGAAACGACACAAATTAATTAAATTAAATTAAACGTATAAAAGTATATTATTAAAACCAATTATAAAGATGATATTTTAAGGTAACCTTGAAAATTCCACTGCTGAAGCTTTGAAAGTTTCTTAATATTAGAGGGAGTCAAGAAATATGGGTACTCAGAACTTGAAGACAAGTGAAAAACAAGTTTAATAATAATGGAGAGAGGATCAACCTATTTTTCTTTATCTTTTGTGTTTGGTTTTTGAGTACTATCTTTGTTAGCTGTATTTTGCTGTGTATCTCCGATTAATTAAATTCTGAGTAGTCAAAGGAGAGAGATTATTGTGGTGTACATTTATTCAAAGAAAAACAGATTGATTTGGTAAGTATTTGAGAAGATTTTTATTATATTTGAAAGAAGGGTTATCTATCGTATAATGTATATACTTGTTATATGCAATAATGTTACAACTATTGGAAGAAAAGGACAATCAGTAAAGTGCAGATAAAAACTAAAAAAAAAAAAAAAACAAGGTTTGATAACCCAGTTCGGTGCTATACCACCTATGTCTAGGGAGCACTGTGCCCGAGAAAGATAATTTCACTAATATAAAGTCAAACGATTACAACGTTGTACGTATCCATAAATAAATGACAATTACATGAGTGACACGTGTAGAGTCTAACTTATTGTAAGATCACTTAGGTTCCTCTTAAGTATGAGAATATTAGTGAATGGTCACTTAGGCTCCTTGTAAGTGTGAGACTCCCTTCCACCAAGACTTTACCTTTTCACCTTCAAATGAAGACCACTCCACTTGATGAACTTAGGCTCCCCCTAAGTTTGTTTGATAATCCCTTCTCAAATTGTAGTAGAGTGAACCAATTGGTTTTTGACACAAGCAAAGGTGCTGCAACAAAATCTAGCGAAACACTTAAGATCAACACAAACAAAAGCTTCACGATCACAGGAATTGACACACTTATGATTTTCGGAAAACATACAAGATAAACGAACGACCAATCCTCAAAATGGTCAACCTTAAAAAGAGTATAACACTCTCTTAAACATGCACAACAAATGAGGAGAAAACATACCCATATATTCCATAATCAGCAAAGCTCCAAGAAGGAAAAAATCCGTGAGAAATAAACCCATAATTTTCCAAATATATAATCAGTATTTCAAGAGACATCTTATAGGACAATTTCAGAGACAACCAGTCAAACAATTCACGGGATTGAAGCCAACATTCTTAAACAAATATAGCCAATACTAGCTCTCTGACGATATTTTAGGTTAATACAAAAATATTTGGTTTCAAAGTTTCATGAAAGCAATAATTTGATCCATTAGTTTTAATATGTGACGGCCATTTTTTTAATTCAATAATATGTAAGGTGGGGAATCGAACCTCTAACCACTTAATCGAGACTACATACTTTGTGTCAGTTGAGCTATGTTTATATTAATAAGTAAGTATTAATCTGACTATGTAGTAACTTAGGAGTTGTTTTGGACACAAATTTTTGTCATAATATAATAGTTTGTAGTTATTATAATCTGTGGAGATTAAAATAATTTGTGTTTGAGGTTCTGACTAATTTTAGTATTTAATCTCTCTCTAAATCTGTTAATTGAGAATATTAATATTTCACAAAATGATCACTCGATCTTAATTCTCTACAAATTATGAACTCCTATATGTGAGGGCACTTTCTTTGATTTGGATGGGTGAGAATGACTTATGTAGCTGATTTAATAAGCCTACAATTTTAATTTGGAGACAACCAAATTAGGGCTAGGAACATAAGTTTCACAAGATTAGAAATTCACTCACCCCCATATAGAGAATGTAGATGAGTAGTTCCCTCAACTTCTGATTTTGAGACTTGAACAATGAGACTCTCTCTCACTAGCCAAACAAGACTTAGTTTATGGTTGAATTATAAATAAATTGTTTAGTAGAAGATATTTGGTAATTAAGGTGCAAGATGTAATTACAAAAATAAAACAAAATTTTGACTCAACTATGGTTACAAACAACTCGTGAAAAATGACTTGCATATAATGATTAGATCCATAGATACAACCTAAATAAATTAATTTGGATCAAGGACCCAAATGTAACCTAATCCAAACTTTAGGGACCAAAAACGAATTTTTTCAAGTTTTTTATTCATGGAAAACTTATTTTATTAGAAAAGATCTTAATCTTATTGAGAAAACATTTTAATTCTAGTAGAAAACATCCAAATACTCTATTTTCAATTATAACAATTATATTTAAAATAATCAAAATAATTATGATAAATGACATGCTTAACCTATATGAGATTTTAATTTGTTTTCTTCTTGTAGCACAACACATTGGAGTATAAGGATTTGAACATCTAACTACCACCGAAAGAGTACATATTAATTATCCCTGGGTTAAGGTTACTTTGAAATTTTAATCTAAATGATAAATGATAGACTTTATGCAACATCAAATAATCTTAAAACATACCACAGATGCATAATTAAAATTCGCAACATTGACAAGCATATTGAAACAAAAAGCTTGTTTAGGTTGACTTTCTAAAACATGCATTAAATTAGAATGTACCGCTGTCGACCAATTTGCTTCAGTTAACCACTGGAACGATCACACAACTTTGCTAGAACGCAGGTAAGTCTTTTTATTCTTATGTTAGAGAACAAACTATATTGTAATGCTAAACTCAAAAGGAGTTTTACAATGATCTAATAAAAAAGCAATAAATTTTACATACCAATTACTCTTAAGCATTCAAATCTTGCAAATCAACATATAGGTTTAAATACTACTTTCGAAACATTTCTTTTGGTTCATATACTCTTCGTTTTAGTTCTATTTTCAGTCATTGTAATTTCAAAATGTCTGTTGTATAGATACTTTATACAAGGATATTAGTCCTACATCCTACTTGTAATGATTTAAGCTATCAATCATCAACAAGGCTTTGTATCCTAAAGAGTCTCGAGTACACTCCATGAGGAGCTGTCAATAGAGTGGTATGTGAACCAATCTCCACAATCTCACCTCTATCCATCACTACAATAACATCTGAGTTTGTCACTGTGGAGAGTCTATGAGCAACTGTAATTTGGGTAGTTCTTAAGCCATTGTTCCCATTTATCGACTCCAAAGCACTAACTAAAATTCTTTCAGATTCAACATCTAATGCACTAGTTGGTTCATCAAGGAGCAAAATTGCTGGCTTCTTCAAAAGAGTTCTAGCAATGGCTATTCTTTGTTTTTGTCCTCCTGATAATTGACAACCTTTTTCTCCAACAATTGTATCATATCCATCAGGCAAAGTACTGACAAATTCATGTATGTTAGCTTCTCTTGACACCTTTAAAACTTCAGTTTCAGACACTTGATCACTCCCATAGCAAATATTATATCTAATAGAGGAGCTAAATAGAATAGGCTCTTGTTGTACTAATCCTATTTGTCTCCTCAATATTCTCAGATTGTATTCTTTTATATCTTTTCCATCAATAAGGATATTACCTTTTTCGGCGTCATAGAATCTGAGCAGAAGTGTCAAAACAGAGGATTTTCCTGCCCCACTTGGTCCAATAAGAGCAACATTTGATCCTGCTTTGATTTGTAAGCTGAAGTTTTTAAGAACAGTGATTTCTGGCCTTGATGGATAATTGAAGTTTACTCTTTGAAATTCAATTCTCCCTTCAATTTTCTCTGATTTTTCACCTTTTGGTATTTCTGGTTCAATAAGTGTTCTTCTATCAAGTGTGTGGAATGCTGGAGTTAATATGTCAATGGCTTTGATGACAGTTGGAATTAATGTCCATAATTCAGTGATTGAGGGTACTGTGAGGGAGAAAATCTGGTATGCTCTTATACCATTTTCAAATGATGCTTGTCTTTTGTGAACCAAAATTGTTGTGTACCACAAAGCAATGGCATTTGAAATGTTCCATAAGCAAAGGGAGATGCCATAAATGATTCCATACTTAATACTTTCTCTCTTGCTTTTTCTCATTGGTTCTTCTAATGACATTCTTGCTCGTTTCATTATTTGTTCTTCATGACAGAAAGAAGCAATGGTTCTTATGTTGGTTGATGACTCTGAGGCTAATGAAACTAGTTCATGATGAGCAGCAGCAGAATCCCCTGAAAATCCTTTGGCATACTTGGCTTGTATTAGGCCACCAATGAAATGGAAAGGCATGACAGCCCAAGCAACAAGAGCCATTCTCCAATTGACAATCAAGCTGACAGTGGTGGCAATTAGAATGGAGGAGATGCATTGTACAATGACGGACATTCGGTCAGCTATTATGGATTTTATGACGGCAGTGGTGTTCATTATCTTTGATATAAGTGAACCAACATTGTTTTCAGGTTTGTCAAACCAAGCTACTTCATTGCGTAGTACAGCTGAAATAGTTCATCAGCAGAATTGGATTAGTATAGGCCCTATCTGGTAATCATTTTGGCCTCGTTTGGTAAACATTTGAATTCTTAGCTAAATAAAGATACACACTTCTCCAATTCTTTCTCTCTAAAAGGAACAACAAGGACCTTTATTTTTAGTTTTTGGTTTTAGAAAATTAAGTCTATAAATACCATTTTCATCTATTAATTTCGATGTTTTGTCGTCTACATTTTAGAGGTGTTTTCAAAATCCAAGTAAAAATTTGAAAACGAAAAAAATAGTTTTCAAAACTTTGCTTTTGTTGGTAGAACTTCACTAAGGATTCATATGTTTACATACCAAATATGAAAACAATGATTAAAAAATTATACAAAACAAGCACAATTTTCAAAATCCAAAACCAAATGGTTATTAAACGGAGTTTTAGTTAAAGTTAAGTAATATTAGAAGCTGTTGACGACTTTATAATACCATCTTAAACTTTCTATATAACCAAAGACAAGTGTTTTTTCAATGGTACCTGAATATAGAGCTTCTCTGAGGTTTCTCATTGCTTTCTCTCCCACTACTCCAAAGAAATAGTGTTGCAAAGTGTGAGTAAAAAGTGATAATAATCCCAATAGAGAGAAGATGAGGGAGTATAATCCAACTTTTTGCTTTGCATTTTTGTGATAATAGGCTACTCCAATTGTTATGATAAAAAATCCAAAGATAGGCTTTGAGATGCCAGACAAAGCTGCAGCTAAAGATCCAAAAGTAGTTTTCATAATCTCTATTTTACTCAAGCCAAACCAGATTCTAAAGAATATTTCTTTTGATCTCTCTCTCTCTTCTTCTTGGCTCATAGAATCAATTTTGAAAATTTTGAGCTCAGGTTTTTCATCTTGATCAAGATCACTAGATGGAGCTTCTTGATGGGTACTCCCTGGTTCTGACAAAGAATTTGAATTGCTGGTCCATTTATAAACAAATAATATTAGTTAGTTATGTTTTCTTTTGAAGCAAAGTTTGCTTTGTTTTAGTTTGAAGAACAAACCTTGAGTCTTGAACTGGTTTGATATTATGGATGTTGAATAAGTTGCTATAGAATGTACTTGTTTCTAGCATGCTTTGGTGTGTTCCTGAGTTTGAAACTCTTCCATCTTCTATTATAGCAATCATATCTGCACCAACAATGGTTGACATTCTGTGGGCAATCAAAATAGTTGTTCTTCCAACTATAGCCTTTTCAAGGGCATCCTGAACCAACCTCTCAGCCTCTGAATCTAATGCACTTGTGGCCTCATCTAGTAAGAGAATTCTTGGATTCTTGAGAATTGCTCTTGCTATTGCTATTCTTTGCTTTTGACCACCTGACAGTTGAGTTCCCCCTTGTCCAACCTGAAATTTTGTCCACTTACTTATTATTCATTTCTTGAACCAGATCTTAGAAAAAACATATATATTTTAGAGGCATGGACTTGTTAACTCCACTCCGTGTTTCGCCAAGGACTTTGTAGGTCACTTGTCTAAGAAACATTAGTTTCATGACTTATTACACTATGAGTCCTACAACTAAACAACTTTCCAGACCCTAAAGTAACTTTAATCCGTTGAGCGACAGCCGGGTCTTGTAGTCATTAGTCAAGCTCCCTTCTGCCTTTGCACTTGAGGGCCAATCTCCGTCTGGCCCAAGGAAACCTTTGCATGCCTCCAATACCTTTTGGGAGGCCTATGCAACTTCACTCTTTCGCCCAAATGCCCCTAAAGTGCTATCATTTTCTCTAAACTAAAGCTAAAAAATGTTTCAGTTTGTGTTGGTAGAATCTTCAATCACCTTGAATTATTAAAATGAGGTGCAACTTTATATTTTGGCAGGAAAAATAACAGTGATAGGTAAGGAAAATTGTTTGGACTCTCATAGTTTTTACCTCTGTAAAGTACTGGTTTGGAAGGTCAGATATAAAAGAGTGTGCATTGGCCATTACTGCAGCATTTTCTATCTGTTCATCATCTGAATCTATTTTTCCCATTTTGATATTATCCTTGATAGTTCCAGAAAAAAGTGCAGGTTCTTGGGAAACTATTCCAATGTTATTCCTGAGGAATTTCAGATTCAGATCCTTGATGTTCTGATGATCTATGAAAATATCTCCTGAAAAAAAAAGGCTTTAAGATTGACAGGAAAATTAAATTGGGTAAGAGATTGAGGCCCGTTTGGATTGACTTTCTAAGTGTTTATAAACACTTTTTTTGCACTTATAAATACTTATTTAAACACTTAAAAAGTCAATTCAAACGAGCTGAATAAGAGTGAAGAGGCAAAAAAAGGGGTGGTGGAGGCATACCTTGAAGAGGGTCATAGAATCTAGTGATAAGGGAGATGACTGTACTCTTTCCGCACCCGCTGCTACCGACTAAGGCGACGGTTTGGCCTGCTGGAATGGACAAAGAGAAGCCTTGAAAGACAAGTTTCTGAGGACGAGACGGGTAAGCAAAGTCGACTTCTCGTATGTCAATGTGTCCTTCAATATGCTCTAATGTACTCTTCTTCCCTTCTGAACTGTCAATTGTAGTTGGGAACCTTTGAATGACTTGAAAAACTTCCTTCCATGCAGCCTTTGCTTGGTTGAATACTTGCATATCTGGCGCAGCATAAGTCAATGTGCTGCAATACACCAAAAAAAAAAAAAGTATTTTAAGTTTTTTCATTTGATGTGTGATTCTCCAAGTTATCTTTGATAATATGTATAGTTTTGATAAGTTGTTATTGTTTCTCAAGCATTTTAGACCAGTTTTATAATTATTTAAGTCACATTTGGTAATAATTTTGTTTTTAATTTCCTATTTTTGAAATTTATACTGGTTTTCTCTTAAATTCTATACTATTTAAAATCATAGGTGAAAGTAGTATTTAAAAAACTAAAAACCAAAAACGAAATGGGTATCAAACAGATTTCCTTAGTGTTTGAATACTTACATTGTTCCAAAGAGAATGCTGACAACAGCAGCTAAAATGTCCCCTCCACTGGCCCTTCCTGCAGTTACAACAACAGCTCCAATCCATACAATGAGACTCCAACAACAGAAGGTTGCAGTTTGAAACATTCCTATGCCCACTCCCTTCACTAATGCCTCTTGTTTGCACATTACAGCCTGCTTCTCACACTGATCTTCAAAAGCCTTCATGCAGCCTTCCTCTCCCACAAATGCATGCACTGTTCTTATTTGAGATATTGACTGCTCTATACATGTCAGTTAACATGATCATTCTAAATATATTAAAAAAAAATTAACGTAGTTTATAAACAATCTCTTTGGTATGTTTTCGATAAGTTTTCGTTATATCTATGTATAGGTTCTAACTATAACTATGTTTTTATGTAATGCTCGAGTTCAGAGGATCCATGAATGTCTGTCAGATCACATCCGAATGAGAAGAATTCTGATGATATGAAAGTATATTTAAGAAAAGCTTTAAAGAAGTGAGCTACTATCTACACCAATAAGGTACACCTCCCTTTTCGACGATTTGATCATAAAAACCCTAGAGTTAAGTGTGCTTGGCTAAGAGCTGGGTGAGATCCTAAGAATTTTCTTAAGAAACATGTGAGTGAGGACAAAGCATGCTGAAATAATCTGTATGTCGGTTTGTAGGGAAAGTCTTCACTTTTAAAAGTAGTTCAAAACAAGTAAGAATGACATTGTCATTAATATCACGAAGTAAATTGTGGTGTGACATGCTTGTTGGATGAACACTCAACTTTTGATTGAAGATGCTTGAATTTACGAGTAAATCGATGAGTATTAGGTATGTGTAAAAGAATGAGAACTTGAAGTTAGCAATGGCTTCCCTTAGTTTATTTGTATTGAAAAGAATTTCCATGAGTGGCACAATGGAGTATGGCCTTAATTTGGTAGTGGATGTATTGCTTGACAAAGGAAAATTATTGTACTAGCATGATTTATTACCTTTGATCTTCAATTTTCTAATGTCATTGTTCATCATGTCGCATCAAATCAAATAGCATTTGTATAATAAAATGTGATAACGCCATCATTTACTTTAGAGTGTTAACGACATAGATTATGTGTTACAATTCAAAATTTGGAGACGAGTGAAACTTTTTTTAAAATTTAAGAACGAAATAGACACATAGGTATAATGTTTTTTTCTATACTTGTTCAATTGACATTTTACCTGTTCAACCAATGATGTAGCTTGGGATTGGCAACCCATTTTGAGAGAGGAAATGACAGTCATCCTCTTAGTATAAGTGGCTCCAATTGCTAGAACTAATGGTGCAACCAATAGAGTGAGCAATGACACTTCCCAACAGCTTATAATGGCAACCACAACTCCGCAAATGAAAGTCGTTACACTCGATATAAAATGTCCTAACTGCATCGAATCAATCACAAAAAGTCATCACCATACCTAAAAGTTTATGTTGATGGATTACAATATTATTATCGAGAATCAAACTTAGATCTCTGTCTGACTCTAATATCATGCTAATCACAGTCACGATGAAAATTTATGTTGATGAATCACGATAAATTTAATCATTTATTCATACTTCTAAGAGTAAAGATTTAGCGAATTTATTACTTTTTCTCCAATGGCATCTTGTATAATGCTCATGTGGCCACTAATTCCAGTGATTATTTTGGCAGTTGTAAGATCTGTGTCAAAAGCACCAATTTCTTGGCTCAGCACTGATTGTAGAAATGCAAGTCTTAGACGAGCTGTCTGTCTCTCACTTGCATACATCCAACACCCAATTTCTACATAGAGAAAAAAAAAATGTAAGGATATGTAGTTTCATATGTGAAGTAATTTATTCAAATGTTAAAAGGAAGATGGGGATTTCACCAAGTATTCCTGCTGGTAAAGTGGAGATGGCCATGTACCATACAAATGGAACCACCTGTCAAAACAAAATAATACTCACATAGAGTAGGGGTACTCATCGGTCGGTCGACATTGATTTTGGGTTCAAATTGACTCCAACCAATGACATGTGTGTTCCTTTGAATGGTAGTGGTTGACGGTTTTGGGAGTTATATATATGAAACCAACCGGCTAAGTCGGTATGTTGGGAACTTGTCAAGAATAGAACTCGGTGCATCTCGGCCAAGATCGATATTGAGACCAAAACAAAAATTTAACTTCTTTGAATGACATATCCAAACCGACGATTTATTTGGACTTTTTCAGTGGAATCTATCAAGATGAAGATGAAGATTGACTATTATTCTGTACACGTAATCTTCCCCTAAATCTTATATAATGTTTTCCTCAAATCCTATTTCAATTATATCTATTCAACTATGTTATTTTTTTCTTCATAGAGAGATTTGAATTGATATTTAAATAAAAAATTTGAAACATATTACATAGTCAAATTTGGGATATTGAAATAAGGAATTTGAAAAGAGTCCAGATGAGAAGTGAAATAGAGATTGATTTGAGGATTTGAATTAGGAATAGAGATTTTTAAAAATATTACATATGTAGTATTTGGAGAAGATTATATAAGATTTGGAGAAGACGTGCAAAATAATAGTCAGTCTCAGTCTTCGTACTGGTTAGGATTCCATCGATAAAGCCCCAAAAAAATCGATGGTTTGAATGTGCCATTAGAAGAAGCTAAATTTTTGTTTTGATCTCAAAATTGATCCTAGCTGGGATGCACCAGGATGGACCATTAAAACAAATGACCAAAAAGAGTATTATTGTTTGTGTGTGATTAACTAATGGTTACTTAGAGTGATTTTGAATATGACAAAATTGATTTTAATCATTTCAAATTAAATCACAAACATATTTGTTAGCACTTATCTTCCTAAATATTACTCAAATAAGAAAGAATAGTTTATCATGTGTTAAACTATAGTCGAATAGCTAAGAGCTGCAAAAACATGGATGCAACCCATAATGCACCCAATATTTTTTGTTTAGGTCATTAGTTTATTTCTTCTCAAATAATATTTTATATGTGAGTCATGTTAACACTCTTCCAACTCATTCAAGTAGCAATCAAGCTTTCAAAGCTTAATGTTGACAGGTAGCTAAATGCTAAAAAGAGTACTTTTCATTTCAACACATTGAAAACGATCTCAAACACAAACTTATAGATAAAATATATTTGAGGGAAATGCATGAATAAACTTTTCTTAATAGTACTTTTTTTTAAAAAAAAAATATTTTAAAAATATATCAACTTCAAAACTTATTTTAAAAATAGTGTCGTTTTAATTAGGTCACGAAATCATTTTTTAAGAGACAATTACTTTGTCACATATCACGGAATCATCTCTTAAAAAGACCATTTCATTAAATGGTGTGGCAAAAATTTGGACATGAGTCCTCTAACAAAAATAGATATGGAAATGTGATGGTTTTTATGACAAATGACAAAGTCATCTTTTCGAGGCACAATTTTACATCCATTTTGTTAAAACTAGGTTAAAGTTATTAAATTATATATATATATATATATATATATATATATTAGAAAATTAAGGTTAAAAATAATATTAGTAAAAATCAGGAAAAATTACAAAAATCACTCCTGAAATATAGTGGTACTTGCAATTACAATCTCAAACTTTCAATTATAAAAATTGAGCCCTCAAACTTATGTAAGTGTTAAAATTGGACTCTCAAACTGAACCCCAAAAAATTGAAGTCTCATATTTATACAATTGTTACAATTTCTACAATTATGTAAGTTTAAGAGTCCAATTTTAACATGTGTATAAGTTTGAAGGCTCGATTTTTACGATTAAACGTTTGAGTGTATAATTGCAACTATCACCATACTTTAGGGGCAATTTTGGCAATTTGCTCAAAAAATAATAATATAAACAAACAATTCATAAATACCTCATAGAGGGCATGAACCATAGCATCAAGGTCATTAATATTATTCCCAAATGCATTGAGTGCTTTGCCAAGCAAGAGATAGCCAACTGGCTGAGCCATGCCATGAACAAGAGAACCAAAAGTTCCTAAAGCCATTAAAACCCAATCCAAAGCATCACCATAGCCAAGAAGCTTGTGAAATGGCAAAGCACCTTCACTTGAACCATCTTCTTGTTCTTGCCTTTTCTCTTCATAAGTCATATCTTCTTTAATTTGCAATTATGTCTCTAATTAATTTACATGCAAATTAAAATGTTCCCCATCACTACTTTATATACATCTCCATAGAATAACTTAAGTGAATTAAAAAGAATCTTCATGGGGATAAGTTGAAATTTCCAAATGAAATATAAAATTAAGATGTGAAAATTAGTGTGATGAAGTTGCCTTTCTTCTTGATTTTATTTTAGTGTTGTTTTGTGATATGATGGATACATATTGTAAGATGTTGCTTGGCTTTGTAGTTTTTTAAATTTGAAAAAAAGTAGATGAAATCATGAAGGGTTTAATTGAAAATGGTTTAAAATATCACCTTGAGACTCATTCCGATAGTTCTCGATTTTTCAAATGTCTAAATTTATTTTAGGTACTTTGAATCAATCTTAAAATTATTAGCCATTGGTTCGAAGACATTGATTTAGTACATGTTTGGGAGTGAGAGTGATTTTGGAATAGATAAAATCACTTTTGTCAAGTTTAAAATTATTTCGAAACACACTTTAATCACTCAAAATCAATTTAATGTATAATTATATTCACTTTTAAATGTATTTTTCATATTATTAAAATTGATTTTAAACACTTTAGAATCCGTCCTAAACATAGCACGTAAACTAAAATTAGACATTTAATAGACTAAAGTAATAAGCTATTTTCAAATATAACAAAATGAGTCAGAATATTTACAAATACAATAAAATAGCTAGACAATGATAAATGATAGTAGTCTATTACTATTTATCTATGATAGATAATGACATTTTGCTATATTTAAAAAATATTTTCAGCAGTTCTATCATTTAAAATAATTACTCAAAGTAATCGTATTTTAAGTAAGCGTGAAAATTCCACAATCTTATTAATTATGGAGGGAGTCAATTTTTTGTTATTTTTTAAGAAAAAAGAAGTTCATTAACCAACAACACTAACTACACACAACTGAGTCATGAATATGGGTACAGAGAACTTGAAGACAATTGAGAAATAAGTTAAATAATTGATGAAATAAGAAACTTTTTTTCTTTTATCTTTTGTGTTTTGTTTTTTAGCACTGCCTTTTGGCTCTGTATTTTTGCTGTTTCTCTACGATTAATTTAATTCTAAGAAGTAAAAGGAGAGAGATTGTGATGTAGATTTTTCCAAAAAAAAAAAAAAAAAAAAAAAAAAAAAAAAAAAAAAAAAAAAAAACTTAATTTGGTAATTATTTGAGAATATTTTTGCTAGGTTAAAAAGCAGATTTGATTTTCCAACTTTCATTGAAGCAATAATATGATTTGAATTTTGAAATAACAATTAAATATTATATTCAACTTAAGTAACTTATTAGACTTTGTTTTTAATCCTACTAGAACTTCACGAAATGGATAATTTTAATTTTAGACTTTTTTTTTTTAGAATAATATTATTTTAATAAATAATGACAAAAATAGGGTTGAGTTAAAAATATTGACAAAAGTAGGGTAGCACGGTGTCCATAGTTTTTATTGTCCTTAAAATCGTGAACTGAGTCCACGATTTTTTAAATTGTTACGAAAATTAGGTAATTGCTATAAACATTTAGCCCATGATTTTAGGAGATTAGTTGATTTGATGTATTCCTCAATTAGTGGATACTTCCCTACAATACACATTGGACTCCTTTATTATTATTATTTACTATTATTATTATTATTATTTTAAATCTACTATATATTAAGTATAAAATATTCTTGTTTCTTAAATCTTCTCTTAAATGTTGGCTACGAACTTACCGTACATGAATTTACCTACATCTAGAGGCAGTGGGCAGCGGCAAACGGAAGAGGACGACAGTAGCAAAATAAAAAGAAATAATGAGAGAAAGTTTAAAGTTCAGTAGAGATATACATCAAAACAAAAAGCCATTAGATCACTAGAAAGTGAAAATGAAAATGAAGGAGAGGAAGTTTAGTGTGGTGGGGAGAAAAGTGGGGGAAAATGGTGGACACGATTTCCACGTGGGTCAACTTTGCAGGCATGGTAGGTTTGACCAAGACATATGAGTAAAATCGTGGATGGTAGGTTTGACCAAGACATGTGAGTAAAATAGTGGATCCGGTCCATGATTTGCATGCCATCTAAGCTAATTTTATGAAATTGTAGACCTTGTCCACGATTTCTTCACCTATTTTTTAAAATACTTTTACCTCTAGCCTATTTTTGTCATTATTTATTAAAATAACATTATTTTTAAAAAATTTCTTAATTTTCTACAAACTTGATACTCTTTAACGCAAAATTAAAATATTACCGCAAATATATAATTAGATATCTCATGAAAATAAACAATATTTGACTAATTCAACTTTAAGACTTTCAAGTAGATTGTTTTCTTTCAATTAGCTTAATTACTTCAGTCTAGACATAACTTTTTTTTATAATTAATCAAATTTTCATACTCAATTTTTATTTTAAAGTCATTAATCTTTAAATAATTATTAGTTATTAAGCTAATCAACCTAAGTGAATTATTAAGATTTTTTTTAATCTTATTTAAAACTAAGTCACTTAATGGACAATGTTACCTTTCTAAAATTATAAACCCATTTAACAAAAATTAAAAGATTATCCTCAATATCTCATTCAAATGCTAAAAAGACAAACTAAATTCAAATGTTAAAAACTATTTAAAATTTGAATTAAATTACCTATAACTATAGGGTGATATAATATTCTTAGAAAATATAATACTTGTTATTATTGTGATATATTCTAAATAATAAAGATGCATGATACGCTTTTAACTTATTATGAGATTTTAACCTAAACGACATACTTTATATAATATTAAAATAATTAGAAACATACACAAACATGCATAACAAAATTGACTATAAAAATGGCCTATCCTGAGAACTTGAATAGTTTATATATATATATATATATATATATATATATATGAAAGAGAACCTGCATAATTGATAATTCATAAAATAAGTAAGAATACTTATCAATGTTCTAAAGTCCTAAATTGCTCTCAAACTAATCCATTTAGTCAAACAATCCGATATCAATTTGAAAATACAAGTAGAAGTTTTCAAGAGTTAGGATCTAAAACAAATTCGAAAGAAATTCCTTTTCACCTTTTTGTTGTTTAGTGTTTGCGAGCTCAAACATATTGACGATTTATCTTGTGTTGTAGAAACGATTTAGAAGTTCCTATTTTAACTATTTCCAATTGTCCATTGACTCGTGCTCCATATCTGTTTGACTAAAAGATCTCCTTGTGTACTAGTATTTTCACTCGATGAAAATGAGCCACATGTTGCTTTGGATCGTCATTCCCATCAAAATTGTTGAAACTTTGGTAGCTAGTATCTAGTTGACATTAAAAAAATTGTCAATTTATTTTGTGTATGGTTTAGAATACAAAAGAGAACTTTAAAAAGAATTGTCATATTGTGCTCTAATGGAGTTCACTATCATGTCCAGAAGTTGGATGGATATAGTGACTGAGGAAAGTGTTGTGGGTGATCTTCCTACCCAACAAATTTTCCTTAATTGCCTCTCTATTTTCATTTTTTTTCTCAATAAAACTTCATAGAAAAAATGATAAAAATTACACAACAATCTTCTCTTTATTGTGATATTTGATAATAGAAAATTTGATTTGACAGTATTTTTGTTCTCTAGTGTGTTTTTTAGGTATGCAATTTGAGAATCTCTTTATTTAGTCGCCTTCAACAAGATGTTGGCATGCTCTTGCATTTCTGTCATACTTTATTCCATAGTGCTTATTTTAGTTGTCACGACAGACACTACATCATAATTGAGATCAAACAAGGAGTTATACTTAACTTAAACCTGTCATTAGTAGATGTCCTTGACATCACAGAACCTATGTAAGAGTCACGCGTAACAATAGCCAATAAAGAAGTTTTGGTAACATTATTTCACTTATATTTTGAGATGAGAGAAAGAGATGAGAGGTAGAGATTGTCTTATTGAGCATGCCAATTTGTTCGCGCAAGATTTTAACAAGCTTAATTCATGGAATGAACGTGATTTATATTTATAGTAGAGTAGAATCTCTAATATTTATCACCTAATTCTTTCTCTAACATGTTTATACTTGACTCGAAAGTTGAAGCACTTGTTCTCGAGCAAGCTTGTCTTGTTGAATTTGTACGTTAGTAACATTTTGACTTGTTGATCTTTTACATTGAATCTATATTTAGTTTGTTAATATTCTACATTGAAACAACCCTTGATTTGTTGAGCTAGTTAAAGAATCAATCAAAATCTTTTAAAGTCTTGTGCACAACCGTTGTCTTCAACTTGCCTTCAAAGTCTCATATCTTCAGAGAGATTGTGGTCTTAAAGGCTAATTTGAACTTGGACACAAGTATCATATGATCTAATTCAACCAAGTTGACTTACTCAATTGAATTATATGATGAAGACAAGTGATATTATTTAGGTTTCGACATTTTTCATCTTCAATTTCATTTAGGATACATGTCAACTTGAAATTAATTTCAAATTAAATGATTTGCAATTTTGTCATTAATTAAAGGAATGAAATATGTTTCCTTCTTAAAAAAAAGAATAAAATATGTAATTTTTTTAAGAAGTTGAAAAAGCGTTGGATCTACTTTGATCTTATTTAGAACTCAACGAAAATAACAAAGGGTTAAACATTTACATACCTTATGAAGAACATGTAGCAGATCTATTTCTTTGTGCTCCAATTCCATGAGCCAAATCTCCTTACCACGAGGCACTCATTGCTATAACTTTGATAAGAGAACCAATAGTTTGTGGGAGCCCCTTAAAAGAGAAAGAAAAAGGGAGAATTCTGCAAAGAGTTATTCTCTGCTGAATGCGGAGAATGACTTCCATCAATCCTGATCAAGGATTGAAAAATAGCAATATATTACCATATATCCCTATAAATGGAAGTATCTGATAGAGATATGGAGGGTAAGTTCTTTTTTCTTGAAAAATCACCAATATTGGTGATATATCACCAATATATCGGAGATATATCGTTTCAAGGATATTTCGTTTGCAAATCATGACAATCATGGATATATCGCCAATATATCGTGGATATTTAGCAGATATATTGTGGATATTTTGCAAAGATATCGTAGATATTTCTTCATATATCGTTTTTTTTTCCAATATCAACCTTTTCCAATTTTAAACTTTTCTCAATTTTCAATCCAAGACTTGCATCTCCAAAAGAAATTGAATTTAAAGAAACCACAAAAAAGAACATATATTTATTTAATTTTAACCTCATTTTTCCGTTAAATTTTCACATCATTTCACTCCAAAATTGAATTGATGTGAGTTTTGCTTACTTGACCATCCAAAATTTTCATTAATTTTTTTTAAATAATATATATTAATTTCTGATCTGATTCAAACTTTTTCCATTGAATTTTCACATTATTTCACCTTAAAATTGAATTGATGCGGGTTTTGCTACTTCACAATCCAAAATTTTTCATTAAAAAAAAAAATTGAAAAAAACAACATATATTAATTTTTAACCTCATTCAAACTTTGCATTGATCTTTCAAATCATTTCACCTCAATAGAGCAATAGAAAAACCTTACACATTCATATAAGATCCACACATGGTGATGCTCAAATTGATTATTAAATTTTGTATTTGGCCTTCATTTTGTATGACATAGACTTTATTAATAAAATATTCAATTCATAATTATTTTTTCGATCTTCACTAAATAGCTTCTAATTAACTACGTAATATGATTTACTATTCAACGTAACTCATATTACGTAGTTACCATTGAAGATTACGTAACTCATATCTATTCTAAATATTAAATGTAATATAAGTTACCATTCAAGATTACATTTTAATAACTTTAGATTTGATCTATAATGGATAATTTAATATTACATATTTAATAACTAAATTAAATAATTATTAAATAAATAATTAACTACAAGGATTTATGACACATGACTTTTGTCATTAAATAAAAAAATGATGTGAAAATTCTGTGATTGGCAAAATTTCTCATTCCACAATTAATTATTTCTAAATTAAGGTATAAATTTTGTGATTAGTACACAGATTCATATTGGAATTAATATAGAAGATTTTTTTATGTATTATGTGTACTTATAAGAGATATGAGAGAGATTTGATTAATCCTCACTATTGAGGTAGAAAATCATTAATCATTAGTTAAAGAAATAACATTTCTCAAATAATTAAAGAAATGACATGGAAATCTATAATAAACCAAAATTTTCTGATTCAATGATTAGTTATTTCTAAGCTGAGGAATTATTATATGAATTTCTTTTAATGTTTTATGTGTATTTATAAAAATATGAGAAATACCTATTAATTCTTACCATTTAAATCAGACTTTTAAGTTTCAATTTTACCCTTTAAGCTTAAAAAAAAAGTAAAAATAGTTTGTTTTAGGTGAAAAATTGATCTATTGTTGTTAAAATAGTTAAAATCATTTTATCACATTTAAAATCACTCCAAAATATGCATGAATTAATTAAATATTAATTTAAATATTACTTATTCCCTCTACTTTTAGATTTGATTTATTATAGTCCATGTACTTTTAAAATGTTCATTATGATCCCTATACTTTTAATACTTTCAAGTTTGGTTCATTGATCCTGTACTTTCAAAATATTCACTTTGATCCTTAAATTTTTCAACTTTCGTTCATTTTAGTACTTCAACTTTCAAAAAGTAATCATTTGGATGCCTTAAAAATGAAAGAGGGAGACCAAAATGACCAAAATGAACCAAAGTTAAAAATATAGAGACCAAAATGAACATTTTAAAAATATAAGGACCAAAATGAACCAAAATAAAAAATACAGGATCAAAGTAGCATCCATTTCTGAAATGGTTCTAAATTGTATCTCTGAATACCCTCCCACTAGATCTTGAAGGTGTCACTTCCTGGATGAGAAAGCTCATGGAAAGCCCTATTCTGATGGCTCCTCTGAGCCAAAATCATCCCAGCTTTAACCTGACATAAAATCAATTTAGTTGCAGAAGCAACAGAACCCGAGCAATTTTCAAATCCTCCTCTGCTCAACAACTCCCATATCAAACTCCCTCACACTTGTTAGTAACCATTGGAAGGGATGATAACATTGATGATTGAGAGTGGGACAAATGCAAATGTAAATAAGGATATATGATTTCTAATGTAAAGAATAAAAGTAGGATAACATTTGGGGAATTAGTGACAACAAGATCTAATGTCTACTTTCATGCTAATCACTTCTCAGGACTCCCAATCCTGAGAGCGGTGATGAGGTTATTCAGCCTTCTGAGAGAAGACAGACCTACATAAAAATGGCATTCTTTATAAAAGCAAGTAGAAGTCGATCCATAAGTTTAAGAAAAACCCTTTCTTTCATACACTTTTTAGAGTAGGAAACCACAAGTTCACAATATGAACACAATGCAGCACCAGGCTGTTGACATGTCTACCGATATAAATATCGACATAAGTTGGTCCATATCTGGGAAACACTAAAGTTTCAGTTTCAGAGATTATCATGACAATTGAAATGTGCACCACATACCAACGATCTATAAAACGAGTCAGTTTTAAATGTTGATTCAATCAGTGGCAACTGGCTGCTAATATCATCATAGTATCAAGAAGTTTAATGGGAACCAGAATCAGCTTACACCAGAGGTGGATACTGCTTGGCTTGTTGGCGGACCCTCTTCTTATACTCAACAGCATCCTGCACGAAGATAAATTCTTCCATTTAATGATAGAAAATCAGAAAAGTCAGGTGGTTATTCGGTTACATCAGACTCACAAAACTTCTTGTTATTATACACCTCAGCGCCTTAGAACTCAAGGGCATACAACTTATACAATAGATCTCAAGGGCATACAACTTATACAATAGATATTGTTCAGTTAAGGTTGTTATACACCCCACTGCCTCCACAGAGTTAAAGACTACCAACCACACAGTCTAGCAGTTGGAAATCTCTTCAAACAGAGTATGGTTCAAGCACTCACTCCAAATCAAATGGGTATAGGAAACCAGTATCATAGCACCTTTCCAAGGAACATGACACTGAATCCACATGAGGGCATATGAAAGTTGGAAACTAGGAACCCATCCATCCAGACCCCTTCTGTTTTTTCCATTTTTAAAAGCAATTATTCTCAATAGTTCTCTTTCACGGTTCACATGCAAGTCTAGAAACACACACACAACTATTGAATGCCTCTTTTGTTGTATCTAACCTAGATCAATTAATGCAAATAATACATTTAATATTTTCCCTTGAAAAAGACTTGCACAAAGTTCAAACCCACAGGACCATGTGGATAAGGTCATCATTAAAAATCCATTTTACAAATAACCCTACAAAACTAAAGGGAATTTAATGTGCAATAGTAAACAGCAATGGTAATAATATTCGACGAGAAGCACCAATTATATGGAATCAAAATAAGAGTGATGACTAAAATAATCAAGGTGAAGACAGAACAGATAATCATATTCTTTATTGTTCTCTTCTACACATTATCCTTTTGCTACACTACCCACTCTTGACCAACAAATATGCCTTTTAAAACCCCCGCACATGACAGCAGCTCAGAGGCCAACCCATGAACATGTTAAATGCATGGACTTCGGATTCCTATGCCTTCACACAAAATTGTGAACCAAATGTTGCCATTACCAGTCCCAAGATCTTTGAGATCACTAGTTTTATATCTGCAACTATAGTATATATCACTACAGAATACACTTCAGCCTACCATCACGGGGGATTGTGCTCTCTACTGCTCTATAAAGAGAAGTTATGGCATACCTGGATGAAGAGATGATACCCTTCTGTCTGAGCAGGATCAGCAGGGTTTGGTTGATCCAGCAAATCCTGGATTCCAACAAGAATTTGTTTAACTGTTATGGCTGGTCTCCACCCCTACACATGAACGAAGAAAATCCAAGGATAGGTCAGGTGATGTCTCAATGAACATACAGCCATAAGTTTTCATTTACTACTCACACTATCTTCATTGAGAATTGACAGGCAGACTGTTCCTGATGGGTACACGTTAGGATGGAAGAAACCCTGAGGGAATCTACACTTTGGTGGCTTACTTGGATAGTCTTCACTGAAATTGAGTGTAAGGGGAAAGAAACCACCCTCCCAGTCTGTCTGTAGAACATTAATGACTTTGTCAACTTTCAATTTTATAAAACTTCAGAGCACTATTTTAGAAAGTTGGAGAACAAAGACCACAGAACAATAGACATCATGAAAAGGACTACGGATGGGAACATCTTAAACAACAGCACAAAGTTTAAGAAAAGCAGAAATGTGGTCATGTGTAAGTCATCATGACTTTGGTTTTGATTTTTGAAGAGACAAACCTAATAATAATAACAATATGCAAAGAAACAAACAAATCAATTATTTGTTCACTGCCATTTAACAGAATGTGATTTTCATTTGACATTTTTAATCTCAGTTGGCATGCTCTCTATCAGTTAAATGAGATATTTTCAATGAAAAATCCAGAAGGGTTCAGGAAGTGTGGGATGTCATATAGTCTCTAACAGGAGAACTTGAAATCCTCATGGTTTCAGATTGACTTACAACCACTCTTTTGTATTTTGCAATCTCTGATGACATTCCTTCAACATTAAAAAACAAGAAGAAGGCTACAAAAGGTCAAAAACCAATTTTAACAAGATGAAAATCAACAAAGTAGGCCAGGAGTAAAGATTAATAACAAATGACTAGAGCCTTTCCTACTAAAGTATTATGCATGCATATGCTGAAAATTCACTGAGACCAACCGACTCTTGAGTGAAAATATAATTCAGTGAAAAAAGAGAAACATTAATTTTCAAGCAAAGATCAGGTACAGGTCTGATAAAGTAAACAGATAAGAAGGGGAAAGTAAATTCAAGAAGAAATCAAGTTGGGGAAGGCTCCATTCAAATAGACAATAGAAGTGATTTCAACAAAGCCTTTCACATACTAGAACCCAACAAGTACTAATAATTAAACCTTCAAAGTCAATTTATCAGTGAAAGTCCTCAATAACTGTTGCAAAGCAAGCTACAGCCAGAATTTTTGTTTGAAACTATGCACTTGTAAACCTATTTCAGCTGACAAAGGATTAAATACATACCCCCTTTACCCTCATCGTAGTGGAATTTGGAATTTATGAACTTCCCATTTTCTGATCGGATTATATCACCAAAATAACTTCTTATCAGCCTAGATGATTACTCAAGATTTCACTTATTCCATTTTCTAATACTAACATGGTACAGCAACAAAAGGAATGTTATATTATATATTGAAGAAGCTGGAATATGGGGAAAAGATTTTCAGTTTTGTTATCATAAGAATCTGCGTGAAGGTGTCAACTGGTCACCACATACTACTGAAAGAAAAAAAAAAGAAGTTTTAATATAATACCCAACTTATTTTGAACCTTTCTTCAATTCCCAGATTCGAAAAGCTTCATTTAGTGATCAGAAATTTCAAGTAGTTGGCCCAAAGGAACTTAGAGCCCTGAAATCAAGATAGTTTGTCATGGAAAAGAAGGTTGTCTTTAGCCACAATACCAGTTGATTCCACGGCTAAGAGCTTCAAAAGATAGGCCAATTTGTGATCCCAAGTTGAAAAAGAAAAGTCCTAGATATCCCGAACAGTTTGCCAGTACAAGCAAAGAAAAATGAATTGAAGCTCGAGTACGCAACACAGAAAGAAAGAAGCAAAGAAGATAGTCACAAAGTTGGTTTCCATTTTCCCAAATCTAGATTCTAGACACAGTTGAACTAAGAGTTGTCTAAAAGCTTAGGAAACTAATACCATCCCACAAAATCATAGAAATAACATCCTTCATCAAGAACCGACACAGAGTTCCAGAGAGCAAAACAAGAATTAGGGCATGCAAGATTCAGAACATGGGAGGGTCCATGTCGCAATTAGGCATCAACTGCAATACATCCAAAACAACAATCAACCCATAAATCAAAACCCCAATACAAAACACATCCACAAAATTGCAAGAGAAAATCATACCCCAACTTTCCCAGGAATAATGCAATGCCAAATCATCAAATTCACGGTCCCATCAGGCATCGTCTCCGGTTTCGCAACAAAACCCTAAAAAAACACGAAAAATCATGAGAAAAACAAAACAAAAACCAAGGGTCCTTCCCCAAACAGAACAGAAAACAACACAAGAACGAATACCCACATGCGGATGATTCTTCCGCCACGACTTCCGCTCCTCTGCAAGACGACCACGTGCAATACCGCCGGACATGGCTGTGTATGTATGAAGAAACAAAAGAAACCCAGAACAAATCTTCGACCCCTGAATCGGAAATCCGCAATCAGCGATCCCACCGCAGACAGAAGCAGAGAAAAAGGCGTAGTGTTTCTGTGGACACTTATAGGAAGAGAAGTAGTGGAGCAGTCGCAGAGAGTCGGAGTTGAATCAAACGTACGGCTGAGATTCGATCGAGTGGAACATGGAGGCTCTGAAGCATAAAATTGTCAAGATTATGTTCTGAATTTGGATAAATATCGAGGGAAAATTAAATTGGGAGAGATGGGTTGCAAAAGTCAAATCAGAATCTGTGATTTCTTTTATCATTATTATTATTATTATTATTAATTTTGGTGAATTCGGAAATTTCGCTTGAGAATCACGCCAATTCTCGAAATAGCGTGGAGAGTTTTGGTATGTTCTCTTGATCTGAGGGCGCCGTTTGTTTTTCTTGGAAATTCTGATGCTTCACAATTTCCCCTTTTTTTTTCTTTTAGAATGTATTTTATGTCCAAATTTTTCTATTTTATGAACACACTTTTTAATTATTAAATATATAAATGTCAATTTGATTAGGTCGTAGGTTACGGTCTTAAGACTCAATATTTCATTTTTTTTTTTTAAAGAACAATATTTCATATTATAAAAAGATAGTATATTGATGTCTGAAATTATAGAGGTTGGAATAATCATGAAATAATTTTATAGATAATTTTGTTTAAATTTATTTAATGTTCTAAAAATGCTCTTACAACTATTATTTAATATAATTTGAAATTATGTAACATATTTATTTTATTAATTTGATGTTTTAATTTAATATATGTTTTATTATTTTTATATGTTATTTTTCTTTAAAAAATAATATATATTACTTTTAAGATTTTTATAAAATAAATATTAATTTGAATTTAAATTTCAATACCTTTCTAAAAAAATAAAAACAACTACAATATAACCCATTCAAAATTTGAAGAAAAAAAGATTCTTTTTAATTAAGAGAGGGTTATCACAAAATGTTAAAAGAGTTATCTATATATATATAAAAAGAGGGAAATCATCCAAATCAAAGTAAAAAAAAATGTTTAACTAAGAGAGAAATATCACGAAATTAAAAAAATAGTTTTAATTAAAGTTTGAAATTAATGAGATAATAAAATCATCCAAATCAAAATAAGAGATTTTTTTTTTAACTAATAGAGGATTATCAATTTAAACTGAAGAAATAATCTAATCATCCAAATTAAAATTAAAAAAAAAAAAAAACATAAAATTGGTTATATATATTTTTTATATAATACCATACATACAAAGTAATTTAAAATCTTCTCATTTATGGATGTTAAGACTTTTTACCCAGGTCTTAATTAGTAAAATAAGAATTAATGTAGAATTAAAAAAAATAACATTAGGTAGGCAATCAAATTTGTCACTCTTACCCAAATCAAATCTATAATAATTGCAATCATAATCAAAATAAAAATATTAATTATTAATTATTAACTAATTAATAAAAAAAATGTTTTAGTTTAAATTAATATTTGAAATTAAATACATAATTAAATCTATATAGAAAATAATAATATTGGTTTAAATGGAAGTTTGAAATTAGGTAGGTAATTCAATGGGTCCACATAAGAATATAGAAAAATATTTTATTATTATTAAATAATTAACACAAAATATTAAAAAAAATTCTACATCAGACACATAATCAAATCTCTCAAAACCAACATGAAAAATAATATTTTTAAGTAAATAAATAACTAATACCAAGGTCTTAAAAAAGATCTAAAATAATATTTTAATTTAAATTAAAGATTGAAGTTAAATGGATAATTA
The DNA here is from genome assembly GCA_002890555.2 of Lagenaria siceraria. Taxonomy (NCBI): domain Eukaryota; kingdom Viridiplantae; phylum Streptophyta; class Magnoliopsida; order Cucurbitales; family Cucurbitaceae; genus Lagenaria; species Lagenaria siceraria. Next base: position 3,020,802 of record CM016491.1, on the reverse strand, counting down.
GATTATCGAAATCAAAATTTTGAATATACATATAATTAAATAATTAATTCAAAAAATTTAAAAATATTAAGTTTGCTTTAAATTGATGTTTGAAATTAAGTAAGTAATCAAATGGAAAAATTTTAAAAATAGAAAAATAAGAGAAATTATTTACACAAAATAGCAAAATTTTTAGATAGTTGTGATAGACGCTAATAGAAGTCTATTAGGATCTATGAGTGATAGAAATTATAGAAGTCTATGAGCTGATAGAAGTCCATCAATGTCTAACAGTGGTTTTTTTGTTATTTTCTGTAAATAGTTTGATATTATTTTTTATTTGTGAAAATTTTTCTAATTAAATTATATAAATAAAATAAAATTTTGAAATTAAGTAGATAACCAAAATATAAATTAATAATTTGAAGTTTTAGGTTTGTTATTCTTGCCATGTTTTATTTGTATTTTTTGAATAATATAAAATATTTTAGCTGTTAATAGGTAATTTACAATGAAAATTAATTAATTATTTACTATAAACTAAAATTTAATCTAAAGTTATTCTCTTAAATCAGTTTAATTTAAACTTCAATTGTATTCTACAAGTTTTGTAATTAAATTATATTTTAAATTTCATTTATCAAACTAGTTATTATAAAAATTTTGTTGGTCACATTATTCAAGTTATGAAATTAAATAAAAATTTATTTTATATATCTAAGTATTTCATATATTTTCAAATCAATTAGTAATCATTTTAAAAAATAAAATTAACAATACAATTTGCTTTGTTTTGTTTTTAAAAAAAGAAGTAAAATTATTTCTCTTAATACTTCTTACTTCATAAATTTAGAGCAAACAAAGAATAATTTCGAATTGAAAAGAGGTAAAACTCGATGCTAATTGATATTACTTTTTCACTTGAGGCTAGAAGTCCAAGTCCTCGTATCCTTTTTTTCGTTTTTTTTTTTTTTTTTAATAATCTCACACCCCAATTATTGTACTATAGGAATGAAAACACATAACATTTTAGATAATTATTTAAACAATTATAAATTATCAACCAAAAAATTATGTAAAGGTTGATAGCATGTATAATGACATTCATTTACCATATATTGCTTTTTTTAGCTTAAAATTGATTTACTTCATACATGAATTTGTAAATATGAATATAACTCAGTTGATATAAACACATGTGTGCTCAAACTAAGAGGTTAATAGGTTGTTTGGAACCTCATGATTTGAGGAATTTCAAGTCATAATAGATTTCAAATGAATTCTGTTGTTAGCAAGAAAGGGAATGATTTTAAAATATGGAATGATTTCATATCATGTTTTTACTTTTAAAATTTTCTTGACTAGAATGGTCGAATTTTGCAAGGTTTCATAGAATTTAGAAATAAATTACTAATTTAACTTTGTCGTATTCTAATTTTCAATTAACACATTATACATAAAACCCTACATTAGTAAATTCTTAACTTTTTTTTTTCAATCACCATTCAAACACGAGAATTTTAAATATATTCATTTAAAATATTTCTCATTCCAAACAAAGCTTTAACTTTCTTGAATCCAAACAAAGGGTAAAGGCTCAAATGTTCCACTCTCCAAATTATCGAACTAAAAAAGCCATGAACCTATCTCAAATACCTCAAAAATGAAAAGAGTCTTAGGTCAAGTGCCTTTAGCGTCGAGCATGTATTTACTCACCAAATTGAAGAAGAGACACGACTATTCGAATTGTCATGAATTAGTCTATAAATGTATCTCTTCTTCAAGTTGCATTTTAACTTTTCATAAGCATTTTTCCCCATGAAATTTTCTCCCTTTTTATAATGTCTTTGAAGTTCAATTTATTTCCACAAAGTATAGACCGTTGGATTTTGTGGACGATGTGCTACTTCCATAAGAAAGATAATATGTTCTATCGTTAAAGACAATTACTCATGAAATTAAACTCGACACTAGAGTGAGTAAAATTATCTTAAAGAAACAATGTAAATTCATTGGACTCACATTCTCTTTAATATAGAAGGTTTTGTTTTTTTTTGTGATATTATTCCTATAACATATCAAACATCTAATATTTTCTTCATATTTTGTATTAGATTAGATACGTAATAATTATCTCATAGATTTGAAAATTTTTATAGTGGGTATTTTCATCCATAATATTATTTAATAAAAAATACTTTTTTTTTTCTTTTAGTCATTTATTCAATAAAAAAATTCATTTTGTCATTTACTCATTTTTCAAGACCCTTATTTAAAATTAGTCATTTGTCCAATTATCCCAAACCATAACAAAGTGGTTTTCCCAAGTGAAGCTATAGTGTTAGTTACAAACGAAGGAATAGAAATTGACTTGGGTCGTAGTCTTGCACCATCCTAATGCATATATTGTAGAGCATTTTAGGGACAAATTTAAAGGAAAACATTTAATCTAATATATTATTTTATTTTATGAATTCCAATTATATTTTAAATGTTATTATCATAGCAAATAATGAATGAAATGAGAGAACTATTGCCCAAAACAAATCTTCTCCCTCATTTTTGTCGCAACCAAAAAAATAATAGTAATAAATAAGAATAAGAATATGAAAAAATAAAAGGAAAATTACTATAAACAGAAAAAATATCAAACTATTTACAAATATAGAAAAATTACACTGTTTATCAGTGATAGACTGCGATAGAATTATATCGTTATTTGTCGCTCAAGCGATAGAATTTTATTGTGGCCTATCACTGATAGACAATAATTTTTTTTATATTTATAAATAGTTTGCCTCATTTTTCTATATTTGAAAACAACTCAAAAAAAATTTACTTTCTAAAAAAAGATAAATAACATGTTGAAAAAAGAAAAAAAAAAAGAAAAAAAGAGAAGAAATTGTGATTATCTAGTGGACACTAAAAAATTAAAAATAAATATACCACATGCAAGATATGATAATGGTACAACTTTTAATCTTTAGGAGGATATAGAGTAGTGTGCTCATGATGATGGCATATAGATAGGACTACTTTTATTGTCTAAAGATAGCACATAGGGTGGATTTAGAGAGTATGGCCAAAATAATTTTCAAGTCATGAACTCAATATTTTACATCAAACTTTGGTTATGAATAACATGTTTGGAAGATATTTTTTTGAAAGGGTTAAGATCAATTTTGACATGTTCAAAATCACTCAAAAGTATGTTTTTAATCATTCAAAGTCATTTAGATTTTATGCAAATTGAGTTTAAAAGTGTGTATCAAACATTAAATTACTTGTAAATGATTAAAAGCATATTTAGAATTGATTTTGAATATGACCAAAACAATTTATGGACCTATTTGGATTGACTTTGAAAAAAATATTTTTTCAAAAAGTCATTTTCATAATACTTTTGATAAAAACTATTTAAAATAAAAATACTCATGTGTTTGACAACACTTTCTCAAAAGTGTTTTTATGTACAACTTTGTTTGGTTTGTTATATACTAAAAGTGTTTTTATTAATATCAAATTACTATAAAGAATGACTATAAAATACTATGAACTAATAATTTAAAATAATGATCACTGATGTTGGTAGTGGTGGTTGGCAAAGGTGGTCGTTAGTAGAATTGGCTGGAGGGGTGGTTAGAGTTGGCTGGCGATGACGGTTGTGGCGGTGGTTGAAGTTGGTCGACAAGGGCAGTGATAGCCACAACAACATAGTGGAAGTGAAGCAGATGACTTTTTGCGAGCGTTCCAATAAATTTAAGAATTATACAAATTAAGGAGAGATTAACCATTAAACACTCCAAAATCATTTTTCTAAAAGTTGATTTCAAGTGTATTCTAAATCAACTTATTTCATAAACTCGTTTTTTTTAAAAACTATTTTGAGTGGCTATCAAACACCCTAATTTTTTTCACTTATTTTCAAAATTAAATACTTAAAAAATTAAGCCAAACACACCTTATAACTATTTCAAAATTAATTCTAAACATATCTAAGTCACTCGACTTGACATAATGACAAACTCTTGAAGTTATCTAATTCCAAAGTCAACAACCTAATAAGGTTGTATAAATTTTGATTTTGAGGTAATTTGATTGACATATTAGAAAATTTAGATCCCTCAACTTAAAAGTCATAAAAAAAAATACAATTGTATAACCACCCTCAATTATCCCATTCCTAGTTTGTTAGATGGAAACTTTATTAGGCCAAATTAGACTTGAGATTGTTATGTTTTTTTTAAACATCAACAATAAAGGACACAAACAACACCAACAAACCAAAGCTACAGGCAATCCAAAAAGAAGGACAAAACAAAAGCGGAAAAACACTCTTTCCAAATCAAAGAATGTCCAAAAGCAAAAGAAGATGTCAAAACTGCTAACTTATGGACAACTTTATTCTCATCTCTCACCGATTTAACAAGATGGAGAGCTTCGTCCACACATACAAAAAAAAAAAAAAAAGCTTCAGACAGATTTGAATTAAAAGAGTTCAAAAGACCCACAAGATTTAGAGCACTAATTCCAACAATTGCAACATGAATATGTCCAACAAAAGGCACAAGTGTCAACTAGCATTGAAGAATTCGTTAAGGAATATAAGGTGAATATGAGTGTTAAGATGAAAAGTGAAGCAACATCTCAACAAAATTTGAAAACCTAGATGGAAGAATGTGGGAATGAATTGAAGATTAACCCACAAAGAAACTTGCTCAATAACCCACTGACTTCAAATAAAGAAGAAAAAGAACAAAGTGAATCGATGACACTTAAAAGTAGATTAAAAAAATGTGTTGTGCTCATAGAAGAAACAAAAAACACTTTCGTCATTTGAAAGCATTACAAGGTCAGAAGAGAGAGAAGAGATTATAGAAAACTTAATTGAAAGATAGAATAAAGAGAAGGAACAAAAAAAACTAAGTTGCAATGAGTCATGTGGCCGCAACTACTGCAACTTCACAACAAACGATGTTCAATGCGCTTCTGACATTGAAATACCCTAAGATAATGAAATAATATTCTTCTCTTGGACTAATGAATACTTTTACTTGTTATAGCTTGCAGAAACCTTGAAAGGATTCAGAGAAAGAGTAAAAGAGACAAACATGGAGGATGAAAATATGCAGAATGCACTTAGAGTTGCGACCATAATTTCTATGCTTAAAAGCATATATAAATCACTTGAGGTGACGAATGAATATTTTAAGTCAAGAAAAAACCTCAGTGATTAGAACACCTCAACTAAGACTTAAATCTTGCCTATCATCAAAACCTAGGTGCAAAATGAAGAAACAAGACTTCATCTTACTATTAAAAAGTTTGATAATTTAATATCCTTCAGAGAGAGAGAAGTTAACATTCTTCAAAGAGGGAGAAAGAGAGAGGGAGAGTATTTTGAATATCACTTACTTATTCAATCGCGAGGAAACTCTATCTAGACTTGTCCTATCAAGGAAGAAATATTTAAGTTGACCATAGGGAACACCTCAACTTGGAGACTTACCTGGGAGTTGAAGTAATTAAACTTCTAAGTTGATATCCAAAGCAGGGCAAAATCTTCAAAACAATATGAATTATTATTGATCTCCTGAACTTTTTGATGCTCTATTTCCCTGCAAGATTAAGACAGGATAAGAGAGTTGAAATGATAAAAGAAGGAAGTTGAAATTAGACTCAATGTGACTGCACCACAGCTGCATCAAAATGTTGGAACCAATGTCCTATCCGTGCACGCCATTGTTATTTGTGGTTATATGTCTGACCAACTCGAACGCTTCATGACTCATAACAGAGCTTCTTGGGCCTATGCCAAGGTCTGAAATGAGGCTTTACAAAGATGTTGATGGAGCTCCCAAGACTATTTAGAGAAGTTGTTCTTTCTTTTCCTTATTGTTTTGAATATATTTTACCTTATGCATAGTTTACTTTTTGCCTTTTAAGTTTATGCATATAGTTTAGAATAGATTAGGAATAGTTCATGTTGTTTTATTTTGATTGAGAAATCTGAATTATTGGCTAGAAAGAGAAAAGCAAAAGAACTTAATGATGATTATGTAGTAATGAAGTTTGATGCATTTGTTTCTTTGGTTTTTATAAAGTAGCCATTGATGATGAAATATAGAGCATATATTCTATCTTGCATGTCATGCTTTTTAAAATTCAACGTTTTTTATGACATTTCTTTCTGAGCAAAACTTCCTTAAGCTATTCTTTCGCATGTTTAAACCATCCAGCATATTAGGAGAATCTAGCTTCACTGTTTTGCAGTCTAACCAAAGTGACTACCATTTTTTTGTGTGTGTAAACAATGAAGACATTGCCTCCCAAGTTTGGAGGGATTGCTTTTATACTTCAAGTTTATTATCAGTTATGAGAATGTTATCCCTGAAATGCTATGTATATGTGCTAGGCCTTGAAAAAAAAAGAAGAAAAAAAAGTTAGGATGACACCCCTCCTTTCAAAGTTAGCTAAAGTAGTTAGGGGCGAACAGGTAACCTGTGCTTTCTTTTCCGCGAAAAAGTTGACTTGAGAAGTGAGTATTTGCTTTAAGTATGACTCTTACTTGTAATCGGATGTCTTTCATGTGACCCATGAGGGCAAGCTAGAATAAAGGTGAGAGTGACACTGAGGATTGTTCCTAGTGTGTGTGATCCCATAGTTTGAGGTGCGTTATCGCTAAGCTTGAGGTGTGCAATTGCGTACCTCTTAATGTACGATTTTGTTTTGGCTATATTTTTGTTGATACAACTTCATCCACTCGTTCTCATACATTTTTTCATGTTCTTTCCAACCATGCTTATAAATTGAGAAAAATATTAAAGCATCTTTACTTTTAAAATGCCTTACAAAGTTTAAGCTTAGATCATTTATGGTATTTGATGTTTCACTAATATAAGGATAAAATGGTAAATTCACTTCTAAAAAAAAATTAAAAAAAGAAGCCATTCTTGAGCAGCAACGATTCTAGCCTGTATAACTCGCAGCCTTGCAGTCTTTACCGTCTGTTCAGAAAAAGTATCTGCGAACCTCCAACAAAATCATCCCATTTTTGTTTCATACTTCTTCAATTGAACAGTAAATCATCAATCCTCACTCATGGCTACCGACTTCACATCCTTTCCTGTAATCGGTAATCACACCCAAATTCCTTCCTCACCTTTTGAATTATAGTTTCATGTTTTCTGCAATTTGTGAATCACGGGTTTTGATTAGCTTGGTAAGAGAAGATTCGAAATGGCGAGGAAGTAAAAGGGAATTGTAATTCCTCAAATGGGATTCCAGTTTTAGTTCTTTTTCTAATTAATTCAAACCCTATTTTTGTTCAGATGTTGGCCCTCTTATGGAAAAGAGAGATGATCCCCAAATGGGAGAGGATGCAAATGTAATAGAAGTTGTTAAGCAATTAGATCAAGCTTGTAGAGAGACTGGCTTCTTTTATGCGGTATTTCTATGGTCCCCTTCCTCTCTTTCAAAGTGATGAATTATTATTTGATGTTACTGTTACCCACCTCTGCTTTGCAATTAATGTTCTAAGGAACTTATTCTACATAATACTTTTCTTGATGTGTCAAATTAGGAATCTGTAGGCCCACACAACATAAAGTTGTTGCAATTACTTTGAATACTAACTTGGTTTTTAACTCCAACTAATTTACTGCCTCCTAAGAACTACTTTCTGCTTGGTTTTTGATCTCTTCTTCTTCCCAACCACCACCATTAAGACTACCTTCTGTCCTGGCAAATTTTCACATTGTTGATGAGCTCTTCCCTTGCAACTCAAAAATCCCCATTTAGTGCAAGTTTGGGAGGGATTTTGAACAATTAAAAACGTGTTTTATAGTGATTTTAAAAATGACCAAAGTGATTTTAACTATTTTAAATTTCACTCTTGACCCTAACTTTTAATGCCTCTAAAGTTTGGTTCTTCATAAAAAGAAATAAAAGATGAATGTTGAAGCCACATATTCTCAAATTTAAAAAGGCAAGATCCCCAAGTAACATTTCATGTGCAGTTTGACTAGTGATCCGATGTAAGTCTATCATTTCTCTAGCGCTCGGGTAGAGCTTAGGTAGAGATTAGGTAGAGATCCATCTGATCTTTGGAAACAAGAAATCTAACCTAAGGACTAAGGTATAAGAATAGTGTTGGATCTCAAATTAGACCTAAGTAAATGTTCCATTAACTTGTATTAAATTTCTAGACAGCCTCATTAACTTGGTACTCAACGACCATTTGATTTTTGGAAAACCCAATTACATTAAGATCATCTGATATGAATTGTGAGTCAATTTTGCACGGTCTACACCACCAAGCCCGGATAAATTTTCACTTCTAGAAGTTGAGTTGACTTGTTCTAGCATATTAAACTATTAACTTATAAGAAATTGATAGTGTAGGAACTTATTTTTATTATTTGAAGGACAATCATCTAAAGTTATAAGTAAAATACTTGTGCTATTTGAAAATTTTCAAGAGAGAGCATTTGTGAAAGGACTTGGATAGCTGTATTGAGAAAAATTAATAACACCCTTGTTTCTCAATTCATGAAGTTTTCTATCCAGTCTAATACTTTTTGGTATTGATGATATAACCCTGCCAATTATCCTTTCTTTTTATTTTTACATAAATATGTTGACATGAAATTTGACAAGAAAATGTCTTGTGATTTATCAGAAGGGCCATGGTATTCCTGAATCCCTCCTTAGCGAGGTAAAGAAAGTGACACGCATGTTTTTTCAACTTCCTTACGAAGAAAAAATTAAGATCAAGTTGACTCCAGCCAGTGGATACAGGTTTGTTGCAGAGAAAGCATGTTATTTCTCACACATTTAAACAGCCAAATGAAACATTCTGTTGATAATATCAAGAAGCCAATGTGCATTTAAAATTTTATATGCAGAGGATATCAAAGAGTAGGAGAAAACATAACCAAAGGAGTTCCAGATATGCATGAAGCTATAGACGTGAGTTTGTCCTCGTCTATTGAACGAGTTGCTGATATTACTTTCCATGTTATAGTGGAAGCCATCTATTCTTGTACTTTTGTATTAGTGAACTTATGTGCCATCACGTTTGCAATTGGATACAGTGCTATAGGGAATTTAAACCGGGGATGTATGGAACTCTTGGCAAAGCTATGGAAGGTAGTAACCAATGGTAAGCATAATTTATGGATTTCAAACAGAGATTTAGTCAATTTGTTGTTAGTTGCCTCTTTCAATGAATCAAATTTACTATCAACATATTTGTTCCATCCGTCCATCTCATAAAAAAAAAAAAAAAAAAAAAATTAGGGAATGTTTGCAGAATTGAGATAAATTCAATATTGAGGAAATTGTTCTTATTTGTCTGCATACAGGCCACTTGATCCTCCCAACTTCAAGCAACTGATGGAAGAATATATCAACCTCTGCACAGGCAAAGTTTCTTTATTACCCCCAACCCAAATAAGAAAAATAAAAAGAACAAAGAAAAACTCAGATTCTTACTGGTCAAATCTAATGTGTCATCAGATGTTTCAAGAAATATTATGCGCGGAATTGCCTTAGCATTGGGTGGAACCCCATATGAATTTGAGGGAGATAGAGCTGGAAATTCATTTTGGGTTATGCGCCTTATTGGTTATCCTGGAATCTCCTATTTGAAGGCTTCTGATATCCCAGAAAATGACATTGGATGGTAACTTACAGCTTCGGTGGTTTTCTGTAATTGTAATTTTTCTGACTCTAATGCTTTTGTGTTTCTTTGGCTCTTGTTCTTTCCCCATCATTTCGTTTTCAACTTTTCATCATTGAGCAACATCCAGTGGGGCTCACACTGACTACGGTAAAAAGAATAATTAGAAGGGGAAAAAGAAAGTCATTTAGATCATGAGTGAGTTGAAAAAGTTCTGTTTAATTGATTACATAGTACTAAATATCAGTCCTTGATAGGTTTGTTGACATTGGTTAATCAGGATGATGATATTACTGCACTTCAGGTAAAGATTAAGACACTCAACAATCATCAAAATGATTTTGCTTCTTTTCTTTCCTCCATATCTTGTGCTGCTTTAGTTTTTGGCATATAAATTGATGGATAATTTGGTGGAAGGTGAGAAACTTATCTGGAGAATGGATATCAGCTCCACCAATTCCTGGAACATTTGTTTGCAACATTGGTGACATGCTCAAGGTACATGATCATATTTGACTATCTCAATTTAAATTAATCGGTTATTTTTATTGGAAAACTTTTGGAATTTGTAGATCTACTCGAATGGGCTGTACGAGTCGACTTTACATCGAGTTATCAACAAATCTCTGAAATATAGAGTTTGTGTAGCATATTTCTATGAGGTCTCTCTCTCTTTCTCTTTGTTTCGTGGATCCATTATATGAAAATCCCTCTCTTTTTTCTGCTATTCATTGATGTCTATCAACTTGATGTTGTTTGGAAAAACAGACAAATTTTGATACAGCTGTAGAACCTTTGGAAATTTGCAAGAATAGAACAGGAGGAGAATCAAAATTCAGGAGAGCTGTTTATGGGGAACATCTGGTTAGCAAAGTCCTCACAAACTTTGTTTGAGGGTTCAAAACTGCAATAATTTGATCTACTGTTTTTGTATTTGTATTTCTGTTTGTTTATGTTGAGAATGAAATGTGTAATTCTGAAGCTTGTAGTTGATTTATGTTGTCAACTTACAGTTATGTATTAAAGTTTGTTTCTGATTCACTGCCATTTATGGCCTCATGGGAGAGCGTTTACATTTTATTCTTTTTGAGCTTTTTCTTATATTGGAAGGCAAAAAAAAAAAAAATAAATAAATAAATAAATAAAATAAATAAAATAAAAAAAAAAATAAAAATTGATTGTGTATATTTTGTAAGATGTAGTTATCTATTTATTTATTATTACTGATGTTTTTTTTAATAACATTAATAAACCAATTTGAGCTATGAATTTTTTGCCAATATAAATTGATTCTAAATTGTTACTTTTGTATTTTGTATTTTTAACCGTTTGTAGTATCAAAATCCAAAAAGTAAAATTTAAGAAGTATTTTAAACTATAATCAACTATAAATATTGGTCAAATTATGGGTTATTTTTAAATATAAGAAAATGAATCAAAATATTTACAAATATGACAAAATTTCATTGTCTATATGTGATAGACTACTATCTGTTACTATCTGTAGTCTATCGCGACACAGATAGTAGTCTATCATAGTCTATCACAGATAAATAGTGAAATTTTGCTATATTTGTAAATATTTTTAGCAATTTTATTATTTAAAATAATTTACTTTAAACTATAGAATATACTCTTGAAATTTGTACTTTATTATCTAAGAAATTTCAAAAGTTTCATTAATATCTTAAACTTAAAGAAAAAAACAAAAATATTCTAAACATTAGTTTTTGACAAAAATTACTTTGTTTAAAAAATACACCTAAACTTTCAAAAGTTTCATTAATAACATTTAAATATTTTTTATAAAGTTAAAAAATTGTTTTTACGTGCTGGTATATAAAAGAAAATCGTTAGTACATCGTTTCAAAAATACAGTTAAACATTCAAAAGTTGCTTAAAATAATGCACTTACTGTTAGTATATGGATAGAAACTATTGTATCTCATTTCAAAAAGTTTTAGAAAAATGTCTTTTCCATTAATAAATATAGAAAATTTTCACATATAGAAAAAATGTCAAACTATTTACAAAAAATAGCAAAAAAAATACTGATAGACATTGATAGACTTTTATCAGCATCTATCAGTGATAGACTTCTATCATTTTTATCACTGATAGACCTTGATAGACTTCTATCAGCGTCTATCACAACTATCTAAAAATTTTGCGATTTTGTGTAAATAATTTTCCTTATTTTTCTATTTTTAAAAATTCCCATTAATATGGACGGAAGCCATTTTTCTAAACCCGTTTCACCTCCCCATTCTATTTTTACAAAGGAGAACCTAAAAGATTTAAATATTTTAATAAGATCGTATGTTAATATTTTTTTTTGAAGAAAATAAAAGTTTGTACATAAGCAATTGGATGTACGTTAATGTATATGGATTTAATACACAAAAAGAGATACAAAAAGAGATACACGTTGAAAATTTGAATTAGAATTTTGAGAGCATTTTATAACTATGAATTGAAAGGTTCAGGATATTTATAAAATTCTTGAAAGTTTTAAGGGTTTTGTTTTTAGAAAAAAAAACAAAGTACAAAAAGTATTTGATATAATTTAGCCATAACATATGATAATTTAAAAGATTTTCTTTTTACAATCACAGGTGGAAAAAAAATGACAATGAAAGATTGAAATACTAGAGAATGGGAATAAGGAATATAAATGAAAAAGAAAAATTTTAATTGTGTTTAGTAAAGTGCATGAATGGAATAAATTGGTGAGTGGGAATTTGGTTCCCATTACTCATTCCTCACTTGAGCCTCATCAATTTTATACCCATTCTTTATTAATTGACTATTTTTTTTTTTTTTTTTTTTTTTTGAAAATTATTTATTGACTACTTTACGTTCCTACCTTTTCTCATTTCTATAAATGAAATTTATGACCTTTTTTTACTTTGCAATTATTTCCTTCTCTTATTTACATTATTTATTATTTTTCTTTTAATCATGTTAATTTATTCTTTTACTACACGTTTTTTTTTTTAAAATCAAAACTTCTGTTTAATTTTAATAGTAATTAGTAAATATTCCGTTGGCTAAAATACAATATCTTTATTAGATAGCACATACAAATAAAATTGATTTATATTTTCTAATACGAATTTATGCTACTTTTTCTTTAGTTGATATTTTATTATAGTTAGTAATTATTTATTGATATCAAATAAATTATTCAAATAAAATTTATTATTATTAAATATTACTATGTTAGAATTGGTTACTTGATGTAATTTTATTTTAATTTGGTATTATTTGCTAATATTAAGTGAATTATTAGAATAAAAAAATATCAGTATAATATCAATAGTAATAAAACATAAAAAAATTGTTATTGTTTAATAGCTTATTATTACGTTAATTAAAATTTATATTGACATGTGAGTTAGTACCAGATTTTAGTAAATAAAAAATATGATAAGGTATTTTGGTCATTGCATTGTCTTATTCCTATTCTGATTTCTATCAGTTTAAATAAACATCAACTGGTCTCTTCTTTTTATAATTATATAGCTTATCTAATCTCATGATCAATTGGAGAAGTTTTTTAATCCATTAGATAAAATCCCCTTTTATTATTTCATCTTATCAATGAAATTATATCAATAGATTACTCATATTCATTCTAGATAATTCCTAATAAACAACATCAAAGAAACACCATTCCCAATTAGTTTTCATTTTGATTCTAGCCCATTCCTATTCTTAGTAAGTGATTGAATGTTTGAAAAGTTTGATCATATATGTGCACATACAAGCTCTCCCAAAGTACAACATTATTTCTCTAGTTCAAGCAAACTATTACTGGGCTGACTCAGACAATCGTAATGTTATCTTAAGGTTGAGATTCATAAGAATCAACATGAGCAACATACAATGTATGTTTTTCTAATTCATTTAGGATGAAAATTATATGACTCATAATGCTCAATCATACAATGATTAATGAAATAAAAGTTAGCATTTGGCCGAGTATAGCTCCATAATAAAATATCAATTAACATCTTAAAGATTGATGGATCAATCTCCACCACCACATTTGTTGATTTAGAGAGGGTGTCTCGTAACAAAATGAGACATGTTGAAGAGTTCCATTTTCGAAAGTCAAAAGAAAGATGAAAGGAAAAGAGGCTAACAGTCAAATTACAATGATACGTTATAAGCAAAAAGAATCATAGGGCGAGGGAATCAACAGATGCATCAAGATATCTCAACTAGGTTGACACATCCATAACACTCTCATAGCTACTTAACAATTGAACTCTTAACAAAAAAAAAAAAAGAAAAAAAAAAGTTTAAGAGAATGGTAAACAACATGGTAGATAATATGGGCAAAGCCAAAAGGTAATGTTGACTCTCTATCTCTTCCCTAGTCAAATCAATTAAGGGTGTGCAATTCGCAACAATAAATACAAAATCTTTTCTTTCTTCACTGTGCCCAAGCTGATTTGAAGAAAGACAATTTTATGTGAATATTAGTGATACAACAACACAATGAATCTAATTTTCGCAAAGAATCTTTATGTTAAGACCAGTAAGCCTATCAATCAATAATCTGTGGAAGCAGTCAAGCATTGGATGAAATTGCAGATGCATGAGAATCCTTGATATAAAGAGGAATTTTTACCTGCAACTCTCTTAGCCGCTCCACCATACTGTAAAGAAATTCAAACGTGAGCTTGGATTGTGCATTGAAGTCTTCTCTAATGTGTGGATGAATCTTGAACCAATCTCCCAATAACTTGTGTACGTGCGAACGGATCATTCTCCATGGGACAGGGTATTTTTCACAAAGCTTCAGGTAGTCCACCAGCAGATCAGCTTGATTCAGGTCACCGTCTCGAGTATTTTCTTCACAGCCCTCAATCCATTCGGCAGTTCGAAACCCAGCAAAAAGTGCAGGATTCTCCAGAAGGGGTTCTGCTGAAAGCACACCTTCAACCCCAGTCTCTTGCAAACAGTTGTGAACATCTTCCATGTGCCTTATATTCCCATTGGCAAGAACTGGGATTCGTACAGCATTTTTGACAGCACTAATGGCACTCCAATTAGCTCGGAATTTCTTACCATCTTTTTCATCTCTTGTGCGGCCATGGACAGCTAAAAGAGAGCAACCAGCATCCTCTAACATTCTTGCATAATTAATTGTATCTTGTAGATTTGGGAAGATTCGGATTTTGCATGAAACAGGAACCTGAAGATTGGAAGACAGTTTTTCTACTATTGCTTTTACAAGAGGTAAGTTATCCATTAAAAAAGCCCCATAATTTCCTCGCCTTGCTATACGCTGAGGACACCTGCATGAAATTACTAGACCACTCAATTGAAGTTCAGAAACCTTAAGTGAAAAATACGGACACAGTAAACATATTTGGTATGCAACACATTTGGAAAGGACGTGAACTCAGATTATCCTTGATTTTTTTGTTAGTTTAGACTGGGGGTGTAATCGATCCAGCTTGAGCGTCAAATTAAAACTGAACCACTAAATATAGGCAAAAATTTAGAAACCGAACCGAATCGTCACACATATACATAACCAAACCGACCAAACTGTTTAGCATTTTGAAGCAGTTCACCATCTGGTTAATGGCAAAGAGCGCGTTCGTTGGGCGAAGGGCCTGTGAGCTGCAAATGGGCCGTGGGCTGTGTAAAATTGGCTGGACAGAAGGAAAACCACCAATATATTTAAAAAGATTCAATCTGGAGGTCGGAGGGTCAAACTCATGCCACAAGGATATGAAAGCAAATTTTTAACCAGCTGCACCACTTCCAGTGCTTTGCAAACCTGTTCAAACTTATACATATATATATTTGATCGGATTATACTTTCTTTCCTTTTACCCCTATAGTTTGGATGCAACTGAAATGGAGAACAATTCAGTAAATAGCACAAAAAGGATAAAATAAGCCGAAAATGAATTTCTTTTAGAAAAGTTTTCCAATTTTAATTCCTAGATCAGTTAGAAGTTATATGTAAAAGCTACTCTAACCATTGAAGGGTTTTCAGTGTGTTCTTTTTAAAAAGAAAAACACTTTTGAAATAAATGGAGTTAAAAGACTCCCAATCACTTATAGGTGTGTTACAAAAACAAGATCTCCAATTCGAAATAAGAGAAGAGAGACTATAATTGGTAAAAGGGTGTTCACATTTACACCCATAATAGCCTGAATTTGAAACCTATCAAATCCGTGACAAAATGAACTATACTGTTGGGGATGCTTTAGGTTTATCTTTGAGGAAGGATGTTTAGGCTGGGGATGAATCTCTTTATAGAAGATTTCCTCTAACATCTGATCTCTCCCTGTGCAAGGATGGGGCCACTATTGACATGGATATGGAAAATGTTTGATGGAACTGAAAAAAAGTGCTTCTTAGGTTTTGTTGGCTAGTTGTGTTCGTGATGCTTTTATTTGTGATGCTTTTATTTGTTGAATTTGTAGGAACCTAGAATTTGGACCAGAATGGACTAATTGAGGTGAAAATATGAAGAAAAGAACCTTGGGTAGTGCAATGCTAGGCTCGATTTTAACCTTAGAGAGGAAAACATAAAGAAAAAGGCGCCCAACAAGCGTTAATGCTAGGCTTGATGGTAGAAACCCAAGAGTGCAAAATAGGACAGCGTCACGACGGTGTAACCTAGTGCCACGACTGTAACGACCCAACTTTCTAACGTTTACTAACTGAACGTTACTATATGAACTTGAAATTTAACCTTTTGCAACTTAAACAAAAGAACCGATCCTTTTTATTTAAAGTAAAGAATTCCAACAAACTAGAAGTTTAAATAACATAAAACCTTTATTCAACTCTCTATAGTCAAAACAAAGGCATAATGACCCGTCCTTCACAAACAACACTAGTGCACCCTAAGGTGACACACTCATGCGTATAAAACCCTTATTCAGCAACTCTCGGAACCGAGTCTTGAGCTCCTTCAACTCTGCTAGAGCCATTCTTAAGGAGCCTTCAAGATGGAAGCTATACCTAGCTCCAACTTGATAGTGAAGCTATCTCCTGATACAGTGACAAACCCAGGAGATCCTCTGGAAAGACATCTGGATAATTTCTTTCCACTGGCTCTAAAGTCAAGGCAACCTCAGTTTCTCTAGTGTCAACCACACTGGCCAAGATCACCTCCTTGCGGGAACAGTCTATACTGGCATGGTTAGTGTCACGGTCGGGCTTCTCTAACCGTGCGGCACCATGACATTTACTCGTACATGGGCAGCCTTAAGGGGAACTCAAGCCCCAATATTCTTTTCTCCATTCTTTTTTTGAAACTTCGTCGGACCTTAGGCGAGGTTCTCTCGTCTTCAACCGAACTGAGCTCATGCGAAACTAAACTTCATTCGGTCATACACGTCACCTGTACGTGTATTTCCCTTGATTTCATTACCCACTTACCCAAAGTCGGAGAATTTGAAGCAATTCTCGTAGTGGTAGACAGATTTTCAAAATACGCCACGTTTGTCCCAACAACAAAGATGTGCTCAGCCGAAATGACAACACATCTATTCTTTAAGAATGTTGTCAAGTTTTGGGGCGTCCCAGCGAGTATTGTGAACGATAGAGATGGCCAATTCACAGGAACCTTCTGGACGGAGCTGTTTCAAATGCTAGGCTCGAATTTAAATATCTCGTCGAGCTATCACCCTCAAACTGATGGACAGACAGAAAGATTCAATAGTATGCTCGAGGAATACTTGCGTCATTTTATAGATGTCAGGCAGAAGAATTGGGTCGAGATGCTTGATGTGGCACAATTTAGCTTTAACTGTCAGAAGAGCTCGTCTACCGGAAAGACTCCTTTCGAGATAGTGAGTGGGAGACAACCACTCATGCCTCACATTGTGGACCATCCATATGCAGGGAAGAGCCCCCAAGCGTTCAACTTCACGAAGGAGTGGAACCAAACTGCGGATGGCTCGAGCCTATTTAGAGAAGGCGTCTAAACGAATGAAGAAGTGGGCTGATCAAAAACGTCGAGCACTGGAATTCCAAGCCGGAGACAAGGTGTTGATCAAACTGAGACAAGAACAGCTCCGATTTCGGAGTAAAAGAGATCAACGTCTTGTACGAAAATATAAGGGTCCTGTTGAAGTAATCAAGAAGGTCGGGAAGGTATCCTATCAGGTTCAACTGCCGCCGTAGATGAAGATTCACCCTGTCATCCACATAAGCAACTTGAAACCCCATCATCTCGATCCAGACGATGAAACTCGTAACAAGTCAGTCAGACCTCCAGTTACAATGTCCAACCCTAAGGACAAAGAAGTGGAAGAAGTTTTAGCTGAACGTACCCGCCGAGTGGGTAGACCCAGAAAAGACGTTCAGGAGTTCCTCGTCAAGTGGAAAGGACTCCCAGATGCAGAGATCAGTTGGGAACGTGTTGACGACCTGCAACAAGCTGCTGCCAAGATTGCTGAGTTTGAACAGCGTCGATTGACAGGGACGTCAACCATTTAAGTGGGGGAGGATGTCACGGTCATGCTTGTCCAGGGCGTGTTGCCCATGGCCACACTACCATTCCAACCCCTTTGTCATCATGCTTTCATATTATGTATTTCATTATGTATGTTTAATTGCTTTCCTTTACTTTTCATTTCTTGCGACAGCGTAACGCTTTGTACGTGCAACCGTGCCAATCTTGTAAAAACTTAGAATGTACTATATGCGAGTGAGACTAATCATCATACTTGCATACCCGAGAGTTGTAAGCTATTAAGCCGTTGTTGTCCCTTGTTTGCTTTCTAGTCTTACGACAAATCTTTTTCTCAAACATTCTTCTAAATTGTTTGCGAAAACCTTTTTCTCTAAACCTGTTTTCTAAAACCGTTTTCTCTAGAAACGGGGATGGAGGTTGCGAAAGGCACCCGGTGTGCCGTAGGCGATCCGAATTCGAATTGGCTGACTTGTTCCTGAGCGAGAACAAGTGCCGCACAATCGTTTGGTGAAGTACGATTGTGACAGTTAGCAGCCAACCAATCCATATCTAATATAACGCCAAAATCACGCATGTCCACAGCTATCAAAGTCACATCTAGCGTATGGTTTACTATTACTGTGACATGCTTTTATCTTATCGTTTGCTAACATAATTTCTCCAGACGAAGTAGAAATTGATAAGACATAATGCAAAGGTTCTAATTCTAACATAGCATACTTCACAAATACTGATGATATAAACAAATGGAATGAGCCAGAATCAAACAGCACCAATGCATAATGTCCCAACATTGGGAGCGTACCTGTCACCATAATGCTTGACTTCTCAGCCTCCTGTCGAGTGGTTGAATAAACATGACCTTCTGTTGCTGACGGTTCGAACTCCCCTAATGAGCACTCAAGGGCTGACCCCTGCTTCTAGCAGACTGAACACCATGGCAAGACTCAGCAATATGCCCCTCCTGCTTGGACCTATAGCATGTCCCTGTGCGAGCCAAACAACACCCCTAGTGTCGCTTTCCACAAGACTTACAGACGGGCTTATCTCTCCCAAGCCCCTCCTGACTCAGTAGCCTGCTGCTTGAAATGTTGGAACGACCTATCTGAATGTTGACCCTTCTGCTGAGGCTCGGAAGCCTTCTGCTCTGTCTTCCTTTTCTGTCCCGCAGAGGTCCCTACTCCCAACAACCTCCTATTCTCGTCCCCCTCCTGAGAATCAGCATCAATCCTTACGGCTGGTCGAAGCACTGCGACATAGGTTTTGAGCTCATGAGCGTGTAGCCTGCTGCTTGAAATGTTGGAACGAACTATTTGAATGTTGACTCTTCTGCTGAGGCTCGAAAGCCTTCTGCTCTGTCTTCCTTTTCTATCCCGCAGAAGTCCCTACTCCCAACAACCTCCTATTCTCGTCCCCCTCTTGAGAATCAGCATCAATCCTTACGGCTGGTCGAAGCACTGCGGCACAGGTTTTGAGCTCATGAGCGTGTATTAAGCCTTGTAATTCGCTCCTCATGCCCTAAATGAACTTGTTCGTCCTTGCCGCATCATTGGCCACCATCTCCGGGAAAAAATGGGCCAACTTGTCAAACTCTTGCTTATACTCCTCCATCGACATAGCCTCTTGCTTCAAACTCAAAAGTTCTGACTGTTTGCTGTATCGTGTGCCGGCCGAAAAGTATTTTTCATAGAAATGCTCTTTAAACTGGTCTCACGATGCTAGCCCCCCGCTTGTATCTATCATTTTTTCCGCTGAACGCCACCATATCTCCGAGTTATCTGTCAACATAAAAACTGCGCACGGGAGTTTATGGTCATCTGGGCACTTCATATGATGAAAGATTGTCTCACAACCACAGCTTTGTCTTCATAGGGTCCTTCAGTGACCTGTCAAAGGTGTGAGGGTTGTATTTTCCGAAATCCCTGAAGTGTTTAGCTTTAAGGGACAAGTCCTGCATATTCTTGTTCTGGGGCTGCCCTTGTGGCGTTTGAACTGGCAAGACCGATATTTGTGGATTGGGCGAACTGGATCATTCACTCGTCCATCATGTCCTTCATCTTACCCAGTACCGCGGTCATGACCGTTTCCCCTATCACCGCTATCGTAGCTGTATACTCAGTCGGGACAGCTAGGGAAACCGATCTCTACAAAGGCACAGTTGTATTCTGGGTTCGACTCCTTGTCGGAACTGTCTGCCACCCTGACCCAAAAGGGTCTTATTCTTAACTTTAAATAAAAAGGATTGATTCTTTTGTTTAAGTTACAAAAGTTTAAATTTTAAGTTTATGCATGCATATGATTTATTGTCTTGCTTTAGTGAGAAAATTTTAGATTAGACCTTGCATGCTAAACTATCGTTTGAATATACTAGGGTAATAGGAAAACAATAGAGATTAATGATGAAGGATCTTAGTGTCTTGTCTAATTAACTAGTTTCAATAGATTTAGAAGCTAGTAGTTAGGTGAGAGAAAAGGTTGACCTCGAAAGGGTAGCTTGGATAAAAGACTTTGGGAACTTTTTTTTACAAGAACAACTTTCCTTGAGAAAAATGAAAGAATACACATGCATACAAAAACCAAGCCCACAAAAAAGGGAGACTCCCTCTACAAGAAGGGACTCCAGCTATACAAAATCATGTTCATAGAATAATTACAAAAAACCTTCAAATCAATGCCAAGTGAGAAACATGAAAATGAACAAGAGACCATATATCTCTAGCTTCCCTCTCAACCCCCCTAAACACCCTACTATTCCTCTCACCCCACAACACCAGAACGATAGCACAAACACTAGCAAGCCAAAGAAAACAGCCTCTCTCCCCGAACGGCAAATTGAGGAGGAACTTCTCGATCATGTCTTTAACATCTCTGTGACGAGCATATATCATACCAAACATCTGGAAAAACGAGTCCCAGACAAAGCTCGGATAATCACAAAAAGGCCCAACAAAAAGACTTCGAGAACTAGATAATTGATAGTAATTGATTCAAAACTTGATAGGTGAAATTCAACCGTTCTTTAGCGAAATCAATATCCTAGGATGTCTTTTTGCTTGCATTCTTTCATAGTTGTTTGCACCTCTTTTCTTGTTTTTAGTTTAAGTTCAAAATCATCACTGTCGAATTTCTAGATAGAACTGAAAACATTTTAATAGCTAGGAGATTCAAATACCTGATTCTCTAAAGACGATACTCTGTCCCAGACAATTTAAACTATATTATAACTTGACCCGTGCACTTGTGCTTCAAGACCCTTTAGCTTAGAAGGTATCTGAGGGAACCTGATATTAACGAGTTACCCTCCATTGTGCAAATCCATGAGGATGTCACTTTATCCCCGAGACCGGACAGAGGTATTTGAAAAATGGAGAAAAAGATGTATTTTCAATCAGTTCCCTCCTAAAAGATCTCCATCAAGCTAGCAATGAGACTTTTCCTGAACTATATGATTTATTTGGAAATAACATTTCTCAAAAAAAAAATCAAAAATCAAAAATTAAATTCTTCATCTGGGACCTATCACAAAAGACCATCAACACAAATGACAAGCTTCAGAGAAGACTTTCTCACTGCAATTTATCTCCCGACTGGTGCATTATTTGTAAAATGGCTTGGAATCCCAAAAGTCAAAATCATCTCTTCACTGCTTGTGTTTTTGTAAGAAATTTTAGAATAACCAATATAATTCTTAATTTTTTGGCATATGGCCCTACCAGAGGACCCAAAGATCTTCTTTGCTTATACTTCGAGCGGTCATCCCTTCAAAAAGGAAAAGAAGCTTGTGTGGGAACATTTTGTAAGAGCTCTTTGTTGGACCATTTGGCAACAACGTAATAGAAAAATCTTTTAAGGATTTTTCGAGGCTATTAGTTAGTTTGTGTGACTTGGTGTAAATGCTCCCCTATTTTTCATTACTATAGCTTTTCTTTCTTCCTCTCTAATTGGAGAAGTCTTCTGTAAATCCTCCTATTGGGGGCTCCCTTCTTTTGTAGTTTCGTTACTTATTCAAAAAGGTACTTGGGAACAATCCACAATCTTAACAAACAAAAAAGTCTTTTGGAGAACAAATCCTTACTCCATCAACCGACGAGAATTATAAGAAGTCACAATTACCCAACTGAATACAAATTAGACTAATAGAGATTACCCAAGGTTAAGGTCGACGTAATCACAATATGGCTCCACTCTTCTAGCAGCTTCCAACAAAACATCGGGATCATTGGCACAAAATTGAACAAATAATGGACGGTCCTCCTACAAATCATTCCAACATTAAAAAATAATGAAGAATAGACTTTAAACAATAATACAGACAAGATCATAACCTAGAATCAGCTTTCGATCAATAAATAGCAGCCGGACACATACATCAATACCTTAGAGAATTCAAGTTGTCAACACAATAGAATGGCTTTAAATTGTCACATACCTGACAAGTGGTAAATTCCATGTTCCGATACTTCTCGTTCTCAGTAAAGATCCGTGAATGCAGCATAGGTGTATACGCCGCCTCGGCACCATATTTCCTGCAGAGCAAACGGAACGGTAGCTCCGAATTATCAACCATAGGAGCTACAATCAACTTCGGCCGACCGAGCTTCGTCCAGTGAGCCCAGGCTCGCTCAATGCGCGACTCGCCACTCAAATATCCACTCGGCGAACCCAAGAGAAGTGTTGAGTCATTGGATTTGGTAAGAGACAAGCATTCCTCTTGTTGCTGTTTCTGTGAATCGGAGCAGAGAAGGTCGTCCAGGTCTTGAGGTAAATCTGGTTTAAGGGTTTGTGTGAAAGAGGAAGCCATGAGAGACTGACGGAGAGAGAATATAGTTTTGAGATGAAGGTGAGAATTGGAAGGGGATCTCATAACCTAACGATGACGATGGCTACGGAGCCCATCGCCGCCGCCGGCTCCGTCGAGGATTTTCCCTTTGAGATTTTACGCAGCAAAAGAAAATCTATTTTGGGGTTTATGGATTAGGTTTTTCACATATATATCTTTCCCTCCCAAGATTTTGCTTCTCGCAAAAGTTCTTTTTTTATTTTTAAAAAAGAAAATATCTCAAAACTTTATTTCAATAATACTCCTTAAAAAAAAAAAAAAAAAAAAAAAAAAAAAAAAAAAAAAAAAAAAAAAAAAAAAAACTTTCAAGTTTAATTAATACCATTAACATTTGCCAACATAAGCATAACTAAAATTTATACTAATAGCCAACAAGAGTTTAACTCAATTAGCATTCAAGTATATTAGTAACTACGAGGTCTATGGTTCGAATTCCCTACCCCCAATTGTTGCACTCAAACATTATTATACTAATAACCTCGATGTTTGAAGTTTGATTTCCCACCCCATTGTAAAGAAAAAAACGGTTTAAAAACACTAATGTATGGCCAGGAACAAAAAGCTTAAAGATAGAATTGTCATCTAAACTTACCATAGGATCTTAGTTTATTGGATTAAGTTAATGCAATCTAAATGTTGAATAAAATACTCTTTGTTTTATTAAATAAATAATTCGTATTTACAATTTACAAACTACGAGACTCACAAGGTTTAGGGCACTAATCTGCCCTAAATCCCAACAAAGAGTTGATTTCCTTTACACCATAGGACATAGATTAACTACTTAGGCTCCTAAAGGAACTTGATATAAGACCGAATAGAAGTTTTCTGTCCATGTTGAGTAACTGTCGACTTGGTTGAAAGTAGACTAAAATTCCTGTTTATCATTGTTTTTTTTTTTTTTCTGCACTTAAACTCACCATTTATTCATTTGGTTACCATTAGTTTTATTGTCAGCATTATTTTTAACAAAATCTAAATAAATCTAGTCCCATGGGGCATAATACTTGGAATACTCCCAAGTTTATTACTTATTGATAGTGTATACTTGCACTAAGACCAGACTAAATTGTATATTTATCATTTATACACATTAGGTTGATCAAGATTTTAGCACAATTGTCTGGGACTAGTGAAAATTTAGTTTTGTTTTTAACACTACTACTCAATGCGACCGCATTGACTATATCTCAAGGAAAAATATAATTTATTTTTGCTATTTTTGCAAGGAAAAGTTGGTGCATGAGAATAATGTCTTGCCTTTTTTAGCTTGATCCTCAGATAAAAAGGACCTTTCATCATAGAAGACAAGAACAGAGACGAAAGCGTTGAGAGCAAAAAGAGTTGAATGCATAGGAAGATATTGAAGAAGTTGTATTTGTTTAGCAAATTCCAATGGATCTCCCTGTAGTCGATGATCCTATTCCTCCCAAGAATGGAGTGTAGCAGAATGGCGATTAGAGCCAACAACCACAACCAGTTGCACAACCACAAAATTCTATCTTCATAGCAGTAGATAGAGCGATAAGAGATTATGTAGCTTTGATGTTCTAGATGCTGGGATTAAAACCCTAGCGCAGCGAAAACATATCAGAACCCTAACTCAAAATTAATTTTGAAATTTTGAAATACTTCTACATTGGTAAAATAAATCTAAAAACAAATAGGTTAAGCATATTGAAAACAAGACCACCACCACTTGGAGTCCTTCCTTTTCTCTGAACCTTGAGGAAAGGTTTGTGGGAACCTTTTTTGGTAAAAGAAAAAAAAACTACAGAGAACTCTTCTGAGAATTTTTTGAGAGAGAACGCATCTGAGAGAATTTTTGTGTTAAATACTATATAAGGAAAGGAGAGAAAATGGAATACATGGGTGTTATCCCACGTATTAAGTAACTCCTACGTGGGAGTTATAATAATATTAAATCTAATTTAATATTAATTAAATTAATAATTAATTAATAATTAATTAAATCTAATTTAATTAACCAATTCATTTAAATCATATTTAAATGAACATCTCTCACATAACCTATAGTTTTAATTCAATTAATTTAATTAAATCAAATTTAATTAAATTAGATTAAATTAAATAGCTAATTAATTCTTCAATTAATTAATTACCAAATTAAATATTTAATTTTAACCTGCATTTTAATCAAATTCAAATACATTTCTCTTATAACTTATAGTTTTAATGTACATCTAATGCGCATTAATTTTAACTTATAGTTTTAATATAAATCTAATTCATACTAAAATAATATTTGAACAATTCCAAATATTTAATTCTCTTACAAATTAACTTTGAATCATATCCAAAATTATATTTATACTATAAAGTTTAATTTGTAAAATAAACTTTATATTATAATGTATCATTATACATTATACTTTTTTCCTTAGTAAATTTGAACTTTTCAAATTTCATCCAAGAATAAATTACCTCAATATTCTTTACGAGCTAGGAAGGGGACCTAATGGACCTACATATCAGAAGCTCCAACGATATGAGATTAACGGGCTAAACTCATTAACCATATTAATCAATATTCGTTAACTGTGAATACACTCCACTAAAGACTCACAGTTCCACTCTTCTCACTGTAGATATATTTCTGTGTCCACAGATATAGACCAATAACAGCAAGTTAGTCCTTCACAAGTGTTCGTAACACCAACTGGGTCAAATTACCGTTATACCCCTGGGTTACTTCTAAATCCTTAAGTACCAGTGCTCCTCTAATGAACAATCTATTTATGGTCCAACCATCAAACAGAAACTCCTCTCGGGCCAGTGAGAGGGTAGGGCCCTTTGTTCAAGTCCCAGAGACACCACTTAAGGAAACACTTATCTATTTACCCTAAAGTCGGGAAGGAGTGAAATCCATCTTGTATAATTATGTTCCCAGCTCCTCACTCAGTCTTGTCCCCAAAATGGTAGGCATATCGAGTCGGCAAACGGGCCACTCTCACCCATACAAATCAAAGGACAATTCCTCGTGAACAGGAGTTCATAATATACTCAAGATTAAGACTAAGTTGCCTAGGTCAACCTATTGAAATAGAAACCTAACCAGTCAACGGAGTTACATCTAGTGGTTATTATTTCGTGGTCCAGTCTTATGCAAACTCATTGCATAGGATACCCCCACTCGCATGTCTCCTACACGAACGCGTTGGATCATTGTGTTTGTATCAAATACAAAGTAGGTCGTATCCATAGTGTTACCAAAATAAGGTACCCAGCCCTATCCTTATACTATAGTTCCTTTAGGCTGTAACTTGAACATTGATCTCTATATGTCTCTACATATTGTTCAAGACTCATAAAACAACCTAGGATGTTAGTTTATTGGATTTTAGGGTTATTAAAATAAGATAAAATAATCAATGACATTTATTGAATAATAATGAATAACAATTTATTAATGACGGTCAAAATACAACATTTAGTTTCTACGAGTTTTAGGGCATAAAACCCAACACTAGACCTTGATACCGGAATCCTTGACCCACCTATAGAGGCACCCACATTTGAAACGAAGTCTTTCATGTTCCAAATGTTAAATTCATTTAGCTAGTTCACATGATTACCATATAAAGACCCCACAAACATCTTAAACAATTCGTGAGGATTTATAGTTCTTTTAAAGTAACTGAAGTTCCTGAAGTTATTTCTCTACTCTGTGCAGGGAGATGCTGAAGCTTGGCAAGATTCATTTTCACCCAACTCAGTTACAACATGGAAGGATCTTCTAAAAAAAATTCTCAGAGAAGTATTTTTCACCAACAAAAATGCTAAATTTAGAGGAGACATCATCGCATTCAAGCAGGCTCCAATAGAGCTTATTGATGGAGCATGGATTCGATTCAAGAAGTTGGTAAGAAAATGCCTACACAATGGACTCAAAACATGTATTCTCATGGAACAATTCTATAACAGACTAAATCAAGTTTCGATGACACTTGTAAATGCATCCGTCAGTGGAACCTTGTTGAAGAAATCAGTGAACGAAACAAATGAGATCATGGATATGATAGCAAATAATAATAAGAATTGAGGAGACGCTGAGGCAGTAACTACTGAAACTGTGGCAGGGGTGCAAAAGATTGATGCTCTAATAGTAGTAAATCAACAACTTGCTACAATAAGGTCACTGCTATAGACCTAACACTTGAACCACAACCAGTTGCTGCTGCTCAAACAAAACCCCTCACTCTCATTTGTGACTTTTGTAAAATCATTTAATAGATAATTGTATGTATAATCTTCAATCCGTTTATTTTGTACCGTAGCAGAAAGCTCAAGAGCATTGGAATCCATACTCCAATACCTACAATCTAGGTTGGAGAGCACATCCAAATTTTGTTTGGGCTGGCCAGGCATTGGCAACAATACGACTCCACTAGGTACGAGGCAAACACCACCAAGGTTTCCTCCAATACCTCGATAGCAGCCTAGAGCACAACTGCCAGCACGACCACCGATCCAAAATTCGAATATGGAAAGCCTCCTGAAGACATACCATGGCAAGGAATGATGCGACATTATGGAACCTTGAAGTTCAAGTAAGCCAATTAGCTAAGGAGATTAAGAACAAACCAGTTTGAACTCTACCTAGCAGTACAAAAACTCTAAAATGAAGTGGTAAGGAGCATTGCAAGGAAGTTACTCTATAGAGTGGGCTGGAATATCAAAGGCCAGAGCTACCTAGTAATCAATAGCATGAAGACTTATAAGAAGAAAAGAAGGATGCTTGTAAAGAACCAACCTCTTATAGGCCACCAACACCATTTCTCCAAAGATTCAAGAAGGCGAATCAGGACATGCAATTCAAGAAATTCTTGGACATTTTAAAGCAATTGCATATCAACATTTCATTGGTTGAGGCATTGGAGGAAATGTCCAACTACATGAAATTTTTAAAGGATATATTACCTAAAAAGAGAAATTTTTTTTAGTGCAAAATAGTTGCACTAATCGAATGTTGAAGCACACTAGTTAACAGCAAAATCCTATCAAAATTGAAGGACCCAAAAAGTTTTACAATCCCATGTTCAATAAGAGGTCAAAGTTTGGGGAGAGCACTATGCGATTTAGGAGCCAACATCAACCTGATGCCTTGTTCAGTAATTGCTCAGTTAGGAATTGGTGAAGTAAAGCATACTACCGTGACATTGCAATTAGCTAATTGTTCAATCACCAAGCCAATAAAAAAATTTAAGATCTGTTAGTCAAATTAGATAAGTTTGTATTTCTAACAGACTTCATCATCCTAGATTGTTAAGCAGATAAGGAAGTACCAATCATTTTGAGGAGACCTTTCTTAGCAACCGGTAGAATGCTTATTGATACATGTGATGAAGAATGTATTTGGTCTATATTTTGATATCTTTCCTTAGTGAAAATAGTAATTTGCATGTTATTTACCCCATTATTTGGTCTTAAATGGACAAATTGGTCAAGTGAAGGTCATTTAACTATATAAAGTGAGTTTTGATAAGTTTGGATTGATTTTATAAGAGTTTATAAAGAGTTGTCTATTTTGTAGATTTTGCTGCTGATGCACCCATATTGTCCAAAAGTGATGTGCCCGCATCAAAAACAAATTCCATAATCGTGCCTAGTCATCCACATTTGCTAATTTCTTAGTTCAGAGTTGGAATTGCCTGGTAAGCCTTGAAAGCATCATTTTCAGCCTCCCCTCAACCAATTTGGGCATATAAAATGATGGAAAACTTTCTCTTTCAAGAATCTTTGAAATCCCTCAGTCCAAAGGAGAAATCTCATCACTCTATCTAGAAAATTTTCAAGAACGAGAGTTCCTCTGAAGAACCATAGATTTAGATTGCCCTACCCCGTGAGAACTGATGAAATCTCTTGTGCAACGGAAAAAATACAGAGGACCAATTTTTTATTTATAATTTAGAAATTGGGAAATACCATTACACTACAATTATACAAAAAAAAAAAAAAAAAAAAAAAACTTATTGTATCATCTAGGTTAAGCATGAATAACAGAAAAGGAAAAAAATACCTTTTGATGATTTGGTAAAATCCGATTTCACCTTTAGTTTTGCTTGGGCACAACCACCAATAAGAGACCTCCCTAATCTCTCAGTAATTTAGGTTAAGGTTTGTGGGAACCTTGCTTGAAATTTTGGGAAATTTCTTTTTGGTAAAGAAAATTTGAGAGATAATTTTCAAAGAACCTTTCTGAAAAACAAAAAACAAAAAACTACCAATCTTCTTCTCTGTATCCCTTTTTTAAAGGTATCCAGAGAGGAATACGGAGAGGGAAGGGGAGAACGTGGGATCAACCCCACATTTTAGATAACCCCTCTCCTATAACTAATTTGGTTAAAAATGATAAATAATTATGAATATAATTGAATTAATAATTAATAATTTATTAAAATAATTTAATTTAATTTAATTAATAAGTTTCATTTAAATAAACATCTCTCACATAACCTATAGTTTTAATTCAATTAATTTAACTAAATCAAATTTAATTAAAATAAATAATTGATTAATTGATTAATTATCCAATTAATTAATCATTAAATTCAATATAACACATTTAATTTTAACTTATATTTTTTAATCATATTCAAATATAATTCTCTCATATAAGTTTATATTATAAAGTTTAATTAAAACATAAACTTTATATTAAAATGTATCACTATACATTATAATATTTCTCTTATTGAATTTGAACATTTCAAGTTCTATTCAAGACATAATTACCTCAATACTCTTTACGAGCTAGGAAGGGGACCTAATGGACCTACACATCAGAAGCTCCAATGATATGAGATTAATTGGCTAAACTTATTAACCACATTAATCAATATTTATTCATTGTGGGTACACTCTACTAAAGACCCACAGTTGCACTTTTTTCACTGTAGAGATATTTCTGTGTTCACGGATATAGACCAATAATATCAAATTAGTCCTTCACAAGTGTTCGTAACACCAGTTGAGTCAAATTACCATTTTACCCCTAGGTTACTTCTAAATCCTTAAGTACCAGTGCTCCTCTAATGAACAACATGTTTATGGTCCAACCATTAAACAGAAACTGGCCTGAGAGGGTAAGACCCTTTTTTCAAGTTTTGGAGACAACACTTAAGGGAACACTCATCTACTTACCCTAAAGTCGGGAAGGAGCAAAATCCATCTTGTATAATTATGTTCCTAGCTCCCCACTCGGCTTGTCCCTAAAATGGTAGGCGTATTGAGTTAGCAAATCGGCCACTCTCACCCATACAAATCAAAAGACAATCTCTCGTGAACAGGAGTTCATAATATACTCAAGATCAAGACTAAGTTGCCTAGGTCATCCTATTGAAATAGAAACCTAACTAGTTAACAGAATTACTTCTAATGGTTACTATTTTGTGGTCCAGTTTTATGCAAACTCATTGCATAGGATACCCCCACTCACATGTTTCCTACATGAACGCGTTGGATCATTGCGTTTGTATCAAATACAAAGTGGGTCATATCCATAGTGTCACCAAGATAAGGTATCCATCTTTATCCCTATACTATAGATCCTTTAGGCTGTATTTTGAACATTGATCTCCATATGTCTCTACATAATATTCAAGACTCACAAGACAACCTAGGATGTTAGTTTATTGGATTTTAGGGTTATTAATACAAGATAAAAGCAATATAATCAATAACACTTTATTGAATAATAATTAATAACATTTTATTAATGATGGTCAAAAAATACATTTACTTCTACGAGTTGTAGGGCATAAACCCAACAAGAACAAGTGTAGAGAGAGGATTCAGCCTTGATAGAGGTGAATCCGACCTAGGGAGTGCTACAAATGTGAGATTGCTTTAGCTGAGTCTTGTTCTTTATATTTTCCAGCATTACTTTAGTTTTATTTCCGCACTTCTTTTCATTTCCTTTATTTTTTCTTTGAAACGTTGATATTGTAACCATGACTTTTGAATCAATGAAATTCATTCATACTTTCTTAGTTATGAGCTAAACTTCTAACGGATTCAGTCATGTGGATACCCTAAAATATTATGGCTTGAGTAATTGCTAATATTGCACCTCTCCTTACTTTGACCTCTACATTTCCTTTGTTGATTTTAATGACAAGGTGTTAAGTTGAATTGACCACTTAATTTAACATACTAGTGAAGTCTTAATACTGAGAAAGTTAAGATATAAAATGATTTCACAAAAGAATACGAGACTAAGAGCTTAGAGATAAGATACATTGTAGGCTAAAGAAATTGCATGAAAATGATCTAATATTCAGTTAGTCATAAAGATATAGGTCTAGCTACTTAAGCTCCTAAAGGAACTTGATACAAGACCGAATAAAAGACGTTTTCTGTCCATTTCAAGTCACTGTCGACCTGATGTGATTGCATAGCTCAAGGCATAATAACCTTTTGGTTGAAGCTAGACTATAATCTCTATTTATCAACAATTGTTTACTATTTTCATTCAACACTCGTACCAATCATCACTTATTTTACTTTGTTACCTTCCATTTCATTGATTGCACTATTTAACAATACATTAAATACATCTAATCTCATGGGATACGACTCTTGGAATACTCATAAGATTTATTACTTATTGACAGTGTTTGCTTACACTCAAGCAATTCTTATTATTCAAACACAATTGGTTGATCACTTATCCATGTACAGAAAGGAGAACTTACTATGAGGGTTAATGATCAGAAGATTATGTTCAACGTCTTGAATGCCTAAAATTCCCAGGTGATATGGAAGAATGTCTTGATAAGCTTTAGGAGTAGCTTTAGGATAACTATTCATCTCACTGGGCCAAGGGCGTACCCCGTTTCGTGTTTAGATAGGGTTGGCCGAGGCCGAGCACCTTCCCGTAGGCCCATTTTGGTCCTAGGGTGATGCTTTGGGTCGAAGCATACATAAGACATATTTCAGTAGTTATTTTGCTAGACTCGGCCTTAGTCGAGGTCGAGCACGTTGATTTGAGCCTTGACCATATCTAACATTTTTTTCGTAGGCCCAAAATGGGCCTAGGGTGCTATTTTTTGCCTGAAGTTTTTTTATTTTCTTGGCGTTGTTGATTCTATCCCTATTTTATGTCGATTATAACCTTCAATCCAAAATCACTCATAACAATTAGTATCACAAGCTCTTTTAACTAGTGAATAAACCACAACATTATAAACTCTCGCCATGTATATTAGCCATGTTCCTTTCTCTTTCAAGATTTTTAGTTTCATAAATAAAACATACAATCAAAAGGTCATTAAGTAGATGTGTGACATTATTTGGATGCTTCATTATTCATTTTAATTTAAAGACATTTCTACATGTTAATTTATCAATTTATCTCACATCATGTAATACCATCATTAATCTAAAACAATGACTTGAGAATTTGTGATTGACTAAATTTTATATTTTTGTAGTCCATCTCTTAGAAGTTGTTCTCAACCATGAATGATTGTATCAAGGAAGTGTTTAATATAAGTCGACATAGTTCACTAAAAGTTAAGCATATTAGCTAAGACTTAGGACATATATATATAGGTGTGTGTCTATATTATATACACATACATACTAAACCAACTTTTTAAACTCTAGTGGCAGGAGAAGGATTGACCAAATCGTCTACAGGTACATAAATTACATGCAGAGAAATTATAATAATAATTATTGGATGGTTTATAAAGTATATGGTTAGATATTACATTAAAATTGTCTTCACCTATCAGGTTAAGCTTTTAGATTAATTGACAATTTAAGCTTTTGGGTCTGATACCATTCTAAATTGTCAATTGACCAAAAAATTTAAGCTGATAGGTGAAGGTCAATTTAATATAATATCTAATATAGCTCCAATTGACCAAAAAACTTAAACTGAATGGTGAAGACTAATTTAATATAATATCTAACATATATATTCGAAATTTATTATTGATAAATGTCTCTTTCGAAATAAGTTGTTCCATTAAAAGAGTATTATTCTTCCAAAAACATTTTACAAAAAAAAAAAAAATAAAAAAAAAAAAAATAATCTAGAAGGTGCTAAAAACCAAAGCCATAGGATGCATTGGGACCAAGTCAATGTTTGATTGGAAAAATGCAATGCCTCAATTTGACCATTGTCTAGTTGGAAACTCTTGGAAATGGGGGATGGTTATTTGTGTAAAGGTATGAAAGTCTAAAAAGAGGATAAGACAAAACATAAGGTAAAAAATTAATTATAACGTAGGACATTAGATTGTAGATGCTAGAAAACTCTAGTCACGTTCGGAATGAAATGAAAATAATTATTCAACATTTTCGACTAATTCTATAGTATAGTTTTGACTAAAGATACCTCATAAACGGGTAGAAAATATTACTTAATCACTGGAAAATTTGTTGGATTTTTGGCAAAATATTAGAAGTACAGCTGTCCTAGAAGATGTGATGTTAGCGGTTCTACAAGTTTGCACACGAGCATTAACTTGACGGTTATGCAAGGTGTGTGGTGGAAGTTATGTCGATGGCCGAAGGACTTTTAGGTGAGTCAAGTAGGTGAAAGTTTCATCATAAATATCAGCAAGATTTATCGGCATGTGACGAAAAAGGAAAATCTTGGAAGGTGGTATTCCAAGTGGTCTACTTGTTATGGTGGAGTATGTTATAGTTCTATGAGTTGAGAATTATGATTACCAATAAAGACAATGGATGTTGTAGAAGCTGTAAATTCTTCAAATATCTTGCCAATGTGGAATTTGTTGGGTTTTTGGCAAAAAATTAAAAGTGCAGTTGTCTCCACATCGATTAAATTGAAGAATGTAGATGGACTCCAAACCTATAAAAGGAATCTATGCCTCTAGTTTCGAGTTGTTCCAGTTAGAAACACTTTAAGCTTAGTGTGCTAACTCAGTTAAATTCCCTTTACGTATTTTCTAATTTGAGAGAGTGCTCTTGTAATTGGGATCAAGAGAAAAAAATATTTTGTGTGATTGTAACAATCAGATTTTCGTAAAAAAATTTATATTTGTAAATAATTTGACTTATTTTTCTATATTTGAAAACAACTCCTTAATCACTTGCATTAACAAAAACTATCTTGGGCTAAAACGTTATTATTCCAACTAATTTTGTCTATTTATCTAAGTTTGTCGTAACCTAGAGGTATAGGCAATATAAGTCCTAACAATTTACTAAAGGATAACCATATTAACATATAACATTACATATTTTTGAAGTCGTTACATTTCTTCTTTATAATTATCTTCTAACTTTATAAAAGTTAAAGTTTATTCTTAAAAAAAAAAAAAAGTTGTTTTCAAAGTCTGATAGCTAGTCAAAATAAATTAAAGTAATATAATAAAAGAAAAATTGATAATCGGCAGAAAAATCAAAGCAATGGTAGGGCCCTAAACGGCCAAAGTCAAAGTTGTCTAATTAGAAAAAATTGAAATGCATGCACCAATTTGACCATTCGGCAATGGAATATGTAACTTTCCTTAATCAAATCCGAGATTGAAAGAATCAAAATTGTAAAAATATCACAAACTATATTCACATTTCCACAACCATCAAATATTCATCACTTACAATGACTAAATATATTCTTCCTATGATTTGACTTCGTAATACTTGACTACATTCCCGACTGCACTCATCTTCATTTTCTTTTAATTATATAGTATATTTGAAAAATTTTTACAAATAGAAAAAATGTCAAATTATATATACAAAAAAGCAAAAAAAAAAAAAAAAAACACTGACAGACATTGATAGACTTCTATCAGCAATAGACTTCTATCATTTTTATCATTGATAGACTTCGATCAGCAATAGACTTCTATCATTTGATAAATCTTGATAGACTTTTACCGGCGTCTATCACAACTATTGTTAGTAAGCTGCACAAAAATAAGTGTAGTCTAAAATGTATCTTAGTATTTTTCTCGATGCATCTTAAATTTCACTCATGTTTGTACATTTCTTTTAAGTGGATGTAAGAAGTTCGAGATAATTCTAAGACGATAGATATAAATACAAGAATCAAGCCCTAGGAAGTTGAGATTTTTCTCATTTTGCCCACCATTTTTGACTTTATGGCCTTCTAAGTCTTCATCTCCATCCAACCATTCCAGCTTTTCTTCAATAACAAACAAAACAAGATTCCTTTTCATCTCTCTATTAAACTGCCCAACCCACTTTCATTTTTTTCCCTTCACAGTCAACCGTAATGAGTACGATTAAGTTTGTTCCAATTTGTTTCTTAAAGCCATTGACCAAATCCTTCCCCTTCAATTCAATCTCTCTTTATCTCTCTTTTCAACTTTTCTGCATTCAAATTAAAGAAATTACAACCCACAAACGTAATCAATATGCAATTCAAGTGGGAAAAAAA
Source organism: Lagenaria siceraria (assembly GCA_002890555.2). Taxonomy (NCBI): domain Eukaryota; kingdom Viridiplantae; phylum Streptophyta; class Magnoliopsida; order Cucurbitales; family Cucurbitaceae; genus Lagenaria; species Lagenaria siceraria. The sequence goes on along the minus strand of CM016491.1, from coordinate 2,985,436 downwards.
CCACAAAGAAAATGGAAACCCCACAACTTTTCTAAAGGAATCAGAATCAAACAAAACTTAGCAAATCAAATCAAATCAAATCCACTATCTTCTTCATTTCTCTTTTCTTTGAAATACCTACTCAAAGTCTAAAAACTCAAACTATTCTCTTTTTTTTTTTTTTTCTTCTTTGGAGAGTTTCCCACATTTGTATACATGAAAAAAGAAGAACAAAGATCTATGATATAAATTCATTCCTATGTTTCTGTATGAATCAAAAGAAAACACAGAGTGATTCTTTGATTGTGAAACTCTAGTTTTCAGTTTTTTCACCAAGATTCAAGGATGAGACTTGAGGCTTCTGCAACTGATTGAGAGTGATTATGATCGCCTTCATAAGTCACTATTAACATAGATGGATCATCTGAAGCTCTCTCAACGTGCTTTCTTGCTGGACATCCTCTTAAACTGCTACACTTATAGTAACCTCTGCAAATTACAAACCTTCCATTAAAACTTGATGATTTTTAACAACTTTATGAGTGATTTTGATGATTGGATTATGATTATTACCTTGGATATGGAGAACCCTTTATTGGCTTTTGCCCGTATTTCCTCCATGAATAATCATCAGGAGGAATATCAGCGTTCTTTGAACTTATAGCTGGCACTCTCACCACTCTTTTCAATCTCATTTTTCTGCTATTCAATTCAAAAACAAACACATGGGATTTGTTTATTTTAGTTCATATCCATTGAAAAAGAGAAATAGTTAACATATTAGTATCAGATCAGTCACTAAACTTCCATTCTAGTAACATCATTCCCTCTCCAATTAACATTGATGATCATTAATTGAACTATGTACGCCCCTATAGTTTGGTACTAATTTAATCCTATAGATTCAATTGAAGAACAGTATCAGTACAGATAGATTTCGAACTACATCATCCACAGACAGATATAGATCTTACCAACTCGTAATTACAGGAACTAAATCATTACACACAAAGATTCAGAACCCAAATCGTGAAAGAAACTCTAAATTAGTAAGTTGAGGGTTTAATAGTAGTTGTTACCTTTTCTTAGAGCAGTGGCAACGACCACCAGAAGATCCAGCGCACTTCCCTGAGCCCAAATTCTCAGAACCGCACTTTCTCTTGAGACCAGAAGAAGGCTTAGAGACAACAGACGAAACTCTGGAAAGATCAGTAATCTGAAAAGAAGAGGAAGAAGGTTGATGTTGGAGTTTAATTTCAGAGTCGGAACCAGGAAGAGAGGTCAAGAAGGAGGAACTAGGAGCAGCGGAGTAAGAGAAATTGATGGTGGTGGCGGAATCGAGGCGGTCGAGGGGAGGAGGAATTTGTTGAATAGGCGTGGCGTTGTAGATTTTAGAGGAATCCAAAGGGGCACGACGGAATCGGGCGTGGCCGGTTCTAGGGGAGCGGCCAAGGAGAGAAATAGCCTTTCGGAAGTGGGAGACGGCGGCGTTGGCGACGGCTTGGCAATCGGAGTCGAGATTAGAAGGGTGAGAGTGGTGAGAGAGTAATGTGATGAGCTTTTTGAGGGTGTCGAGACCGGAAGCGGCTTCTTGGACGGCGGAGTCTTGGTCCATTGGAGAAGAGAGTTGAGCGTTGGTGAAGGCTGTGAGAAGCTCCACCGCCATTGAAGGGGGAAAATGGAAGAAAAGAGTCAAAAGAGGAATTGGGAAATGAGATTTGATTGAAATGAAGAAAAGGCCATTAATATAAACAAAAAGAAAATGAAGGTCTTAAAAGCAACACTTGATTGATCCTCTCTGTCTGGTCTTCCCATTGACCAATATTCTGCTTCCTCACGAGTCATGGGCCCTTCTAATGAACTTTTTTTTTTTTTTTTTTTTTTTTTTTTTTTTTTTTTAAGTCTCTCTATTTTCAGTTATCCAATTTTTATTTCTATACTTTTTTGATAAATTTTAAATTTAGTTTCTCAAAAGTTAATTTTTACTAAAATTAATTAAATATTAATAATAATTTTCATGTGTGTATATATATATGTTTTTAAAATTAGGGCTATTTTCAAATATAACAAATTTCTACAAATATAACAAAATGTTACGATAATAGACACAGATGAACTATTATCATAAATAGTCTATTATTGATAGACAATGACATTTTGCTCTATTAAGAAATATTTCTAGCAGATTTACTATTCAAAACAATTACCTTTTAAAATTTATAGTAAAAGTTTTTTAAAAAATAAACTAGCATTGGAAATTAAATTTAAGATTTATTGAAATACAGAACTAAAATTAAACAAACTTCAAATTATAGTGACTAAAATAATATTTAAATTTTTTTTCTAATTTTTAAATCTCAAAAACTATTTATTGTTTCCTTATTATTTTGATCTGATTTTTTTTTTTTTTTTTTTTTTTTTTTTTTTTTTTTTTGTGGATGCAGGGATTGGATGTGGAACAAGGTAATAGGTAGTTTTATGCTTGAATTATGTTGGAATAAATATTTTATATCTTCGGTACTAAAAGAATATATGTATATTTTCTATTTTTTTAACACCTCTTTATAACTAAAATTTATTTGAGCAGATACATCTATCGGGAAAGAAATTATAAGAATAGAATAACACTAATAAGTTGATTATACTTTAATTAGATGCTACAAAAGGTATATCTTCAAACTCAACAGTAACTCAGATAGTATAACAGTCATAAGTTGAAATAATTACAAAGTAATTAAGACACACTTATGATAAGTGTTGTCTTAAAAACAATTATTCTCTCTATAAAGTTGCAAGCAAACTACAATGATCGTCTCAGTAGGATATAATGACTAATTTCGATAGAACAACAATCTCGAACTATTCAGATTTGATAGAATTCTTTGATACTTGTTCTCAACTCAACTTAAGATCAAAAAGAAAGAAAGGAGAGAAGAACTCTTCAAATTTAAATGAAATACTCCAAATGAAAAAAAAAATCATGTTGTTATATATACTCTAGCAACTTATTAACTCTCTAAAATATAAAATAAAATTAAACGAGTATAAATTTGAAACAGTTGTCCAATATAATATTGTGTAGTTACTTTGACAATTTTAAATAAAACTCATCAAATTGATAACTACAAATTTAACTTTTATATTTTCCAATCAAAATAATAGTTGTAATCTTTTAAGGTACGTAAAAAAAAAAAAAAAAACTTTAATTTAAACTTGGATTGAATGTTTGTACATCAAATAGTTAGTAAGTAGCAAAGGTTGGATTCAAATGGTGGATTTTTCATATATATATTAAAAGAATTATAATTAATTAAGTTTCAATATTTTTCATCTTTATTAAAAGTGAGATTTTCAAAAATAGAAAAATAAGAGAAACTATTTACACAAAATAGCAAAATTTTCACTCCTTCAGTTGTCACCTTCTTCTTCTTCTTTATCATCATCATCATCATCATCATCATCATCATCATCATCATCATCATTCAAGGCCAACTGTCTTCTTCTTCTTCATTATTCAAGGCCAGCTGTCTCTCTCTCCCTCTTCCTCACAGTCGGACGCTGCCGTCGTCTCCACTATCGGACTCGCAATGAAGCTGCCGTTGTTTGTCAGTTTCGTCGAGCTATCGAGTCACGCGCCCTTCAGTCGTCACTTTCTTCTTCTTCTTCTTCGGTCCAATCTCAGTCTCTCTCTCTAACCCACACACTCTAACGTCCAACAACCACCACGATCATGCCCAACCATTGATCCATCGCTGTTTAGGGCTACATCGTGTGAGCCGATTTCTCTCTCTACTCGATTCACTCTCTCCCCTTCTAACTCTTAGATCTGTGCAACCTAATCCTCGTCGCCACTATCTTTTCCGCCAGCGTTAGATTTTGCCAGATTTTTTGCCCTTATGGGTAAGATTTTGCGTTTTGGGTTAATTTTGTTTGGTTATTGAACACCCATTGAGTTTTGGTGTTAAAATTGATTTACCCATGAAGTTGGATGCTAGATTTGAGTTCTTTTGCTTTTAGATAGTTGTGATAGATGTTGATAGAAGTATATCAGGGTCTATCAGTGATAGAAAATGATAAAAGTCAAGATCTATCAGTGATAGAAAAAGATAGAAGTCTATCTAGAGGCTGATATAAGTCTATCAATGTCTATCAATGATAGAAACTGATAGGAGTTTATCATTGATACTATCAGTGATAGAAACTGATACAAGTCTATCAATATTTTTTTTTGCTATTTTTCTGTAAATAGTTTGACATTTTTTCTATGTTAAAAATTTTCCTTATTAAAATTAATTTTAAAATGTCAAAAAGAGCTTAGCTCAATTGACACTCTTATGTACTAAAGACTAAGAGATCTATGGTTCAAATCCTCTTTACCCCATTTGTATTAAAAATAAATTATTTTAAAATTTCACCTCATAATTATTTTAAGGGAAATTATTAAAGACATAAAAAAATATCAAACTATTTATAAATATAGAAAAATTTTACTTATCTTTTTAGAGAGTAAAATTTTTCTATATGAAACATATATATCAGATACTAAACTTAATCAGTGTCAGATCTAGAAATTTTGTTGATAGGAGTTTTATAATTCAGTGGGGCTTGAATCTAGGTCTAAAGAGGGCTAGAAAACAAATTTACCACTGGGCTAGCTAATAGTATTAATATTTCATCAGTTATATATATATATATATATATATATATAAAGAGCATAAAGTTAAGGGACTACTAAATACGCCCCTGCCCAAAACCTAAGACACATATCCCTAGTATGCTTTCTAATTTCTATGACATACTTTGTTGGTTTTAAAAATATCATTCATATTCGTCTCTCAAAATATATTATTTGGGTCCATTCCTAAAGTAGTTGTGTTTATTTTTTTAAAAAAATATCTTTTTAGTCTTTAATTTTGATGAATTTGTGTGTTTGATCACTAAATTTTTAAAATGTAACTTATTAGTTCATGAATTCTTAAGGATAGGTTCAAAAGGACCCTTAAGTAATTTTTTTATTATTTTAAATAATTATACGACATTTTAAATAAAAAATTATTTGTTATTTATTTTTAAAGTTATTTTTTAAAATTTAAATTGACATATAATTATTTAAACTAATAAAGTAATTATTTTAGAGACCTTTTATTGATGAATTTCGATTCATGAAAAAAAAATCATTAAAGAAAAACTAGATTCATATTCTGTTTATTTTATTGATGAATTAAATTTACTAAAGAAATGAAAATCCTGTTTACAAGGTAGGTAAAAAGTAAATTATTTACTTTAAAATTGAAAAGATGTATTTTTTTAATTTAAAAGACAAACATATATCATTTTATATAAAAATATTCCGAATATATATATATATATATATATATATATATATATATATTTTATGCTAATATGAATATAACTTAATTTATTAAGACATGTAATCTTGATTAAAAAGGTTAAAAGTTTGAATCTCTACGTTTCCATATATTTTTATCTTAAAAAATGGGAAAATTTTCACAAATAGACAAAATGTCAAACTATTTACATAAAATAGCAAAAAAAAGACTGATAGACATGGATAGACTTCTATCAGCATCTATCAGTGATAGACTTCTATTATTTCTATCGCTGATAGATCCTGATAGACTTCTATCAGCGTCTATTACAACTATCTAAAAATTTTGCTATTTTATATAAATAGGTTCTCTTATTTTTCTAATTTTAAAAATTCTCCTAATATGTTTTTCATTTTTCCTACTTTTAACTCATTCATTAAAAGAATTGTGAAGAAGTACGAAGATGGGTATATTGATACCTTTCTCGACCTTTCGGCTAAGATCAAGTGTAGGAAGATGGTACATTGAGTTCTATAGATTAAGTGCCAAATCACGCACAAAATAGATGTCTAACTAATTCAACATGTTTAGTTTTAGATTGAAAAATAGGATCAACACTAACATGAAGGTTGTCTGGACACCATAATATGGGGGGTTTAAACAAAGAAGTTCTTAAATTAGAAAACAAAGAAGACAACCATACTAACTTAGTAATAGCAGTCGCCAAACACCGATGCTCAACCTCCGTACTCTAATGAGAGATCATTGATTGTTTCTTGGAACTCCAAGATATGAGATTACCATCAAAATAGACAATAACTTGATGTAGACTTTCAATTGTGCTGATCAAATGGCTAATCAAAATCCACAAACCCAAAAAGAGATAATTCAATAGGCTTTTCAAGCAAAATATCACGAGTAAATGTACATGTGAAATACAAAATAATACATTTAACTAGCTGCCGATGAGTAATAGTAGGAGCATGCATAAATTAGCATGCTTTGTTAACACTATATGTGATTTTCTAACAAGTCAACGTAGCATATTGCAATGCACCAAGACTACAATAAAGCGAAACATCAATGAATGAGTCTCCTCAATGAGCTAAAGGCACGGAACCACTAACAACATGAGTGACAATTGGATCGGCTAAGAGCATATTCATCCTGTGAACAAGATCCATAATATACTTAGCTTGGGAAAGAAAAAATCCACCAATAAGAGGTTATGAAACCTCAATCCCCCAGAAGTAATGTATATGCTCCAAATCTTTGAAAGAAAACTTAGTATTCAAATTACTTATAAGACAGGGAAATAAATACATAAGAATCACCCATAATAACAACATGATCCACATAAATCATGACATAGTAATAGTGAAAGGATCTTCTATGAATTAACAATAAACTATTAGCTCTTGAACTATGAAACCAAGAGAATGTAGAGACAAACCGAGTCTCTCAAACTAAACACGTGGAGCTTATTTAAGACCGTAAATAGTTTTATGTAAGGGACAGTCAAGAAGTGAAGTGTCAATGATTTAAAAACCCATTGGTACATAAACTACGATGAAGAAATGCATTATTAATATCAATTTGATGAATTGACCAACTATATATGAATCAATGCTAAAGTAAGTAAAACACGGATAGTAATGAGCTTCGCAATAGGACTATATGTCTCAAAATAATAAATATTAGCAAACTGATGAAATCCTTACTAACAAGTCTAGCACTATATCTAAAGATAGAACCATCCAAAGTAAGTTTAATTTTAAACACCCGTTTACATCCAACAATTTTCTTATCTGTAGGAGTAGGTACTAAGTCTCAAGTGCTATTATGAATTAAAGCATCATGCTCAACTTCCATAGCTTTATGCTAGTGAGTACATTGAAGAGCTTCCTTAATATTAGGTGGTTAAATATCAAGATATTTAGATAAAAAAACCTAAGGCTTAAAATCTCCATTCTTGCTTTGTGTGATCATGAGATGATAATTCAATAAGGATGGTTGAGAATTAGAAAAATTACCTTCAACACCAACTGATATAACATCTATCATAAGAACACTAGTTTCAACTAAACTAGCAGCCAAAATAACAGACGTAGAGTGTTTAACTTCAGGAGTAGCAAATAAAGGTATTTTACCATATGGATTCAAAAGTTAAAGGAGAAACCAAACAAGTTGGCAATGAATTAGGTAAAGAAGAAAAAGAATCAAGAGAAGCCAAATGGAGAAGACATTGAAGTGGTAATAGTAGGTAAAGTATTACTAATGGAAGATGTGACATTATTAAAATTTAGGAGGGATAGGGCAATAAGGAAAAGATGCTTCATCTAATATGACATGACGAGAAATAAACATATGACCTTTCAGGGGAAACACATTTAAAACTACGATGCATAGAAATATAATCAAGAAAAGTACAAGGACAAGACCTAAAGTCAAGTTCGTGGTTTAAAACCATAAGCTAAACGGGGACAGAAACGAGAAATCTTTAATTATGAAAGGAATAATTTGGTGGTTACTTGAAAGGTTTCTCAAGGAGCTTATTCCATAGAAAATCGTAGAAGGTAACTTGTTAAATGAGATAAGTGGTAGTAGCAAAACCATCATTCCAAAAGAATGAAGGAAACGATACATGAAATAATAAGGCAAAACTAATATGAACAATATGAATGATGGTGTTTACACTCAACAATGTCATTTTGTAATTTGTGAGTTATATGGACAAGTAAGTTGATGTTCAATACCATTTGCTTTAAGAAAGGGAATGAAATGCTTAAATTCAACACCACTATGGATTTGTAATTGTTGAATAGAGGTTTGTAATAGCTTTTCAACCAGAAGTTTGAAACTTAGAAAGGCTTGAAAAGCTAATTCAAATTTGGTATGAAGAAAATATACTCAAACATAATGAGAATACACATCAACCAAGCTTATGTAACTGCGGATGCCTTTTGGTGAGAGTTTATAAGAAAGTTCCCATAAACTAGTCGTAACAACTAACTCTAAGAAAGGAGATTACAAAGATGTTCATTTTTTCCATGGAGACTAGCCCCTAATGAGGCGAGAATTCTCTGTTGAGGTAGAAAATGGGAGTGGAAGTGGAATTTTTTTTTTTTCCATAAGCTAAATGGGGATAGGGATGGCTGCCCCCATCCTTACCCCTATCTTCTCCCTCCTCACCCTATTTGCCTCTCTTTTAATTTATTATAATAATTTATTGTTATATTATTATTATTATTATTATTATTATTAATAAATATTATATTTAAATTACAAGTTTTATTGTTTAATGGTCAAGATAACAAATATTTTGTAGGGATGGAAAATGAAATCAGGTGTGGAGACGGGGATGGTGAAGCCATCTCTAGTCCCATCTCACCCGGTGGACATCTATAAAGAAGAATAAGTAATCAATGAAGGAGTTAATGGAAGAGTGTTAACAAAGAATGTTGACAACAAAAGAGTGTTGACAAAGAATGTGTAGTTGGTGATTTTTTTATACCGTAATTGACAACTGAAGTGTTGGAGATCACACATTGGAAAAATAAAAAGACCTCACACTCTTAATAAGATAGATGAGCTACTCCTCTCATTGCCAATTGGTCTTGAGATTGAACCCCATATTATCTAATATAATATAAAGAACACCAACATTAACGTTGTTAATGTTTTTAAAAAAATGGCAACTATAGTGATAGTTACGACTTTTAGCCATCAAAAAAGACAAAAATTCATTTAAACAAAAATAAATCATTTAAACCCTATTTTAACCTTTACATTACTTTGTCATGTTGCTTATTTTCAACCATTATTTTCAAAAACTAAATCAAGTTTTGAAAACTAAGGCCGGATAACCATTTAAGTCCCATTCGGTGATCATTTGGTTTTTGGTTTTTGAAAATTAAGTCTATTTTCTCTCAACTTCTTAAAATGAATTGCATCTTTCTTAAATAAAAGAGTTGAATTCTTAGCCAAATTCTAAAAACAAAAAAAAAGTTTTTTAAGTTTTAAAAACTTTGGCATGATTTTTTAAACCATTGGTAAAATGTAATAACAAAGCAAGAAATTTACAAGACGAAAAGGTAAAAACTAAAAACTTACCAAACGGAGCTAAAAAATAGGTTGTGTTTTCAAATGTTGTCTAAGAATTCTCAAATGTTTCTTTAAGGAAAAATGAAAACCATAATATAAATATGGTAAAGAAATAAGCATAGATTTTAAAAATAGAAAAAATAAAGAACAATCGTAATGAGTAGAAATTTTAGGGATAATAAATAAGTGTATAGCAACATTTTAAAAAAATTGTAAATATAGAAAAGTCTATCAGTGATAAAACTCTATCGCTGATAGACTTTTATGATCTTTATTATGTATGCTAATATTTTGAATCTGATTGCTATATTTGCAACTGTTCCAAAAATAAAAACAACCGAAATGAGGCTTAGTAAATAACTTTTCAAATATAAAATGATCATAGATTACAATCAATTTTCAAAAAAAAAAAAAAAAAGAAAAGAAAAGAAAAGAAAATTATAATATCTGTTAAACGTCAGTAAATCCAAGTTTTGACTATTATTTTTTTAATTAATAAAAGATTTTTACCGACGTTTTCTATAACGTCAGTAAATCCAAGTTTTGACAATATCCGAATTTATGGTGACACAATATATGTCTTTCACTGACGCTTAAATATGTTGCAAAAATACCTGTAATGACCACAAATCCAACTTTCAGAGACGCATTTTTAAACGTCGCTGTATAATAGCAATAGTAACAAATAATGTGTTGCTAAAAGTACGCATTTAGTGACGTGTATGTGTCAGTAAAAGTAGACATTTAGCAGCGTGAAATAAATATGTCGCTAAAACCTTTAGCAACGCGGCTACAGCGACAGTCTTAGCGACGCGGCTCTCTGCGTTGCTAATACCTTTAATGACGCTTTTTGACATTTAGCAACGCTTTTTATGCGCCACTAAAAATGATTTTTCTTGTAGTGAACTACTACCATGTGTTAAAAGACTAGAGATCTGAAATGTAAGTACTTACTTGTACCTAAATATTCAAAATAGGATTTCATGAATAATAATAATAAGGTTAAAATATCATTTTGATTCTTATACTTTGGAGTTTGTTCAATTTTAATACCTATACTTTTAAATGTCCAATTTAGTCCTCGTATTTGAAAAACATATTCACATATTGTGTTTCTTTACATTAAAATTATTATGATTATTTAATCAATTTTGATAAAAATTAACTTCAAGAGATTAAATTTAAAATTTAGTGAAATTATAGAGACTAAAATTGAATAAATTTTAAAGTATAAAGACTAAAATGATATTTAAACTTAATAATAAAGAAGTGAAGTAATGTTAATTGTTGAATAAAATATGTGGGGGGAAAATAGAATAAAAGCATAGCTTAAAAAATGGGAGATTGGATTGTGATTAGGTCAAAAGAATGGACTTTTCCAATCGTCTAAACTACGGCAAATGAAAAATAATTATAGAATTAAGTTAAAGCAAGGCCAGCATGATTCAGTTGACTTTTATTCTACATTTTGTTTCTTCCTTCCATTTGTCTTCTTCTAATTTACCATTTTATTGTTCATTGCTAATTTACTTTAAATTTACACTAGAAAAAGATGTATATTATTTATTATACTATATTATTAAATGGATTTTAACGACTTGTACTAAAAAAAAAGTTACGAAAATATTTGAACGTGCAACCTGTATTATTAAAAAAATATATATATATATATCCACCACCTTAATAACCATTTGATTTTTTTTTTTATTTTTATTTTTTGTTTTTATAGATTTATCTTTGGTTTTTAGTTTTTAAAAAACAAAAAAACATCTTTGACAATTATGTTTTAGTTTTCTGTTTTTTAAAAATTGAAAAGCTAAAAAACAGGTTTCATAATTGCGTCTGTTTTTTTTTTTTTTTTTTTTTTTTTTTTTTTTTTTTTTTTTTTTTTCTTCATTTGGTATACATAAATATAAAATTATATATTCATCTTTAGCCTTTTTTTTCTTTAATTTTCAAATAGATAAAACAATATCAATAGTTTAAAGGACTTTTTCAAATATACAAAAATGAACCACACTATTTATAAATATAGAAAAATTTTATTGTCTATTAGCAATAGACCACAATAGAATTCTATCGCTTGAGCGATAGATAGCGATAGAATTCTATCACGGTCTATTGCTGATATACAGTAAAAATTTTCTATATTTGTAAATAGTTTGATATTTTTTTTTCTGTTTATAGTTATTTCTCTAGTTTATTAAATGTATTGATTAATAACAAATAAAATGGAAAAAATATATACATGGAAAAAATACAAAAAAATAATTTCATTTTTATAAAAGAAAATTACAAAAGAATATTAAGAAAACAATGGAAACAATTAATCTAATCCAACCAATTCACAATGTTTCCTTATGACAATTTTGCTCCCTCTACCATGTGTGAAAAATTATATATAAAAAAGATTGAGATTTGGGAAAATAATTTTCTATGTTTTTAGATTATTCGTGACAATTCAAATAGTTGCATCTCTTAGTACGAAGTTGTTTTTTTTTTTTTTTTTACAAAAGATGCATCCTTTCATTAAGTTTGTTCATTTAGAAAAAAAAAATACCTTCTTATGAAGAGTTGTGGTATTCTAAGTGCCTATTTGGTAGACAATCTAAAAACAAAATTTTGAAAACAAGAAATTCAAAGAAAATAGAGTTGCATTTCATTTGTTTAGATATGTGTATGGTAGTAAATTCAGAAATTAAATTCCAATTTTAACAGTTTTTCAAAATGTGTTTCAAAATGTATTTATAAACCATAAAACTAATTATAGTTACTCACTAATATTAGGTTGAATATAAACTATTACTAATTAATTTTTGAACTTGTTTTATGTTAAAAAATTTGTATAATTATTATTTTGTAATATCATATAATATATTATATATTATATAAAACATATTTAATTTAACAAAAATAGTTGAGTTTATAATATGAAATACTATATTTTGTTGTAAAATTGAGGAGCAAGATGAGGCACCATGAGAAGCCGAATACCAAAAAATTACAATATATAAAATAACAAAAATGAAATTATAGAAAATGGAAAAAATATGGAAATCTCTCTTTAATTTCTCACTAATATACATATTTCCATCCACAAAATGCCACTATTTATATGCAATTTGACAACTAGGATATGACATCACTTTGACACTAGGCATATGTAGTACGTCTCATTAAAACCTTACTATAAGAAAAAAATTCTAGGGAATGAAAAAGAGTACATATTTCATATAATCTAATAATCCTTGATGGACTAAATGCTGTCACATGCATTTAATTGATCAAATACATTTATAAATACCGATCAAACAACTTTAACTAACAAGTAGTATAAGTAGCAAGACATGATCGATCCGCAGGGAAGCGCGAAAATGAGTTTCAACATAGCTAATCCTTTATTTAAAGCGGTAAATGGGGGGGGGGGGGGGGGAGGGGTTGGTGTGCATGAAAGTAAAATCATGGAAATAAAAGGATAGAAACGCAGTTAAATGAAAAGTTGTAGCTTAGAGGAATAGAATCACCCAATGTAATTTCGATTATTAAACTCTCAAGGTTTGATTCTAACTTCTTGCCTATGTCTAGACCAATTGATTAGAAATGCTAACCGACAATTCTAATTATCTAATTAGTCAATTTAATTAGATGAAAAACATGCTAACAAATTGAGCTAACCACATTACGCTTTAGGGATTATGCTAGGATAAATTTCTAATAGAAAATGCCTAATTAGAAATTTAATATTATTTCCTCTGGTTGATAAAACAATGCTATTTGGTTTCAACCACAAAATACAACCCTATCTAACCTTTACTACGGGATTAACATACAATTATATGTCACATATTATATTATATGTTAATCCTTAGCTTTCAATCATACATCCTCAAGTAGTTTGTCAGACATTTATGAGAAAATACAATCAATAAGGTAATTCAAATAAGATGAAAACCCAAAGACAAGAGTATAAATCAATTTATCAAAATCCTCCCAGAATTACAAAGGGCTCTTCCAAAATCCTACTAGAAAAATTCCACAAATTATACCCTTCCCTGACGATGGAAAAGCTAAAATCCAGCATCGTATCGATCGATTATAAGTGAAGACCTCAAAATAGAGAAAGTTGAAGAGGGAATTGGGAAAAAAGGTTGGAGGCCCAAGTGGGGTGATATTTTTCAACCCTAAAAAGAAGAGAAACTTATATAAGAATCACGACAGCGCTGCGATGCTTGAGACCTTTGGCAGCAGTGTCGTTGAGCGCTGTGGCGCTCTTCCCTTGGTGCCTCACGCGTGGCGCCACAAGACTCCTTGGATGGGCAGCTTCTATAATTAGCGTCTTGCATAGTGCCGTACCGCGCCAGCCTCCTTGGGGGCATTTTCGTCATTTTTACTCCTTTAAAGCTTGGATGCTAAAAAATGCTCCTAATTGCTCTAAATTAAGCCCAAACAACCCGCAACACTCCAGAATGCATGTAATGTTTGACATCCTACAAATATGAACATATAAACACATAAAACAACATAAATGAGCAAGATTAGAGGTGCTAAGATAACTCATTTAGAGAGCTATCAATCCTAAAAGAATACAAATATATTTGCTCCACTCAATAAAAATATCACTTAAGATCTCTGAGTTGCTGCATCCCAGTGTGTACTAATTTTTCAAAGATTGCGGTAGGTATTGCCTTTGTAAATAAGTCTTCTAGGTTATCCTTCGAACTATACTTTGTTCCATCTTCTTTAATATATCCTTATTTAATATATTCTTCTTTGATTTGGGCTATACATGTTGTGTTGTCTTTGTATAACATTGTTGAAAGTTTTTTACTAGAAGACAAGCCACGTGTTCCACGAATGTGTCAAGTCATTGATCTTAACCATACACATTCTCGACTATCCTTGTGAATTGCAAGAATTTCAGCACGATTTGAGGAAGTGGTCGTTATGGTCTATTTCACTGATCACCATGAAATAGCAGTTCTTCCACATGTGAACAGATAACCTGTTTGAGATCTAGCTTTGTATGGATCACTAATATCCAAAATCTACATAACTAACTAGATCAAAATCTGATTTGTTTGAATAAAACAAATCCATATCAATCGTTACTTGGAGATAATGAAGTATATGCTTAATTTCATTTCAATACCTTTTTGTTAGTGAAGAACTATATCTCGCTAATAAATTTACTGAAAGTGTAATATCTAGTATTGTATTATTAGCAAGATACATAATTGCACCAATTGCACTAAGATATGGTATTTCAGGACCAAGAAGTTCTTTATTATCATCTCCAGGTCAAAATATATCTTTCTTTACATTCAGGGAAGAACTTCCATTAGAATGTTCAATGAATGCGCTTTATCCACATAATACCTTTCTATAACTTTTTCTGTATAAGTTGACTAATAAACAAATATTTCATCTGCTAAATGGTTAATTTGCAAGCCAAGACAAAATTTTATTTTTCTGAAATCTTTTATCTCAAATTCTTTCTTAAGATATTCTAATCACCTTTGAAAGCTCTTCAGGAGTTCCAATTATTATATATAAATGATCGATATATACAGTTATAATAGTAAATACTACTGTGATTTCTTTATAAAAACAAATGGACATATTGGATTATTTTGATATTCTTCTTTCAACAAATATCCACTCAGGCGATTGTACCACATTCGTTTTGATTATTTCAATCCATTTAGTGATGTTTGGAACTTTATTGAATACAATCCTTGAGAACTTGAGTTATATGTTTCAGGTATCTTAAATCCTCCCAAGATTCTCATATAAATGTCATTATCAAGAGATCCTTATAAATATGCTACGATTACATCCATAAGATGCATGTCTTGATTTTTATACACAGTTAGACCAATTAAATATCTTAGTGTAATTGCATCCACCACCGGAGAATATGTCTCCTCATAATCAATACTAGGTCTTCTTGCAAAACTTTGTGCAACTAGTCTTGCTGTATGTCTAGTGATCTCATTGTTTTAATTTTTTTCTTACAAATACCCATTTGTATCCCACAAACTTGACATCTTTTAGTGTTTGGACTACTGGTCCAAAAATTTTACGTTTTGAAAGTGAGTTTAATTCTATCTCGGTAGTTTTTTTCTACTTAAGCCAATCTTTTCATGTCGACATTGTTCAACAGATTTTGATTAAGAATCCTCATATTTAAATATAATATCAATAGCAATATTATACGTAAAAATGTTGTCAATAACTACATTAGTTCGATTCCGTCTTTTCCCTGTTATGACCTGGTTTACTGAAATCTCATGATTATCTTTAGGTATTTTACTTTCTTTACTAACTATACTATCAGTCATGTCCAATGTTTCTTCATAAGTATTTACAGCCTCAACCAAGTCTTTTTTACTACTGATTATTTTTCTTTTTCAAAGATTTTTATCTTTGGAACCCATTGGGCTACCATGCTTCTGGCATGTCTCAGACTCATTAGTGACAACTTGCTGTATTGAGATATCAATTTTCAACGGAGCATTTGCAACTGGTATACATGACTTAATTACTTTCTTAGCATCTATAAATACATATGGTAATTGATTTGTTATATTTTGCAAATGAATTATTTTCTGAAATTTAAGTTCACATTGATCTATATGAAGATCTAATAGAGACAATAATGATGCATTTCATGTAATTTCTTTTCTAACTTCTTAATTCTCCATAATGTTGGAAAATGTATTTAATTAAAATGACAACCAACAAATCACGCAATAAATACAAAATCCGTCAGGGGTTCAAGATATTTGATTATTGATGAAGAATAAAATCTAATATATATTCCTAACCTCCTTTGAGGACCCATCATAGTACGTTGCGGTGGATATATTGGAACAAAAATATTGGTAGATGGAAAATATTTGGCTCATGGCCATAAGCTAATTGTAATGGCGGGTACTGTGATAAGCTACTGGCCTAATGCGTGCAAGTGATGCAACATGCAAAATAGCATGACCCTATAAAGATGTAGGAAGTTTAGCTCTCATTTGCAATGATCTAGTAATTAACTGCAGACATTTTATTAATGATTTTACTAAACCATTTTGTGTATGAGCATGAGCTACAAGATGTTCACAACACTTATCCCAATTGACATACAATAATTATTAAATGCTTGAGATGTAAATTCACTAGCATTATCAAGAGGAATGGTCTAAATTGTATAATCAGGAAATTATGCTCTTAACTTAATTATTTGAGTAAGTAATCTTGCACATGCAATGTTTTGACTTAATAATAAGCACAAGTATGACTATCTACTGGATGCGTCTATTCATAATATAGAATACTTAAATTTAGTCGTTTTTAGTCGTTTTATTGATTTATTTCTCTTTTTTGCTTATGTACACTACTTTCACCTATAATTTCCTTTGTATTTTGTTGTCGATTTTTTAAACACATTTTCTAAGTGTACACCAAAATTTTAAAACTATGATTAGTATTTTGTTTTTTTTTTTTTTTTTTTTTTTTTGCAACAAATATATTTTTAGTTAAGGAGGTGAAAAATATACTTCTCTTTAACTCTAAACTAAACATGTCTTTCATGGATAATAAACTAACCTTTCATCTTCTTTTGGTTCATATCCCTCTGACTACTTCATATAATTTTTTTTTTTTTTTTTTTTGTTTGTAAGATCTCTATGAAGAAATGTAGTCTTTCACATCATTTGTTCTAATTGTAAGTCAAGAAAAGGCACAATGATTAGTAACATTCTAATGGAAGTATATATATGGGTGCACAATATCTGATTTCATTATCAATAACAATAAGAGTATATTTTCTCTTTCATCTTCTTTTTTTTATTATAATGTGTTTATGCATGCAATTAAATGTTTTGCTTGTATTTAGTTTTTTAATTCATTGAGTTAAAATACAAATTTCATCTAGGAACAAAAGGAGCTTGTTGCTACATGCTTCCCATTCTTTCTTTGAAAACAATGTTATATTCATAATCATACCCAACCTAGATCTTGTTTTTATCTATGAGCGTTCGTACTTTTTAATTATTTTCTTTACTACCCAAAATGCAACGTCCTGTCAAAACATTAAAAAAAAAAAAATAATTTAATCCTAGCGACGGGTGTATTTGCTGCGCATTCACTAGCCATTGTCTTCCTCGAAGCATGTTTATTTTTCGATGTACTAGAATTCTAAGTAACGTTTATAATATGGGTTGTGATGACTATTAGTGCATCTTATGGAAATTCCTCCGTAAATCCTAAATTTATACGTTAATTAGCTTCATTTGAATCTTAAGTTATAAAAAAGCTAATTTCAACTTAATTAATATCAATCAACTACATTGTATTGGACGATTCGTTGTTAATTTCAAAATACTTTTTGAGAAATTGGACGAGACAACAAAAAATGAGGTTTTGTTTGAATATTTAGAAAAAACTAGAAATAATAAGATTTATGACAAAACGTGTGCAAGGCACATGAGTTACTTTTTCATAATACTTGTTTTGCCCTTAGTTGGTTCGTATGTCTAGACCATTAAATACCGTGTATGGGGAGAACTTGATTAAAAACCAAAGATATAAATACAATGTAATTGACAAACTTGATTGATAGTCAGCTTAATCATATTGCAATTTAATAAATTTTATTTTAAAATTGAATCTGAGCGTCATTCCATGAATTTCACCATTTTTTTTTTTTTTAATTTGAATCAATTTTCAATATTCAAACTAGATTTTGATAACTATTTTAGCACATGATTCAAAATAAACAAATTTCTTCCTTATTTTTATAACTACTTTAAAAATTGATTTCATACATCATTTTTCATGGTTTCTAATTAAAACAAAATATTGTTTTTGTTATAAACAAAAGATTGTCAATAATTTATATTTAAGATTTTTCTTAATTTTTTTCACCATTATCTATTTAAATCTATCCTTCATACTTTTAAAACTATACATATACAGTGTAATTTCATTTTGTGTTAGAAATATTGTATCAACGGTTATCATATTTAAATTAGTCTCTGACCCTTGTTTAGAAAATTTTCGGCACTATTTACTACATTGTGTTTGATTTCTGATTTTTTTACCTAATTCCTAATTTTTCTCCTTAATTCCTAAGTTTTCTCTCTAATTCCTGAATTTTCTCCCTATTCAAATTTAAAATTATCTTTTGTTTTTCTTAGTTTTTTCTCAGATTTCATATCTTTTAAATTTTGAAATCTAATAAATTAAATTTACAATAGATTAAATTAAAATATTTTAATTTAGGTTAAGAAAATATTTATTTATTTGTTATATAAGGTTTGTGAGTTAAAATTTAATTAAATTAAATTAAAAAAACAAAACAAAAGTAAACCTAATTACTACCCGCTCCCCTCCCTCAACTCAACATTCTTCTCCTCATTCGCATGAAGACAACCTTTTTTACTGCACTAATGACTCTGCAACCCCCCTCAACCTTCTTCGTTGCATAGATGCTACCACACGCCATGGATCTTCCTCTCTTTCTCTTCCTAGCTCATTTATCATCTCCTTATCATTTTGTCTCGCTCTCCTTAGATCTCTTTTCTGTGAAGTTTTACCCACAAACGAAGTTGCCGATCGCAAGCTTTGCCACCATGTGGTCGTCGAAGGAATCAGCCAGCAGTATTTAGGTGAGTATAAGGTTGTTTCGTGATTATTGTTAAACTTTTGGTTTTTGTGATATGGGTTGGCTTCAATTAAATCATCGATTTGATTTGAAATTTGGTGGGACTTTTAGAATACCTTTCAATAAAGTGTATTCCTTGTTTTTGCATTTATTGTAGTTTATGACTTGAGTTTTATCATTTTGAGTGTGTAGGAGTAGTTTAGGTATTTGCTCATTGGTATTTTTTATTTAAAATAATCATTTTGTTATTTTTACAATTTTAAAAAGTTTTTGCTATTTTTTCAAATGAAACTTTAGATTTTGCTATTTATCTGGTCCACCCATAATTTTTCTTGAAGCTTAATGCTCGATATTTAATTTAGAACACTTGAGGACAACATACAAAAATGGGCCTAAGCCAATACAAAGAAAATACAAAATAAAATTTTGTAGGCTATATCTTAACATACCTTGAAAAACCCCACATTATTTCTATTGTTCTTTTCTATAAATGTTATTCATATTCTTAACCACACTTTATCTTATTTTTTCTATTTATGTTTGTAGGCTTTTTAACCATGTTGTTATACCAGTTTTTTTCTTTGTTTGTACTTTTTTTTAACCATGTGTTAGTTGTTTTCCTAACTCCCAATATGCAACAACCCTGTTCTAAAATTATATGTTAATATTATTTATAGCCTAAGTGCTTCGATCCTTGATTGATTTGTGTTGGTAACCCGGGATTGGAATTACAATTGAATGAGACTGTCTTGAATTGGAAACTTTGGTAAGATTTGTTTCATTCTATGTGTCTCTATGTTTCATTTACTTTCTTTATCTTTAGATTACTTGATACGTAGTATGACTAATTGCTCTACTATATACATCGAGTTCCTCTTTGTATAGTATGACTGATTGCTCTGTCATACGTATGAAGTTTTATATGAAAGAGGTTATCACACTTCATGGGATACTGGTTTTATTTGTGTAGACAGAGATTCACGTTGCACATTCAATTTTCGCCAGAGTCTATAGAAAATATTAGGTACTAAGTTAGAGTTAAGCACGACGTTTCACCCATAAACTGATGGTCAACAAGAATTTAGAGGAGACACACGTTAGATTTTTCAGGGAGTTGAGATTCTCATATGCATTTTATGGAATTTACTTACAATAATAGTCAGCAGGCTATAGTTGGCATGTCAACATTTAAGGCTCATTATGAAAAGAGTTGCAGGCCTCCTGTTTATCGAGACAAACAAGGAGAACGAAAATTCTTGGTTCCTAAGTTAGTGTAGACTACTAATGGGCTATCCAGAAGATTAGAGCAAGAATACAAATATCACAGAGTAGACAGAAAGTTACGTCGGTGCGAGATGAGGAGACTTGAAGTTTGTTGTAGGTTATAAGGTGTTCTTGAAAGTAGTACCTCTGAAAGGTGTTTAGAGGTTTAGAAAGAAAGGAAAGCGAAGTCCATGTTTTATTGGACCATTTAAGATCCTAAAGCGTGTTGGTCCTATAGCTTATTATTTAGCTTATTGTTCACAACGTTTCTCATGTTTCTATACTAAGGAAGTATATGGTAGATTCATCTTATGAGGTGAACTTCGAGCCCATGCATTTGAATGACAACCTCAGTTATGAAGAGATACCTAAGTAAATTATTGTAAGGGAAGTGAAGACTATGTATAATCGAGAGATAACACTAGTTAAAGTCCTTTGGCGGAACCAACAGTCTAAAGAGGCAACTTAGGAACAGGGAAGGACGAGATGAAGACGAAGTACCTAAAGCTTTTTCAAGATTATAACTTTCAAGGATGGACGTTCTTAAGGGGCAAAGATTTTGTAACATCCTAAGCTCCGAGTAAATTGAAATTAATTTTATTAAATTATGGAGTTTTATTTCAATTTCAATTTTAGATTTTGGAGCTAAAATTGAGATAATTCGATAAGATAATTGGTTTGATAAGATTTTATTTTATTTTATTAAAGATTAGGAAAATTTTCACAGATAGAAAAAATGTCAAATTATTTACAGAAATAGCAAAAAAACACAGATAGACATTGATAGACTTCTATCAACATCTATCAGTGATGAACTTCTATCATTTCTATCACTGATAGACCCTGATAGACTTCTATTAGCGTCTATCATAACTATTTAAAATTTTTGCTATTTTGTATAAATAGTTTTCTTTATTTTTCTATTTTTAAAAATTTCCCTAAAGATTATGAATATTTGAACATTAAGAAGGAAAAAATGCCAGGGAAGTTTGACTTTGGCTGGGTCAAAGTCAAACCTAGGTATTTGAGGTTAGATTTTTTTTACAGAAAAAGAAAAGGGAAAAATTCTTTTCATAGTGCTCTTGCTAATCTAAATTGTTTTTATGGGTTTTGCCCTAATCGACTGGGAATGCTTTAGCTAAATTAGAAATTCTTTGAAAGAAAAATTTAGTCTAATGTAAGTGTACACTATCGATAAGTTATAAAAATTGAAAGAATTTCAAGTTGTCTCTTAAAGGAACGGTTTTTCAACAAAATTCTTAAAAGCAACAAAAACTTCCTCAAAATTACAACTTTAGTAACAAGAGAAAATTGTTTTCATGGGTTTTGAAATTGTAAAGAGAAAAACTAAAAGATGAAAATAACTAAAATTCAGATCTGAAAAAAGAGGAATTTTAATACGATCATGCATGATTTAAGGAGTTATAGCTTAATATACAAATATAAATTGGATTCAATCACGCAATGCACAAGGTAAATTGAAATTTTCACCTATTCGACCTTCTATGAAGTATCTTTAGGAGGCTAAGTCACTAAACCTATATTTCTATGGCTAATGTAACTTAGATGATTTAAAACACAACCCTTTGATTTTATAGGGATTCGCGTTATGTCTAGGGTCGAAAGCAAGGTCTTATGTCTAAACTCCTCTCCTATATTGCTTCTATTTGTTCCAAACCTGTGTAACCCTTTCAATATTACACAATATTTTGAGTATATTAATTTAGGTGATCAATTTAAGTTGTAACTAGTCTTTTACATATTAGGCTTTCTACTTCTATATTTTTTGACAATCACATATTTAAATCCCCACAAATAAATTAGTTAAGAATTAAAATAATAAAATTTAAAATTAAATTAGAGAAGATGGACATAATGTTGAATAAAAAAATTAGAAGGAAAGAAATACCAATAATAAATAAAATCTAAATTGAAACTTAATTGGGAAGAATGAATTCAATGATAGTTAAACTTAAAGTGCAATGCATAATTATGAATTATTAGCAAGGAATTAAAGAAAAAAAAGTGCAATGCATAATTATCAATTATTAGCAAGGAAATGATACAAAATTTTAACCAAAACAGTACATTAAGGTGCTGGAAATTAGTGAAGAATTAAGTAATAATGTGTAGAAATTAATCAATTAAAAACCGAAAAGAGATTCTCGTATACCCATCTCAATCGGTCTTGAATTTCAACATTTTCAAGTGAAAATCCAACCTTAACATTCCAACTTTCATATGAAATGGAGTAAGAAAAAGATAGAGGGAAAGACAAATACAAAAATAAAAATAGAATCTTGGACTTACAACATTAAAGAGAGATGAATCATAATGTAAACAGAAAAGAATATCTAGAAGAATTTAAAAACAAAATAAATTCGAAATGAAGAATAATTTATTGAATTAATTGCTATAAAATGAATGGATGAATTTAAAATAAGTTGCTAAAAATGAAATAACGGAATGAGATACATAAATTAAATTGAAACTACACTAATATAAAGAAGAACAAGATAAAGAAACTAAAAGCTTGAAAAATAAAGGTGCACACTAGCCTTAGATCTTTCTTGATTCAATCTTTGTCAAGATGAATCAAGAAATGACAATCCCAACTTCCGAAGGTGACCGAATCTATGCACGTGCTATATATTTCGATTCTTCAAGTAATAACTAAAAATGAAAAACAAAAGTGCATAATTTTTTTTCTTGTGATGGAGGAAGAATGGGTGCTTTTTGAAGAGCTTTTTGAGCTTTTATATATATATATATATATATATATATATATATATATTTATCTTTTTTATAGAGTTCCAAATATGGTGGCTGTTGTTGAAGATGGGAGGCCACAGACTGCCCTAATGTGCCAAGATTGGAAGAAAGAATCCTTAAATTTTAGCTTCGAAACTGAATCTGGAATTAATTTTCTGTTGTGGCCGATTGTTGTAGCAATCTATTTTAATGCTGCAACAATTTGGCTTCAATGAATTTTCTGCAAAAATACATCAAAATTAAAAAGTTTCTTACCAACTTCAACTCTTTTTTCACAACTAAGACTAAAAAATGACATCTATGAATTTTGTGCTATTTTAAACTTGATTTGTTTTTATGAAAAAGACTAAATATATGTATTTTTATATCAAAATACTTAGATTTAGTAGCTAAATAATTCTAACAAAATGAGAATTATCAACGTTCTAGCTCAGAGGAATGGAATCAATCACCCATTGTAATATTGACTCTAGAATGTTTACTCAATCGTATTAAACACATGGTCAACTTAACCAGTAATGTTGCATTAAGTGTCCTAAATTATTAAGCAAGATCTGCATCCTAATTCAACTGTGTGCTAATTAATTAAGAAGGTAATGAATCCAAAAATTAAGCAAACCATGACAATTAGTTAACTGCCTATTAACTACTCAACTTGTTTCCTATCTCTAAGCCATTCAAGATAACTATGTGAGTTCGAAAATGCCGTAACACCACACACCTATTAGATGACCCTTAATACTTTAGGAACCAACATATAAAAATTACAGATTATATGCTAAGTTTTTAAAGATTAGCATACATAAACGATTTCATTTGTCAATCCTAACCCTTCATGCATGCTAATGAATCAAAACAAGATATAGAGATGCTTGAGAGATAGAAACATACAAACCATCATGGATTGGCCTAGTGGTAGTGGGAACATCCAAAAAGAGCCAAAAGGCCAAAGGGTTGTGAGTTCAATCTTGGTGGGCACCCACCTACCTAGGATAAAAAGAGAGATAGAAACATACACATTAAGCACAAAGTTCTCACAAGATTACCTACGATATCTTGTCTTCAAGCTTCTGCCTCGCGCATCGCCTCTAGTTGTTGCGCAACATTGCGATGCAAGGGGCGTTAGGGGTATTTTTGTTATTTCTTCTCCCATGAAGCCTTAGATGCTTCTCCAAATTAGCCCCCAACTGCCTATAACGCTCAAGAATGCATGTAGAGCTCGAGTTCTTACAAATATTAACATTCAAGCTCATTAATTATTCTAAACAAGTGAAATTATAGACACTATGATATCTCATTTAGGGAGCTATTACTTACAAAGGTTTTCGGTGGTTTAAAGATTTGGTGGGGTTCAACCAAGCTCTGTGGCTAAGATGGTTTGGAGAATTTTGAACATCCCAAATTCCTTGGTTGCTGGTTTTCTTAAGAGCATCTTTTTCGTGAAGGATCCATGTTGAATGTTGAATTGGGTCCTAACCCTTCGTATCTTTAGAGGAGCCTGTTGTGGGGATGTAAATTGTTGTCCTCTGGTCTTAGATTATACGTGGACAATGGATGTTCTATAAGAATGTTCCTTGATCTTTAGTTGCTAAGAGGTTCTACTTGTAGGATTAATATGACAACTCTAAGGAGGTGAATAGGGTTTAATTAAGTTAATGACAGTTTTTTTCTTATGTGGACCCAATTAACAAATTACTAAACTTTTTGCTAATAAGTAATTTAAACAAGATTTTGATGAAAGTAAATTCAACTCAAAGTAGCCAAGAAATTAAAACTAACACTTTCAAGCACCCTATTTAATTCTAATAATACGATTGGTAAAATATATGCAAATTTAAAAACTACCAATCAAAGTAAACAAGTATGACCAAATAATTTCAAGGAATAAATTTTGCAATTAATTTCATGCAATAAAGTATAATAACAAATTAATTGCAAAAATAAATAGAAGAGGGATAGAGAAATTGATACTGGGAATAGTGATTCGGCACAACCGGCCTACATCCACTTCCTAAGCTTCCCTTGGCTACTTTACTAGAAGCCTTGACTTTTTCGGGCGCAAGAACAAACCCGATCCTTTCTACGGTTGAGGATCAAACCGTTACAACAACTCTTTTTTTTTGAGATCAAGAGCAACCCTACAATAGATTTGAAATGAAGAACAAGATGAGGGAAACTCTCTCAAAGAGTAGATTTACAAATTTGAAGCACTTTAAATCAATCCTCACAATACAATATATCTCTCTCAAGAATTAGATAAAAAGAAGAAATTGAAACTTAGAGAGAGCAACAATGGAGACTTTGTGTTTTATGGAGGATTGAAAAATAATTTAAAATTATTGTTAAAATGTGGAGAAGATGAAGTGTTTAAAAAGGGAGGGAAAAGGTAAAAACCAAATTCAATTTGGGCCTTTAGATCTTGAAAAAGAAAAATCAATGGTGAAGATTTTTCTTTTTTAAAATCAACTAGGCGTTAGACACAAACATAAAATAATACAAAAATATATATTTTAAAAAATCATTTCTTTTAAAATCCAACCAAAATAAAAAATCAACCATGTATTGTTCTTCCAATGCTCCACATGCCACCTTCTAATTGAGTCCAATTTGATGATTTGGCCGCCACGTCCGCTTCAAGTATTTTTCCGTTAATCTTGTTTCAGTCATATCTTTTTCGTTTGAACTCTGATTTGAGTGATTTAAATTGCGTCAAAACCATTGTTCTAAGCTCTACACAATGAACACTTAAAAACACTCAAATTGTTAATAAATAAAAGCAAGTTTGTTATCATCAAAACATTAATTAATTTGAGATTAAGGGCAAAAAAGTCAACACTACTTTTAAGCCTATTGATTTTAATCAAAGTTTTCATGATTCTCTAATGTTGTAAGAAGAATTCTTGCTAATGGCAAGCTTCATGATAGGTGGGTGTGGCACTATGATAAATGATAGCACCTAAAATATGCTATCTCGCTCAGCTGATATCATTATGCTATTTAATGTGTTTAATTGATTATTTTATAAGTATCAAGTGTTAGGGAGAAATGGAACTAAAATGGAAAAATTTGGAGCCCTAAAAAAGCTATTGGATCAAAAGGATGTGAAAAGACCAAAATGCCCTTGAAGGTTGGCGCCAGGACGACGCGAAGGATAGAATGGTGACATTATAGTTGCAGCGCGGTGCCGTCGCGCAGCTATAAATTTTGCAGTTTGTAATTAGGTCATAACTTTTGAATCGAGTGACTGTCTTAGGTGAATGACCACTTATTTTCTTTGTTTTTTTTTATCCTCTATAGTATAAGAATTTAGTTTTTCTTTGATTTGTTTTCGTAATCGAACCAAATTGTGTTGGGTGTTGGTGATATTGCCCTGTCAGATTGCTAAGGTTTGTTTTTTACTTAGAGTTGGAAAAACCTATTGTTTAGATATTGTGAAGACTTGATTTATAGTTTGATTTCTAATTGAATGTTTGTGATTCTTGAATGTATTTTCAACTTCTATGCTTTGAATCTATGAATGGTTTGACCATCATTCATCTTTTCATTGTTAGGTTAGAGATTCATAATTGGTACGTGACATATAACCTTGCATGAATCGCCGAGTAGCACAAATCAAAGCATGCTTGTGTGTATATTGATTGACTGTTTAAAATGATCCGTTTACAATATTGCATGATTGGTATAATTCAAGAACGAAATTGATTAGTAACTTAGGCAATCCAAGTCTAATCATCTCAGTGAAATCCCCTAGGCTTAATACTGCGGACGTTTCATTTTTATGGACGTCATCGAACTCAATTAGTTGAGCATCTAGTTTAAGTAAATTCTTAGTTAAGGTATTCGGGCACTTGTGACTGCGATTGCAAGAAGTAGGCTAAACACATACATGAATAAGAAATTATTTTTAGAAGTCCTATGATCAATTGAACAATTTGGTAGACCTAATTCCAGACTATGTATCTTTTATATTTCTTGGACATTTACTTTCTTAAACTCTACTTTTTTGCACTTTGTTTTTCCAAGCTTTAATTCTCAAACCACCACAAACCTCTCTCCTCTCCATTCACTGCTTTAGCTATAAAACTTAATGGGTTCAAAACTCTATTCGCGCTTCCTTATGGATCGACTCGGTCTTGCTACTAATACTATCCATTAGTAGAAGTTCTTGATTGGTAATTATAAATATTATTGCATTGTAAGAATCCTTGAAAAGTTCTTGTCTCCAATAAGGAAGAAAGTTATACACAGTCAAGAATGGTTACAAGCTATTCATGAATTCTAAAATATGTGAGGCTTCTTCTAGCTTGAATAATATGGAGTGTGTTTGGAAGAAGGTTTAGGAGCTAAATGTTCTTAGGGAAGTTAAATTTTTTTGTTGGAGAGCTCTAAATGACATTATCCCAGATAATTGTAACTTACAAAGGAGATGTGTGGATATTATACTTCTCTGTCCTTTGTGTATTGTTGTTGTGGATATTATACAACGTGTAAGTTCAACCTGAAATCATTTATCCAAAAACCTCCTAATTTAGGCAGACTTCAATGGTAGCTTCAACGACCGGTGTATAACTCTCAGTTCATCCTGTTCAAAAGAAGCGTTGAGCATTTTTGCGATATCTTGTTGGGCAATTAGGAATGACAGAAATAGTGTTTGGTTAAATAAATTATCAGTTCCGAATTATACCCTGAAGAGCAATGGGAATATCTCTCGAAAGGAGCGAATTTTACGCCTCTAATCTCACTTGCTTGTTATGTTTAGTGTGCTTGATTGTCTATTTTTGTAGAATCTCGAGCAAATCATGCATTCTGGAGTGTTATGAGTCATTCGGTGTTAATTTGGAGCTATTGAGAGTGATACCGAGCACCTGAAGCTTCAAAGGACGCAAAAGGACAAAAATGCCCCAAAAGGCCTGACATCGAGGCGTTGGTCAGCGCCAAGTGCGACATCATTTCTAGTAGTTGCACAAACGGGCAAGCATTGTGGTCTTGCTTTAAAGCGCCGTGACACTACAGAATTTTTACAAAGAAGGCTGAAGCGGGCGCATGAGGGCGCCGTAGTGCCACCCCAGCATCACAGTACTACGCTTGAGGCAGAGGGCCAATTAAGTCCTGACGTCGCAGTGCAATCACGTGTTTTTATATATTCTCTTCGAAATTTTTAGGATTTTTCATGCTGGATTTTATAGAGGCCAAGGAGAGGATTGAAATTTATTCTTCTTCTTCATTCTTTCTGGTATTTTAGCTAAGGTTTTTATTTTTTTTTATTTTTGAGTTGTAATTAAAGGATCAAAACTCCCTCTCTACTTCTTGTCTATGGATTGAGGAGGTAAGAGTTTTTCTAGTTTTCGAGAGCAAGAACCTTTGTAAATTTCTTGAGGTTTCTTTTAATTAAACCATGCATTTTGGATTTATGTTTCTTTAAATCTTGTTCATATTTAGATTTATATTTCTTTGAATCTTGTTCATATTTAGATGTATGTTCATGAATGGATTGACACCCCTACCCTTGAATGTATGTCTTAGCTAATGGATTATAGGCTTGCACGTTTCTTCTTGTTCATCTAGCTTAAATCACAAGTAGCAAGGGTTGAATCATGTATGCTAAGGAATATAGGCTATCCATAGACTTTAAAATGCATGTTAGACCTAAGTTTCAAAGATAATTTGGTTAATTAATTGGACTACTTAATTAGTTAATCACACAATGGAACTTAGAATTTAATGCAAAGTTATAATTCTATATGGACGCTTTCAAACCCAAAAGGACTAGAGCATTTAGTTTAACTACGACTTAGACTTTAATTAATAATTAGGGCACTTGCTTGGTTTAATTCAACAAGTTGGCTGCCTATAGCATCAATGAGGTTTGTTTAGGCCAAGTAAGTCGTTGTGCACACATAAATTAAATGTATGTTCAATCAAGAGAAGTCGATGATAAAAAACTGCATAGGAATATCTCTTGCTCCTACAAAATTGCATTGAAAATGTTCAATCAAGAGAACTCACTATCATTTACTTTCATGCCTTTAATTTCACGCACTTTATCTCTATGCCATACAAAACCGCTCATTTATCGCTATAACTAGAAAATTGACTTAAGGGAACACATCTCGTGCTTCTCTGCAGATCGACCTCAAATTTGCCACTTGTACTACTCAGTCATATAGGTAGTAGAGTTTGATACTTATAAATTTTATTTGATCGGCGTTTTACAGGCTACAACAAAAAGATTGCTTCATTGCCCACCGATGGGTTTTGTCAAATTGAATGTAGATATGGCTTAGAAGCCAGTGTCTCCCTCGATAGGTTTAAGCGCAATTATAAGAAATTTTGAATGCGTATTGTTAGGTATGTCCATTGGTTCCATGGACTTAGATTTTGAAGCTCCTCTGGCGGAAGTTCTAACTATTCTCGAGAAAATTTACTTTGTTGCTTCCTTATCTTACCCTAATCTGATCATTGAATCAGATTGTTTGCAGATGATCAAGCTAATTTCTGGAGACGATGCTTGTTTTAGTGTGACTGATTGTTTGATTAAATAGATTAAAGTTGTTGCAGAGTGTTTTTTTTCATCGATTTCTTTTTCATTTTTCCCTTGTGGTTGTAATGAAGTTGCTTATAAAGTAGCTAAGTAAGTCAAATCATGTTGTTTAAATGTTAAGTGTCTATCCTTGTTCCATGAGTAGACAGTAGAACACTCTGTATTGGATGATTGTCCAAATGTTGCCCTCATGTCTTGATACAAGTATTTCTTTAAAAAAAATTCTACTATTAAATTTTTATATTATCAAAAATAAAATAATATAAAAAGATATAGACATTTATCGATGAAATAAGTTGCTAGTTGAAAAGATGATTATCAACACTTCTACAATTTCGTTGACAAAATTGTGCGCTCAATTAAATTTTTGTCGACATAGACTATCGCCATATATCTCTCCCAATATTGGAAGGTGTTCAATTACAAATGTAACCATAAAGTGTTAGGATATTTACCTTTTTCAATGCTTTGTTTTAGCATGGACATCGGTTGTCTTTGCCGACGAAATAATAACTTGGTCGAAAAATCATTATTCCAACGCTCTTCTACCACTTATCTTTGATCTTAATTTTTTCAAGAATTTATGCTTTTAAAGTTTCAAAAGTCTCGTAGTCATCATGTAAACTATTTATTCATTAAAAAAACACCAATAATACATACACTTTTAAAAATAAGAATGAGATTAGACTGAGTACTACTTAAATATAAAATTCCAACGAATTCAATGGTTTGTATTGTAGACATGTAATATATATTATGAGAAAAATGAAAAATAAATCCCCTTGGGAAGAAGGAAGATTCACAAAGTTATTATTTTACTTTATTTTGTTAATGGTCTAAGTAAGCAAAGGCGTCTTTGCAAAGACCAAGTCCTGGTTCTCACTTTCCTTTTTCTTCTCCTTTTTTTAATTGGTCTGGTCATCATCCTCACTTCCATTGTTTTTGTTTGTGACTTTTGCTCCTCCGCGCTGAATCGAAGACGAGATGACACGCATTCCCTTTTGACGGGGCGTCGGCACCGCAAATTCTTAATCAAACCCCACTTTCCCCTTTATATTTTTCCCTTTCCCACAAAACAAATAACTCGAATTCTCTCTTGTTTCTCCTCCAATTCTGTGTAATCGTCTCGTTTTTCAGGGTTTACAAACCTTTTTCTCTGATGGGTCAGTTTTATTCCTCTGCTGGAACTTCTCCAGAGCTCAATTACCTCCAACAATGGCCGCCAGGTTCTCAAATCGGTGCCCTTTCTTCCCCTTTAGCCCTTCCCTCCACAGAGCAAAACGATGAGGGTTTGTTGGATTTTGTGGACTTTACTTTTTCTCTTCCCGATGAATGTTTGGCCTCCATTTTCCGATTCCTCAACTCCGGTGACCGGAAAAGCTGTTCGTTGGTGTGTAAATGGTGGTTTCAAGTGGAGGGTCAGAGCCGTCACCGTCTATCTCTCAATGCTCAGGATGAGATTCTCCCATTTCTTCCATCTCTCTTTTCTCGATTCGACTCGGTGAAGAAGCTTTCTCTTCGATGTAACCGGAAAATCTCTCGAATCAACGACGATGCCTTGATTCTGGTCTCAATCCGTTGCCGGAATCTGACCCGCATCAAACTCTCTGGCCGATTTCAACTCACGGATATGGGTATTGCCACTTTTGCTTCCAATTGCAAAACCCTGAAGAAATTCTCTTGTAGTTCATGTGCGTTGGGGGCCAATTCCATTAATGCCCTCCTCAAGCACAGCAGCACTCTCGAGGAATTGTCCCTGAAGGGTCTCCGTGGTGTCATCGCCGGTACCGAGCCGATCGTGCCCGGCGCAGCGGCGGCATCTCTGAAATCGATTCTGCTGAAGGATCTTGTTGATGGGTTGAGCTTGATTCCCCTTATCATGGGTTCTAAAAATCTCAAAGCTCTGAAGATCATTCGCTGCCAGGGGAATTGGGATAACCTCTTCCAGTTGTTTGGCCATGGAAATGCTATGGCCAGTTTGACTGAAGTTCACATTGAGAGGATCCAGGTGAGTGACTGTGGAGTTTCAGCCATTTCTAACTGTTTGAATTTAGAGATATTGCATCTTATCAAAGTTTGGGATTGTTCAAATTTTGGGCTTGCTTGTATTGCTGAACACTGTAAAAAGTTAAGGAAGCTTCACATTGATGGGTGGAGAATCAATAGAATAGGAGATGAGGGGCTGATGGCCATAGCTAAACAATGCCTTGATTTACAAGAGCTTGTTCTAATTGGGGTAAATCCAACTTGTTTGTCTCTCTCACTCTTGGCTTCAAACTGTGTGAATTTGGAGAGATTGGCTTTGTGTGGGAGTAGAGTTGGGGATGAAGAGATTGCTTGCATTGCAGCCAAATGCAAATCATTGAAGAAACTTTGCATCAAAGGATGTCCAATCTCAAACATTGGGATTGAATCATTGGCTTGGGGTTGTCCCAATTTAGCTAAGATTAAGGTGAAGAAGTGTAGAGGGGTGACTGGTGAGATCAAGGAGTGGCTTGTGGAGAAGAGGACATCATTGAGTGTTAATTGGGATGTTGAGGAGATTGATCACTTGGATGCAAGTAGTAGCGATGCCGGGAGTGCTCGGGAAGTCGTTGTCCAGGAACCAAGGCTGGTGGAGACCGGGGTTGAAGCTCCGGTCGCCGGAGACGGGCGGTTGACGATTTTGAAGACGACATTGGGAGTTCTGGCTGGGAGGAGTTTGATGGCCTGCACATTTGGGAGGTGGTCTAATAGTCCTGATTCAAGTAGTAGTATATGAAATGATGTTTATAAGAATTGAAATGTTGTATGATTTTGTAACCGAAGATTGATTTGTGGAGAGAATATATGTCTTTTGGATTTGCAGTTTACAAGAGCAACATGGGGATATAACTATAAAATATCAATACCAAATCATTTTTATTTTTATTTATTATTATTATTTTTTTTTGTATCTTGAGTGTTCGAGTCAACTTTACCTATCGGCTAATCTTTGGGAACAATTCGTAGGGTCGTTTGACCCTACTATATTTGGGTATAAAAAAAACTCTCACTATATTATAAAAAATTATAAAATTAATTAATAGTTAAGTTCTCTTTATACATCTCTTTATTAATCTGGTTATGGAGATTGTATATTACATAGATTCATATGGTT
This sequence comes from Lagenaria siceraria, assembly GCA_002890555.2. NCBI lineage: Eukaryota > Viridiplantae > Streptophyta > Magnoliopsida > Cucurbitales > Cucurbitaceae > Lagenaria > Lagenaria siceraria. The sequence goes on along the minus strand of CM016491.1, from coordinate 2,952,650 downwards.
ATCAATATATGTGAAGATTTTGTTTTCCCAACATTCTTATTCTAAATGGTTTTGATTTAGAATAGATAAATCATACAAATAAATTATATCAATGGTTTATCATCTTGGGTATGGAAATTGTTAGTATTAACCGTTTTTAAGTTTCACTTTTTACTACTAGTCCGGTCGAGATCGACCATCGAGATTTGTATAACTATCCGTTCTTTTTTACTTTTTTGAATTTTGGTCCTATCTCGATCAGGATGAGGATCGAGATTCACATAATTTTTTCAAATCTTACTTTATCTTCCTAAATATTTTCAAATTTTAAAATTCACACTCGCAAATATTATCAAAAATTTGAAAAGATAATTGGTAAATTCATTTAGATTATCACTAAATCAATTTGAAAAATTATGTGGATCTCGGTTAATCTCGGGTAAAATTGTATTGAAAAAGTCCAAAATTATTTGAAAAATCATATAATTGAAATATAAATTGGGCGAAAGATTTGAAATTTTTAATATAAGATTTGGTAAAGGTAACATAATGTGAAGAAAATTTGAAAAATCATATAATTGAAATATAAATTGGGTGAAAGATTTGAAATTTTTAATATAAGATTTGGTAAAGGTAACATAATGTGAAGAAAATTTGAAAAGACTACGATTTGGTATAAAATTTGAAAAAATTATGTAATATTTTTTAGGAGAATATTGGTTCATTACGTGCGAGATTTCATTGGGTGATAATTATGACAATTTTCCACTTAGGTGTATCATATCAAATATATATTAGGTATGTTATATTGATATATAAGCATTCATATTATATATATCGTGGTAATCGGTTATCGACCGACATAATCAAGCATTATTAGTAATGTTGATTATGGGTGTTCAGAATGAGTTAAATTGATAAATTGAGTCGAGTCGAGACAAATCGACTGGTTTGGTTTGGTTTTTATAAAAAAAATAATCTTTTTAATTTAATCTATTAACAAATGGAGTTTTTTTAGTTCGGTCTACCGTTTATCTCTTAAAAAAGCTGAATAAACAGAATTAAACGAACACTTTAATTAAGGGGAAATTACTATAAACAGAAAAAATATCAAACTATTTATAAATATAAAAAAATTTTACTTGATAGATAGTAAATTTTTTCAATATTTGTAAATACTTTGGCTCATTTTTCTATATTTAAAAACAACCTAGAATTCTATCACAGTCTATCACTCCTAGATACTAAATTTTTTAATATTTGTAAATAGGTTGGCTCATTTTTATATATTTAAAAACAACTCTTAATTAATTTTAAAATAACTTCAATATATTAGGCTATTAGATTCTATTTCTCTCTCCATTCTCTACTCACTGCCTCTATGATCTCTTTCATGGCCGCCTAGGACAATACGATGTTCATTGTAAATTTGTAATCATTGTTGTGTATTTTTTCTCATAAAATTCCAAAACTGGTTAGTTCGTCTTTTACCTAAAATTGAGAAATTTTTTAGTTTTCTCGGTTCAAAATACTACCTAATCGACATGTTTAATTCGGTCACTGGGTTTGGCCAGGCTGACACCGGACCAAACCGAACCATGAACAAGTTGTTTCCTTTAGTAAATATAACAAATCAAATTTACCATTATATTAAATACAGTAAACAAACATTTTGGTTATTGGAAAAGCTATAAGATGACTCACCACTCAAAATACGGATGTTAAATAGAAAGCACAGACAAGTATTGTAACAACCATAAAACTAACAACAAGTAAAAGAGTAATTTCACACAGGAGTTGATAACTTGGTGATAAACCACCTACATCTGGGGGCAGTGTTCCCAAGAAAGATAATCCACTAATATTAATGAGTTAAGAGTTTATGACAAAATACTTATATGCAAAGTAACGACTTCTACAGTGACTCTTGCAGAGCTTAACTTGCTAAACACCTAGGTTCCTCCTAGATGCGAGAGTCCCTCTCAATTGTACTTAGACTCCCTCTAAATATGATAATATTAATGTCGCACACTTCAACTACCGACAATGCGTGAGACTCCTCTCAGCTTGATTATCTTCCTCGTGGCTCAGTGAACTCCCTTCATTGATGAATCTTAGGTACCCCTAATATGGAGAAATCCTTCTCGATTTATAGGCTCCTCTTAAGACCGAGAATCCCTTCTTTATAATGATGCCTTAGGCTCCCCTAAGACAGAGATTATCTTCAAGGTTTTAAATACGAGGAGGATAAAAACTCTTTCACAATAAACAAATGCGGCAACTCCAAGAGAGGGCCAAAATTCTTTTTTTAAAACCATGGCCAAATAAGGAAAGAGTTTCCAAAAAAAAAATATTTCCCTTTTATTCAAAATAAGATCCACCTTCGATTAATATGCTTTTGTTGAGATTTCCTATATTGGAATATAAAAATATGTTGCATATAAATTCTATATTAGAAAAGAAAAATATTCTGCAATAAATACGACTTGTCTAAGATAGATGTTAAGACATCATTTGTGACAATTATGAAAACCATCAGAAACTATCTTAGAAAAAATATAAAGCCAATCAGCAAATCTCCAACCGTTATTATTTCAGCTAAAGTATGTAAATAACACACAATTCAATAGGAATGATCATGTTTTTCTTTTTAAACAAAATATAAGATACCAACCATCTTGTAGTTTTTTAGCATGCTAGGATGCCGATACAGGAGGTATTTCAAGATTTTTTTTTTCTTTTATTTTTTTAAATATGAAATTTCAAGAGCTTTTGATGCCCTATGAATATAATCAGGGGTTTATAAAATTTTAATGTTGTGGGCATATTTTTTTTTTTTTTTTTTTTTTTTTTTTTTTTTTTTTTCTTCTTTTTGCCTCATTTATTTTTCTTATATATATATATATATTCATCGATTTTCTTTGTTTTCACTTATAGTTACAATAAATCAATGTATGATGGATGTCAGAATAAGAGTTCCCTAGTACAAGTATACACTAGCAACAAATATCATAAAATGGAAATATTCCCATTATCAAACATCCCAAATGGAACAAGGTTTACAAAAATCTAAAACCAACAAAGACAATTTTTAAAGTTTGCAACCAATAGTAACCAACATAGTTTTGAGTGTGGTTTTTTTAACACGAAAAATAGAAAGTAAAAAGTAAACGCAAAAGTAAAAATTTATGAGAAAAAAGGATCCAAAACCGTTTCAACCATAATAGAAAATGTTCGAGCAAATTACTCAACAAGGTGGAGCTCATTCAATGTTTGTTACCAATATGTGCCTGCAACTCAATCTTTCAAGTTATGTATGATTCAACTGAATCAATTTAGTTGTGTAGTATTCAAATCTTAAGTAGGAAACTATTGTTCTCATTACCTCATGGTCTTCAACACAAAGTAACTTTATCACTTCTTCTCTTTTATCTTTTTCTTCTTGAAATTATTGGAAAGCTTATAGGTTGAGTTTGAACTCGAGAACTTAAGATTAAGTTAATTTGGAGCGTTGGGTTAAGAATTATACTTGAAAAATAAAAGGAATCGAACCAATACCGTCCTCATAAAGAATGAGAATTGAAGGATTTAATGAAAAGATTTGAGGGTAACAAACTTAACCGAGCTTGTAAGGACATTGGTGGGTAAAGTGGATAAATCGGGTTAAAGTCAACAGTCAACAGTCAACATAAAAGTCATCATTTTGGAAAATTTGTGAAATTATGAAAATTATGAAGTTTTAATAGTAATTTTGGGAAATTAGAGGATTGTTTGGATTACGATGAGTTAGGAATTGAAGAACTTGTGCAAGGGGGATGTGTAAACCCAAGAGAGAGGGAGAATTAGGAATTTATGGTTTTTTTTTTTTTTTTTTTGGATAAATTGAGGTGTCTTTCTCAAATTCTTCCATATGGACACCTCTTGGAGGTGATGATGAATCAACTAGAAACGTGGAAGAGCCCTAGAAGGTGCTGGAAACAAGAGATTTAACTAGAAGATGCAAATTTAGTGATTTTTACCTATAAAAGGGGAAGAGAGAAGTGGGAAAAATTAAGTATTTTTTAGGGAGGAAAAATTGGGCAAAATGGGTCAACACTAGAGAGGAAGTGAGGAAAAAAGTCGTGGTGTGATTTAATTGAAGAATTGGGGCCAAAAAAAGCAAAGAAAAATAAAAAAAATTGTGATGGCCGGAGCTGGATGCAAAAGACAAAAGAAGCTCGAGTTTTTAGCAAATTCGTTGTAAGACATCTCCCCTTTTACCTTTTTTCCTTGGAATTATTGGGAAGCTAATAGGTTGAGTTTGAACTCGAGAACTCGAGATTAAGTTAATTTGAGACCTTGGGTTAAGAATTATACTTGAAAAATAAAAGGAATCGAACTAACGACTACCTTATAAAGAAAGAGAATTGTAGGATTCAATGGATGATTTGAGGGTAACAAACTCACCCGAGATTGTGTAGGACATTTGTGGGAGAAGTAGATACGTTCGGGACCAAGTCGAAGTCAAGGTCAAAGTCAAAGTCAAAGGTCAACATTTTTTAAATTGGAGAATTTTGAGAAATTTTGGAGTTCTAATGATAAATTTAGGGTTGATGTTAGTTAGTCTCAATTCATTTAAGTTCTAGATGTTGAATTAGAATAGAGTATTGTTTAGATATCTGTAAAAAAAATTTGAGTTAGTTGTTGAATAATAGTATTTATTTGAATTATTAGTTCTAAAGTGTTGTAAGATAAACAGGTTTAGACAGACTATAGGTATCACAAAAGGGTGGTACTTACCGTCCTCACGCCTCCTTCCAGGTGAAAGCGGTAAATCTTGGAGGGGGTGTGAGATTCGTGGAGTTACAGGTTGATTCAAAGCTTCAAATTCGTAGAATATTTGGGAATAAGAGAAACCAGGAACTCGGAGAGAAAGCTCGGTTCACTGTGAGTGGTTTTTTCTTTAAATGTTATTTTTATGATTCCATACATGTTAATGTAGTGTGTATGGTGGTAAAAGATAAATCGCTCAGGATAGTCAGAGGATCTTTGAATCTAGATTTTGAGCCTATGGTGAAACTTCACAGGATGGTTAGAGTGTTATAGGGCCTAGTTTCTGAGCCTGTAGATAAAACTTCGTGTGGGATGGTTAGAGGATCGGCGGGTCTAACTTCTAAGCCCATGAGAGTTAGGTCTATGTGCAAATAGAGGTTATGACTATTTGTTGTCTTTGTAGAAATAGCAGGGAACAAGTACGCTATAGGGTTAATCAAGATTGAGGTTTGGGTAGTACCTCGTTATGATTTGCTGATGTTTGAGCTTATTTACTAAAAAGGGTTATGAGGAACCCTATGTTATTTTACCACTCACTAGGCTTCTAGCTCATTCTTTTTGTTTATGTTTTCTTTCACAGGTAATGAAGGAGATCCGGTTGCCACTCGAGGTTGAAGTCTGCCATAGGATTGGTTGGTGTTAGTGAATCCCATTTAAATCAAGTTCAGGATGTTGCTAGAATAGAGTCTTGTTAAAATTATGTTTAAAATATCTGAGTTAGTTGTTGAATAAAAGTAATATTCAAGTTGTTAGTTTTAAAGTTATGTATTAGGTTCAGCAGGTAAAGATGAACAGTAGATGTCACAAGAGGGTTGACATTTATTGTTCTTACATCCTCTTTTGGGTTCAGAAGGTAATCTGGGAGGGGGTGTGATAGTAACACCCTCTCTAATTTTCTCGTGCTAATTGATTTGGGGGGGGGGGGGGGGGAGGGTTTAGTGATTGATAATTAAAGGTATTCAATACAAAAAAGATTTCTTATTGCAAGTCTAGTTTATGATTGTCTTCTGATTTCCATTTGATACTAAGTAGTTTGTGATTTCTATTTGATTGCTATCTAATTTTTATTTGATAATAAATAGTTTATGATTGTTATTTGATAACACCCAAAATGTGCTATCTTAGTGCCTCTAATCTCACTTGTTCATGAAGTTTAATATGTTTATATGATTATATTTATAGGATCTCAAACGTTACATGCATTTCACAGCGTTGCAGGCCATTCAATGTTAATTTGAAGTAATTATGAGCTAAATAGGGCATTTGGGGTTCAAAGGTGGTCAAAAGGACAAAATTGCCCTTGAAGGCTGGTGCCGCAGTGCCTACTTGGTGCTCGCGCGACGCCTATGACTATCAAACTGAGGCGCGCGTGCGTCAGAGTGTCGTGACACTGCCTGTATAGCACCACGACGCTTCGACTTGTTATAAATACATTTTTCCGATTTTAGGGTGGGGGATCATCACTCCAATCGGCCTCCAATCGATTTTCTCCCCATTTCCTCTCTTCCACTTGTATTTTCTTTATTTCTCTCATGTAATCGATAAAGACATTGTCAGATCTTGTCTTCTCCATCGCCATGGGAAGGAAGTTTATGGTTTTCTAGTTTAGGGGATTTTGGAACCTTTGTAATTTTGGGAGGATTTTCTCAATATGATTTGTATTTCTTGTTTATAGGTTTTAATATCATTTTAATGATTATGAATAGCATTTTTTTGTTATTGATTGACAACCAATGCTTGATTGTACAATTCAGTGCTTTAGATTTAACCTTGGTTAAGGTAATAAATCGTTAAAAATTAGTAAAGGGTTAGATTACTAACGGGTATTGTTTTAATCAACCTTGATATAAAATCGTATTGAATGATTAATTAGAAGGTGGAAATTAATTCATTCATCCTAGCGTAACCCCTAAAACTTAATGCAATTTGTTCAAGTGATTAGAGTGGGTTCGTCTATTCATGTTGTCTAATTAGTTAATTAGGGTCATTTATCAGCGTTTCTAATCAATTGGGCTAGACATAGGCAAGAAGCTAAAATCATATTGAATAATTTAATGATCAAAGTTATATTGTGCAATTCTATTCCCTAGGAAGTTTCAATTGATTGCATTTCTATCTTTTATTTTCATGTTTTACTTTTCATGCACTATTTTCTATTGCACATCAAACTCCCCATTTATTGTTTTAACTGAAAATGAGCTTTGAGGAACTAATCTTCGTGCTTTCTTGCGGATCAATCTAGTCTTGCCACTAATACTACGCTTTAGTTTGTACATATTGGTAATTATAAATATTATTTGATCGATTAAATGCCCACAACAACATTTGTCCTTCAAATTGGCGTCATTGCCCAAGAAGCCAATTAGTTCTTCTTAGTTGATTTTTAGTTAAAGTATTCTTTTGTTTTGATTTGTTTTTCTTTTTGTGTCAGTTCAAGCATGACAGGATTTCAAAACCAGTCTTGGATGTCTAGTGGCGAAACAGCGGAGGATTTCAAAACCAGTCTTGGATGTCTAGTGGCGAAACAGCGGAGGATTTCAAAACTAGTCTTGGATGTCTAGTGGCGAAGCAACAGAGTCTAATGGCAAAGTGACTGAGATTAAATGCCAACTTACTAAGTTGACCTTCTTGGTTGGCCAGCTGGTGGGAAGAAGTTCACAACAAGTTGGGGTGGTGACCCCAAGGTTGTAGTGGAGCCCATCACTAACAAGATTCACTGAGGAAGGGTATTATGGTCACTTGGACTACCAGTCTCATTGTAAGTCTTTAGAGGCTTTGGTTAGGGAGCTTGCTGCCAACACTTCTGAGTTTTAATAGGAAAACCTCCGTAGGTAGCAGGAGTTCGAGCGCTTCCTGCAGGAAAGCCTTTACCCCAAGGCAGAGGCTAGAACTCATTTGCAAAGCCTAAGTGGCCTTATTGATCAACTTGAAAGTTCAGTTGGGAGGCAAAACGAGTCGTTGCCAGACAATTCCTTGGGCTTGCCAGAGGCTTAGAGGCATGAGGTAGTCCATGTCGACATGGTGGAGGTGGAACAACTTCCTTAAGATTCGTGTCGAGGTATGACTTTAGAGTTTTTAGTATCTGAACTTGCTAATAGTACTATTCAGTTTTAGCATAATACACAGGGACAACTAGAAAACATGGGTGATCATGTCACCCAGTTGACTGATGTCATTCAGAGATTGGAGAGTCTACAGGAGTAGTCCATCGTCTATACCACTGAGGTCGAGTTCCTTAAGAAGTATTACCTCTCCAGTGATGATGAGAATGTCATGTCATGCTTGCCATTTTGTGAGGCTAAGGAGGATCTCGAGCCTAAACCTGACGAAATCCAGGTAATAGAGTTAGAGGTTGAAAGACCTCGTCCTGTTCTACCCTTTGGTATTTCGTATATCTACGAGTTTTCTTACTTTAGTTCTTACGAGTCAGTTGATCTTTTATTTATTTAGACACGTTTGAGTCCTTTGAGTCTTTTGATTCTTTCTTTTTCCCTTTTTCTCATATAGAGAAAACAACAAATTCGGCTTGTCCATCGCCCCTAAAAAAAAAAGCTTGTTGGGCTTTGAATGCTACATCAATTCAAGCAAGAAGGGACTGAAGAAGTACAAGAGTTTCTATGTGCCTCGATAGGGAACAGGTCACGTCGAGCAACCAATGTTAAAAATTTGCGCTTCCTAGAGGTAGCCAGGTGATCAAATTTATTTTCTTTCTTCGTTGCTTCGTAGATTAGCTTTTTATTTTTCTTTTGTAAGACCCGATACTAAAAAAGAACGAAGATAATTTGAAACGACATGCCCTTTCACCACACCTTAAAGACCGAGCATAGAAATAATATAAGGAAAGGTTTTTTTGTTCTCTTGACACTCTTTTTATTTCATTATGCTCTGATTAGAGATACAATGGGGACAATGTATCATTTTAGGTTGGGGGTGGGGTTTATATATGCATGTCTGACATGTCTTTGAGCACCTGAGCTCAGACTTTGTAGTTTATTTGATGATACGATGATTGTGCTACATGTATTGTGATGACAATTCTATGATAGGGTTTAGATAAGTTGTATTCATTTTGTTTTTGAATCATGAGCATGTTTGCATGATTTTAGGCTAAATTAAAAAAAAAATTCTTGATCCGTTGCACTTTTGAGCACATAGTCGTCTTATCTATGGTTTTAAAGGCTTAGCATTGAGTTATCTAGCCCATAGACTTGTTGTCACTCCAAAAGGCCCTACAAGTTAGAAACTCGTCTTTTTTGCTTGATAGTTTGAAATATGGTATTTTAGGAAAAGAAAAGAGATATTTGCTTGCTTCAAAATTCTTAGCTCAAAGAAAAAAGCAAAGTGATATATATATATATATATATATATATATATATATATATATATATATATATATATATATAGAATAAAAAAAGGAAAAGAGAAAAAGAAGAGAAAAATATAAACTTGTTATGTGTTTGCATGACTAAGGGTGAAAAGAGCTGTCTTTTGTTGTGATCAGTTTGGACACACGTGAGAATAGGGTGGGTATGATTTCTTAGAGTAAAGATGTGAAAGCTAGTGACCTTAAGGTAAAAGAATGCAAATTTAGGGTACCCTAGAATTTGTTTTAGACACCTTAGACTTTGTTGGTGCTTGAGCCAGAGTAGGGGAAACGAGCTGAGTGTTGAATAAAGCCTTCTCGGGCTTGTAAGGACCTAGGTAGGATGGCTAAGCACACATACACATAAGAGATAAATAATTAGTTTTAAATTTTCTATTAATTGTATGCATACAAGTGATTCTAGCTTTATGAATATTGTGTTATTTTGTGCTTTGAGATTAGAGTCATTGATTTACAGTAGATGATTAATTTTTATTTTGCCTTGCTCGAGGACGAGCAAAATTTAGGTTGGGGGTGTTTGATAGCAGCAAAGATGTGCTATCTTAGTGCCTCTAATCTCGCTCGTTCATGAAGTTTAATGTGTTTATATGATTATAGTTGTAGGATCTTGACCATTACATGCATTCTAGAGTGTTGCCGACCGTTTGAGGTTAATTTGGAGCAATTTAGAGCTAAATATGGCATTCAGACTTCAAAAATGGTCAAGGACAAAATTGCCCCTAGAGGTTGGCGCCGTAATGCTTAAAGACATAATGCTTCATTTGAGGGAGTGTCGCAACATTGCCCTAGGTGAGACATCTGTAATATTGTATTCCTATATTGACCCCATTGCAAATTCCACCCCCTATACACATCAGGAATTCACACATACGTGAGTTGTCATTACTTAAATTCACTAAAAAAGAAATAAATATAATAATAAAGACTTGTTTTCTAAACAATAAGTTATTCTGATCCTGAGAATAAGAAGATTCATTAGGCCTCCCGAGATAAACTGTGTTAGGTGAGAGTTTTGGGGGTTTGAATTTCAGAGATCTGATCATATTTAAGAAGGCTATGCTTGCCAAGCTGGTTTGGAGGGTGCTTTGTAATCCTGCTTCTTTTACCGCCTCAGTTTTGATGGGTCGTTATTTTCTTGGAAGGGTTTTATATGGAGTTTGGAGTTATTGAAGTTGCTCGTAGGGAAATTAGCTCGAGTCGAATGACACGTATTTTTAAAGATGCTTGGCTCCCCCAACCTTTCTCTTTCAAACTGGTTACACCAAATTTTGGAGCTTTAGAAGAAAAAATATCCTTGTTGCTGATTGATAGTGGTTCTTGGGGCGTGAGTAGGCTGAAGAGTATGTTTTACTCTGTTGATTGGGAAACAATTATGAATACTCAAGTGGGTTTTACTGGTAGGGAGGATCGTTGGGTTTGGCATTATGATAGATGGGGAAAATATAATGTAAAGAGTGGATATCACACTGCAAGGGTCCTAGCTAATAATCTTTCAACTTCAAATGGGTATGGCTGGCGGGGCTATGGAAGAAAGTTTGGGGGGCTGCTATTCCTGCTACAGTGAAGCACTTCATTTGGCGTGCTTTTCATAACTTTCTTCCTTCTCTTTACAATATTTGGCGTCGGAAGTTGGATGTTTCCCCCTATTGTCCTGTATGTGGTCTTGAAGGAGAACACACTTTATTTGTTTGCAAAAAAGCTCAGTCTGTGCGGAGAGGTATTATGCCTAGTTGAGAGAATTTTAATCTTGAGTTGTTTAGTAATAATAAAGGTTGGGTGGATTGGTTTTTTCGCCTGTTTGAGAAAGATTTTGCTTTTGTTTGTGTTGTTGCCTGGTCTATTTGGGGAGATCGGAACAAGGTATATATATCATGGTGAGGCTTTGCCTTTAGTTATTTTTCGATGTGATTGGATTGTTGATTATCACCTGGATGCTTTTGTGAGATATGGATCTGACAGTTCTTTGATCAATGTGAGAAGTCGTCGCTTAGAACTTTTGGGATGAATGCAAGCTCTATTCTTTTTGTTGATGCTTCTTGTCAGTAGGGGGCTGACTTTATAGGTTATGGGTGTGTTATTCTCGATGAGGTGGGAATGGTTCAAATGGCCAGGTATGGTTTCCATATTTCTCATCTCTCCCCCATATGTGCTGAAGTAATTGGGATCTTAGAAGGCTTAAATTTCGGTGCTCTTGTGGATTAGATCGCATTACGATTAGATCTGACTGTCAGACCTTTATTGACATAAATAATAAGAGGATTGGTCCCTTTCCAGAAGTGTGTGGTTTTTGTGGAAGCTATATGGCACAAGACCCTTTCTTTTACGTTATGTGAGTTTCACTTTACAAGACGTGAATGAAATACTTCTACTCACTCGCTTGCGCATCGAGGTTTATTAGGCTTTGATTATACTTGGTTATATAATTTTCCTGATTGGTTAGTTTTGAGTTGTAAGAATGATGTAAAACATTTTCTCTCTCTACCTCATCTAGGTAGCTCTTAATGTCATTGGTTCTTTTTGCTAAAAAGACTCATAAATGAGTTTTTTTCCTTAAAAAAAAGCTGCTCATAAATGAGCATTATCGGTATTCATCGATTAATAAACAAGTACTTGCAATTAACTATATTTATATTTGGGAAATTTTACAAATAAAAAAAATGTCAAACTATTTATAGAAAATAACAAAAAAAAAAAAATATTGATAGACATTGATTGACTTCTATCAGGATCTATCAGTGATAGACTTCTATATTTTTATCACTGATATATCCTGATAGACTTCTATAGGTGTCTATCACAATTACTTAATAATTCCCCTCTGTATTTTCACTTTTGTATAAAATAAACTCTATTTACATTATGAATATATAACTCAATTGATTTTCAATCGAAATCTAAGTGAATATTTTTTTTTAATTTACTTTTCCAATAGTGATCATCAAAATATATATACTCTATGACATCCTCACAATTTTTTCTGCAAAACAAATTTTTGATATGTAAAGATGTTGGATGTCTATATTTCTAGACATCTAGAATTTTAGGTATTTAAAGATTTTGGTCATCTAGATTTTCATCTGAAAAAAAAAAAAAAAAAAACCCATAAAGATATCATTTCGAATAAATAGTCATCACATAGAAAAGTGTGAAATTTTTATTACTTCAATTATTTTTTCTTTTAGTTGTCCTAACTCTTAAGTTAGTTCTATTTGACCCCTTAAGTTTTAAAATATATGTTTAGTCTTTAAACTTTTAATTTGTTCTATTTTGGTCTCTAAACTCTCAAAATATTTATTTTAGTCTATAAACTCTTAAACAACAATCGTTTTTTGTCCTTGTTATGTATTATTTTTCTACGTTAAATCCACTTTATCCCACGCCCATCTTTAAATATTGGCTTCAAATCATGCTCGTATAAACATATTAGTACACATACTTAAAACTATGCAGTGAATTTGTTAAATTAAAATAAAATTTAAAGTAATGATGAAAATAGTTATTTTTAAAATGTTCATATATTAAAATAAATGGGAATTTTTAAAAATAGAAAAATAAGGAAAACTATTTACACAAAATAGCAAAATTTTTAGATAGTTGTGATAGACGCTGATAGAAGTCTATCAGGGTCTATCAATAATAGACATGATAGAAGTCTATCACTAATAGATATTAATAGAAGTCTATCAATGTCTACCAGTGTTTTTTTTTTTTACTATTTTTTGTAAATAGTTTGACATTTTTTCTGTTTGTGAAAAATTTCTTAAAATAGAACATTTTAACAGTTTATGAACCAAAATGAAAAAAAAAAAAAAAAAAAAAAAAAGAAGATTGGTAGTTCAAAAACCAAAATAGATATTTTCAAAGTTGAAGGTAGTACCGAATAAAACAAACTTAAAAATTCACCCAAAGAAAATAGGATGTACACTTTTTGTAAGTATTTCAACTACCTATACCACCTAAGGAGTCTTTTAGAAGTAGCAATTGAGTGTTCTCTACTCAATTTATTACCTTAAAAAATTAAATTAGAAAAACAAAATTCCCATTTCTAACAAGTGATTTTGTAAGCAAAAGCCATAAACTATATAGAATTGTTATTTGATATTTTGATTACATAGCAGAAAGTTGCAAAAAAATTAAATATATTCTTAGATTTGATTTGAAGATGGGGTTTTATGAAGTGTGAGGGATGGCTTTATTTGCGAGAAATGGCTTCCTTAGCAGACTGGAGGGTGTTTGCAACCGCTGCCGCCGCCCCGGCCAGGACGCCGCCGCTGGTGGCGAAATCTTCCGGCGAGGTATGAGGCTGATGGATTACCTGCACGTTCCTTTTTTCTAGGCCTTGCCCTGCCGATGATCGATAATCTACTGTCTCCACTCTTTTCTCCATTTGACCTTGTGTATTTCTACGTTCTATTTCCTGAAAAATCAATTTGAAGTTTTAGGAAATTTTCAAAATAAGTTAAACTTATATCAATTTGGTCTTAGTATTTTCGACTTTTTTTTTATTATTATTATTTTAGACCCTAAACTTTAAGAAAAAATAAAATTAGTTGATTATCTCACTTTAACAAAAATATAATAACAATATTCATAAAAAAAAATGAGCAAAATGTCAATATGTTTTTTCAAGTTTCAAGAGGAGAGATATATAAAGAGTTTACAGGCTTGTTTGGTTAACAAAATGTTAACAATTAGCGTATATATATATATATTTGGCAGACGATTATGTTTCTGAAAAATCCAAATAGTGTAAAATATGAAAATATTATTTTTATGTTTTTATTATATTTAGATTTTGAATTTATAATTTTAAAATGCAGAATTATGTTAATAAAAGTAAAGACATTTAGAAATATATGTAATATGTCATTTTATAAAAAAAAAAATTCACAGATAGAAAAGAATGTCAAACTATTTATATAAAACAACAAAAAAAATATTGATAGACATTGATAAACTTCTATCAGCCTATATAAGTGATAGACTTCTATCATTTCAATCACTGATAGACCCTCCTAGACTTCTATCAACATCTATCACAACTATCTAAAAATTTTACTATTTTGTGTAAATAGTTTCACTTATTTTTCTATTTTTAAAAATTTCCCTTTTATAAACTCAATTCATGTTTTTAAAATTAAAATATATATTATATAATGTATTATAAATTAATTAATAACAATTTATAATCAACATAATATTAGTTTTACGATTTATAAATATAGTATTAAGAAGGAAAAGTACTATAAATAGAAAAAAAATTCAAACTATTACAAATATATAAAAAAAATTATTGTCTATCAGTAACAGACTGCGATAGAATTCTATCGCCGTTTAAATTTACTATCAAATACATATATGAAAACATGACTTACAACATTGTTTTCATTGAATTTTTTATTTTAAATTTTTATTATCAAATTCCCTACCAAACATGCTTAAATTATTAGCAAAAATTGACCATAATTAACTAACGGTTTAGACAAATTTATTGAAAATATATAAACTAAAATAAGATATGTCTTGGAGACTAAAATAATATTTTAATCTAAAGATATCATTTTCATGAAATATTAACAATTGTGTATAATTTAACCCCCCAAAAAAAAAAATAATAAATAAATCTCTCAAATGAAGATAATGATTTTGAATGGTTTTGTTAACTCATGTCGAGCTCAATTAATTATGTTATGATATTTTTACCTAACGATCAAAGATTCAAATCTCTACCTTCGTGTTCTAGTGATCTAAAACAAATTCCTAATTGTAAGAAACAATAAAAAAAGAAAGAAATGACAAAAGTTAAAAATACAGAGACCAAAGCCAACGTCCGCGAAGAGAGAAAGAGGAAGAGAGACATGCCTTGTTTGCTTGCATATTCATGTTGATTTTCTTGGCAAATTACCAAAATGAGCTGCGCCCTCTCTTTTTTCTTTGCAAATGAACTTAGTCCTCTCTTGTAATGTGAACCAATATGCTCTCTCTCTATCTCTCAAAACATTTTAATGTGAAGATATTCAAATTTTTGAGTCAAAGTTAGTGGCTATAATTCTCTGACCCATAAATTATGCCGATGGACAAGAATGGCCTAGTGATCATCTCAATAAGATCACCATAAATTTTGTCCAACACTTTCAAATATTACGCATTCATTTTATTTTTATAAAAAAAAAATTATCCATATATAAGATTTAGTATTTGAAATAAGCAAACTTACATAATCCTTGAAATTTTAACAATGGTATAATTTTGAGTGTCATTTGGGAGTTCAATTTTTACGATATTGTAAGTTTGAGAGTCTAAGTTTAACACTTTGTATGAGTTTAATTGCAACTACCACTATACTTCAAGAGTAGTTTTTATAATTTTTTTCAAAAATTTTCATACCACTTAATTTTTAGTGGAACCTATTTTTGTAAGCTTTAAAAGGCATTTAATCGTACATTGAAGTTTTGATGTTGTATTTGATGAATGCATAAACTTCTTAAAGTATCCAATAATTCTCTAAAATAAGAGTGATTGTCGGTCGGTCGGTGTCTGCTTTTGGCTCAAAGTGTCGTAATAAAAAACCAGCATGTCATTTTCTGTTAGTCGGAGATTGCAAGCAATAGATAGCACTGGCGCCTATGAGGGTATCGATGATGCAACACATTATGTTATACATGATTATTCTGTCAGAATTCAAGATGTTAGATTTCAAAAAATATAATGGTACTACCGACCCAAAATGTCACATAATCATGTAATGACGATAAACTATTTGTTAGCATCTAAAAGGTACTACTTTGCTCAGCTTAACTCGGGATCCTTTTTTTATTTAATATGTTAAATTACTTATTTTGTAGGTATCAGATGTCTAAGAAGTAGAATTGAGTGTTAGGGAGTAAATAGAGCTAAAACGGATCGATTTGAGGCTCTAACAAAGTAATCGGACACAAAGAAGCAAAAATTATAAAACTACCACTGAGGCAGAGCGCCTAGGCGCTCAAACCTATCGCCTATTGCTTATTTTAATTAATAATGTTGGTGAAAGGTCTCTATCTACTGAATGTGATGGAAATCTATTTTGGCTTTGACAATGCACCAACATCTATTATGGCCTTGACAGTATGAAGGAAGGGGTTCCCTACCAACATAGAATTCCAAGAAGAGGTAGTGTGTTCATTAACATTCATTAATTAATTTTTTTTTTATTAATCTAGATGCTTAATTTATTGGGTTCAAAAGCGTCCCTAAAAATTAAACATCTGCATTAAGTGAGGTAATTTAGCTAAGGCGATTAATTATTTGGACAGCCTAAACTATTAATCTTTTCATTCTTGAAATTGATTAATCATGCAATATGTGTGGGAAAGGATTGTTCTAAACAACCTAGAATCCACACCCAACCATGCTTTAACCCATGCACTTTTGAGATTAAAACATATAGATGCTTCTCTCTAGCAAACAAAGAATAAATGAGAATTGGCCAAATAACTCATGAATCAATGCATAGAAAATTAAACTACATTCAAGAACAATGAAATCAGCAAGAAGATAAAATCTCAAATCTCCCAACCAAAACTCATAGGTTTGAATCCTACTCTGAGCTAGAAGAGAACTTACCTTAGCCACAAATCATGTTCATCGTGTTGGATTTTATGCCCTAAAACTTGTAGATAGTAAATGTTGTATTTTGACCGTCATTAATAAATTGTTATTCATTATTATTCAATAAATGTTATTGAGTATTTTATCTTGTTTTAATAACCCTAAAATCCAATAAACTAACATCCTAGGCTGTTTTATCAGTCTTGAACAATATGTAGAGACATATAGAGATCAATGTTCAGGTTACAGCCTAAAAAGTCTATAGTATAAGGATAGGGTTGAGTACCTTATCCTGGTAATACTATGGATACATTCCACTTTGTATTTGATACAAACGCAATGATCCAACGCGTTCATATAAGAGACATGCGAGTGGGGGTATCATATGCAATGAGTTTGCATAAGACTGGACCACGAATTAGTAACCACTAGATGTAACTCCGTTGACTGGTTAGGTTTCTATTTCAATAGGTTGACCTAGGCAACTTAGTTTTAATCTTGAGTATATTATGAACTCCTGTTCACGAGGAATTGTCCTTTGATTTGTATGGGTGAGAGTGACCCGTTTGCCGACTCGATATGCCTACCATTTTGGGGACAAGACTGAGTGGGGAGCTGGGAACATAATTATACAAGATGGATTTCACTTCTTCACGACTTTAGGGTAAGTAAATAAGTGTTCCCTTAAGTGGTGTCTCCGGGACTTGAACAAAGGGCCCTACCCTCTCACTGGCTGAGAGGGGTTTCTGTTTGATGGTTGGACCATAAACAGGTTGTTCATTAGAGGAGCACTGGTACTTAAGGATTTAGAAGTAACTCAGGGGTATAACGGTAATTTGACCCAGCTGGTGTTACGAACACTTGTGAAGGACTAACTTACTGTTATCGGTCTATATCTGTGGACACAGAAATATATCTACAGTGAGAAGAGTGCAATTGTGGGTCTTAGTGGAGTGTACCCACAATTAACGAATATTGATTAATGTGGTTAATGAGTTTAGCCCGTTAATATCATATCGTTGGAGTTTCTGATCTATAAGTCCATTAGGTTCCCTTCCTAGCTCGTAAAGAATATTGAGATAATTTATTCTTGGATGAAATTTGAAAAGTTCAAATTTACTAAGGGAAAAGTATAATGTAGAATGATACATTATAATATAAAGTTTATTTTACAAATTAAACTTTATAGTATAAATATAATTTTGGATATGATTCAAAGTTAATTTGTAAGAGAATTAAATATTTGAAATTGTTCAAATATTATTTTAATATGAATTAGATTTATATTAAAACTATAGGTTAAAATTAATGCGCATTAGATGTATATTAAAATTATAGGTTATGAGAGAAATGTATTTGAATTTGATTCAAATGCAAGTTAAAATTAAATATTTGATATTTAATTTGGTAATTAATTAATTGGAGAATTAATTAGTTATTTAATTTAATCTAATTTAATTAAATTTGATTTAATTACATTAATTGAATTAAAACTATAGGTTGTGTGAGAGATGTTCATTTAAATATGATTTAAATGAATTGGTTAAATAAATTAGATTTAATTTATTATTAATTATTAATTTAATTAATTAATTAGATTTAATATTAAATTAGATACTCCCACGTACTTACGTGGGATAACACCCACGTTTCCCACTTTCTCTCATTTCCTTTGTCTAACAGAAAAAAAAAGAGGTCTGGCGTTCTCTCTAAAAAAATTTCTCAGAAGAGTTCTGTGCAATTTTTTCCTTACCAAAAAGGTTCCCACAAACCTTTCTTGAAGGACTCTAAGGGGTGGTGATCCAACGTAAGTTTTTTTTTTCTGATATTTTTTTTTTTTTTATATAGTATGCTTAACCTGAGTTTTTTAGATTTCTTTACCAATGTAGAAGTATTTCAAAACTTTAATATCAATTTTGAGTTAGGATTCTAATATGTTTCCGCTCCGCTAGGGTTTTAATCCCAGCACATCGATCTTCTCATGGCCAATATTATAAAAGTAGGACCATAAAACTAAAAACAATGTTGTAGGTGGATAGATGATGAAAAAATGAAGAAAATGAGGGTTCATTCGCCTAAAACGACCACTCGGATCAAAAGTTATGACCTAATTACTGAAGTGCAGATTTTATAATCGCACACACTACCGCGACACTACGGGACAGTGTTACGGTGCTATCAAAATTTGCTACATTGGTCTTGTTGCTTCATTTGAGCCCCGAATCAATTCGTTTTAACTTCATTTGCTCCCTAACACTCAATTCTACTTCTTGGATGCCCGATAACTATAAAATAAGCAATTTAAAATATTAAATAACATAATAATCTCAAGTTAAGCTAAGCAAAGTAGCACATTTTGGGTGCTAACAAATACCCCCAATGATTAACTATTTCCAAGACAACTTAATTGACATGACATCTCGTTGCTATATGTAATTAGATAGCTTTCAAGTGCACAAGTTGAAAGATCTCACAAATTCATTCCTGAAGCAATATAAATGCAACATTGACCTGACACTGGACTACTTGAACCTTTAACGTATGGGAAGGAAGGGTGTTGAGACATTTCATGAATATAGGTGGAGAGAAATGACTACTTAGTGCAACCCCTTTAACTGATACAGAAATGACAATCATGTTCATAAATACCCTATGGGCTTTGTACTATGATAGAATGATTGGCATATATAGCAACATTTTTCAAAAAATGCAAATATAGCAAAGTCTATCACCTAGACTTTTATGGTCTAGGAGGTCTATCACTGATAGACCATAAGAGTCTATAGCGATAGAAGGTTATTATCTCTAAAATTGTTACTCAGAATTAGCCTATTGGAATTCATTTTCAAGACTTATTTGACAAAAAGAAATTGAGATTTGATACATTTGTAAGATATTTAGAATTCAAGAGCATATGAGACACAACATCCAAACTCTAGGTCGATTAAAAGAAGTTATTAAACACAACTCGAAATATTAAGGAATAAGTTGTTTTTAATCTCTTCCTACAGCTACAAGTCTGTTTATAACTGCATTTTAGTTCTTATAATATCTCCATTTCATGTACCTCACCTGTAATTCTAATTCGTAACCTAAAACCAAATATGTGTTCAAGACAAAGAACTCCATTCTAAGCCTTTCTTCAACTTCAGAACAAGTATAAGATATACTTTCTAACTGCAGAAAACACAAATGTTCATGATTTATATTGAGCAAAATAGTTTAGAGTCACAAAGTTTTGCAAGTTCATCATTTCTTTAGAGAAGATATATATCTCATTCAGCACCCACCGATATAAAACTCGAATCTGCCAAAAGTCCAATGAAAATGTTCTTTCATTGTCTGTCTGAGTCTGAGTATACATTCTACTACAACAGTTTAAATCATTTTAAACAGAAAGTTTCAGATTTCAGCTCCCAAAATGAAAATCTACTGTGTATGAATTAATTGATTCATGATTTCTTGCACTGTAAAATGCAAAGGATGTTGAAGAGTTTCATCCATAATCAGTAAGTCAAAAGAGGTGAACCACTGCAATGAACATCAGAAACACCAGAAATTCTCTGCCTGGGCGACAATGTTGTAATCCCCACAGCATCAACATCAAGATTTTGAATATTTTTTCTCTTCTGAGTTTCCAAATTTGCTCTCCCATCTGAAATCTCTTCAGTTCTTGTCTCACCTTCCTTTTGGGTAGCCATGGACACCATTGCTTGAGCTTCTGCCACTACTGATGCATCATCTTCCCCAGCATACAGAATCTTCTTTATTGCTCTTACAACCTGTAGAACAGAGTTTATCAGCTCAAGTTGAGCACAAAGGGAAAGAATTGGCATTTTCTAAAATTTCAGAGTACTTTACATTAGAGTCCTGTATCTCATGACTCTGGCATAGAATCTCAATATCCCTCAATTTGGCAAAGTAAAAGTCTCTTTCCTTCTCAAGGCTGTCAATTGAAAGTTTCAACTCTGTGATCTGCATTGGAATTCTCATCATTACAGTTCAGATATCCTAAACAGAATGAATTCACATCCATATTGTAATCCATGAATTACCTGTTCATCATATACTGCTGCTCCACAACTAGAAGAAGGCCTTGAAGTTTTTCCTGATTGATTTGAAGAGTTGATAGAAGCTGTTACTTCATTTCTTCTTGTATTTTGAGAGGTTTGAGATCTAGATGTAGCCACTGAGTTCTTGCCTGAAGATTGAGAGGCTGCAAATTTCTTACTAGCTTCTTTCCCGCCCTTGCAGGCTTCTCTCCTTTCTAAAGCATTATAACTGGAAAAGAAACAGAGTGATTTAACCAAGTATCCTTCAAGAAAAACAAATTGTTTCGGATTCAAATGCTAGTGAAACCTACAAAAGAACATTTTAGCAAGATTTTAGGTTAAATTACAAGTTTAATACTTAAACTTTCAAGATTATTTCTAATAGATTTCTCAATTTGAAAAAATGTTTAGTAGGATTTCAATTTTGTATATCTTAGTCCTTGACCTAGTAAACATGTGTTAACCCACGAGACAGAAAATTAAGATATCAAGATCCATATTGTACACAAATTAATATATCTAATTTAAGAAAATTTTCAAAACTTCAATTTCAAGTCATTCATAATTTCCTGAATGTGAAAGGGAAGGAAACTAGATGGAATTACTTGTGTAGAACTCCTCCGTTGATCGAATCACAGTACCACTTCATCCATTGCATGAACTCCAAATTATCAAGTGGCCTACCTTTCACAAGCTTGCTAACCTCGATATGCTAAAAACATAAAGAACAATAAAATTGCAGTTTCAGAACAACAGATCTTACAAACATTAGGTCAAAATCAAATCTGAATCAAACAATAAAACGAAACAAGCCATCAAAATTGGGAGAAATCGAACCTTCGTGATCTTGAGCTTGTTGAATACATCTTGAAGAACCTTATAGTTCTGAATCATTTCGTACTCGCTTTTCGCATCAAAATTGACCTTATGCATCGGCACCATCCCTGGATGAACCACATCCATCAACTGGCACTGAACCGCACCAGAGCAAGACTGTGCAACAACATCACGATTCGTTGTAAGAACAGTCAATCGCAGCAATATTATGAAATTGAGATCGAAAATACAAAAAGAAAAAAATCAAGATAAATTTGGAGGAAGAATTGGGGATTTGAGAGAGAATAGAACTGAAACCTCTTCAACTTTGGAGAGATTAAGGTGGAGAGTGGAATTTATCCATGAAAGGATCTCAGATCTGCCGACGAAGTAAGCCGAATCCATGATTCCGATGCTTGAAGCCATTTCTTTTTCTTTCAATTTCTCTTCCGAACTCGGGTGTGCTCAGTGAGATTGTTGGGATTGATGCGTTAGAACTTAGAAAGAACCTCTTTTTTTTTTTTTCTCTTTTTTTCTTTTGTCCTGAACGTTGGGGTTTAGGTTTAATATGAGTAAAGCTTACAACGGCTATTTCTTGAGAAAAGGAAAATTCAAAATGAAAGAGCAGCGGGATCTTTCTTGGATTAAACTTTTTGAATTTCTTCCACAATAAATTATATAAAGAACACACCCTGGCAGCCACGGCTCAATTTGTACCAAGCCGCCACATGTCAATTTATTTATTTATTTATTTATTTTTACTTTTCTTTTGTTTTAGCATTTTTAGTACGGGCTCTTTTCAAATATAAAAAAATAAGTTAAATTATTTATCAATATAGAAAAATTTTACTGTCTATCAGTAATGAACAACAATAGAAGTCTATCGCTCAAGTGATAGAATTTATCGTGGTTTATCGCAGATAGACAATAAAATTTTTCTATATTTGTAAATAGTTTGATATTTTTTCTATGGTTTAAATACTACTTTGGTCCCTGTACTTTCATAAATGGTTCATTTTGGTCCCTGTACTTTAAAAAGGTTCATTTTAGTCCCTGTACTTTTAAGAAAGATTCAATTTGGTCCTTGGTGTTAGTGTGCTCTTAAAAAATTAACACAGTTGTGAGGTGGCATTATTTATGTAATGATTAGGCGCCACTTGGTCATTATAAGTTCCAAATAAATTGGGTCGGACGAATCGAGTCGGGTAAATTAAATTCCAAATTTTGCGTTTAGGATTTTTTATTCGTGCCTCTCTTCTTCTTCGTGGTTTTCAATCGTATTTTCTAGTTTTTTTTAATTCTCAAATCTCAATCTTCTGCTGGTGGGTTTCGTCTTCGACACCAACTCCAACATTTGTTTTTTATTTTTCAATCTTAATCTTCTGCATGGTGAGTTCCATCTTCTACACCAATTCAAGTATTTGTTTTTTTATTTTTCAATCTCAATCTTTCTGTGTGGTGGGTTTCTTATTCTACACCTATTTGGGACTTTTTTCACAGAGCTTAGAACTTTTTATTTAAAATCTACTTCTTCTTTATCTCTTTTTCGAAGAGATATATAAACATACTGCATCCCTTTTGTTTTTGTTAAAATTATGATTTTTTATTTTGGTTTTTTCCTATTGTAAAATATTATTTTCAATTAAGTGGTCCCTACTGCTATACATCCTAATTTATTGATTATATGGTTGGTCTACATGGTCTCTGCTATTTTGTTCTTTTTGTAATTTTTAATTCTTAATTTTTGAATTGTTTACCATGTGAATGGACTCTTTGTTTTTCGTTTAAGTAATATCATGCAATTATTTTGTAGAGATGTCAACACTTGACATAGAGGTTCATCACAGTGGAAAGTTCATATGTGATCCTTATATGAAATATGAAAATAGAAATGTGGATATAGTCCATAATTTTGACCTAGATATATGGTCCTATTTTGAAGCCCTATTTTGAAGTCGTAGATATTGTGAAAAGGCAGGTATATATTAGTTGGGAGAAATTATGGGATAGGGATCTTACAAATGACGTTGGAGGATATCGAGTACTAAAGAATGATGAAGATGTTATGGAGTTGGTAAGACTCATTGATGATAGGATGAGTTTTGGGTTGTATGTAGAACATGATCTTCTTAATTATAATCATGATAACTTTTTCGAAAACAATGAGCATTTCTTAGGTGATATTGAAGACGTTGGCTTATTTGATCATTATGTTGATGAATGTATAAAAGGAGAAGTCAGAGGATGCAGTGCTCTTAACATGGAGGGAAGCTTACTAATTGATAAGGAAGGTGAGGAAAAAGAGTATGATGTTGAGGTGCCTTTTGACGAACTTCAATCGCTAGAGGACTCGTCAGATTCAGGTAGTAATTATCATAAGGTAAAATACCCATTATTTAAGAAATTGGGGGATGATGAATCATTGAAATTTGAATTAGGCATGTTATTTAATTCATTGAATGAGTTTAAAGAGGCTGTAAATGATTATGCTATAAGAGAAGGATGGAATGTTATATATGACTAAAATATCCGATCTTTACGATTATTTTACTCTACATATTAATGAAATCCTAATTTTGTTATCCATATCATAGTTTGTTCATAAACGGAGAGAATTTAATATATTTAAATAATGCACGTAAAAGCTTAAACAAATCTCCGTCTCAAGCAAATAACACATCTTATTAGTTATTATTTTATTTTTTTTTTTGTTTAAAGATTTTGCTGTATTTTCAAAATAGATTTTACAGGTTTTATATATCAAAATCATACCTTTTTTTTTTAAAAAAAATGAACCAAATCTTGTGATAAAATTTTTTTTTTACCAACAATTTTGATGTTGTGTTATATTTAAAATGTAAATTAGATACTTTATTTATAATATAATTTTTCAACTACATCATTAAATTTTTTTTCGCGAGTCTCATTATCATTTATGTTAATTTGATTGAACTGTTTTCAAATATAGAAAAATGAGCCAAACTATTTATAAATTTAAATTTTTTTTACACTATATCAATGATAGACTGCAATATAATTATATCGCTTTCTATCGCTCAAGCGATAAAATTTATTTGCTTGAGCGATAGAAAACGATATAATTCTATCGTAGTCTATCATTAATAGACTGCAAAATTTTTCTATATGTGTAAATAATTTGATATTTTTTCTGTTTATATTACTTGCTTGAGCAATAGAAAGTGATATAATTCTATCGTGGTCTATCATTAATAGACTGCAAAAAAATTTTATATGTGTAAATAATTTGATATTTTTTCTGTTTATAATAATTTTTCAATTTTATTTCTTGAAAAAATTTGAACTTTATTTTTAAAGCATATAAATCCATTGCAATTAGATAAAATAAAATAAAAATAAAATAGGGGGAAACAAATATGGAGATCACAATCTATGCAATCACTCAGAGGCATCTTCCTCCCCACGTGATTCCATCTTAGCTCATAATAAAAAATGCAAACAAAATAATAATAAACCCCTAATTGAATTCAACACTAAAGGTATTCATAGGATTGACAGTCTCACAATTTGGTGATCTCTCGATGTTTTTTTCTCTCGATGCTTTTTTCTTAAGGACCAAGAGGCTTTACTTATAGTGCCTTGCACTCATATGCTTTGGATCTCGCGCTCTGATCAATCGACATCTTTGACTGGTTGGTGAGAATTTCAGCACTGCTATCATGATCAATTTCTGAATTGTGGCAAAACATCCACTAATGCTTTGTCAGAGATCCCAAGGCACACGTTCACTTGCTCATCCTTCAGTTATGGGCTCAACACATGCGTTTAGTTTTATGCAATTACCTGCAAAATATGATGCTTCGACTCAAGTTAGCTCATGATATGCAATTAACAGAGATTTTGGGCATATCCAATACATAAAAATCCATAGGAAATATTAAATCTTTCATGCTGGATATAAGACCTATCAACTAACGGGATAACTATAACAATTTTCTATAATTCATTTAATTTTAAGTCTTGGTAAACTGAATATGGCATTATATTAATCAATGCACCCAGATCAAACATGACATATACCTCAGTTAGAGATGCGGGGAGGGGCGGGATCGGGGATTGCTTCCCTGTCTCCATCCCCACGAAATTCTCCACGGGATCGGGGCGGAGATTTCCCACAAAAAATTCGCGAGGATCGAGTTTATCGCAGAAAATTTTTCCTCATTTGGATTTTTTTTTTAAAAAAATGTAACTAACCTTTTATCTTACCTAAATAGTTAAGTTTTTCACTCATATGCATAGTTTAAAACTTCTATCGAAATCCCGAAATTTTAGTAGGGAGAAAATTTCGATTTTCCTCCAATTTCGCGAAATTTCGAGGTTTCCATCGAAATGTCCAGTTTTTTTTTTTTTTATTTTTTTTTACAATTAACTATGCTAACTCAATGGTATTTTTTTTTCTCTCTTTTACCATCAAGAAACAACATATTTTTATTCAAATATTTTCCATTGAATTTTCACATCATTTCACTTCAAACTTGAATTGATGTGAGTTCTTTAATATTTCTCTCATTTTCTATCTAATTTTTCTTTCTTTTCCATTATGTTGTGTTATGTCTAATGTTATTTTTTTTACATCCCTTAAATTTTAAAGTTCTACTTTTTCTATTTTTATTGTGTCATGTTATGTTAGTTTAATGGTATCATTTTTCATTTTTGTATCCATTTCATTTTATAATAAACAATTTACAATTATTTTATATGCAAATATTTCGTGTTCTTGAATTTTGTAATTGTTTTTCTATTTCTTTTTTAAATTTCTGCTCTCGTATTGACATTTATACAAATATTTTACAATATACATCTAAATACTGTTTTACTTTATAGAAATAATGAGTAAAATGGTCAATTATAGTCTAACTCAGTTACAATCATAGTTTCATTAACTAATTATAACAATTTTCACTAACTTTCATCAATTTTCATAAAGTTTTCCGAAATTTCCATTAATATTTCCATAAAATCAGGACCTTGATATTTTCATCAACATCAATATTTCGAACCTTGCTCGTATGTGACAAAGATATGATTAACATGTTTAATTCCATAATTTCTAAAAATTAAAATTAAAATACAACAACTACATATCCTAATCTCAACTTAATAAACAATATATATATCAAATAAAAAATTATATATATAGATATATAACTAGAATTAAATTTTTTTTATATATAATGGGGCGGGGAAACGGAGTGGGGATGGGTACTCCATCCCCCATTTCCCGTCTAATCAGGGATTCCACACTCCGTCCGAGTCGAGGCTCCATGGATTAAATGGACATCTCTAACCTCGGTCTCTGCATTTCTCAAGTAAGGTACATTTAAGTAAAACAGAGGGATAAGAAAAGTTTAGGGTTTAAATTGGTACAACCTCTAGGTCTATGGATGTAAATTGATATTTAAAATAAAATAAAAGAAATAGTTTTTTAGTAGAATAATTACGAAGACAAGGAAAGAAACCTTCTATCTCAAAAAGAAGATACAAAAAGAATCTTATTTCATGTCATGTAGTTTAACGATAGCATGTAGTACGACTCCCACCATACGAGAGCAAATTAAATGAACTTAAATAAATGACAAATTTTATTTTGTAATCTAACATTTGTGTAAGAAAATGGAATTTGAGTTGGAGAGCCTTTTTTTTTAGCCAAAAAACATCATCCACCACTTTTTTTTAGTGAGAAACAATATCCACCACCATTGTCCACCATTCATGGCCTAATTGGATTTGGGACAAAATTCAAAATTAATGTTGAATTTTGAACTATTGACAAAAATAGGGTACATAGTAAAGAAATCCTAAAAATAGAGTGGTTGAAGAAAATATTGACAAAAATAGGGTTGTAAAATCGTGTACCCCATACACGATTTCCACATGGCATCCACGTGGTTGGTCAATGAGACCAAAATCGTGTACGGGTACACGATTTCCTTTTTTTTTTTTAATCAACAATTACATTTCTTAATATTGTTATTTTATAGCATACTCATATAAATGCGTCTGAAGATTAGAAATTCATAAAAACTTAAACTTTAAATTACAAACGAGTCATGTGCCACATGGTGGACGTCTACGTTGACGGTGCGGACGACGAGGTACAGGCACTTCAAAGTGTTGCTGTTGATGAATTAATTCATCAATATCCTCTTGGGTGACAACGGATGGATGTTCATAATACTCTTGTTGTTCCTCTAGAATAGCTTCACCCTGTTGGCGTTCTCCGACCACCGGTAGTCCAAACTGAACTGCAACCTGTAACGTAATAGTACATTCGCCACAAGGCATATGGAATGTGTAGGTTTCTGGTCGCCAACGCTCTACTAAAGAAGTAATTAGGATCGAATGGGATAGTTCGTTGAACTACTACCTCCCTCCTTCGGCAGCTTAAAATTGTAGTAGAAGAACTATCCCATACTGATTGTGAACGATGGAAATTTTGTTGATATAGTTGTATGGGATTAGAAGGACCCGGATCCATGATGCGAAATCACTGAAAAATAAATAAAGATACACCTAATATAAGCCTAAATTATTAAACTTAAAAAAAGACAACTCAACTTTTCATGCCAAAATCATGTACCCGGTCCACGATTTTACAACCCCAATTTTGAGATTATTTTCCCATCTACTCTATTTTTGTCATATATTATTAAATTAACATTATTTTAAAAAAAAAATTCTCAAACTCATGCAATCCGAAAACAAAACTATAAAATCAAATCTAATGGTAAAAAAAATACTAAATCTTATACAAAATAAAATAAATATTCAATATTAATCAACAAACAAGCTTCACACTCTAGATTTAGTGAATATTAACCAAAACAAACTTCATAACAAGTTTTATGTTTAAAAAAAATAAAATAAAATTACTGGCGGCGGCGGCAGCACGGTGGTGGGCGGCGGACGACGGCAGCGGCGGGAGGAATTTGGGCGGCAGAAGAAGAAAGGAGTGAAGAAGAGGAGTGAAGAAGAAGAAGAGGGGTGGTTATAGAGTTGAAAATTGTGGACCCGGTCCACGATTTCACTACGTGGCAGCGGGAATCTTTGACCTGCAGATGTGGCAGGTAACTCGTGGACCGGGTCCACGATTTTACAACCCCATTTTTTACATTATTTTCTCATTTACTCTATTTTTGTCATATATTATTAAATTAACATTATTTTTAAAAAAAAAAAAAATCTTGGATTTGCAATTCAGATTTTTTTCACCATGTCCAAATTAATAGCACAATGAAAAAAAGTTTGCAGACATAACACAAATTAGATCAAAGATCAACAACTCATGTAAAATGTCCAAAAAAATTCAGTTGAATTTTATCAGTGATTACTTCTGTCACTAATAGTAGATAGAAGTCTATCAGTGATAAGCTCAATCCTATCACTGATAAATTCATTTCAATGACACTCTACTACCAACCGATTAGTTATAGAAATCTGTCATTTATATACTTCTATAATTGAAGGTTAACATTAATACACCTCTATTACTTACGAACTGCATGTGAGTTTATTTGATAAAATATTATATTTTTGTTTATATATATTATGTTTTATATGGTTGGCTATAGTTGCTTTGAAAGAAGTGACTACATCAAATTACTTTAAATATTTTTTTTTTTTGACTTATCAATTAAAAAAAATTGGAGATAATAATTGAGGAAGAAAGTGTAGACACAGGTAAAAAAAAAAAAAAAAAAGGATTGGGTTGATGTATATCAAAGATAGAAGAGATAAACTATATATGTTAGTAGTGATTGACCTCCCATCACCTTCAGTTAACTCCTATATATTATTGATAAACAAATAAATGATTGAAGTTTATTACTATAAACTTGGGTTGTGAATGAATTATGAGTGAAAGACTTCAGTCACAAACATGTGAATATCTAAAAATTAAATTAACCAACTCAAAAATGAAAAAAAAAAAAAAAAAAAAAACTTTAAAAAAACATGTGAATATTTGCCATTGAAGTCTATCAATGATAGATACATATCGAACATCGACTTAAATATTTATGGTATTCATAAAGATGTCAATCTCTAATATATATAAAAATGTATAACAATCAAAGTCAACTACTAATATGATGAACTTGGTAGCGTGATAGATTCAATCACAGTCATAAACACAACCTACTACTACACACATTAATCATGCCTTCATTACAATTACAAATAATTTCGACATATACATAGCGTGGTCAAATTAAACATGCAAGCTATGCGATTAAGTTGTCAATTTAATCCACCTAACATACTCATTCTAGAACTTAAAGCAATGAGAAGACCATATGTAAAATCAGAAAAACCCATAAAATATTCCATCAAATTCTAAAAAAATCCATAAATACAAGCCAACGATCCACAAGATTAGCGTTTCGAGCCTAGCCGGTCATCGAACATCGACTCCCAACGCCAAAATCATCCAAAACAAAAGTAAATACATAGCAAAAACAAAAGTAAATTTATGGAAACCTCGTAGGGTTGGGCCAAAATCAGCCAAAATCGAACCTAAAACTCTAAAAAATCTCCACACAAAATCTTAAAATGAAAGAGGGATATATATATATAGACATCGCAGCACCATCACAACGCTCTAAAAGGAAAAAGCTGAGCTCCCTGCAACGTCAACCTACAAAGTTGCAACGTTGTTTTTGAAAATTTGCCACGAGCGAGGGGAAAAATAGTCTTTTAAGATCCTTGAAACTCCGGTTTCTCGATTAAGCTCCCAAAATATTTAAGCTGGTTATTAAGAATTTATGAGGGTTATTTAAGCCTTTATCTTTTAAGTTTATTGTGAAGAAATGGAGTAGTTTATGACGTTAAGTTATACCAAAAAGAGTAATTTTAAATAAAATAAACCTTCATGAGTGCATTTTGCATGTTTTGATTTGTTTTAAAGGCATTGTAAAATAAATGTAATAATGCAGCCAAGATTGGGCCAAGGTTGTGGCTGCAAGGCAATCTGAAGGCTTGATTGAGAATCTCTTCATGCCTATAAATAGAGCCTAAATCCTTAGCTCAACACATTTTGATTTTGGATTTAAGATCATTTCATTTATCTATTTCTCTTAATTTAGGTTTACTTTTTGTATTTTAATTTCTACACTTTAATTTTTCAGTATTTTCCTTTGTATTAAGATGTTCTAGGATTGAATCTCCTTAATTAGTTTAGGTTTACTTTCATTACTCTTTCACACATTTTATTGTTTATTGTATAGAGATCGAAAAATTTAGAATTGTTCGAAGGGTGTTGAAATAATTGGATCAAATCAAGGCTAATTAAACCTAAATTTGACAAGCAAGTAATAAAAATTGGAATTCAAGCATCAAAATTTGAAGAAGAAGTGACGAGACCCCAAATTAACTTTTGAAAGTGTAATTTAATAACTTAGATTAATGAACTTATATCATCATAATTTTAATGATTTCATTGTGCATAGAAAATTTAATTTAGATGGTATATTCACCATGAAGATATATCTCTATCAAAATTTTGCTTACGACCCATATATCATCTAAGTAGCCCTTGTTTCCCATCAAAATATGAAACATGCCAAATAATATATATTTGTCCGAAGAATTAATATTTGAGAAATGGCCAAAATGATTAAATACAATTATTGAGATTGTTAATATATTTTCTCTACAAATTATTGAGATTCATTTTCCTCTCTACGAGCAATAAACATCACATGAGCCAAAAGGGTAGCCATAAGCATTTGATACTTATTTTGTATTTATTTTGTATTTAGTTTTATGTTTTTGAAATTTAAGCTTGTTTTTTTCTTAAATTTGATAGTATGATTTCACATTTCTTGAAAGAAAAAAAAAACATATTAATTCTTAGTCAAATTCTAGAAACAAAAACAAAATCTTGAGAGGAAAATTTTCACATATAGAAAAAATGTCAAACTATTTACAGAAAATGACAAAAAAAAAATACTAATAGACATTAATAGACTTCTATTAGCATCTATCAGTGATAGACTTCTATCATTTCTATCATTGATAGATCCTAATAGACTTCTATCATCGTCTATCACAATTATTTAAAAATTTTGCTATTTTGTGTAAATAGTTTCCCTTATTTTTCTATTTTTAAAAATTCCCCATTTTGAAACTTACATTTTTTTTTTTTTCAAAATTTGGCTTAATTTTTTAAAAACATTGGTGAAAAGTGGATAACAAAACAAAGAAAGTTACAAGCAGAAGTAAGGTTTACAACCTTACTTTTCAAATAATCAAAAACCAAATAGTTACCAAAACTGAAACTTAATTTCTTTGTTTCTGAAAATTAAGCTTATAAACATCACTTGTATACTTATTGATTCTTTTCTTTACATCCGTTGATGATGGATTTTGGCCAAATAAAATCCAGCTTAAAATCAAGATAATATAAGATAAAATAAAATAATATGAGATTTGATCCTACCTTGCTAGGGATTAGGAAACTCATATCTTAATCCTAGCAGAATTATAAAACCCTAGATCAAATCCCCTATAAATAGACCATAATGTTTCCATCAAAGGTAACTTAAAACTTCCAACTTTTTTCCTATTCTATAATTCTCTTACTGACTTAGGCATCAGAACCTTTTTTCTTTGTTTTGCAGATTCTCTCTTTCTTAAATTACAAATTCAACTAATGAAATCACGTGAGGGTCGGGTACATTTCTCCTATCTCAAATTTTGCATCAACAACATCTATTATTTAGAAGTGTTTTAAAAGATCAAGTCAAGTTCTGAAAACTAAAAAAAGTACGTAGTTTTAAAAACTTGTATTTTTTTCCTTTTTTAAATTTAACTTAGAACTCAATTGTCTAGTTATGGGAATTGGATGAAAAATATGGTAAATAAATTGTAAGAGAATAAGTAAAATTTTGAAATAAAAACAAAACAAGAGATGAAATGGTTATAAACTTTCTACTTCAACTCAAAATCATCTTTCCAATCCACATCCAATGCATCTTTATAAACCCTCTATGGAAGGAATATGCTACATATCTTCATAAAAAGAGAAAAAGAAAGAAAAAGAAAGGAAAGAAAATGTCATTTAAAATAGTTGCATCACATTCCAAGGCACAAAATAATGCCATTTTAAGCGATGGTGTTCCTCGCCGCACTGAAAACCATCAACCAAGTGCTTGGGGAGATTATTTCCTTTCCAATCATTCCAACATTTTGGTAGCTATTACACACATATTGAAATTTCTTTCTTTCTTTCTTTTTCGTCTTTTTTTTTTTTTTTTTTTTTTTTTTTTTTTTTTTTTTTTTTTTTTGCATGGTGTGAAGTCTCTTTGGTTTCAGATTATTTTAATTAATAAGATTCTACAATAGATATAAGGAAATAATTAGAATATTATTCAATAGAATTTCTATACTATATGTCTATTCTTATAAAGGTAATGCAGGAAGAAGATGAGATGGTCAAGAAAGAACTTGAAGAACTGAAAGAAGGAGTGAGAAGCATGTTTGCAGCTGCTGAAAAGTATTCAGAAAAATTAGGTTTGATTGATTCAATCCAACGCTTAGGTTTGTCATACCATTTTGAAGATGAAATTAATGAAATTCTTGATCAAATAAAAATTTCTGCCAATGATGACGACAAAGACGAGGATCTTTACATTATGGCTCTTAAATTTCGATTGCTTAGACAACAGGGTTTCTATGTTTCTTCTGGTAAGCCTCTCTCATGCAATTTTTACCATGAATTGTTGCTATAAGAAGATTGAAATATTAAATTCAATTTAAATTTTGTATTTTTAATAAATCTTTGATTTATGAGATCTTATAAGGCCCTAGTTCAACAAAATAATAAATCTTTGATTTGAGGTAAGGAATGGAGTTATGAAGTCTAGGGAGTTGTGAACTCTCGAGACTCACAATGGAAGAAGATAATAAAATATAAAATTGATATTTTTTAGTAGTGAGACCCATCAACTCATTGGGTCAAACAAGGAGTGGAGTTCAGAACTCTACTTCCCCTGACAACTCCTTGGGCCAAACACCACCTAAAAAAATTTATAATTACTACTTATACTAACAAGGTGCACCATTTTTTTTTTATTGTTTCATCATAGGAAGTCATGTATTCATACCTCTGTGATATCATTTCCCCACCAATTAATATTTTGATTTCTACTTGTACGATGATCTTTTTAATATTTACGGATCTATTAGATATAGTAATGAAAATTGAAATTTAAAGTTTATGGATTCATATTAGTGACAATAATTTCCATAAATGAGGTTGTAATTTAAGCATTGTAAATTTCAATAGAGAGATTCAATAAGTTAAGAAATGAAAGAGGAGATTTCAAAGAATCAATTACAAAGGATGAAAGTGGTTTATTAAGTTTGTGAGGCATCTCACTTGAGAATGAAGGGAGAAAGTATATTAGATGAAGCATTAGCTTTCACAACTACTCAACTTGAAGCAATGACCATGGATTCCACTTCTCAATTCTCAGAAGAAGCTAAATATGCATTGAAGTGGCCAATCTACAAAGCTATGCCAAGGTTGACGAGTAGGCACTATATGTCTCTCTATCACAACAATCCATTGAAGAACAATAATATGTTGCTCACTTTTGCAAAGTTAGACTACAATTCTCTTCAAAAACTCTACCAAAAAGAACTAGGTGAACTTTCAAGGTAACTTTTTCAATAAGCTTTCTTTGTTTTTTTTTGTTTTGTTAATGTTCTTATTATGGGTGTGAATTAATATTATAGGTGGTGGAAGGATCTAAAGTTAAGGGAGGAATTACCTTTTGCACGAGATAGGATGGTGGAGAGCTATATTTGGGCATTGGGAATATACTATGAACCAAAGTACTCTAGTGCTAGAATAATATCAGCCAAAGTTATTGTTTTAATGACGGTTCTTGATGATATATATGATTCCTATGGCACACTAGAAGAACTTCAACTATTCACCAATGCAATTGAAATGTTTAGTTCTTCAACTCCTTCTTTTTAACTAAAACTTTTCTAGTTTTAG
The DNA here is from genome assembly GCA_002890555.2 of Lagenaria siceraria. Classification (NCBI taxonomy): domain Eukaryota; kingdom Viridiplantae; phylum Streptophyta; class Magnoliopsida; order Cucurbitales; family Cucurbitaceae; genus Lagenaria; species Lagenaria siceraria. The sequence continues at coordinate 2,917,972 of CM016491.1, read as the reverse complement.
TATTTTACCTTATATTATTGTTGATTTTGGAATAAATCATTATCTTGACTCCAATTTAATATTTTGAAGTTCTTCTGATTAAATTTAAGGTGGGATGTGAATTGCATTGAGAAGCTTCCAAATTATATGAAAGTTTTTTATGAAGCTATACTTGAAATTTATGGAGGGAGTATACAAGATATGTGCATGGATAACAACATTCCAATTTGCATTTCATTATACAAAAGAAGGGGTAAAATTATATTATATTTCAAATATAGCAAAATTCATTATCTATCAATGATAGACACTGATAAACTATTATCATTTATCATTGTTTATTAGTGATAGACACTGATAGATGTCTATCAATGGTTATCACTGTCTATCACTGATAGATAATAACATTTTGTTATATTTGTAAATATTTTGGCTCATATTGCTATATTTAAAACCCGTTTCATATATATTTTTCATGAAAAGAGATATGTCTTTCTAATTCTTTTAGAGTTTTGGACACAGATAATAAGGCAATGCAAACTTTATTTGGTGGAAGCTAAATGGTTCAATGAAGGCTATGTGCCAACCATAGATGAGTACATGGAAGTTAGTGCCATTTCCATTGGGGCCTATGTTTTGGCTCTAATTTCCTTCTTAGCTTTGGGAAATATTGTTTCAAAAGAGGTTTTTGAATGGGTTCAATGTGACCCTATGCTTCATAAAGCAACTGGAGTAACTAGCAGACTCGTCAATGACATAGCTTCCCACGAGGTAGACAATTAAAAAATTATAATACATCGTTGCATCTCTTTGATAACATTTTTTAAAATTATTTTAAATAGCAAAACTGTTAGAAATAATTTTAAATATAGCTATAGCAAAATATCATGGTCTATCAATGTAGACATTGATAGACATCTATCAATGTTTATTAGTGATAGATGATAGTAGTCTATCAATATCTAACATTGTCTATCGCTGATAGACAGTGATATTTTGCTATATTTATAAATAGTTTGGTTCACATTTATATACGTTTCTATGTTTTGTTATCAATTTTTTATTCATTTTTTTAAAAAACCAAGCTAAGTTTTGAAAACTAAGAAACTGTTTGGTTTTTTGTTTTTAGTTTTTTAAAATTAAACCTATAAACATCATCTACCTCTAATGCCCTGTTTGGTAACCATTTTGTTTTTGGAATTTAGTTTTTGAAAATTGTGCTTATTTTCTAACAATTTCTTAGTCATGATTTTCATATTTCATATCTAAGCGTTTGATTTCTTAGCCAATTTCTAAAAACAAAGACAAGTTTTTGAAAACTACTTTTTTTAGTTTTCAAATTTTGGCTTTGATTTTGAAAACACTCATAAAGTGTAGAAAAAAAAAAAAAAAAAAACAAACAAACATAAAAACCATTAGATGAAAGTGATGTCTATAGGTTTAATTTTGAAAAACCAAAAACCAAATGGTTAACAAACGGGGCCTAAATTTTTTGTTTTGTTATTTACTTTTTACCAATATTTTTTAAAAACCGAACCACATTTTGAAAACTAAAATAAGTAAATTTTATAAAGAAAAATTACTGTAAACAGAAAAAAAAAATATCAAACTATTTACAAATATAAAAAAATCTCACTATCTATCATAGATAGACCACGATAGAATTCTATCGTTGATAGACAGTAAAATTTTTCTATATTTGTAAATAGTTTGGCTCATTTTTTTATATTTGAAAACATACCTTTTATAAACTTGTTTTTTGTAATTTTTGTATTTTGGCTAGGAATTCAACTAGCTTGTGTAAACCATTGTTAGAAATTGAGAGGAAATAAGTTTAATAATTAAAAACGAAAAATCCAAAACCCAATGGTTACTGAACGGAGTAAAAAAATATAGCTTTTCAACTTGTTTTCGTTTTTACAATTTGACTAGGAACTCAAATGTTCCCTTAAGATAGGTGAGATCATATTTTAAGTTTTTGTCGTGTCTTATTTTTAGTTTGAACAAGAGCGATGCCATTTGACCTGTGCAATTGAATGCTACATGCAACAATATAAAGTATCAAAAGAGGTGGCTATAGCTGGACTGAAAAAGCAAGTGGTGGAAGCATGGAAAGAAATAATAGAAGACTACATAAAATGTGCCAAGTTTCCAAACGTGATCCTTGATTACGGGTTGAATTTTGCTCGAGTCACGAACTTCTATTATAAGGAGCGAGATGGTTTCACTTTTGCTGATAGAGAAACTAAACATCTTATTACCTTAATGCTTATCGACCCTGTGCCAATTTGATTATTCTATTTATAGTAGTTATTTGTAACGTTTTTTTTCTTAAATATAATTATAATTATTAGAATGCTTTTTAATTAGAAAAATGTATCATGTACTTTTGTTAGGTGTATTTTATTGAAAACAAAAACAATGTTTAAAAATATTTCTTTTTTATGTTTGAAGATTATTGGTTAAACTAAATGAACTATGTTCTAATTGATAAGTTGATGGAAATTTAATAGCTATATACTTTGACATTTGAATTACTTTTCAAACATGCATCCATGATATGTCAAGTACATTCTTATCATGACCCATCAAAATTAATTCTAACTCAAGTCCTTATTTTGAATCTAATAACATACAACAAATCCAACCAAATCATTTGTCTTCTCAAATTATCTCAACTCTGGCTCCAAAATTCAAAATTAAAGAGAAATAAAAACTAAAAAAATTAAGATAATTAATTTAAATTTATTTGGAATTTGGGATGTTACATATTGCATAATTCTCCATATATACTAATCCTAACTTATCTTGATCGTAATCTCAATATATACTAATGATAAGCATTTAATGAGTGTTAGTATTTCTTTAATGCAATTTTAGTGTTTTAACTTGTAAATTTTAGAATTAGTGCTTTAATACCCCAATTATCTAATGTGATTCATAGTTAGTATTTAGTTAAACTTTTATTTAAAATAAAAAATTGGAAACAACTTTAAATTGAATTTTATATTCTTTTTCTTGGTTTGTTACATTTGTTGCATACAACTCTTCATCTCTCTCATCCCTTAAAATTACATTTTGTTAGGTATTTTAAAATGTATCTTTTGCAAGGGTATTTTTGTACAATATGATTTGGATATCATGTTGAATAATTCATTTGGCTATTTTTTCCCAATAAAAAGTGGGGTTAACTATTTTTCAATTAGACGTATGGTTATATTTTGGTATTCTTCTTGTTGCTATTAATTTATAAAGCAAATCCACGAGCTGAAATAAAATTATTTCAATCTCAAATTTAAATTCTACTAAAAACTTTACCCAATTAGGGAGAAAAGTTAATTCAATTTACGTGGGACTCAAGACGTTGCTACGTTAACATCTAAATAACCATGTTAACACTTGACACAAGATCGATAAGCATTACGGTAATATAATGTGTGACCATCTCCGTCAAGAATCACATTTAGAAACAGCTTGGAGGACTTTGTGTAGTCTTCTAATATTTACATCTTCCTTTGCTTTAATCACTGTTTTTCTAGTTCGGCTACAACCTCTTCTTCTAATACTCCATATTTCTTCGTATAGCATTCAACTACAGACGTCACATTAGCTCTCTCTCATTCAAACTAAAAATGAAATATAATATGATTCAAATTTTAAATGTGTCCTTGAAAAATACTTATAAATAAGTTCAATCATCTGCCATTAGACTTTTTTTTTTTTTTTTTTTTTTTGGTACCTTGTGTGAAACTATTGAGGAGCCTGCCAATTATTTCACTTGCTTTAAGAAACATAGTGTTACTTTGAACCCATTCCAAACACCTATTCTGAAGCAACATTTCCTGCAACAAGGAAGGAAATTGTTTGTAATTTAATGTGTATTTCATTTTTCCCATTGCATATTTATACATAAAGTTCAATAACAATCAACACTATAATTCTAAAGTGTGCTAACTCATGGCATTGAAACTCAAAAATACAAAGTACTAACCACCAACCTAAGTTGGTAATATTTAACTTTCAAATTCAGGGTCAATTTTATTAATTGAATATATATACATTGAGCATAATTGTAATTAACAATAAGATAGATAACAAAAAGTAATATTAATCCACATGACGTTTCCTTTGATTAAAGCCAAACAGTTTGTGCACATTAAACAAACCTTTCATTACAAAAAAACCAATTATAATTGTTTGAACGGATAACAAAATGCAAAGGAATTAAAAGACAACTAATATGTCGATTCAAGGATGTTGGATCCTTATAAGACCTACAATTATGATCCCTCCTTCCACATCGATTATAGCGTCGGTAGCTTTTTTTCTAAACAAGATGCGATCCTTTTTTTCTTAGGCCTCCCAGCCGGATGTTTGACATGAAGAGGACGAACTGGATCATTGCTAACTCCATGAATCCTTGTAAGTTGTTCGATATTACCAATAGGACATGTTTCCTTCCTATATAATAGAACTAAATTCAAAACACAGTAGAAATCATGGTGCTATGACTGCAATCCAAGGTTCCTATGAAACAATGCAATGCATGCATGGGAGCAGGAGATCATGTCTAGGTCCCAACGTCGACATGAGTAAGTAGGATACAGAATTTGACCACAAATTAGTTGATGCGGTCATGAACTCCAAATTCATGCGGGTTAATAGAGTATAACTTCAATACCATATCAATAAATAAACTTACAAATTTGACTATTAATGATACAATAAAAAATAACTTACATCGACTTATTGCCAGTTTAAGCTGATCGTATAATGTTCTCTGCATATGTGGAAAGTTCTGAATACTGGAAACTTCAATGACTACGACGTTCGTAAAACTATTTTTGAACCAAACTATGAATCGATTAAAGGAACTGATCAATAACAGGTAATTCACGTGCTTCCTTCAACAATAAATTTATACTTTCAAAAATACTTGTTTTCATCAATGAATATCTTTTCCTCCCGCTTAATGCCCTAGCCCATTTCGATTTGCCAACATCCTCTAATTTATGTCTAATAGACAGAGTAACATTATCCAACTGTCTCATGTAATACTCAAAATCCACAATTGTGTATGCTGCACACACATATATAAATCATTCTCAATTGTTCGTGACTTGTGATTCTTTTTAAGGTTCTTATATAAATGAAATGCACACACCCTGTTGTTGCAACGTCATCGCGACGCGGAGCGGCCGACGTCCTTCCCTAAGGGTCTCTTTCGAGGTGAAAGATTTGGAGTCGCCACCAATCATTTTAAGGTGTGATTGGTCACCCATTTTGAAAGGAATAAAAATAAAAACGATCTACTTTTCCAAAGACAGGTTCGGGGGTCATTGAGTGTAGGGAAGGTATTAGCACCCTACAACACCCGTTTGAAAATATTTTATTTTGTTATCCAAAATTGCAATGAAAATTAATAAAAAGAAACTTGATAAAAATTGACTAAATAATTCCTAGGTAGAGGTGTTCCTTAAGTACCTCAGCCTAAACAGAATTATTATCTTAGCGAATTATTTTATAAAAATTTAATATAGTTTAAATAAAAGAAATGTCTCACCAAATTTCTTTATAGCTTTAAGAATAAAGTATAATTGTATTGTGTGAGTGACAATGATTGCCAATTTATATTTGGATTCTTTATGAGATATTTTCCTCTAGAGCAAAATTTTGACTCCATCATGGGATTTATGAAAAATCTAAAAGGTTTGAAATTCACTTGAAATTTGAAATTCACCTTAAGCTAGAGTTTATCCTAAAGTTGCATAGCTAACTTGAACTTTGTTTAAATATTCTATGCATGAAAAAAAAAAATAAGAAATTTGAATAAATTCCCTAAATTAAATCAAAGATAGGAAATACTTGAGAACTTAGCTAGTAAAATTTATTTTGCCAATACAAATGTGGATGTAATAAAAAATTGTATTTAAAGTTTGAAATTCAAGAAATTTGAAATGCTATTAAGAAATTTTAACATTTAAAAAAAAAAAACTAGAGCATATTTATATTTAAGAATAATAAAAGCTTTGATTAAATGTTTTAAATGAATTTTAAATTTTCAATCCGTTAAGATTACAAAATCATAGAAATCTCATATTTTTAAAATAAATAAATAAGATTACAACTTATAATTATATAATGCATTGAGGAATCCGATGGTTAGTAAGATAGTATATATATATATATATATATATATATATATATATATATATATATATATATATATATATATATATATATATATATGAAGAATCCAACAAAATGAAATAGATTGAAATTCTTTTGAAAATATCTTTACAAATAAACAAATAAATCGTGAATATTTTGTAAAGGTAGAAATTTGTTGAGATAGAGAAAAGAGAGAAATTTGTTGAAATAGAGAAAAAAAAGAGAGAAAATAATATTATTTATATATATATATATATATATATATAATGATAAATAAACCAATATGTTGGAAATCAAAAATAGGAGAAAATAAATAATAATATAAAAGTACGTGGGGTCTACTATTTTGTTAAATAAAATAATAATAATAAATAATATAAAAATACGTGGGGCCCATCATATTATTAAATAGATAATAATAATAATAAATAATAAAAAATATGTGGGGCCCACTATATTATTAAATAAATAAATAAATAAAACAAATAAAATATGGCATGGGGCCCACACCTTTATCAATATCTTCTTCTCTCCTCTTTCTTCTTCTTCCTCACCGATTTCTTCCCCTCTTCTTCCACCTTCTCTATTCTCTTCTCCTTCCTTTCACTCTTTTCTTCTCACCATTTTCTATTCTCTTCTCTTTCCTTTCACTCTTTTCTTCTCACCATTTTCCCTCTTTTCTTTTCTCAAATTTTTTTTTCCTTCCTTCTTCCTCCGATCCTTTTTCAATATTTTCTTCTCTACTTTTCATTCACTCTTCTCATTCTTCAAATTCCTCTTCTCACTTCTTTTTTTTTTTTTCTCTGCCTTTTTCTACTTCTCATTCACTCCTCTTGTTCCCTCTTTTCTCCCATTCACTGTCTTCTTCTCCTCATTCTGCCTCCTCACTGCATTTATAGTAGCTTGTTTTTCAAAAATAGAAATGAACGTTGGATAGGTTGAGGAAAAGGGGGAAGAAATACGTTGAATGATTAAATTTTGGGTTTTAAAAATGGATTTATTTAATTAATTTAAAACAAATCATTTTTCAAATTTCATAATAATAATAATAATAGAAATAATAATAATAATAACAATAATAATGATTAAATTAAGAAAGCATTTTTTTAAAGAAATATTTATTTTTATTCCCTTTTATATTCCTTCTTTAAAAAAAAACAAAATATTTTTTGAAAAAAAATATTTATATATTTTTTTCTTTTTATACTTTTTTTTCAAAACTCAATTAAAATCTCAATTTTCATTAAATTTCAAAACTCGATTAATAATTAAAAAAAATCAAAAATAAAAATAAAATTAAACAAATTAAAAATAAGCCGAACTAAATGCGGTGTCTACACCTGTGTTCAATGGAATTATAGACAAAACTAACACCCTTGCCTATACTCTTATTACCATCAGACACAATAACTAGATCTTTAGCCTCTCTAAAAGCAATTTTAAGATTATGAAAAAGCCATGATCATGAGGCATCATTCTGAGAATCCACAGTGGCAAATGCAAGAGGTACAATCTGCGAATTACCATCAAGAGCAAGCAGATAATAATGTGCCCAGAAATTTGTTCTTTAGAGTGGCACCATCACCTGACATAATAGGAAAACAGTAATTCCATGCACATATGGAAGTAACAAGGGTCATGAAATAATACTTAAATCTATCTTTATCATCAAATTCTTGTGTTGTATATGTTCCTATTGGGAATAAACATTCAAATTGATTATACATGACAAATTACACTGTATCTATATTAAATTAAATTAAATATATAAACTAAAAGTACTAGAGTTTTTTCAATTAGTGTAGTTAAAAATGATGACAAAAGGGCATATGAGGACACAGGAGCCCCTCTGATGGAATTGAGAGCAATCTCACGGCGTCTCCATGCCTTGTCATAACTTACATTTACACCATGATGTCTTCTCATATAGCTTACAACATCACACGAACGACATGACACTTTGTCATTCATTTTAAAATAAAACTTTCAAGATGTTGCCCTACAATCAGCAACAATCCAAGATGTTGCTTGCCTATGACCATCTTTAACAACATCGACATAACATTGATGGATATTCATAAATTTTCGAACCATTCACACCACACTTCCCCTATATATAGATGCACGTAGATACCAACCACAAGAAAAATTCTTGCAACGAATGTCAAATGAAGTTTGGTTTGTCGTAGTGATAGTAAGTTCAAAATTGTTTTTAAAAGTAATCAAATAAATTGTTTTTTTCAATACAGACTTGCACCTAAAAGTTAAATAAATTGTTTTCTTCAATACAGACTTGCACCTAAAAGTTGAACATTGTTTAATGAAAATATCATATTCACAGTACTCAAAATCTTGGAAATCAATGATTTCAGTATTGTGCTCAGAAGGTTGGGGAGGAGGATCTGTTTCTGCTAATTCATTATTCAAATATGGTGTATTTCCAGAACTCGAACTAACATAAGAGACATGGTCAACCCACTACTCATAAATCATTTTGGGGAAGTTCGATAAAACTGACATCAACCACAAAATATCCTTATCTTCAACAATCCTAACAAGATTAGAATTGTTGAAACCATTCTCGTACATTGTCAACCGAGATATAGTTAGATTGCCCGAGGAAAAAGCTTACCTTAGATATATTCCACAAATTGTTGAAAGGGTGAATTTGATAGAATATACACCTCAAAAATCTGAAAGTCATGATAATGAGAATTTTCATCCCATCACCATCAAACGAAAGTCTAATTCGTTGTAAATCCATATTAAAAACAATTACTAGAAAAGAAGACCATAACAAACCAAATTTGAATACTTACTTATGTATCAATAACAAACATTTTTTTTAAGATACGGATGAAGAAAGATTTAGATTGAATTAAATTTGATAAAAGTAGGTATAAAATTGGAAATTATAAACGAACAAATTGATAATTTTGAAAATATGGAAAAAGATAAAAATTAATTTGATAATAATATATATAAAATAATGAAAAGAAAATTTAGATAGAATCTGGTAACAAAGATTTAAACAAATTAAAAACTAGTTTGACAAAATCAAATTAATTTAGGGAAAAAATCAAGAAGTTTTCGTTTATTTTGATTAATTCGACAAGTAGCTATATAGAATCTAATTTAATAATAAAATATAAACTCGAATTCAATTTGGGAGAGAAAAATCAAGAAGAGCGATCGTTTATTTTTTTTTTTTATTAAATCAGTTAAATCGTAATTTGATAATTGAAACTTCATCGATGATGTATTTATAACTTCATTCTTATTTCAGCGGCAACAATTACACTATAGTTATAACTCTATCAACTATAAAACTTACACTATATTTATTACGAATCTCATAAAGGACAAAATAGGAATTAAAAAATTGCTCATTATGTGATCTGCACATAGTTTACCAAAAATCTCATTAATTTCCAGTTTTAACATTTTCTCAAATGAAATCCAAATATTTGCTAAGGAACTAACCAAAGAAGAGGAATAGAAGCCCACCCCCTTGTCCCTATTGGGCCAAGCCCAACCAGAAATATTAAACAATTAATATTAAAAAGGTTTTTTTAAATATAATTTTTAATATGATTTAACCTTTAGATTAAAAGGTTTTTATTATTATTATTATTACTTTTTCTTACAGCAAAGTGTTGAAAAAATTTGTCCACCCACGTGCCATACACAACGTACGCTGTCGTTTTGTGTTTTTTTTGTATGGCTGTAAAATTTGTGGAACTTTGAAATGTGAGCTCTCATAAATAATTGGTGTTATTTGTTTATTACATTTCTTACAGCTACAGCTTGACTGAATGAAACATATCCCATTTTCACTTCATTTATAATTCATACAATTAATATTTATTGATTCCTTCTTACAGTAAAGAGTAGTTGGATGTTCTTGAAATCCCCATTCTTATCTCCCAATTGTCAAACCTTTTGCCTTTCCCATCTTATTATTATCTTATTTCAATAATTCACTCTCTCAACATTCTCAATTCATTTGATTTGATTTCTATCCTTTCATTTTCAATCAATTTCAACCCCAAAAAATAAATAAGAAAATCATTAATTCAACTCAATGATTAATGTAAACTTATGCTAAACTCCGTGTATTCAACAAATAACCTCCACCATATTAGAATCTTATTAAAACAAGCTCATTTGTCACATAAGTTAACTACTCCACTGGTAATTTGAAATACAAAAATGGTAGAAATATAGTGCTAAAAAATACGTTGAGAAACTAACAAATTCTAATCTATTCAATACATCAATCACAACAAACAATTACAAACATGGGACTGTGAGTCAATAACACAAACATCTCATCTACATTATTTGCACCTTTTTTTTTTCCCTAGAGACCATAATAGTGTGATGACATGGATATGGTTGGAAATTTCTCCAAAACTTGCAAGGCTTCTTTCATGGATGGTCTCTTTTGTGGGGCAGGAGATGCACAACTATATCCTAATTTAAAGCAAGATAACAATGCTTCTTCTCTACCCTCCACGTCAGCTCGAATCGCCATGTCAACCATTCTTATGGTTCGGCTCTTGTCTTCGACTGCAAGTCCAAGCCCTTGACCCAACTCATCCAACACTACGATCTTTCCGGTTAGTAACTCGAGCAATATCACTCCAAAAGAGTACACATCCCATTTCGAGTTAGGCTTCAAGCTTCGAAGTGACTCTGGTGCTAAATACGGCGACACTCCACTGATTGAGCTCGGGCTCGGTCCAGGGCTAGGTCCAGTGACAAAATCTTGGAAGCTATCTCGAGACGCTGTAGACCTTTTACTCCCGAAATTTCGAGTGGAGCCACCAGGTTTGTAGCTCGAGTCGCCTAAGAAGAGCTTGTCGAGACCGAAATCACCTATCTTGGGCTCCATATCGAAGCCCAAAAGAATGTTGGTGGGCCTTAAGTTGCCATGGACATGCTTCTTGTCGTGGAGGTAAGAAAGGCCACGGGCCACTCCTTTTGCAATTCTTAATCGGGCCTCCCATGGAAGATGACAAGGCGAAGAGCCCACTTTCCCTGAGAAAGTAAGAAAAAAAAAGACATAACTTAGTAGCTATACCGACAAAGCTCGTGAATTTTCCAGGAAAATGAAATCTTTGCCGCTAATAAATAATGAAGAGTTTGTTTGGATGAGACATTTTCCCGGGAAAATACATGTAATTTAATGCTGTTTCTAACTAATAGTTAATACGACAGTCTAGAAAAATGGTTGACTTCCCAAAGTGTCATTAAAACACAATCACTTTCAGTTACACCTACTCCACCGTCAAACCATTTACTTCCTCAATCCACCGTAAACGCCAAGCTTTTCTTAACCAAAACAAAATCAAAATTCATGGGAAATGCCAACAAGTTTAGGGTTCTTATGATATTTCTGAACTTTTTTTTGAACCCAAAACTCAAAAGAACAATAGAAAAATTAAATAAAAGGATTTAAAGAGAAGGAAAAGAGAGAGAAACTTACTGTAACGAGCATTTGCAAGGCTACCATTAGGAACAAAATCGTAAATAATGAGCTTTTCATCAACACCCCAATAAAATCCACGAACACGAACCAAATTTGGGTGAACCAATTTAGCCACAAAACGAATCTGATTCTCGAAATCTTTATATTTTTCAACTCCGCCGTCTCCGATTCTCCTCACTGCAAACGCCGTGCCGTCTTCCAGCACCGCCTTGTACGTTATGCTCGATCCGGTGGCGCCCAGAATGTATGCCGATGCCTTTAGCAGAGTATCGAGTTCCAGCTCCTTCTCTCCGCCGTCTACTGTTACTAATGTTCCTCTCTTGTTCTCTTCTCCTCCCTCCACCGCCGTCTCACGGTGCCCGGAGAAGGATATCACACTCGCTTGATCGGAATTTGCCTCTTCTGGATCCCCTGTTTTTCTCAAGCAGGACCATCGTGAAAATCCTCTGGATTCTGATGAGGATGTGGACCAACTGTCTTTCGCCAAATTGGGTTCGTTTTTCAAATGGGTTTCGACGGCTTTGTTTTTTTTCTTCAAATGGAAGACGTAGAAGAAGAGAAGGCACAGAATTGCCAATCCGACGACGTCTCCCAGTACAATGGCCACGATTGTGGACGGTTTAAACCCTGTTTCGCTCTGTTTTTCCGGCGAGGTTTTTTCTGGGGTACTTGGGTCTAACGGAATGGCGGCGATCGCCGGCGGGAGAGACGACGGTGAAGAAGTAATTGGGCATGGGGTTTTCGTTAACTCACCGCAGAGTTGATGGTTTCCGGTGAAGGAGTTTGCTTCTTGGTTCATGAACACGTCGGAAACAGGGACTTCTCCGGTGAGATTGTTGAAGGAGAGATCAATTATGGCATTGGCTGGAATTTTGTGGGCGAAATCCGGCGGAATTTCGCCGGAAAGTCTGTTGAATGAGATGTTGAAGTAATGTAAACTATCTCCACCAAAATCAGTCGGCAAAGACCCATTAATCAAATTGGAAGACAGATCCAAAACCTCCACCGTTTTAAACCCACCGGGAATTTCACCGGAAATGTAATTGTTCTTCAGAGACACAACCGTGAGATTACCCAAATTCACCAGATCACTTGGAAACTTCCCGAACAGAGCATTACCGGAAAGGTTAAGAACTTGCAGATTCCCAAGGTTACCCTCCGGCCCAGGAACCTCGCCGGAAATCAAATTCTCCGACAAATCAAGAAACCGTAGCATGGTGGCGTTGAACAGAGACCGAGGGATAGACCCATTAAAGGAATTATTAGAAAGATCAACCGATTGAAGATTTTGAATCAGACCCAGATCAGAAGAAACAGAGCCCATAAGCTGAGAATTCGGAAGAGACAAACCTGTAACTCTAGAGCCACCGGAACCATCAGCGGAACATACAACTCCTCGCCATGAACATGGGGTATCGTCGGAGTAATTCCAGTTCTGAAGAACAAATAGAGGATCGTCCAAAACGGCATACTTAAAGGAAAGCAAGAGAATCCCATCAAAACTGAGTCCATTGCAAGAAGATTGAAGAAGAAAAAGAAGAAAAAAAGCAAGAATGAAGCTCATGATTTGGTAGTATAAAAGAAATCCCACATCGCTGAAACTCAAACATAGAGAGAGAAAGGGAAAGAGAAATGAGATTATTAAGAAGACATGTGAAAGAGAGAATATTAAGGAAAAATAAAATAAAAGAGAAATAAGAAAGAAAAGGAAAAAGAAAGAGATTCACAGCTAAACCAATATGCTCTTACTGGATCTCTGCAACCTATAAATTCTTGTTCCACAATGATTCATAATGCACGTTATATGCTCCCAATTAATAATGTTTATCAAGATTATACCTAATTAATTAAATATTATTTATTTTAATTTTAACTGGTTTTTCATCCTCTTCACTCAGATTTAAGAAACATATTTAGAGAAATGGAAATGGAGAATAGGCATCTTTTGGCTAAGTGACATATGATAAACTCCAAACTTGCAGAGAAGTTGTTTTTCTCTCTCTCTCTGTCTCTCTAAGCTTTTGACTTACAGAACAAATTTAATTCTCTATGTCTTCAAAATCAATAATTAATTTCTGTTTAGATTTCAGAAATTTTGTGGTTTTCTTTTTCTTATAAATTTATTTTATTTTTTTGGTTTCAAATGTTATTTATGATCTGTGTGGTTGATGATTCTGTATTTTTTTTTTTTTAATGGAAATGACAAGACATCATGAAACTGCTCTCAATTCCTCCTTTCATTATAGCTGGTTATTTGTACCTTTTTTTTTTCTTTTTAATTCTGAAAAGCAAAAAAAAAAAAAAAAATGTTTTTTTTTTTTGGGAAAAAATATATTAATTTTGTGTATTGTAGATGTGGGGAAATATATTGTTATGTTCCATCATATTGTATGGAAGAAGACATCAATAAGTGTTGAAATAACTTTGAACGTGTGGTGATGTCAATTGCGTAGGTAAATCCATAAAATACGATGTCAAATTTGGCATACTAGTTAATATATACCTAAGATAACTGTTAAAATGGTCTTTTTTTTTTAATAAAAATTCGAGTAGAATATAAAAGTGACGTAGACATGGGATGTTGCATCTAAGTTAATATAGCTAAAATCATATGTGAATGAGTATATGTTCTCCTCAAGTTGGTTGAATTTTTTTATGCCGAGGAGACTTAATTTTATTACTTAGCTCTAATAGATCTAGTACCTTAGATATTTTACGTTGAAAATTGAAAATAACTCTTAAATTTCACATGAAATTTTACTTTGGTATTAAAATCTAATTGGGAAGTAAAATATCTAAGGAAAATTACTATAAATAGAACAAATATCAAATTATTTACAAATATAAAAAACTTTCACTATTTATCTGTAATAGACCGTGATAGAATTCTATTGCGGATAGATTGTAAAAAAGTTTTATATTTGTAAATAGTTTGACTCATTTTTTTATATTTGAAAACAACCCAATACTTAATATTACATGAACAAATTTTTTTTTCACCAACTTTTATATATATATATAAAAGAAAAAAAGAAATCTAAAGTAAAAAAAGAATTAGAGACATATATATATATATATATATAAAAGAAAAAAAGAAATCTAAAGTAAAAAAGGAATTAGAGACATTACATGTGAATAAAAAAACCATTCATATGATATATATAGTTGAGCATTTGGAGATGCTTGAGGGTTTTGTAGTAATTGCTAATTAATTCAATGAAGATAATTCAAAGAAGTTTATTTATTTATTTTGTTGTATTTGTCCATGATGTAACAAACCCATCCAATTATTTCAATAATATATTTTTCATAAGTTTATTATTAATTAATTAATTCAATAAATCAACAGTCTTTTATTATACTTTTCATGAATCATCTTATGTGAATTATTTTAATGCTTCAAATAATTACATTGTATCAGATTCTTTTAATACTAATTTAACAATAATTGAGATTTCAAAACTAGAACAAATTGGATTGATGGACCCAATAATGATTCAAAAAAAATAAAATTTGACCCAAAAAAGTGATAAAAATATAATCAAATCTAAATGTGATAGTACTTTATATAATAAAGTACTCCATTACTTAAAATAGGTTTACTATTATGACTTTTGGGTCAATTTCAAAGTTCAATATTTGTTAACCTCCATCTAAAGTTTCATAAAGCTAAGAAAAATAAATTAAGCATTTAGTATGAAAGCATTGGATCCATAAAATTAGGTTTTAAATTTCCATTTATAAACAATCTAAAAACATATCTATCTCTTTCAAGGTAATTCTATTCTCATATAATATTTTTCATTCTCCAACTTCTTGTATATTTAAATGCCAAATATATAACTTTCATTTCCTTTTTAATAAAGTAGGCTAAAATTGTTTTGTGGTCCTATTCTTTTATGTAATTCTTAGGTTAGTCCATTATCATTTAATTTATCAATATTTAACCCTCAAGTTTTTTTTTTTTTTTTTTAAAAAAAAACTGTCTTGTCAACCATATGATAACTTTTTGCATGAGTAAACTTGAAATAATTCGATAGTGTTTACTATAAACGGACTGTAATCATAATTAAAAATCTATTTGTGTTGTTTACTTGTTGATAAAAAATCTCTCACTACGACCGCAAGAATAAATAAAAAAAAAAAGAAATTAAAATAAAGCAATAAATTAAAACGGGGAGCATAAGAATTAACGTGGAAAAACCCCAAATCGAAGAAAAAGTCATGGACCAAAAAAGTTTCACTATGTGAAAAATTATTACAATCACATAGATTGAGTTGATTGGAAACCAAAGACAGATACTCATTTTACCACTACATCACTCATACAATTGAGCTAGTATACCAAGCTTATTAAAGTGCTTTAGATTGAGTTGATTGGAAACCAAAGACATATACTCATTTTATTGTGTTTGGAGCCCATCACTTTCTTTAACCTTTCGGATGTGGGACAACTGCATTTCTAACATTTTGCCAAAAAATCAAGATACTACTCGTTAGAGACAAAAACTCTTCAAATATCTCCACAATGGTATCATATTTGTTCACTTTGGACGTAAACTCTCATGACTTTACTTATGGTTTCACAATAAAAGGCCTCATACCAATAGAAGTAGTTGTCCCCACTTATATAACCATCTTCTTTTCTAACAAATGTGGGACTTTAGTCGCATTCCTAACAACTTTCATGTGGAAACGTAATGAAATGTAGATGGCTACCGGAACTTTTTTTATATTTTCAATTAATTAAATGCAGTAACTAAATAATATGTTATAAGAATTGAAATGATCCTGGTCATTTTTATTTACTTATTCACATTTTTTATATTAAAAAGGAGGTATTTTTAAAAATAAAAAAAAATAAGGAAAACTATTTACACAAAATAGCAAAATTTTTAGATAGTTGTGATAGACACTGATAGAAGTCTATCACTGATAGATAGATGCTTATAGAAATCTATCAATGTCTATCAGTGTTTTTTTTTTTTTTTTGCTATTTTCTGTAAATAGTTTGACATTTCTTTTATCTGTAAAAAATTTTCTTAAAAAAATTAATACCTAGATTAAAATTTAAATTGTATAATTTTAAAAAATAAAATAGTATTTATCTTAAATCAGGCCCATTTAGAAAAACACATAACCTTGATATTAATATATTTAAAAAAAAAAACAACTACAATTTTCAAACAAAATCTATAGTTGTTTGATTTACCAAGAGAATTTTACTTAATTTATTTTAAAATTACATTTTCGTAACAAACTAATCCAAAAATCATGTATAGGAGAAAAAAAATATTCTTTACCCATATGTGTCAAAAACAAAGGGCAAAAACTAACGTATAAAAATAAAATGTTAACTCAATTATCGTTCTCGTAAATATGAAATAGCAAAAATAATAGATAACAAAAAAATTGCTAACTTTTTATTTATCGATATCGCTATCGATATGGATAAAGATTATTGATATGAACATAAGTATGGATCAATCTAGAGATAAATGAGAGATGGCGAAATAAAAAAAAAATGCCAACTTTTAATTATAGATATTGATATATTGATATAGATACATATTATTGATATAGATCTAGAGATAAAATAAAGGATAAAAAGAAAAACAAATGCTAACTTTTTAATTATAGATTTAGATTATTGATATGGATATGAGTATAGATCTAGAGATAAATAGGAGATAAAAGGAAAAAAAAATGATACTGAAACTGATTATTGATACTAATATTAATTAATGATACTGATTATTGATTCTGATTACTGATACTGATTACCGATACTAATTATTGAGATTGTTTATTGAATGAATATGGAGAGAAAGGGTAAATGATGGAAAGTTGGTAAAAAAATGTGTGGATCTCATGTAATAATAAATGGAAATGGGATTGATGCATGACTTTTTTTTAGTATAATAGGATTAGGTGATATGATTACATTTTTTAGCATGGGATTCACTGTTGATTTCTATTAGATGGACTCCATATTTATTTATTTCTATTGATGGATTACATTTTTTACGTGGAAAATAAACGCGGCGTAACAGTAAATTAAAATACTTACATAAAATGTTGTGTCCTTATTCATTCCAAATAATATTATGTTCCAAACAACTTTATACTCACAATTTTCATTTTCTACCGTTTGTACCAATCCCTTATTCGAACACTCTAATAAAGGAAAAGGGAAAAAAAAATTGTCAAGTATCAAAAAATTTTATATACTAATTTAAAATTTTCATTTCACATTAGATTGTATTCTAAACTTAGACAAATATTATAACTTTAACCTTAAAACTTTAAAAATTGTTATAATTTATACTCTCTGATAAGCTTTCAACTGAAAATTTGTGAGTTTTTACATTACTATTTTGTTCCTGATATTTTCATTTTATTAATTTATTCAATTTAATTGTGAATTTATCAAATTATACTGAATAATAAAATTTATTTTATAAGAATTAGAGTTAAAAATTGCTATCTAACTACCTAAATCTTTAGAATAAAGATAACAACAAAACTAATTTTATATAAATGAACACTTCTTTTAATTATAAAGAAGCTTTTATATATATATATATAAAACATATGTATGAGCAATTATCAATAATCAAAATGCATGAGTTGATTCTTTGGTCCATCTAAAAATTTTTCGTTATGGATTGATAATTTTTCAATTTAGCTTATTAATTTGGCTAAGTTAGGTAGTTGTCAAGTTTTTAATTTTTGGATTAGGCTAAATTCACTATTGGCATTGTCTTCTTGGAGGTTCAGTCTTCCATTTTTGCCGTTGTATTAATTTTTTTAAATGTTAAAACATCAATTATTACTCTATCATCTATCATCTTCAAGCTTCCTAATTATATTACTTGCATAAGCTGAAAAAATAAATATTGGATCACACAATCCAACCAATAATATATATAACAAAAACAAACTAAGAAAAACAAATTAAGAAGGGACAAAAATTATGTTAACAAAAGATTTGCTTTTCATAGTGGTAGAAGATAAAAAGTACTATACTTTTAAAACCTCATTATCAAATATAATTAAAATAAATTCATAAATTCGTAGATTTAATTTATAGATAAAAATAATATGCTCTTTGTTATTGAATAATTATCAAGAAATTTCCTTATTATTCAAGAAGATTCTTGGAGACAATTTTGGGTCATTGGATCTTACACATTGTCCAAAGCTAAATTGTGGCCCTTAGATCTTTCACATTGATCAAGGACAAATTGGAGTTATTGGATCCTTCACATCTATCAAGGATAATTTGAAGCCATTAGATTAACTTGATGGCCAAGTTTTTTTGGACTATAAATAGGTGGGGACTCATGGTTGCCAAACCATCCCAAAATCTCCAACAAGTGAGTGAGAGATAAAATAGAGAGAGTTTCTTCTTATAAGAGAGCCTTGTATTCCTCTATAAGAAATAAAGTTTGTAACTCCTATTTTATACCAGTGGAATTCTTCTACTCTTGCCCGTAGTTTTTACCCTAATTTGTTTAGGGGTTTTTCACCTAAAATCACTGTGTGTTATTCTCTCCCTTCTTCTTCATTATTATTATTCTCAATCTATTTTAACTGCGATTTTACTCTATTCGATTACAGTTTATTTTTTTTTGCGTAACATTTGTATCATAGGCCAAAAACATCCAACAACGCGCATAAGTTTATAGAAGGGAAACAATGGATGAATTATTGTCTCATAGCATATATTGAAAAATATTTATTTGATAAGTTAAATAACAAAGTTATCATGGATCGACTTCATAACATGAAAATTCATAAAGGACAATTATAATATAGGAAAATTTTTACAGATAGAAAAAATGTCAGACTATTTACAGAAAATAGTAAAAAAATACTGATAGACATTGATAGACTTCTATCAGTATCTATCAGTGATAGATTTGTATCATTTCTATCGCTGATAGACTTTGATAGACTTCTATCAGCATCTATCACAACTATCTAAAAATTTTGATATTTTATGTAAATAGTTTTCCTTATTTTTCTATTTTTAAAAATCTCCCTATAATATATTGTGTATTAAAATTACTTCATTTATAAAGCTATGCATGTTTTTTAAATTTTCATAATAATTCTTTTTATTACAATTTTATGCATATAGTAGCCCAACCTCTGTAAAATTCATAGATCCTCCCTTCTATTTAGGATTAAATTGTTTAATCATTCTATATTAAAGTTGACTACTCAATAAATACTCTCCATCTCATTAAAAAAGATATGGGAATAAATGAAGCCTAACTAGCTTTCTGTCGACTAGATACAATCTGAGTTACACTCATATTTTGTATAGTACAAACAACACCTAATAAAAATCTATAATATGACAATTTCTTTTACTATGTATTGAAAAGATGATGCATGGAATTAGATGCATCCTAAGTTGCACCTAATCATTATACTTTTTCAATGGTATCGAAAAACATATGAGTCAAGACTTTAAATAAATGGATAGCATCACTAACAAAAACGAAACGAACTAGGTAGAGAATAACCTCAAACTGGAGTGGAATTGAAAAGGAGAGTGATTGAAGAAAGGAATAATGGAAAGTGTGTATGAGACATTAAACGCCAAAAGGTGAAAAAGGTAGGAGAAGCGTAGGGGATAGGATTATTAAGAGTAAAATGATATAAGATATGAAGGTGACGGCTATGGACGGTAGCGAAGGAAAGGGAACAAAGAAATATATATGAATTTCAGTGCATGGCTTTGGCTTAGGCTTAGAGATGAAATGATTTTGAGTTAGAAAAAAAGAAAAAGAAAAAGAAAAGAAGAAGAGGATGGATTTGATGGCCAAAACAGAGGAAGGCATTTGGATTTCTCCTTTTATACTAAACTCCAAAACAGAGAGTGATAGGATGGGATATGCCGATTTGGCCTCAATTTCATTTCATTGGACGTCCATACCTGAATCTCACTCTTTTTTTTTGGTTTTCAGTGACAGCGGTCCTCCCACCCACAAAACAACTTCTTCACTTCTTTTTTTTTTTCACTTTTTTTTTTAATGGGAGGAAATTGATCAATGGGTTTTTGTTGTCGTGAGAATCTGACCACATGTTCATATCCACTCTAAATTGAAAAGAAAGAGTAATAAGGTCGGTCGAGTGGACCTAACTACGTTTTGATGCTTAAGTTAAGTTGAAGTTAGGTAGTGTGGTATATTTCGTTAGTGGGATGAATCTCTTCTATTTATACACTAACTTTTTATCGACTTCATGTGTTAGGATAGTATGTTGAATCAAACTAATAGATTAATATTCGACTAGGATAAGTATTAGAGAGGGTTTGACAAACACCACACACTAGTTTTATAGAGTAATTTCGAAAGCTCCATGTTTATGGAAGATAAATTAAACTTAATGCCAACAAAAAAATAAAAAATTGATACATTTGAAAATGAGAATACTCAATTGAAAAAAAAAACTTTGGTGTAAGTAAATTTTATTTCTATCCATAGTTGTTGGACCTAGTAGAATCCTTTCATTAATTTAAACAACTCTCCATTAATAAAATAAAGAAACATAGAAGATAAGAATTGAAAAAACAATCTAGAGAGTCTACATAATTTTCTTCAACCATTGTAATTATTATTATTATTATTATTATTATTATTATTTTTTTTGTAAATAGTAAGTATGTATCATAGAACAAGCTTCGGACATATTTGAAAAATCTTTTTAATGAAGATTGAAACTAAAACTTAACCCAGAGTGAAAATTGATAAACTTATTTAAGTTTAGAGTTTTAATTAATTAACGAAATAGAAAGTTTTATATAATTGAAAAAATTTGCTACATTCGAGATTTAAATTGGTAAAATTGAAAGTTTATGGTTAAAATAATTCATACAACTTACCAAATTCAAGATTATAATACACAGGATGTTAATTTAACCCTTGGAGCTCACCGAATGTGTGGGAGAGAGAGCGGGAAAAATTATTTTCTTATTGACTAAACGGAGATGGAAATTATATTCTCCACCTCAATTACATATACATATATATATAAAAAGTTAAGATTAGCAAATATTGTGATATTTAAATTTTAATTTTTAGAAATTATGAAAATAAACATTCTAACTATACTATCCTGTGAGAAATTTACTATTTAATTAAAAAAAAAATTCATAGTAGTAATTTAATTTAATTTTTTTAAAAAAAACCAAACAGAAAAAAATTCTCTATGAAGTACTCGATCTCCACAAATTCTTCATGGAAATCCTTCACTCGATCGCCGTAGAAAATTTTGCAAGAATGAGGAATGAAATGGGTAGCAGGGACGGAAAAGTCATCCCCAGCTCTACCCTGCCTCATAAACGTCTATATTATAAATGATTTTTTTCTCTATTTAAGTCAATATCATCAATACAAAATAAATAAATAAACAAAAACCTGAGTATTTTAATAGGGAAATTACTATAAACAAAAAAAAAAAGATCAAACTATTTACAAATATAGAAAATTTTTATTGTCTATCAGCGATAGATCACGATAGAATTCTATCCATTGAGCGATAGATAGCGATAGAGTTCTATTGCTCAAGTGATAGAATGCGATAGAATTCTATCGCGATCTATCGCTGATAAACAGTAAAAAATTTCTATATTTGTAAATAGTTTAACTCATTTTTCTATATTTAAAAATAACCCTATTTAATAATTGTTTTTCAAAGAAAAAAAATCAATTTGAATTAAATGAAGCAAATTGAGTGCTATCAATGTTCTCCAAAACGATCATAACTCAATTAATACATAGTATGTGTTAGCAACTAAAAGGTCTGTAGTAGTACAATTTTTTCCACTTCTGTTTACCAAAAAATTTAGGGGCTGTTTGAGGTCCGTAATGGAATGGGTTAGTAATGTAATGTAATAAAAAACTCATATTTAGATTGAGCGTTTTAGGCTTGATTTGTAATACAAACTCATTTTGTTACCACAATTTTTAACCCAACCCTCTTTCTCATTATTTTTACGATTCACGATTCTATTTTCATTTCGTTCTTAATTCTTCACGCAGTCCAATACTTCTCTAATTTCCAATAATTTTGAGTAGACGGTAGTTTTCCAAATAATCTCTTTCTATCAAAGTGTAGTTTTTTATAGGAAAAACAAAGTGCTATAGATTTTCCCCCAATTTTATTGCAAATGTAGGTATATCATATTATATACAAAAACAAAAACAAAAACGTTATATTTATACCAAAAAATTTAAAATATATATATAGGGAGAGAGAGAAAGACAGGTAGGGAGGGAGATGGTTATTGGTAATGTCAGTCATTTCTCCAACCTCACCTTTTGGTTTTATTAGCTTTACCAACTTCGTATTAAATTAACAAATCAACCCAAAAGTTGGTGAACAGCGCCCCAATTAAATTCACCATTCAATCATATGACGTCAGTATTATATTTTAACAATTTAGAAATTAAAATTTGTAGCCATAATATTTTCCCATAATTAAATTCATTTGATGTCAGTCATCTTTTAGGTTCTATAACTCTATGCCCACGTGTCTAATTTTTTTTTTTAAAGTTGGAGGTTTGATAAAAAAATTTCGTATACTACTATTCATACTATCTCTATTCATTGTATTTCATGTCAAGACGTTTTTTAAAAATGAGGCGATACTTATTGACATTAATGTGAATCATAGATATTTATAAAGACAAATTTATAGTATGAACACAGAGAGTATATAGTAGTATGAGAGTACTAAATTTTTTTCTAAAGTTTGATCTCTCAATTTTCTAATTATTGTATTAAAGAAGTTTCTTGCTCTCATCATAATATTTTTAGGACAATAAAGATATGGTATGAAGATTTTAACATTTAATCTTAAGAAAATAAATATATGTCAATTATCAATTGAGCTATTTCTATATTTTTAATTTGACGTGCATTAAAATTATGGACCAGAGAAATAATAAAACAAACTAATAGGAACCAAATTGAAAAAAAATGTAAAATTATAAGAATAAAAAGTTTAATTTAAACTTTAGAGGAAAGAATTATATATATATATATATATATATAGGAGAATCGAACTCCTAACCACTTAATCGAGATAACATATTTTTTTATTAGTTAAACTATGTTCATGTTGTCAAGTAATTTATCACTGTCTAAAGAAAAAAAAATCAATTAAATTATGCGTTTGAAATGAATAACATTCCAAATTAATTTTGAGAATATTGAAATTGAAAATAGATTTAAATTAGGAAATTATTATATTAACCTATTTACAAATATAGAAAAATTTCATTGTCTATCAGCGATAGACTATGATACACCATGATAGACTTCTATCATTGAGAGGTAAAAGTCTATTGCGATCTATCACCGAGTGATAGAAGTTTATTGCGACTAGAGTGAAATATTCTATATTTATAAATAATCTGGTTCATTTTTCTATATTTAAAAATAATTCTTTAAATTATATTTTGATTTATTCCAAAATTTATATTTTGATTTCTTAAACTTTGAAAACATGGAGTTTTAGGCTCAAATTTGTATATATAAAAAGTTATTTTATTCATTGACAGTGTTATTTAAGTGTTATTTAAGGTTTGATTTTTCACTACATATATTTTCACAAAAAAAAGAAAAAAGAAAAAAAAAGAATTAAACTTGGCATGATACATCTTTCTTAATTTATCTCATCAAATGAAAATCCACGTAAACAAATTAAAAATTTGAAATTACATAGGGTTGATCTATTTTTATTAAATGATTAATGAGAAATTAATGATAAAGATAAAGAAAATTAGCCTTTTAAACAAAATTTTAAGACAAACACAACATTCCAAAGTTTTGGAACAACTCTAAAATAGGTATTTTGAGCCAAATATTTTGTTATTTATTTTTTAATAATTATTTTAAATAACAAAATTGCTGAAAATATTTTTTAGTATAGTAACATATTTTTGTCTATCAGTGATAGACAATGACATCTATCAATGTCTATCATTGATAGACATTGATACTGATAGATAATAGTAGTCTATCAATGTCTATCACGGATAGACAGTGACATTTTGCTATATTTGTAAATATTTTGGCTCATTTTGCTATATTTGAAAACGACTCAATATTTTTTTTTACAAGATTCGCAAATCTACACAAAATAAAAATTTAAAGTTCCATTAGATATAGATTTCAAATTTACATCTAGTAGAGTAATTAATTTGTTAAGAAAAGTTGATTTTATCAGGAACTTAACCACAAATTGAAAGTTCAAGGACCGGTTAGATACAAAATTAAAAATTTAGAAATTTATTAGACAATTTTAAAAGTTCAGAGAGAAAGTAAACATAAACTCTAAAATTTAGACGCTAAACGTGTAATTTAACCTAGAAATTAATTAAATCAAGATTTAGACCCTAAGACTACTTATTTGTTAGAAAATTGAATTTGAAATGGAAATCTAAGATCCTTTAATCTTGCATATTTGTGTGTTGAATATATCCCTATATATATCTTCCCTTTGCACATTAAAAGAAGAGAAAAGAGTTAAAAAAAAAAAAGTATCTTTATTAGTAATTAAAAAGCTTCTAACAGCTACAAGAGATGAGTTGGAGCCATTTTATTTATTTATTTTTCATTTCTTTTCCTTTTCATATATAAAAGTGGGAGCTTTGATGTTAAACCAAACCAAAAGCTGAAAAGATTAGCACATGAAAAAGGGAGACAAGGTTAAAAATAAATTATTGCAAATCTTTCTTCTTTTCTTTTCTTTTCTTTTCTTTCTTTCTTTTTTTTTTCTTTTTTTCTTTTAACTTTTGATAATAATAATATGTTAATTAAAGTAGTAAAGTGGTAGGCTGAATAAAAAATTTACTATTTCTTTTTGTTATCCATAGAATTAAAAAAAAAAAAAAAAAACTCAAGAATTGATCACAAAGTTATATGAATTCTATATTGACCTCTTACATAAATTAGATATAGAGAGTGCAAACCACTAAAACTATGGGAGTGATTAAAAAAAAATTTCATATTCAAAATCATTACTAACAAAATCAATTTTGAATATACGAAATTTGTGTTTAAAAATATAAATCAAACATTAAATTTGAATAATTAAAAACGTGTGAGAGTGTGATAAGTAACCCTCGACGCGTTGGATTTAACAACCTTGTTGACGAATAAGACTTTTAGAACTCAACCGCAAAAGACCCTAAATTCAATTGGATCTCAGCCCTTAAAAATGACTAGATGACAGATTACTTAGACGATCATCAAAACCACAGATCAGACAAAACTTGTGGCTCTCATCGACCCTTGATCCTCGAATCACTCCACAAGCAAGATCGATCAAGTCAAACTTGAATGATTATGAACATGCAACCTAAACACCATAGAATTGCAAAGGAAACATAGCTCAAGGTTAAAAGAAAGCTCAAAGACTCTTTTTACTACATTTTCCAAGTCTCCTTTATTGAGATCATCATAGCTTGGACATGAGTGATTAAAGCTTGTTGTAACTTCTTGGCTCTTGACCTTGTAATGGGACCTTGAGGCATAGTAATTGATTAGTTCACATCAGAGTGATTTTAAACATTATAAAAGTTTGCAATTATTTGAGACCAGTATCTAAATAACACTGCACGAAGTTTAATGAACTATCTTAATATCACATTATGTCGTTTACAACATCAGTTAATATTTTTTTCTTTTATATTTCATAGGATATATGAATTGAATCTATAAATTCGAAGAAAATAATACAATTTTATGTCGGTTAAGCTATGTTCATTTTAGTACTACATCAATTAATATTAACTTATACCCAATAAAATGTTTTGTCTATATTATTAATAGAAAAAATTAAATAAACTTACATTTTAAAGTCCATAATGCAATTAAGTTTCTAAATAATAATTTAGGAGTGAAAAGAGACAATATATAATTTTCCATACTTTTATTAATGGTTTAGGTGGGTTATAGGTAACCAATTAATTAAGAATTATGTTAATTAAGACATGGGATATTAAGTGATCTACTCTTTGAAAAAGTATATAGTTCTAATGAAGTGTTGTGGTTGTTAAAGAAGATGTACACGTATAATTATTTCTACTCTTTTCTTTTTCTTTTGTTAAGAATACAAAATAATTAATAAAAAGGAAAATTAGCCCCAATTTGTTCACCACCACAATTATCAAATTTTGAATTAATATTATTACCATATTAGTATAATATTAATTATTTCTACTTGAGGCATAAATTTTAATGATTTTGTTCAGTCTTATTCAGTTTATTGGTCTCATACTAATAAAGATATTATTCCACTACTTATAAGTTCATGATCTCTTCCAATTTTATAGTCAGTGTAAACTTTTGGTCACATTTTCAATAAAAACTAAATAGTCAAAATTTTTTTTAAAAAAAAGATAAAATTGTTTAAAATATAATAAATATGTAGGGTGAAAATTTGAAGTTTCTAACCTCAAAAAAGAAAAAGATTTTAAAACATTAAGTTAGATTCATGTTTAGCAAATTGCTAAATATGACATCTTAAAAACAATTTCATATTGTATAGCTTTAGCTAGCAACCTTTTTGTAACAACTTTACTGACAATTGGTTTCCTTAAAATCCCAATTTATCACGTGTTTAAGGACCTATTTGAATTAACTTGAGAAAAAAATATTTTTAAAAAATTCATTTTTATTTAAATTTTTTTTTTATAAAAACAGTTTAAGATACACTTCAAAATCTAATTTGAAGGGTTGCCAAACACACCTATTTTTTCTAAAATGACTTATTTTTTTAATTAAATACTTGAAAATATAATCCAAACCAACTCTAAATGAGGGTGAAATTTTGATTTGAAAAAAAAGGAAAAAGAAAAAAAAAAAAAAGAAAGAAAAAACATGATTATATTGCTTGGTAAACTCATAGGATGTATAAATCGTTTGTATACATTTTAATTAAGATTTTTATCGATCAACAAATTTAAAATTTGTCAATGTGACACATCTTGAAATTTGCCACACCTTTACTTTGTAATTGATGCAAACACATAAACTTAAAGATATGAGAATTATCATGCAAATTTAAGAGATCCTTAAAGTCATCAATTTAATATTAATTACAAATTAATCTGACTTAATGCCTAAGTCATGGCTTAAGCACCAAACCTAGCTAGCATGTCGAGGCTGAGAATCAATATAATAGCAATATAGGTTACTTTTTAAAAAATACTAACATTTAATACTTTTTTTTTATATACTACAATACAATAAAAGTGGATATTCATCTCCAACTTTTTGAATTTCACATATAATAAACTTACATGACTTTGTGCTAACATCAACTACATGTAAAAGTACCCATTTAACCTTAAAACGCGTGTGAGGATCTGACTCTCACTCCTTCATCTTGTTCCTCATCAGACACAACTGCAATTTTTTTCTTCGATTTTTTTTCCTTTGTTCGAATTCTTCCTCTCGCTTCTCCCTCCTTCCTCTTGTTCCTCATCAAACATAACTGCAATTTTTTCTTCCGTTTTTTTCCTTTGTTCAGTCTCTTCCTTTTGCTTCTTGCTTCTTCCTTCTTCCTTTTGTTCTTCATCAAACATAACTGCAATTTTTTTCTTCATAGAAAAAACTGTAGAATGAGGAGGGAGAGAAAAAATTACCGAACGAAGAAGAAAAAAATGTTGAAAAAAGAAGAAGAAGAAGAAAAACACATAAAAAATGGAAGGCACAAAGCCAACAAGAAGTTGGAAGAAAAAGTATGCAAAAGAGAAGAAGGAGAAGAATGAAAAAAAAAAAACAAAGAATTTTTTTTCCCAAATCAAGCAGCTATAAAATGGAGAAGAAGAAGGAAGAAATGCATTTGGAATTAAAGTGGTAATTTCTCGTGGTGCTAACATAAACAAAAGGCCAAAATTCATTTATTTTCAAATTTAGGGTTAATTTTCTTTTGAGCCCTATAAAGAGGTTCTATGCCATTCTTCCTTCAATTTTGAAAATTTTTGCAAAAAAGTATTAAAATAGTCACTTTTTTCTAATTTCAGTTTTACTTTTCTTTATATATTTAAATTTTCTTAAATGTAAAGCTTCCTCTGTCTATCCCTTATTGGAATAAAGAATTAAATCAGAAAGTAGTTTGAACTCAGAGTGGCATTTATACTTAAAAATATACTAAAATTACTGAACCAAAAAAGTACCTAAAAGCTAAAGCCTTTATAAAAACACAATTGACCTTTTACACAGACACATCAACCAGTGGTTTATTTTAATTTCATCCTACATTTTTAAACTCTTACATTTCCATAATTGGTACATTTATTACTTAGGAAGGGAGGATATAGAAGGGCATAATAGGAATATTATATCATATTTGCAACATCGTCTTAAACGATCTTAATTAACTTTCAACCTCATATTTTGTTCTAAATCAAGTTCGTATTTTAAAAAGTTAGAAATTGAATAATGAAAATAATAAAAGTATTTAATTTAAAATTTACAAATATTATGAATTGATTTTTTTATATATATTAGAAATGTCAATTAGGTTCTCAGCTTACTCGTGCTTATGGACTATCCAAATGGAAAAGTTTTATTATAAAAATGCTAAAGTTGGGTCTCCATTCTATTATATTTCTTTTATTATTATAAAAAAAGAAAAAAACTCTACTTGAATTTTACATTACAAATAAGGGATAAAGATATAAAATTACACGTCATAAGGAGACTGCATTAATATCTTATAAGTTTTAGCTATGTTCAAATAACAAACTTTCATATTCTGTTTGTTGAGTTTTTCGTCAAATATTAGAAGTACTGCAATTATCTCACATCGGTTAAATTGAAGAATGAGGATAGACTCCAAACTTATAAAAAGAGTCTATGCTTCTAGTTTCAAGTCGTCCCAGTTAGAAACACTTTAAGCTTAGTGTGCTAATTCTAGTTAAATTCCCTTTATGTATTCTCTAATTGGAGAGTGAGAAAGGGTATGCATAGTATAAAAGTTTTGAGAGAGTGCTCTTGTAATTGAGATTGGAAGAGATAATCCTTTTGTGTGATTGTAACAATTTTTCACATAGTGAATTTTTTCTTGTCCATGAATTTTCTCTATGTTGGGAGTTTTCCACGTTAATTCTTGGAAATGCTTTCTTTTAATATCTCTCTTATTTTTCTGCTTATTCCTACGGTAGAAGTGAGAGGTTTTTCCCAACACTATTTAAATGTCGTTATTGAGCAGGGAAACGATTTGACAACGAAGATAGAGTTAAAACTTAGAAAGACCAAATGATATATTTAGTTAATAAAATAGTAAAGTTTAGAAATTCTTATTACTTTTATTTATATTTTAAGTATGAATTGTAGTTTTACTTTATGAAATTATATAAATAAATTTAGGTTCACTATACATTTGGCATATCTTAATGAATTATTGATTAGGATCAATTAAGTATTTAGCTTCATGGATCCAAATGCTATGAGTACACTTTAACATGATAATATAAATCTCAAGTCAACTACTTTGGGATTCTATATGCATGCAAAGGAAAATAACCAAATCTATTAAATTAAGAAATTAATATTATTTTTATTTACTTATTTAAAATTGAAAAATAAAAAGTCAGTCTTACATTCTTTTTTATTCTAAAAGAATATTTCAATTAGAAAATAAGTTTACTTTTATTAAAGAAGATAAAACTGGGAATATTATATTAAATGGATCCTTAACCACTCCCTCCCCAATTCCATTTAAAGGAATCTTAGCAATGTTAAACTATCGTAGGATCCTTATTGCATACAAGTGAGAATTAAATATTAAGTCTTTTGGAATTCCTTTCAAAATAAATTTTACATTTTAAAATTAATTAAAAACCATAAATTTATAAATAGTAATTATTAGAGGTGATTTTAAACCAAAAAAAATAAAAAAGAAGATAAAAAAGAAAAGAGAATTTTTAAAAATAGAAAAATAAGGGAAACTATTTACCTAAAATAACAAAACTTTTAGATAGTTGTGATAGACGCTAATAGAAGTCTATCAGGGTCTATCAGTGATAGAAATGATAGAAGTCTATTATTTATAGATGTTGATAGAAGTCTATAAATGTTTATTAGTGTTTTTTTTTTTTTGCTATTTTCTGTAAATAGTTTGACATTTTTTTATCTGTGAAAAATTTCCATAAAAAAAGAAAAAAAACAATAACAAAGGTTTGGGCCAAAAGTGGAAGTCTAGGGCGAAGTGGAGCCTTGTAAAGGAAGATGGCATGGACTTGGCTCATGCCATCGTGCTCGGACTCCGCCCACATCGAGGCCAACCCAAATGATTCATTGAAGGAAGGTTGTCCACAAAACCATGGAGAAAGAAACTTAGGTCAATAAACATTATAAATACATGATAAAGCTCTCTTATAAATACATGATAAAGCTCTAAGGGAAAGTAAATCAAACTCTAGTACTCAAACTCTCTATTTGTTATGTAGATTTCTTTGCTAATTTAACCATCAGAGCATTTGTGACCAGAACCATACCAGTATGTAAATCTTTTTATCTTGTAGGCCACATTTTTTCCTAAATTACAAATTCATGGTTGTAGTCAACGCGAAGGCCAGGTACATTTTTACCTTATCTCAATTTTGGCATCAACAAAAATTTTAATCTCAAATTAATCACCATTTTTCCAATACAAAAAAAATAACATATTTCGAGACAATTCTAAACAACCTCTTATTTTTGTAGTCGTTTCAACTTTTTAGTTATAGTTATAAAAACTTCGAACAAACCATATTTCGAAAAGGAAATAATAATTTTGTTGTCTTTAAAACAACCCATCTTTAAATAATTTTTGAGATAGCACTGATATATGATAATTATACAAACAATAAGTGCTACATTGAATATGAAAATTAAAATATTTGGGTGAATTAGGTTTGATGTCACTAAAGAAAGCATCTATTTACATTATTTATTTTTTTAGACAATTTACTTGTTCTTCTATTAAATGTAAAGGGAGGAGATAAATTATGATGAAGTTGAATATATTCCACATAATCTTGTCTGGTCAAACTAAGAATAAGTCAATAATTACATTCCACTTTAATTTTTTTATTATTAATTTTTTGAAAAACCAAATTGACTGATTCAGCTTAGGCATTAAGTTGTTGTTGAATCTCTAGAACAAATATATCTTAAGCTTTAAGAGATATGGAAAAAGTAAACAAAATCAAAATGACTGTCTCTGCGAGACCTTGTAATTAGCTTTGCTTCATGGGTGGGACATCGTCTGACTTTTTTGCCCTTTTTTTTTTTTTTTTTAATTTTTTTTATAATACTTATTTGTCGGTGTTCGAGACAGACAAGACAGCAATACTTGACTCAAATACTTGAGGATCATAAATTAAGATGGATTAAGTGAGATAATAGGAATAAAAGTAATTCCATAACAACAACTAAGCAAATAACTATAAGGAAAAAGTATCCATTTATATACTTAAATTTTAGGGCATGAATTAATAGTTGAATTAATTTTAGGACAATTTTCGAAGGTGATCGTAACGAAGGGTCGCTAATCGATTTTCTTATTTAGAAGTTTAGTTTACTCAAATTATAAGTTTTACATGATAATTGTTGAAAGAAATTTAGAAAAGTGTGTAAATTGATACAACTACAAAAGTTTAAGGTCTAAATTGAAACCATCATTAGTTCAGGATTTTAATTGATACAAGTCTCAAAGTTTAAGGGTATAAATTGATATTTTTCATAAATATAAAGTTTTAAAACAATTAGATATAGTGGAAAATGGAAGACTACTAATTTTTAGTGGAACTTAAGGTTGCCAATATAGTTTGCACGTGTAACCCAAGATTAGTTCTGTTGAGGGTTTGTCCCAGACAAGGTTCAAAGCCTACAGGAGGGCCCAAGCCCCAAGGGAAATCGGGAGGTGACATAGGGAAACATGTGTCCCAAAAGAGAAAAATCAGATCATTGGGTTCTAGGCCTACCAGCCGAGCCGATAAATATGCACAAATCGAAAAATAATTGAGTTGTGCTCAATCTGGTGCTTTGAAGCCTCGAGCGCCATAAACTACCCTTACATTGTCATAATTACACGTAACTATAGACAACTGTCAGAGGAAGAACATTATAAATAGTCTCATTCGACAACCCCAAAGGGGAGAGTAAGTAATCTTTAAAGGAGAGCTTCGACCTTACTTTTGTGTGCTTAACTGAACTATATACTCGCTATATTAATTTAGCCATTAGAGTGTGGTAGACTTGACATCACATTGAAGATCTTTTAGACAAGTCGTCTAGGAAAGTAAGACCTAATCAAGAAAAACGAGCTGAAGGACAAGTTCACGAGGGGCCTAAGACGAAGACGAATGCGTGCAAGGTAAAATCTTGCTTGAATTGTAAAACTAAAAAAGAGTCAACTTCAACCAGAGAGAATCAGAAGAGCAAATTGGTAACTTTGCAGCTTCAAAGTGGATCCCCTACAATCAGTTTAGCCATTTTCAGTTAAAAATAAAAAATAAAAAATTGTTGAACAATATTTCAAAATAGGTTCTCATTTTAGCTATTCACTCTAATTTCCCATAATAATTTGCTCCACTCATTTAAAAGAATTCATTATAACTGAATTACCTTAGACGAGTAACCGTGAGATTTGAACATGAGAAGCAAAGCCACAGATTTATTTATGTAAAGAGGCAAAAAATTTCAGACTTAAAAACTTTTTATGTGAATATCATGATGAAATGAAGAGAGAACTTCAAAATCAACTTTCTTGGACAATTGTTTTTAGCACAAATTATAAAAACTACATTGGAAGTATGGTAATAGTTGTAATTACACCATCAAACTTTTAATTGTAAAAATTGGACCCTCAAATTTATATAAGTGTTAAAATTTCACCATAAAAAATATAATAGTTGTAAGAATTGGACCCTAATGATAGAAAATGAACCCTCAAACTAATACGATTATTACAATTGTTAAGAATGTCCACAACTACCAAAGCCCATGACCCCATACATATATTCCCACTTGAGAGAGTTCCTTATCCCACATTGAAAGATTAAGGAGTGGGAAGAGAGTTATAAATACGAGAGCTCTCCAAAACACTTTTGACTTTTGAAAGTGGTTGGAGTGGCAGTTATGACTCTTCCCCAACACAAGTGGCGCCGATGTTGTTTGGATGGACGTGTTTGGATACCCGTGCTTGTCCGAAACAAAAAAAAAATACTTTTTCTTTTTCTTTTAATTTTTATAACCGTTATTGAATTAAATTTGGATTTGAAATTTTAATATGGTTAATAATTTCAGATTGAGAAGAAATTTAATTCTCTTCTAGATGTGAACGTTTTTAATATCGTTAATTTTAATTCTCTTTGCTTTATGATTCTTAGCAAAGTTGGTTTTCTCTCGCCGATTCCAATCATCCCTTCGACGAGTGCACGTCTGAAGGTGGATGTTGTGTTAACTTCGGGGAGTAACCAATGTTAACGTTTCACACCGAGGTCGTACCAAATTTGCTTCCAAAGCACATTAGTTTCTACAACACAACAATACAGATCCGGTTTTGACAGTGACTAACAATAATTTCTACAATTATATAAATTTGAGGGCTCAATTTTTACAATTGGAAATATGAAGGTCTATTTACAACTACCGCTATACTTTAAAAGTGGTTTTTACCATATATATATATATATATATATATATATATATATAGGGAAATTGCATTGGATATCAAATTTTGATTATATATTAACATCCATGTCATCAACTTTTAAAATATTACAAATATGTCAAAATATAATGAAAATAATATAGATAGTTAAAAAATCACATTATTTGATTTTTTATGTAAAAATATTATTCCAAAACTACCCTCATCTCTTAAGAAATAGAAAATTAGTAAATTTGATACTCTCTTTCCTTACACACGTTTTCTTCCTCAATATTTTCCATGTTTCTGCAACAACCTAAGATTCTTCGATATTCTCCAATATTCACGATTTCTCCAAGATTTGAAATACCGAATTTCTTTTGATGCACACAATTGTGCATATTTTTTTTTTCGAAATCTTGTTTTGATTTTATTAGTTGAACACACAGTTTCAAAATCTCCTTGCTTGAGGATTTCTCTTTTTGAAGCCACGGTTTGTATTCAATTTTTTGCTTGAATTTCATCCTCACCTTCTCTTATTCACGATTGCGCTCAAAATTCTACTGGTTTCAATTTCGTCAAGTTCTTCTCCAATTTTTCTATTACTAGAGTTTTTTTAGAAATGAATGTTAGGTTTTCGTAATGGAGATGTTAATTATTTGTGTATAATCATGTGTACTGATTAAAATTTTATCAGTTTGCGACAAACTAGGTATAGATTACTGGTTTGTATTCGAGATAATTTGTGTTCTTTGGCTATTATGTTTATTGTAGTTTGATTTTACAGACTTTTTATTTAAGGCTATGTATATTGAAGAATTGAAAGTAGGGGAGTTGCAACGTGGGTAAGAGAGAAATTCATGTGTTATTGTTAGTACCTTGGAGAGTCAAAATTGTTAGGTCTGATGTGAAAAGAACTCCTTTGGGCTCCCATAGGAATATCTGGCTTGCTGTATGAATGTGTTTCTTTCCAATATTTTATTTGAACATTCTTTTGAGAGGATGGTTAGCAATTAATTTTATTCACCAGGCTAGTTATGTATATTATACAAGATGTAGAAATTAAATTAAAAATTAGAAGTGCGGGTGAATTGTTTAAGCATAGAGAATCAAATATGGTTATATAATTGATATCTAATTTTTTTCTGATATCTATTTTATTGTTATGTGATTGTCATATCATTGAATCTGATTGTCATGTGATCTTCATTAGTGATTTCTATTTGATTAACATGTGATTGTCATCTGATTGATATCTGATTGTCATTGATTACCATATGATTTTCGTAGATATTAAGTACTTTGTGATTTCTATTTGATTGTCACGTGATTGATATTCAACTACTATCTGATTCTCATATGATTTTCATTAGATATTAAGTACTTTGTTATTTATATTTAATTGTCATGTGATTGATGTTTGATTTTTTACTACTAAGAACAACCCTCGTCAAACAAAAAAACCTAAAAAACAAAGAATTCCTTCAATTGGTGAATTGGCAAAGGACACGAACTATAGCCAATGTAAGCATGTTGGTCATAATAGAAAAACATGTAAATAATTTGTGTATCTATTTGAATAATCATATTGTGAACTTCAAAGATGTATTTGTTAATCATTTATTTTTATGTAAGTACAATATATAGTGTCTTATTTTAGCAGTTTACTGTTGACAATAATCAGGTAATCATTGACAATTAGTATATCAGTAATCAGACAACAATCATATAACAATCAATATCAAATGAAAATCAGATAGCAATCACATAACATTGACAATCATAATTAGATAGTAATCAGATAAAAATCAGTATATTTGACAACCCATTTTAGATATCAATCAAACAACAATCAGACAACAGTCGGTAGCATTGGCAATTACTATCAGATAATAATCCGACAACAATCGATATCATTGACAATCAATATCATATAGTAATTAGAGAAAATCAGATAATCATGGTATCATTGATAATCATATTACAATCAATATTAAATAACAATTAGACAATAATCAGACAACAATCAGATAGGAATTAGTATCATTGACAATTATATGGTAATCAGATAGCAATCAGATAGTAATTAGTGGGCAATCAGATACAGTTACACATTTTTAATTGTGAGGGACATTTTGGTCATCCGGGCATTTCAATTGGAGTGGGCTTAAAGATTTTGCCTTTCTTGCAAAATCATAAAACATTGTATATGGACCTAATTTTAACAAATCAATTTGATATTTTTACAATTGTCTCATATATATATATATATATATATATATTTATGTGTAAGTAGGGAAGTGAATGATTAGAATATAGGAAATGAAATGAGAATATATGAAGAAAGTTGACGGAATTAAAGATTGAGTGACCACGTGATGTATGTGCCCACTTTAACTTTACATTATCTTAAATAAATGATGAGCCAAAAATTGGTGTGCCTTCAGCCTTGCCCTTCGGTGAACTGCCGTGAGCCTGAAGCTACGTATATATATATATATAATAAATTATTTGGTTTTTTAATTTCCCAACAACAAACCCAAATGCAAATTCTTAAAAGAGGCACATTAATAATAATAATAATAATAATAAAACTTTAATTAAAAGGCCGGTATCCTTCGGTTGAGCGTCGTGTTGCCTTTGTTTTGTAATACTTTGGCTGTTTCTCATCTACGTTGTACGTCACCTTCCTCTACGTCCCACACCTGCCTCACTCCAACATCTTTCTAAACAAACTTCTTTCTTTTATGAATTAAAAAAATAAAAAATAAAAAATTCAGCCAATCTTCGTTGTCACAAATATAGTCTTAATATTTGACTCGGACGATATTATTTTCTGCAGTATATTTTCTTTCCTTATTTGGAAATTTTTTGTAGATTTATTTTGCCCGATATTCTTCTTATTTGAGGTGCTGCTTATTGTTTCCGATTGAGTAGTTTATTTCCTTTCTTGGCCTCTAGTTTTTAAAGGAGATTAATGGTGTTCATTTAGGGCTGCTACATTTTTTTTTATCGTGAGGAAGAGTTTCTGTTCTTGGTGGCCGAATTGTGCAACATCGTGTTTTGATCTTTGCTCACTGTATTTTGTTGTGCAATTCCATGAAACCTTGAAGATAATTTCTGTCTTAGGGGGAGCCTAAGGCATAGCTGAAAGAAGGAATTCTCGGCCTTAGGGGGAGCCTACGACTTCATTCTCAAGAAGGATTCTCCATCTTAGAGAGGACCTAAGATTCATTACAAGGAAGATAATCAAGCGGAGAAGAGTCTCACACACTGTCGGATGTCGAAGTGTTCAACACTAATATTAACACACTTAGGGGCAACCTAAGTACAATTGAGAAGGAGTCTCACATCTAGGGGGAGACTAGGTGATTTGTGAGTTGGGCTCTATGTGGGTCACTCTGATAGTTGTTGAATTACAGATAAATACTACGTTGTAATTGTTTGACTCTTTAATATTAGTGAATTATATTTCCAAGGTACACTACCCCCTAGACATAGGTGGTTTATTGCAAACTGGGTTACTAATTTATGTGTGCATTTACTCTATTGCTTGCTATTAATTTTGTTGGTTGTTATAGTGCTTGTCTATGCTTTCTGTTTAACATCTGTGATTTGAGTGACGAGTCATCTTATAGTTTTTTCAAGAACTGGTGTGTCTCTAAATTAAAATTTGGAGGCAAACAAATGACAAATTAAAGGATGTCACATTGTCTTCGATTTGGCCACATAATTACAATAATAGACTTGATCAAATTTTACGGTGATTAAGATTTAAGCACACCATTGATTATTTAGTCTATAGCCCAATTTGGCATAGATTGTAAATGAGTCAATTGCAGATATAACAATCAAGTCCAAAGTATTAGCAGATATAACACAATACAAAAGAATATGCAGATATAGCAAAATTTAGATCCAGTTCTCAGAGTCTATCACGGATAGATTTTGCTATATTTGCAATTCTTTAGAAAATATTACTATACGCTTAATTATTAGGCCTAAAAGTGTTATCCTTTGCAATTACCCATATTGTGAGTTGCTTCAATCCAATTCAAATCCATGGTTAAAAGTCATATTAAATAAAGGATTGGGTCAAAGCCCAATTTTTGTTTATGCCCAAATTATTTTAATACTACATTCTGCTATTTTTACAAGATTAAAGATTTTGGGGAGTTGCAATAATAGTAAAAACATATTCAAATTTACAAATTTAGTAATGATTTTTCAAAATTTACAATTATAGAAAGAAAAAAAAAACATTAGAAAACCGTAGATAGATTAACAAATACTCTTATATTTTTGCCCCCCATTGCAATTTTCCAAACATTTTTTGCTATTTTTTCGAAACACACTATTTTATTTTGTTAATTTATCTTGTACTATCTAATAAAAAACACGAAGAATCTTCATAGGGTGAGAAATGAGGCAGGCCACTCATTACCATTCATTATGTAAATGGGCCTTTTGGAGTCCAATCACTTTCTTGGGCCCCTTGTAATCATTCCCATGGCCTTTTTCCATTCTAAAAGGTTTTCATTCCTTTTATATTTCGCTACTTTTTCTTTTCAAAAAGCCATCTACATTTTGTGCAAATTCTCATATATGACATCCAATAAATATTATATAATCATTGGAATTTTGAAACAAATAAATCAAATTTAACACTTGTAGTTAAAATTGAATGCTTGTTTTAATTATAGGAGATCCTCTCTTTTATCAAATTGAATTGAAAGTAAATCAAACCATAGTTTCGAATTTTAGCCTAAGATAAATCAAGATAATTTAAAATAAAATAAAAAGAAATAGGAAAAGATTTTGATCTTACTTAAGATTAGGAAAATCTTATATCCTAATCCTAGTAGATTTAAGATAAATTCTAGATCAAATCCCCTATAAATACACTATAATAACTCTACTAAAGGTATTTAAAAAGTTCTGACTTCTTCTTTATTCTATAATTCTCTTTCTACTTAGGCATCGAAGTCCTTTTTCTTTGCTTTGTAGGTCCTTTCTTCCCTAAATTACAAATTCAACTAATGATATCACGTAAGGATCAAGTGTATTTCTCCTATCCCAAATTTTGCATCAAAATATATATATATATATATATATATATATATATATATATATATATATATATATATATATATATATATATATATATAATTCAATTTTATAAAACAAAACTCATTAAATGAATGCAATTACTTATTTTAGATGAATTAAATTAAGTTGTTACACAAATTCATTTTTTAATAATCATAGTCAATTGCTTATTAATTATTTATAATTAATTTTTATTACTATGACACATATCATAATTATCAAACTTTTTTTTGTAGTATTCTTTAATAATATTTTTTATTAACATATCAAATTTTTTTTTCATTTTTCATTTTTATATAATATATTTATTAAAATTAATATATTCTCTTATATTATTTAATTAAATCTATAATTACTAATATTAAATTTAATTAAATAAAAATAATTAAATATTCAATGGTAATTAATAAGACATTCATTAAATAGATTCATTGGTTACTTTAAATAATAAATTACTCATTTTCTCAAATATTTATAATTAAAAAATATTATTTGATTCATAATTAATTAATTTTGATCAATACATTGAATGATGTTTATTGATTAATTAATTAATCTTTTAAAATTATGTAAGATTGTTATATTTAATTACATAAATTTTGCAAACAAAATTTTTGTTTATAAAATTCCGCTAGCATTTTTCATGCACAACCAAACATAATCATCTTTGATTCTCAGATATATTATTTTTAAACATCCTTTATTCTCACACATTTATAAAAACTTAAATCAAACTACCCCTAAAATTAGAAGAGAGAAAGAAATAACAAAGGAATTGGAACAAGTACCTTAAATTCTAAATAAAAGAGAAATTCATTATTATAATTCATTATTATATATAATCTATGAACATTTGCTAATAACTCTAATTAGCAGAGACAACTTCAAACGAAGGCCGGTTTGGATTGACTAGATAAAAAAGTATTTTTAAAAAAAATCATTTTTATTTAATTTTTTTTAATAAAAATTTTTAAGATACACTTTGAAAGTGTTTCAAAAGCTATTTTAAGTAGTTGCTAAACACTCCAATTTTTTCTAAAATGACTTATTTTTAAAATTAAACATTTGAAAAGTTAATTCAAACACACCTGAATTCCTATATGGGAGTTAAAAGCAAATTAAATGAATTTAGTAGAGTTTAAAAGCAAATTTGGATTCATGCTATATATTTTGGAGAAAGTATATGTATTAAATTTTATAAGTTTAAATACTATTTGATCCTTATACTTTTGAGTTTGGTTCATTTTAGTCTCTATATTTTTAAAATGTTCATTCTGATCCCTATACTTTCAACTTTAGTTCATTTTGGTCCCTATACTTTCAAACTGTTCATTTTAGTTCTTAAACTTTAAAAAAAGTGACCATTTTGATTCCTTACCAATGAAGTAAAAATGAAAGTGAAGGGACCAAAATAGTCATGTTTTAAGAGTACAAAAACCAAAATGAACATTATGAAAGTACATGGACTAAAATGAACCAAAGTTGAATATATACATATTAAAATGAACATTTTAAAAATATATGGACCAAAATAGTATTTAAACATATTTTATAATATTTTCAATGTGGTAGTTGTTATCGTTAGTGTAGTGTCTTCACGTAGAATACTTCTTTCGAAGAGCCGAATAGACAACAAATAGACTAAAAATAGAATAAAAGGATCAAACCTACAATTAGCAATTTATTTGTAGTGGGTTAATTACCTTGGGAGGAGATCTAAATATATTTGGAGACAAAAAAAAAAAAAAATCAAGTTTGTAGTTATCCCACTTGATAATTAACATCACCACCTTGGAAAAAACAAACAAACATATTTAATTTAGAGAGAAAAATAACAATCAATATGAAGAGAATTGTGTTTATACACTCAAAAAATATATGGGGGAAACATAACATAATTAGAAAATAATTTATGCTCTAAAGTAGTAATAATAACTGCACAATTATGAATATATATATATGTATATGTATATACACACACATATATATATAATAATAATAACTCAATGGAGTATACCTAGGTATAAGGTATGAGGTACGATACTAGAAGGAATGAATCAAGTTTGTATTTTGGTAGGCAAGAAAAAATATGCTTGAGTTGCATTCTTGGAGAAAAGATGGTGATAACTGGAAATATAAGCTTTTTAATATGTCATCATGCTTGTATAAGAAAATATATGTAGTTCTTTGGGTAGACAAAATGCATACTACTAGATTTAATTTAAATATAATATTGTCATTAATTTGACTCATTTGCATATACTTAAACAATTCCCTAATTAAACACTTTCGAAGGAAGTGTATATATATATAAAGATCAAACCCTAAGGATTGTTCCTCTCTCTGTCTCATTAAGTAGTTCTTTTCTCTCTATCAAAGAAACTTAATTAAGTTCTAAAAAAGGTCAAAAGCGAAAAATTCAATCTCTTACTAAATCAATATCATGGATCAAGATATGTTACCATAACTTATGTTAGTGTGAAAATCATCTAGTTCAAAGATCTTGACTTTTATTAGTTTATACAATGTTAGAATTTTATTGTATAATCATAAAGTTAAAAGAAAAAAAAAACTCAAATTTATATATATCAAACATGTTACAAAGAGAGTTGGGAGGAAAATCCAACCAAAGCCTCAAAATTTTACCAAAAAGGGAATATTTCATGAACACCTCCAACTGATTTCATAAACAATTCCAAATGCATAACAAACATTAATAATACATTAAACAAACATTAGAAAAAAGAAAATTTTCATCGATAGAAAAAATGTCAAACTATTTATAAATAATAGCAAAAAAATATACTGATAAACATTGATAGACTTCTATCAACATCTATTAGTAATAGACTTCTATAATTTCATCACTGATAGACTTTGATAGACTTCTATCAACGTCTATCACAACTATCTAAAAATTTTGCTATTTTGTGTAAATAGTTTCCTTTATTTTTCTATTTTTAAAAATTCCCTTTAGAAAAATAACAGTTTCCACAAGGTTGGGGTGTGAAGGAGAAAATTGGTTGGATTTTTCAGAAACTGACTTAAGTAATTAACTGTGTAAGCAATGTCCGGTCGTGTGGTGGTTAAGTATTGTAGAGCTCCAATGGTGCTTCTATATAGAAACAGATCTGCAAGGGGTGTGCCATCATTTATTGAGAGATGCTTGCCAAGAACAGAGGGGGTCGGTGTGGCACTAGCATTAGCAAAGTCCAGCTTCGTAAGAAGATCATCTATGTATTTTTCCTGATTTAGAATTATACCTGAGTCCAGGTAATGTACTTGGATGCCAAGAAAATAGTTCAAGGAGCCTAAATCCTTTAGAGCAAATTTCATGTCCAGCGTATTGATAAGGCCACTTATCAGAGAGGCGTCATTTCCCGTGAGAATGACATCGTCCACATAGACCAGCAACAAAATTATGGATTGACCAGATTTATAAATGAATAATGAGGTATCTGACCTTGAATTGTGAAAACCCCATGTTATTAGTGCTTCCTTCATAGTGTTGTTCCAAGCCCTTGGCGCCTGTATTAGGCCATAAATGGCTTTTTTCAGTTTACAGACATAGTTTGGATATTATGGATCCACATATCCTGGTGGTTAACTCATGAACACAGCCTCACCCAGCTTCCCATTTAGAAACGCATTATTGAAATCCAACTGACGTAATACCCATCCTTTGGAAACAGCAAGACTTAGTATGATTCGGATGGTGGATGCCTTACCACGGGGCTGAATGTCTCAAAGAAGTCAATGCCTGGAGTCTGATGAAAACCCTTGACCATAAAACGTGCCTTGTATATTTGAATAGAGCCATCGGCGTTACGTTTGATGCGAAAAATCCATTTATTTCCAACAATGTTCATGGAAGGTAAAGGAGGGATCAAATGCCATGTTTGGTTCTGTTTCAAAACTTGAAATTTAAGATCCATGGCTTCCTTCCATTGTGGTGTAAGTAACGCCTCCTTGACCCTGGTGGGTTCGGTTACAGACCAATCTTTTTTCCTCTGAGTCGTCCAGACTTTTGGCTTGAAGATACCTGCTTTCCCTCGTGTGATCATCGGATGAGAGGGTTGAGGTGGGTTCTGTTGTAAAGGTGAGGCTGAGGTAGAAAGAGAAGGCGTTTGGGATGAAGGAGATGACTGGTCGGCTAACGGTTGTGATGTGTCTAAAGGAACAATTGGGAGTTGAAATGTTGATGTGTGGGACATGTCATTAGTTGGTACTGAGAATGTGGGAGAGTGTTGAGTAGGGGAACAGACGTTTGGCGACAAGTTAGACGAATGTGACGTGGGTTGATCTGGTACTTGTTATCTTGGGAATTTGAAGGTGGGTGTGGGTTGGACAGTAATTGGTTATTTGAGTTTAATGGTGGAGATATGTGGGCTGAGTGAGGAATTTGGGCTTGGGTCTGCAAATCAGAATAAACATTTTGATTAGAGCTTAAAATGGAAGGAAGTGTGCGTACTAGATCGGTTGGGCCAAATTTGCCAAAAAATGGAAAATCCTCTTCATTGAATATTACATGTCTGGAGATGATTACACGGTTAGTAGCAGTGAGGCATTTGTATCCTTTGTGAGTTGTGCTAGGTCCCAAGTACACACATATTTCAGTATGAAAGCTAAACTTATGTTTATTGTAAGGTCGGAGATATGGGTAACACGCACATCCAAATGTTCGTAAGGCAGAAACATCCATTCGTTTCTGGAGCATTAGCTCATTT
The DNA here is from genome assembly GCA_002890555.2 of Lagenaria siceraria. Classification (NCBI taxonomy): domain Eukaryota; kingdom Viridiplantae; phylum Streptophyta; class Magnoliopsida; order Cucurbitales; family Cucurbitaceae; genus Lagenaria; species Lagenaria siceraria. Next base: position 2,873,820 of record CM016491.1, on the reverse strand, counting down.
GGTGGCATAACATTTAAAACAGGAGTCGGTAGCCCATTTATCAAATATGTGGCTGTGAGAAATGCATCCCACCATCGGTATCAGAGTCTATCATGGCTAACGCCTCACTCACCGGAAACTCAAGTATGACGAACCCCACTGGAAACTTCACCACTCCCCCGCTCAACCAACTTCTGAACCAAATTACATCGGTGAAATTGAACCGAAACAATTATCTCCTATGGAAGAACCTTGCTCTGCCCATCCTCCGCGGCTACAAACTGGAAGGATACCTGTCTGGGCAGAAGCCATGTCCTCCAATGTTCGTGACTACTGAAACAGGAGGACCTTCGGCGATAGAAAATGCAGCAACTACAGTAGCCCCAACTGGCGCATCAAACTTCACAACAACATCAGTTTTAAATCCTCAGTATGAGGCTTGGATAGTTGTTGATCAACTACTCCTAGGATGGCTATACAATTCTATGACCCCAGAGGTGGCGACTCAGGTAATGGGGTTCGAAAATTCCAAATACCTCTGGGAGGCAATACAGAACCTATTTGGTGTTTAATCTAGGGCGGAAGAGGATTTTCTGAGACAAACGTTCCAACAAACTCGAAAAGGTAATCTCAAAATGGAAGAGTATCTTCGAATAATGAAAACTAACGCTGATAATCTTGGTCAGGCTGGGAGTTCAGTTCCAATGCGAGCTCTAGTCTCACAAGTCCTCCTAGGACTAGAAGAAGAGTATAATCCTGTTGTAGCTACAATCCAGGGAAGACCAGATATATCCTGGCTTGACATGCAATCTGAGCTATTGGTGTTTGAAAAACGTCTGGATCATCAAAATACTCAAAAGGCTATAGGAACGTTCAATCAAAATATGACTACTGAAACATGGTGAACAACCGAAATTTTAGCAATAGTCAGAGAACTCAAGGCTCAAGCAGTAACAACAATGCAAATCGACAGACCCCAAATGGAAACTTTCAAAGAGGGAATGGCAATCAGAGTGGGAGTAACAATAGGGGTCGTGGAAGAGGCAGGGGCTTCAATAATCGGCCCACATGCCAGGTATGCTATAAATATGGACATTCTGCTAACTACTGCTACCATAGGTATAATAGGGAATTCGTGCCAAACACACCTCAAAATAGAGGTGGAAACAATGGAAGCCAACAATAGCAAAGGAACAACACACAATACACACCTCCTCCTGCTACATTCATGGCAAATCAAAATACCAACTCCTTCTTTGCAAACTCGGAGACAGTAGCTGATCCAAGTTGGTATGCCGACAATGGAGCCTCTAGCCATGTTACCAGTGACTATGCTAACTTGGCCAATCCAACTGAATACACAGGTACTGATCTTGTTATAGTGGGTGATGGAAATCAGTTAGGCATATCTTAAATTGGTAATTCCTGCTTGACAAATGGTAAAACAGATATTAAACTTAAGAATGTGTTGTGTGTGCCCGAAATTGCCAAGAACCTGATTAGTATTTCGAAACTGACACAAGACAATGACATTTTTGTTGAATTTCATAATGATTATTGTCTTATTAAGGCCAAGGATACGGGGGAAATTGTGCTGAAAGGGGTGCTTAAAGATGGTCTCTACAAGTTTGATGAAGCCACCATGAAGTATGTTGATGTGTCGCAGCCTGGAGCTCCGGGTGCACGGCAACCCGTGCATAAAAATAATAGCCCATCTGCTTTTTGTCTATTTAAAGTTGAATTTAGAGTTAACGTTGTGATGACGAAGGCAGTTTTGCACAAACGCCTTGGCCATCCCTCGTCAAAAGTCTTAGAGTCAGTTATTCGAGACTGTAATTTGAGAGTTAAATCTAATGAAGTTGTTCCGTTTTGTGAATCATGTCAGTATGGAAAGTCTCACTCACTCCCATTTAAACAGTCCAATTCAAGAGCAAAGAGCAAGTTTGAATTAATTCACACAGACGTTTGGGGTCCTGCACCATTAATGTCAAAGGAAGGATTTCAATATTATGTTGTTTTTGTGGATGATTTTAGCCGATATTCATGGATCTATCCTCTCAAGCAAAAGAGTGACACCCTTGCTGCTTTTAATCACTTTCTAACAGTTGCTAAGACTCAGTTTAATGCAGTAATTAAGGCCATACAATCTGATAATGGGGGAGAATACACAAAAATACACAAATTATGTAATCAATTGGGATTGTCTCACGTTTCTCTTGTCCGTATACTTCCTTATAGAATGGTGAACCCAAAAAGAGGCACCATCTTGAGGGGGCGTGTTAAGGATCCCACATTGAAAAAATCAAGGGAGGGACCTCACGCTCTTAATAAAATAGATGAGCTACTCCTCTCATTGCCAATTGGTTTTGAGATGGAAGCCCATATTATTTGATATGGTATCAGAGCCCATAAAGCCCAAACGGGTATTCGGTCCAATAAAATGAAATTGAGATACGATCAAGAATGGTAAACCCAAAAGAGGCACCATCTTGAGGGGGCGTGTTGAGGATCCCACATTGGAAAAATTAGGGGACCTCACACTCTTAATAAGATAGATGGGCTACTCCTCCCATTGCCAATTGGTTTTGAGATGGAAGCCCATATTATTTGATATGGGGGATAGTTTTCATGGAACTTCATTGAGAAACAAAGATAAAAGACTAGTAAAATGCAACAAAACTTAGATAACACAAATTCTGCATTCTCCCCAACACACAATAGAAGTACCCAAAACTTATGTTTGAACAAATATGCCCAGTAAGAAACTAATAAATACCAAGTATTTGGGAAACTTTGATGTCCAAACTTTGATGAAATATTCTACAACAATTACAACTTACATTTAAATGCTATGCATATTAATTATTATCATAGATGAGTACCAGTTGTGAAACAAAGGTTGTCCACAAGCCATAGATTTTCAAATCAAATTTAAGACTAGGGCAAGAATTTTGGTGAGATCAATGCTCTCTCTTTTCCTTTGATTTCATTCATGTGACCCTATTGTCATTTATACACAAAGGCCCAAGATTAAGGCTGAAGAAATAATACAGAAATAATGAAATATAAATTACACATGTCACAAGCTCATGGGAAAACTAATATTCTGTAAACCTATCCTTCTGGATTTCTTGGGTCGTGGCTTCTCTTCCTAGCTGACTCTATTGTTTTGCACACTTGGATAGTGCTAACTATATTGTGGACTTTTCAAACTGCTGACTCACTAGCTTCCTTAATATCCCCCCTCAAACGAGAGGGGAGGTCAATGACTCCGTGAGTTTGGAACGAAGATTGTGGAAATGATCAGAGAATAAGTGAGTGGCTTGGTGAGATAGTTAGCCAGTTGATCACTGGATGGAACATATCCAATATCAAGAGAGCCATCGAGTATCTTATCTCATACAAAGTGAACATTCATCTCTATGTGTTCCATTTTGGTATGAAACACTGAATTGGTGGCAAGGGCGGCAACACTAATATATTGTCGCACCATAAAGTTGGTTTATGAGGCGATTGGAAGTGTAATTTGGTAAGAGCTGTTGAATCTAAGTGATCTTAGTAGAGGCATAAGTGAAGGTCCGCTATTCAAATTCGTTACTTGATCGAGCAACAACGCTCTGTTTCTTTGAGGACCATGACACAAGGTTGTGGTCAAGAAACACACAATAAGCAATGACGATCGATCGTCGATCATCAACATTTGAGGCTCAATTAGCATCGGAATACGTTGTCACTCATGAGTTAGTGCTCCATTGTAAGATGATCCCATAGTGTTTTTTTCCACTAATGTATCAAAGCACCTATTTTACCGCCTGTCATGGAACATCAGTAGGAGCCTAAAGGAACCGACTCAGGTGGTTCCTTATGTTTTATATCAGGTTATGTGACTGTGAGATACTGCAATGCCCACATAGTACTGCGATAGAGGAAAAAGGATCGTCAAGGGAATGGCCATCCTGAATAGATAAATGTTTGCCCATGACACAAGGAGATGGGGCTGGTTTGACATTGCTCATTTCTAACTTAAATAGAGAGGAGATAAGGCTGCTTTGACATTGTTAATTTCTAACTTGAATAGGGGATCATCGACATATTTGGATTGATTTATCAAAACACCAGAGTCCGAAAAATGGAGTTAAATTCCCAAAAAGTAACTTAATTTCACTAGATCTTTTAACGTGAATTTAGAATCTAACACAGTAATCAACTTGGAGATCAGAATACCATCGTTATCAGTTATGATAACATCATCCATATAGATAAGCATGAGAATAATAAACTGACTTGTTTTGAGAATAAAGAGGGAGGTGTCTGACATATAATTTCGTAAAGCTCCATACTAACATATCAATTTTTGTGTGTTTGTCTATGCTCGGGGTGCTTGTTTTAGGCCATAGAGAGTTTTGTCAAGTTGACACATATAATCATGACAATTTTATTAACATACTGTAACCATCTATTTTTGGCCGACTTTATTTAAATAAATTTTATTTTAAATTTCATCCGTCATAATTTTTGTTAATTTAGATTGATGGTTATATCCCATGTTTTTAAGTTTACTTTTTGCTTATTTTTATTTGGATTAGTTATAGTAACTGAGTTTAGGGATGGCAACGGGGCAGGGCGGGACTCCCTGTCCCCAGCCCCGTGGGGATCTTTAATTCTCGTCCCCGTCCCATTCCCCGTTTTGAAGAGTCGGAGTCGGAGTTGGGGAATCCCCGCGGGAAAAAATTCCCGTTTATGAATTTTTTTTCTTTTTATTATTTAAAATTAATTAGAATTTAGAATTTATATTGACAATAGAAATATTTTAAGCAAGAAGTTAGTATTTAATGCTTTTTATTATAAATTTAATAAAATAATTTAATTTATTATATTTGAAAATTAAAATTACAAAAAAATTAACTGGTTACTGTTTTAGTAGTTTATATATATATATATATATATATATAAATAATTAAAAAAATTCGGGGCGGGATTCCCTTTCCCGTCCGGGGACCCGATTAAAATTCCCGGTTTGACCCCTATACTTGGTCAAACTGGTGATTCCCCATTCTGTTAGGGTCGGGGACTCGCTGACCCCGCGGAGAATTTTGTATCCCTAATTGAGTTGGTTGAAAAAAAATGCAAAAAAAAAAAAAAAAAAATTGAATTGTGTTTTGTTTCCAAACTTATCATGCGATTTTGGGAGTGAGATGCATTTAGCATTTTTTTTTTCAAAATTAAAAACTAGCCGCTAGAAATTTTGGGCTAATGGAGAGACAGTTTTGGCTATAAAGAGAGAAGTTGAAAAAAATTTATAAATTAAATTTAAGACTAGGGGAAGAATTTTGGTGAGATCAATGCTCTATGTTTTCCCTTGATTTCATTCATATGACCCCATCGTCATTTATATACAAAGGCCCAATATTAGGGCACAAGAAATAGTATATAAATTACACATGTCACAACCTCATAAGAAAACTAATATTCTGTAAAATAGATTTCTAACAAGTTCATCGTTGTGGATTTTTTGGGTCATGGTTTCTCTTTCTTAGCTAACTATACTCGGATAGTGTTGACTGTACTATGGACTTTTCAACCTGTTAATTTGTTTCCTTAATATTTCATACATCTACACAAATGTGACTATCAATCAAGAGCAAGCAATTTTCCTTCCCAAATCACACAAATTATGTTAAATGGCTAACGACGCTACAATTTGACCCTACATGATAGAGAAGTATGAAAATGATAACAAAATATCTCAGAAAGAAAACACGTGAATTTAGTGATTCGCTAGTGACTTGCGAATAAATATGTATCATTTTGAGTTTCATATAAATTTAAATTTATTTGATAAGAGATTTGATTTATTTGAATTTTGTTTGATAAAGACAATTGAGGATTGGAAACTTAAGAAGGAGAAGGGAGGAAAGACAAACCTAGTGTTTGACTTGACTATATATATTGAAGCTCTTGTAATTTGTGAACTTGTATTGTACAAACTAAATTATTTATTTAATAAAATAACAGTTATTTTATTTGACATTAAATCAATAAACTAAGATCCTAGGTTATTAGTAGTAACTTAAACACGTATGTAAAGACATACAAATGGATCGTGTTTAAGTGATAATCTAAACGGTTTGTAGTAGATGGATAAGATTTGGTATCTCATCCTGGTAACACTATGGATACTGCTTACTTTGTGATTGTTATAAGTGTTGTAAAGCGTCACAAATGTATAGATCCTAAACTTTCATGTAGAGACATGTGAGTGTGGGTATCCTATATATGTGAGACATGTATAAGATTGGACCACGAAATGTGAACTCTCTCTTTATAATGTCGTTACTAGAGAAGAGACTTACATTAATTTCACCAGGATGACCATAGGTAACTTGACCTGAATCCTTAGTGAGTTGTGGACTCTTGCCTATGAGGGTAATCCTTTGATCTGTATGGGTGAGAGTAGTCAGTCTCGCCGACTTAATAAGCCTACCAATTTAGGGATTCGTCTGATTGGGAAGCCTGGAACACAACTATACATGAAGGAACTCACTCCTTCCTTACTAATTGGGTAAATAGATAAATTGCTCTCTTAAGGGCTGATTCCAGGGTTTGAACAATGTGGCGGCACACTCTATCCAGGCTCGAGAGAGGTTTGGTTATAGTTGGACTATGACTAATTGTTCATTAGAGGGATCAGTGGTACTTAAGAAGATAGATGTAACTATGAGGGGTAAAACAGTAATTGTGACCCAGTTGTACTTACGAGCAATTTGTGAAAGGTCTACGCACTGTTGATTGGTTATATCAAATAGACACATAAATATATCTATAGTGCAGAGAGTGCAACAGTCAATCTTTAGTGGAATGACTAATAGTTAATGAACATTGGTTAAATTATTTAAAAAGTTTAATTAATTATTCAAGTATCAATGGAGCTTCAATCTATAGGTTCATAAGGTCCCCTCGGTAGCTCAATAAGGATTAATGAAAATCAAATTTATTTTGGAAATTAATTTGAATCATTCAAGTTAATTAAAGAGAATTAGTTGTATTAGATACAATTAATTAAATGTATATGATACATTATAAAGTTTAATGAGAGAAACATATTTGAATTTAATTCAAATATAATATATGCATATGATTCATTTTTTATATATAAACATATATAAACTATAGCTTAAAATTAATATGAATGTGATTCGTATTAATATTATATGATAGATTTTAAATTATAGGTTATATTATATGTGATATAATAAACTATAGGTTATATATATATATATATAGTTTAAATTTAATATATGTTTTGAATTAATATTAAGTTTAAGGGAAATATTTCACGTGAGTGGGAAGGTATTCAATAACTTCCCCACTCACTCACAAATCTTTGATAAGATGGAGTTGATGGGAGAAGGAAGAACAACTCTAATCTGTGTTTTTTGGAAAACTAGAGATTCTCTTCTTCCCTCAGCAACTTTTCTCACAATCTTCCTGTGTTCCCTTTTTCACCAAAATTCTCACAGAAGCCTATGAACTCTCTGTGATTCTCATCTTAAGAATATTGAGGAAGACTTTCTTGGTAGTGTCTCAATTTTGAAGTGTGCTGTGAAGAGAAATTCGTCTACAAGGGTAAGCATTCTTTATACTTCATTAACCTTGTAGAAAGCATGCTTAAGTTTTAATCTGTTTATCCTGTTTTGGTATTTCTCTATTTCATTCAAGAACTGATAATTAAAACACAAAGTGATCAAACGCTTCATCTTCAGGAATTTCATTCCTTCAACTTTTCCCTCTATCTAGCTTAACTTCATGTTCACAGCAGTATGCATATCTGCCATCCATGGGAAGTTGTTGTCGTCTGCCACCGTTAACAGTCAGTTGCTGTCACACTCAACCACTGTCGACAAGTGTTGGAATAAATACTATTTAATTTGGATCAATTATCCTCTCCTGTGTGAACCTAATAGGATATTAATAAACTAGAAACAACAATAATTATCAAGCAATAGATACAAGTAATTTTAACGTGAAAAAACCTCCTCAATGTGAGGAGTAAAAAAACCACGGATCAAAATAAAAAATCTCCACTATAATCAATAATGGATACAAACAAGTTCTTCCTGGTCACAACTAGAGGCATACACAATATATATATGTATCAAGATTAACAATCTCGACAACAAATGATGACAAATAGTAAAGAATAAAATTAGAAACGTCTCACTTGAAGTGGCAACCAATTACCCATGGTATTTGACTATAGGTGGCTCCAAACGAAATCTCCATTGTCCAGATTGAAGATCCTCGTGTCAAGAACACACGGTCAAAATCTTTGCTCAATTGGACCACAGATCGATCCCAAATGGCTGAAAGGCGTCGTTTTTTTCTCTCATCGATCTACGTGTTATACTTCTATCGGCTACTGAAAGTTTTAAAATTAACGCTTATTTTTTACCCTGGTGGGCCTTAACGTGGGCCTTTCACTTAAAGTGAAATAAACCCAACAAATCTCCCCCTATTTCACTTTGTGGAGGAACTTGTTATTCCCGCAGCGAAACGACAAAACTCAAGCTTCTCTCTTGGTAGATTCTTCGTCAACATATCGAAACCATTATGATCAGTATGTATCTTCTCTAGCTCAAACAATTCATCATTTAAAGTATCTATCATCCAATGATATCTCACATGTATATGCTTCGTTCTAGAAGGAAACGTAGCATTCTTACCAAGATGAATAATACTCTGATTATTACAATATATCACATATCGTTATTGCTTGAAGCCAAGCTTCCATATAAAGCGCTTCATCCACAACATCTCTTTACAAGCCTCTGTTGCTACAATATACTCTACTTCAGTTGTAGAAAGTGCAACACACTTCTGCAACCTTGACTACCAAGACACTGCACCACCTATAAATGTCATAAAGTAACCAGAAGTAGACTTTCGGTTGTCTAGATCTCCTGTCATATCTGAATCAGTGTAACCAACAAGTACTGATTTTTCAATTCCAAATGTGAGCTTCAAACTAGAAGTGCCTCGCAAATATCTCATGATGCACTTGGTTGCCTCTCAATGTTGTTTTCCTAGATTTAATTTTAATTGCATGCTTTTGTTGGTTGAGAAAAACTTTCATGTTATGTTTTCTTCATGACTTAAGAAATTTTATGAGCCTGCTATGAATTTCATTAGCTATTATGACATGAGTATATGATGTGGGACCCATTTATTGTATGTTGTATGTTAGATCAATTTAGTGGCAATCGCTCTCCTACCCGTAGATTAGTTTATGTGTGCCTTTAGGTCCACCAGATTATGTGCGCCTTCGAGTCCATCAAATATTATAAGCACATCTCACCTAGTGTAGGACGACTTAAATTATTTACTCATTGGCCATCCATGTTCAACTTTAGTATTACAGATTAGGTCCTACCAATTAAGAATATTCAATTCATGTTGCATGTGATTGTATAGCCTGAGTCCAATAGTGGGGTTACTTACTAAGTACTTTAAATACTCATCCTTTTCTAAATCACTACGCACTTGATGAAGAGATTTGTTGACAATGCCATAGGATTAGAGACAAGACTTCCGCTTAGTGTCATGTTTTCAAGATTGTTTGGATGTTTTTAATGAGAACCTTTGAGCTTTGAGTTTTGAGTTTTAAATTTAAATGTTTCTTTTTCATTTACGTGTTTAGAGATCCCGAACTAAACTTTGTTTTGACATTCTTAAAAATTATTTTAGTGAGGTTTTATTTATCTAGAAATGTTTTTTTTTAAATTAAATGGTTATCTAGTTTTGATTTTCAAATTGCATGCATGTAGTAATGACTCTAGATAGAAGTTATAGAAAGTTGGGTCGTTATAGTCGATATCAGAGTCCAAGGTTATAGGTTTTGTAGACTGACTTACATTGTAAGTCCAAAATGTCCTTATGGCCCATCAATGAATTTCTTGTCATCGCCAGGTACATCTTATCAGTAAAAACTTTATGAAAGTTGTGCATAAAAAATTATTTATTTAGTTGTATGTACTAGTTGTTTATTATTTTTTGCTTACCGACTTGATATAAGTTTTAGTTATTCATTTATGGCTTCATGGAAAACAACGTTAGAAAGCCACTCGATGTTAGTTTAACTCTTGGAAGGACTTTATTAAAGAGAGTTAGATGTACATTGAAGACCATGTGTTATGAAAGCAAAAGAGGAAAAAAAAAGTCACATTTAAGCTAGTAACGAAGATTGCCCCATATTGAATGTATTAGGAGTTTGCATTGTGATTTTATTTAGGGTAATGGAAGCATTAGTGCATAAAGGAAGTCTACCAACATAAAACATACGTTTAAGAATGAAACTAAAATTGTTGACGGATGGAGAAAAACAGGATCTTGAGAGGTTAAAGACTGTTAAAGGTTAGCTATTAATTCAATTAATGTCTATTGAATAAATCTTTAAAAGGAAGGCTATGTCATGGTTACTCTTGTAGAGATTGAGGTGAAGGACTAGGTAATTTTTTTGTTTTCAATTGTAGAATCGAATTCAAGGTACTTCAAAATGTACTTGAGTTCTGTTTGTCTTTGTTGTGATAAAAAGACTAAGTTTAACTAACTATACTAGGAGGAAGGACTGATATTTGGAGTTTAAAAGTAATGTCAACTTGTGAAGAATACCCTACTAAAGTTTGAAGTTTAAAATTGAATCGTAGATCATAAAAAGATTATAAATAGTCACATGTCTAAGCATAGAGATTATGTTTCACTTAAAAAGTAAAAAGAGTACCTTGAATCTATTGACCTTAACAAAGATTAGTGTGAGGAAAGTAGAAGTATTTAATTAAAAAAAATTATTATTTTGAAATGATAAAGGGAATTAATGTTTTGAGATCAAGGACATAAGTTTCGTTTGGCTTTGTAAGTTAGGATTTGGATGTTTACAAGCCATTGGAATTGGTATAAGCAACCTTGTTATTATTAGAATGTTGAACCTTAGTATGTGTCGGTTGAAATAAATTGCATAAAGCATTGGTTGTGAAGCTCGGTTTGGCATGAGTATCTTTTTTCAAAATGAAATGTTAAGGAGAAATAATCTAAAGTGGTGTTATTGATAAGAATAGTTTGTTCAAAAACTATTGAAATGAATGGTTGAGGCTTTATTAGGGAAAATGTAAATTGTTAGAAGTATTAAACAAAGTTTAAGAGATTTTGATTTTAGGCACAAATTAGTACAAAAGGTAGTTGTATAGGTGTTAAGGTTAAATATGTTAGGTCTTCTAGACTGGCACAATAGATGAACTTGAGATAAAGCATAAGTCGGGAGCAACAACTATCCATAAGACTTCTCATTGAATGGCTCTAGCAGAGTTGAAGTAAGCCCAAGTCACAAATATAAGAACTATTTAACAAAGTGTTTCATGCACTCTAATGTTTCGCCTTTGAGCACACTAGTTTTGTTTGTTAAGAAGAGAGATGGAATTCATGCGTTTATGTATCAAAACTATTAAGAGTTAATATAGTAGCATAGTCACCTCCCATGAGACGTAGGGAATATTGAAGTCGTTAGATGTCGAATCCGAATTTTGAATTCTAGTCTGAATTCTGAGCTTGGGGTGCCATAGATTGTACACTTTCTTTTGCATGGATAATGTTTTGATCAACTCTATGGAGTAGAGGTTTTTGGAAGCTAGATTCACGAATCAGTGAGTTTTATACCAAAGATATCTTTAGGGTATAGTTACAATTATTATGAAGTTACGGTGATGTGTTTTGGATTGATACATATTCCGTAGTGTCCAAGGACTTCAAGAATTAATTTTTCAAGGAGATTTATAAACTTGAGAGTATCAAGGTGAATAGGCCTTAGGGCCTATAGATTATTGTTTAACTTTAGCACCGTTGCTCTTTGCAGTTCACAATGTTTTTCATCCTCCTATGTTAAGGAAAGGTATATGGTAGATCAGTTCATGTGTTGGACTTTGAGCCCTTGCATTTGAATGAGAATATGAGTTATGTGGAGAAATCTAAGCAAATTCTCACAATAAAAGTGAAAATTTTGCGTAACAAGAGATAATGCAAGTTAAAGTTCTTTGACTGAATCTACAATCTAAAGAAGTGACTTGGGAACAGGAGAACGATATGAGAACAAAGTACCCAAAGCTCTTTCAGGATTAGAACTTTCAAATTTGGAGTTACTCGAGCTAATGTCTTCTCTAATTCTAATTAGTTTGGAGTTATTTGACCCATTCCTATACATGGAGAAATAACTTGGTTGCCACTAAGTTGCAACTTAATATCAATGCACTCTCTGAGGTGACTGATACTGACATCAAGCGAACATGAAAAGAGGCTAAATTGGATCTATCATATCAATTATTCACATCCCACCTACTCTCGTACAACACTGTAATCAGTTTCCATGAACATCTTGATCACAAAATGAAACTCAATAAACTTCCGCAAAATAAAACATAAACCAATCTAAGAAAAGGAGAACAATGAAATAATTATGTAAAAAACATAAAACATAAAAATACATGCAAATCAACTAGCTTGATTAATATGTTTATACAAAAGGATTAACACCAATGACACCAAAAACTCCCAGAACAAACCCTGTTGAAGTAGAAGCAACACTAACTATTCTAGAAGCTTCTTGAGATATCTATATAATTTAGTGTAAATATTAGATATCTCTAGATTTATCTAAAAGTATGTAAATAAGTATTTCATTAAGAAATGTTCTAGAAATATCCTAGGCTTTCTTTAGGATCCAAGGAATTCTAGAGAATTCCTTTAGATAGGAATAATGTGATAGAAATGTCTAGAATAGTTTAGATCTAAGAGAAGTCTAGAAAAATCTCATAACTTAAGCTCCAAGGATCTCACACCTATAAATAGGAGGTGTGACCCCATTTGTAAAGCAAGCAAAAAAGAGTAAGAAAAAGCAAAAAGCTAGAGAGTTAGGAAAGAAAAGTGAGTGAGTGTTAGAGAGTGTAAAAGAGTATTCTCTCTAAGTGTCCATCCTTGTACATTCATAATAAAGTTTCTTTCTTTCCAAGAGATTGTCTCTCTTCCTTTTGTGCCAATTTTTTCAACAAGTGGTATCAGAGCCAAGCTAGCATAGCTTGCTGTGGTGGAGCTTCTGAAGATCAAGTACAGTCAGGGACTGTGAAGCTTGTTGTCTGGGACACAGCTACTCATGGAGTGCATTCATCACTACAAGATGATGGGAGACCTTCAAGTTGTTGGAGGAATCAAGAAGCTCAACACTCAAAACTACAAAACATGGTCCACATGCATGAAGTCGTATCTCCAAGGGCAAGACTTGTGGGATGTTGTGGGAGGCACTGAAGTCAATCCACCTGAGGATGCTACCGCTTTGAAGAAATGGAATATCAAGGCAGGTAAGGCCATGTTTGCAATTAAAACTACAGTTGATGAAGAAATGTTGGAGCACATCAGTATAGCAGAGACACCTAAGGTAGCATGGGACACATTTGCCTCACTTTTCTCAAAGAAAAATGATGCAAGATTGCAGTTTCTAGAGAATGAGCTCTTGTCAGTTGCTCAAAGGGAGATGACTATCAACCAATACTTCACCAAGGTAAAAACTCTATGTCGTGAAATCTTTGAATTAGATCTTACTTCCGCTATTTCAGAATCGAGGATGAGAAGAATTATTATTCATGGACTTAAATCTGAATATAGAAGTTTCATTGTGGCTATTCAAGGTTGGGCAGTCCAACCTTCTTTGATTGACTTAGAAAATATGCTTGCCAGTCAAGAAGCATTGACTAAGCAAATGTCGGAGGTCACAATAAAGAGCAATAACGAAGAAGCGCTCTTTAGTGACCAAAGAAAAGGTCAATCAAAATATCAAAAGAAAGTAGGAATAAAAGGAGATGAAGAAACTCCAAAACGCTCTCAAGTAGGGGGAGCTAGTAAAACTTATCGAAATCATGAGCATATAAAAAATGGTGAATGTTATAATTGTGGAAAGGTAGGTCATTATGCCCGAGACTGTCGTCGAAGGAAAAGGACAGCAGAAAGCAACGTAGTCACCTCCCAGACTGAAAGCATTAGTGAAGAAGAGTGGGATGAAGAGGCATGCTTTACAGCAGCAGATTCTAACCCCCAGTCCACATCTAATGTGGAGGAGAACGAAGTGTTGGCTCTCCATGCAGAAGAGGTAAATTATGAAAATGATTGGATTGTCGATTCAGGCTGCTCTAACCATATGACAGGAGATAAGAGGAAGCTGCAAAATACATCAGAGTACAAAGGAAGCCGAGTTGTTGTAACTGAAAACAACTCGAAGTTGCCAATAGCCCACGTTGGCAAAACTATGATAATGCCTCGATCTAGTACCAATCAAGTGGAGTTAGAGAACGTATTTTATGTGCTTGGAATGAAGAAGAATTTGGTGTCAATATCTCAATTGACATCAGCAGCCAACTTCGTCATATTTGGACCTAACGGTGTCAAGGTATACCGAGATTTGGAAGTTAGTGGTACGCTGTTGATGAAAGGACACGAAATAGACTCTGTCTATGTCATGTTAGCAGAGGGTGCCTACGTGAATAAGGAAGGGCACCAAAGGACAGAGTGCATTGATTCTATTAGTGAACAATGTTATACATCAGGAAACGTTACATTTGATGAAGCATTAACATGGAAGGCACCCGAATCAGAAAAGACACCTACGGACGAGAGGTCTTTCACAGAAAGATCAAAGGAAGAGAATGAGCCAATGACAACAAGCTCCAACAGAGATAGAGAAGAAAATTTTTCAAAAGAGAACAATGAAGAAAAAGAAGGGCAACTAAGGACACAACGTCCTTGGCATGACAGTGTACATGATCGAGAACTACAATTACAAAGATCAACTAAACAAAGAAAATCAAATTTCAGGTACGTAAATGCAACATTAGCAACATTTGAAGAGTCATTGACATATGAAGATGTGTCACAGAATATCCAATGGAGAAAGGCCATGGAAAAAGAAGATGACGCATTAAGCAAACATCGAAGTTGGAACTTAGTGCCAGAAAGCTGAGAGCATCCAAGCATGTAGAGTTCTAACAACTCAAGATGATGGAAGAGCTAGAATAGTTAGCGTTGAGGGGGAGTGTTGAAGTAAAAGCAACACTAACTATTATAGAAGCTTCTTGAGATATCTATATAATTTAGTGTAAATATTAGATATCTCTAGATTTATCTAAAAGTATGTAAATAAGTATTTCATTAAGAAATGTTCTAGAAATATCCTAGGCTTTCTTTAGGATCCAAGGAATTCTAGAGAATTCCTTTAGATAGGAATAATGTGATAGAAATGTCTAGAATAGTTTAGATCTAAGAGAAGTCTAGAAAAATCTCATAGCTTAAGCTCCAAGGATCTCACGCCTATAAATAGGAGGTGTGACCCCATTTGTAAGCAAAAAGCTAGAGAGTTAGGAAAGAAAAGTGAGTGAGTGTTAGGGAGTGTAAAAGAGTATTCTCTCTAAGTGTCCATCCTTGTACATTCATAATAAAGTTTCTTTCTTTCCAAGAGATTGTCTCTCTTCCTTTTGTGCCAATTTCTTCAACAAACCCTACAAGATCGATAACATAACTGAAGCAAAACTGTTTAAAATTGTTTAAATAATTAAAAATTTTAAAGATATGTTTTTTTCAAACACAAAAGATATAGGATGTATTTAGAATACATTTTCAAGTGTTTAATTTTAAAAATAAGTCATTTTGGAAGAAATTAAAGTGTTTGACAACCACTCAAAATAGATTTTGGAGTGTATTTTAAATAGTTTTAAAAAAATAAAATAAAATAAAAACTTAAATAAAAATAAATTTTTTTAATAACATTTTTTTCTCGAGTCAATCCAAACAAGCCATAGTGAACTTCATAAAATTTTAAAGATTTCCCCAAAATTCAAAAAACAAATTCAACATAATAGGACCGTTATATACAATTTTTAAATTTTAGACATTTTTCTAATTTATATGAAGATAAACTTTTCAAAACAACTCCCCCATCATTCAAGATAATTTTTACAATTTATCAATCTCCAATTAAGAGTCTCTCAAATATTGAGTGGGCTATAATAGTCCACTCCACCCAATTTAACTTGAGTGTGAAAGAATAATAAACATGTATTAATTTGTTTAAAAAAATATTAATTTTTAATTAGATTAGTTTGACTATAAATACACTATACCAAAGATATAAAAAGATTTGAATATATATATATATATATATATATATATATATATTCACACTCCTCTGCTAGCCTTTGCTAACATCTTTACGCATTCTCACAAATACTTCAAATTTTAAGGTATTTTCATTGCAGGTTCTTTTTAGCTACTTCTAATAATTTCCCTAACTTTATGAATCTAAGGCCTAAAAATCAATAATAATCATACAAACTTAAATCTTAGTAGGGATTTTTATTTTTATTTTTATTTTTTAAAAGAAAGTAGAGAAATAGTATTTACACAAATCAAGAATAGACTATAAAAATATACTTGCTTCTCAAATCTTATAACTCTAAATTTTTATTTGTTTTCTTTAATATAAGAAGAGTTCCTATTGTTGGCTTTTTTCTATAACAAAACTACTATTATTTATTAACAAATTGAGTGTTTTGGAGTATCTATTGTGTAGAGCTTGAAACAAGTTTAACAGAAAAATACCTGACTTGGATGACAAATAGAGCAATAGTTTTTTAAAAAAAAAAAATTAATATTATTATATATGTTTGTGTCTAAAAAAAAATTTAATATTATTATATATGTTTGTGTCTAACCGTTTTAAATCTCCACCATTAAATGCTGTAACATTTCAAATCAAATCTATTGTAACATTTCAAATCTATTACTCTTGAACCCATAAAGTAACAAGAGTGTTGTAACAGTTTTGATCCATTCCGATTTGTTTCAAAACACTTTAAATGTATCCCTCTTTTTTATTAACTTGTTTAATTAAGTCAACATTAGTATAAATTTTTAATTAGTTTAAAGAAACCATATTCACTCCTTTATAGTCCTACATTTACAAAATTAGAATTTAGTCTCTACTCTTATTTTAAACTATAGAACTAGATTTACAATTTAATCTATCTTTTATCTTATATTATTTTTTTGAAAAGTGGATATAAGGATTTTTTTTTTTTTTTTTTTTTTGAAGAGTGGATATAAAGATTTGAATGCTTCTAATAGATTATGTATAATATGGCTCACTTTGCCTCTTTTTTTCCCTTTATTCAGATAAAATGTGATTATATAAGATGAAATTAATAAGAAAATTTTGATTTTAAATCAAAAGGGATAAGATAAGATTTAAACAGTTCCACAACTTCTCAAAATGGAGCCATGGCCAATGAGTCTACTTTGCCAAAAACCAATTCTATATTTCTCTCTTTCAATCATTCATTTCAATTTCGAACTTTGAAAAATCCAAATATATCTGGGATTGGAAATTAAAATCGAAAATAAAAAAGTTGAATTATCAAAAAAGTTTTGGATTCAAAATTTGAAATTCATCCACATTTGATTCTTGCTTCATTCATTATTTTGGT
This sequence comes from Lagenaria siceraria, assembly GCA_002890555.2. NCBI lineage: Eukaryota > Viridiplantae > Streptophyta > Magnoliopsida > Cucurbitales > Cucurbitaceae > Lagenaria > Lagenaria siceraria. Next base: position 2,856,274 of record CM016491.1, on the reverse strand, counting down.
TTTTGGTTTTTTTTTTTTGTCAAAATTTACGTATATTTAAAAAGGGAAAATGAGAAACAGATTCAAAAGTTTCAGTTCCAAATGGTTTTTGAAACTGTCTGATCAATGGAAGATTCATCATATTCTTCTTCTTCTTCATCCATATAAAACCCACCGCCTTCTTCTTCTTCTTCTTCTTCTTCTTCCTTCTTCATCATCATCATTCATCAAAATCCCCAAATTTTCCCACTGTAATTTTCCCACCATCCAAACACTCTCCTTGGATTCACAGACTACATCAACAGAAACATAAACAAAAAAATTAACCAAAATAACAAAACAAAACACTAATTATTACCCATTATTAACCTCCATTTTCTTTCCTCCTTTTTCGTTTTTTTTTTACTTACAGTAACTTCTCCTCAGTCAATCTTGCTGACCCCAATCCTCTGAACCACGACGTTTCTAAACCCACCGGCGGCAGCTTGCTGAAAACAAACTCCGCCGCCCCCACCACCACCAACGTTCTGTTCCATCAATCCAGCCATGTAGTTTCTCACTTCCTTCCTTATCATCTCCTGCATCACCGCCATTAAGTCCGAGCTAAGAATCCCAAATCCATTACTATTCCTCTCCTCCTTCTCCCCTGAAATTCGTTCTTGTCCATTCGCCGGTGCCGAAGACGGCAGGGCCGTACTCGGTCTCTCAGAAACTCCATCCATTGCCGGTAGAGAATTTGCCACAAAATTAACCTCCGATGAGTCCGCACCCGGAAGCGACAAGGACAATGATGTCGGTGGGTCATTCGAAGACGACACCGTTTCGCCGGGAGGAAAAACGCCGCCGGTTCTGGCCACTGGCCGATACACATGGGAGGACGACACAGCGGGGAAGAAGCCGGAATCGCTAACATCGGATCCAGAAGGACTATTCGGAGCCATATAAAGACCTGCAGAAACCGACCTCTTCAACGGCAGCGAACTGATATTACAACCCCCGCTCTCATCGGCCATGGATGAGCACTTCCGTTTCAAGGTCGAGTTCCAGTGGTTCTTGATAGCGTTATCGGTTCGACCGGAGAGGAGCCTGGCGATGGTAGCCCACTTGTTGCCGTACAGAGCTTGAGCGTTAATGATCGTCTCGTCTTCCTCCGGCGTGAAAGCTCGGTGCTCCACCTGCGGCGAGAGCTGGTTGCACCACCGGAGGCGACAGGATTTGCCGGAGCGGCCTGGAATTGATTTGCTAATCAAGGACCAGTTCCTAGGGCCGTATTTATGAACCAATCTCTGAAGAGCATCGTCTTCTTCAGGACTCCACGGGCCTTTGATTCGATCGATTTCTTTCGCCATGGAAGAAGAAAAAAAAAGACTTAAAAAAACTCAGTTGCTTGGAATCGTAGAAGACATGGGAAGGTTTGGAAGAGGGATTTTAATGGCGGCCTGAACATTTGGTGATATATAAAGGGGAGGGGAAGGGTTACCGGAAGAGGAGGTGAAAGGTTGGACGTTGGTGAGAGAGGGGTTATGGGGATTGGTTACCGGGAGTTCCTGTAAAGCCGTTAAGAAGGGAGTTGGGATACAGCTGGCGACTGCACACGCGTCACATCTTAACTGCTCTGATTTACACAAGTCCACGCTCTCCATTTCAAAATCTATTCCTTCTCTGTCCTTTCTTCGTCTCTCTTTTCGTTAAATTACTCACGCGCCTATTTTAGCGCGTGTTCTACTCTATCCAATTCCATGCACCGTCCTAACGGAAGATGGATTTTTTAACCCATAATTTAATTGTTTAAATATAGCGTTCTACCAACTAAATACTAATAATAAATACCAAAAGTAAACGTGTTGAGCCTAATTGACATGTAATATTTTCATTCACATTAACAAATTTAATTTTTTTTCTTGGATATTACAAAGAAGAATCAAGAACTAATGAGATCAAATCACTATACATAGCAGCATCCATTTGTGAGAATGATCTTCAAGTCAAACACTAGAGACGTTGGTTTGCCGTGCATTTCACGCAAAAATGTGGATAATGAAATTATAGTTTTTGAATTAAAAAATAAACCAAAAAAATGTCTCGTCGATGAAAACCCCGAATGTCATTAATAAAGGTTTGAACTTCGTTATTGAAACAGTCTCGATCTTTAAGTAAGTTCCAAAAAATCATCGAATATATTTTAATTCATAAAGGATAAATCTGTACTTTCTCAACTATAATAATCCCATCCAAGAAAGTAGTAGCCTCAAGCTTATCCGTACTTATATACTTTATAGCTTTTTGCAATAAAATCATAAAAATTCGAGTTCTTGTACTAGAAAAAGTATAAATAAATAAGGATGACTTAATTTTTTTTTATCAATATTGATTAATATTTTTTTAAAAAAAATAATCATAAATAATAAAAAGTTCGAAATAATAATTTTAATCTTTTTAAATAATTTCAAATTTTTATTATTAATTTTAGATTTAACTCGATGATATTTTTGTTATATTTTGTAAACTTGCATGATATAATTAATAAAAATGTTATCAATTTGACATATCCCTTAATTAAGAGGCTAGTTTGAATTTTCTCGCTCTACATATTGTTCAACTCTAAAGAAATAAAATGTTGATCAACCACCTCTCATAACAATATCGAACTCATATACATGAAAATTTCAATAAAAATGTTGAAAATTTAAAATTTTGATTACCCTTACGACTTTAATATTTAAGGGACGTATTTTAATTCAATTCTTCTAGATTTGAAAGTTTCAAATTCATTTATATAATTTTAAAATTTTTAATTTATTCTCTATTTGAATATAACTTTTCCTTTAATTTAGTTTCTAGAATTTTAAAAGCTTCAAATAATTTTATAGTCTTATGAAATTTGATAATTTTCCTCTGTTTTTTTTCATTGGGAAAAATCCACATTTTTGGGACATCTTAAACCTTAATATAGTCAACTAAAATAGGTTGTTAAATTAAAAATAAATAAAAGAAAAAAGAAAACATTACTTTATTGCTACATCAAAAAATGTAAGTATATGAAAAATGTAAGTATGGTAACATGATGGATATGGTTTGTGAAATTTAGAAAATTGAAAATTTAGAAATTTATGAGAAAATTTAAATTTTAAGGTGTATATATGTAGACAATTTAAAATTTGGGATTTTTAAAAAAGGTATGATTTTAATATGGGTTAAATTACAAGTTTATGTCAAATTTGTGCTTAAACTTTAAAACGTATTTAATATGTCAATTTTATGTTTATGTCTCTGAACTATAAAATGCCTACTAAGTTTCTAAATTTTTAATTTTGTATCTAATAAATTTTTAATATATTCAAAGTTTAAAAATTAATTAATTTATTAAATTTTTAATTAAATTATGTGTAATAAAACTTCAAAACGGTAAATTTTGTGTTTAGTAGATTTGTAAATCTTAAGAGATGTCAAATAGGTCGATGACATATTAGACAAACAAATTTAACATTGAAAATCCTACTAAATACAAAATTAAAATTTCAACGAGGTGAAAGATTATTCAATGAGGTTGCCACTATAAGGTTGTCTCTAGTAATTTAGATGGGAATTTGAATTTAAACAATTGAACTTTCATACCTCAAATGATGTAAAATCATTAGTCATATCGTGGTGGTCTCTTCGAATAATTCACATTAAATGACAGACCTTATCTAAATTGAAAAAGTTATTAGACATTTTTTTCAAAGTTTCAAAAATAAATGGATAAGATTAATTTAATCTTATCCCTCTTAAAATTATTAATAGTTTTTTTTAGAAGAAAAATATTATTAATAGTTTATCTGCATCGATTACATAAATAATCAGAAATAGCAATTTATTGATCAATCTTATTAAAAATTTGATTATAAAAGAAAAATAAAAGAAGTAAAATTTTGACTAAAATCCATTGTAAATAAAGCAACTTATTAATTTAGGCAAGTAAAATTATGATTAATACTCATCGTAATTAATTGACAGACAAATATTTCCTCACACAAACCTGGCTTAAGAATGTGCTATCATATTTATGGTGTTTCTATCCTTATCAGTTCAAGTGTCACATGTCAATCTCAAGTAGGAATTTTTTGCCCTCACTCATGTGGCCTAAGGAGGTTTCCATTAGTACAGTCTTCACTATATAGTTTGTCCGTAAATTGTCCTAGCTCTCACAAGGGCGTTTGGACTTCTCAAACACACGCAGCTTAGGTAGAGAGTAGAAGAACACAAGGATTGGTGGCGATATGCCTATCATAAATTTTATTGATAAGCAAGATAAACTACACTTACAAGACTCGAAACAAGAAGCTTACACCACAAAGGAGATCCTATTGGACAAGTCCTAACTTCATCTCTTTATACAAGTGTGGATAAGAAATCATGGGAGAGAAAATAGTGGGGCGAGTGGGCTTAGCGGGGTGGAAACCGCCCACTGCCCTTACACTTAGGAGGCCACCGATCACCATGACCTAATAACTGCTCATTATTAGGAAACTACCTCGATCATGCCCACTAATGAGTAACTACACACATCTCGGGAGTTTACTCCACTCTCCCACTAATCCACATTTCTCAGGATAACCACCCATGATCTAAGGAATAACTTCCCATAATCTAGTTGGTCGCCCAACTATGAATAATTACCTATGATATTGTGATTATGAGTGTAAATGGGTCGGGTTGTGTCGATCTTTCGCCAAACCGACCCAACTCAAACCAAATCAGTTGTGTACAGATAATGCTCGACCCGACTTAAATCGATTCGGGCCTAATATGGTCGGGTCGAGTGAAAAAAGGAGGTAGAAGCTTGAATTTAAAATTACTTATTTATTATTCCCTTTTCTTCAGATCTAAAGCAGTAACAGCAAAGGTGAGTATTCTTTTCTTCTTAAATTTTTTGATGTAGTATTCTTCTTCATCTTCCTCCTCTCCAATCTTCTTCCTCTTCTTCTTCTTCTACTTCTTCTTCTCCTCCTCCTCCTCCTCCTCTTTTGAGATTTTTTTTTCTTCTTCGACTTTGAAGAGAGAAACGAAGATCTTTTTTTCCTTCTTCGATTTCAAGGGAAGATTTTTCCTCCTCTTTCTTCGATTTTCAGTGGTAGAGAGAGACTTCTTTTGTAACAACCCAAAATTTTAAGTAATTTTAATTTAATTATCTTAAATTATTTGGGTATTATTTTGAATTTTTAAGTCTTAATTGAATTATTTTGGAAAAATAATTCAATTTAAATTAAATAGGATAAAAGATTTGAATTTAAATTCCATCGGTGAAAATTGAATTTTAATTTGGGAGATTTAATTTATTTAGTTGAATTGGTGGAGGGAAAAGAAATTTAATATGTATATACCTAATTTATTAAGGAATTAGGGTTTGGGATCGTATATATATATTATTAAGTGACTAGAGAGGGAGAAAAATACACCGAAAAATGGAGAATGGGAAAAACGGCAGTGCAGTTCAGTTTTTCTGCGACAGCTCCTAGAAAATTTTCGGTTTTTCGAGTTTCAACCGTCGGATTGTATTCAAATTTTATCAGCATATTCGGGACATATAGAGCCTCATTCTGAACGGTTGGATCGTTGTTTTAAGCTCTCATGTGTCCGTAATCATTGCCGAACAGAACCTGTCCGTAATCATTGCCGAACAGAACCTGTAAAACTGGGTGAGTTTTGGGATTTTGGTCTCCATTGGTTATTTGATTTACTATCGAAAAATTTGGTTAATCTCTAATGTTGATCTTGTGTTAGGTTTGAGGTTTCTAAAGTTTTGGTTACGCTTAACAAGCCTTGGCGTCAACGCATTATTATTATTTTTTTGTGGATTTTAGGCAACAACCGTTGTGGGTCATAACGCTGGTGTGGATTGTAATTGGTACACAGGGAATTACTAAGTTTTATACTCATTCGGTTACAATTTTATGGATTTCAGGTAAAGACAAGGACAGACAGGCGAATGACAGGAAGAATCCGTGACCGTGCCATTGGGACCAGTCAATGCTTCCGCTCATATTTTTATGTTTTCATGTTGTTAAATCCAAATCTGAATGTTTAAATTAGAAATTTTAGTTTTGCATTCTTAGAGGTTTTATGCAAAACTCACAGTTCTGGTTTTATAATTTTTTTAGGGGTACCCCGATCTAATATTTTTAATTATTTAAATTTAATGAAGTTATTTATTTGATAAATTTCTTTTATTTTAGTCAAATATACGAAATGTGTCGTTTTGAAATGTATGCATGCATGAAGTAACGACTTCTAGAAAGTCGGGTCGTTACATCTTTGATCTCAAGCAGGAGAGAGAGAGGGGTTGTGGTTGTGACGGCTGAAGGAAGAAAAACCCTAATTAACCTATTTTAAGGTGGGTTCAGGCATATGATGAATTGAATCGGACCGAACCAGATCGGTTCAATTTTATTCGATTTCGTTCTATTTTTAATATAAAAAAAAAGTTACCCGAATCGAACCGAACTGGTTCGGTCTGGTTCGGTCCATCGATTTGGTTCAGGTTTTTACACCCCTAATTGTGATAACCTCCCATGATTATGGATAACTACCATTTAGTGCCTACAATCTCGCTAACTCCCTTGCCAATGATGCACACCACTCACAACTAACCTCCAAGCATTCTTATTGATGTAGTTGGGTAAGCCCACTTAATAATATTGTCTTATTATTAAGTGCCTCATAAAATACCTGCCACGTATCCTATATTACGAGTTATGTAGCTCAGAGACTAATGAATTGCACTTCCCCTTATCCTGAATCAAGCTTATCTCACCACAAGTGCACATTTGACTGCTTGTGCTAGAAGGGCACCAAGGTTGCACATCCCGCTTGCACCATGTGTGTGGTGCCTTGCCACTCACTGCCTAGCGCTCGCCTGTTGCCTCAACCCTACTATAAGAGAGTGGGTTGAGACTCCCACGAAGTGAGCAAAGCATAAGCAAGCACGTTGACACGCGAGAAGCAAGCACGATGACACTTGAAAGGTGTCATCTGTCAGGCCAGCTAAAGGGCGAGGAAAGAGAAATGTCATGATGCGATCAAAGAGGATAATGCCTCATCCAACACACCAAAATAAGTGGGCAAGCATGCCAAGTTGAGCATCAAGCAAGAAGACAAGCATCATTGCGATTGACAGTGTTAGTGACAAGCTTAGTGGGGGCTAGATGGGGCCCCGGGTCGTAACCTTAGAAGAAGGGGTTCCGTTGCGAGTTTAGACGAGCGGCTCTGGAGTTAGATCCATATTGATGGAATATGGAAGCACGTCGAATTTTATGTCAATTGGAGTTCAGGCGGGTGCTTTACGTTGGCGAGTAACAAATTGGCATTATGCACATGCAAGGGTGTCAAAGAGGAAAATGCTCAAAATGTACTATAAGGGGGAGGCATGGTGTTGGCTCTCCACCACCCATGGGCCATGGTGCCTAAGTGAGCTACCATATGACACATGAGTGTGTCATGGCGTGGGCAAGTGTCGCGGGACGAGTGTCTCGGGCATCTTCCTATGAGGAGGAGTAACTCAAGGATAGTATCGGGTGGCACGGTGTGCTAACATTGCGCCTTCTCGGGGGAGCTAGAGGTTACTGTATATGCCCGAGTTTCGGCACGGTATCCTCAAACGACATGGTATGGTCACGAATGTCGTCACGTTGAGATAATGTTCGAGTTAGTGGATGTCTGGTTAGTCCTGGTAAATACAAGCAACCCGAGGGTCAATTCTCGATAAGCGTGCCCTTACGCGAAAAGAAGCACGATGTCATCTTAAGGTTCGAGATGGCACCCTAAGGTACCGGTGGGCACCTGGTAAGCGATAGAAAGCTAGTATTGACCCGATAGGCGTCAATACTCATCTCGATTGGCAAATTTAGCATTCCTTAGCCCAAAGTGCGGCAGGAATCATCCTGGAGATACTTTGTGGTCCCGTTAAGCTAGTTGTGAGCTAGTATGTGGCAAGAATCACCTAGTTGTATCCGGTAAGCCTTGAAAGCTAGTTCCGACCCTATTTGAGATTGAGTTCATTCCGGCAAGGTTCCGACTCTGAGGAGAAACGGGACAACCGATATTGCGAGTGAAGGATATAACAGCATGCAGCGGAATTTAATTTGTCCAATTTTCACTCTAAGATGCTTAATTTTGAGGATTAAACATGCAATTAAAAAAGAAAAAAACAAGTTTCAAGAATACATACCCTTGAAGCTCCAAATTCTCCTCCAATCCTTGATGGAAAGCAACACCACTTGGTTGTAGACCACCACAAGAGTCTTCTCTACTATTCTCTAGGCTTAGAATGGATAGTGGAATCCAAATTTGTGGTGAATTTGAGAAGGAATGAGGGTTGGGAAAGAAAAGAGTTATGGAGGATATTTTGCAAAATTAACCATTAATTTTGCAAAAATCTTAACCCCAATTAAGCCAAAATAATTTCTATTTATTGAAGAACAACATGCAATCCAATTGCATCAAAATTTGACAACTCAAACTCTCAAATTGTTGGCTTAATGTGAAGCAAACAACTAAGCTACTTGCTTAGTTAGTGGGAAAATCCATTTTTCAAAAAATCAATTTTAAACTCTATTTTTAAATAATTTCCAAAAATGAATTTAAAATGAATTTTAATTTGATTTTCTAAAAATAAAAATAATTAATTAAATAAAAAAATTTAATATTTAATCAATTAAATATAATATTATTTTAATATTAAATAAAATAATATTATTTTTCCCACTTTTCTCCGATTTTTCCAAAAAAACCGATATGAATCTCTATTCATATAATTAATATTTAAATCATATTTAAATATTATAAATAACTCTATTTGTCCGTTTAATTCGTAATTAAACGTCGATATATCGTATATATTCGACTTTCATTCCTTAAGTCAAGATTGAACTTTTCAAACTTACTCACCGCACTATCTAAGATTTTAGTCCATTTATGAGCTAGTAGAGGGACCTAATGGACCTACAGATCATGAGCTCCAACGATCCGAGATTAACCGGTCAAACTCTTTAACCTAGTTAACCAACATTCGTTAACTAACGGGACACTCCACTAAAGCTCGTAGCTGCACTCTCCTCACTGCAGATATATTTCTGTCCACTTGATATAACCATAATAAGTAAGTTGATCTTTCACTGGTTGTTCGTAATCACAGCTAGGTCAAAATTACCGTTTTATCCCTGTGATTACATCTTGTTCCTTAAGTCCCACTGACCCTCTAATGAACAATTGGTTTGTGATCCTATCACTAAACTGAGTCCCTCTCGGGCCAATGAGAAGGTGGGGCCCCTTGTTCAAGACCCGGAATCAGTACTTAAGGGAACAACCTATCTACTAACCCTAAATCGGGTAGGAGTGAATTCCTTCTCGCAAAACTATATCCCCAGCTATCTACTCGGTCTTACCCCTGAAATGGGAGGCTTATTGAGTCGGCGCACCCGGGCCACTCTCACCCATGCAGATCTAAGGATAATCCCGAATAAATAGGAGTTCATAGTTAGCTCAAGATTAAGATCGAGTTACCTAGGTCATCTAGTTGAAATAGTCAGTATTTAACAGTAAACGGCGTTATAAAGTAATAGTGACTATTTCGTGGTCCGGTCTTATGCAAACTCATTGCATAGAATGCCCCCACTCACATGTCTCCACATGAATGATTTAGGATCACATCATTTGTATCAAATACATAGTGGGCCACATTCAATAGTATCTCCAAGATAAGGTACCCAAATTTATCCTTATACTATAGACCGTTTTGGCTATTTACTTGATCTTGATCCATTTTTATGTCATTACATAAAGTTCAAGTTTTCATACTAAAACCATGGGTTCTTAGTTTATTGGATTTAGAGTTATATTAACAACAATTCACTTTATTCAATAACAAGTTTACTGAATAACATCGATAACAACTTTATTGATAAATAGAATACACGTTAATGTTTACAAACTACGAGTTTTAGGACATAAAACCCAACAGCGAGAACTGAGATGAAGGAAAGCGTTGAAATGTACGTGGGGGCGACGTGCATTGTCGAAAGTAAACTAAGTTGCAAGCGTCAAGGTGAGAACACTCAATTGAGACGAAATTGTCGATGAGCGAAAGGATGCTCACATGTGCGACAAGTCCAGTAGATATTGGATGCAAGTCGTGAAGCAAAAGAAATATAGGCTCGGTTGAGGAAGAAAGAACCTCGCCTAAGGCCGATAAAGTATAATGACTCGTGAAAAAGGATGTATTTGGCTAGAGATAGCCTTTAGGTTGGCCATGTTCGAGAAAAGATCATGGCGCCGCACGGTTGGAAAAGTACGACCGTGACACCTGTGACGCATTGTGTGTCTGCTTAGTGTTGCGCGCTCCCGGCACTGCTCACTTGTAAAGTTACGCCATTGCCCATCTGAGTTGTGCATTTGCGCGTGAATAAGTGCCTGTAGGGTCCCACACGCTGATGCTGCACGTGCGCCTCTCTGTGCTGTGTGCCTACTCGCCCCAATGAGCGAACGCTTTGACACTCTCATGCACGCCACCTGCACGTCGAGTGCACCTACCATGCCCCGTGTTGTGCTAGCCTCCTGTAAGCTTGCTCAGCTCAACCCGCATGCCTCGACACCTTGAGCATGTGTCTTGGCTAACCTCCAGTCAGCCTATGAGTGTGCTCTACGCCCACTCGACATGGTCCACCTACCATGTCACATGTTTTGATTTTGGGGTCTGACATCAAAGAGATTGATTTATTTATTTTAGCACAAAAGAGAGATTGTGTTTATATGCAATGTTAAATTGATATATATATTAATTCGATTAAATTTACCAGATAATTTACCATTTACAAAACCATTAATGATTTAGCATATTCTTACAATTCAATACAATATATATGTATTATATTTATAGGCAATTAATGAAGATACTAATATAGTACAGTAGTATGTAATTGTAAAATTGAGTGTGATGTATAGTACAGTAGTTTAAGTTGTAAATCTATATCTTTACCAACTTATTTATTTATGATGTAATATTCTTTTAAAACAGAATGATATTAAATAATTGTAAGAAACGTTACTAAATTACTATTATTTTTCGCTTAAATTGCTAGTTTTCTATTTTTAAGTTGTCTTTTTGGTGTAATGTGTAAAAATCCTTTAACTATCAGTTTTGCATAATAGATTTTTTTTTTTTAAATTTAAAACTGTTTAATAGGTGTTCTTAAACATTTAAATTTGTCTCTAATAAATTTCTAAATATTGTGTTTAATAGGTTATTGACCCGTCAATCTTTTTTAAACTCAAGAACCTAATAGATAAAAAAATTCAAAGTTTAGAGTTCTAGTAGACATAAATTCAATTTTGTATCAAATAGACCATTAATATTTTTAAAAGAAAAATTGAATAGGTAAGATACTTATTAGGAGTGCTTGCATAGATAGTCATTAGCCCATAAATATTAGAATTTATTTGCAAATATAGAACAAAAATTGGTAAAAGACTAAAAATACCACGCCCAGACACCATTTCACGTGTTTCTTCCCGATTTTCTCAAATTGAAAGCTTAGCAGCTATCACTAATAGCTATAATCAGTGATATTGGTATCAATGAATATCACTGATAGATGTTATCAAGGAGAGCTTTCAATTTGAGAAATGTGTTATCAGTTGCTATCACTGAAAACTGCTATCAATGATAGCGCTGCCTCGAAGCTTCACGCCCAAAACCTTTTCCATCTTTGCCAAAACCCAACTCAATAACCTCTCTGCCGCCTTAATCAATGAAAGCTACCACCACAAACACAACGTCATTTCAACTCACCCAGTCATTTGGAGCATCGCCAACAACAACTCTGGCAAGGAATTCACCGACATCATCTACGAGAAGGTCGCTGAAGAAGCCATTGCGAAGGTTTCATTTGAGCTTCAAATTCGAGACTTCGACAAGGAATTCACCGACTCCACCTCCGACTTCCCCACCACCAGCGACTCCTGTTGGGTTTTTGGCAAAATATTAGAAGTGCAGTTGTCCCACATAGGTTAAGTTGAAGAATGAGGATGGACTCCAAGCCTATAAAAGCACCCTATGCCTCTAGTTTCAAGATGTCTCAGTTAGAAACACTTTAAGCTTAGTGTGCTAACTTTAATTGAATTCCTTTTGTATTCTCTAGTTTGAGAGTGGGAAAAAGGTGTGAGTAGTATAAATGCTTTGAAAGAGTGCTCTTGTAATTGAGATCTGGAGAGAGAATTATTCTGTGTGATTGTAACAATTTTTCACATAGTGGATTTTTCTTGGTCCGTGGTTTTTCTTCGAGTTGGGAGTTTTTCATGTTAATTCTTGTGTTTCCAGTTTTTATTGTTTTCTTTTAATTTCTCATATATTTTTCTGTTTATTCCTGCGGTAGAAATGAGAAGTTTTTCCCAACAACTTCTCCACTTCCAACCCACCGTCAGCAACTTCACCACCTACACCACCGACGTCCCACCCCCGCACGGCTCCAGCTATGACTTCTGCACCAATTGGAAAAAGGAAAAAAAAGTAGAAAGGGAAGAAGAAGATGGTGCCCTAACATACAAGAGAGGCAAACTTGAATTTTTTTAAAAATTCAATAGTTGACTGGTCAATATATACTATATTTATAAATATTTTAAAGAGGTACTTTTAGATACTTTCCCAAATTTTTCTATCTATTACAATTATCTAACTTATTAGACATAAAATTAAATTTATAGACTTATTAAATATTTTAATATTCAATAATATAATAGATACAAAATTGAAAACTCATGGACTCATTGAATATTTTTAAAGTTGAAGGACCTATTATAAACAAATTAAACTTCATTGGTCTATTAAATACAAAATTAAAGGTTTCAAGACTTACTATATATTTTTAATAGGGTTGTTTTCAAATATAGAAAAATGAGTCAAACTATTTAAAATAGTAAATTTAATTATAAAATCTAGTCTATTTATAATAATTTTTCCTTTGGAAAATTTTCACGGATAGAAAAGATGTCAAACTATTTATATAAAATAGCAAAAAAAACACTGATAGACATTGATAGACTTCTATCAGCATCTACCAGCGATAGACTTTTCTCATTTCTATCACTGATATACCAGCGATAGACTTTTCTCATTTCTATCACTGATAGACTCTGATAGACTTCTATCAACGTCTATCACAACTATCTAAAAATTTTGCTATTTTGTGTAAATAGTTTCCTTATTTTTCTATTTTTAAAAACTCCCTTTTCCCTTTTTTTTTTTTTTACTATTTAGTAATTTACTAGCCACAAAATTCAAAGTATCAAAGTTTACGATTCTATTATTAAATATTTGGTGTTTTGTTTTATCAGTGTGCCATGATTTGTCCCCTTGTTTGTGAATTTTTGTACAAAAGTTGTCTTTATTTTTCTCTACAATCCTACTATTTTCTTTTCCTAAAATTGTAGGCAACTAATTAGCATAGAATAAAAGGTTGACCAAATAAACAAAACAATAATAGGCTTACTTTAAAATCTAGCAAAAAAAATATATATATATATAATAAATCTATTCAACACCTCAAGGTAGCCATATTTTAAAAATGGAAATATCTTCATTAGCCCTATAAAGAGGCTAGTTAAGCAAAAGTTTCCTAAAATATGATTTCAATTTTTTTTAATTTATTTAATACAACAATGGCAGAGATAGTCGAACTTCCAAACTTGAAGGAGGGAATGCATATCAATTAACGTTGAGGTACTATGATATACTTTAATTAAATTTTAAATCTAATTGATGAAATTTTGAATATAACGATATATGGTATCTATGTTTAACTTAAAAGTTTAATAGCAATTTTATTTTTTTCTAAACTATAGAGCTATATTGTTTAGCAAATGTATAGGTCATTGGATATTGAGGTTGTAAATTTACTCAAAAGCATTGGAATGTAAGCTCTTTTTGGAAGCTGAAGCTTTGTTGGTAGAGTTGAAAGTGATTATGTTTTGGAGTGGTTTGGTCACAACCTACCAATTGTTATGGAATCTGATTCGTTAGAAGTTATTTGACTTTTTAATAGGGATTAAACTTTTTTTTTGCAAGTATTGAAATCCTCGATGAGGATGTTATTTCTGTTGGAAACTCTGTTAATATTGTTCATTTTTTCACAAGTCTCAAGAGAATAATAAATTTGCTCATGCTTTGGTAGCTTCTCTACGTTGTTTTTGCTTTGGAAAGATGTTTTTTCATATAGCATTATCTCCTAATGAGGAGGTGGAGTCTTAAATGGTTTTGTTAGTTGTTGTTTATTGTGTTTCTGCCTTAAAAAAGATAAAAATCAATTAAAACCTAAAGTATATAGGCAAAAATAACTTTTTAACAAAATACTTATGTTAATTTCATCGAGCTATGCTGAAGTTGACGTTGGATTTTGGTAAAATATTAAAAATACAGTTGTCTCACATCGAAAAGGTTCAAGAAAGTCATGGACTCCAAGTGGTATAAAAGGCAAGCCCATTCCTTTAGTTTCAAATTGTTCCAACTAGAAATATTTTAAGCTTAAATGTATTAACTCTAATTAAATTTCTTAATTTCTTTTTCAATTCCCTTGTTTGCGAGTGAGATTAAGGGATGTGAGTAGTATAAAAGTTTTGAAAAAATGCTCTTGTAATTGCGATCAGTTGAAAAAATTATTCTATGTGATTGTAATAATTTTTCACATAGTAAAATTTTTTTGGTATGTGATTCTTTTCTCTAGTTTCTAGTTTTATTGTTTTCTTTTAATTTATCTGTTATTTTTTATATTAATCTTATGATAGAAGTGGAAAGTTTTTTCCATCAGTTGACAGTAGTTACGAACACGAGAAATGCATGGATAATAGGCATGTGATGTAATGATGGGATGAAATGAGTGATTCATTAATATGGTACCTCAAAAGTCATGATATGGAGAAGAAATCATTTGAATAGTACATAGGCGCGTGATAAGCACTCTCCAAGGGTTGAGAGTGGGAGAAAAACTATCGTAATTGTGTTTGAAAAATGGTTAAAGGAAAAGAAAATTTTATATGAAATGGGAAAGCGCACTGTTGTTCAACTAAACGAAAGGAAGTGAAAAGAGAACCCAGAAGAAATTAGGAAATTAGTAATTAATTTAATAAAAATACAATTTCTTTTTTTTCATAAATAAATAAATATAATAATAAAAATGTAAAAGGGATAACGATGTGAGCGGTTCGCTATGATTTCCGAGTCATAGTTTTGACTCAAGAAGCAATGCCAGCCTGTTTACCATTTTCCGTTGTGGGATCTTATCCTAAATCAAAATACATTTCCTTTTCTTTTTTTATTAAAGAAAAAAAAAAAAAAAAACTCATTTCTACCCCTTTTAACTTTCAAGCCTGTAATAAATTTTTATCAATATTTTCATTATTTTTAAAAGTTCTGATATTAACCTAAAAAGTGAATCCTTATTTCTTTAAATCTTATAAACATTAATAAAATATTAAAATAAATAACAAAATAGTGTTAATTTATTTTTAGAAAATTAAATTTAAATATTCTTTTTGAATTTCTATTTTTATAAGAATTTTATAAATATCTATCACATTAATATTTTTATCGATATTTTTATAAAATTGAAACCTTGATATTTATGACGAAATTGATATTTTAAATTTTCTTTTTAAATTTACTGAACTAAGTCAAATGGGTTGTTGTTTCATTTTAATTTTTTTAACTTTTTTTTAATCTTTTTTACAGTTAAAAAGTAAGAACAATAAATAAGAAAAAGTTACCAGTAATTCTTCAAAAAAAAAAAAAATACCAAATAAAGTTGTAAAATAACAAATATAAATTGAGAACATTACCCAACCGACTTTATATAATTTAAGATTTATTACTTATTTTTAGATTCAGTCAAATGAATTTAGCAAATATCTTTGATATATTTGTTTTTTTTTTCTTTTTTAAAAAAAGACAAATTTTAGATTTTTGTAATCTCATAAGTGAAATTCTAGAAAGAATATTCTTTATGCTTTTAACTTTTAATTGTTTCACATTTTAAACTTTGAAATTTGAAGACATAGAATAATACTATAAATAATATAAAAATTAAAAAGTACTAATATACCTATCTAACTCATTTCACTTCATTTCAAATGTAACATGCATATAATATAATATAAGTTAAATTTATTATTTAAAAGAAAAATTTTCACATATAGAAAAAAATTCAAACTATTTACAGAAAATAACAAAAAAAACACTGATAGACATTCATCTATCAGTGATAGACTTCTATTATTTCTATTACTGATAGACCCTGATAGACTTCTATCAATGTCAATCACAACTATCTAAAAATTTTGTTATTTTGTGTAAATAGTTTTCCTTGTTTTTCTATTTTTAAAAATCTCCCTATTTAAAATGTCATTTAATTTTCAATTTGTGTATAGTGATTGTTGATTTTTAAAAATATCTAATAAATTCTTGAACTTTTAATTTTGGTGTAACTAAACACATATAATATAAAATATTTAGTTAAAAAAAAAAATACTATTTTGGTCCATATGTTTTGAGCTTTATTCAATTTTAAGCACAATTAGATGTCTAAATTTAATCTTTATACTTTTAATAAATTTTAAAATTATTTCTTATAAATAGTTTTATTGTTAATTTAAAAAAAATTAATCTTATCTATATAAATTTTATAAACAAACTCATTTGGTGCTTTTTTTTTAATGAAAATTGTTATCATTTTAACAAAAAAAAAAGAAAATGGTTTAAATATCATTTTAATTTCTATACTTTAAAATTTAATTTATCTTTATTATTAGTTTGAAGTTATTTTTTATAGAATAATGTAAAATAATACGAAGAATTCTCGTTTATTAAAAGGCATAAATAATGTGAATAGAATTTATTATCAAAAGTTATAAAGAAAAGACTAATAAAGATAAATGGTTTCGTGTACCAAAAATTTAAAAAGAAACTAAGATAATAACTAAATTTAAGATTTATGTTTAAATACTACTTTGGTCTGGTATTTTAAAAATGTTCATTTTGATCCTTATAATTTTAAAAAGAAATTCAATTTAGTCCTTAGTGTTAGTGATTAAAAAACTAACAAAGTTATGAGGTGACATTTTCTACGAGATGATTAGGCGCCACATGGTTATTTTAAATTCCAAATAAGGTGGGGTAGACGGTTTGGGTTAGATTTAATTAAATCCCAACACCACCCTTTTCTTTTTAGAATTTTTCACCGATAGAAAAAATGTCAAACTATTTACAGAAAATAGCAAAAAAAAAAAAAAAAAAAAAAACACTGATAGACATTGATAGACTTCTATCAGCATCTATTAGCGATCTATTAGTGATAAACTTCTATCATTTCTATCACTGATAGACCCTGATAAACTTTTATCAGCGTCTATCACAGCTATCTAAAATTTTGCTATTTTGTGTAAATAGTTTTCCTTATTTTTCTATTTTTAAAACTCCCCCTTTCTTTTTTATGTCTTTATTCGTTGTTTTTTCAATTGCATGACCCAACACTAACGTAGTGGTAGACCCGTCTAACCCAACTTATTTGAAATTTAAAATGATCCGATGATACTAAATAATCAAATAAAAATATTTTGTCAATTTTCTAATAACACGCTAATATCAAGGGCGGAACTAAAATTTAAAATATATGATTAAAATGAATATTTTTAAAATATAGGGATGAAAATGAATAATAAAGATTTACAAATTAATATGGAAAAATGAAAATACAAATATTTACATAAATATAAATATTAAATTATTATTATTAATTTGAAAAATTATAAGAGAGAGAGGGCGGGGAAGAAAAACGACCGGAACTGTTGCGGAATAAGAGGACGTGTAGTTGTTTCTCTCTCTCAGTACAGCCTGTAAACCGGACACCGCCTGTTACCGTCACTCCCTCTATTTCTCTTAACCGCCTATTTCCATGTCCTCAACCGCCACTGTCGGTCACGCACTCAATTTTCATCTGCCAAGTTCCAACCTCTCAAATTAGTTTATTTTTCTTCTCACTCTATTTGGTTATCTTTTAGGTATTGTTTTTTAAATGGTAAATTATATAAAATAATCCATGGAAGAAAATCTTAGAAATTTGAAAATTAATTATTTAACTGAAAATAAATACATTAAAAAACAAAATCTCATTTTTAATTTTCATCTCAAGATTTTCAAATTCTATCATAATTAAACTTCAATTCAATTCTAAAATTCATACCATAAAGCTCTATTTCATAAACAATTTTTGGTTTTGTACAAATTAAGCATATACAACATTTTTTTTATATATAAATTTACTTATATACAAGATACATTCATCTCACTTTCTCACTTTCTTCTCGAAGTGAACAAAGTAACTTGTGCTATTACATCTCTGACATTCTCTTAAAGTTGTTCTTTGCTATTTTTTTAAAAAATGTTTTTCCGAGATAGTATACTTTTCTTTCTTAATAATTAGGTAACTTGAGAGCAATGAATTGTCATCTCTAGTCTTTATGTTTTCGTCTCACATTTCTTTTTCTTTTACTTTCTTGTCTACTTTTTAAAGAAGTTAAATAAATAGTTTTTTTTAGTATTCTAAATTTTCATAAATTTTGATGCTTTATTATTATTTGTTGAGTTCAACAACATATGATAATGAAGAAATTTGTATAAAATAGATCCATAAACTTTTAATTTTGTGTATAAGTCAAAATGACTTTTAGATCTCGTTTAATAACTATTTGATTTTTTATTTTTAAAAAATTAATCTTATAATTTATAATCACTATTACCACCAATAATTTTTTTTATATATATGTTATTTAACAATCTTTAAAAAAAAATGTTAGAATATTCAAGAAAACTATTATCGAGAATTTATTTGATATTTTTAAAATCTAAATATATAAATTTAGTAATTAAATTTAGGGAAAATTTTAAAAATAAAAAAATAAGAGAAACTATTTACACAAAATATCAAAATTTTTAGATAGTTGTAATAGACGTTGATAGAAGTCTATCAGGTCTATCAGTGATAGAAATGATAGAAGTCTATCACTGATAGATACCAATAGAAGTCTATCAGTATTTTTTTTTTTTTGTTATTTTATCTCTTAAATTTATAATTTAACCCATTAATTAATTAATTATGGTGGGAGGGAAATGAGATAAAGAATTATTAAAATGAAAAGGTTCGTCCGTAGGGAAGGAGGAAATTAGTTGAAGAGTCGCATTAAATGAAACAGAGAGGGAGGAAAAAAACAAAGAAAAGAAGAAAAAAAAAGGGGAGTGAACCCACATATGAGAATCGCATTAAAACGAATCGTATCAAATTTCTGTTACGCTTTGTACGTCCCCAACTACCATCTAATTATTTCAATTCTTGATTATTTTCTTTTTAGGAAAAAAATAATAATTATGAAAAAGAATGGATTGACTTTGACGTTTACGGTTTAACTATGGAAATTGCTTTGCTTAAATACAGAAATGGACATAGGTGATGTTTACGTAAACGCAATGAAAATTTGGTTCAATTGTAATGAAAAAAAATAAAAATAAAAATAAATAATATAGGCTCCTTTAGGATTGTTGTAGTTTTTAAAATAATTGTTGGCAACCGTATTTTTTTTTTAAACAAAATCAGTTATCATATGTGTTGATGTCAATTTTTGATCAATAATAGAGACCTAGGCAACAACGGTAAATTTCTAATTGGAAAGAGATTACCTCATGCAAGACAGAATCAGATCTGCACACTGGTGTAGTGTAGACTACATAGACTTCGGTGCCAAAGTTTAAAAAGAACCCTAATAAGTTTGGAAGACAATTTTAGTATTTCTTTGGACTTACCTTCTTCATAACATATCACCTCCTTTTATAGAGTTTCTCTTCCGTATCTTTTTAGGGTTTCGGTCTCCGAACCCTAGTTTCTCTCGGATCTCCTTCTTGCGCTCTGGTTCAAAATCACCTTCAACAATATGAAATTAAATAAATAGTAATAGTCGTTTGGTAAGTTTAAACAAGATATGTTATGATTTAGCTATGACCAAATTAAGCATAATATTTTAATTATTTATATGTTGATATTTAATATATGAATTTCATAAGTTAATTATTTATAATTTTTATTGCTTATTTCTTTTAAAAATACTGTTATATAAAATTGAATGTTATTGTAATTTAAGTATTTTATTATAAGTTCATTTTTTTTTAAAAAAAATAAGTAATTTAAGTTGCGAGATATTTTATTTAATTTAAATTATTTGAAACAAGTTTAGAAAAAAAATCATTGTTATAAAAATGTTGAATCAATCAACATTTTATTGATATGGGATGAAATACACATGAAAGAAAAAATATATATAAAAGGGATGACTTTTTAATTTAAAGTTAGAGAATAATTATCAAATAAGTCCTGACATAATATTAACATAATAATAATAAAATTATTTTCTATCCTTGAAACGTAGTCTAAATTTAATATGCAATCTTAATTGTTATCCGAGTCATTCACCTTCAACAATGTTGACTTAGATTCAACTCTATTATATTATCTGGAAATCTTGTGGTTGTAAAATATTAGAGTGGGACTAAATGCATGTCTAGAGGAACAAAATTTATTTTTTAAAAAAATAATCTATTATATTGCAACACTCTAATGGGTGTAAATGTACTAAAAATTAAAAATTAAAATTAAAAAAATATATAAATATACACAACTAATATCTCTTATATATTAGCGTTTAAAAAGTTTGCATTTGAATCCCTCATCTCTATTATATTTAAAAAAATACTTTCAAAATACTCCGGAGTTAGCTTTTCAATAATGATTATATTACATTTTATTTATTAAAATTTGAATATTAGAATTAAAAAACTTTTGATTCTCTATAGGTAAATGTAATAACTTTTAATATTCTAACCAACCATAGTTTATTATTTATCATTGGTTAATTAGAATATATTCTAAGCAATGTAACCCATGAATTATCGTTCATTAATTGTGTAAGTGACCTATTTTGTAAATATAAATTTTTTCGAAGGATATAATGGTTCAAAAATATTTTTCATACATATGATAGTCTTTTTTCTTTTTAAGAATATTAGAGATATTGATAAATTATAGATTTCTATGATGATATGAATCAATGGCACATTTAATTTCTAATATAGACATTATTAAAATTAGTGTGCTCATATTAGCATGGTCAATAATTAGATTAAGGAAATTCGAACTACAAACCTCTTGATTATTAACACATCAAAATGTTAGTTGAGCTATGCTCATTTTAACAATTATGTATTTAATATTATATTTATATGAAAGTTAAATCTCAAGTTTAGTCTTTAAATTTTTAAGTTCTTAAATTCTTAAATTTGTGTCTAAAAATTGTTTTAAAAATACCTAATAGACTTGTGTACATTTAATTACGAATGGACATACTCAAAATTTTAAAAATTAATTTTTTTTATTAAACATAAAATTAAAATTTGTGTTTCGTTAGATATCTTAAAGTATATGGATTATATAGATACAAATCTAAATGTTTATGGACTAAATATATTTAATTTTATGTGAACTTATATAATCTGACATAAGCTTCTAAATTTGCCATTGATATGAATGGTTTATTTTGAGCTTAAATCTTCTTGGTCTTTCTTTATGATTTTCCTAATGTGATGTTTTTATTTATTATTTTTTTTTTAAAAAAAGAAATTTAGACTTAACTTAAGTCATTATATGCAAATAATCACTTACAAAAGTATATAGAGAATACAAATTATCACAGTAATAAACCATCTCCAACTAGCTTGGCTGAAGTGCCATTTTTCTTTTTTCTAAAAAAGGAAATTTTTAATTTTTAAAAATTTTTAATTTACAGAGTAATATTTAGGTATAGTTCGACTAAATTCATTTCTAGGGGCCTTGATCAATTATATATATATATATATATATATATATATATATATATATATATATATAGCTTAAATACTATTTTAGTATCTATACTTTTAGTTTTTGTTCATTTTAGTCCTTACACTTTAAAAATCTTTATTTTTGTCCTTGTACTTTTAACTTTGGTTCATTTAAATCCTTATACTTTTAAAAAAGTTGCTATTTTGGTCCGTTCATTTTTATTTTTAAAAGATAAAAATGGTCACTTTTTTTAAAGTTCAAGGACCAAGATGAACCAAAGTTGAAAATATAAGAACCAACACCAATATTTTTAAAGTATATAGACCAAAATAAACCAAAGTTGAAAGTACAGAAACTAAAATCAACCTTTCAAAATTAGAGGAACCAAAATAAAAAAAAAAAAAACAAATATAAAGAGCAAACGAGTATTTAAACTTACATAATTTGAAAAAAAGTTTGCTATATAGCAATTTGTAATTGATTGTACAAAAAATAGGTTATCAGGATACACCAATTATTTTCCAAGTTAAATATACTAAAAACAACCACTACAAAATCAGATAATCAGAAAAAAAGCATTAAATAAAATTTGAATTTAATTAGAAATTTCTTATCAACAATATACGGATCGAATTAGAATATTCACCAAATAAAGCCAAAAATTGGGGCATGCTAGTTTTGGAAATAAAATGCATACACATAAATATTTGTTAAAATATTCTCATTAGAAAATGTTAGTTGCTATAATAGTTATTTTCTTTTAATTTTCATCCGAGAAGGGATATATTATCGGAGTGACGATTTGTTTTTCTAACACCAACATCATTAATTCTAGATTTATTGTAAATACAATTGACATGCTAATTACATAATTAATCTCGATGAAACATATATATTATTAAATTCATTATTAGAAGAATGACTTAAACGTAACCTAATGTCAATATGATCATAGAATGCCAACATAACCATAGTTGAATCATATCGTGCTTCATCTATCAATTCATACGATAATTCAGAATTAAAAAAAATGTGGCCTTTCAAACTTTTTTTGGGTCAAATTAAGCTTAATAATGTTGGCCTTCGAGTATTTGTATGAAACTTAAAAGGACCACAACAAACTAGCCCTAGGTCATATGGTCCCAAATGGGAGACCACCTTGGTGGTTGGCCACATATATATATACGCAAATGATGTAATCTTTTTGTCCCAAATCTAATATGATAAGATGAATTTTACGATTTTTATAAAGAAGTTAACATATGGACATTTTAGTGAAATGAAATTACGAACTATTTGAAAATGTAAATTTATACCCATAGAAAATATTAAACAATACTAAATAAGATAAATAACACAATATAAAAGAAAATACAACTCGAATTAAAAAAAAAAAGGGTAAAAAACTCTAATGTATTTTATGATCTATAACAAATAAAGGCGAATAAACAACTCTAATTTTAAACCTAGGTTGTGATACACCAAAGATATTTTTATATGCTAAAATATGTATGATCAATTTCTAGGAACTATTTATGGAAACTTTGAATGCTCCATAGGGATATTGATACTCACATTTCAATATATGAAAGCTTATGGAGTTGGTAATTACACAAGCTGACAACAAATAAATGAGGTTGAAAACAAGTGCAATAAATAAGAAAATGATTTATCATTGATCTCTTTATTAGTGGCCTTAATTTCTTATAAGAATTTCTCTCCATTTCTGCCATCCAACTAGCAATTCCTCTTTTACTATAATATCATTTGTACTGTTTTTGCTTTATCAATGGGTATGCATATTTATTGCCTCATCATGATATGATTTTCTTTCTTATTTGTGAGGTTTTCATATATAGTGTTTTAGCCTTAGTAAACTTCTTTTGCATATTGAGAAAATACACACATATATATAAGAGTTAAAAATTAAAACTTTAATGTTGGTTGAGTTTTCTACCAATTACGAATAGGAACAACGACCCTTCAACTATCTTTACAATGGTATGATATTGTTCATTTTAGGTATGAACCCTCGTAGTTTTGCTTTTGGTTTCAAACCAAAAGGCCTCATATCATTGAAGGGAGTGGTGGTACTAATTGACATCTTCTTTAATCATGAAGATCTGTTTTTGAAGAACAAAAAATCTCCACAATAGAATGATATTGTCCACTTTGAGCATGAACCCTCATGACTTTACTTTTGGTTTCAAACCAAAAGATATCATATCAATGGAGATAGTTGTTCTTACTTATATAACCATAATCATTCTCTTCCCTAATCAAGGTGGAATTTTGTTCACACTCCTAACAATTACTATATTTAATTTTTTTTTTTTTTTTGATAACTTAACAAGAAAAACCTATCCCAAGCTAGTAGGTTATTTTAGTTGGTTGCAAACCAGACTAAAATTATATACTTCACCTCGAGTTCTTTAACCATCTAAATGTTGTGTGAGAGTTTTCTAAAAGCACCATTAGCAACAATTCATCAAATAAATATCTATTAGTATAGATAATGAAAGTTAGGTTCAATTGATATATACAATCTTGGATAGTCAAAATTAGCTACATCTTGTTTAAGCTAGCTAGCCCACTGACCTAGAAAATTATAATTTGATTCCCAATTTTATAAAGAAGAATATCATCTTCATTTTTCACATTGATTGAAAGTACAATTTTATAAGGGTAATTGTTTTAAAGGATAAAACTGCTTGAAATATTTTTAAACATAACAAAATATAATTGTCTATTAGTGATGGATAGTGATAGATATTACTGTCATCTATCACTTTCTATCAGTATCTATCATCGTCTATAACTGATAAATAGTGACATTTTGTTATATTTATCACTACATTTTGCTATAGTTGAAAACAACCTATTTTATAACTCGAAATCCCAATCACTGATCTTACATTAAAGGAAAAAGTAAAAACAAATTAACAAAAGTGATCTAAGATGATATTATATATGTTTAAATATTATATTCTCTTTAAGAAGCAAACAAAAGGTACCAAATATAAAAAAATAATTAATATATATGAGTGAGTGGGGGAGGTGATTATAATGACAGAGACCAGCCAAAAGGTGTTGGTATATGTATGAAACAAAGAAAGACAAGCATTGAGAAACTAAGTTGAAAAGTGGAATAAATTTATGAAAGTTCCATTTATTTGGAAAATAATAATAATGCATACTAATGACTAACCCAACAAATTATATTGGATTTGTCAAAGGAAGTGGAGCCATGCCGAGCCATCCCATGCCATGCCATGCACAAATCCCAAGAAACTAAGCATTTTATTTTGTAGTTAGGTCACATGTCATTTTCTAATTTTACCACTCAAATAAAACCTTAATTACCTTACACTTGTTTTTACCAAAAAAAAGAAAGAAAGAAAAAAAAAACTTTAGCTTTCACTTATTTCATAAATTCATGAGTCATAAGATTTTTGACCTTGTATGTAGAAAACATATATACATACTTTTAGAAGTATATATACTTTTGATGATATCTTTTCGAGCTCTTATCGTATTTAAATATTTATAAATAGTAGCTTTATAATTTTACTCATTCCCTAAAAATTAAGGTCTCGTTTGATAATTATTTAGTTTTTTTTTTTTATAAACATACACTATTTCTACCTATAAATTTTTATGTTATGTGATCTATTTTCTATCAATATTTTAAAAAAATCAAGTGATCAAGTTTTAAAAACTAGAAAAGATAGTTTTCAAAAATTTATTTTTGTTTTTATAATTTAGCTAAGACATCAAGTGTTCCTTTAAGAAAATTGAAAATCATATTTAAAAAAATGATGACTTAAAAATAAGCTTAAATTTAAAAACCAGAGACGACGAATGAAATTGCTATCGTAAACTCTCTTATTTTTCTTTTTGCCAAATGAAAAAAAAAATTGATTATTTAAAATCATTTCCGTGAAGTTTTTATTATTAAAACTTTACCTTTAATTAAAATCCAATATATTCAAGAACGTATTCTAACAAAATACATTATATTAATATAATAATAATGATTTTTAACACTGCACTAATATAATCGAGAACCCATAAAAAAGCCTCAGTAGAAAACCTATGGAGTAGCTCATAGGACCTATAGAGCATCTTAGAGGATCGAAGGATAATGCTAGAGAACTCGCATGGAAGAGTTCAAAGGATCACAAAACACCCAGGAAGCAACTCAGAGGACCTATGGATAACCTCAGAGCAACCATTGAGTAGCTTAAAAGACTCATGGAGGATCTTAAAGCATGAAATCATTGGAGCCTGAGTGGGTGTGAGACTCAATTACCACTTCGAGTAATGACTCAACAATTTTCTAGAAGTTAGAGAAGCAGTTATGAGTCCAAGCATCGTAACACAATTCTAGCCTACATAAACGACTAAAGTGGTTGGTTGAAAGTGTGCTAAAAAATCTTCTACTATTCTCTATTATCATGTTATTCACAAACTCAACACTGACTTGAACATCCAAATTTGTGTGGCTTAACACTACATTAGTGTTCGATTTTTCTTATTTTGTAAAGCACTTAAGCCACTTCCTCTCAAGAATACAAATTTACAATTGCTCTATATTTTGGTAATATTGGTATACTTAAAACTTGGACAATTTTTTAGAGAACAACAAGAAAAAAAAAAAAGAATTAAGAAAAAGAAAAATAATAGCGGTGGTTGAAAGCAACTGGCAAAACAAACGGTGCCTAATTTTTGTAGCATCGATTTGGGAATTAGAAGTGAATTTTGAGGCTTTACAGAAAAACATGTGCGAAAATAGGTAGAAAACAAACAGCAAATTGGTTTCTTCTTTACACAAAAGGTCTAAAATTTCCTTATGGTTAGGTCATTTTTCCCCCCTTTTTCTGAGTATATGGTTAGGTAATGCATAGTTTATTTGTTTGATTGTGGCTACTTAAAGGTTTCTCATTAATTTATTAATGTGATTCTTTCTTTTTCATTTATGATATGTCTTAATAATGACATATTTACTATCTTGCCCTCACATTTCCAACCTTCTAAATTTTATCAAACATATATTAATAATATGTTTGAAAATGTTCTTTGAATTGTTAAAATTACTTTTGACATATTTAAAATTTTACTTAGAATCATACTTTTGATTATCCAAAATCAATTTTGATGTATGAAAAAATTGAGTTGAAAAGTGTAAAAATTAAACATTAAATTAATTGTAATGATTTAAAAATCACTTCTAAACATACATAAATTATTATTGAAGAGAGAGATAGAGTACGTAGAACTTGTGTGGTTGAATTTTGAGTCGTGGGTTTATAGAGAGAATTATTTGAACAGGCCTCAAAGAGATGCTTTGTTTGGGTACAAAATATTTGAAATATCCCTTAGGGTGTGTTTGGGAGTGATAGTTGGAGTGGTGATTTTAGTGATAGAGATTTTAGAACAATTTGATTTTATAAAATTGATTTTTAAACAATCAAACCTACGTTTGGTTCCAAACTTTTAAAGTGATTTTCAAATATATAAAAGTGATTTTGAATTTATCATGTTTGGTTCTAAAAGTAATTTTAAAATTACCAAATTACTAAAAAGAGTATTTTATATTTGGATTTTTGTTTTAAAAAATAATTATAAAATATCTAATTTTATTAATTAATTTATTTTTATTTATTTTAATGTTAAATTATTGTATGCATAATTGATATGTGAAGTAAGAAAAATACACATAATAAAAACAAAAGAAAATTCAAAACATATATCTCATCCAATCTAGAAATTTTTGTATCATTACAAAATACTTAAACATTAAATTCAATTAATAATTTACATCTAACCTTAGACATTTAGTTATATTTCACCCAATTGCAAAAGTAATAAGGGCTATTTAAGCATATACATCGAATAATCACGAGAATAATATATAGGAGGTTTTTTTTTTTTTTTTTTGAAAGTTACTATATAAATAGAAAAAATATCAAACTATTTACAAATATAAACAAGTTTCACTGTCTATCGCTCAAACGATAGAATTCTATCGTGATCTATCACTGATAGATAGAAAAAATTTTCTATATTTGTAAATAGTTTGTCTCATTTTTCTATATTTGAAAACAACTTTTTTTTTTTAATAATTTTTTATTACTATTTTAATTACAACAATAATGTTTAAAAGAGCTTCCTTTTCTATTTTTCTCTTCTTGAGTTTTTTTAAATAAAAAAATCATTATTATTATGATTAGATTATCTTTTTAAATATTCTATCTCTATTTCCAATTATTTCTTGGACTTGAAAACCATAACTCATTACTAGTGTGTTTCACACGAGATACCTCGACACAACAACAATATGTTTGGTTATTTTAATTTAACAACATTCTAATTTTTTTTTTTTTGTTATACTATAAGAAAAATAACTTTCAGTAACTTGTACGCATTGTTGAAAGTAAAAAAAAAAAACCCACTAAAAGTAGTATTAACAACACTTAGACAAACTTCATTGTATACGTCACAGTAACCGCATATAGTCAAAGATTTTAGTGACATATACTCACCGTGCGTAGTTAAAACACAACTTTTACCAATACTTACGCGTTACTAAAAATTCACCAATATATCTTATTAGTCAATTTAACTCGAAGACTTAGAATTATTTAAAATTGATGTGATTTTAAGATTAAATACTAGTTGAACATCTTTTACACTGTTAAATTTCCAAATGTTAATTAGACTGAAGATTAATTATGATCACAATAATTGATGCATGAAAGAAAAAAGATGGTAGCTTTAGAAATTGTGTTTGTTCAAAGGAGGGGTTTGAAAAATCTAATCCTGTTGACCATATAAATCATAAAATATTCTATTACCCAATGAAATTAAGGTGAAAGTTACAAAAAGGGTTCAATTGTAATTGACAGGTTGGTTTATTAATCAAAGAAACAGCTTAATGGCTACAAAAAATTATATATATGAAGACAGCTCACCTCCCACTAACTGATTCACATTTGGAATCATCTAATTCTTTCGCCAAACTGCCAATTCTATCCATTTTTCCACTTAATTATTATTTTTTTTTGTTTTTTAATCTTCCTCATGTGAAAAAAAGTTTAATTATTGATTTAAAAAGAGGACCTTTAATATTTGAATTATGCTTTTATTTTCCATTAACACCATTTATAAATATTGATGTAGATATTCATCGATTAACTTGATTCGATGGAAGATTATAGTATTAAATTTTTATTGACATGTCGATATTTTCATGTTTTCATGAGTTTGATATCGACATGAGGGGTGAATCGAAATTTCCATTACATCTTAGAAAAATTCATAAAATATAAAAAACAATCAACAAAATGTCACTGATGTAAATATAGTAGACATATTAACTTGTTTAAAAATCACAAAATTTTTATTTACTAATTAAATTTTTTTTATTATTTTTATAACTTTTTTTAGAAATATCCATCGAAATTGACATTTTATCGAAATTTTCATCAAAATTTTCGTAAAATTAATTCTTCGATATTTTCATTGATGTCGACATTTTAAATCTTACGTAGGAGATATAATAAGGAACTATTTGTTGAATTGGGATATAATGTCGGTGTGATATTGCAGTGTAAGTGTGAAGAACTAGAAGTACCATGCAGAATGACACTCGCTTCAACTTTGATTTGACACAAACTTATAATCTAAGTTGATCCATTATTTCAAAGAGAAAGCAAATCCTTTCTGGATGCAACTTTCTTTGTTGTTTTCTAATTGTTTAAGTCATCGTTGCAAGTAAGATTTAAAATGTCGATATTGATGGATGAAAATATCAAGGTCTTAATTTTACCTAAATGTTAATAGAAATATTGATAAAATATCAATATCAATGGAGATTTCTAGAAAAATTGTAAAAACAAATTCAGATAATCTATTTGAATGAATAAATAAACATTTTACACCTTTTAAATAAGTTAAAATGTTTATTATTTATATTATATTCACATTAATTACATTTTATTATTTATATTATATATTTTTTATGAATTTTTTTAACAACAAAATGACAATGTCGATTAACCCCTCATAATGATATCGAACTCATGAAAACGTAAAAATATCGATAAAAATGTTGAGATATCAACGGCATGGTTGCAAGTATCATTGTAGCTATGGACTCGTGTTTTCTTCCTTCATCTTGTGTGAATTATTGCCTATTAGGGAAATTAACTACTGGGTTTTGCACCTATATTATCGTAATTAAGTGGCCATGAAATTGTTTGTTTTTTAATTTTAATTTTTTTTGTTTATAGGTGTACTACCACCATAAACCAAAAAGCTAACAAGATCTAAGCCAAGGAGCTATCTTCAAATTTGAAAGTTTTAATTTAAGTTACAAACAGCTGTTCTTACTCGAAGAAGAATTTACATGCTAATTTGGAAACACCTTTCCTATGCTTATTAAAACTTGATTCTAGAGGTTGTTGGGAGAATACGAGATATATATATATATATATATATATATATATAAAGAACTAAATGACTCTAGCAAACTGATTACAATTTAACTAGATATAAATGATTACTGTACAAATACTATATACAATAATATAATTGTTCAAACTAAAAAAATAAGCCAAATAGAATAACAAGACTTACAAATTGAAATGATAAAAAAAAAAAAAAAAAAACAAACCTCAAGATCATTGTAGAGATTCAATAGATAGTCAAGACATGCTTACAATAAATATTGCCCTTAAGACCAATTATTTGATGTAAGCAAAAACATACTATAATGATTGTCTTAGTAGGATATAACGCCTACTTTCAATAAAACAACAACTTCAAACTACTCATATCTGACTGAACTATTGAATACTTACTCTCAACTCAACTTAAGATCAAAAAGAAGGAAAAAGAGGAGAGCATAATTCTTTAAATAGGAATGAGATGAGATTATCCAAATAAAGAAATAAGTTGATATGTATTAGGCTAGCAACTTAGTTAGTCCCTAAGCTATAAAATAACAATTGAAACATATGTCAAATGTAACCCGATTGTGTAATTATTTTGACAAATTTAAACATAACTCATTAAATGGAAAGAAACTACAAATTTAAAAATTTTCATATTTACAAATTATTTATTTGTGTAACATAATTCATCCGTGATAGATTATTTTCGATGATATAAGTTTATCACTGATAGACTATATGATGGTATATCAGTGATAGATCTGAGAATTTAAAAAATTGTCGTATTTACAAATTATTTATTTAAGTAACATAATTATAAATATTTACTATTCATTACAATTATCCTTTTTTTTCTCCTTTAGCATGCATATAGTCGGAAACATCACAATATAAGTGACATTAAACTACTGTACTACAACATCTATACTACACTTATATATTAATCCTCTTTTATTGAGAGATCATATATACGTTCTACCCATTATGATTTTGTTATGCACTTGGTATATTTAGTTTTTTTTTGCAGTTACATACATATTTATTCGTGAACTATCGTATTACTTGCATATATATACTTCTCCTCAAATACTCCTAAATTTAGGAAATATGTACATGATATAATAATGTTAGCAACAATTAGACTCAAATGCAGAAAGAATTATCACCCATGGATTTTAGTAGATTAATTAAATCAACCAAAATACATATGATAAAGGAATGAACACTCTCACTTGATAGATTAATTAAATCAACCAAAATACGTATGATAAAGGAATGAACACTCTCACTTGATGCTTCCATGATGAATATCTAAAATTTTTTAAATCAATGTTCTCCAATCCCAATACCGTATGTTTTTTCAATTCGCTCTTCGATGATATAAGGACTTGTTTAATTCAATGAATTAAACCTTTGAATTGACAGAGGATATGTTATGCTTTTCAAATAAAAAACCATTTAGAGATTGAGTGAGTCACGCCTTGAGAAAAAAATGTCTATCATGTATATATGAGCAACTGTCCACATTTCGAGTAACTACACACTCACCACTAAAGTAACTACCAACTCCCCACTACATGACTAACTACCCATGATAACTTAGATACTACCCACAATTCGGATAACTACCAACTCCGCCCACCACATGGGTAACTACCCACGATTAATTCTTCTATTTTTCCAACTTCACATAACACCACTAAAACTTATAAATTTCACGGTATGGGATGGAGGGATTTATGTCCGATAATTATCTCTTCAATACTATACTAATCATCACCGTGTACATAACAATAACAATTATCAATTACTTAAATGATGTGAATCAATATTAGAAATCAAAATTTCTAACAGATATAACTATAACAGTACCCACAAACAACTCTTAAAAAAAAAACATGGTTCTCTGGTGACTGTGATTACCCATGGCATGAGCTCCCATCCTGCAGTTGTGGCAAACGGCAGTGTGACTATCCATGTGACCTGATGCTCCTGTGTGTTATTCAATAAAGTATACTAAGTTTAAAAAAGCTGGAAGTTCATAGAGATAAAGCTTGATTAATGATAATTTCCCCTTAAGAGAGTTATTTAGTCCTTAGAAACAAAGTTTATTGTCTGTAAAGGACGTGTTTAAAGCTATATTTGATTGCATAGTGAGTGGTTATATATACAAGAGCAAGAAAATCATGTATCGTTAGTCTTGATTAGTGAAACGAAGCAAAATAAATGTAAAAAGAGTCAAGTTTTGAGTTATTCTTATGTTTTTATGTTGTTTGCAAAAGACTGTTGATGTTGCACCCACATTGCGACAACAATTCTATCATATGATAGAATGCAGAAGTAGCTGAGAAGTGTAGAAATTGTGCCTACATTGCGCCTGCAGTCTGGCCTTGCAGAAACTGCGTGTAGAAATCTCGAGATTTGCAGAATCTTTGACCAAATCATATCAAATTTCCATTATTCTCGACTAAACTGATAATGAAGTATTTCCATTGGAGGAAACCATAGCCCTAGAAGGTCTATAAAAGACAGAAAACACTTCCCCAGATCATCAAATTTCATTCCCTTGGAGAAACTCTCGAAAATCACCACTCTCTTATCCTTTGTTCGAGAACCCTCTCTATTGTTTGCAGAACCTTATTTAGACACTTGTATTGAAAGAACAAGTGTAAAGACTTGATTCATCTTGAAAGAGAGTGAATCAAGCTAAATAAAGGAACAATTTTAGAGAGTTGACATAATGGATTTTTCCTAAATTTATTGAAAATTATGATTATTGGATTGATGTGAAGAATGACCCTTGAAAGAACACTTCTTTTATTATAAGTGGGTATGTTAAGTCAATGGTTGAAGATGGAATCAATCAATATAAACAAGTGAAAACTTGGAGATGTCATTGATTACATGATCAGAAGAAAACGTGTTGTTAGCATCAGTTATGATAAGAACTGAAAAGGTTGAGAACGTGCTTTGAATTCCATACAAGGAATGCCCGAGGATTGTTATGGTATGATCCCCACATTCTCTGTTGCATTGATCCAAGGAACTCTAAGTATCAACGTGTAACTATTTTATATATACAATATAATTGTTTATATACAGTGTAATTGTATTGTTTGTGTTAACAATCATTATAATTTTTAGGTAAATGTACGGTCTCTGAAAGTGGATGGACGACTATATGATTAATTACTCTTACACGTCCCTAAAATGGATGATGGTATACCTTTAACAGTGGAATCGAAGCTTACAGCAATGGCGTAGCTTTTTGGGATGAAGATATTTGTTTCTGTAAAATGGGGCTTCAAAGCAGTTAGGAATCTGGACTGGCAAAGATGTAAACTAGTTTTGAATTTAGGATTTTTAGAGAGGAATTAAGCCTTAAAATGTATTTCGGATAGATAGTCAAATTTTTTTTATATTTATAAATAAGAGAATGCATAAAAACAAAGAGAATTTTTTTATTTAATAATTTTAATAGAAAATTACATTATATAACCTAATGATCATCAACTAAAAGAAGCAATTTGAGAAATCAAAAGTCTACCTATAGCCCTTTTAGATAGTATAATTGATAATATAAAATAAGGTTGGACGGATGGATGATCTAAAATGGGAGAAAAAATGAAATATGTCGTACTTTTCAAAATTGAGGTTTTTTTGACCTTTTCCTTACGCATATTTAGGTGAAATTGCCAAAACGAAACTTCACCCACGCGGATTGACTTCTCACTCTCGCTCTCCTCTCTCTTGGCTCTCCTCTTTCTCGCTCTCTCCCTCTCCTCTCTCTCACTCGCTCTCAATCTCCTCTTTCTCTCTTTTTGCTCTCCTTCGATCCTCTCTCTCGCTCTCACTCTCCCACTCTCTCACTCTTCACTTTCCCAGTCCACAACATCTGACGTTCTAATAGTTCGTAATGACACATTTGCAACGTTTTGATGGCTAGTGACGAATGGAGAAAGGGAAAATGGAGAATGGCCAAATTGAGTGGAGGAAGGAAAGTCGAGAAGAAGAAAAGGGATAGGGAAAAACAAAACTAAGGGTAATTTTTTTTTTAACTTTCGCCGATGATGTAAGCAAGAGGGCAAAATTCTTAAGTTCCAAAAAGTGGAGCAAAAACTATTTTAGAATTTAGAATTGGATTTATTATATAATTATCTCAAATAAAATCATAGTAGAAAATTTCCATCGAAATCTTAATTGGGGAAAATTTCATTTTTTCCACAATTTCGACGAAATTGATTTCGAGAAAATTTTAATTTTTTTTTCTGAATTAACTATGTTAGCTCAATTCAAATGTTTGAATTTTATGATCCTAATTATACACAATTCTATAGTTTCACACGCCAATGTCATTGTTGACAAAAGATTAAACCTTGTTTATGTGCTACTTTTTCTAATTTCCAACTTTTCTCAACTTTTAGATTTTTTTTTCCAAAACTTTCATTTATAAAGAAATTAAATTTGAAAAAAATCACAAAAAATAACTTATATTTATTTCTAACCTCAATCAACTTTTTTCATTAAATTTTCACATCCTTTCACCTTAAAATTGAATTGATGTGAGTTTTTTCCTTTTACCATCCAAAACTTTCATAATTTTCACATCATTTCACTTCAAAATATTCTTAAATTTTTTTTTTATTTTTTCGTTTCTTTTTTAAATTTCTACTCTCGCATCAACATTTACACATACAGACATTTACAATAGACATCTAAATATTGTCTAACTTTATAGAAATTGTGATTAAAAATGATGAGTTAATAGGCTAATTAAGCCACAATCAAAGTTTCATTAATTAATTATAATTTCCATCCATATCCATAATTTTTCTTAAAATTTCCATCGATATCGATATTTCCATAAAATCGAAATCTCAATATTTCCATCAACAACGATATTTTGAACCTTGAATAAAATACAGATAGAGTTCCCAAGGCATCTCCCAGAGAATCTAAAGAGAGTACAATTCATTATGAGCATGGCCAGATATTTTACAGCTTAAATGTAGCTTAATGAGAGAGAAAGAGAGAGAGTTATAAACAGGAAGCTTGTAGAGTGGTAGAGCAGACTTATACAGGGGAAGATTGTACAGTGGTAGAGCTGGTTTTAAGGCTTGGCTGTGAGCCCTTAAATTTCAGCTCCATTAACAATTGCTTCAACTCCTGCCTCCAGGACCAACTAGGATTATTCAGAGCACGTATGGAATTGAGGCAAACGAGAAGAGTACCACCTTCGTGCAGCATTGAAGGCTGTGTTTCAAATACAAGTGTTTAATTTAAAAAATGTCATTTTTGGAAGAAATTGAGTGTTTGACGACTATAAAAAATAGGAAAATTTTTACAGATAGAAAAAATATCAAACTAGTTACAGAAAATGACAAAAAAATACTGATATCAGCATCTATCAGTGATAGATTTCTATCATTTCTATCATTGATAGACTTCTATTATCGTCTTTCGCAACTATCTAAAAATTTTGTTATTTTGTATAAATAGTTTTCCTTATTTTTTCTATTTTTTAAAATTTTCCTAAAAAATAACTTTTGAAGTGTATTTTAATCCAAAGTGTTTAAATAAAAACGAGTTTTTTTTTTTTTTTTTTTTTTTTTTAAATATTTTTTTCTCAAGTCAATCCAAACGAATTCATAAGGTTACGAGAGCAGGGTGGTTGGCTTAAAATTACTAAGAAGTCAGTCTGGCGAGATTTGGCAATACAGAATGGAACACCTCTGGATTTCTCATTCAGCCAGCGCACCACATTGAAATTGCCCCCAATGCACCAAAGATTGGTGCAAAAACCAAGAGGCTACCAAATTTCAAAACATGATGAAAGAAGATTGAGTTGCAACTGCAACTATAAGGAAAATGGTTGGTTGAATAAATGAAGAAGAAAGGTTGCACGAAGGAAAGAACGGAGGTTGATAATTTGAAAGGGTTGGGTTCTTTTCAATCAGGTGAGATATGAAAAATGTATTCTGATAATACCAATTGGATGGAACTTCTATTTAGGTAGAATACGTTGTATTTTCCAATGGGGTAGGGAAAGACGAATATTTTACATTCATAAAATGTCAACTAAAAAAAGCATTCTTTTAAAATGTTATGTTAGCTATCTGTCATTCATTGTCAACTATGTTCCTTTTCAGGTACAACTTTGATTAATTTTTTTTAACAAAATTATAAGTTTGGTCCTAAGTTTCAAGAGTTGTGTCTCTCATCCTTGTATTTATAAGAGTCTATAAATACATAAACTTATAATTTTGTCTCATCAGTCTTAGTCATTAACTCTGCAATGTAATGCTTACTGTTGTTGAAAATTTCCCAGCATATTCCCACCGGCCATAAGCCTAGCTGGTAAATGGCTCTAGTGAACCTATCATGAAGTTGATACATTATTGCACAAGATAATTCTTAGTAACATTCCTTAGAGGGGTCCGTGAGGGGTTTAAAGTCGCTCCCAGACCCCGTAGAAAGCAATCGCTTCAGAGTTCTTTTCTTTCTCAGTTTATTCATAATGTGGTGGGGTACTTATTTTTGGAGCACAGTTGGTTGGAGAATAGTCTTTTTTGCTCCTTATACCCTAGCTTATATCATTTGTTCTTTATTAAATACTACTAAGTTGCTTTAATCCTTGATCAGGCCAATTGGCCTCCTTCCCTAGGTTTCCATCATCCTTTCATAGGGGTCGGATGTCTTGGTCTTAAATCAACAATTGACCAAAAAACTTAAGTTAATGGGTGAAGGCTAATTTAATATCATATCTGTTGACTTTTTGGCGCTTAATCTCAAATAAATTTATTTTAATTAATTAATTAATTAATATTTTGATGATAACAAACCTGCTTTTATTCACTAACAATTTGAGTACTTTTTTAAGAGTCCATTGAGTAGAGCTAGAAACAACGATTCCAATGCAATTTGAATCACTCAAATCGGAGATCAAATGAAGAAGATATAGCCAAAACGAGCTTAGAAAAAAAATCCCGAATTGATGACATGACAAAAAAAAAAAAAAAAATTTAAATCAAAGTGGACCAATTGAAAGATGGCACTTGGGAGCATGAGAGAAATGACAAAGGGTGGAGTTTTGATTTTTGGATTGATTTTTAAAAGGAAATGAGTTTAAAAAGAAAATGAATTTAATATATATGTTTGTGTCTAACGACTAATTGACTTTAAAAGTAAATGAATTTAATATTATATATGTTTGTGTCTAACGGCCAATGTTTTGAAAGGCACAAGACGAATTAAGGCGCAATGGTCCTCTAGAGCCTAGGCGCAAGGCACACAAAAAGGCGCAGACTTTTTTCATGAGGCACATTATATATAAAAAATATAAATATATATATACACTATACAGAACAAAAATCTTGATGGAAAGAAATAAGACTTGAGGAAGAATATATAAAAGATAACCAGGTTTAAAGTTATAAACAAACTAACTTGGGATGTACCAAAATTATTTTTTGGAGCAACAAAGATGACTGTCAGCAAAGAAGAAAATTTGAAAAAAGAATAAAAAAAAAAATAATGTTAATTGAATTGAAAAGAGTTAAAAATTCACATTACACATGTTTAGACACGTGTAAACATGAGAGAAAAAATAAGATCGATTTAAATATTATTTTTACAAGCCCACCGATCAAGGCATGTCTTTTCAAATTCCTCTCTTTCTTCGTGCCTCTCATCCCATCCACCTCCTTCATCTTCTTCTTTATGCTTCATCCTTTTCGATTTTCTTCTCTGTAAGTCCACTTTTTCACCATTTTTTTGTAATCACTGACAACCCTAATGAGTTCTTCCCCGACTTGGACATGGCAGCAGTAAACCCTAAAGCTGAACGCCGCAACCATCCACGAATAAGAATTGACGGATAGAGATGAAAGAGCCCGAAGAGGCAGCGCCTCAGCACTTCTTCGAAGGCGCTGTAAGGCGTGCGCCTCGCTTTATCGAGGCGAGGTGCCATTGTTGCGCCTTGCGCCTAGGTGCGCCTTTCAAAACACTGCTAACAACTAGTTAACTTTAAAAAATATATATTTATTTTTTATATTTAATCTCATCCATTCAATTTTCTTTTACAAAGATCTAAAGGCCCAAATTGAATTTAGATTTCACCAACTTCCCTCTCTTTTTAGACTCATCTTTTTCTCCATATTTCTACAACAATCTTTATAATTTTCAATCCTATCCAAAAACAAAAAGCTTCTATTGTTGCTCTCTCTAAGCTTCCATTTTCTTCATTTCATCTAATTATTGAGAGTGATTTATGTATTGTGAGAATTGATTCATTGTGAGCTCAAAATTTGTAAATCCACTCTTTTAGAGAGTTTGACAAGTGTGCTCTTTAATTTTTCCAAACTTTCGTAAAGGTTGCTCTTGATCTCGGAAAAAGAGTTAGTGTAATAGTTTGATCCTCAACCGTGGAAAGAATCAAGTTTGAGTGACATACCCAAGAAGAGTTTGGGAAGTGGATGTAGGTTGGGTTGTGCCGAACCACTGCAAATCACAGTATCAATTTCTCTATCCCCCTCCTAATTTATTTTTGCAATTAATTTGTAGCGGTTTGAACACAGGACCTCCCTGGACCATCGGCTCTGATACCATCTTAAATCAGTGATTGACCAAAAAGCTTAAACTGATGGGTGAAGACAAATTTAATATTATATCATCTAACATTTGGCTTTCTTATCCTCTATTTGCTTTAGGCCCGAGAGGAGGGGTGCCTGCCTTTTGAGTCCTTGTCCTCCTAAAGGTTTTTCTTGTAGCTCTTTCATCTAGTGTTTTACTAATCCTTCCTTGACGGGTAATTCAATTTTTTCCTCAGTTTGGAAGGTCAAGTTTTTTGCGTGACAAGTTTTGCACGGAATAGATAACATCTGGGGTCGGATCTCAACTAGAGGATTTTTGGTGATTGCATTGTTGTATTCTTTGCAAGAGGACAATTGAGGACTTCATCATATATTGTGGAATTGTGATCTTGCTTGTGTAGTTTGGGGCACTTTCTTTGAGGCATTTGGTTTCAACTTTGTCAATTTTTGGATTTTCTAAGAGTCGCTTGAGGAGTTTATACTCTGTCTGCTTTTTTGAGATAAAGAGTGATTTTTGTGGGAGGCTAAGAGATGTGCTATTGCGTAGAGCCTTTGGAGCCAGAGGAACAACAAAATCTTTGAAGGACATGAGAGTTCTTGGAGCGATGTTCAGTCTCTTATTAGCTTCTTCGTGTCTCTCTAAGCCTATGTTTCTAGGCTCTTTTGTAATTACTTGCTTGATCTAATTTCTCTTAACTAGAGATATTTCTTGTAGTTTAGCTCCTTATGAATTTTTGCCCATGTATTCTTTCATCTTCATCTATGAAAGTCAAATTTTTTTTTTAAAAAATAAAAAATAAATAAATAAGAAAAGGAAATCACATAGCACCAGAGCCACCTTACTGTTTAAATAACAAAATTTTATTCTTAAATTAAACCTCAAGAAACATATTCAGCTAACAGCAATCAATCATAACATGCAGACTCATTGCGGAAACCATGTCATAGAAACTATCCTTGTTTTAAATACAGTAATCATTATTTGATGAGAAAAGCAAACCTAACAAGGCAACACTAGATTAATATCTAGTCATACTAGAAAGGTAAAGAATAAGTAGAAACCTGGCCCATTTATGAAAATTTAAATCATACCTTCCCATCAACTGCAAGAGCATCATGAACAAACTCGCTTTTATATGAAGATGTGTTCACAACTTCTTTGATCTCTTTTGATTTGGATTCTGATTTGTAGCATGAAGTGATGAAATCTAAGGAACCAAGAGATGCTTTCAATAGTTTCTCACCTTCAATTCCCGACTATAATAAATCAAGACGAATGCAAAATCACCTTGCCAGTTACTGACTATGCAATACGATAAAGTTACTATTGGTTATTTCCGTTACAGTGTGAATCCTTCAACAACTCTTAAGTTCGTGTCTGTTTTTGTCTATATATATAAGTTGCATATATCTTCTTTAGTATGGATTGAAAAAATCCTTTTGCAGATCACATTGTGATTCATTTGTATTCCTTGAACTCTTCAGTAATAAAGTGTGTTACCCTTCAAAGTGGATGTAGGCTATATAGCCAAACCAATATAGCTTGAGTGTGTTATCTTCTTCTCTTCATCTCATCTTCTGGTTTTAGTCTTTCTTTCTTCTTTGTCCTTCGTTTCTCGGTTGTGTAAAGTGTGTTGAATTGTAACAGTGGTATTAGAGCATTCATACACTAACCAAGAAACTACTTCTTGATTTTTTTCATAAATCAAGAATGGCTGTGGCAAGGTTTGACATAGAAAAATTTGATGGTAAATCTGATTTTGGTTTATGGAAAGCCAAAATCAAAGCCATCCTGGGACACCAAAAGGCTTTAAGAGCTCTTCAAGACCCAGACGAACTTCCAGCCACCATGACAGACGAAGAAAAAGAAACCTTAGAGACGACTGCCTTTGGAACATTGATCCTAAATTTAAGCGATAATGTGCTAAGGCAGGTCATCGATGAAGAAGTCTCTCACAAGATATGGACCAAGCTTAATGCTCTGTATGTCTCCAAGGATCTGCCAAACAAAATGTATCTTCGTGAGAGATTTTTTACATTCAAAATGGATGCTGCCAAAACTCTATAAGAAAATCTTGATGAATTCAAGAAAATAACTTATGAATTCAAGATTCTTGGAGAAACGATTGGGGATGAAAACGAAGCTTTCATACTTCTATTATACATGCTTTGTTTCTTTGTAGAATTGTTGCGTTTTAGTTGATAAATCATAATATCATGCAAAGATAGATTATGTCACAAACTTCAACAGAAAAAAGGACGAGCACAAGATAAATGATAGCGTACAGAGAGAATCAAATATTAATCGTGTTTATTTGTTGGATGCATCTGACTCTACAACCTTATTATGAAGGCATGACTTACATCAGAATAACTCACAGACGGAATGATAGATGATGTTGGATTTATGGATGGAAAAGAAGCACATACTTGTATGAATTGTAATTATGAATTATTACCTTAGTACCATGCAGAGTTGCAACAAGTCCTCTACCCGGAAAGTATTCCAAATTCTAGACAGAAAAGGAAGGGAGGTTTTTTCCCATACTATGGTCGACCACTGCTCCTAAAGAGTGAAAGGAAAATATCAAAACATGAATATGTGGGTTCTTGTAGCATAAAATAAATGTTTTTCTATCTATTATCCTTGGATATTTTATACGTAAATAAATACTTGTACAGTGAGACCTACCCTGTTTTATATTTTGCCCCTTTTTTTGTGGGGGGAGGTTGATCTGATCAATATTTCTTCATTTCCTTTTAGCCACTAGAACACAAATATAGTTACACTTTTATGATCACGTAAAGTATGCAATCAGGTAAGTACCAACTTGTACCCAGGGAAAGCTAGGAGGCAAGGCATTTGGGAAAATTTTCGAGAGGTATATGTAAAGACTCTTGGTCTTAATATCAATTCTTATAAATAATATTCTGATAGCAAGGGTTATAAAATAGTCTGGCCAGCCGATTAGAGAGCACCGATCTCCTCTCCTCTTAGAACAAAGTTCTATTCAAAATACATAACATAACACCAGAAGGAAAAACAGGAACGTACAAATAGACTTTCTGCAACAAAAAACCCTAATCGTCTAGGCTAACCCAAAACAAGACACAAGCCGACCAGCCCACTAACGGCTAGTACTACATCCATTTCCCAATTTACCGCTCCTAACATAAGCATTCACAATAAGGAGTCTAAAAATACCCCCTCCTTCAGAAGACACCTTGTCCTTAGGTGGAAATGGGGAAATTGGCGCTGCATGCGAGGGACAGA
The DNA here is from genome assembly GCA_002890555.2 of Lagenaria siceraria. Taxonomy (NCBI): domain Eukaryota; kingdom Viridiplantae; phylum Streptophyta; class Magnoliopsida; order Cucurbitales; family Cucurbitaceae; genus Lagenaria; species Lagenaria siceraria. Next base: position 2,814,033 of record CM016491.1, on the reverse strand, counting down.
TTCCCATATTGCTTTACAATCCGACTGCCTTTTCCACAGAATAAAAGTTTCCCATCCTTCAACTGAATACGGTGATCTATGGATCTAGATGGTGGAAGTTCGTCGGGCATATTAAACACATCTTCATACTGTTGGATATTTATAGTGAAAGAAAGTGAAACTTTTGTGAAATTTTTTTAACATAAAAAATAGATTTAATTATGCAGATTACATTCATTGTTAGAAACTTCAAATTGGATTGAAACCATCAAATTAAGATGATGTTTCATGTATAAATTTAATATGTATAAAAGTTAAATGTGTAGTTTCTTCAATTTGAATGTATCATGTTTGATTTTGGTCAAGTAACAACTCAATTGAGTTAAATTTGACAAATGTTTCAATTTTGTATTTATTTGATTTTATTTTATATTTTGGGGAGTTACTAAGTTGCTAGCCTATAAATAACTTATTGTTTCATTCGTTGTGACTCACTTCAAATTGAAGAGTTCTTTCCTTTCTTTCTTTATTTTGATCTTGAGTTGAGTTGAGAGCAAGTATCCAAAAGTTCTGCCAGATCCGAGTATTTCGAGGTTGCAGTTCTTCCGGAGTTAGTTGTTGCATCTTATTAAGACGAACGTTGTAGTTTGCTTGCATCTGGTGCAAAGTGAATAATTGTTTTCAGAACGACGCTTATCAAAAGCGTGCTATGATTACCTATTGACGTCTCCACAATATCTTGAGATTCTTAGTTATTTTTGTTGTGATTTATGAATAATTTGTGTATATTCGATATATTTTGAATAATCAGAATACAATGAATATATAGACTCTAAGAAACTAATAAAGGAAAATACAGAAAAGGAAAAATACTACACAGGAAACTAATAATTGGGAATAAATCTAATTTCCTTTAACACCCTCCCTCAAACTCAAAGTGACCAACTTGAGTTTGTTAACTGACAAGATGGCAGATGACAGATACTGAAAAAACTTTTGAGCTGGAAACAAATCACGAAAGATCTGGGCTGGAAACAAAGACTATGAAAGACTCCTAAGCCAAAAACAGAGATCCACAAACAATTTTTGGGTTGGAGATAGATACCTACAAAGCATTTTTGGACCGAAAACAAAGACCCACGAAGAATTTTTGGACTGGAATCAAAGACATACATAGAGATCTGAAACAGAACCCACAAACAACCGAATTGAAAATGGGACAGAGATCCACAAACACAGATCTGAAGACAGAACATGAACAGTGACAGAGATCCACCAACATAGATCTAAAAGCATAACAAAGACAGTGACAAATATGGATGAACATGTCGGAGCTGTGTAACGGTGACGAGATTTCGTGGATTTGCCTCCATCGACCAACCGTCAATGGAGGCAGAGTTCGAAAAGTGTAAAACCCTAGGACTTATGGCTCTGATACCATGTTGTGATTTATGAATAATTTGTATATATTCGATATATTTTGAATAATCAGAATACAATGAATATATAGACTCCAAGAAACTAATAAAGGAAAATACAGAAAAGGAAAAAATACTACAAAGAAAACTAATAATTGGGAATAAATCTAATTTCCTTTAACAATTTAAATTCATAAGTCTTATTATATTATTTGGCTTACTTTTCGGTTTGAACATTATTATTGTGTACAACATGTATACTGTATTTAGTTGAGATGTAATCAGTTTGCTTGTGTATTCAGTTCTTATATATATCATTTTCCCCAACACATACTTTGTAAACAAATGATCCAACTCAGAGATTCCCATATCAGTCACCAAATCTCCCCCCTCTCGAACCCCTTGTAAATCCAACTCTTGAAACTCCACTAAGAATCCTTGATCTTCATCTTCCTAGGTCTGTTACAACATCTTTAGGGATATTTCCATATGAGCTAATGCCAAGTCTCCTTCTAAAACAATGTGTGAGTCTCCCACTCGAAACGACATGCTAAAAGACTTCCAGTCAACTGTCATGGCCCCTTGCTTCCTCAACCATTACATTCCCAGCTAAATACAAATAAGGAAATCCTCTTGTACAATCATTTTCCGAAGCGAAACCGTGACAACCTTACATATTACTTTTCCTTTCATTGCTTCCCCTTAGCCCACGACCACACCATATTGCATGGTTTTGGTCAACAGAAGCTTCAAGTTTTCATCTAATCCTTGAGCAATGAAATTATGGGTCTCCTTGCAATCAATCAGAATTAAGATCTTTTGCTCCCCTATTCTCCCTTTGAGTTTCATAGTCCTTGGAGTCGTCAACCCCACCACTGAATTCAAGGATAACTCAACTATGGAACTCACCGTGTTCTCCATCTCACCTTGTAGACTCTACATCTCCACTTCGTAAAATTTGTTAGAGAAGACTAGCAATCTTAGTTCTTTGTTGTTGCAACAGTGACCAGGTGAGTATCTCTCATCACTATGATAAGATAGGCCCTATCACGTCGGGCTTGGAAATTAGAATTTAAAAGACATTTATAGGTCTAATCTCTATAACATAGGCCCTACGATTTGATGGGATCTTTTCAGCTGGCGTAATTGTACGTGTCACCATCACCTTAGTGTTTTTCCCGCCAATTTCAAACAACCTATGGGTTCCAGTTTGGTTTTCTTACCCGACCCATCTTCTTGGGCTAGCTTGGAAACTTTCATGCTATCTTCCACAAGTTAGGCCACAAACATCATGTCCTTGAGCCCATCAGGCCTGAAACAGGACATCTCCGCCTGTACAACCAGGTTAAGCCCATTAGAAAACATGCCCTCCAAGACTTCTTCAAACAAGTGGGCAAACGCGGATAATGCTTTGAACTTCCGATGATATTCGGCCACTGTCCTTTGCTATTTGATTTGTAGAAACCTTGCGCACAAAGTTCCCTCTTTCACTGGTCTGAATAAAAAAACATTATCAGACATAGAGAACTATGAATATCTATGGATCAATAAGGCAGATTTCCGCTTATGTGTGGCAGCCGAAATTGAGGAAGGAACTAGGTGCTTTTGGAATTGAGGAACCAAGCCCACAAAAGGAGTCCCACCAAAGAAAGGGACTCCAATCAAGCAAAACATGACGTAAAGGATAATTAGAAAAAGACTTCACCTAACAATAGATCAAACACATTAACGACGGCCTCTCAACTCCTCTAATATACATAATTGAGAGGTCCAAATGAAAAACTATATAATGGATGTTCATGATTACAAAATCTCACCATGTCAGCACTGAATTTTCAAGTTAGAATGGAATCGATTCGAGCATATCATTAGACCCTCACAAGTCGTAGTAGTGCTAGGTTTAGAATTATAAAAACCACATTAACTTCAAGAATTTTCAACCTATAAGGGATTCGTGATTAAATTTACAACAATCACATTCATTCAAGCAATTCAAATCAAAACAGAACAAAAAGTGGTAGTTGAAGACATCCATACCCCGACTAAAGAATAAGCAATGACAATTAAAGCATTTTGCAAAGGCTTTACAATGGGATTCGGCACCAAATATGGGCAAACAACAGCAGCCACAAACAAAGCCATAGAGCAACAACATAATTGCAAGTGCTCCTTTAGATAGCTCGCCAAGTCCGTCCACCTAATGGCTTTAGCTAATCCAATCATCGCTTTCTGAGGCCCAAACAGCTCTACATCATGATCACAATGGTGGTGACCATGGTGGTGGTGGTGGTGGTGGTGATCATGAACATGGTGGTGGTCATCGTGATTCGAACGACCAGTTTCCGCAGCGGAACAGAGAACACTCCGCCGTAGATAGAGAATGGAAAAATTACGAAGGCGAATTGCAGAAGAAGGGGAAGATGTTTGAAGAAAACAGTTAGGAAATGCAATTGGGTTTGTAATTGATAAGAGTCGGGGTTTTGAAGATGCAATTGGGAAGGAGAGGGTTCCCATTTGGTGAAGAGACGAGAAATGTTGCGTTCATGCGCAGATGAATTCAGTTCCTTTTGAGAAGGGAGCTGGAGAGAGAGAGAGAGACGACTTCAGAGAATTGACCAAAGATTGAAGAGAATATCAGTTGAATGAATAAAAGTAGTGCTCGGAAACTGAGACCATGGCATCAATGTAGTACTTAGGCTTCCCTTAAGCTTAACATCCACTTATCAAGAAAACGATTCAATGATCTTCATAGAGCTTGAAGAAAATCTTCAACTTCACAACATCACACTCTTCAGAGAATGACGCAACACCAGTGCACACGACAACCACTTTTTGATTATCTTGAATTGTTACATAAAACGACTAACCTAACCAAGATGGCTGCAACACTTTAAATATGCACAACCAATATACCAAATCGGTCGCCTTACCTTCCAAAAATATGCGCACTCAAATAAGACAAGAGATCAACCAAAATGATCGAATTTTTCAGATAAGGAAAGAGAATATGGCAGGATCAGAAAGATGCATGACAATTGATAGACAGACAAACCTTATGTGTAGAGACATTCTGATACACTTAAACAAATATTGCCAATAGCCAATTCTAACATTGTTGACACGAAATCTTACTAATTATTATCAAATTAAATAATGTTCCTAAAATATGTATAAATTTTTTGTGTCATCTATCTCCATATGATTGTCTATTTATCAAATGTTTGATTCTATGCTATTAAAATTAATTAAATGCGCCAAAGTGAGTTTAACTCAATAATAATTGACAAAATTTTCTTCACTGGAGGCTTGAACTTTCAGGATTGAAATTAATTTTGGAAACTTTTGAAATTTTATTTACTGCATGATAAATGAAATTGATTTGAATTAATTATTGTTATAAATTTTGTGAGGACAGTTATTTGATTTATTTGTGATTAACTTCACTGGTTACTTTATTGTTTAAGTATATCACTCTTATTATTGCAATTTAGTATTTTGGTTTGAGAGTGACTTCTTTTGTAATAAATATTTGTTGAATGAAATTGTATTAAGTTTTTTTTTTTAATTTTTTTTTCTAATTGTAGTTCTTTAAAGTTATTTATGAGCTTGATTCTGTATCATGATATTAGAGCATGTATGTTTGGATTATCTAGTTTTTATAAGTTATTAAATCTATTTTTTAATGAGTTGTTAAATCTATTTTAGTAGAGTAAATGCTAATTATTTTCCTTTTTCTTGAATTCTATGGATTGTAAAATTGAGTTCTAATTGTGTCTTTAAATGAAACTTGATTTGCAGCTTTATTAATTCATATCTCATTAAGGATAAGAAATTTTTAAAAATATAAAAATAAGAGAAACTATTTACACAAAATAATAAATTTTTTAGATAGTTGTGATAGACGCTATAGAAGTTTATCAGAGTTTATCAGCAATAGATATGATAGAAGTCTATCACTGATAGATGCTGATAGAATTCTATCAATGTCTATCAGTGTTTTTTTTACTATTTTTTGTAAATAGTTTGATATTTTTTCTATATGTGAAATTTTTTCTATTAAATATATATATTAAAAAATCTAATCGGAGTTGGGTTGGGGCAGTTCGGGATTCTTCGACCTGATCGAGTCGGGTCCCGCGAATTTTTTTTTGTCAACCCTTGTATATCTAGTTTAATAAATATTTTAGAAAATAAACCTGCCATTCAAATTTAATTTTTTGTCCTGTGTAATAGTTTTATTCCATATATTACATCTTTTCATAAATGTTTGTTTCCCCTTTCTGTACCAAACCTTTGATATTGAGAAAACAGACACTGTTTTTTAGGACAACATTACAATAGATAGAGAAACGCATGCATGTTCATGCAATTTTACACACCACATTTGCATGACCTTTATTTGTCATCCTTTAGCCAACAATTTCAGCTATAAACTTATCAAGATTCCGGTGAGAAGAACCACCGTCCTCCACTGCCTTCTTGGCTGCCTCCTTCAGCTCCGCCGCCCTTTTCGTCATTGCCTTCGCTGTGGTGCTCTCCGTGATCTCCCTAATGCATCTCTCCACCTCTTTTGAGCTAACAATTCCATCTTCTCCCTTTCTCATCCTCACTCCCATCTTGAAAACATCCGTCAACAATTTGGCATTCGTCGGTTGATCCGTCCACTCGGGAAATGCTATCACTGGAACACCGGTCACCACCGTCTCTAGCGTCGAATTCCACCCACAATGAGTCAGGAAGCAACCAACAGCTTTGTGCTTCAGAACCTTTGGATAATAATATACAAAGATAAGACAAAATACTCGGTCTTAAGGCATATATGAGAGTGATTAGAAAATGTTTAAAATTCGTTTTTATAATAACTCTACGTTTTTGAGTGATTTTGAACATGACATAAGAAAATTTTTAAAATTTCAAAATAACTCTCAACATGCATTTAACCTCTTAGATAGCTCTTAGCTAGACTAAGTGATAATTCAAGACTCGTTTGTCATATTATTTCCTTTTTTTTCCTATATTATTATTTTTCACTTTTTTTTCTTTTCCCAAAAAAACATTCTTATTTGGTAACTGTTATGTACTTTTGTTTTCTAATTGAGAAGAAAACAAAACTAGCCTTAGCTAAGCATTCTTTCCTTTTTCTTACGTATTTTAAATTCAAAACAAGAAACCAAAACATGTATTCTAACCTTTTTTCTACAAATTTGAAATTTAAAAAATTAATTGTTAGGCATGAACATTAATATTTTCAAAACACAAATAATGAAAGTAATTATGCGTATTATATAAGTAAAATTAATGATAAAAAAGATCTTATTTGTATATTTGACCTTTCATGCACATATAATTAATAGGACTATGTGACATGCCAAACACCACTATTACTGTGCATTATAGATTATACTTATTCTCGAATAATTTTTTTTTATCACATGACAAATTATAATTGGATAACTAATATTAAAAAAAAAAAAGTTACAAATTTAATCTTAGACTAATAGTTTATAATTAAAATTTAGAACATATATTTCTCTAAAACTCTCCTAAATAGTTAGGATGGTAGAGATTTTATCAGACTAAATTTCACCTGTTCTTGGGAGCACCAATTGACGATGAGCCCTCTCTCACCAACAGCGTCAAGAAAGCCAGGAGGCAACTCAACAGTAGAATTACCAGTACGCTTGAAAACCCAAAGAAACGGCTTCCCACTCTTCAACAAACCCATAGCAATATTATCAACTTGCTGTTGACCCAACACAATAATACTCCCAAACGATACATAAACAACTGACCCTAATTCCTTCCCATCCAGCCACTTCAATGAAAACTCATCCGCCTTCCACATATCCACATTCACCCCAAACTCTTCTTCCTTCTTCCCAAGCAAAAACGGCGACACCAACGGCCCAACCGGCATAACCAACGGCCGAATAACCTCGTCCACCGCCATCGTCTCCAAAACCTCCTCCTCCAACTCCTCAAAAGAAGTCCCCAAAACCCACTTCACATCCACCAAGTAACTGAAAAACTCCGAGAGAAGTTTCTGGAAGCAGAGATGTGTATTGGGAAGGATAAACGAAGGGAGGTCTTGTAACTCCATTAATGGATGTCCCGGTAATTCGAGCGGCTGGTTCGGGTTTTGCAAGATGGAGAAATCGTTGAGTTTGTTGAAGAACCGGTAGTAGATTGAGTAGAGAGCACATGGTTGGATCCATAGCACAGCGCAAGGGATGTTGTGTTCTTTTGCCACTGGGATGAACCAAGGCACGAATTGGTGGAGGATTAAGCACGAGAATTTCGTGTGTTGGGATAGTTTGGTTGTAAGGTTTGAGAAATTCTCCCGTCCTTTGGTTCTCAATGTCTCCAACCAAAAGTCGTAGTCGCTTTCTCGATCGAAATCGAGCTCGAGTCCATCCGAGAAGAACTCGAGTTGGATTGAAGAGTTGGCCGCCGCCGCAGCATGTTTCAGCATGCGGTGGCGGGCGAGCTCGGTGGTGGCGAGGGTGACTTTAATGCCCATTGAGATGAGGCATTTGGCGAATTTGAGAAGAGGGTTTAGATGGCCTTGTAAGGCAAGTGAGACCATGAGAACATGGGTGTTTGAATTTTGATCCACCAACATTGTTTTTTCTTTGTTATGGGGTTGCAGGGTTAAGGAAAGATGGTGAGTTTATATAGAGTTTATTATTATTGTTATTATTATTTTAGTTTAATATATTTTGTTTAATATAAAACTAATTAAAACATTTGAATGGTTTAGGGTTAAAAGTGCAATTTTAAGGGTAGTCTGGTTATAACGTTCCTACTTTTTGTTTTCGTTGTTTTCAATTTTGGTTTTTTGGTTAGAGAAGTGTTTGGTAAGTGATGTTTTTTTTTCTTCTCTATTTTCACAAATGTTTTCAAATTTGTCTATAAATTTTACGTAAATTTTTTTGTTTTTCCTCTTATTTCTCTTTCCAGAAAAATTTGTGTATAAAGAACACATGGTGTGAGATTCAAAACATGTACTATTTGAATTAATTATTGTTCCAAAATTTTCTATGTTCAATGGGTAATTTACATTAAAATTTTTAGTTAAGTAAAACGTTATGAAATCTCTAGCTAAAAAACAATAATATTTAATGTGTAGAAGATATAATTAAAATGTTTAAATTCCATAATTTCTCAAAATTAAAATTTTAAATATTACAACATATTCAATTCTTCAACTTTAAATAATAGATATATATATAAAGGTTCATTCTATATGCGTAAGAGATAATTAATAAAAATATATATATATAATTGAAGCGGAGCGGGGTGAGGAATCGAGGCGGGGTGGGGGCCGGGGCCGTGGATGGGGAATGTATTCCTCCTCTCCGTTTAGCCATCAAGGAGAAAAGTCTCCCCACTCCCTCTCCCATTCTCCATCTAATCGGAGATTCCTCGCCTTTTTCGGGGCAGGTCCTCGTGGGGTCGGTTGAATGGACATCTCTAAGTGAATCCCAAATACTTATTGGATTCTATATATCACCTCCTAATAGCACCAAAAATGTGCTATCTAGCTTCGCTTAATTTGAGTTTGTTCTTTGGCGCATGGTTTTATGTGTTTATTTTATTATTTTGCAGATATCAAGCATTTGAGAGGTAGAACCGGGCGTTGGAGCTAAAATGGGGCCAAAACAGAGCTCAATTACATCAACTGCAAAAGAGAGGATCAGAATTACCAAAATACCCCTGAAGGGTGGCGCAACGACGCTCTTTCTCGAGAAGCCCAAATTTGTGAAAAATGCATAGCGTCGCAGCGCTCGAAGTTGATCTGCGCGTGATTTTTCGTCAGCGCCGCGGCGTTGTCGCAATTTTATAAAAGAGAATCTGTGGCCACCTAGGTCATGAGCTTATCGATTCTAGCTAACCCAAGGACGATTTCTCCCTCTTTTCTTCTCCCTTTGGTTAGTTTATGTATCAAAACTTTTTCCCATTGATCAGTATGTCGATTATGGGCTAAGGTAAACATTTTCTAGCTTGGGTTTAAGATTCTTTCTCTTATTCCATGTATTTGTGAGCTTTTGAACCAAATTTTATAATTTTTATTAGATTCAATTCAACATTGATTTATATTATAATTACATTATCGTACGCTTTGTGGGTTAATGATTATAGCTTTGAATCTATATATGATTTGTAATAGTTAAATGTATGTTCATTCGTAGGAAGCAATAAGTTAGGTTAGCTTACAAATTGATTAAGATTATATAGTATCATTCTAACCAACTTAGAATTGAATCATACAAATATTTAGCTAGGCGCTTGAAAGTTAAATATTCCACCTAATTTTCCATAGATCTTTATGCAATTATGTCAATTTGAACATGCATGCTTTTCATCTTTTCAAATTGGACTAGTTAGTTATTTAGGACAATTCAATTAGCTTTTCTAATTGAATTGGTTAGGTGAAAGCAATTAACTAATTTTGGTAATGACATTTTGATGAGCAAATACTTGGAATAGAGAAATTTCATTACAACCCAAGCTAGGCTTTCTGAATTGATTCTCAAATAATTTTAATTTGTGCTTTGTAATTTTTTTATGCAATTTATTTTTCCTTGCATCAAATCACTTCCCTCTCAGTTACCTTCGAGCTTTAAGCCATTCAATTGAGAAATTCGTGAGCTCCTTGTGTTCGACCTGACCTTGTCACTACTACGGTTTCGTAAGTACGGTTAAAATTATTTGGTCTGGACTTGGGCGACAATTTTCATCCGACCACCTCCTCATGTGTATTCTTACTAATCATGAAAGTAAACTTATTATAGTTAACCATCTACCCAGAAGTTTGTTCATAAATCTTTAGAATATTTTTTATGATATGTCAGTCTTTTTCCTTTGCTTGGAAGAAAAGAAAACCATCATCTACAAAAAAGAGGTGAGAGATAGAAGGACAATAAGGGTAATTCACAAACCTGAGAAGAGCCCCTTCCTTTCCTTCTTCTACAAGAGGGCAGAAAGACCTTCAGAGTGAATGAGGAAGAGGTATAGAGAAAGGGGGGCACCCTTGTCTCAAATCTCTTGAAGGTTGAAAAAGGTGCTGGCTATTCTCATTAAGTAAAACAGAGAAAGTGACAGGCTCAACACATTACTTTATGTCACACCCCCTCGCAAATTACCCTCTTAACCTAGGAAGAGATGTAAAGACAGTAAGTATCGACCCTCTCGCAACATCTACTGGTCACCTGTTTACTTGCTTAACCTGCTCCTCGTTTAACCTGATAATCAGTTTATATATAAAATAGTTCCAAGCACCACAACCTGTTCAATAGCCTCATAGGCATTCCAAAGTTTCATACAAACCATAATAAGTATTTACAAACATAATTGCATAACCAACTACTTGAACAAGTCACAACAGACCATTAAATACAACAAACATTCTCATCTCTCAACCCCTGCTAGTATGAATACATGTCAGACTAGACCAAGACTATATACATACATACACTAGGAAAATGAGTTGCAGAAGACATGAAGCTGTGGCAGATGAGCCTCGTGTAGGCTAAGCACCAGGAACTCTTTCACTACTTGGGGGAGGAAAAATATTTGAAAAGAGTGAGCTGGGAAGCCGAATGAGTGACGAGTATAAAACAAATACACTTTAGAAACATTTATAGATATTCAAGACTTAAAATGGGTTACTTAAACTCAGAGTTCGTGAATCATGCCTAAGAATCAACAAGTTAAACAAATCATGATATCAGTAATAGGTCATTTTCATAACATCAAACATAGTAAATCATTCATTAACTTGTACTCATAACATTAATTGAGATAGAGCAAGCTCAATATACTCAACGTCAATAGCCTTAGCTGATGTAGAGTAAACTCAATACAATCAACGTCAATACCTTTCAGACGTGCACGTAGACATGCCCCAAAGGGCTTAGCACCCCATCACACGACCCAAAGCCCATATGTGTGCTAGAGTGGGTTCCAAAGACCTATAACTTACTGGACTACCCCGATACCTTCTTCTATCCTTCAGTATTGAGGTTAAAAGAGCATTAAAGGTAATTATTTTTTCTTGAAAACATAACATTTCAAAATGAAGCTATTAAAACTCTACCTTAGTAAAACATGCTCAAACTAGGTAAATCATGCTTTAGAACATAGCATTTGGAAGATATATCATAAACTCATGATACAGAGGTCATGCTCAAACATCTTATCTTGATTAAGTAGTTCGTTTCATAAAAAATCATGATCATAAACTAAAAATGAGTTTATTTTTTGAATAGTTGTCGCTCACAATCACTTGTTGGCTCCCAAGGGCCTGTAAGCTACTCCGATCTCTGTTTGTCCTGACAATTAGATTAGAAACTTGCAGTTATTCCTTGAGTAGTCTGTGCTCATACCAAACCCTAAATTAACCTCTTCATGTAATTATGTTGTCCTTAGATTTTATTTAATCTTTAAAATTGAGCTCATACTTAGTCATTTTCTAGCTAAAAATCTAAGGAAACCTTGAAGGAACTCCCACATTAACTCACCAACACCACTTAGCCAAAAAAGCCTCAATGGCAAGCTCATGGCAGCTAATCGCATGACAATGGGTAGGGTGCGGGTGTTGGAACGCACACACAAACGATGCTGATGGGCAGTGTGGGCGGTAACTCACGCTCACTAACAAGGCATCGATCATGCACGAAGCTGGGCATGGAGTAGGCTGGCGAGGCGTGTCATGGCGTCAAATGGCTAGGTGAGCAAGCCGTTCGCTGGGCATCGAGGTGTGCAGGCATGTGCGACTGTTAGCGTCACGGACAGGCGCTGCTTGGATGCACGATGGCCATGCAACGTGCACAGCTAGCGCACCTAAGTTTGGACGCGGAGTGTCGAGTGCCCACCGATAAGCCACCGACCTCCACATCCTGCCTTCTTCAACTTGCATCCAACCGCCTTTCCATGCACCTTTAATTCCATATTGCATTTTCAGTACTCAAATTCATTATTTGTAGTTATTTAATGTTGGGATTTATGTCCTAAATCTTGTAATCTGTAATTTTGTAAACAAATGATTAATTATTGAATAAATAAAGTATTGTTATTTTTTATAAATAATTTGCACAACTCAAATCCAATAAACTAAGATCCTAGGTTATTTAATGTAACTTGAACAATATGTAATTAGCATACAAGTGGATTATGTTCAACTAGTAACCTAAAAAGATCTATAGTATAGGGATAAGGTTGGATGTCTTATCCTTATCCTGGTAACACTATGAATATGACCCACTTTGTAAGTGTTATAAATGTTGTAAGTATTACATATTACAAATGATTTAATCCAAATCATTCATGTAGTGAGATGTAAGTGGGAATATCTCATATAGTGAATCTGTATGAGACCAGACCATGAAATATAATCTCTCTTTGTAACACCGTTATTTAAAGAGATTTATATTGCAAACGATAACCATGTAACTCGATCTCAATCCTTAGTGTGTTATGAACTCCTACTCATGAAGGCCGTTCTTTGATTTGTATGGGTGAGAGTGGCCTTAGCTGCCGACTCAATATGCCTACCATTTTAAGGATGATACTGAGTGAGGAGTTGGAAACATAACTTCACAATATGGAATTCACTCCTTCCCGACTTTAGGGTAAGTAGAAAGGTTGTTCACTTAAATGCTGACTTTGGGACTTAAACAATGAGGCATCACCCTCTCATTGGTCTGAGAGAGACTTTTGTTTATGGTCGGACCATAAACAAAATTGTTAATTAGAGGATTAGTAGTACTTAAGGTGCTAGAGGTAATTATAGGGGTAAAACGGTAATTTGACCCAGCTGTAATTACGAACAGCTTGTGAAGGATTGACTTACATAAAATGGTTAAATCAATAGACACGTAAATATTCTACCGTTCATAAGAGTGCAGCTATGGGTCTTTAGTGGAGTGACCCATAGTTAAGGAATGTTGATTAATTGAATTAAAGAGTTTAATTACTTAAATCTCGTAGCATTGGAGTTTATAATTGCAGGTCTATCACGTCCCTTTGCTAGCTTACAAACGAAATATTAAACAAGGTTTTAAAGTGTAAAGAATTTGAAGGGTTCAAATTATTTTAAGGAGAGTTATTTGTATGTGATACAATGTTAATTGTATATGATACAATTAATAAATGTTATAATATAAAGTTAATTTTGAATTAAATTCAAAATTAGACTTTATAATATGAGAGTATTAATATTTGAATAAGAATCAAATATTAAATAAATATGAAATTGATTTATATTAAAATTATAGCTTATAATTAATATGAATAAAGATTCTTATTAAAACTATAGGTTATGTGAGAGATGTATTTTTAAATATGATTCAAATTAGTTATTTAATTAATTAAGTTAATTTAATTAAATATTAGATATTTGATTAAAATAATTTATTTATTTAATTAAACAAACTCCCTTGCATTGCATGGAAGTGGGGAGAGGGAAAAGGGTAGTGGAGAGAGGGTAGTTCACTGTACTTTAAATTGCAGAAGAGTCTGCAATGTTGAGCAGTTGAAAAAAATACGTGGTTTTTGTTATTGCTCACCAACTTCTCCCTATCTTTCTAAAATATTCACATTCTCTAAGAAATTGTTCTTTTGTTGTTAGTTCTCCCTATTCTTTCACAAAGTTCCCACAAACCTCATTGTCCAAAGAGTATAGCAGAGAATACTTGAGGTTGTGTCTAGTTCATTGTTGTTGTTTGTGCTGGAACAATCCTATTTGGAAAAAAGTTTGAAGACTGTGCTTCGAATGTAATATCTCTTTACTCTTAAAATTCTTAAACGTATGCTTAACATTTTTTTTACTCTATACTGTATTATTTTTTTATAACTAAAATTGGGGCAAAGCGAGCAAACACTTCCACTAAAGGAATTCGATTCCATCATTTAAAACACTAATTTCTTTTATAAACCTCTTAAACAACCTTTAAACTAGTTTACCTTCAAATTTGGGCAATTCTCCTCAATAGCTAAATATTCACCAAACACTTCACCTTGCTCGGCTTAGCTGAAATTCCAGACCAACCTCGATTTTTCTTCAATTTTCAGCATCTTTTCGGTTGAATTTCACCATGGCAACCCTCCTTCTTCCTCACTGGTTTCTCTAAGTTTTGGCTGAAGAAACTCCCACTTTGCACGAATGAATTGGTAAAACCAACTTCATCTTCCTTCCCCTTATTTACACCACCAAATGCACCTCTCTTTAATGAACTCAAAACTTGCGAGCTCCTACTTCCCCACTAATTCTTGTCTTAACCTTATCTTTAGCCACCTAAATTAACAAATAAAATAAATAAGAAATAATTACTTAGGGTGTGTTTGGAAGTGATAATTGGGGTAGTGATTTTAGAGAAAGATATTTTGGAACAATTTGATTTTGTAAAATTGATTTTTAAACAATCAAACCTATGTTTGGTTCTACACTTTTAAAGTGATTTTCAAATATATAATAGTGATTTTGAATTTATCATGTTTGGTTCTAAAAGTAATTTTAAAATTACCAAATTATTATAAAGGGTATTTTATATTTGAACTTTTTTTTAAAAAAATAAATATATTATATTCTTCAAAAACATTCGTCGAACACCATGCATAAAAGTGAAATGAGCAATTAGAATGGTATGGATGAAAAATTGCATGAGAGACAAAGTACTAATAACCCATGTTAGAGAATTGATCAACCCATATGATAGATTTTCAAAAGAAATTCAAGGGTTAACAAAAAAAAAAAAAAAAAAAAAGATTTCAAAAAATAAAATCCATCCTAGACTAAATTGATTTTTCAATAGGAACACAATCATGAATAGAACCCAAAAAAATAGGGGCAATGTAACTGATTAAGAGAAAACTTTATTGGAGTAGCTCCGACTAGTTATATCAAACAGGTTCACAGAGGCATAAATTCTCTCTTCTGAAGTCAAATTCACTGAGGCATTTTATCAAACAAGTTCTAGGTAGAAATCAAAAATGGGGTTCAGTAATTAAAACACAAAAAATTAACGTAAACAGAGTAATCAATCACCCTATGGTAAACATTACACGAACTAGGGGAAAAAGAGAGAGAGACAAAAGTCCTTAAAAGAACACCCAACATAATCATAAAGAATGAAACTTCAGTGAACCTCCAAACTCAAATTCGTTGTCATTTACATAGAACTAAAAAGAAAAAAAATACCTGCAAGACTAATCACGAGAAGGAGAGATGAGATCGACGTTGTTAAAATAGTGAGAATGGAGGAGGAGACGATCAAACCTACTGGAAGTTGGAACGAGGAAAGTGGAAGAGCCGTTGAGAGAGATCAGTGAAAAGAATATTGATATTTTAGGGTTGAGTTCCATAGTTAAATATAGGGGTATTTTAGGTATTTTAGAAATTACATAAAATAAGAGAAAATTTTGTTTGTGATTCCCGGTTAATCACCTTTAACACAATCACCACCCAACTGATACTTCACAAATCATTTTCTAGTGATTTTAGATTTTTTAAAAATCAATTTTATTAAATTGTCAAACATCATCTTTTTATGTAAAATTGATTTGGCAAGGGAAAAAGTGATTTATACTAAAATTATTCCCAAACACACCCTTAGTCATTTATCCAAATTTCATTTAAAAAATCTTATTACAAATTTACTAAATTCCAACTCAACTCTCGGTCTCCCCCTCACTTCCACTCAACTTACTCTTCTTTGCCTTAGTTCACCTGCATCATTCTAGACCTAACCATTTTCCCTCTTTGGTTTTGATATTCAATGCCTAGCTTCCTCCTTTACAAACATCAACTCCCTTTTCATTTCACATACTTTGGCAACACTTCCCTCCTTTCCTTAACACACTTTTCTTTCTTCCCTTCCCTAATACATGTTCAACGCATAGCTCAAGCTTCCAATTGCAATTTAAAATTTTCTAAGTCCAAATTGAGACATTAACTTTAATTTAAACTTAACTAAAAGTAGTAAAAGTAGAAAGGGTTTATGGCTTACACTTTACTCATATCTAATTTGAGAGCTGCAACCCTGTTTTTGCATTATCAGTTATTGATCTCCTAAGAATAAAAGCTGACTTAGAAGGAGACATAATGAGGCTCAACACCCCTTTCAACAGATTAGCCAGAACCTCCGCCACAATCTTATAAAGAACATTAATAAGACTGATAGGTCGGAAAAACCAACATAGAATATATTGGTTGTACAATTGCAATTTTAACTAGGTAATATTTTTTTTTCAGCCGAGGATTTTATCTTTTCCAAAAAATTTGTCACATCTTTAAATTTTTTATATATCTAATAATGTCACTTTTTTAAAAAAATCAAATTGAATTAGTTAAAAAATTTTAATTCAATTATATTATATATTTTAATGTCAAATGTTTATTTACTACAAAAACAAACCAAATGTTTATCATGTACAACCAATGAGAAAAGATTTTTAGCCACATGCAATGCGTTTTAATATTCACTGTAAATTAATAAAAATAAGATATACATATAGATATAATGGTAATAAGTGTCTTTTACACTTATTTTTAAGAGATCGTATTGAATTATGATCAAGTTTAAAAATTTTCATACAAATTTATGTTCCAAAGATTTTTTATATCGCAAGCATCACATGTGTGCTTACCTAGTTTATATTAAAAGATTAAAATGGCAAAATTTAGAATTGCATACAAGACTAAACGGGATAATTGTATAGATAATAAAAAATATTAGGCTGAAATGAGATTTGACATACTTTTTAAATTTTAAGATTTTTGTCCTTTTACTTATGTCATATCCGAGTGGAATTACAAAAAATGGAATATCGCGCATGCAGATTGAGAGCCTCTCGATCTCTCATTTCTCTCTCACTCTCGCTCTCCTCTCTCACTTTTGATCTCTCTCACTCTCAATTTCCTCTTTCTTCTCGCTCTCACTTCCACTCTCTCACACTCGCTTTCTTTCTCCTTTTTGGTGAAAACCTATACTTTGAAGCCCCCAAACTCATGTCCCCCACTCTTGCTCAGATGATCGACGATCTTTCATATCTCTTTTCAATGAGCCCACAACCTCTCCAGCGAAAACATGGTCGACGATCCTCTGTAACATCAACTGGAAAAAAACGGAAAAAGAAGAAAACTGGGAAGAGAAAGAGAGCAAAACAAATGAATGATATTTTAGTAATGTTGGCTAATGATGATGTAAGCAAATGACAAAATTCTTAAGTTTCAAAAAGTGAGGCAAAATCTACTTTGGGCTTTTTTTTAGGCTTCTATACAATTATCTCAACACACTAAAAGTTGGGTTGGCAATGGGACGGGATGGGGCCAAGGGCGAGCTCCCCATCCCCACCCCTATCCCTGGTATTTGGTAGGGATCTGTCCCCCTCCATCTTTTTGTAAATTTTTATTAGCTTTTTTTATTGTAAATTTATTAAATAATAATTTTTAATTCGAGTTCAAGCCTCTTTTTCTATATAAATTGCATGTTCTTAAGCCTCGTTTGGTAATAAATTAGTTTTTTCTTTTTGAAAATTAAGCCTACAATCACCTCTCTCTCTCTCACCTCTAAATTTTTTGGTTTGTTATCTACTCTCGGCGGGAAGGTAAATGTTGGACTTTTTTTTACCCAAGTTTTCATAAACCACCTATTTTGAAAACTAAAAAATGTAGCTTTTAAAACTTATTTTTATTCTTTGAATTTGGCTAAGAATGCAACTCTTATACTTAAGAAAGATGCAAACCATGGTAAGAAAGTGGGAGAAAATAGACTTAATTTTCAAAAATCAAAAATCGAAAACGAAATAATTACCAAACAAGGCCTTACTGAAAAAGAATTCTTTATAGACACAAACACATACAATTTTAAACAAAAGCAAACCACGAACAATTGAAATCCATAAAATTACAACAATTCATTTTTTTCATAAAGAGATATGAAAAGAAAAGTGAGGTTTTATAGTGTTGTCTTTTATATATAAAATATAATATATTATAATCATAAAACATATATTATATGAGAACTGCAGAGATACCCAACACACAACCTTCACAGAGAAGGTTAACACACTTGTGATTCTCATTGAACCTACAAGATAACGACTTTAATATATTTCTCACAAAAACGGCCAACCCTAACATATGAACGAAAACCTTTAAATATGCACAACAGAATACAAAGACAACCTAACAAATTATTCTGGGCCGATCAGAAAAGGAAACACAATCAACGAAGCAAACTTCCATAAAAACTTCTAGATAAGGAAACAATCAATTTGCAAAAACATCATCTTGAAGAGACCACCAAACTGTCTGAAGTCACACATGCTAAGATATTCTAGACAACCATGGAAGAATATGTCAACACAACTTAGAGCAAACAAAGACCAACCTTAAACAAATATTGCCAACTTTAAATCCCTAAATTCTAACATCTATCATTTCAATTTTCATTTTGTGTCCTTTGTAATAGTTTTATTTCATATATTTCATCCGTCATAAATGTTCGTCTCCTCTTTCAGTGCCAAACCTTTGACAATGAGAAGACAAACATTGTTTTTTAGGACAACATTACAGGAGATAGAAAAATGCATACATGTTCATGCAATTTCACACACCACATTTGCATGATCTTTATTCGTCATCCTTTAGCCAACAATGTCAGCTATAAACTTATGAAGATTCCGGTGAGAAGAGCCACCGTCCTCCACCGCCTTTTTTACTACCTCCTTCAACTCTGCCGTCCTTTTCACCATTGCCTCCCCCGCGGGGCCCTCCGTGATCTCCCTAATGCACCTCTCCACCTCTTTTGAACTAACAATTCCATCATCTCCCTTTCTCATCCTCACTCCGATCTTGAAAACATCCGTCAACAATTTAGCATTCGTCGGCTGGTCCGTCCACTCGGGAAACGCTATCACTGGAACACCTGTGACCACCGTCTCTAGCGTCGAATTCCACCCACAGTGAGTCAGGAAACAACCAACAGCTTTGTGCTTTAGAACCTTTCATTAACAATATACAATGTAAAATAACACAGCTTATTTAGTCTTTAACTTTTTCGTTTAAAAGTGTAATAATTCAAAACCAATTTTGTTGATATAAAAATCACACTAAAAAATATAAAATTAAATAATTTTGAGTAATTAAAAGCGTGTTTTAAAGTGATTTTTAAAATGACAAAAGTAATTTTAAAATTTTCAAAATTAATCCTAAATACGATGTTAAGCTTTTGAATTAAGTGTTAATTCAGGCTCATTCGTCATATTATTTCGGTTGTTTTTTCTCATTTATTATTTTTTGCTTCTTCTTTTTTTCTTTCTCCAGAAAAACATTCTTCTTTGGTAACTGTTATGTATTTTTGTTTTTTAATTGAGAAGAAAACAAAACTAGGCTCAGCTTTTAATTCTTTCCTTTTTACGTTTTTTTATGTTGAAAACAAGAAACCAAAACGTGTATTCTAACCTTTTTTTCTACAGATTTTAAATTAAAAAAAAAAAAATCAAATGTTAGGCATGAAAATTAATTCTTTTTCAAAAAATAATTGTGCGTATTATTTGTAAAACTAATGACCAAAAAAGATTTTATTTGTATATTTGACCTTTCATGCCTAAGTAATAGAACTACGTGACATGCCAAACACCAATATTATTGTGTATTATTATTGCCTGCACTTATTTTTAAATAATATTTTTATCGCATGACAAATTATAATTTGATAATTAGTGGACCTGCACAAAAATTAGTTTGGATTGGGAAATTTTTACACATCAACATCTATCGAGTGATACACTTCTCTGATAGACTTATATCAACGTCTATCATAACTATCTAAAAATTTTGCTATTTTGTGTAAATAGTTTTCTTATTTTTCTACTTTTAATATTTTTCCTAGCTACTAAGTATTTTTTCTTTTAAAAAATCTCAAAAGTTACCAAAAAAAAAAAAAGTTAACTTTTAAATCTAGTCTCTATGATTAGGAGAAAGTTATAATTTAGTCTCAGTAGTTTATAATTAAAATATAGAATTTATAGTTTAATAAAACTCTCTGAGTGAGATTAATTTTTAAGACTATTTATGAAATTTTATTAGGGAGACTAAATTTGACCTGTTCTTGGGAGCACCAGTTGACGACGAGCCCTCTGTCACCAACAGCATCAAGAAAGCCAGGTGGCAACTCAACAGTAGAATTACCAGTACGCTTGAAAACCCAAAGAAACGGCTTCCCACTCTTCAACAAACCCATAGCAATATTATCAACTTGCTGTTGACCCAACACAATAATACTCCCAAACGATACATAAACAACTGACCCTAATTCCTTCCCATCCAGCCACTTCAATGAAAACTCATCCGCCTTCCACATATCCACATTCACCCCAAACTCTTCTTCCTTCTTCCCAAGCAAAAACGGCGACACCAACGGCCCAACCGGCATAACCAACGGCCGAATAACCTCGTCCACCGCCATCGTCTCCAAAACCTCCTCCTCCAACTCCTCAAAAGAAGTCCCCAAAACCCACTTCACATCCACCAAGTAACTGAAAAACTCCGAGAGAAGTTTCTGGAAGCAGAGATGTGTATTGGGAAGGATAAACGAAGGGAGGTCTTGTAACTCCATTAATGGATGTCCCGGTAATTCGAGCGGCTGGTTCGGGTTTTGCAAGATGGAGAAATCGTTGAGTTTGTTGAAGAACCGGTAGTAGATTGAGTAGAGAGCGCAGGGTTGGATCCATAGCGCAGCGCAAGGGATGTTGTGTTCTTTTGCCACTGGGATAGACCAAGGCACGAATTGGTGGAGGATTAAGCACGAGAATTTCGTGTGTTGGGATAGTTTGGTTGTAAGGTTTGAGAAATTCTCCCGTCCTTTGGTTCTCAATGTCTCCAACCAAAGGTCGTAGTCAATTTCTTGATCGA
Source organism: Lagenaria siceraria (assembly GCA_002890555.2). NCBI lineage: Eukaryota > Viridiplantae > Streptophyta > Magnoliopsida > Cucurbitales > Cucurbitaceae > Lagenaria > Lagenaria siceraria. Next base: position 2,792,718 of record CM016491.1, on the reverse strand, counting down.
ATTCGAGGTCGAGTCCATCGGAGAAGAACTCGAATTGGATTGAAGAGTCTGCGGTGGTTGCAGCGTGCTTGAGCATGTGGTGGCGGGCGAGCTCGGTGGTGGCGATGGTGACGTGAATGCCCTTTGAGATGAGGCATTTGGCAAATTTGAGAAGAGGGTTCAGATGGCCTTGTAAGGCAGCTGAAACCATAAGAACATGGGTGTTTTGCTTTTGATCCACCACCATTATTTTTCTTTGTTATGGGGTTGGAAGGTTAAGGAAAGATTGTGGCTTTATATAGAGTTTATTACTATTAGGATGATGGTAATAGAGTAGTAATTTGAGGGATGATGATCAAGTATGTAGAACCATTTTTAAAATGATAAATATAGCAAAATCTATCCGGGATAGATTTCTATCGTTGATAAATTCTTATGGCCGTCTAGGTAATTGACCACCTAGGGCATAAAAGTATTTTGTTTTGGGTTGTCTTTCAAATATAAGATAATGGACCAAAATATTTACAAATATAGCAAAGTTTTACTGTTTATCTTTGATAGACCGCGATGACTACAATCTATAGTCTATTGCGACACAGTGAAATTTTGTTATATTTGAAAATATTTTCAGCATTTTTGTCCTTTAAAATAATTTTTCTTGTGTTTTATAAAAAATTAATTAAATTATTTTAAAAAATTAATTAAATTATTTTAAAAGTTATTTTTAAATATAGTAAAATTAGCCAACTTATTTAATAAGATGGTCATAGTCTGGCCTAATAATAACAACTAGGTGTAGATTCAGTAATTTTTATGCCCTCTGTAACCACTCAATATAAAATTTGACGCATTTTTCTCTTTGCATCCAACGGTAAAAAAATTGTCACTACATTATGGCAGCCTCTCATTAAATAATTCTCCTATTTTTTGTATCATAGGTTGGTAATTTGAGAGAAGTATCACTGGGGATTGATATTATTTAGTTTATGAAATAATATATCAAACACCAACAAATCACTATTTTAATCTCTAAATTTTTTAAAGGTAATTTAATCTCTCTCTATATATATCTTCAAATATTTAAATATTGTACTTTGATCTCTAAATTTTGTTAGGTTTGATCTAAAGGTTAGAGGTAAAAGAATTATCTTAAAACTCTAAAAATCAACCTAGGTTTTAAATATTTCCGTATTTAATTTAGATATCTACCTATCAAAATAAATAAAATAAAGTGCTATATTAAATTTTTGTTGATGATTTTTACGCAACATTAATAACAATGGTTGAAATGCATAGTTGATCTTTTTAATATTAAAATATTAATGACCTGGTTTCTTTTCGATTCTAGTTTTTCGAAAATTATATTTATTACTTTTTTTTTTAATCTACCAAAAACATTTCAAAAAATTATAGTAAAAAAATAAGTTTCAATTTGTAAGATTATATTAAATTTCAAAATGGCCTTTAGAGAATGGAAAAAAGTAAACACAGAAAATATAAATTTAGGTAGCCAGCCCAAAAACAATATGGACTAAAATCATCCCATGTTAAATTTTTCTAAATTGTTTTAGAAATTTGAGAACAGAAAGACTAAGTTAGTACCAATTAAATTTAATTTCAAAAACTAAATAGTTACGGTCGTAAATGTTCAAAGATGCTAAAAGTATATGGTAACCTTTTTTAGACATAGGATATAAAACATTTTTAATAATTTTTCCTCTCTAGGCTTTTTATAATATAATTTTTACAATATCAAATAAAAAATATCGAAAATTTGAATCTTTACCTTCTTTGAGATCTAGAACAACTGTTTTAACCACTATGATGTACCTATGTTGGCCTAAGACATCTCTCATTGGTCTTTTAGACCATGTTTATTATCCTAAAAATGTAATTCATCACTAGTAATCTAAAAAATTGGTCCTGTTTGATTATATTTGTTGTTGTTTACTTGTGTTTTGTAATCGTAATGAAATGTAAAATTAATCAACCAACTCAATATTTCGATTGTGTTTTTAAAAATTACGTGATACCCACTATTTTTTTAAAATACTTTTGAACGATTTTTAAATTTTTGCCCTCAGATACCATTACTGTCACCATTACCATTGTTGTTACAGATATAACCACTGCTGTTACAGTAGAATAATTATGAATCTGTTACAATTACCATTACCGATTGATCCTTAACAGTAACAGTAACGGTAAGATTATGTTATTTATTCAATTACAAGTGCAAAGTAAATAGCCTCGATTGTAATCAAATTACATTTGCAAAATGCTTAAGTAAATGTGATCAAAAGCAATCCAATTATGTTTACAACTGAGACCTATTACGATTGATTCATCAATGGAATCCCATTACAATTACACCAATTTTAGTTACTGATTGGTAAATATAGTCTTAATTTAATACTTTTGGATGTAGGCTTTTCAATTATCCATAGACATGTAAGTTGGTAATAAGTGCATTTATCACTAAAGAGCTATTTGGGGTGCTGAGTTGAGTTCATATGTCTGTGCAGTTATATGTTTGTTCATATCTTTAGAGTTTTTCTAGTGCAGTTTTTTCTGACATAAATAATATGTTTTATGGTGATTATTTTTGTTTGAAAACTTTTTTATTTAACAATTATATATATATATATATATATATATATATAAACTATGGATTGCACTTTGTTTTATTGTTTTTTTTAAAAGGTACACATGTATTGTTGGGAGGTTTGTGAAATGGGATTTAGGATTTTTTTTTTTTTTTTTTTTTTTTTAGATAAGAAACAATTTCATTTATAAATGAAATATCCGAAGATATACAAGAGTACAAAGGAATCAATTCATATGGTATACAAAAGTTGTTTCCACCTTACAATAAGGAAAGTAAAACTATGGCATTTTAGAGTCGATATATATTTATACCAAAAAATAGCATTGAAGATGGTAGAGTCTAAGACGTCTTTTGAGGGTCTTGTATTTCTCCTAGAAAATATGAGCATTTCTTTAGTGGCCAGAGTTGGTCGTCAGCGATGGTTGGAGTTGGCCGACGGCGGCGGTCGCCGTAGTTGGCCATCGGAAGTGGTGGCCAGAGTTAGGCAACAGAGACATTGATGGTATGAGGGTTGGGTACAAACTATTGGTGGACATGAATATAAAATATCGGTGACATATAAAATTTGCTCTTCTTACATTGAATTGAGTTCATATCTCAATTCATATCAACTCATGTCATCACCCCAAACACTTTTCAATAGTATACTTAGATTTAAACCTCTCTCCCATATAGAAAATCAAAAAAGAAAAAATATTTGGCATACGCTAACCTATATCAGGAAGAAAGGCTAAAAAAAGCAACCACCATTTTTAAATATTAATTAATTAGTTATAAGGCACACTCCCTTTAATGTCTTAGAAAAACTTGTGTGAACCCTCTTTAGAAATATCTTACATGACATTTTTTTATAAAAAAATATTTTTTTTTAAAAAAAAAAAATTTATTTGTGGGTAAAAGAGAGGGTAGCATGAGATTAGGTGCAACCTTGTTGCTCTTATTTTTATTAATATTGGTGGATATCTAGATTAAAAGACTTGTTCACGTAATTTTCATTTTCTTTTTCACTTACTTTTCCTTTCTCACAATAGACTAAATTATGTCTGAAGTTTATACATTTGTTACAAAAATATTTTTAAACTTTAATTTTTTTTAATAATATTCTTAAACTTTGAAATAAAAAAAAAAATACGCTTGTCATTAGTGGATGGAAACAATGAGTGTTCTTTATCTCATTTTAATAATATCCTTAAAAGTTTTTAAAAAAGATAGGTTAGAATACCTCATTGTTAGTATATGAAGATAAAGTATGAACATAAACTATTAGTACCGCGTTTCAAAAATATTTGTAAACTTTCAAAAGTTACATTAATACCCTTAACTTTTAAAAAAAAATTATGAAAAATGTCGTTATCATTAGTATATGAATAAAAACGGCTTGTCCATGCCCCTGATCAATACCTCACCTAGCATTTCCTCTTTCTCTCTTACTTTAATATTTATGACCTAACCCCCTAATTTTCCTCTTTACTTCAACTATTACTCCTCTTTCTTCCATTCTTCAATCTCTAAAACTATCATTTCAATTAATGTATATAAGTTAGCAAGAAAAAAAAATAGTTTATCAGTGATAATCTTTATAACTTATAGACTTCTATCAACTAATGTATAATAATTTATTAGTAAACATTTGTTTGGTAACAGTTTCTCTTGCATAAATAAACATTAGTGTAGAAGGGTTAGTTTGGATGATTGTAATTAGAATATAATTAGATAACAAGATCAAACTAAAAGTCTAAAACTTATAGAATCGATGAGTGCTATCATTGATAGACTTATATTATTTTGTCATAATAATATAAATCCATCGTCGATGATAACCACTAATATACTTATATATTAGTCACTTAAAGAAGTCTATGATTGATTGAAGAATTTACTAATTATCACTCATTACTTTAAAATGTTAGAAAAGAATTCACTGAAGCCCTATTTAAAATGTAAAAATATGAATTTGAGTAACTTTAGCATCTAAAATCGATGATATTAGTGATATAACCTAGACAAATATCGATGATATCTATGTATCAGTGATACCAATGATATCTGTCATATAATTTAAGTAGATATCAGTGATATTAGTGATAATGGTGATATGACTTAGGTAGATATCGTTGATATTCGTATATTGGTGATATCAATTATATCAGTGATATAACTTAGGTAGATATTGGTGATATTTTGTGTATCAGTGATAGACTTAGGTAGATATCAGTGATATCCGTGTATCAGTGATATCGTTTATAAAATGACAGCATAGAGTCAATGTGTCATCATTTACACTGGTAAATATTGGTGATATTTGTGTATCAGTGATAGAACTTAAGTAGATTCAATGATATCTGTGTATCAGTCATATCGATGATAAAACTTATGTAGATATTAGTGATATCAATGATATCTATAAGAGGAGTCTTTCAATGATAGACTTTTTTCATTGATAAGAATTTGTTTTTTGATATTATATTATCTATGAAAAAAAGTCTATCGATAATAGACTTTTATCACTAATAGCAGCTATCACTAATATACTTCAAAAATCGAGAATTTCATATCCTTTGCGGTTTTTTTATGTCATCAATAGGCTTTTTGGATTTCTTATGAGCTGAAGTTAAATATATTTTGCTATATTTACAATTAGTTTTAAGTTTTGCACTTTTTGCAATATTTTAACCTCATTTTACTATATATGCAAGGAGTCCTATATACACTATATATGATAGACACTGATAGACTACTATCATCTATCACTACCTATGACTGATAGATAGTTACATTTTACTATTTCTAAAAATATGTTCAACAGTTTTGCCATTTAAAACGAGTACCCACTTCTTTTTTTTTTTTTTTTTTTTTTGCAATAAAAAGTTTAGTAAACAATTTTATTTATTTATTATTATTTCTTTTTTCATGGAAAGAAAGAGGTGACGGTTAAGGATTTACAGGATATCCATGTTTTTGGGCATGCTCTTAAGGCTTAAAGTTAAACAAATGGCAAACTTAGTGCCTTTTATTTATGATAATAATAAATTAACAATAATAATAATAATAATATTGTTTTTGTGTTGTAATTAATTTATTATTATTATTATTTTTACCATATAAATTATTTAATTATTTATTATATGATGGGAAATCGAACTCCTCACATCGAAGTTGATATTATTATTATTATTGTTATTGTTGTTATTATTGTTATTATTATTACTATTATTACTTTGAACAAATAATAAATGACAGGCCCACAACGTAGTTGATTAAGTGGATCCGTGTAAAATAGAAAGGTCTTACTTTCACCCATTTGCATTTAATAAATTTAATAGCAATATTAGATCTTTGTTTGAGTTGAAGTTAAAAGGTTGTTTTTGTGCCGTCTACTATAATTATCACATAGTAAAAAAAAAATAAAAAGTAAAAAACAAAATAAAGTTTACCACATAATAAACTATGATCAGATAATTTAGGTGGGTTGTATCTACACCTAAATATTTTTCTTGATTTAATATTTAATATGTAATTGAATCGAGAATTTATTTCACATATAGTTAAATATTTACGATATATGTAAACAAAATAAAAACTCGTAAATATCAGTTTTTTGGTTTTTTTATGGGCTCTTTTTAAATATAGAAAAATGAGCCAAACTGTTTACAAATATAGAAAAATTTTACAGTCTATCACTAATAGATCGCGATAGAATTCTATCGCTTTTTATCACTCAGGCGATAGAACTTATTTGCTTGAGCGATAGAAAGCGATAGAATTCTATAGCGGTCTATCACTGATAGACAGTGAAATTTTTCTATATTTGTAAATAGTTTGATATTTTGTCTGTTTATAGTAATTTTCTTTTTTTTTTTATTCTACCCTTAGGTATATCAATGGTAAATTAAAGTTAGGTATAAAATCGAATATATTTTGATGTATGACGTATATCTAACATTCCTATACAACACAATGTAATTAGAGAAATTAAAGACAATAGAGAAAGTGATATATCAAGTATATAATTGGTATATCATAATTCGTATCAAATGTATTAAAGATACAATGGTATATCGTCACTCATAATTAAGTATAATTATATATATATATCCCTATTTAGGCTTCATGTTTATTAAGGGTATATTAAAATTTTGCTTTCTTCTGGGTGAAGTTTTTGTCTAGATGTGCCAAAGTGAGCTTAGAACGACAACTGACATGACCTTTCTCTTTAGAAGTTGAAAGTTCGAACCCCTACTCTTATAGTTATTACACTTAAAAAAAATTGTTCCTCACGATTTTTACTAGTTTGGAAAACTAAAAAAGTTGCTTACTATTTTTACCAAATCCTAATAATTTTTTTTGGTTAATTTTGCCAGCTACCCAATTGATTTCAACAACTAATTAATTCTCGAAATACTTTTGTATTTGATATGTTCATTAGAAGCAAAGTTTGAAATATCGATTTCGATGAAAATATTGAGGTCCCAATTTTATGAAATTATCGATATCGATGAAAATTTCAGGAAACCTTGTGGGAATTGATGGAAATTGTTATAATTAGTTCATGAAATTTTGATTGCGGTTGAATTAGACTGTAATTGAACCATTATTAATCATCATTTCTATAAAGTAAAAGATAACATTTAGATCTATATTGTAAAATATTTCTATCATATCGATGCGAGAGCATAAATTTAAAAAAAGAAATGGAAAAGTAATTATAAAATAATATCAAATATTACTAATTAAATACAAAATTGAAGGACATGGAATATTTGCAGAAAAATAATTATAAATTGTTTATTATAAAACGAAGTGGATAAAAAAATGAAAAATCATAGCATTAAACTTACATAACATAATAAAAATATGAAAGGGTTTTTTGTACCGATGATGGTACCGTAAAAGTGCCATTTTTCCTAGCATAATTCGGGCTTGTTCCGTGATTTTATAAGTTTAATCCCTATGTTTTATAATATTTGAGTATAAAGGTGGATAACCGGCCCATCGAAATCATTTCAGAGCTAAAATGCGTGTAAACAAAGTCTCCGATGCATCAACCAAGTTTGGAGGCAAAACTACCAAAATGTTCTTGAGGACAGTGTCGTTGCGCTTTCTTTACGCCTATTTTACGTTATCCACCCGAGAGATCAAGAATTTGCACATCACTTGCAGCGTCGTGATGCTCTAGCGAGCATAGTGTTATGCTGCGATTATTTAGACCAGCATCGCTACAATCTTCCGTAGCGTCGCGACGCTCTCAACGAAAACTTTATATAAGGGTTCGGGATTTTAGGTTTAAAAAGTCAGATTTTTGCAGCCACCAGAGAAAAACTCTGACTTTTCTCATCTCCTTCTTCCCTTTTCAATCCCAGCTTCTATTCTCTTGTATGCTCTCATCAAAACATTGAAGAATCATGAAGATGATGAGTGGCTAAGGTAATTTATACTTGGGGATAGGATTCTAGACTTTGACTTTTCTTGAGGATTTCTTTATATTGCTTTGTTGCTCCTGTGAACTTTTTTATCTTGAATGTATTTACTTTAAAGCATTTGTTAGGATTGACAACTCTCAATGAATGTCTTGTTGTTTGTTATGTTTGATTGACGCTTACATTAAAACAATCTACTCATGTAGCATGGTTAGGGCATGGATGTTTAATTAAGGGCAATCTTTATAATTGACATTTATTAACTAATTAGTTCAAGAGGTTAATCGTACGATAGATTTAGGCTTTCTAACTTACCATTCGTCACAATAAGAAACCCTAGGCGTGTAATGCATATTTGGATAGTTATCTAGTCTGCTATGGTTCGAAATAACGTTGAAGAGTTTAGTTCAAATTGAATTTTAATCTAATTTGATATCTAGGGCATTTTGTGATTACCCATTATTGACTGATTGTGCGTTCATTTGCAAATGCATTGATGTTTAGTGTCCAATCATAGAAAAATAAGTTGAATCTGTTCCTATCTCCGAGTATTTTGTTTGAATAGATTAAGAAACACTTCATCACATTACTTCACTTTCGTCTTGTAATTGCATTATTACTTACACTCCTTTATTTTTATTTATTGTATGATCACCCCAACCAAACCCCCTCCTCCCATTTTGTGACAACGAATTTGACAATTGCACTAAATTATCCTTTGATTCCCTGTGAGACGATCTTTTCTACTAGCCTACAAGCTCGTGAGAGTGGTTTAAAAATTTATTTGTTTTAGGTCCTGATAGGACTCTAACAACCGATGACCTTTATTTTGAAGCCCAAATGGAAAATGGCTGTCTATAGGAAAAGAAATGGAAAGTGGCATTTTGCTGGCGTCATCCACGTGTGATTTTACCCATTCGCCCCTAAGATCCACTGCGCGTGCCTACCACTACCAAAGGAACTTGATCCTTGATGGTTCGTCACTCATTCCTTGATGACTAGTCACTTGATACTCGATGCACGGTGTACGACAACACTCGAGAGGTGTTATATTCACAATCCTTGATCATGCCATGTCATACTCAATACTCGAGTACTTTATAACCGATTGTGAGAATAAAGTAATCGAAAGAATTGTAAGAATTGTTAGGTAATTTCCCAATTTGTGTATGTTCGTACATGAGCATTAATTGCAAAGCATGACGAACATCGTGCGAGTAATTCAAAAGGATCGAGTATAAAGTAATCGAGAATTGAGTATGACGTGGCATGATCGAGGATCATGGATATAACACTTGTTGAGTGATGTCGTACACCGTGGATCGAGTATCGAATGACTAGTCATCGAGGAACGAGTGACAAGCCATCGAGGATCGAGTTCCTTTGGTAGTGGCAAGCGTGTAGGGTGGATCTCAGGGGCGAATGAGTAAAATTACACGTGGATGATGCCAGCAAAATGTGACTTTCCATTTCTTTTCCAACAGGTGGCCACTTTTCATTTGGCCTTCAAAATAGAAGTCATCCGTACAAAAAAAAAAAAAAAAAAAAAAAGAAAACCTTATATGAAAATCATAACATTAAACGTAATAACATAATAGGGATACAAAAAACATAACATTAAACATAACAGAACATAATAGAGAAGAAAGAAGAAAAAAAGACTTTACAAGTAGATAGAGCTTGAAAGAAAAGGAGAGGAATACTATACAACTTAGATTTGAGAGTGGTGTGGAAGAAGTAATTTGGTGGAAGTATTTATAGGATAAATTACGAGTTTTTATTTTATTTATTCAAAGTATTTTTCTTGGACATGAAAACTTTACATAGTAATAAAGACAAAACTCACAACAATTCGAGTTTGAAGTGAAATGATCTGAAAATTTCATAGAAAATATTTGAATGAAGTTAAAAATAAATATATGTTATTCTTGATCTCAACTTTGATTTCAAGTGAAATGATGTGAAAATTTAAAAGAAAATATTTGAATGAAGTTAAAAATAAATATATGTTATTTTCTCAATTTTGATTTCTCGGAAATGAAAGCTTTAGATGATTAAAAAACAAAAACTCTCATCAATTCAATTTTGAGGTGAAATGATGTAAAACTTCAACGAAAAATATTTGAATGAAGTTAAAAATAAATATATGTTATTTATCTAAATTTTGATTTTTTGAATATGAAAACTTTGGATGGTAAAAGAAACAAAACTCACGTCAATTCAATTTTGAGGTGAAATGATGTAAAAGTTCAATAGAAAATATTTGGATAAAGTTAAAAATTAGTATGTGGTTTTTTAAAAATAAAAATTTTAGTGGTAAAAGAGAAAAATAGCTAATTGCTTAAAAAAAATCGAACTTTCAATGGAAATCTCAAAATTTGAGAAATTAGAGAAAATCGAAATTATCCCCCTACCAAAATTTTTAGCCTATTAAAATCTCAAAATTTCAGTCGAAATTTTTCACTATACTCATAAGTCATTTTTAATACTAATATAGTTTATTTTGACCCAAAAAAGTTGACATTTATTTTGAAGAACCAAGGTGTAAATGATAATGATTAATTGATCGACATTTATATATTGCTAAAGTACAGAAACAGTCTCAAGAACAATTCTAAACTTTTAAAAGTCTTATTCATAATACTAAACTTTAAAAAACAAAGAAGGCCAAAGTAAGCATAGCTTTGGTATCTCGTGGACTAATGACCATGAGGTGTATGGTTCGAATCCCCTCTATACCTATTGTGCTAAAAAAAGACTTTAAAAAAAAAGCAAAACTTCGATGGAAATCTTAAAATTTTGATTGAAATTTTCCACTATGCTCATATAAGTCATTTATAATATTAATATAGTTGATTTTGACAAAAAAAAAAAAAAAAGTTGACATTTTTTTTAAGAACCAAAGTGTAAATGATAATGATTAATTGATCGACATTTATATATTGCTATATTACAGAAACCGCTTTGGTATACAGTGGGCTAATGACCATGAAGTTTGTGGTTCGAATCCTTTATACCTATTGTGCTAAAAAAATACTTACAAAAAAAAGTAAAAGAAAAAAAATTGAAATTTCGATCGAAACCTCAAAATTTCGAAATTTTGAGAAATTAGGGGAAAATCGACATTATTCTCCTACAAAAAATTTGAGCCAATCAAAATCTTGAAATTTCAATAGAAAGTTTCTACCATGCTCATAAGTCATTTATAATATTAATATAGTTTATTTTGACCACAAAAAAGTTGACAATTTTTTAAGAACCAAAGTGTAAATGAAAATGATTAATTGATCGACATTTATATATTGCTAAAGTACAAAAACGGTCTCAAAAACAATTGTAAACTTTTAAAAGTCTTATTCATAACACTAAACTTTAAAAAACAAAAAAAGGCCAAAGTGAGCATAGCTTTGGTATATGGTAGACTAATGACCATGAGATGTGTGGTTCGAATCCCTCTATACCTATTGTGCTAAAAAAAAAAAGACTTTCAAAAAGTTTTAAAAAAAATCAAAACTTCGATGGAACCCTCAAAATTTTGAAATTTTGAGAAATTAGGGGAAAATCAAAATTATCCCCCTACCGAAATTCTATCGAAATTTTCCACTATGCTCATAAGTGATTTATAATACTAATATAGTTTATTTTGAAAAAAAAAAGTTTGACATTATTTTTTTAAGAAGCAAAGTGTAAATGATAATGATTAATTGATTGACATTTATATATTGCTGAATTACAAAAACTATCTAAAATACAATTCTAAACTTTTAAAAGTCTTGTTCATACCACCAAACTTTAAAAAACAGAAAAGACCAAAGTGAGCATAGCTTTGGTATACAATGGGCTAATGACCATGAGGTCTATGGTTCAAATCCACCTATACCTATTATGCTGAAAAAAAGACTTAAAAAAAGTTTAAGAAAAATAGCGGTCATTTAAAACTAACACATTTGCATTAAGATCTAGGGTTCCATTGTGTGATTAATCAATTAGAATAGCCCAAGTAATTCGTTCAAAATGGTCACCCAAATCAAAAGTTACGACCAAAATACCGAAGAGTAGCTTTTATATTTGTGTGACAGCACCGCGGCGCTATGCCTTTTTTTTCAGCCTTCTCTAAAGAGCATCGTGCCACAACGCCATAGGACGCTGCGACGCTCTTGCCTAGGGGCAATTTTGTCACTTTCTCTTCTATTTGAAGCCTCAGATGCCCGAGATGACTCCTAATAGCTCGAAATTAACCCCGAATGGCCTGTAACACCCCGTAATACATGACTTGCTTAAGAATATACAATATAAATCATTAGGACGCTGCGACGCTCTTGCCTAGGGGCAATTTTGTCACTTTCTCTTCTGTTTGAAGCCTCAGATGCCCGAGATGACTCCTAATAGCTCGAAATTAACCCCGAATGGCCTGTAACACCCCGTAATACATGACTTGCTTAAGAATATACAATATAAATCATTAAGCACATTAAAATATAATAAGAAAGCGAGATTAAATACACTAAAATAACTCTTTTCGAGAGCTATCAAAATAAAATAACAATATGAATCACGAGTTGCAAATGAGTGACTCTAATCTCAAAACTATAAAGAACAACATTATTCATAAAGATAGAATCATTCAATGCATACAATCAATAAGAAATTTAAAATTAGTTCTCTATCCCTTATGTGAGTGTGAGCTTAGCAAATCCTATCTAGGTCTTTACAAGCCCTGTAAGGTTTTATTCAACCCTCAGCTCATTTTTCTCCTACTCTGGCTCAAAGGCTCAAGAGTCAAACTTGTTAGACTCATAGTGAGAATGTAATACTTAAAGGAACCAAACTTTTTATTGTTTTTTTTGTTTTCATTCTTTCTTACTTTATACAGGGGAAACCTTATCCAAGCATGTCACCTTCATTTTGGCTTGTCCACATGAGTTACATGAATGACATCCAACTATGAGCAATGTCTCCTTTGAAAGTGTAGAAGCTTACTCATTCCTCAGGGATACTTTAGCTTAGAGGGAAACTACGGGTGTCATAGACGCCCCAGATTAATCATACCCCTAAGAAAGAGGAGTATTCCCCTTCAAAAATATCATACAAAGCTTTTTTTTTTGCTCTACAACATGTTTTGCCTTTTATAACTTTCTTTTATTTATAGTAGGCTTTTACTTTATAACAAGAGTTTAGCAAAAACCTAAGCATGCATTACTAAGTTGAGCTTCAGTTAATTAACACTATCACCTAGGCCTTTCGAGGTGACAACAACTCAATCATAAGCATTCAAGACTATAAATAAGACAATTATGTGCTCAAACTTTTTTTTTATTTGGCCCAAAATAATGCATACATTTTCATAAATCCTAAAAAATGTGAATAGAGAGTTATCAAAAGCCTATCACATAATGTCATCATCACATTACATGCAACATAATCATAATCTCATTCAACTCAACTACAAAGTTTGAGCTCAGGTGCTCAAGGACTTGCTAGACATGCAAACCAACCACCTCAATCTAAAATGATATATTGTCTCCAATGTATCTCTAATCAGAACATAAAAGAAACAAAGACAAGGGAAGAGAAAACAAACAAGTTTTCCTTAATTGATTGATTTAAATATGTGAAAATTAAATTGATTTAAGTCACAAGTTTTCCTTCACACACCTCAAGTGCACCTAAAAAGGTTGAATCTTGGTGAGAGGACTAAGGTCGAACTTAGGGACTTTGCTTAATCACTACCAACTCAAAGATGGTTTTCTACGATGATTTACGGTGACAAACTAAACAATATTCTAATATAATTGTGGGAAATGTAGAAGACAAAAAGCACAAAACATGAAATAGCAATGGGGATGGTTTGTGTGTATGAAGTTGAATGCGTAGAAGCATAATGGAAATGCAAAGAGATATGTAGATGAGATAAATGAAGATGAAATGAGTAGCATCAATCATTTGAATATAACATCAGGTTTTAGTTCATGCCCTTAACCTTAAATAGTCTTAGCCTCTCAGCTAGTTAGCCGCACGACCATATTTCTATGATGCATACTTCGGGTTAATCGAACGTAAGGTTGCCTTTATCTCTAAAGGTACTTCTTACTTTACTTAGTGAGATCCACAACCACTTACCCTCTCGAGCAGTTAACTATTATCACTTAACTCGATTAGCTAGATGGGACCAAGAGTCGGAATTGAAAACAAACTAAGCAAATTGAACATATAGTTTAGTTTGCTCACTGACAGTGAAGTAGATGAAAGTAGAGTAGATGGAGAAAATGGAAGTCATAATATAAATATATCAATAATAGAGTAGCTACAAGAAGTCTCGATAAAAAAATATTAAAGATACAGAAGATTATGGATGCCCCTACAACGATACCAAAAACTTGATGCCAAAATCTTGGTTAATGCAAGTGCACACATGAAGTTATAGTATAGTAAAACAGTCAAGAGACCGAGTATCATCCTCAAGGAATCAGATTGATATTCTTTTAGCTATTTCAAGATCGTTTCAATTTTATTTAGGAGACCGACTTGTGATGCAAGTAAGTGATCGATTATGGAGATTATCAACAAAGAGATATTTTAGGGAATAAATTTCATTAAAAGCATCATTAAACACAATTGTTTGACTCTTGAAGTAATTAACACAACACCTAGATTTTGAAGTCATTTATCCAGATTGAATCTTTTGAAAATAATCTTTTATTTCATTTAATCACTAATTACTAATCACTTGAAACTAGATAATTAAGCAAAGTATTAAGAACCTTTATTAACAATCTCTACCGTTATCCAATCACTTTCCATGTTTTCAAACGATAGTCTAGCATGCATGATCTAATCCAAATCTTACTCGATAAAGCAAGATTTAAATCATGGAACCGTTCAAACATCGATCAAACATAAAAAAGTATTAAGAACAATTATGCTAGAAAGCGTAAATGTAAATTAACATTCAAGAAGCAAAGTGTTCAACAATTAAACCTAAAAATTCATCTACCCCTAGAACCATGAGAAGCTTAGCCTAACATAGACAGAACCACATCATGAATACCAAAATACATAAAAGAATTCAAGAATACAAAAGGGAAAAAAGAGTTATCCGACTTCCAAACGTATCTTCAAGATGGAGTAGACCCTTCAATGATCCTCAATCAGTCCGACATCATGAAGACTCTATACTATGCTCTAAACCCTCTCTCTAGGCCTTAAAACTCCAAAATTCAATGTACAATCCGGCCAAAAATCTTAGGTTAAATAGGCAAAGTTTTCCAAAAATTGCAAGAATTTTATTTTTTTGCAACACTGATAGCACCAAAAATGTGCTATCTACCTCCGTTTAATTCGAGTTTGTTCTTTGGTTTTATGTGTTTATTTCTTCATTTTGCAGATATTGAGCATTTGAAAGGTAGAACCAGGCACTTGAGCTAAATTGGAGCTAAAAAATAGGTCGAAACGGAGCTCAATTGCATCAATCGAGAAAAATAGGGTGAAAATTACTAAAATACCCTTGAAGGAGAGCGCAGCGGTGCCACCAAGGCGCCAAGCTGGGCGCTCTTTCCAGATAAGCCAAAAATTGTGAAACGAGCACAGCGACGCAGCGCTGCCTTAGAGTGTCGCGACGCTCTGAAGTCTAGTTGCAAGAAAAATTGCGACAGCGTCGCGGCACTGTCGCGGCGTTGCATCCAAGTGCCACGATGCGGTCATGATTTTATAAAGGGAATTTTTGTCACTCTATCAGCGATCCCAACTGATTTCCATCACGATTTCTCTCCACTTTCTTCCTCTTTTTGATTCTTTGGATGTACTCAAACTATTCCTTGATGTCCATAATGAATATTATGTGCTAAGGTAAATGTTTTCTAGCTTAGGTTTTAGAATTCTTTCCCTTATTCCATGTATTTGTGAGCTTTTGAACCAAATTTTGTAATTGTTAGATTCAATTCAACCTTGATTTGTATTATAATCATATTATCGTACGCTTGTGGTTTTATGATTATAGCTTTGAATCTATATACGATTTGTGACAGTTAATTGTATGTTAATTTGTAGGAAACAATAAGTTAGATTAGCTTAAAAATCAATTAAGATTAGTATCATTCTAACCAACTTAGAATTGAATCATACGGATATTTAGCTAGACGCTTGAAAGTTAAATATTTCACTGAATTTTCCCTAGATCTTTATGCAATTAGGTCAATTTGAACATGCATTCTTTTCATCTTTTCAAATTGGACTAGTTAGTTATTTAGGAAAATTCAAATTACTTTTTCTAATTGAATTGGTTAGGTGAAAGCAATTATCTAATTTTGGTAGTGACATTTCGATGAGCAAATATTTGGAATAGAGAAATTCTATTAGAACCAAAGCTAGGCTTTCTCCTATTGATTCTCAAATCATTTTACTTTTTGCTTTGTTATTTTTATGCAATTTATTTTTTCTTGCATCGAATCACTTCAAACCCCCTCCCCCCATTGGTTACTTTGAACTGTTTTAACTTTAATTGAGAAATTTGAGGGCTCCTTGTGTTTGACCTGTACTACCGCTGTCACAAGCTTAGTAGGAACGAATAATTATTTGAGAGCCAAGGTCTTCAACAAACCTTCGGCGATCAAATTGGCACTGCGGTGCTTTTTTATAGCATCACGACGCTCTCGTGTTTTTCCTTGCACAACAATACTTTTCCTATCGCAGTGCCACAAAGCTTCTTGATAGCGTTGCGACACTTCACTACCTATTGCAACACTTCGGTTGGGAATATCGTTGAGGGTAGCGTCAACCTAGCATCGCAGCACTGCCCTATTTTTATATTATTTAGTTTTTCTCCTCTTTTCTTCCCTTCTTTTGGTCCTTTTGCTTAGTTTTAACTTCTTTGGGCATATTTAGGTCATTTTTAGCTCATTTTAACATTAAATCTACATCTCGAAGATAACCCTGAAATCACTAGAAAACCATATCAAATCTTATAAAATCTTATTAAAATACCATTCTAAATCTAAGGCAAATAATGCACAATTTAAGTGCATTTCAATCACCATTTAATTGATCAATTTAGATTTTTAATTTTACTTGAGAGAAAGGATTTAAAACTTGAACTAGCATGTTAAACTGACATTGGATTGTACATGGAGTGTCATGAAAATGTTAGAGACTAATAATGAAGAGTCTTAATGTGGTATCTAAATAGTTCGATTGCATGAAAATAGGGTTGGCTTTTAGACATCAGAAAGGGTTGAGCTCTAGAGAGAAAACTTGGAAAATAGACTTCTAAGCCTAAGTAAATAGCTGAATTGATTGAATGAAAATTCTATGAATCCACAAGCCTGTTGAATGAAATTGATATTGTAGGATGTTTTAGCTAGTGAGTTACGTTCTTCTATCGATTGTTATTGCTTTCTTTATTTTTATGTTTATAAAACCATCACCACCTATTGAATCCATAAATAAAATTTAAAAAATTTCCTAATAGCTAGCATAACCAAGTAGCTAATTCCCAGAGGACGATACTTGATTTTACGACTGTTTCAACTATATTGAACTCAACCCGTACACTTGCATGTGTCTCGTTGCCCCACTTAGAAGCAAGTGATACTCCTTTATTGCATCTACAAGGGATTTAAGGTTAACTTAGCTCGAATAATCAGAGAAGAGATTGTATCATGATCAAAGAAGAAAATCGCTTTACCATACTTTATTACAGAATTGTGTAGGAATGTTGGGTTCCCTGTCAAAGGGCCAATGTAACACCTACTTTTAAGTCTCTTAACATTTGGGATATTTGTTATTTCTGATGGTTATTTGATTTTGAATTAGGAACAAAAATCCCTTTGAATTAAGCCCAAAGTGAGGAGTTGTAAAAAAAAAAAAAAAAAAGAAAGAAAAAAGTCCTTGGCTTCTCTAAGAGCAGGTGGCTTTTTCTTGAAGCCACAAAAATGGGAAACCCACGAGACCTACGAGCTTTAAGCAACATAGGATTCAGGCAGCACCAATTCATTTTCTCCTTTGGCTGCGTGTTTCTTGGTAGTTCGACAGTGACCCATTGCTTAAATGGTCTCACAACAACATTACCCATTCTGTTTTGGGTTAGTTTTGAGTGCTTAGAATCTTATCAATCCCAAATCGGAAACCCACAAATGAGCAGATTCATATTTGTGACATTAAAGATGTTAGATGATATATAATTAAATCTACCTTCACTTATGAGTTTAAGCTTTTAGGTCAATCGATAATTTAACATGATATCAAAGCAAGTTCAATGTTGCTTCCTCCACATTTAATATTGATTTCCATGCTTTTGGGTCAATTGACAAGAGAAGAACCTTTTCAAACATCAACAAACAAGAACCGAAACTTATTTGGTAAGTTTTATTGGATAACTCGTTGTAAACTCCTTTTGAATTCTATTGAAGTATTCCAGTTTATCTATAGCCATGAAAATTTGTTGGTGAAAAATAATGAAAAAATTGAGTTTTCAAACAAAAGGAAAAAATGAACTTTGGAGAGGTGAGAATCTTACATTGCTTAATTAAGTATTGGGATCTCACCTTATTTACCCTCTTCTTTAGCATTGGACTTGGGCCCGAAGGGGTACCCATGTTTTAGAAGGGGTGAGGAGATAGGCAATGGTGGGCTTCTCCACGTGTGTGCGCCGTCGGCCAGTAGAGACGAAGCGAAAATAAAAATAAGTTTTATTTTTATTTTATTATTATTTTTTTAAAATAAAAAAATAAATTTTACCGTTTTGCCCCTTGCCGCATTCACCGCATGGTCAACCGATCTTCGCGCCCGCGCCCATTTCTTGGCGCACATGCAGAGGATGAGCGCTCACCTCGTGTTGCACATTCTGTGGTTGAGTGCTCGTCCAGCATACATCGGTTTGCCCCCGCGGTGTATAGAAGGCTCTCCTTCTCTAGCTGACAAAGACACAAAAAATTGTTTTCACGAGAGATTTTTCTGTCTTCCGAGCATTTTGAAGGGTGTGAGCATTCTATTTGTTACTTGTGCAAATTTCAATTGAGATAGACTTTTTCTAGGCTGTTTTATCCTAGGGACGACATAGCAACAACTGGCGGAGCCACGTGGGGGCCAGGGAGGCACGTGCCCCCCTCGATTTACCGTATTTGCATTTCGAATATATAATTTTAGTAATATTTAACAATATATATTTAAAAAAGCCTGTCTGTTTTTTTAAATGTTAGTGTAGTGCAGTGGTAGGATGTCACACTTGGATGGTCTATGGCGTGGGTTCAAATCTTCAAATTTTGATAGCCTTGATACCTATTGCACTAGTACTACTTAAAAAAGAAATTTATTACTTAGTATATATTTATTTTAATTAATCCCATAGCTAAAACAACAATATAATTTTCTCGTTTCTCGTTAGAATATATGCATTATATCATTCACAAGTAAGTTTCAAATTTTTCTCAATCTTTCTAATTATCACACTTTTAAATCTATGTAATAAATCATAATACTTTTGTAGGATTCATTTATATCAATAAGAAGAGATATTTTAAAAGAAAATAAGAATAGAAACTACTGAGTCATCATTTTGAAAAAGAAAACATACATATGATTCTGATATATCTTATATAGAAATCAATTTAGGAGAATTATCTACAGATTCTGGTCTAAGAACTAAAATTTCTAAATATAATGATAATATTTAAGATCAAGTTCATAGAGCATATTAACAACAATATCTTTATCAGCCTCATAATCATATTATTCAATTTAAGAAATTTGGATCGATTTTAAAACATGAAAACTCGTAGAGGACAGTTGTAATATGTATTAAATTAGTCGATCTATGGAGCTATGGATATATTTTTTACAATTTTTTAATTACATAGTGCCCCTCCTATACAAAATTCCTAGCTCTGCCACTGATGGCAACAACTCCGAACTGCTTGCACCTTGGGCAGAGCCGCGAAACGTCTTAAAGAGATCGAGCTTCGCGACTCAGCCTTCACGAGTTTTTTGTTTTGCAGGCGTCGACTTCCAGACGTTCAGTACAAGGCATCCATCGCATCACTTGGCGTTCAACATCAGACATCCATTTTCCTGCAACGCATAGTACCAAGTTTTGACTGTCAAGGCGATCAAATTCTCAACGCAGAGTACCAGTTCCAACAAAACTCCAATAAGTATAGTTTTGGTTATGATCAAACTCGTTGTTGGGCATTGCAAAAGTTTCAAATTACATCAAAAGAGGTTGGAATAGACCTTTATGCAAGAATTCAGTCAAGTGAGCTATCTGGCGGGAAAATGTTTGAAAAAAATTGGAAATTAGATGATGGTTATATGAGATTTCCTTATTTTGTTAAATGTTTCTCATGAATACCTTATTTGAGGTCAAGAAATGAGCAAAGGTATTTGGTTATTGGAGAAGAATAAAAAGGAGTATTGAATATTTTTCTTAGAAACAAGGACCTTGACTATTTGTTTGATTAAGTTAAACTCATAAGAATTTTTATCAACCAATGAGTTTTTTAGAAGTTAAAGGTGTTGGATTAGTTAGTGTTATTTTCTATTTTGGGTCATTAAAATATTATTAAATACTTGGACAAATTTATTATTTTAAGTCAATCGGAGATTGAAACAGTTTATAGTTCGAATTTTTTTATCAATAGTACTGTGACTAGTTATGTTACTAAATATTTTTTTTATTATTCATCCAGTATGATGACATTTCACGAAGTCCACAATTATGTATGAGTTAGAGAATTTATGAGATTTTCTGAAATTGCCATAAATTTTCAAAGTGTTTATGTTTCATCAGATTATTAAAAGTTAGAAATGTTTAATTATATTCAGAGAATTTATAAATGTAATATTATTTTTATTGAGAAGGTTTGAAATTTCTGAATTGTTGCGTTTTAGAAAGAATATGACTTTTAGAATGTTTTAAAAGTTACGAGAAATTATGATTTTGAAATGTTATTCCATGAAGAGTACAATTTTTAAAATGATTTGACAAAGAGAAGAGTTTTATGTTAAAAGTGGTTTTGCAAACTACTAGATATTTATACTCATGATAATTATCTGTATGCTACGTAGATGTGTTTCTGTAGTATATCAGAGAGAGAGATAAGCCTTTGGGACTCACTTCGGCACACACATAAGCTTTCAGTCGTGTGTCGGGGTGTTTTGCACTTTGGAAGCCGCTTTGCGTGCACGTATTACTAGAGATTTGCTATGCTATGTACCTAGAGATTACTTGATGCATAGTATGACTACATATTTACTCTACTGTTTACTTAGAGATTATTTGGTGTATGGTATGACTAGAGATTGCTCTATTGTGTATCTTGAGAGTTTTGACTACTCAATGCATAATATGACTAGAGATTGCTCTGCATATTGAGATTTCTCTATGCCAGTATGACTAAAGATGTAGGTATATATTCGGTGATTTTTTTATTAAATTTCTCTAAAAGGTAGCATTTGAGGTTCTAACAAGCCTGCATGAGTTGATATATGTCACCAACTCTCATAGTATCCATACCAATTTGTTTTTTGCATAGTTTTTTTTGTTGTGTAATCTTCGATAACTAAAGTGGCTAGCATGTTCCATTGACATTGTACCACTTTGAATATTAGGGTGATTTGTAAACCGAAACTTTTATGTCTTCCATTAATGGATTTTAGCTATGTTGAGATTGTCATTTTTTTTTAACTAACTAATGTGTTATGTGCAATTGGGAACACTTAAGGGTAGAATTGGAGTTTGAAACAAATATTTTGGGAGTGTTTGTATAGTTTCATTGCAGGTGTGTTTTATAAAAAATTTAAGGGGAAACTCAGCCAAAATATATATGAATTTTTATTTAATAAAGTAAATTTCTTATAATTTTTACAAAGAAAGTTTTCCCTAGCCACATGTTTTCTAAAAGGTTTCTTTTTTAAGAAAAGAAACTTTATTACGCCACTGTGGCATTTAAACCAATATCTTCTATAGATAATGCTTCTATCCAATAGGGGAAATGGTCTGTCCGAATCCTAGAGATATTAGCACATTTAGCTCTCTTAGCCATATTTAATCACATCATGAGATGAGCTATTAGAGAAATTTCTCGAGAAGTACTTGTTGGGTTTTGTGACTTAAACTCCTGGTTTGTATTGTAAACAATTTATTTGTTCAATAAAATAATTGTTATTTTATTTTGACTTTTAAGTTGACTTTTAGACTTGCATAACTTAAATTCAATAAACTAAAACCTAAGGTTATTTAATGAAACTTGAACGGTATGTGGTTGACATACAGGTGGGTCATGTTTAAGTAATAACCTACAGCTAAAAGGTCTATAGTATATGGATAAGGTTGGGTGCACCTATCGATACGACCCATTTTGTAAACCTTACAAACGATTTTATCCAAATCATCCATGTAGAGACATGCGAGTGGAGGTATCATATACAATGAGTTTGTATAAGACTAGACCACGAAATATTTAATTTCTCTTTGTAACACCGTTGACTAAAGATATTAATATTTCAAACGATGACCATATGTAACTTGATCTCAATCCTGAGTGAGTTACGGACTCCTGCTCATGAGGACTCATCCTTTGATTTGTATGGGTGAGAGTGACCCATGTCGCTGACTCAATAAGCTTACCATCTTGGGGACAAGAACGAGTGGGAAGCTGGGAACATATAGCTACACAAGATGGAATTCACGTCTTCCCGACTTTAGGGTACGTAGATGAGTTGTTCTCTTGAGTGCTGACTCCAAGTTTTGAACAATAAAGCCCCTCCCTCTCACTAGCCTGAGAGGAATTTTTTTTATGGTAGAACCATAAAAAAGTTGTTCATTAGAGGATTAGTGGGACTTAATGAGCAAAAAGTAATTGCAGGGGTAAAACGATAATTTGACCCAACTGTAATTATGAACAACTCGTGAAGGATTGGCTTACATGTAGTGGTTAAATCCATGGACGCAAAATATTCTACAGTTCATACGAATGCAACTATGAGTCTTTAGTAGAGTGCCCCATAGTTAATGAAGTTTATAACTGTAGGTCTATTAAGTCCCCTTGCTAGCTCACAGCGGGTAAAACAAGGACCAAAAGTTTTGAATAAATTTGAAATTGTTTGAATTGTTTAGGAAACATATATTAATTATATATGATATGATTAATATAAAGTATGATGTATAATGACACATTGTAATATACAGTTAATTACAAACGTGATTTATAATTAATTGGGAGAATTTATATTTTGAATATGATTCAAATATCGAACTAATATAAATATAATTTATATTAAAACTATAGGCTTAAAATTAATGTAAATGTGATTCCTATTAAAACTATAGATTATGAGAGAGATGTGCATTTGAATATGATTCAAAGGTTTAAATTCAATATTGGATATTTAATTATTTAAATTAATTACTTATTTAATTAATTAAGAAAAATTATTATAAATAGAAAAAAAAATCAAACTATTTACTAATATAGAAAAATTCCGTTGTCTATCAGTGATAGATAGTGAATTTTTTTTATATTTGTAAATAGATTGATTTATTTCTCTATATTCAAAAATCGTCATTTAATTAATTTAATTTAGTTTTAATTAAATTTATTAAAAATATAACTATCATGCATTGTAGGAGACTCTTTCATTATACGTAAACGAACATAGAAGTTATTTCTCTAACTTATCTCAATGCACAAATACACAGAGAAGAAAAATTCTCACCCAAAATTTCTCTCCATTCAAAAGCAAAGGATCAAAGAAGAACATGCAGTGTTGATTTGTTCACAATAAGGAAACTTTTCTTCAAAGGTAAACCATCTCAACTCAATTTCTATTATTGATTCCATGCCTAGCCTATAATTTAATTTAACTTTGTATTTTCATTCTCCCAATTTCAAAACAAAAGCGATAAATCACTTCCACCATGGAATTCAATCCCTTCATTACTTTCCTCCAATAAAGAATGCAAAATTCCGAGAGATTGTAACTATTAAACAGGTATCTAATGAAGGAGTAGATATTGCATTAGAATGATTCAAGGAAGTGACGAAATGACGTCACGTCATGATCTACCTACTTGTCTTGTAATCGAACATTTTTACAATGGATTGAATCAAGCTTCAAAGACTATAGTACAACTCCAACAAATGGATCATTGTTAAAAGAACAGTGAAACAAGGCAAATGAGATCTTGGATACAAATGTGTCCAATAACAGTCAATGGGGAGAAGATGATATAGTTTCCAGAAGAAATGTTGTAGGAATAGAAGAATAAGACAGTTTGGCAACATTAAGTGCACAGATAGATATGATGAATAATACACTATGAATCAGGCTCCAATTCCTACAATTAATCAAATTAATTTTAATCCTAATTTTGTATACTATATAAGTCATAATAGGGTTAAGAAGACTAAAGGTCTATTTAGATTAACTTCAGAAAAAATATTTTTCAAAAAAACTCATTTTTATTTAAACTCTTTCGATAAGAACAGTTTAAAATACACTTCAAAATCTATTTTAGATTTTGAGTGGTTGCCAAGTGTCACAATCGCAACTTTTCAAATACGAGACGAGCGATTGTGCGGCACTTGCTCTAACCCGGCAAGCAAGTCAGCCGTACAATTCCGGAAATCGCGGACAATCTCGCTATAAGGTCTAGCCTCCCCGCCCGTTTCAAGAGAAAATGGTTTTATAAAACGGGAGAGAGAAATAACATTGAAAACATCTTTAAAGAAAGCATTGAAGACTGACAATTGCAAGGAAAAGCTTTGATTGCAAAGAGTACAACAATACTTGGTCGGGGGATGACAGGTGTGTTCCCCCTATAGTACATTCTAAGCAAAAACTAAACTGGCAGGCTTGCACGCTGAAAGTGCTACCTCGTCGCAAGAAAATAAAAACACAACATAGAACAAAACAACTTGATAAATTAATAGTAAGACATACATATGACATGGTTGAGGATGGTTTGGGCATGCGGCCATAGGCAAATACGCCCTGGACAAGCATGCCCAAGACATTCTCCCCCACTTAAACAGTTGACGTCCCTGTCGACTGGCGGAGCTTGAACTCTTCGATCTTCTGCTTCCAGGAATCCAAGTCGTCGGCACGCTCCCAACTTGTTTCTTCCATAGGGAGGTTCTTCCATTTGACAAGGAACTCGAGAACTCTCCGTGTGGGCCTTCCAACTTTTCTGATCCTATCAGCAAGGATCTCTTCAACTTCTTTGTCTTCCTTCTGCTTCAAGTCTATCCCCGATCGAATTGTGGTGTTGCCGCAGTCGTCATCCAGATCGGGATGATAAGGTTCTAGGTTACTTACATGAATTACTGGGTGGATTTTCATCCATGTAGGTAACTCTACCTTATACGAAACATTCCCGATCTTCTTCAGAATCTCCACGGGACCCTCATATTTCCTGACAAGCCGTTGATCTTTGCGGCTTCGAAATCTGATCTGTTCAGGTCTCAGCTTTACAAGAACTCGATCTCCGGCTCGAAACTCGAGTGGTCGACGCTTCTTGTCTGCCCACTTCTTCATATGCTTGGAGGCTTTCTCCAAGTAAGCACATGCGATGTCGGTGGTCTGCTTCCACTCTTTCGTGAAGTTGTGGGCTTGAGCGTTTTTTCCTGCGTAAGGATGATCGAGAATATGAGGTAACACCGGTTGCCTTCCACTTACGATTTCAAAGGGACTCTTCCCTGTTGACGAACTTGTCTGGCAGTTGAAACAAAACTGAGCCACATCTAACAATTGGACCCAATTTTTTTGTCGCGCGTCAACGAAGTGGCATAGATATTCTTCGAGCAGACAATTAAATCTTTCCATTTGGCCATCAGTCTGGGGATGATAGCTCGAAGATATGTTCAGGCTTGTCCCTAGGAAGGAGAACAATTCGGTCCAGAATGTACCAATGAACCTACCATCCCTGTCGCTAACAATGCTCGTCGGGACGCCCCACAATTTCACCAGGTTCTTGAAGAATAAGTGGGCTGTCAATTCGGCTAAACATTGTTTGGGAGTTGGAATGAAGGTGGCATATTTTGAGAACCAATCGATGATGACCAAAATGGCTTCATGATTGCCGAGGTGGCATATTTTGAGAACCAATCGATGATGACCAAAATGGCTTCATGATTGCCGACCTTTGGGAGATGAGTAATGAAATCCATGGATACACTTTCCCATGGTCTGGTAGGGACTGGTAGTGGTTCGAGGAGCCCAGAGATTTTCGCTCTCTCGACCTTGTCTTGCTGGCAGATGAGGCAAGTCTTGGTGTACTGCATGACGTCGTCTCGCATCTTCGGCCAGAAGTAGCCCTTTTTCAACAACGCATACGTTCTTTGCCACCCCGGGTGGCCTGCCCATAAGGTGTCATGGCATTCATATAACAGCTTCTTCCTTAGGTCTCCTGCTCTAGGAACGTATAATCGATTCCCTTTCGTCAACAATAAGTCCCCTACAATCCAGAACTGTCGGGTCTTACCGGCTCTAGCTAAGGCCATGACGGTTTGGGCAGAAGGGTCTTTCTGAAGGTATTCTCCGATGATGTCCCGCATTGAACCATCAATCTTGCTCGAGTGAAGATGGGCTAACATGCACAGGGCCGCGTGTTCGCCTTTCCGACTCAGGGCGTCGGCAGCCTGATTGCTCTTTCCTGTCTTGTGCTCGAATTTAAAGTTAAACTCTGTCAAGAATTCTTGCCACCGTGCCTGCTTGGAAGTTAACTTTGGCTGACTGAAGAAATGGCATATTGCGCTATTATCGGTCTTCACGACAAAGCATGATCCCAGTAGGTATTGCCTCCACGTCCTCAAACAATGGACTACGGCAAGCATCTCTTTCTCGGAGACGGTATATCTCCTTTCTGCATTATTGAACTTTCGACTCTCATAGGCCACGGGGTGACCTTCTTGAAGGAGGACGCCCCTGAGAGCATAGTCTGAAGCATCTGTCTCAACTTCAAACGGCTTTGTCACATCAATTAATCCGAGGACAGGACCCCTCGTCATGGTTGCCTTTAACTCGTCGAAGGCAGACTGGCATTCTTCTGACCATTGCCAAATCGTTCCCTTCTTCAATAACTCGGTCAATGGAGCAGCCCTTCTTGAGAATCCTTCGACAAAACGACGATAATAATTTGCCAATCCTAAGAAGGATCGCAATTCTGTCACAGAAGTGGGGGCTTTCCACTCCTGGATCACTCGTAATTTCTCATCATCCATCCCTATCTTTCTGTATTCGATTACATGTCCAAGGAAGTTGATCCGTTCCTGAGCAAAGGCACACTTCTCCTTCTTCACATATAACTGATTTTGCTGTAATTTTTCAAAGACTAATCGAAGATGAACCTGGTGTTCCTCCAAGGTGGGGCTATAAACGACAATGTCATCGATGTACACCACCACGAACTGATCTAGGTATTCATGAAATACTTGGTTCATCAAAGTACAGAATGTAGCGGGGGCGTTGGTAAGGCCGAACGACATTACGAGGAATTCAAAGGCCCCGTATCTAGTCACACAAGTAGTCTTTGGCTCATCCCCTTGGGCTATACGCACTTGATAGTATCCTGATCGGAGGTCGAGCTTTGTGAAGTATTGAGCTCCATTCAACTGGTCAAACAAATCAGATATGATCGGTAGGAGATACTTATTGCGAACCGTAACTTTGTTTAGAGCCCTATAATCGATGCACAGTCGTAACGTCCCATCTTTCTTCTTCTGAAATAAGACAGGGGCTCCATAGGGCGCCTTCGCGGGACGGATAAACCCAGCATTCAACAGTTCATCTAATTGTTTCCTGAGTTCAGCCAACTCAGGTGGAGCCATTCGATATGCGTTCTTCGCAGGAGGTTTGGCTCCGGGGATAAGTTTAATTTCGTGGTCAATCCCTCGTCGAGGGGGTAGAGCTTTTGGAAGATTTTGCAGCATTACATCAGTATATTCACTCAAAACTTCTTGGATTTCCAGCGGAACGACCTTCTTTTCCATGGGCTCCTCCACGACCGGGATAGCCATGAAGGTGGGCTCTTCTCGGCTGAGACCTTTCTTCAGTTGTAGGGCAGATATCATCCTCACCCCACTAGGTTGTTTTATGTTAGCCGTGACTACAGTGGGAGTGCTGCTCGTAACAATCAGGCACTTGGCCAAGGGCATCGAAATGACCTTATGTTCCAAGAGGAACTCCATTCCGAGTACGACATCGAAGTCATCCATGCGTACAATAACAAAATCAACGTTCCCAGACCATTCAGCCAACTTTAGAGGTACTCTTTTGGCTACCCCGACAATTGGTAAAGCTTCTGAGTTGACTGCTTTCATCTTGCCTGTGTCTTTTTCCACTCTCAACTCCAGACGACGTGCTTCTTGTTTAGAGATGAAGTTGTGGGTCGCACCTGAGTCTACCATGGTACCTTTAGCTGGTCTGGAGTTGATGACTGCATCGACAAACATAAGTCCCCTTTCCGTGGCATCCTTTTGACTGGATGTTTTCTTCTGGATAGCTGACAAGAATTTCAATGCCCCCATTCGGGGAGTTTCCCCATCTTCATCTTTCTCCATCTCAATTTCTGCCTTTGATTCATTACCGTATTGTACTGAGGCTTGTAGCGCTGTCAAGGCCCATCGATGTGGGCATTCGGCTACTCGATGAGGACCCTTACACAAAAAGCAAGAGATAGGTCTTGACTGGTTTGGGTTTGACTAGTAAGGACCTCGAGCGGGACCTGCGCTTGTAGTTTGAGGCTTCTTGTCAAAGCCGAAGCTCTTTGGAGGGTTTGGCTTAGGGGCCTTACTCCCCGAGTTCGGTGAGGGGACAGATTTTCTTTGGGGGGTTTGTTCGCCGCTGTAGCCTAGCAGTCTTTCGGCAGCAGACAAGGCAGAAGCGAGGTCTTGGACCTTCTGTTCATATAGTTTAGTTCTAGCCCATGGCTTTAGCCCTTCGACAAAGCAAAATACTTTGTCCTTCTCGGACATGTCTCTAATGTCCAACATAACAGCTGAAAATTGTTTCACATATTTTCGAATGGTTCCTGTGTGTCTCAGTTCTCTCAACTTCCTTCTTGCAATGAACTCCACATTCTCGGGGAAGAATTGAGCCCTCAATTCTTTCTTGAAATCTCCCCAGGTGTCGATGGTGCATCGACCATCATGAATATCATTAACCTTAGATCTCCACCATAATTTTGCATCGTCTGAAAGGTGCATAGAGGCCAGAGTAACCTTAGTCTCCTCCGAGACGGTCCCACTTGCCTTGAAATATTGTTCCATGTCAAAGATGAAGTTTTCAAGTTCCTTGGCATCGCGGTTCCCACTAAAAGCCTTGGGCTCCGGGATCTTGAACTTGTTAGGTTGGACACATGCTTGATTAGGGAGTTGGTTCCCTACGGCACACATCGTCAAATTAACCTGAGCCTTCATTTCTACCATCTCAATTTTGATGGCTTCAATTGTTACCCTAAAATCATCAGTTAGGTCGTTAAATAGCTTCAACATGATCTTTTGAGAACTATCTAGCTCTTCGACACGTTCTTCTATGTGTGCGACAGAGCTAGTGGAGCTATCCCCACGTTCAAAACTGCTGGGATGAGTAGCTCTGTGTTCTAGAGAATCGACCCTCTGCGTCAGGTCGTTTATCGGCAGCCCATCGATGCGAGTATTCAGTGCATCAATTTCCATCACCTTTTCATCCAACCCATCTAGTCGGGCTTGAATGAATCTCACCTCATCGGGCACTTCCCTCAAATACAGCCACTGTTCTTCTATCTCAGTAAGTCGTTCAGACTGCGACTTACTTAGTTGTTTCGCTGCCGACATGATTGCGGTATTTTCCAGCCGAGGAGCTAACAAAGCTCTGATACCACTTGTCACAATCGCAACTTTTCAAATACGAGACGAGCGATTGTGCAGCACTTGCTCTAACCCGGCAAGCAAGTCAACCGTACAATTCCGGAAATCGCAAACAATCTCGCTATAAGGTCTAGCCTCCCTGCCCGTTTCAAGAGAAAATGGTTTTATAAAACGGGAGAGAGAAATAACATTGAAAACATCTTTAAAGAAAGCATTGAAGACTGACAATTGCAAGGAAAAGCTTTGATTGCAAAGAGTACAACAATACTTGGTCGGGGGATGACAGGTGTGTTCCCCCTATAGTACATTCTAAGCAAAAACTAAACTGGCAGGCTTGCACGCTGAAAGTGCTACCTCGTCGCAAGAAAATAAAAACACAACATACAACAAAACAACTTGATAAATTAATAGTAAGACATACATATGACATGGTTGAGGATGGTTTGGGCATGCGGCCATAGGCAAATACGCCCTGGACAAGCATGCCCAAGACACCAAGCACTCTATTTTTTTTTCAAAATGACTTATTTTTTTAAATTAAATACTTGAAAATGTATTCTAAACACACCCTAAATTATGTAGAGTCAAGGATACCAACGGAGAGGTATCATTGCAAGAAGGTCCAAACAATTCTAAAGATTCAGATGATAGACAAGAACATAACGACTTAGTTTTACATTGTTAGTAAATATTAAGATTCATAACCGATAAGTTAAAGACAAAAACTCCATTATTATTTTCATCCTCTAGTTCGAATCTAGAAGTAAAACTGTGTGAGTTTAGATTAAACAATGAACAATACTTAGATGCATTTCAAGATACACCTATCTTTATGCATCTCACACTTATCACATATACAAAAACAATGAATTAAAACTCAAGAAGGAAGTAAGAAGAATTTATCATGTGAAAAATTATGATTAGATTACAATATAGTGGGATGCGAGATAGGTATAGTTTGAAATACACCTAAGTATTTTTTTCAAATAATAGCACAAAATTACACGCAATTATTTTTAGAATAAAGACCATTACAATTGTGAATATAGAGATTCCAATTTTAACCTATAAAAGGGGCAGTACTTTTTTGCGAGCTCATTGGCTATGATTTTTTTTTATTTTTTTTATTTTTTTTATTTTTCAAACAGTGGAATTTCCTATTAGTGGACGAAGGAAAAATAAAAGAAAATGCATGAATTATTTGGAGGGGGATGAAGTATATAAACAGGGAAATGACTATATACCTTTCAAATTTGAAGCTTTTATTTTCAATCACAAACATCGGAATAAAAATTATTCTTTTTGTGCGTCTAATGCATATGGTCGAAACTCCTTCCGATCCTTCAATAATCAAAGCCAGATTCCTTCCACAACCATTGTCTTTCTTACTTTTTTTTTTTTTTTTTCTCAAAAAAATATATATCCACAATGATCCTGACACCTTAAAACCTTCTTTTAAACGCTACTCAATACACTCCTTTGTCGTTACAAAAAAAAAAAAAAAAAAAAAATTTCATTGATAGAAAAAATGTTAAACTATTTACAAAAACTAAAAAAAAAACATTTATAGATATTGATAAACTTCTAATCCACGTCTATCACAACTATCTAAAAATTTTGCTATTTTATGTAAATAGTTTTCCTTATTGAAATTTTAAAAAATTTCCCAAGAATTTAATCATACTACCATTTTTATAATACATAGAAGCCACAAAAATATATGAATGAAATAGGAAATTTATAAACGAGCCATGCATAATCCATAATTTTTTTTTAGTTAAAATACTATTTTAGTCTATATACTTTGAAATTTGTTCAATTTTAGTCCCGATAGTTTCAAATGTCCAATTTTAGTTCTAGAACTTTTAGTAAATCTTAAATTTAGTCATTCGAAGTTAATTTTTATCAAAATTGATTAAATAATTATAATAATTTTCATGCAAATAAACATAATATATGAATATATTTTTCAAAATTTCTAGTAAAAATGCTAATAAAAAATAAAAAGTAATAAAAAAATTCACAATAAACTAGTAGTAGGGACTAAATTTAAGATTTATTGAAAGTATAAGGTCTAAAATTGAATAAATTTCAAAGTACAAGGACCAAAATGATATTTTAACCTTTTTTTTTTCAACATTAATGTACCGAAGTATTGATACAATTTAATGACACAAAGATTACTTATTCTAAGATTAATACAACCAATACTAACCTTGATGAGAGTGGACGAAACATTTATGAAACCTTTCAGAGAGATAGAGAAATATTTAAAGAAGCATTCTATACATATAGATACGTATGTTATATGTATTTTGTACTAAATGAATCTTAGAATGATTTATTTATAAGCACCGAGATGAGTATTTTTTATAAAAAGGATGTGTCTCTTCATATAGATTCATCTCGACCATATTTATTACTATCAAATCACAATTAACGACTTTAATCACATCCCTCTATAAATAAATATGCAAATTGAACATCTTCATCTAATTAAACACTCTCAATAAAAGCTAAAATTATTGAGTGCATACTTAAAAACTAGGGAAACTTTTAAAAATAAAAAAAATAAGAAAAATTATTTACATAAAATAACAAATTTAACGTTAATAGAAGTCTATCAAGATCTATCAGTATTTTTTTTTTTTTACTATTTTCCGTAAATAGTTTGACATTTTTTCTATCTGTAAAATTTTTTCTAAAATCTATATAGGTTGTTATATAGTTTGAATCAAACAAAGTTTAATAAATAATCAAATATCATTCACTTACTTATAATCGACGACTCAAGAACGGTGGTCGCCCCACCTACTCATCGCGTCTAAGCACACCATATTCTATATCCCCAAAGGGAATAAAAGAAAAACAAAAATGCTTTGTAACGATTCCTATTGGTTGGTGAGAATTAATCCATGGCAAAGAAAGTGATTATCAAAAGGAATATGATGATATACATTCACAAGAGGAAAACTCATCTTTCCTACATTTTGGGTTTGATATATATGTTTTGGTTTGAAGTCTAATTTTGGTATTGAAACCTGAAAAGGCCATCTATAATCTTTTTTTTTTTTTTTTCCGCTCGTCGCATAATAATTAATTTAGATGTGGGTAACAAATTAAATAGCAATTATATTTGAGTTATATAATGGACATATTTTATGATCTCGAGTATAGGCTCATAACCAACCTCTACCTCACTGTTCCTAGGGAATTATAGAAACCCAAGGAACAATTTATAAATACGAGGTTATGGTCTCAAAATATTATGCTTTTTGCATTCTATTTCCCATCTGATAATGAAAGTCTACCTATTTTAGTCTTTATCTCTTTGTAGGTTATGATCGAAGTTCTAGGTAATTCAGGCCATTATAAATTTTAGTTTTTCCATCCATATTTAGATCATATATCTTAATTTTTCTGTAGAGTCATTTTAGAATAATGAATTAAAGTTTTATGGATTTCCCAACACTATGAACAGAAAGCACAAAGTCGATCAGTCAAAATGACAACTTTAAATAAATATATATATATATTTTTGAAAATAGACCTTTAATTTGGTCCCACATCCCACAAGCTTAGAAAGCTCTTGACCGTCCAGTGCTTGAACATACAGCCATTTGAACACCAACCCCCCCTTTTCCTCTTCCTCCCCAGTAGCTCAATTTGAGATGCCATTTCAAGATACTATCTTTTCTGCTCCATTCTTTTTGTTCTCACAGAATCTTGTAATCTTTTTTATTTTATTTTTTTAATAACAACACACTTAAAAACATTTACAAACAAACCCCACCACAATAACACCACCACCAACATCAACAACAACATTATGAGGCATCTTTGCCTCCTCTCTCTGCTTCTCTTGCCCTTGCTTCTTCCCGCCACCTCGAATTTCTTAGTCCACGGAAGAGCGCTCCGGCCCGATGCCACGGCCGAGATCGGGCAGCGGGATGGGTCCGATGCCCGTGAATTCAAATTGAAACCGAAGGGTGGTGGTGGTGGTGGTTCCAACCTGTCGAATCAGCGAGTGTTTACGTTGGCGTCAGGACCGAGCAGGAGAGGAGATGGGCACAAGTGAAGTTGGGAAAAGTTTGGAGTTAGTTGGATATAGTGTTTGTTATTGTTGGTCTGATTTGGTTTGGTGTTTTAATTGTTTTACTCTGCGGTTGTAATCTGTAAGAAAGAGTACGCTTTCCATAGATTGTACAAAAATTCTTTTCACAGATTATAAGTTACGACTGTCATGATATTGTCTTAATATGTCATCCTAGATTGAGTTTGTTTGTCATTTCCAGCATTTGGATTTTATGAGCCTATTGCTCTGTTTTTTTTTTTTTTTTTTTTTTTTTTTTTTCTTCTTCTTCTTAATCCTTCTTTTAAATTTTGCATTTCTACACTTTAATAATTAGGAGAGTGGAGCTATGGATGATTCCTTTCAAATTCCTATGACTTTGGGAAATTTTAAGCCTCAAACTTCCTACACAATCTCAAATTCAAGGAATTTGGGTTAGTTTGGAAATTCCAAGATCAAATTTTTCATTGCTTTTTTACTTTACTTGGTTTTTTTTTTTTTTTTTTAATTAAATGTATTATAAAGTGCAAAACTCTAAATCAAATTTATCGAAATACAATTTAGTAAACATAAATTGCAATGGATAGCGGAAAAGAAAAACATAAGAATATTTGTAAATCAAGCAATTTAAAAATATAGAACATATTTTAAATATATTTCTTCAATTTTTATTAAGGTTATTTTTAAATATAGAAAAATGAGCAAAACTATTTACAAATATTGAAAAAATTTACTGTATATCAGCGATAGACCACGATAGAATTCTATTGCAGTCTATCGTTGATAGACAGTGAAATTTTTTTATATTTATAAATAGTTTGATTTTTTTTTTATAATAATTTTCCTTTTTATTATTTAGATTTTATTCTCATTTGTGTATCAGCATGTATATTTAAGATACTTTGTATTTGTTATATTAGTCTTTATATTTATTATATCATTGATATACTTTATATGAAGTATATCATTTATACAATTGGTATAATATGACTTTAATTGTGTTATGGTAGATGTTGTTTTTTAATTAGGATGAATATTGCTTTTATTTTTTGTTTCATTTTGATGTGAAGTTATTTTCATTCAATTGTTTGGTATAATTAGTTGTGTTATGCTTTCATATATTTGATTTGATTTGAATGGTCCTATTAATTGCATTACTTGCCTCAATCAATTAATTTGGTTATACATGCAATAATCAACCCTAAATCAATTAGTTTTGTTTTTTGGGCTTTTGCAATTACAAGCCCATCAACCCATTCGGCAGACAATAATATGAGATTTTTACCCAGACAAGCTGTTGTAAACTATATATTTCATAAAGAGATTTTTACCTTAATGATCACCTTTGGCCTTATATTTTAGAAATGTCTTTAAATTTAAATTTGTTCAAAAAAGACTTTTAGTATTATTTTTTAATAAATTTACCATTTTTTATTTTTTTTATATCCGAATTTATAGGAGGATTTTTAAAAATAGAAAAACAAGAAAAATTATTTACACAAAATAGCAAAATTTTTAGATAGTTGTGATAGACGCTGATAGAAGTCTATCAGGGTCTATCAGTAATAGAAATGATAGAAGTCTATCACTGATAGATGCTGATAGAAGTCTATCAATGTCTATCAGTATTTTTTTTGCTATTTTCTGTAAATAGTTTGAAATTTTTCTATCGGTGAAAATTTCCCAAATTTATATGTATTTTTCCTATTTTCAAAGTTTCCTTAATGATGGAGAGAGAAAGTGAATTTATTATGGAGAGAGAAAATACATTTAATATGATTTTCTTCTCATTTTCAATTGGAGAGAAATTTTTTTTAATATTTTTTTCCATTCTCAATTGGAGAGAGAAAATGTATTTAATATTTTTTTATTTTCCTTTTCAAGTATTTTATATGTGTTTTTCCTATTTTCAAAGTTCCCTTAATGATGGAAAGATAAAGTGAATTTATGATGGAGAGAGAAAGTGAATTTATGATGGAGAGAGGAAATACATTTAATATGATTTTCTTCTCATTTTCAATTGAAGAGAAAATTTTAAATTTTTTTTTTTCATTCTGAATTGGAGAGAGAAAAATGTATTTAATATTTTTTTATTTTCCTTTTCACGTATCAATCATTTATTTGATATTATTTAACGTTTACTTTTTGATATTATGTGATATATTCCACCGTTTGTTTTGAGTTCTATTTGTTTTCATGTAATATTTAATTGTTTATTTGGTATATATCTGAGGTATTCTGATATGTATGCACTTCTAATTAGGCAACGCTTATGTGTGCTTGTAATATATTCATTAAATGTCTGATATATATGTCACTCTAATGCAATTTTTATATGATGGTTTGTCATAATTGAGTTTGTCTATTATAGTTCCTTGTTTATTTTGAGTTCATTTGTATTTTGCGTTATTATCTCATATATACTATAGTTTAGATTCTATCTAGCATGGTTTATAAATCTTAGATGAACTTAATGTTTAACATATATTAGTGTATATATCATAAAACAGAAAGTCTCAATAAAAAATTGAAAATATATATCATAGTATATATTGAAAAATCACTCTATATATCGAAAATGATTATATACTTGCAAATATTCTAACCAATATATGAAATATACTAGTAAGATTGACTAAATTCCATTTAAGTAAATTTAATCGAAGCTCCCTAATGATTTTCAAATAAACAAAGTTATCTATCATGATATATAAATCTCAAATGAACTTAATATTCAACATATATTAGTATATATATCATAAAACAGGAAGTATATCAATAAAAAATTGAAGATATATATCATAGTATATATTTAAAAATCACCCAATATATCAAGAACAAATATATATATTTATATATTAAAAAAACATAAAAGTACATATAAATCCACGACGACGGTGTCGATTGGTGACAGGTGCGAGATCTTGGCGGCGCGCGAGTTGGAGTGAGATCGGAGAAGTTTGGTCGGAAAAAATCGAGAAAAAAAACTCACCATGGGTCGAAACTTGAACGGCGAGAATGGCAGTCGAAACTTGAACGGCGACCATGACGGCGGCCGAAACTTGAACGGCGGGAACAGCGGACGACGTATTGAACGATGGGAATGACGTCGTCAACGGTGGTTGGGTGGTCCGAGGGAGGGAGGCGGCGACCTAAAAAATAAGAGAGAGAGTGTTTTGAGGGAGAGATTGAAGAAGATGGAATGGCTAGAGATTTGAGAGAGAGATTGAAGAGATTGAGGATACACGAATTTTTAGGCTATGCATGAGGGAGGGATACACAAAAACCTAGGTTTGTTTATTTATTTATTTATTTATATAAAATATAGGTGAGGATTAAATTGGGAATAACCATTGATATTAATGAAAATATGAAAACAAGAAGGCCTTTTTTTTTTTTTTTTTTTTTTTGTAAAAAATAGGATGTTTTAGACAACCATATAAAATAGACCTTATCTTATCTTTTATGTTAAAAAACCCTTTCATAAATATCTTCAATTATTTTCATGAAAAGCTTTTAGTACTAATTTTGGACCCATTTGACACTTATACTATTAAATCTAAATTTTTATAATTTATAGTTATTTCCTTATTTACATAATTTTGAATTTGGCATTTTTTTTATATTTATTGTTTTTGGTTATTTAGCTTTTAATATATAAATAATTTTTAATGTTTTCTTCATTTTAGGATTTTTTTTAATATAAAATAATTTTCACATTTTTTCCCATTTTGTCCAATCAATTACAAATTTTTCTTTTTTACGGCCTTCAAATTTTGACTTAAAATTTAGAATTCCCAATTTCAATGGATTGCATTTAGGTCAGGGAAGCGTAATAAAATAATGGTAATTTGAAAAGTGGACCTCATTTTATTATGTTTGGTATTGTTCAGTTGTGCTTTGTACCCATAGTAACATCTGAGGCCACTTCCAAATCTGTAATAAAAAAATGCAATTGACGAGTAAAGAGTGCTCAATCTAATTGCATTTGAAAATTACATTGATATCCTTGCCGTTACCATTACCGTTTGACCTTAAACTGTAACGGTAGCAGTAACAGTAAATGTGGCAGATTCATAATTCTACGTAAATGTGATCAAAAGCTATCCAATTACGTTTGCAATTGTGGCCCATTGTGAGTGATCTATCAAAGAAATTCCATTACGATTACACCAACTTTCATTACGGATTATTAAACATGGCCTTAATGCATGGTTATGTGGTTATAAATCTTCACTTTCATATTCATTTCATTTATATATATATATATATACGAGGTTTATTTCAAATGTATTTAAAACAAGTATAGATTTAAAGTTAGTTATATAATATATACTCATATTTTAATGTTAATCTAATTTTTATTGAAATATATATTCCATGTACTTTGTGATATATACATATGTATATTTAGTTATTTTGTAAATATATACCTCATATTATATAATTTTCATATTATTAATTATAATAATAATGCTAACACTTTCCTCCTCCTCCTCCTAATAATAATAATAATAATAATAATAATAATAATAATAATAATAATAATAATGTTAACACGTGATAAATCATGGCATAATTAAGAACAATATAGTATAGTTCACGTGATAAATCACGACATAATTATGAAAAATACAATACAGTTCATTAGCATTCTCAAATTATTTCAAAAACTAAACGCTATATGTATTTGAAAATTGAAAATAAAATTTAGAATTAAACCTCATACATATACTATGCATTACATTTTCATACAAATGGCAATAATGTGTACATTAATATGTAATCATATACATGGCATAATTATGTTGTATGCTCTAAATCGCACATCTGCTCGGCGACAAGAGCATCGATTGTCGACGGTGGCATAGGATTGGTCAAGCAGATCTAAATATATGCTTCTATACATTTTTTTTTTTGTTTTATTCGTCTTCTACTTCTCTATAAATTCACCTTTGAACATGTATCATTCTTTTTTCTGTCTCTGTATTGAACATGTGTCCATTGAGTTCTTTGGGAGTTTAGAAGTTATGAGAATTAAGTAATATTATTTATGATTTCTTAACCATTGAAATTCTATGGTTATATTTTGTAAGCCTATATAAAGGCATGTTTTGTTGAATCAATATATCACTTTCTCCACATTTGTATAATCCACACCTTTTTCTTTTCTAACAAAGTGGTATCAAAGCCATTGCAAGACATTTGAAAGAAAAATAGCCAACGGTGGGATGAGTTCGCTTGAATTACCGATGCTTACCAAGCTCAACTATGACAGTTGGAGCATCAAGATAAAAGCATTACTAGGAGCACAAGACATGTGGGAGATTGTGCAGAACGGTTTCCAAGAGGCGGAAGCTGGAGCTGATCAAGTGCAAAGAGACGCGCTAAAGGAGACAAAAAAGAAGGACAAGAAGGCCCTCTATATCTTGTACCAATCGGTTGATGAAGACACATTTCAAACCATCTGCGATGTCGAGACATTAAAGGCAGCATGAGACAAGCTCCAATTGACTCATAGAGGAGCTGATCGTGTTAAAAAGGTATGATTACAAACTTTATGTGCTGAGTTTGAATCATTACAGATGAAGGAGACGGAGGTGATAGCGGAATATCACACCAAAGTTATGACTGTTATCAACCAATTGAGACGGAACGGTGAAGAAATCACCAATGTTCGTGTCATGGAAAAGATTCTACGGAGCCTAAATACTAAGTTTGAGATCATTGTCACGACAATCGAGGAGACAAAAGATCTAGAGACCATGGCGATTGAACAATTTATAGGCTCATTACAAGCCTATGAGGAGAAAAAGAAAAGAAAGATGGAGCAAATGGAGACCATCGAACAACTTCT
This sequence comes from Lagenaria siceraria, assembly GCA_002890555.2. NCBI lineage: Eukaryota > Viridiplantae > Streptophyta > Magnoliopsida > Cucurbitales > Cucurbitaceae > Lagenaria > Lagenaria siceraria. The sequence goes on along the minus strand of CM016491.1, from coordinate 2,752,949 downwards.
CCAACTCAAACTCAAGCAGGAGAACAATCGTCGACGTGGAAGAGGCCATGGTGGAAGTGGTGAATCCAACACCGGTGTTTCTCCAAACTCAAATGAATCCTCATGAGGAAGAGGAGGTCGAGGCCGTGGAAGACGTGGTGGAAGGTCCGAGAGAGATAAATCTCAGGTAAAATGTTATAATTGCAATAAATATGGACATTATGCGAATGAGTATTACTCATCTCAATTAGAGTTAATCGATCGGAAGCAACATGACCGGTTAATTGCTAACACATCCAAAGCGCATGAAGGGCAGTCCAATTATGCAGAGGAGAACGAAACCTTATTCATGGTTTCGAAAGGAGAAGAAGAGAGTCAAGATAGCAAGTGGTATCTTGACACCGGAGCCTCAAATCACATGTGTGGGAACCGGGAGATGTTTTCAGAGTTGAACAACATAGAAAAAGGTAATATTGCCTTTGGAGACAATTCTTTGGCCGCCATCAAAGGAATAGGTAAAATTCTCATTCGGTTGAAAAATGGAGAAAATCAATATATTACAAATGTTATTACATTCCCAATATAAAAAATAATATATTGAGTGTAGGACAATTTTTAGAGAAAGGTTTTGAAGTTCAAATGAAAAATAATTGTTTGTATTTAAGAGATAATCATGAAAGACTTGTTGCTAAAGTCATCATGACAAAAAACCGAATGTTTCCTTTAATGATGTTTCGAAATGCTTGAAGACGTGTTATAAGGATGTTTCTTGGCTATGGCATCTATGGTTCGGGCATCTCAATTTTGGAAGTCTAGAAGACTTGTCAAAAAAGAAGATGGTGCGAGGTTTACCTTATATTTAGAAGCCGAACCAAGTGTGTGAAAGGTGTCTACTTGGAAAACATCATCATAGTAGTTTTCCAAAGAAGTCTATGAAAAGAGCCAACAAACCTCTAGAACTCATCCATGCTGATGTGTGTGGAGCAATCAAACCAGAATCTCATGGTAAAAGTGAATACCTCCTTCTCTTTATTGATGATTTTTTTAGAAAAACATGGGTATACTTTTTGAAGGAAAAATCGGAAGTATTTGAGATCTTCAAGAAATTTAAGGCGCGTGTGGAGAATGAAAGCAACCTTACAATTAAGGCCATGAGAATAGATCGAGGTAGTGAATTTACATCAAATGAGTTCAAACAGTGCCAAAGACATTAACAGTGCCAAGGACACCGCAACAAAATGACGTGGTGGAGAGGAAGAATCGAACAATCTTGAACATGGCAAGAAGCATGTTGAAGAAGAAAAAGATGCCTACGGAATTTTGGGCGGAAGCCGTAGCTTGTGCGGTCTATTTAATAAATCGAGTACCAACTAAAAGTGTGCTTGATAAGACGCCTTAAGAAGCATGGAATGGAAGAAAGCTTGGAATTGGTCACTTTAAAGTGTTTGGAAGTACTACATATGCTCATGTATCAGAGGAAAGAAGGATCAAGCTTGACGATCGAAGCGAGAAACTCATATTCATCAGCTATGATGCAAGTTCAAAGGGTTATCGCCTTTCAATCCTTTGAATGGGAAGGTAATTATTAGTCGTGATGTTGTTTTTAATGAGGAAGCTTCTTGAGATTGGAATATACAGACGGAGGAGTATGATTTTCTTTCATACTTTGAGGAAGACGATGAGCCAACCAGGGAGAGGGGTGAAGTTTTGCCCATTCCAATTTCACCCCAATCAATTCCAACTTCACCCCAATCAACCGATTAGTCATCTGATGCATCATCCAACGGAACGGAGGCACTTTTCAGTGACTCGGAGAATGAAATTGGCCCAAGAGGAACCCGAAGTCTATAGGAACTTAATGAGGTAAGCGAAAATCAAAATGACATAATTTTCTATTGTCTTTTTGGTGATTGTGAGCCCATTAATTTTCAAGAAGTCATTGCAAATAAAAAATGGAAGGATGCAATGGATGAAGAAATTTGAGCGGTAGAGAAAAAAACACATGGGAGTTGACCACGCTTCCAAAAGGACAAAAACCAATTGGAGTGAAGTGGATTTACAAGACAAAGAAAAAGGCCAATGGTGAAGTTGAGAGGCACAAAGCGAGACTAGTAGTGAAACGGTATAGTCAACAACATGGCATCAACTATGATGAGGTATATGCCCCCGTTGTTCGCCTTGAAACTATTTGTTTGATTATTGCTTTGGCAGCCCATAATCATTGGAAGATACATCAAATGGATGTCAAATCGGCATTCTTGAACGAAATTCTTGAGGAGGAGGTCTATGTGGAACAACCATTGGGCTATGAAGTCAAGGGTGAAGAAGATAAAGTACTTCGATTGAAGAAGACTCTTTACTGTTTGAAGCAAGCACCAAGAGCATGGAATTCGAGGATTGACAAGTATTTTAGAGAGAAGAAGTATATGAAGTGTCCTTATGAGCATGCCCTATACATCAAAATGCAAGGTGAAAGTATATTAATCATTTGTTTATATGTTGACGATTTAATATTTGTCGGAAACGATCCTTGCATGTTTGATAAATTTAAAAAAGTGATGACAAAGAGTTTGAAATGATGGACATTGGTCTCATGAGTTATTATGTTGGGATCGAGGTCAAACAAAGTGAATATGAGATTTTTATATCTCAAGAGGGCTATGCTAGAGAAATGCTCAAAAGGTACAATATGGATGATGCTAATCCGGTTGGAACACCAATGGAATGTGGAGTCAAAATCACCAAACAAAATGGAGGAGAGAAGGTAGATTCTACATATTTCAAAAGCTTTGTTGGAAGTTTGAGATACTTGACATGCATAAGATCGGATATTATTTATTCAGTTGGAATTATTAGTCGATTTGTGGAGGAGCCAACAACAACACATTGTAAAATGGCAAAGAGGATACTTCGCTATATCAAAAGGACAATTGGGTATGGTCTTTCCTATGTCTCTTCTAGAAATTTTGATATTGTTGGTTATTGTGATAATGATTGGAGTAGTGATTTGGACGATCGAAAAAGCACTACGAGGTTTGTGTTTTTTATTGGTGAAACGGCGTTCACATGGATGTCAAAAAAACAACTCATAGTCACATTATCAACATGTGAGGCGGAATATGTAGCAGCAACTTCATGTGTATGTCATGCAATTTGGCTAAGAAACTTACTGAAGGAGTTGAAGTTCCAAATCGAGGATCCAATGGAGATTTTTGTTGATAATAAATCGATCATTGCCTTAGCCAAAAATCCGGTATTTCATGGAAGGAGCAAGCATATTGATACATGATTTTATTACATTCGGGATTGCATTACGAAGAAAGAAGTAGAACTCAAATATGTCAAGTCACAAGACCAAGCAGTGGACATTTTCACGAAGCCCCTCAAGTTGGAGACTTTCATCAAAATGAGGAGTTTACTTGGTGTAACAAATCAAGTTTAAGGGGTGTTGAGAATATAAAAAGTTATAATATTAATTTGAATAATGGAAGTTTTAGTATTAAACTTGACTTGGTGACTTTTGGTTTTTGTAACCAATAGTGTCCATCGAGTTCTTTGGGAGTTTAGAAGTTATGAGAATTAAGTAATATTATTTATGATTTCTTAACCATTGAAATTCTATGGTTATATTTTATAAGCCTATATAAAGACATGTTTTGTTCAATCAATATATCACTTTCTCCACATTTGTGTCATCCACACCTTTTCTTTTCTAACACTCTGTTCTATGCATTTTTTTTTATGCAACTGTCCAATCATGAGAAGTCGAGATCTTTTTTTTTTTTTTTTTTTTTTTTTTTTTTTTTTTTTTGCCTCTACTGATGCATGCACCCTGCCGTTTGTGTCGTCTAACTGCAGGTGATGGTGGCCATCAATTGCTTGTTGTCGACGAGAGGATGACTGGAAGAGGAGGAAGATGCCATTGTTGTGATTTTGGTCGCAGACTTCAGTTGGGCTTGAGAGAGGGGGGATTGTTGGGAGAGATGGAAAAGTTTAGAGAGAGAGATCTAAAGGAAGAAAGTGGGGGGGGGGGGGGGCAAAGTGAAATTTTTAAAAATAGAAAAATAAAAAAAACTATTTACACAAAATAGTAAAATTTTTAGATAATTGTGATAGACGCTGATAGAAGTCTAACAAGGTCTATCAGTGATAGAAATTATAGAAGTCTACCACTGATAGATGCTGATAAAAGTCTATTAATGTCTATCAGTATTTTGATTGTAGTTTGAAAAAATGGAAATTTTATACTTTAGTACTATATTTATCTTTGGGAAAATAGTATAAATAGAAAAAAATATCAAACTATTTACAAATATATAAAAATTTAATTATCTATCAGTGATAGAAGTATGTCGCGGTCTATCGCGGATACATAGTGAATTTTTCTATATTTATAAATAGTTTGATATATTTTGTTATATTTATAAATTTATATATTTGAGAGAGAGACATTTGACATTATAAATTACTACACAAACTAAATTTAATTTGAAAGTATAGAACTTAAATCACTACAAACTAAAGTTTATATACTAAATTATTTCTTCATAAGGCAAGTAATGTCTTTTTCTTAACCTTTTCTTTAATATCAATTATTTAAGTTGAAGAAATTTACTAAACAAATTAGATTGATTAAAAATAGTACCTCAATCTAACTTAACTGAACTCATATGCACTCCTATGTTTAATTAATTGTTTTTTTTTGGAAAATTACTGTAAATAGAAAAAATATCAAACTATTTACAAATATAGAAAAATTTTACTGTCTATCCGTGATAGATCGCGATAGAATTCTATTACTTTCTATCGCTAAAGCAAATGAATTCTATCGCTTGAGCGATAGAAAGCGATAGAATTCTATCGCATTCTATCACTGATAGACTGTAAAAATTTTCTATATTTGTAAATAGTTTGGTTTATTTTTCTATATTTGAAAAGAGCCCTTGTTTTTTCTTTTTTTTCTTTTCCTTTTTTAAAAAAAAATCATAAATGATGGTTATAGTCCAAAGTGATTTTCAAAATTTTATAAACATGCACTTTTTTTTATAGTAGTGTTTTTTTCCTAAATGTTTATAGAAAAAATATTCACTTCTAAAAACTCTCTTCAACCATTTTCACAAACTCATTAATAAAAGGGCATGTTTAGATTAACTAGAGAAATTTTTTTTTTTTAAAAAAAATCATTTTTATTTAAACTCTTTTGATGAAAACTAGTTTAAATACACTTCAAAAATTATTTTTAGTAGTTGCTAAACATTTCAAATTTTTTCAAAATACCTTATTTTCAAAATTAAACCGTTGAAAAGTTAAACCAAACACATCCAAAATAAAATACCAACCAAATAAATCATTAGGTGTAATTTGATAACCATCCATTTTTTGGGCTCTTTTCAAATATAGAAAAATGAGATAAACTATTTACAAATATAGAAAAATTTTAGAGTCTTATCACTGATAGACCGCGATAGAATTCTATCGCTTTCTATCGCTCAAGCGATAGAATTTATTTGCTTAAGCGATAGAAAACGATAGAATTCTATCGCGGTCTGTCACTAGTAGACAGTGAAATTTTTCTATATTTGTAAATAGTTTGATATTTTTTCTGTTTATAGTAATTTTTCCTATTATTTTTAGAAAATCAAACATATTTGATAATTGTTTTTGAATTATTACATTTTAAAAAGTTAGAGAGATATAGAAACTTGTTAGAGGGAAAAAAACATGTGGAAACATGACAATAAAAGTACAGAGTTATAGACAGAGATTTGTAGAGAGTAAAGTTAGAGTGAGAATATTAGTTAGATGGAAAGTGGTAAATTTTCAGAGATAACAAATTAAGAAGGAAATTAAAAAAAATAAAGACAAAGAAGAGAGTAAAATGTCCTAAACTAAAAGATATATTAGAAAAAATCAAAAGGTGATGAGAAAATTTTGGAGATCAAAACCCTGTGCTACAACAAAGATGGGATTTCAATGACTTAAAATTTTTATAAATACATTTGGAAAATTTTCACATATAAAAAAAATGTCAAACTATTTACAGAAAATAACAAAAAAAATACTGATAGACATTGATAGACTTTTATCAGCATCTATCAGTTATAGACTTCTATCAATTCTATCACAATTATCTAAAAATTTTGTTATTTTGTGTAAATAATTTTTTTATTTTTCTATTTTTAAAAATTATCCAATACATTTTTGGACTATTTTTTAATCTTTGAAATAACCGTCAAAGAAAGCCCATTAATAACACTTCTAAAATATGTCATTATTAGTTGCTTTAAAACTTTTTAATGTAATCAACAATAAGTAATTATTGAAATTTATTACCTGTCATTATAAGAAAAAATTACCACCATTTCATTGCCAACAATGACTCAAAAGTTTGACTTTTTTGGTTTGATTAAATCTTTTTATTGACATTAAGAATCCGTCACAAAAATATTAATAATGTTATGTCACAAAATTAAATATAAGACACTTATTTATAGCAATTGAATTCAACAGTATTCCTATATCAAATAAATACATTTCATGTCATTTGAGAAGCATACTTTTTAATAAAGAATAAAAGTTATTAAAACGACATTAAAAAAACAAGAGTTCTTTTCCTCTCTTATGAAACAAAAAAATTGCAGGCTCTATTATTTGCAGGAACTGATTCATCATCTTCAACCTTAGAATGGGCAATGACTGAACTCCTCAACAATCCCAACGTACTAACTAAAGCCATAGTCGAGTTAGACACAATGGTTGGTCAAGATCGACCAATCAATGAACTTGATCTCACCAATCACAACTATCTTCAAGCCATTGTTGTCGAGACGCTCCGCCTCCATCCGCCAGCTCCGATGCTCATTCCACATTATTCCTCCGACAATTGTAACGTTGCTGGCTACGACATTCCACGTGGCACAATGCTATTGGTTAATGCTTGGGCGATACATCGAGACCGGAAGCTTTGGGAAAACCCGACGAACTTTCGGCCCGAGAGGTTCTTATGATCCACAAATGAGTGTCAATTGAATAAACTAATTGCATTTGGGCTTGGAAGGAGGGCTTGTCCTGGAGAAAGCATGGCTATACATTTTGTGGGATTGGTATTAGGGCTATTGATTCAATGTTATGAGTGGAAAAAGATTGGAGATGAAGAGATGAACATGAAGGAAAGTGGGGGTGTTACTGGTCATAAAATGGAGCCCTTGGAAGCCTTATGTAAAGCTCGCCCTATAATGAAAAATATTATGTTAAATGCTTTGGATCAAATTTGATTAGGGTTTTCCATAATTTGTATCGCTGAATTTTATATATGTATCACAATTGTGTTATCAAAAAGTCTTACATTAGTGAGTGACATGGAAATGCTTTTAAGAAATTAATTGTCATGATATTTAGTTTAATTATATAAAATACTTCTAAATTTTTGAAGTTTCACATTGCAATTATGTCCCTACATTGTGTAATGTTACATTTTTACCTTTGAATAGCGAAATCTATTCCAAAAATACCATGGAAGAGTTTTTCAACTAAAATGATATGAAAATTAATGCGATGATCATTAATGTCCAAAAAAAAATAAAAGAAAATTGCATCAAGTAGCAATTTAAGATGATATTTTAGCATTCATACCATCATTTTTTAAAATATTGCAGATATGATAAAATATCTAAAAAAAATTTCAGATGGCTAAAATCACGTATTTTTTCATATATTTTATTTTTTCTTATTCTAAAACTGCGTCACTTCTGCATGCACAATCCTCTCCCATATTTTTTACTTTTGTTTAATCCTTTATCATTTTGCAACCACCAATCCTAAAATCACGTTTAATATTTTGTTTGATTCACTATTTTGTTTGATTCACGATATCTCATTCACAATTGGTTTCGATTAAGAATTTTGGTCAATCATGGTTTTAATTTCGAATTTCTCAATGGGAGATTTTGATTTTGATTTGCTAGAGATTTCTTGAAGCCGATTTGTGGACGATTTTTGTTCAATTTTTTTTTTTTTTTTTTTTGAAGTTCATTTTTGCCTTCTCTTATTCTAACAGGTTTGTTTCCTAAACCAGTCCTAAAATCAATCTTCATTAATTCTAATAAGTTTGTTCACTAACAGATTTTGATTTCTTCATTTATTTCTTGAAGTTGTTAACAATTTTGTCAGCTGAAGATTTCTTGAAGTCGATTTCTTTTACGTTAACAATTTATTTTATCTGATTACATCAGCCTTTTTTTGCTTGAAGATTTTTTTTTTTTTTTTTTTTTTTTTTTTTTTTGTAGATTATTGATCTTTCTTGTTTTCATAATCGATTTTATGTTTAATTTGTGTTTGATTTTTCTGTTTGAGACCGAGAAGTTTGTTTGATCGCCTTGCTTGAATATTCTTTGTATTTTGTATTGAATTTATCTTTTTAAAGATTTTATGTAGTTTATGTTTGATTTATCTATTTATTTCTTATTCTTCCAAGTTTCTTTGGTTCTTCTATTTCCATGTCAATTTTTTTTTTTTTTAAATTTCATTGAGGTGATTTGTTGGGATTTGAAGAGATTCAGAGTATAGATTCATCAATAGGAGTTTGATTTAGATTTTCTTTACTTTCATATTTTGGTTGGAGATTTAGTAGTTCGAGGATTATATATTTTTCAAGTATCTTCTTTAGGGATTCGTGTTACTGGATTTATTTGAGTATATCAATGTGAGTTATATCAATGTGATTGCCATCTAATTGTCATCTGATTTCTATTTGATAATATATAGTTTGTGTTTTCTATCTAATTGTCAACTGATTGTTATCTGATTTCTACATAATACTTAGTAGTTTGTGATTATTTGATTCGATATTTCAGTTACCTGAATGGATATCAAAAGTATGGTGTGGCCATTGTAGTTGACGGCTTTGTTGAGGTCAAAGAGAGATTGGAAGAGTAAATGCACATCAAACGACAAGAGAATGTCAGAGAATATGTAAATTTGATTTTGTTAATCAAATAACATGTAAATAGAAATCAATATCATTAATAATAATCATCATCAAATAGCATTTGGATAGCAATCTGATATCAATCATATGTCAATCAGATAACAATTAAATGATATAGTAGAAGTTCATATAGAAATCAAATGACAATCGAAAGGCAATTAATTAAGTGGCAATATTAGAAACTACTAATTACGTGATAAAAAATAGAATAATTAGATGTCAATCAAATGACAATAATAGAGACGGCTAAATGTGAGATAAAAAATAGAAGGTAATCAGATAACAATCAAAAGGAAATCAGATGACAATATAAAAAACTACGAACTAATTGATAAAAAAAAGTTAATACATGAAAATTAGAAGTCAATCAGATGACAATATAAAAAATACAAAAAAAAAATGTAAGGTAATCAGAAACTCCTTAATAATTCAGATAGCAATCAAATGACAATTAGAAGTTAATCAAAATTTGCCCATATTAAATAAACTATGATAGGTAAAAACTTACCGTCACATGACAAACAAGTATTTAACATAAAAAGAAACTTCCATGCTTAAACTATTGAAGGAGGAGAAGAAGAATCCATTACAATGATTCTTTTTGACAAAATGTGTTAAAGTAAAAGAGAAGAAGAACTAAAGTTCAAGTAATTGAAGGTGAAGTAAAAATTAGAAAATAATCGATATAATCGGCAATTAGTATCAGATAGTAATCAAACAACAATTAGATAACAATCTATATCATTAGCAATCATATAACAATAAATATCAAATAAAAATTAGATAGCAATCAGATAGTAATCAAATTTCATACTGTCAGTGAATCAGTGAGGGCATTTTTGACTTTTCAGTTTCAATGCCTCATTTAAATTGGGCTGGGTTGACTGATTTTGTTGTTTTTCCAAAATTTAAATTGCGTGGACATGGACCTAATTTTAATATTTTATTTTGACATGCTTGCAACTGACCCAAAAATAAAAGACATATATGACATCATTTACAATATTAATTTACATAAATTGATATGACAATTAACTTGTAAAAAAAAGTAATTATATAATTGATTTTAACGATATATTTTGAGATTAAGTCAATGATAACAACAAACTTATTGTTGTAAATAATATTATGTTAGGAACCACTCAATATACAGTGAAAACATGAATTCTCCTAGGAAAATTCGTAAAGAAAATTACAAAGAAAAGGAGAGGAAAATGAAAACTTTTTGATGTGTACTGCACTCTTTCCTGTTGTGCTCACAAACTCTCCAAAACTGAGAAAAAATCGTGTATAGATTTTTTTCCTCTCAAAAACTTCCTCTTGGTCACTCATAACCTATGAAATTAATTATGAATTTTTCTCACAAAAAAGGTTCCCAAAAATATGTAAATATATAAAGATGGCTGAAAAACATTTGTTTTTTTAGTAAAAGCAGTTTTTGTAGTAAGCATTAAGACTGTAAATGACATTCAAACGTTATCTGGGGTGAAGCACATGGTTAAGACGCTCTTCACAACACTATAGGCAGCGTCTCGACGCTACCTCTCTACCAAAGTAACTTAGAACGTTGTAGCTGTGTTAGCTTTATGAGCTTCCATCATGCCATATGTTTTGATGATATCAAATGTTTATTTACTTATGATTTTTGCATTTTAAAGTGTTTATAGCATAGAGCTAAGAGAGATGGTTCCAACTCATTGGAATCGCTCAAATTGGGCATCAAAGGAAGAAGTTGTGGCCAAAAGAAGATTTGAAAGAAAAATCATATGTGGCAAGGACATGGCACAAGTGGACCAATCATGTGACAATATGTGGACTTTATAAATATTAAAAAAGTATAAAAAAAGAATTGACCAATGCTCAAACTAATTAAAAAAAAAAAAAAAGATTCTTCTTCTTTCCTTTGATATTCAAATTCAATTTCTCTATTTAAATCTCATTCCCCCTTCTCTTTTGATACAATCTCTCATCTCCCAGTTATTAAAATTTCTCTTCAAATTCTTCATTGTTGATATACCTTCAAGGTTTCATATTCTTAAAATTATTTTTGTTATAGAAATTTATTTTTTAGAGATTATTTTCAGTGCTTAAATTTGTATATCTACACACTTTTGAGAGTGTTCTCTTTTTGGTTGATTGTCAATTTCCCTATTTCAATTGGGATTTTGTATTAAGGTGTGGGTGCACCTTGGGATTGAGTGTAGTGGTTTAATCCTAAATTCATAAAAAAAAAAGAATTTGTAGTGGTCTGATCTTGAACTCGTTGAAAAAGATCAAAATAGGTTGGATCCTGAACCTGCAAAAGGATCGGTTGTGGTTTGACTTTGAACTCATAAAAAAGTGGCAAATTGATTTGGTTCTCACCCAGAAGAGAATCCGTATACTAAAATACCCAAGAAGAAGTCTTGGGGAATGGAATAGAAATTCCAAACCACTATAAAAATTATCGATATCATTTCTTTCTCTCTACTCTTTTAATTTATGCAATTTATTTATTTTTATCACTAATTATTTCATTAGTTTAAATTGCTTTAATTTGGTTTTAAAGTTCTTCAAAAGGTTGACTTCACCTTCTCTTCACCTACTAGTTATGTTCTTCAAAAAGTTGAGTTCACCTTCTCTTCACCTACTAGTTGAGTTCACCTTCAACTAGTAACTACAGCAACTTCTATCGAGATTGCACGAGTAGTTCAAAATACACAAGCAACATATTTTTACACAGATTTCTTGATCATATGTGTTCATCCCAACAGGTACAAACTTTTTCTTCTTTTTGTTTGCATTCTTGCACACCCGCTTCTCTGTTATCAGCCTTAAAAAAACATAACCTAACCACTACACAAAGGTACCCCTAAATATGCACCATATAAAGAAAGAAAAATATCAAACCCAAAAGAAAACATATACCCACCTACGCGATATGCCCAAAGTCAGTGTCATAATATTCAACAATATAAGAGAAAATATTACTTGCCAACACAACACAATAACATAAAACATGAGTATATAAGACACCATTCAATAAATACTTGAAGTAAGATATGAGTGTATCAACAGTATATGTAATAACAATCACCATTCCATGTGTATCAGCAGTATATGTAACAACAATTGAACATTCAATCAGTAACTTATTTTTAAGCAGAGCATGCATATTTCATTTAAGTTTATAAGCATGATATTCCAAGTGTATCTGGTATAAGATATGAGTGCATCAAACAATAATCAATAAATACTTGAAGTAAAATGTGAGTGTGTTAGCAGTATATCTAACAATAATATAATTGACATTCCAAGTGTATCAACAGTATATCTAATAACAATCAACATTCAATCATTAACTTATTTTGAAGTAAAGCATGTGTGTTTCATCTTATAAGAATGACACTCAAAGTGTATTAGCAATATATCATATATAAGACATGAGTGTATGATGATAGCACCCTAAAAGTGTTATGATTCCTAGCTTAACTCTATCTTTATATTAATCAATAAAGATTTTGAAATCTACATCTTAAATTTACACTCCAAACAAAGACTTCTTAAACCTAAATTTATAAACATACACCATATAACCTAGGCTACTTAAACTCCAAACTTAACTTTTTCAGACATCCCAAATTTGTTGGCCAAAACACCCTTCAACTGTCTAATCAACCCACCATACAATATAACACACACAATACAATTCATATACTTGATGACTTAAAACCATCCACGAGAAGCCAATTTAAACTCTCACATATGAAATCAAATCATCTAGCACAATCAATCTTAAACTCCACAGCCAACTTTTTAGCATTCACAGTGGTGCTAGTCTCATCTAGCATCAATGAATCATCAATCCCTTTAGAAGGAATCTGATCAAGATTACCTGAATCAATCTCACATGGAGCTTCAACAATGGTGGTGCTCATCCCTTCATATCCTTTCCCATCCCCCATAGGTGCAAACTGAAACTGCAAAGCCAATTCCAAATCATACACCACGTCATGCATTGAAGGCCTATTTGCACCAACTTCACCCACACATTTCTCTGCAACTTCCAAAAATTTCCTCAACGAATTCATTTCGATTGTTCCGACAAGAAAAGGATCAATCACTTTTTCAATCTCTCCTCTGCTTTTGCAACGAACTACCCAGTCTACTAAGTTTGTCTCTTCACTTGGAACGAACTTTTTTATCGGAGCTCTGGCCGAGAGAACTTCGAAAAGCACGACACCAAATGAGTAAACGTCAAATTTCTCTTTCAATTGTCCGGTGTTAAAATATTCTGGGTCCATATATCCACAAGTGCCTCTAATATTGGTGATTTCCATTTCAATGGCGTCGGATACTTTAAGTTTTGATATCCCGAAATCAGCAACCTTTGCATTCAAGTCTTTGTCGAGCAAGATGTTTGTGGTTTTAATGTCTCGATGTATGATGATGCCCATGATGGAGCCAGTGTGTAGATAATCAATCCCTTTTGCTACATCGATGCAGATTTCAAGCCTTTTTTTCCATGACAATGGAACATGATCTTTTGCTTTTGAACCGTATAAACAATCTTTTAAATTTCCACCCTCCATGTATTCATAAACCAGGATCATCTCTTGGTTTTCGTCACAATACCTGTTGAGAATATGTAGTACACAAAATTAAATACATATAACAAGTTTTTAAGAATATTAGTGGAATTCACTTGTATATTTTACAACAAATTAAATAGAACTACTTGCCCTTTTTTTATTATATGATGGTATCTCAACTTATTTTAGTTCCTAAACTTAAAATAATAAAACACATTAAATCATGGAAAATTGCTCTAAACAGAAAAAATATCAAACTATTTACAAATATAGAAAATTTTCACTATCTATAAGTGATAGAACGCGATAGAATTTTATCGCTTTCTATCGCTCAAGCAAATAACGCGATAGAATTTTATCGCTTTCTATCGCTCAAGCAAATAAATTCTATCGCTTGAGTGATAGAAAGCGATAGAATACTGTCGCGGTCTATCACTGATAGACTGTAAAGTTTTTCTATATTTGTAAATAGTTTGACTCATTTTTCTATATTTAAAAACAACCCTTAAATCGTTAATCAACCTAAAAATTTATAGTTTAGGACAAATTTAATTATATATCACACTACCTTCAACACTCTCTCTCATTTATGAACATTTTAAAAGATTGAAGTCCACCATATTTTTGTCCATATTTTAATATTCCATGCTTTGATATCGATATAAATGTGAATTGTCATTTTCATTATATCATATAAAAATCTATGAAACATAAAAATAAACATAATGTAAATAATATGAATATAATAAAAAAAAAATTATACTTTAACTTGTTTAAGGAAATGTAAAATATTTATTTACTAATTTAAATATTTCTTTTGAATTGTTGTTTTTATAATTTTTTCCAAACATGTTCATCGACATTGACATTTTGTTCATATTTCCATCGATATTTCTGTAAATTTGAGACTTCAACAATTTTGTCCACATTGACATCGGCGCCAAAGTTTTTTTTGTTTTATTAGCCGCTTATGCTAAATTTTCAAAAACTTGTATTGATTTTTAGAATTTAAGTGAGAATTCAAGTATTTTCTTAAGAAATGAAAAGACTAAATATGAAAATTATGAGAAAACACGTATAAATTTCTAAAATATAAAACAAAAGAACCCAAATTGTTGTCAAAATCTTTGGTTTCATTTGGTACACTTCGTTTTGGGTTTTTGGTTTTTGGCTTTTAAAATATAAATTTATTTTCTCCCAATTTCTTATAATGATACACATCTTTCTTGTTAGTAATTTGGTGTTCGCTATTGTTTTTAAGGTTGTTGTGGCAGTTGTTCCTTGAGATGTTTGTCACTTTGTCTCTTGGTTTGTCCTTCAGTATGTCTCTCGAATTGCAGATTCTGTCTTAATATATTTTCCTTATCTGGAAAATTTTGGGTACTTTTTTTGGCAGGATTCGTTCTTTCACAGAGTAGAACTCACTTTTTTTTTTTTTTTTTATCAATTATCCTTTTTTCTCGTGCGTATATATGGCTATCTTTGGCGAAGTTTTAGGTTTAGATCCTTTGAAGTGTACTTGTGTCGCTTGGTGAGTTTGTTCGGAAGAGGGATTCTTACGTTGAGTGTCAATCCGAGTGATTGTGAAGTTCTTGTTGCGGTTTTATCTTGAGGTGATTTTTAAATTATATTGAAACATTCTACTGCATCTTGAGAAGGGATTCTCATAGTTAGGGGGAGTCTAAGTTTTTCAAGTGAAGTAGTCTTCATTTAAAGAAGGAGAGGTTAAAGTTCTTGTTGAGAGGGAGTCTCATACTTAGGGAGAGCTTAAGTGATCATTCATTAAGTTAGGCTATACGTGTGTTGTAATTATTTTTTAATTACAGATAAGTACAATGTTGTAATTGCTTGACTTTATATTAGTGAAAAAATATTTCTAGGGCACACTGCCCTCCAAACGTAGGTGGTATTCCACCGATTTAGGTTACCAAACTTGGTGTTATGTTTTTTTACCTTTTTATTTGTTCCTTTCTATTGTCCTTGAAATTGCTGTAATATTGTGTGTGACAAGTTACACTATGTGTCAGAGAACCCTTCTTTCAATTGATATAGAGCGGGTCCCATTATTTCTTGTTTCCGATCCATGACTCTTCCAATGGAACAAATCAAAGAAGGTGGATCTACTCCACGACCCCAAGTATTCATGGCACCAACTACTCTTATTGGAAGGCACAAATGACTACTTATTTAAAGTCTATACATCAAAAGACTTGTAAAGTTATTGTGTGTCGGTTGTGCCTGATGTTGGGAACACACCTAAGCCTAAAGTCGATGGAATGAATTCAGTGCTATCTTCAACGATGTTGGTAGAAACATCTTTCGTCTGATTAACACATGTGTTTCTTCTCAGGAAGCTTGGGATATTTTGGTTGTTGCTCATAAAGGAACTTCTAAAGTCAAAATGTCTAGACTCCCGTTGTTAACTACTAAGTTTAAGAGTTTGAGAATGGGTGAAGATGAAATGACTACAGAAGTTAAAGTCTGTTTGCTTTTACATAGCTAATGAATCCTTTTCGTTGGGTGAGAAGGTGTCAGAAGAGAAGTTGGTTAGGAAAGTTCTTAGATCTTTGCCAAGAAGGTTTGATATGTACGCGACAATGATTGAAGAAGCATAGGATATTTCTAAATTGAAAAGTTGATGAATTGTTTGGGCCCTTGCTTACATTTAATATGACTTTTTGATGGAAAATCTGACAAAAGAAGCCAAGACATTACACTGCAAGCTTCTGTAAATGATCAATTTGATGAAAAAATTGAAGAGTCAGAAGAATCTCTTATAGATTCAATTTCTTTCTTATCTAAATAGTTCAATAGGGTTCTAAAGCGCATTGAAAAGAACTATGGAAACTCTATGCCTCGACATGTTAAAGAAAGTGGAAACACATCTTCGAAGCCTTACATATTGCAAAATCAAAAGAAGGATGTTGATAAGTCTGACAATATTGGTTAGGATAAAAGAAAAATCCTTTTGTTGCAGGAAATGTGAAGGATTCAGTCATTATTATCTTGAATGTTTGAATTGAAGGGATTAAAAACCAATTGTAGAAGCGATTGATCACTTGTCTTTGATTTGGGATTACAAATTAAAAAAAAAAATTACAGAACAATTAGGTTAAACAAAAATACATTTGAAGAACACTACAAAAAATGACTTCCTTGCTATATCTCAAGGGTAGGTTTAGAATAGTGGGATCTGGAGACTTTTTGGCAGAAATTGAGAGAGTGATTCTTCAAAACCAGGTTTTATTAAAAAAAAAACTTCAAAACCTTTTTTTTTTAAGAACCAAAAGATATGTGAGGGGAATAACTTCCCCTCAATCCACTATTTCCACTTCCCCTCACTCCACTATCTCCACTCCTTGCAATTATTTTAATATTATTATTATTATTATTATTATGATATATTAAATCATATTTAATATATAATATAATTAAATATTAATTAATTAACTAATATTTAATTAATTAAATTTAAATAATAATAATAATAATAATAATAATTAATTAACAATTAATTAATTACACGTTTATGCATTTAAATCATATGTAAATGCATCTTTCTCTCTCATAAACTATAGTTTTAATATGAATTACATTCACACTAATTTTACTATAAAGTTTTAATATGAATCAAATTCACATTAATATTTGAATTTTATTCAAATATTGCTTTTTCTCTTAATACATAGTTAGAAATGATAGAAATCTATCACTAATAGATGCTGATAGAAGTTTATCAATGTCTATCAGTATTTTTATTTTTTTTTTGCTATTTTATGTAAATAGTTTGACATTTTTTTATTTCTGAAAATTTCCCTATAATATATCATCATATATTATACTTTATATATATTTCCCTTAAATAATTTGAACATTTCAAATTATTCCAAAATAATTGGACCTTATTTTACTCTTAGTGTGCTAGCAAGAGGATCTAATGGACCTACAAATTAGAAGCTCTAACGATTCGAGATTAAATTAATCAAACTCTTTAATTAATTAAATCAACATTCATTAACTGCATGTCATTCCACTAAAGACCCACAGCTACACTCTTCGCACTGTAGTTATATTTATGTGTCCAATGGATATAACCAGTCATCAATAAGTCGACCCTTTACAAATTGCTCGTAATTACAGTTGGACCAAAATTACCATTTTACCCATGTAATCACTTATTTTTCCTTAAGCCTCATCGATCCTTTAATGAACAACATGTTTATGGTCCTACCATAAACAAATCTCTCTCGGGCCAACGAGATGGTGGACCCATTGTTCAAGACTCGAAGTCAGCACTTAAAGGAGCAATTTATCTACTTTTCCTGAAAGGGGGAAAAAGTAAACTCCATCTTTTGTAGCTATGTTCCCAGTTCTCTACTCGAACAAGTCCTCAAGATGGTAGGTATATTGAATCGGCAACTTAGGTTACTCTCACTCATACAAATCAAAGGACTATCTTCATAGACGGGAGTTCATAACTCACTCATGATTGAGATCGAGTTAGTTACGGTCATCTTATGAAATATTAGTCTCTACAGTTAACGGTGTTATAATGTGAGAATAAACATTTCGCAGTCCGATCTTATACAAACTCTTTGTACATGATACCCCCACTCGCATGTCTTTACATGAACGATTTGGATCAAATCATGTAACATTTTACAACTCATGTAGCAGTTATAGAGTGGGCCGTATCTGCAGTGTTACCAGAATAAGACATCCAACCTTATTCATATACTGCCGACCTTTTAGGTTATAACTTGAACAAGATCCACTTGTATGTCTACTTCATACTGTTCAAGCTACATTTAATAACCTAGGATCTTAGTGTATTGAATTGTGTAAAATCGATCTAAATATCAAATAAAATATATTTTATTTTATTAAATGAATAAATAAATCATCATGTCAGACTATACTCTTGCAAGAGACAAAACAAGAAGACAGACCAAAACCCTAGCCAGGTATGCTGATTACAACTTGGTCTCTTGTGTTTTAGGTGCATAAGAGTATATAAATGATCTAGAACCTAGAAGTTTTGAACAAGCTATAAATGGTCCAAATGTAAGAGATTGGATCAATACCATGAATGAAGAAATGGAGTCTCTTACCAAGAATGATACTTGGTGCCTAACACCTCTTCCAAAGGGTTATAAATCCATTGCTACCAAGTTGATATTCAAAATCAAAGAAGGAATCCCAGGAGTTCAACCACCAAGGTTCAAAGCCATACCTGTGGCTAAGGGATTTACACAAAGAGAAGGGATCGACTACCATGATATCTTTTCTCCTGTGGTGAACCAAACATCAATAAGATTACTATTATCACTTGTTGTCCAGCATGAACTTGAGCTTGACTAGCTTGATGTCAAGACAGCTTTCCTTCACGGTCATCTGGAAGAGAAAATCTTTATGGAGCAGCCTCAGGGCTATGTTAAAGAAGGGAATGAGAACCTATTCTGTTTTCTTAAGAGATCCATCTATGGACTCAAACAATCACCCCCTGCTGGTACAAAAGGTTTGATGACTACATGACAAGGATTGGCTTCAAAAGAAGCTGGGTTGACAATTGTGTGTATGTGAATTTTCAGTCTTACAGAGAGCAAGTTTTCCTACTACTATATGTAGACGATATGCTGTTAGCTGCTAAGTCAAAAGAAACTTTAAACCCGGTCAAACAACTTCTTAAAAGAGAGTTTGAAGTTAAAGACTTAGGAGAATCCAGAAAAATCCTTGGCATTGAGATCAAACGAGACATAAACAGTTCCTTTTTTACAATCAGTCAAAGCACATATTGTGAAAAAATCCTGAAGAGATTCAAGATGGAAGGTGCTAAAAAGGTCATTGTTCCTTTGGCTCCTCATTTCAAATTGTCTGCAGAAAATTGCCCAAGGAAGGAAGACACTAAACACCTTGCTGATATGTCCAAAATCCCTTACTCTCAAGCTGTAGGAAGCCTAATGTACCTAATGATATCCACTAGGCCTGATTTATCTTATGCTTCAAGCCTTATGAGCAGGTATATGGCAAATCCTGGTAAAAGGCACTAGGAAGCTACAAAGTGGATTCTTAGGTACCTAAACTATTCAAAGGAGTCAAAACTAACATACAAGGCTAATGACATATAGAAGCATGAGCTCTATGGGTTTGTTGACTCTGACTTTGCAGGAGATTTAGACAAACGAAAATCTTTATCAGGTTATATTTTCTTATTAGGCAGAAATATACTCAGTTGGAAGGCTTCTCTTCAAACCGTTGTCGCTCTTTCAACACAGAAGCTAAATTCATAGCTTTATCAGAAGCAACCAAGGAAGGGCTATGGCTCAAGTCACTTCTTAAAGATTTTGGTATCAATCAAAAGACTATTCAAATATTTTGTGACAATTAGAGTGCAATATATCTCTCAAAGAACAATCAGTTTCATAATCAGACAAAATATGTTGATATCAAATTGTTGGGTTTTATGCCCTAAAACTCGTAATAGTAAATGTTGTATTTTGACCGTCATTAATAAATTGTTATTAATTATTATTCAATAAATGTTATTGATTATTTTATCTTGTTTTAATAACCCTAAAATCCAATAAACTAACATCCTAGGTTGTTTTATGAATCTTGAACAATATGTAGAGACATATAGAGATCAATGTTCAAGTTACAGCCTAATGAGTCTATAGTATAAGGATAGGGTTGGGTACCTTATTCTGGTAACACTATGGATACGACCCACTTTGTATTTGATACAAACGCAATGATCCAACGCGTTCGTGTAGGAGACATGTGAGTGGGGGTATCCTATGCAATGAGTTTGCATAAGACTAGACAACGAAATAGTAACCACTAGATGTAACTCCATTGACTGGTTAGGTTTCTATTTCAATAGGTTGACATAGGCAACTTAGTCTTAATCCTGAGTATATTATGAACTCTTGTCTACGAGGGATTGTCCTTTGATTTGTATGGGTGAGAGTGACCCATTTGCCGATTGAAAGTGAAAATGTCGCTTTGCCTTATACAACCATGTTTGAAGATGTGGTTCATGATGTTGCTAAAGTAAATCCTCAAAAAGAAATTATTGCTCCAAATGTTGAGCACATGTCTGAAGACTTTAAAGAGAATAGTCTCAGTAATTTTGAGAGCCTTGAAGAGAATAGTTTCGATGATGATATGCCTTTAGGTGCTCTGGATAAGAAGAAGAAAATGAAAATTGAGGAAATCGCGACTCTAAGTTCTTTGAGAAAAATGTTTCAGTTTCTTAAAGTGATAAATTTGTCTCTGCTGAAGTTGTGCTCGATGACTTGAGTTGATTTGAGGAAGATAGTCCTCATGATACTGATGTTAGACAGTCCATTGAGGTTTAGAAAAATAAAAATCTTTCATCTTCTATGTCTATTGTACCTCTAGATGGCATTTTTGTTCATCCCGAGGAGAGTGTTAGCCTATGAAAATATGTTGTCAAAAGGCAAATTACTGTTGAAAAGGAACTTTCTGAACAAGCACAAGACTGCTTAGAGATCGTTGAATTACTTGTCAAAGCTGGTCTAATTAGAATATTCTTAAATATTGACCCTTATTACCATAAGTTGGTTTGTGAGTTTATTGTTATCCTAACAACCATGATTTCAGAAGAGTCCATGTGAGAGGATATTGCTTTGTGTTCTCTTCTACCATCATCAATAAGTTTCTTTATTGACATGTTGGGGAACATGTTGCTGCACAAAGGTCTTCTGTGAATGTGTTGGTTTTCGAGTTGACCGGTTGTGTAAAGAAAGCATAGCCTAAGAATGGTCAGTTGTTGGTTGTAGCTTGAGGGTTAAAGATGATATTTTGCGTAAGATTGGGATTGTCAACTGATGTCCTTCTCACACATCAGGTATTTCTAATAGTCTGACCAATTTGCAGTATCATGAGGCATTTTCTAAAAGTTCAAGTATGGGTCACAGGCTATAAAATTACCTATTTGCTCTCCATGTCTGATTTTCAGCATTTTGCTAGCTTAGAAAGCTGATATCTTTACTATGAATGATATCTCTGGTCTTACTTTTTGCTTACTCTCATTCAATTACGAGTTGTTTCAAGGCAATCATGTTCCTGATCTTGTTCACACTACTCCTCAAGACACTAATGCTAGTTCTAATCAGTCTTTTGCTAACTCCTCGCTTGGAAAATGCATCAAGCATCTGTTTGCTTCTGAGTCTCTGGACCTAGTTGTTTAAAGTCAACAATGTACGGACATAAAGATTGAGGTGGATACTGCCTCTTCTTCGAGTGTAATTGATGACGTTGGTGGTGGTTTTAATTGATTTGTATGTTTTCATTGCCGCTTAGACTGTTGTTTTTTCCTATTCAGACCGTGTTTGTTTTTTTAAGACGGACAAAGGAGGAGAGTCTCCTGAGTTTCTTTTGTTTTTTTTTGGACTGGTAATTCTGTTGTTCTATTCTGTTGACTGTTGAATCAACTATTGTTGTGCTTGTCCCCACATCTTCTATGACTTGTTGTTTGGTCTGTTTTTTTTCTTATCTGGCTCTATGCTTTTTCCTGCATGTAGTTGGTTCTCTGATGTATTGTCTTAACTTAAAAAAAATAATAGTGAAAGGGGAAGTTTGTTAGAGATTTAGTATTGACCGTTATTTTTAAGATTGTAGTGGAAGTTGTTTCTTGAGTTGTTTGTCACTTTTTCTCTTGGTTTGTCGTTAAGAATGTCTCTCAAATAGCAGATTTTGTCTAAATATAGTTTCCTTATCTTAAAAATTCTTGGTGTTTATTTTACAAGATACTTTCTTTTTCAAAGTAAAGCTCACTATTTTTAGATCGGTTATCCTTTTATATTATGCGTATATATGGTTGTCTTTGGTGGAGTTAATTTAGGGTTAAATCTCTAGATCATACTGAATCCTTGTACTACATCTTGAGAAGAGATTCTCATACTTAGGGGAGCCTAAATTTTCCAAATGAAGTAGTTTTCATTTAAAGAAGGAGATATTGAAGTTCTTGTTGAGAGGGAGCTTCACAATCATGGGAGCCTACATGATCATTTACTAAGTTAGGCTATACGAGTGTCACTGTGTTGCCCACTATGCTGCTAAGTTTGTCATTTTTTTTTTTTTTTTTTTTTGAACCTTCCAACTCGAAAGATTTAAGCGTAGTTGGGTTTTTTACTTCCCTAATTGGGTTTTGAATGTATCTCTTGGTGACTTATTTTTTCCTTTGCCCTTTGAGGCGGGCTTTATGAATTTCGTTTTTCAACAAAAAAAAAAAATCTTAAAAGATAAGGTAAATTATTATAAATAGAAAAAATATCAAATTATTTACAAATATAGAAATTTTTTTATATTTTTCGCTTTCTATCGCTTGAGCTCGAAAGCGATAGAATTCTGTCGCGGTCTATCACTGATGGACTGTAAAATTTTTCTTTATTTGTAAATATTTGACTCATTTTTCTATATTTGAAAACAACCCGATAAGATAATTTAAAGTTAAATATATTTGATAAGAGTTGAGTGATGGTGTAACGTACCCATATAATGAAACTAGAAAATGATGCCGTATTTGGGAAAATATAGTAACCTCAGTTTGAAACTCCCTAATTCCTTGTCCATGTCCCGGTTGACTTCGCTTCACGGCCACATCCTTCTCCCCAATTCTCCCAGCATAAACCTTTCCAAATCCTCCAATTCCAATCATTTTCTTCTCATGAAATCCATCAGTTGCATCATTTATTACCCCAAACGGTATCTTCAGTTCATTTTTCAAATTAGGAGCAAGATTCACAATGGACATAGCCTTCTCCAATGGATCATTTTGAGGAAGAAGCAAATGACGATGGTTTCTTGATTTCTGACCTTGAACGAAACAAAACAGAGCCAACCCAATTATCAAAGCAACAATCACAACCCCACCAACACAAACCCCAACAATAATCATCTTTGGATTCTGTTTCTCCTCTTCTAAGCTCAAATCAACAGGACCCACAAACGATTTCTCAATTAACTCCATAATCTCAATTCCATTCAAGAATGCCCTTGACAATGGAGCACTTTCACTTTGGCTTATACCCACATTGAAGAATCCGGAACTGTCTGTAACAATGAGAAACTCGTACCAAAATGGCAATGCAAACTCTTCTTCTTCAGTAATATCGCTGGATTGGAGCGAAGTTTGATTAACGCCAATGAATATATCAAAATTGAAAGTTGTAAGATGTGGAGTAATGATGTCGCACCAGAGTAAGCGAAGAAAATACTTGGATTTCTTCTTGACATTAAAAACCCAAGTTAGCTTTGAAGTCTGTGTTGAGATGGAGGTGGTGTTCACATCCAATGCTTTTGCAGTACTGAAAACGTAAATTGGGGCTACATAAATTGTTTCTTTTTTATTGAAGTTTAATTTTTCGTTGAAGGTGACGGTTTTTGCAGGAAATGAAAGAGCCATGAATTCAGAATCTGGGAGCCAGGTTCTCCATAATGTGTCTTTATCTGGAGTGATCAAGGAACTACCCATCCAGACTCTGTTCTTCACAAACATACGACAGAAAACGTCAGTAAAACTTGATGTTCGATCATCTCACTTTTATGGTATATTAAAAGAGAACTATGCAATTGTCTTTTAAGCTTTTAAGATTTAGAAGTGATTTAACACGATACACAACTATGACAAAGTGAGTTGGCATCTAAGAAATGAATGTCGAACATCTTAAGTCTCTCTGACCATTGAGAATTTTTTCTAAAAACTGCTATAATGTGGCTAGTTTTGTATCATTGGTTATAGGAAAGAAAACAGTAAAAGTACCCATTGAATTTAGGAAAATTTTCACAAATAAAAAAAAGGTTAAACTATTTACATAAAATAGCAAAAAAAATAAAAAAATATTGACAGACATTGATAGACCTCTATCAGCATCTATCAGTGATAGACCTCTATCATTTCTATCACGGATAGATCTTGATAGACTTCTATCTGCATCTATCACAAATTTTGTTATTTTATGTAAATAGTTGACCTTATTTTTTTATTTTTAAAACTTCTCCTTGAATTTAAGTTTGATCCTAATTATTATTTTGTTCAGTACAACATTTTTGGAGTTGGAAAAATTTAACTTCTAAAGAGGAAAGTAGAGAAAAGTAGTGATGACTTAAGCACACTTTGACCCTAATTATTAGGAGGTATATGAATTTATCGTACAATTATGAGAGAGTTACATATTAAATGAATTTACTCTTGGTCTCAGTCTTTTTAGAACTTTAAAAATAAAATAGTAAATAATTTATTGAGTTCAATATCATGTAGAGAAGGAATTTAAAATCTATGAGCTTTTATTAATGAACCTTATATTGCTTAATTAGTGGAGTTATATATTTAAGCTGGCTAAGAAAGAAAAGAAAAGGGGAGAAAAAAAAAGGTCTAATTCTATTTTAAAAGGTCTAATTCTATTTGTTCTTAATTTAATAATTGGAAAGGTATAAGAAACAAACAAATCCATCTTGAAATTAATAATGGATGTTTCACCACTAAATTAACATTTAAAAAAAAAACAAAAAAGAAGATTATTTTAAGGGCATGAGACTTTCAAAATATACATATTTATAGGCTTTTTTTCAAATATAGAAAAATGAGTTCAAATATAGAAAAATGAGTCAAAAGGTTTACAGAAACATTTTACAGTCTATCAGTGATAGACCGCGATAGAATTCTATCGCTTAAGCGATAGAATTTATTTGCTTGAGCGATAGAAAGCAATAGAATTCTAGTCTATCACGGATAGACAGTGAAATTTTTCTATATTTGTAAATAGTTTGATATTTTTTTCTGTTTATAGTAATTTTCCCGTACGTTATTGTAGGAAGCCTTTAAAAAGCAACTTTTTGTTTTCTTTATTAATTTTTTTTTGTCTGTCACTTTAGAATTACTACCAAAATGGGTGGTGTTGGGAAATTAAAAAACTAAAATTGAAAAAAAAAAAAAAGAAAAAAAAAAGTGTGAAAGTAAGACAAAAGTTAGACAGTTACAAATTAGCATAACATACGAAGATTAAGTGGGATTTAGCACCTGTAAACAGTTTGGAATGCCTGGGAAGCTAACATATAGCTGCTACCATTCATTCTTACTTCTGGAGAAACAGGGAAAACCGTCTCTGGTTTGATGTCTTGAGGAACAAGAAAGAGTTCAATGGCGTTCACAAAAGCCAGAGAAGATTCAAGGGGAGAAAATTGGATGCCAAATGGCCATTCGTTAACCTCAAAAGTGAACTCCTTAACAACCGGTGTCTTAATATCACTCATGTTTTTGAGTGAGAAATTTGATAACAACTGAAACCCACAACTGGCCAACACATTAAACCGAGCCTCAAACATAATTTGAGGTAAAGTTGGGAAAAAATGGAGACGAACCATATACGTTCCATTTGGATTTATGTTCCCAAAAACGTACCATGTTGGCTTCTTGTAAACTCTTGCTGTATGGTATATTTTATTTATGGATTTTGGGAGGGTGTTGTTCTTAACTACTTCACTTTTGCCAGGGTAGATCGACCAATTACCGACCTTGGCGTCGCTGATGAACCGTCGGTTGTTTACGAGTTTGGTATTGGATTCCGATCCACAATTGAGGAAATACTTATCAGGAGGAGCGTAAGCTAAAGAGGAAGAGAATTGTAGAAGTAGGAGAGGAAGGAAGTGGGAGAGGAAATGCATTGTTGCCATTATTGATTAGAGAAGAGAATATTGGGTGAGTTGCTTGCTTTTTTAAAAGAATGAGGAAGCACCAAAAAAAATATGGGAATGATTAAAGTTTTTTTTTTTTTTTGGGATAGGTTTTTTAGGTGTTTTTTGATTTTTTAATTTTAGTTCATATTAGCTGCGGATTTAGACATAAATGATTTCAAATTCTAGACTTTTAAAAGCACGAAATGATTTCAAATTACTATTTGCGTTTGAAATGAAAGTGACAGTTTGAAATCACTCAAATTAAAATTTTGTGTTTCAATACCCACGAGAAATGAAAAGAAAGTATGTCATTTTACTTTTTTACCCTTAAATAGTTGTAATAATTTATTTTAATAATTGTTAATTATTTGAATATCAAACTAAATTACATGTAATAATAGGAGCATATTATTTAGTCAAAACAAAATAAACTCATTCCATTAAAACTTACAAATGTTATTAGTATATATTATTAACAATTAAAAAAATAAATTCAAATTCAAATAAACAAAAAAAATTAAAAATTAAAACAACTAAATCGAAACAAAATTCCTCTTAGAAAGTTGTTTTTAAAAAATCTAATTTCATTTAAACACTTTTGATAAAAAGAAAAATTTTTAATAAAAATACTCATGTAGTTGACAACTTTTTATTTCTATATACAAGTTTGTTTAATTTTATTATCTATAATCTATAATATATATAAAAGTACGAATTAGAAAGAAATTTTTTTTTGGACAATTTTATCTTTATGAATTTTTATAATACCTAAATTAACCTTAACATAAAACTACACATTTACTAATTACTCTCTCTCCTTCCACTACCCCTCACTATCTCTATGTCGAACTATCTCACCCCACCCCCTCTAAAATCTCCACCCATCCATTCACATTCCTCTTTCTTTTAAGACCTTCCATCTCCCATCTATCCACATTTCCCTCTCTCTCTTAAATTAACTCTTCACTATCTCTCTCAACCCTTCAAATTCCTCCTCTCTCAAATTTTTTGGTATAAATATATTATTCTCTCCTTTCATTCATGCTCACAAAGTCCCACCAAAAGACTAAAAGATGAATAAGAAATCACATCACTCTCCTCTAATTTTTATTTTTATTTTTTTTTTTTTGTATCTAACTTTTTTTATAGGTATGCTTGTGCATATTATTTTCTTTGTTCTTTTTTTCTTTTCGTAGAGATGTAGAGAAGAGAAATACAAGATTCAAACATTTAAAGTAATTTTTTTATTCTTCGTTCTCTTTGTTGTTCTATTCTACCTATATTTTTCTTATAAATGTATTTGTGTGTATTTTTTTCCTTATTTTATTTTTTTCAATAGGGGAATGAAGATTGGAGCCACCCACAATACACTTTAGTATTTCTTTAACCACAACAATAACAAATGTCTTATTTAAAATCACACAAACGATTCGTTGTTGGACAATTTCTTGATGACCACCAATCGTGGTAGTGTTAATTATAATAATTGTCACCAAATTATAATGATTGAGAAACCTGTACCTTTTTTATAATTATTATTGGTGCATATATTTTTTCATATAATTTATTTTATAATTTTAATTAAAATATACTTGTATCATTATGTTTGTTTTTCTAAAAAAAAAAAATAATTGTAAAAATGTAACATAGCTGCTTTAATAAAATAATATTAATAAAAAAGTATGGCGTCATTGGAATAAGAAATCATTGGAAGAAGTTGTTCGCACGAGATTTCTGGAGAAACTTATTTTGTAGAGTTGAGCTTGTGTTTGTGTAAACTTGATGCGGATGTGATTCGATCTCTAGTATTTGATCCTCTGATTCTCTCTCAACTGAATGCGTGCGCTTGATGTATGGAAGCGGAGCGCGTGTGGATGCACGTGAAGTTGAAGTCTTGGAGGAATGTATGTGTTCCAAGCAACTTCAGTCTTCAAGTGTGATTCAGCTTTAGGAGTTAAGGGGTCTTCTGATTGTAGGAAAAATTCTCTCTAGCTCTCTAAACGTAAATTTTTTGAACCCGATAAATGAAAAGAACTTCTCTATTTATAGAGTTCTCATGTGGGCTTGGGCTTTCGTGGGCTTGAGCTTGACTGATCCATGGATTTAACCCTTGGGCCCAACTAATTGAATTTGGGCCTTTGCTGATATTTATGCCAAATTAAGTCTGTTTTTAGACTCAATTGGATTCTAGCTCAAACATTAACAATTAATTGAACAAAAAATAGTTATTTTGATCCAACAGTGAGGACGAAAATACGTGGCACCATCGAGATTTGCCAATTTGTGTCTTCAATTTCAATTTAGGTCACATAGTAACTTTTAATTAGTCCCAAATTTAATTGTTTCTAATTTTGCCATTAATTTGAGAAATGACGTAACAATTTGTGATTGGTCCAAAATTTCTCATTCAACAGAAGTTATAACTTCTGAAATTGAAACATTAATTCATTCAATGCCCTCTATATATTTTACATTTACATAAGGGAAGACCATGTTTTATAGCTAAAGAAGACATTAATTCATTCAATGCCCTCTATATATTTTACATTTACATAAGGGAAGACCATGTTTTATAGCTAAAGAAGATGAATATACATAATGTTAGATCAAGAAGTTGAATATAATCTTTATAAACATTTAATATATTAACAACAATAATGTTTAACACACACTCAATTTTTTTATTTAATTAGTTATATCTCTCTTAATTGAATGTTTCTCTACCTATTCTAATTAATTCCACAATTTTCTCTCTTAACCTATCTCTACGACTTTACCCTCTCTCACCACATTTCTCTCTCCCACTCTTCCACTCTTATCCATAAATTATTCATCTCACATATTAACTTTTCTTTTTCTCTCAACCTAATCAAACAAAGGCTTAATATTAAATAAGCTTTGCATATAAAAGGTTTCTTATTTATTTATATTTTATAACTTATATTATGAAATGTCGACAATTTTAAAATTCTACGTGTTTTCACAACATCTCTACTCATAAAACTATAACTATATAAAAAAGCTCTCATCTCAATTGTTTTCTACAAAAAAAGGAATGTTTGTATTTGTCATTTGAGCTCTTTTTTGAAAAAGTTTCTAAATTAGTGCGTCGTTGCTGACTAAATTGCTTTTTTTACATAGGTGTTTTTCTTATTCTTGTTCCGTCCTTTTTTTTTTCAAGATGAATGCAAGACTAAAATTGCTTGGTACTTTTTCAATCATATTGACAATAAGTTTATGATTGAAATACATACCAAAAAGCTTACACATCGATGCTTATTGAATTATAGAAGTGAAATACTATTTTGTAACAAGTTATATTATTGTAAATGAAACATGAAAATATTATTGTCTTAATAAAATAAAATGGAAATGCCACGTATAAGGCACGTGTTAAAATCTAATATACATAAAGGTATTTTTATTAATATCAAATCACTATAAAGGACGACTATAAAGTGCTATGAATTAATAATTTAAAATAATGGTCGTCAAGAGTTGGTGGTGGTCGTTGCTAGTGGGGCTGACAATGGTGACTAGAGGCGATGGCCGAAATTGGCCGACAGAGATGGCCGGAGTTTGTCATTGGTGGTAGTTGGAGGTGGTGGCCAATAGGCGGTGGTGGCAGAAGTTGGCCGACGAAGGGCGGTGATAACCACATCAATATAGTGGAAGTGAGGTAAATGACTTTTGAGGATATTTTGGTAATTGAAAGAATTATGCAAATCAATGAGATATTAAGCATTAAACACACAAAAATCGTTGTCTTAAAAGTTCATTCTAAGTGTTTTTTTTTAAATCAACTTATTTCATAACCTTGTTTTTTCAATAATTATTTTGAGTGATTGTCAAGTACTCCAACTCTTTACAAAATGACTTACTTTCAAAATTAAACACTTCGAAAGTTAAACCAAACATATCCTAAATTACAAATTTTGTTCTTATGGTTTGTAGAAAGTTATAATTTAGTCCCTTTGGTTTTAAAAGTTGGAATTCAGTTCCTATGCTTTGATAAAACTTCATAAATATTCTCTATGGTTTAATAAAATATTTATAAATAGTTTCTACCGTATGGGACTGTTGGGATATATGCCCTAAAACCTCATAGTCAATATGTTATTTGAAATAATGGTCGATTATTTTATATATGCAATTATCCATTAAAGAAAGATCATTGGTTATTATATGTAATTTAAACATGTATGTGGTTGACTGATCGACCAACTGTGTATGAGTGATAAAAATGAGAATAAATATGGTTTAAGTGCAAACATACATTGTTGATGAAGAAATAAATCTCGGAGCGTATTCCAAAAGTCGAATCCCATGAGATTATTTATGCAATTCAATTTTTTTTAAGAAAGAGCTTTTCGATGCAAACCAAGAGGTATCCCAGTAAAGTTTATAATGTGGAAAGTGAGAAAGTAACATAAAAATATTATATAATGATGGATAAATAGGGCTAACAATATTTCAATCTTTTGGGTGTTATGCCTTAAGTGATGTGGTCGCATCATATACCAGAGCAGTGAGATACGCATGAACAGAAAACTACTCCTATTCGGTCTTGTGTCAAGTTTCTTTAGGAGGTCTAAGTAGCTAATGCATAATGTTTCCATGGTTAACTGGATCTTAGATTAGTTCAGGTTCAGGTTCAGTTTCTTTATCATATAGTGCCCCTTATTTCTAAGGCGACGTGACAGTCTTATTTTTAGGCTCGAAGTCTCATATCTCTTTGTGACATTAGTTTACACCCTAACCTTCTTAGCATTAGAGCTCCACTAGATTACTAAATTAAGTGATCAGTTTAACTTACCAATACTTATCTTTAAAATCAACAAAGAGAATGCATAAAACAAAGTGGTATGAAGTGTAACATTACTTAAGTCATAACAACTTTAGGGCATCCACATTGTTTAACCTAGGAAGATTTAGCTCATGACTAATGATAAAATAATGAACTTTTCTGAATTAGAAATCATAGCTTCAAGGTAGTTTGACTGGTAAAGGAAGGGAAAAAAATACAAGAAATAAATGAAAGAATAATGTTGAAAAATACAACTTTAAGATGCCTTGGGTCAAATCCTCAAATCCCTAGTCTTTCCCTAGATTGGTTCTCCTTTCTCAAGGATGAACCTTCTCTCACCGCACGCTTTAACGGGATGAGATGACCTAGAGTGATCACGCCTTAGAGCAATTTTCGTTCTTAAGGCTACTAACTTGAGAAACTGAGAAAACGTCCAAGGGTGCTGACGCGACAATGGTAGAATTGTAGATAAAAGTGTGATGAAATCATAGATGGAGAGTTGATGTTTGATATGGAAGACTTCTCCTTCTTTTATAGGTCCGAATGGGTTGAGGAATGACCTAAAATTATGGTTTGACATTTACCCAACATTTTAGGCATTGAATAACAACTTTGACCAAGAAAACAACAACCAAATTGACTGAGCACGAATCTGAAAAATTAGGGCTCACTGATGCGCCCGCACTAAATAAGGTGATGCGCTCGCATTAGACAAAAATCTGCAATCTGGCCTCAAACACTTACCAAAGTTCACCAAATCACCTCCAAATCAAAAAATAACACCTTTTAATTATGATCAATCTCTCATGAGCTCATTTCAACTGATTTTGGGCATTTTGGGGTCAAAATATTACATAAAGTGTCTTTTTACTATAAAAAAAGTA
This sequence comes from Lagenaria siceraria, assembly GCA_002890555.2. NCBI lineage: Eukaryota > Viridiplantae > Streptophyta > Magnoliopsida > Cucurbitales > Cucurbitaceae > Lagenaria > Lagenaria siceraria. The sequence continues at coordinate 2,721,020 of CM016491.1, read as the reverse complement.
ATAAAATAGATGGTAAAAATATGCACTTTTTGACATCTATCATTGACATAGAGGTGGATCATGTTTAAGTAATAACCTAAATGGTCCTTAGTATATGGATAAGATTGTTTGCCTTATCCTAGTGACACTATGGCTACGACCCACTTTGTAGCATGCAACATTACAAGTGCCTATTTCTTAAACATCCAAAGTCAACCAGACCACAGGCTGTGTAGAGTTTTTCTAATTCACATTCAGATAGGACAATGTGGCCTCCTGTTATTTGTTGAATACTCTGTTTAGTGTGATATACAATATAAAGTTTAAGGGCTAAATACCGAGGTAGAAAGATGCAGAAACGGTAGCAAAAAACTACAATTCTATTATAGGTGAAGTAATATGAATGGAATGTTGTAGCATAATGGAATGGTTAACCAACCTAAGTAAATGTGATTGTTTTGCTTGGCACTCTAGATAGTATCAAAGTATTTCAAAGCAACAAAAGACAAGCAGGGTGAAGAAGTAAAGATATAATAATAGACTGAAGTAATCATAATATTGAAGCCTTGAAGGAGAATCACAGAAGTTGTAGAGGGGAAAATTAAAACAAATTGCGAACATACCTCTATTTGGATCCCCAAAAATGGTATAAAAGAAAACGACCCATCCGTTATGAAAGTGTTGGCAACAAAACCATGAACAAGTACCCCTAAAATGTTAACCATCCAAATCCAATCAAAACCATGAACAATTAAAAAGCAAAGACAACCAGAGCATGATAATCCATATAACACAACATATACATCTATATGATATATAAAACTAGAACATTTAGCATAAAGATTATTCTTCACCAGTACAAGGGACCTAAAGGATTAAGCACAAACAATTTGATATTGAACGAACATTTGCAAATGAATGAGATGAAGCTTCTTGGGTGAGGTTGAAAACATAATTTGATACTGAACTCATGAAAGGATTATAATGGATTTGGAAATTAGGCATTTGTCTAAGGTTTCTAATTGATTTTGGAATTTTACCATCGAAGCTTCAAAAACTAAGGTCAAAGTATGTCAAGGCCTTGGCTTCACCAATGGAGCTGGGAATCCCTCCTGAAAAATTAGTTTAAAAAAGATCCAAAATTTCAAGGGATTGACTCCAATTAGACATGGGGTAGATATCCATTCAACTCAGGGTTGTCTAGAAGTTTTAACAGATATCTGCCCCATTTTTGGTCTTCCAAATTCAACTCAGGGCAGATGCAAATTTGGAAGACCAAAAATGTGGTTCGAAAAATTCACCCACAAAAATGGAGAAGCCCTCACGTCCGAAAATGCGACTAATCAGAAAATCTTATCAGTTGAATATCGATCCTGCTGAGTCTTGTACAAGCCCTATCACCAAACATAAACATGGAAGAAGAAGAAGAAGAAGAGAGTCAATAACAATCAATCGACAATAATTTTTTTTCAAAACAAGCAGCTCAACATAGATCAGATAAAATAAAGAATGCATCATCAAGCATATCATATCAAAATGCATCATCATGTATATCATATCGCCTTACCGACACATCGATAAAAAATGCCAACAGATCGTTCACATCAATCTTCGCAGCCACCTTAGTCATCGAAATTATAGGCTTCTTCAATTTCTTCTGCTTCACCTTGTTAGCCTCCTCGTTAAGAAGAGAGTAGAGGGAGATCAAGGGTTTTGTTAAGGCAGCGTGAGGATTTTTCCAGCATGAGAGAGACGGTGTGAAGGAGAACGAGAGTTTGAGCAATTTTGAAAGGTCAAGGGTTTCGCTGGCCTGAAGGATTCCCTCTTCATCTTGAGGGACATTGTCACACCCCCTCTTATCCATTTACCACCATACAAACTACATTAACATGTACGGAATCGACACCAAACATTTAAAAGAAAAACCACTCATAGTTAAGGACTTTTGGCCTTTAAGTCCCCTTAACCTCGTCCTAGATCTTTGTCCCAGATCCTTTGTTCTTCCAAGACCTAGCTTGCCTTCACTTTTGAGCACACAACTAGGCTTCTGGCTTTAAGAGAACAGCAACAAGCATCAGAAAACCAAATGGATGCCAAAAACACCCTTTTGGACGCCTAGAACCTATGTTGGACGCTTGAACACCGAATTTTTAGACGTCTGGATCAGTGTTAGACGTTAGGTCTACTTGAGTTGGACGCTTGGGCTGCTCCCTTTTTCTCTTCCACGACCAAAACTCTTCCTTTCCTCTCCTATGCTCCCTTGGAAATTATTTATATAATGATTTGCAAGTGAAATCTCCCTTGCTCCCAACCTCTTATTTATAGGCTCATGAAACTATCATTGTCATCACATCCTCACCTCCAAGCATGCACCTTGACAACAAGTGGTCTTAACATGCATGAGCCAACTCACCTTTTCATGCATGTTGCCAACTTCTACTTCAATTGTCTAAGTGTCAATCTAAGGTGAAAGTTCGCCTCAGAGCTTACCATCTCCTACTTCGACACCATGCTGCCACTTAAGTTCCTAAGGTGTTCATCTCGGAGTTAGCCACCTCCACCTTTGAAATTTGGTCCAACACTTAGCCAAAATCTCACCCCGAACACACCATGCATCCCACTTCCCCTTCATCATGCATCCAAACCTAGCTACAAGAGTAATGAGTTGAGTTCTTCACATTTTACTTCATGCTTCCAACACTTAGTCAAAATTTTCAACACTTAACCTATGAGTCCAACATACTATGCTCCAATTTCACCTCATAGTACTAAGTTAACTTCACCTCATAGTTTCCATTGTCAAAGCATAGTTAAATTTCATTCTCAAAGCATAATTAACTTCCATTTCTTAAAGCATAGTTAACTTCCATTCTCAAAGCATAGTCCATGATTTTTAAAGTTCATAGCGCAGTTTTCTCTTATCAACTTCTATAACCAATTTTCACATCGTAGTTCAAACTTAGACAAACTCACCTCCTCTTTTTCCAAGCTCAACGCCTAGCCTTCCTACTCCCCAAAATCCCACTTTTTCCCGAGGCATGCGTCCAAACCTAGCTACAAGAGTAATGAGTTGAATTCTTTACATTTTACTTCATGCTTCCAACACTTAGTCAAACTTAGACAAACTCACCTCCTCCTTTTCCAAGCTCAACGCCTAGCCTTCCTACTCCCCAAAATTTTTCTAAGTCCACAAGGCATAACCCAACTCATGGGATCCTGTGAAAGTTTTTGGGTGTTACACATATCCCGTTCATCCCGAGTCAACTTGCTCTTTATCCTAAGGCATATCCAATTCATCTAGAGTCAACATCCAAATAGAGCACACGACCATGAGCACATATCACACTTGCTCTTATCAAGGTAGGGGAAACCGAGGCTACCCAAATATAGCACGAACAAGGCTCACTAAATTTCTTTGTTTGGAATATGAGGATTTCACCCACATAATTAGGATTAGATCAAGGCTCTGATACCAATTAATAAGGACAACGAATTTCCACATATCTTTACAATGGTATGATATGTCCACTTTAAATATAAACCCTCATGGCATTGCTTTTGGTTTCACCTCAAAAGGCCTCATACCAATGGATATAATTGTCCTACTTATATGCATGATCACTTCCTTCTCTAACTAATGTAGGACTTTGTTTACAGTCCTAATAGGTAGATCCACATTTTTTGATTCCTTCCATTTAAGGAAGCTAGGATCGAAGCACCAGAAGTAATGGTGACCCATTCTGATACCAATTGAAAAAAGTAAAGGTTACCTACTACACAACAGATTTTGGTTATGTACAATGTTACAGTAATCCAGTGAACATTGAAAAAAGAAACTAAAGACAAAAACGATAGAGAATACAGAGGTTAGGTAACCCAGTTCGGTGATATACCACCTACGTTTGGGAGGTAGTGTGCCCAAGAAAGATAACTTCATTCATAATAGTGTTAAGCAATTACAACATTGTACTTATCTATAAATAAAGCATGATTACGGTTGGCGTGACACCCATAAAGCTTATCCCCTCATATGATCACCTAGGCTCCCCCTAGATGTGAGACTTCATCTTAATGAAATTTAGACTCTCCGTAAGTGTGTGTGTATCAGTGAAGAATCACTTAGGCTCCTCCTATGTGTGAGACTCCCTCTCAAAGTGACTTAGGCTTCCCCTAAGTGTGAGAGGCTCCCTCTCAGTAAGACTTTTATCTTTACACTTCATATGAAGATCACTCCACTTAATTAGCTTAGGCTCCCCCTAAGCTTAATAATCTCTTCTCAAGTTGATAAGAAATAAATCAATAAGATTCAGGGTAATTTTTCAGACCTACAACAACACACCTTTCGTCTCTCAAAGGTCAATACACTTGTGAAAATTCTCACAAGACAACGACCCTTGTAATTCTCCTGAAAACGATCAACCCTTGACCAGTAACAACGACTCCTTAAATATGCATAGTGAAAAATCAAGAGCGCACCCCTACTTATCATTCTGCAACATTTAGGATGTTGGCTTTATAACCCTTAATCTCAAATTAATTAATTAATTAATATTTTGATGATAACAAACCTAAATTAATGTACTAATAATTTGAGTATTTGAAGTATTCATTACATTCAGCTCATAATAACGAATCCAACGCAATTTGAATGACTCAAATCGGATCTCAAATGGAGAAGTTATAGCCGAAATAAGATTAAAGGAAACATACCCGAGGTGGTGACGTGGCGGCCAAATCATCAAATTGGACTTGAATAGATGAGTGACATGTGGAGCAAATGGAGAAGCAACACATGGTTGGCTTTTTATTTTTGAATTGGTTTTTAAAAGAAAATGAATTTAAAAAGAAAATTAATTTGATATTATATATGTTTGTGTCTAACGGCTAGTTGACTTTAAAAGTAAATGAATTTAATATTATTTTATGTTTGCGTCTAATGGCTAGTTTTTTTTTTTTTTAAAAAAAAGAAAAATCTCCACCATTGATTTTTTTTTTCAAGATCTAAAGGCCCAAATTAAGTTTGGTTTTCACCTACTTCCCTCTCTTTTTAAACTCATCTTCTTCTCCAAAACTAATAACAACTTTCATTCATTTTCAATCCTCCATAATTCAACAAGCCACCATTGTTGCCCTATCCACGCTTCAATTTTCTTCTTTTCATCTTATTCTTGATAGAGATATATTATGTTATGAGGATTGATTCATGGAGTGCTACAATTTGTAAATCCACTCTATTGAGAGAGTTGTAAATATGCTCTTTAATTTTTCCAAACTTTTGTAAGGGTTATCTTGATCCTGGAAAAAGAGTTGTAACGGTTTGATCCTTAACCGTAGAAAGAATTGAGTCCTTGCTCCCGGAAAAAGAACTTGTAGTAGTTCAACTCTAAGCTGTGGAAAGAGTCAAGACCTCAAGTGAAGTACCCAAGAGGAGCTTGGAAAGTGGATGTAGGCCAGTTCTGCGGAACCACTGTAAAATTATCGGTGTCAATTTTTCTATCCCTATCCTATTTAATTTCGCAATCAATTTGTTATTACATTTTGTTGCCTGAAATTAATTGCAATTTTTGTTCTTGCAATTAATTGGTTTATTTTGATTGGTAGTTCTTAATTTTTCATATTTATTATCAATCTTGTTATGAAAATTATATTATGCTTGAATTTGTTTGTCAATTTATTGGTCATTTTGAAGTGAATGCAATATATATGAAATTATTGTTTAAATTAGTTATTAGCAAAAAGTTTATTCATTTACTTAATTGGGCCCACTTAAAAAAAAAAGTTTCATTAGTTTAAATAAACTCTATCCATCCCCTCTAGGGTTGCCATACCAATTCTATATAGGAAAGACAAGAAATCTGCAAGAGACAGCAGACAAGATTTTCCAAATAAGTAAAAAATATTTCGTAGAAACAATACTTCCATAAACAACCATCAAACTGAGACAACAGATGCAGAGCCATCCTAAATAACAAACACCAAACTTAAACAGTATTGCCAACACATAATCTATAACATATAAGTTTCTTTTCTAACAACTAGACCAGAACCACATTTCAACAATTAGAACGTGTTATAAAAACAAAATCCATTTACAAAAACGAAACTGGTCAGTTGAAATTCGATTAATGCCCAATCAATATATGAAAATGGAAAAGTTTGGGAATTTGGGATGATGTTACACCAGAGTAGCCGAAGAAAATACTTGGATTTCTTCTTCACATTAAAAATCCAAGTTATATTTGAATCTCTTGAGCTAGTCGTGGAGTTCACATCCAATGCTTTTGCATTTCTGTAAACTTAAGTTGGGCCTACATAAATTGTTGATTCGTCATCGTAGTTTATTCTTCCATTGAAGCTGACAGTTTTGCAAGGGAAGGAAGAGCCATGAATTTAGCATCTGGGAGCCAAGTTCTTCATAATGTGTCCATGTCCGGATTGATCAAAGAACCACCCATCCAAACCCCTGTACTTTACAAACGTTACCACAAAAAACGTCAGTAAAACTTTAATGTGTATCTCTATTTTCGTTGAGTTTTTGACATAATATTAGAACTACAATTGTCCCATATCGATTAAATTAAAGAATGAGCAAGCCTATAAAAGGAGCCTTTGCTCTAGTTTCAAGTCGTCTCAATTAGAAACACTTTAAGCTTAGTGTGTTAACTCTAGTTAAATTCCCTTAATGCATTATTTAATTTGAGAGTGGGAAAGAGTGAGTAGTATAAAAGCTTTGAGATAGTGCTTTTGTAATTGGGATTTAGAACTACAATTGTCCCATATCGATTAAATTAAAGAATGAGCAAGCCTATAAAAGGAGCCTTTGCTCTAGTTTCAAGTCGTCTCAATTAGAAACACTTTACGCTTAGTGTGTTAACTCTAGTTAAATTCCCTTAATGTATTATTTAATTTGAGAGTGGGAAAGAGTGAGTAGTATAAAAGTAATTGGGATCGGGAATTGTGTGATTGTAACAATTTTTTTGGTATGTGGTTTTTCTCCTAGTTGGAATTTTCTACGTTAATTCTTGTGTTTCCAGTTTTATTGTTTTTTTTTTAAATTTTTCTATTTTTTTTTTTACTTATTCCTACCGTAGAAGTGGGTCTGTGGTATATTAAAAGAGAACTATGCAATTGTCTCTTAAACGTTTAAGAATTAGAAGTGATTTAACACGATACTGAACTATGGCAAAGTGAGTTGGCATCTTTGTAGCTCTAGTGTCTACAATATTAAAGTCAAACTTATCCAGTCATATTCAAACTCTCTGTGACCCAATGAGAAATTATTCCAAGAGCTACTATAATGTGGCTAATTTTGTATCTTTGAAAATATGTGACGCCGAAACAATGGTTTAACTCAAGTGTCATAGTAAAGTAATACAGACTAAGTATCATTCTTTAGGGAATCAAATTGTTGAATTAGGCTTAAGTATTCAAGAATTGTATTGATTTTATATAAGGATTGGTCATGTGATGATGAATTTTAATTTTAAAATAAAATAAAGCAAATAAAGATAAAATTAAAACTCAAGAGACAAAAGCGTTCCAAAGAATTGAATTCCTTAATTATTTCATTAAGTCATGCAAAATGTTCATATGAATTATTATGTCTATAATATGCTCAAGTCTAGAAATTATTTTTAACATTATTATCTTTTAAGATGTTCGGTAGTAAGGATTGACTTACCAAGATTTTTCATGCAGATTATTGACAAATTAGATTAAATTTAAATTAATTTAATAAATTTATTTTTATTAAATTTATTTTAATAAATGTATTTTTTATTTACCATTTTTAGTTTTGAGTTGGAGAAAAATTCCAATGAAATTCATGTAATAATTAGAATTTACAGAAATTTCTCCATTTTCAAATTTTCAATTACAAAAAAATGCCAACGAAACTTTTATTTCTCAAATTTGTTTCTTTAAAAATAATAACAAATTGATCACAAATATTTGTTGAAACTGGTCAAGAACATGGAGATAAATAAAATAGAAAACTGAAGTTTAAGTTTTAAAATTGAAGTCGGTATGAAAAGTTGACATAGGTAAATGTGAAATTAGAGACACGTTAAAGGACAAAATGATATTTTCATTATGTGCGACCCTCCACTTAAAATCTTAAAAAGTAAAAAATATGTTAGAAAAAGAAGTTGTTGAAAAAGATATTAGTTTTGTCCACTCAAAAACTTTATAGATTAGAAATAGCAACCACCAGCCTTCGCGTCGTGGATGAAAAGTCGGTTGTTTATGAGTTCGGTATCGGAATCCAATCCACAGTTGAGGAAATACTTAGCAGGCGAAGAGTAAGGCAAAGAGGAAGTGGATTTGAAGAAGTAGGAGAGGAAAGAAGTGGGAGAGGTTAAGTTGCTTGCTTTTTGAAAGAAAAGGATTAAAAAAATAGAAAAATTATTATAAAGAGAAAAAATATCAAACTATTTATAAATATAGAAAAAAATTACTATCATTGTCTATCGTTCAAGGAAAAAAATTCTATCGCGGTCTATCACTGAGACAAATATAATATCAAACTATTTTCAAATATATATAGAAAATTTTCACTTTCTATCTTGAGCGATTATAGACTTCTATCACTGTCTATTGCTCAAGCGATAGAATCCTATCGTGATCTATTTCTCATAGACAATATATTATATATATATATATATATATATATATAAATAGTTTGACTCATATTAAAAAACAACCTTAAAATTTTTCTATATTTGTAAATAGTTTGGTTCACTTTTCTATACTTGAAAATAGCCCAAAAAAATATATGGGCATGATTGAGAAATAATATCAAACTATTTTCAAATATATATAGAAAACTTTCACTTTCTATAGCGATAGATCACAATAGAATTCTATCGCTTGAACGATTATAGACTTCTATCACTGTCTATTGCTCAAGCGATAAAATCCTATCATGATTTATTGTTGATAGACAATAAATTTTTTTATATTTATAAATAGTTTGACGACTCATATTTAAAAACAATCTTAAAATTTTTCTATATTTGTAAATAGTTTGACTCACTTTTCTATACTTGAAAATAGCTAAATATACATGTGTGTGGGGGGAATGATTGAGGTTTTCTTTCTTTACTTTGTACTCTCTCTCTTTTTTCTTTGTGGGGGATAATATAGCTTTTAGATGTGCTTTCATTTTAGTGAAGAGTTATTTTTCTAACTTTTTTCTTGTAAATCAAATAATTCAAATACCATATAACCCAAATCAAATATATTGATCTAAAACATATCTATATCTATAATAATACAATATAATCTAGAAATAAACCATCACCCAATATATGATATTTAGCGTTAATTTTAAAGTTGGAATTAAATAATTTATAAATTTAATCAATTTTAACGAGTTGACATACACTTCTATATTGTTATTGAAGTTTAATTTTATATTTAAATTTCTACTAACTCTCACATGTTATCATCAATCAACAATTTTTTCATTTACTAATAAAAAGGATATGACCGAAAAATCTTCAAACTTAAGAAACTTAAATTAAAGATTTAAAAATAAATTATATAAATTGAAAAATAATTAAGCTTAGAGAGATTTATCTATTTATTTCGAGAGTGAAATTCAAATATGTAATATTTCTAAGCTTACTTATGCCAACGAGTTGAAATATGAAAGTTGGTATAATCATTTGAGGGGTGATTAATTATTCAAAATTGGTTTTTTTTTTTTTTATGTAAAAGCTACCAACCACTATTGCATACCAAAAAGATAAGAGTGAAAAGAAAAAGTATACCCCAAATGCTTTTTTGGTAGAAAAGAGATATTCAATAACACAAGCATATATAGAGATTAAATACAACTTAAATTTGTATTGATTGTTTGAAGTTTTGTTGAAAATTATAATTGCTTGAGGACAAGCAATAGGTTAAGTTTGAGGTGTGATAAGTTTCATTTATGGTATTTATTTAGTTCTAATAACCTAAATTATTAGATTGTATATTTTGTCGATGTAACTTTACATATTAAATTGATGTTGCCTTTTGTTGTAATATTTCTCTAGTATTTTCTATTTTCAAGTTTATATTCAAATCTTGAAAATTTACTTCTTTTGAGTTTTGTTTAAAACAATTTTAATTTTTTTTTCTTAAAAATTTGTTTTCGGGGTTGTTTTTCTTAAAATTTTCTATCATGAATCTAGAAATAACTGGGAATCCAATTTCTAGAGTTTTAAAAAAGTTGTCCTTGAAAATGGATACTTTTTTAAAAAAGAAAAAGGGAGTGTTCCGACTGATCCTTTATACCAAAAAAATAAGGTGGCATAATATAATCTTTAGGAGTAAAAAATTTGTTCCCAAGATAAAATAATTTTTATTAAAAAAGAACTTTGTTTACTAAAACACTATCCTTTGACAAATTTAGGAAATCGTAATATTTTCTCATTTTCTTGGAATGAAGAATTTTTTCCTATATTATAATATGATCTAATTGATGAAGTTTTTTTTTGTTTTTTTTCACTTATTTTATAGGATCATAACTTTAAATATTGAAGGAGACATGCATAAGATAAGATATTATTTTAAATATTTTTTAAATTAATACTTTCAATTTAAGATTAAGATTTTTAGGGTTGTTTTCAAATATAGAAAAATGAGTCAAATTATTTACAAATATAGAAATTTTTTACAATATATAAGTGATAGACCGGGATAGTATTCTATCGCTTTTTATCGCTCAAGCGATAGAATTTATTTGCTTGAACGATAAAAGGTGATAGAATTCTATCGCGGTCTATTACTAATAGACAGTAAAAATTTTCTATATTTGTAAATAGTTTGATATTTTTTCTGTTTATAGTAATTTCCCAAATTTTTACTACCGTTCTTTTTAACCGGTATTGTGAGATGCTAACGCCTTCCCTATACACAAAACTTAAATCTATTTTTGCAAACCTTTTTTTTTTTTTAACAAAAAAGTTGTTTGTTTTATTTGGTGTCAAATAACACCGTATAAAGGTTTGGTGGCGACACTCCTTTAATTTTTTAAAAAAGTATCCATTTTCGAGGAAATCATTGAAGGGATCGAATGCTTTGATCTCGTAGAAGCGATGAAATTGCTTGCTTTGCTTTCCAATTAGAATTAAAACATACAATAGAACAATAAAAGAGGTTAAGCACATACCTTTGTAGAAATGTAGCAACAACAAGATCCTTCTCCTCTTGCATTGTACTCCTCCATGAGGTCTTCCTTGCTATGTAATAGTTATAGTTCCCTAAAAGAGCTATCGTTCTTGGCCTAAATCATGCTAGTTTTTAAAAATTTAACATTTATTCTAGTTTTAGACAGGTATTTAAGTAAAGATGACCTTCGAGAAATTCTGGATGTACATCAAGCTAATATTAGGCTGTCAGCGCCCTAAAACACAACTATTATTCCTAGCTTAATTCTACCATGATTAGTTACTTTTACTCATTAATTGTCTAATTTTGAATGAAATATTCATTCAAGGGTAGAAAAGTTATTTGCAGCAAAAACAGATAAGGAACTCCAAAATTGAAGAAATGATCAAAATTACAAAAATTCCTCTGAGGATAGTGTCGCACAGCTTACTTTACGCTGTAGACTCGGGAGCAGCAACATCAGGACAATGTCGGTACGCTCTGCTGAGTGTAGCGCTGCGTTGCAACTTCTTACCTAGAGCGTAGCTACACTCTCCCTAGTGTCGCGGCGCTCTCATTATATTTTAAATAGTTAATTTCACTCCCAGCATGAAAGAGAGCAATTTTACCAAAAATTCGAGAGCCAACTTCAATATTCTTCATTTTTCTCTCATTTTTCTTATATTCTTCCATCAATTTCTTGAAGATGTAAGTCTAAGGTAATTTCTTTTGGCAATAGGATCGTTTTTTTTTTTAATTCTTGAGAATTTCTTTGTAATCTCTTGATTGAATTCATGAATCTTGGTTAATTATTGAGCAAATCTTTAATAGATCTTGAATTGATTGAATTGACTACTCATGATTTTTGAGTTTTTGTTTGCAAAATTCATAACACGCTAAGCAATTAAATTGTGAATTTGGTTGCAAGATTAGGAATGCATGTATTCTTTTAAAGCATGTTTCCTCTAAAGCAATGCATGTTGAACTAATTAGAATTAATCAATAAATCAAATTAACGAAGAGACTATCTGTTCTTTAATTCGTCGCAACTACGAAACCTAGATCTTAATGCAAATTTCGTTAGTATTGAAAACCGCTGAGGGATATACATGCATAAACGGAGTTTAGGGTTAATCTTGAAGAAATTCTTGCTTTAACAAATTAGGACAATTAGAAATCGATCTCTAATTTGACTGATTTTATGAGTTTGAATAATAAGGGATTTGATTTCTCTTTGGTTGTTGATTCTTGATATTAATCATGTTCTCTTTAATTCAATGATAGAATTTGAAATCAACTTATCCAAATTTCCAATCTATTATATAGACTCTCCCAAAATCATATATACCAAAAATATTCTTGATTCTTGCATGATTTTTCATTTTCTTTTCAACCCCCGTTTTTAATGCTTTTTAAAGATTAATTTAGTTTATGAGAGATTAATTCTTTAGCTAACTGTGGATCGACCCCGAACTTGCCATCTATTCTACGTAATTAGTGTAGACCGTAAAGCTAGGTGTTATAAATTCTTTTGATCCTTTAAATGTGTATAACGACGACACATTTTTAGCTTGATCAAAGTCACTTAGCAACAATTAAGAAGCAAAACAAAGAGATTGGGCAAAAAATAGGGCAAGTGCCACAACGCCCATACAACACTTGCCTCAGCGCTTTTTCAAGAAAGCACAAACTCAGCAAGCGCCGGAGCACTGGCATGGCATTGTAATGCCACGACGCTATCCTATAGCATCATGGCGCCAAAGCAATTTCCTATTATTGATCTCATTTTTAGGGTTTTGGAGAGAAAACTTTAAGGAGCCACCAGCCGAGCTGTGGAGCCTTCACTTGATTTTTCTTCTTCTTCTTCTTCTTCTCCTCCTCATCTTTTCTAGTCTTTAGGTTGTTTCTTTGGATTTGTGATGGTTTGATGTTTACGAGCCTTCAATATGTACTTAAACACTATGTATTCTTGGTTTGTTTGATTTTGTTTATAGATTTTGGATGAACTCATCTTGTTTCTGGAGAGGATTATGTTCTTAATGAAATATTTCTACCTCTCAACTTCTTTATCTCTTGTTTTCATACTTAGCATGTTTGAATGATTAGGATTGACAAACCAATCGTTTAGATTTGCTAATTGTTAGAAACTTTGCATCTAATCCATAATTGTTAGGTGTGAGTTGTCAAAGTCACATAGGTCAACTCGTGGGTATATAGTCTCTTTCGCAATGACATTTCCAAAAATATGATATAGTTGTCTTGAGTGGCTTAGAGATAGAGAATAATTGAATGAGTTAGTCAACATTTTTTGTTAATGAATTAAATTAATTATTAAATAGCTTATTATCTACGAGGCGTTGATTAGGACACAATTCGAATAGTTATCGTTTCGCATCGTCTCAAGCACGTGGCGACAATTCCCTTTGGTTTGATATCTAGAGTACTCCTGTATTACTTCTTGATAGTGTACACTTACACTGAAGATTAAATACCAATTTACTTTCATAGAGTTACAAATTTCAGGGCTACGTCTTGGTCGCAAGTAAAGAAGTCATTTCATTATCTCTCAGAAATTGATTATCATCTTTCTAGAGAAAAACTTAAGCTCCAAAGAAGTCCATTAATAGAGCAAAAGCACACACGTCAAATTATAGTAAGGTTAAAGCGACCTCAATTGAGTATCGTCCTCTAGGAAATTGATTTTCAATTCTTTTAGCCACGTAGAGATTCTGCAACGACCCGACTTTCTAGAAGTCGTTACTTCATGCATGCATACATTTGAAAACGACATATTTCGTATATTTGACTAAAATAAAAGAAATTTATAAAATAAATAACTTCACTAAATTTAAATAATTAAAAATATTAAATCGGGGTACCCTAAAAAAATTATAAAACCAGAACTGTGAGCTTTGCATAAAACCTCTAAGAATGCAAAACCAAAATTTCTAATTTAAACATTCAGATTGAGATTTAAAAACATGAAAACATAAAAACATGAGTGGAAGCATTGACTGGTCCCAATGGCACGGTCACGGATTCTTCCTGTCATTCGCCTGTCTGTCCTTGCCTTTACCTGAAAGTTGTAACCTAAGAAAGAGTGAGTATAAAAATACTCAGTAAGTAATCCCACTGCTGGGATTTCTAGACATATAGGCCAACTGCCCCGTCACCATGCCTAGCGGCCTGAGGGCACGCCAGGCCGCCGTCAATGCTGTGGTGTGAGCCTGATGACCCACACTAATGAACATGGAGGTGAACCCGTCAGTCCACGCATGTCTAGTGGCCTGATGGCACACCGTCAAAACTGGAGATGAACCTGATGATTCACATAATATAGCATGGGACAACGGGTGTTGACATCAGGTTCACTTATACATACGCATACACAATTAGTAAATTCTCAACAGCCAGACAATTCTTAAAGTAGCCAGACAAGTAGTAGCCAGACAAATCATAATACATCCCAGTAGTCTGATAAATAAACATGTCAATAGCCAAATAATATGTGATTTATATGTCAATAGCCAAATAATACTGTGCCAATAGCCAAATAATACTGTGCCAATAGCCAAATAATACTGTAAAGCTGTGTCAATAGCCAAATAATACTGTAAAGCTGTGATTTATATGCCAATGGCCAAATAATACTGTGAAGATGTGGCCTAGCCTAAGGCCAGACCAGCAGTAGAATCACTTACCAGAAATAGACAGTAAATATCTCCGCACAATCCAGTTAACCCACAGTGGCCACTAGTCTCTTTCCCTGAAACGCAATCGAATGGCTTTTCACCCCAAAACCAATTTTAAGGACAATTGTCAGAAATCCCAAATAAGGAAAAAGAAAATATTAACCGAACACGAACCCACTGCAGTCTCCCCAACAGAAACGGCGAGAAACGACGCAGCGGCGACACTGAGCGGCAGCGCGGCGGCGCGGCGGTGATCGGCGAAAATCGGGCGGCGGCGCGGCGTGAGGCTGCATTGCCGGACGATGCACAGTGAAGACGTGGGGAAGGGGACGCGCGAGGAAGAAGACTCTCTTCTTTTCCAATGAGACGCACGCAAACCTAGGTTAGATAATTATATATTAATTTAAATATATATATAATTATAAATATATAATTATGAATATATATACATATTATAATAAATATATAATTATAAATATATTTATAGTAATAAATAAATATATACTTATCTGAAATATACTTTATAATTCTTCCAAATAACGATATTATTCCTTTTTCTTCTCCCAAAATTCACCGTATTCTCCAATTAACATTCAATTCCAAATCAAATTCCCTAATTAACTCTTAAATCCAAAATGTCAAGCCAATTACAATTAACCTCAAATAATTAATGATCAAACAATTGAAGAAAAATTGTGGGATGTTACACTCTTTCCCCCTAAAAGAAACTTTCGTCCTCGAAAGTGTTAATCCTGGAAAAGTTCTGGGTACTGTGTTCTCATCTCATATTCTCACTCCCATGTCGCTTCCTTGAATTGATGCCTCTGCCACAACACTTGTACTAACGCTATCTTCTTATTGCACAAGACTTTCACCTCCTTAGCTATAATTTGGATCGTCCTCTCCTCATAGCACAAGTTCTCTTTCAACTGCAACGGTTCAAAATCTACCACATGAGACGGATCCACCACATACTTCCTTAACATCGAAACATGAAAGAAATTGTGAACAGCCGAAAGAGACGGCAGTAGTGCTAACCGGTACGCCACAGGGCCAGCTCACTTCAAATCCTCAAAAGGCCCAATAACACGAGGACTTAACTTCTCCTTCTTTCCAAACCTCAGAACACCTTTAATAGACGCCACTTTCAGGAACACTTTATTGCCTACTTCGAATTTCAAGTCTTTACACCTAACATCGACACAACTTTTCTGTCTACTTTGGACTGTCTACATCCATGCTCTAATCTTCATGATAGCTTCATTTGTAGCTAGTATCTCAAGACTTGTGACAATCTCATCCAAATATAACTATGAAACTTAAGATGTTGAAAATCCACAATACTTTAACATTTTCACTCTAAGAACTATCATGAGCTTAAGAAGTCTTACTCACTGAAAACATGTACCTGAACTGATTTTGCTGGTGTAGAGAAATCTTTGTACATGTGGCAGAGCAACTATCGTACATGACACGACGAAATCTCAAGATTGGTATTAAAAAAAAAAAAATCTGGTCAACTGGAAGTGCTTCTGCCTTAAGAGCGTTAATTGTGATGCCCTTCTTAGTAGCTACATGTGTGAAAAACAACATTGTCCAACTAAATCTCATATTCACTAGACACGCAATGTGAAGCTTTATACCGCCAAAGACCGTAAAACTTACTCACCAAACCTCATGTTACTCCTTAGCGTGAATAGTCTTTCACAGTCGCAGAACACTATTTAGACCCTAATACAAACAAGTTTGGAAATCCCTTTCATAATAAGGTTCCTGAAGTTCTTGGACACTATGGAGCATTAGTCAATCTAAAACACATCTCCATAATCTCATAATAACATAATCCAATCCTTGAGGATAGTTTCTAAGATAAAAACCTTCCTGGTTCGTAAATCCATCTCGAGAATATCCATCTTCATAGAGTTGATCAACTCTTCGTCCACACTAGAAGAAACACACTATTTCTGGCATTCCAAGTTCAGGATTCATAAATATGGATTCGACACCTGATGGTTCTGACATTCCTCTGCAACCTGGTTACATTACCATAATCAACTCTTAATAGAGTTGATACATAAGCACATTAACTCTCTTCTGAACATACAAAACTAATGTGCCCAGAGGCAACATTAAGGCGCCTGAAAAACTTCTATAAATAGTTCATGTATCTATGACTTGCTATTCAACTCTGCTAGCATCACTCTGTAAGCAACCTGAGGAATGAAAGTGTTCTATTCTCCAGTTCATCTTTTGTGCTAGTGTCGTCCTGGAAAATCTAGATTAATTACTTAACCTTAATGTGTGCCACTTGTTCTTCAGTTGGAGCTAAATTACTTTCACTCCTCAATCAAATTGATGGCTATACCAACTTCTTGTTCTAATTTGCGCCCAAAATGAAAATCTCCCAAACCTTACTAATACCTTCAATGATTTACTCATCCTCTAACCAAGCTTAAACCTTCCATTTCTATAGTTCCTGGCAACTAATGTTACCAAAAATCCTCACATAAAATATTATCTTCTTCAACTTCTTTATATTTTAAAGAGGTCTATCAAGCACTTTTCCAACGCTTGATTGTTCGTGCTTAATCTTTTATTCTTAGAAGATAATTCTCATGCTAATACTGAGTTTCACGATCAATAGCTTAAGCAAGTCATCCTTCCAACCAACAAATACTAAGGTCTAAAGTTGCAAGTAGTAACAGTATTGCTTACTACACCAAAGCTAGTAAACACTCATATTCTTCCTTAACACGCCAAACCAGACTTGTGTACTTGTAGTCTTCAAAACATTAATTTCCTTTATCTTCTCAAAATAAGAAAACATTTTCTAAATACTTTTTCTTTTCCTCCCATTTATCTTTGGTAAGACTGAAACAAAATCAAGATACTCATTTCACTTTTCCAAGTGAAACATAATCTCTATACCCATATATGTAACTATTTATAACCCTTTCATAATCTATCATTGTTTTCCAAGCTTCAAACATTAGTAGGGTATTCTCCATAAGTTAACATTGCCTTTGAACTCTTAACACTTATCTTTCCTATTGGCATAGGTAATTAAACTTGAGTCTTTTCATCACAACCAAACATAGACCAAACCTTAGTACCTTAGGAACAATAATTCAAACCAACAACTTATTTTCTCACTTTCAATCAATATTTGTTTTCAACCATCATGATTATTCTTGACGAATTCATTTTACTTTTGTCTTACCATGAGTTTTGCATATTATCATTTGTACTCCAACTAGTAATCTTTCATCATCGTTAGGCACGTTACCTGAAGAACCCAAAACACACACCTCACTCAAACCACAAATCTTCAGCACCAGAAAAGTGATCATTTCCTATTAATTCTTTCCAAACTTTCTCCTGAAATGTTTGGTTTTAAAATCTCGAAACCT
This sequence comes from Lagenaria siceraria, assembly GCA_002890555.2. Classification (NCBI taxonomy): domain Eukaryota; kingdom Viridiplantae; phylum Streptophyta; class Magnoliopsida; order Cucurbitales; family Cucurbitaceae; genus Lagenaria; species Lagenaria siceraria. The sequence continues at coordinate 2,702,803 of CM016491.1, read as the reverse complement.
TTAATAAATCTATAGTCTCCACTTCTTCTCTTTCTTATAAAGCAACTTCAATCTCATACCTACTTGTGTGTCGTGTGGTGATAAATCAACTTTTGGTACCACTAATCTACTTTTCCAACGCAAAACATAACACTAATCTCCAGTGAATTCTTGTCTGGAATATTTCATTCCCTGCCTTAATCAGTACATACTTTTCCTCCTTAACTGTTATAATTGTACTTAGTTTCATCAACTTTTATGAACTCTACACTGAAATATATGTGCCTTTCTAACAGTCCTTTCATGAGATAAACTAGCGCCAAGTGACCTTATAAAAAAAATTTCCTTTTCCCGATATCATGGCTGAATAAACAACTCATAATAACTTCTATCGAGTCATCGACTTAGCATTAGAATATTGTGGATGCATTTAAACTAAACAAATATTTTAATGCACAACTATATATAAAAACTTTACTTACAAGGCGTACCTGGCGATGACGAAAAATCGGTTGTTGAGCCATAGGGACATTCTAGACTTATATAATAAGTCAGTCTATAGAACCTAAAAACTTAGGCTCTGATACCAACTGTAACGACCCCACTTTCTAGAAGTCGTTACTTCATGCATGCATACATTTCAAAACGACACCTTTCGTATATTTGACTAAAATAAAAATAATTTATAAGATAAATAACTTCACTAAATTTAAATAATTAAAAATATTAAATCGGGGTACCCCTAAAAAAAAATTATAAAATCAGAACTGTGAGCTTTGCATAAAACCTCTAAGAATGCAAAACCAAAATTTCTAATTTAAACATTCAAATTGGGATTTAAAAACATGAAAACATAAAAACATGAGCGGAAGCATTGACTGGTCCCAATGGCACGATCACGGATTCTTCCTGTCATTCGCCTGTCTGTCCTTGCCTTTACCTGAAAGTTGTAACATAAGAAAGAGTGAGTATAAAAATACTCAGTAAGTAATCCCACTGTTGGGATTTCTAAACGTATAGGCCAACTGCCCCGTCACCATGCCTAGCGGCCTGAGGGCACGCCGTCAATGCTGTGGTGTGAGCCTGATGACCCACACCAGTGAACATGGAGGTGAACCCGTCGGTCCACGCATGTCTAGTGACCTGATGACACACCCCGTCGGTCCACGCATGTCTAGTGGCCTGATGACACACCGTCGAAACTGGAGGTGAACCTGATGATTCATGTAATATAGCATGGGACAACAGGCGTTGACATCAGGTTCACTTATACATACGCATACACAATTAGTAAATTCTCAACAGCCAGACAATTCATAAAGTAGCCAGATAAGCAGTAGCCAGACAAATCATACATGCCCGTAGTCTGATAAATAAACATGCCAATAGACAAATAATACTGTGAAGCTGTGATTTATATGCCAATACCCAAATAATACTGTAAAGCTGTGCCAATAGCCAAATAATAAGCTGTGATTTATATGCCAATAGCCAAATAATACTGTGAAGCTATGGCCTAGCCTGAAGGCCAGACCAGCAGTAGAATCACTCACCAGAAATATACAGTAAATATCTCCGCACAATCCAGTTAACCCACAGTGGCCACTAGTCTCCTTCCCTGAAACGCAAGTGAATGGCTTTTCCACTAGTCTCCTTCCCTGAAACGCGAGCGAATGGCTTTTCACCCAAAACCAATTTTAAGGACAATTGTCAAGAATCCCAAATAAGGAAAAAGAAAATCTTACTCTGAACCGAACACGAACCCACTGCAGTCTCCCCAACAGAAACGGCGAGAAACGACGCAGCGGCGACATTGAGCGGCAGCGCGGCGGCTCGAGCGGCGACGCGTCGGTGATCAGCGAAAATCGGGTGGCGGCGCGACGTGAGGTTGCACTGCCGGACGATGCACAGTGAAGACGTGGGGAAGGGGAAGGGCGAGGAAGAAGACTCTCTTCTTTTCCAATGAAACGTGCGCAAACCTAGGTTAGATAATTATATATTAATTTAAATATATATATAATTATAAATATATAATTATGATATATATATATATATATATATATTATAATAAATATATAATTATAAATATATTTATAGTAATAAATAAATATATACTTATCTGAAATATACTTTATAATACTTCCAAATAATGATATTATTCCTTTTTCTTCTCCCAAAATTCACCATATTCTCCAATTAACATTCAATTCCAAATCAAATTCCCTAATTAACTCTTAAATCCAAAATGTCAAGCCAATTACAATTAACCTCAAATAATTAATGATCAAACAATTGAAGAAAAATTGTGGGATGTTACAGATTCTTTTAACTTTATCTAAGGTACCGAATAGTGATAACAATTAATCTAATCTAATCTAATCTAATCCTAAAAAAGAAAATAAATGGTAACAAATAGGACAACACTAGACAGAAATATGTTCCAGGGTAATGACTTCGTTAATAGATTAATTAAATTAATTGTTTAATTCTTTGATTGATTATATTAAATGCGAACTATAGATTTCGATGTCTAATATCCAAGTATCCCTCTTTCAAGCTTAATTCTTTCTAACACATAACCCTTATTTCATCATCATGCAATTAATTAATTAGATGCAACATTAAAACCCTTTTAATTTTTATCTCTATTAATCTTCTATCGCTTTTGTGTGCATACTTTATTAACAGTCTAGCATGCATGCTAGATCTAACCTAAATTCCTCTCTTTCAAGCAAGAAATTAAGTAAACATCATTCACACATTGGCCAGATATTCAAGAGCTTTAAGACTAAACATGCTAAAATAATCAATGCATTCAATTATTGTAAGAAACAATCAAAATAGTTTTTAACAATCCATAACTAAATCACAAACCCTAAGAACACAACTTGGTTATTCAATGTAAACAGTTCATATCGTTCAAATTATAGAGAAAAGAAAACAATAAGGAGTGAAGGAGAATCAATCTAGGCTCTTGGCCTCGTTTTCAGGTTTGGGATTGTCCTCCAACGATCCTCGATCATCAAATCCTCTGAAGCTCCAGGTTGTAGTATCTGTCTAGAAATTGGCTCCCAGTCATCCTCATAGAGACTCTAACCGAACTCTTCTCTCCAATGACGAAAAATGAATATATAGAGAAGGTCGCAGCGTTGCGGTGCTATCTAAAAAAACGATGCTTTCACGTATATCACAATCGGAACCACAGGACAGCGTTGTAGCGCTACAAAAAAATTCATATCTGCATAGTTTTTCACTAATTTTCTCACTTATATTTCAAAATAGAAGACCAAATGCACCCAATATTTGGAAATTTACACTCCATTATGAAGCTTTTCTTAAACCTGCACTCGAAACATATAGACTTCTTAACTCATATTTCTAAACATAAACATTTAAATTCAAACTGCCTAAACTCCAAAATTAATCGTCTACAGCATGATCCAAAATAAGCCAATATAAACTCTAACATATGAAATCAAATCATCTAGCACAATCAATCTTAAACTCAGCAGCCAATTCTCTAGCATTCACAGTGGTGCTGTCCTCGTCTAGCATCACTAAATCATCAATTCCCTTGGAAGGAATTCAATCAAGAATCCCCGAATCAATCTCCCATGGAGCTTCAATGATAGTGGTGCTCATCCCCTCCCTCATAGTCGTGAATTGAAACTGCCAATGCCAATTCCAAATCATACACCACATCGTGCATTGAAGGCCTATTCGCCCCAACTTCATCAACACACTTTTCTGCAACTTCCACAAATTTCCTCAATGAATTCGCTTCAATGGTTCCCACAAGAAAAGGATCGATCACTTTTTCAATCTCTCCTTTGTTTTTGCAGAGAACTGCCCACTCTGCTAAGTTTGTCTCTTCACTTGGAGCAGACTTTTCGATCGGAGCTCTGGCCGAGAGAACTTCGAAAAGCACGACACCGAACGAGTACACATCAGATTTCTCTGTCAATTGTCTGGTGCTGAAGTATTCAGGGTCCAAATATCCATAAGTGCCTCTAATAGTGATGTCCATATCAGTGGCGTTCGGTACTCCAGTTTTTGATATCCCAAAATCGGCAACCTTTGCATTCAAGTCTTTGTCAAGCAAGATGTTTGTAGTTTTAATGTTTCGGTGTATGATGATGGTCGTGGTGGAGCTGGTGTGTAGATAATCAAGCCCTTTTGCTGCATCGATGCAAATTTCAAGCCTTTTTTTCCATGTCAATGGAACATTATCTTTAGCCTTTGCACCGTATAAATAATCTTTTAAAGTTCCTCCCTCCATATATTCATAAACCAAGATCATCTCTTGGTTTTCGTCGCAATATCTGTTGAAAATATATAGTACAAAAGATAAATTCAATACATAAAAATAATGCTTATGGAATCCACTTACTTATAAATCTTTTAAAAGACTAAGTTCACCATATTATTTTGAAGATAGTGAATCGACATATTTATTATATCATAAAAAAATCAATAAGGACTTGTTAAAAATAGAAAAATAAGGAAAGCTATTTACACAAAATAGCAAAATTTTTAAATAGTTGTGATAGATGCTGATAAAAGTCTATCAGGGTCTATCAGTAATATAAATGATAGAAGTCGATCACTGATAGATGTTGATAGAAGTCTATTAATGTCTATCGGTGTTTTTTTTTTTTTTTTTTTTTTTTGCTATTTTCTGTAAATAGTTTGACATTTTTTCTATATGTAAAAATTTCCATAAATGTAATGAAAAAAATTAATATAAACTCAATAAATTCATGTTGTTTCCTTGCAACAATAATTTTGTTGTCCCTTGGTGCTCAATGTGTGTCATCAACAATTGTCTCTTAAGAACGAATTAATGATATGTGAATTTAGCACTTCAATCGCATAACTCAATAGGTACTAAAATGTGTGAGTAATTATATACAAAAATTATAAAAGTTGCAGAAACCATTCTTTATGTTTTTGTGTGTTTTAATTTAAATGGCTAAGAAAATTACATATCTATAAACCTATTTGTAGCAATTCAAATAGTCACATCTTTTGAGAAGAGACATATTCATTTGTTAAGATTGCATTAAAAAACATACACACGCTCCTTCACGAAGAGTTGTTGCTTTATAAATTTTAAAATAATAATACTAATTAATAATAAATTTACATATTTTTCAATAATTTAAATTTTAAAATAAAAAATAAATAAAAGTAATAAACATGGTTGGTTTTGAGATTTGAACTCAAGACATCCAAAATGATAAGCTTTTTTTTCTAACTATTAGACCACATAGTTAGAATAAAATGTTTTAAAAACTTGGTGGAGTTGGAACCTCCAAATTCAATTAAAGTCATCAAACTTTTGAATTTTGAGAATTCTGACTTATTTGAAGTTTGTTTTTTTTTTTTTTTCAGAAAACTCTCTTGCTCCTTCTATAAAGGAAAATTTTCACAGATAGAAAAAATGTCAAACTATTTATAGAACATAGCAAAAAAAATACTGATAGACATTGATAGATTTCTCATTTCTATCATTAATAGACTTTGATAGACTTCTATCAGCGTCTATCACAATTATCTAAAAATTTTACTATTTTGTATAAATAGTTTCCCTTATTTTTCTATTTTTAAAAATTTTCCTTCTGTAAATGTTCCTGTTTTTGTAAAATTCTTAGGGAGGATAACAAAGTTGTCCATAAACTAGGAGCTTTTGCTTTTTCTTTTCTGTCTTCCTCTTTTTGGAGAGAGTTATTTCCTCTCTCTGGCTTATCCCTCTTCTTCGAAAGGGATTGATATTTGTTGGTTTGTTCTTTTGATTTTAATGAATATTTGTTTCAAAAAAGAAAAAATAAATAAGAACAATTTTTTATAAATATATAAATATTGTTGGAAAATTCATTAGATATCAAATAGGTTTATTTTTTAAAAACTAAAAATAAAAAACCAGAAATGAAAAATCAAAATGGTAATCAAATGACTAACAAAATGGCTTAATAATCAAAACATAACAAACTTGAGAGAAAATTACAAGTTAAATAAATTTGATAAGAGTTGAGTAATGTTGTTGTAACATACCCATATAATGAAACGAGAAAACGATGTCGTATTTGAGAAAAGATAATAACCTCTGTGTGAAACTCCTTAATTCCTTGTCCATGTCCAGGTCGACTTCGCTTCACAGCCACATCCTTCTCCCCAATCCTCCCAACATAAACCTTTCCAAATCCTCCAATTCCAATCATTTTCTTCTCATGAAATCCATCAGTTGCATCATTTATTACCCCAAACGGTATCTTCAGTTCAAGGTTCAAATTAGGAGCAAGATTCACAATGGACATAGCCTTCTCCAATGGATCATTTTGAGGAAGAAGCAAAGGACGATGGTTTCTTGATTTCCGACCTTGAACGAAACAAAACAGAGCCAACCCAATTATCAAAGCAACAATCACAGCACTTCCAACACAAACCCCAACAATAATCATCTTTGGACTCTGTTTCTCGTCTTTCAAGCTGAAATCAACAAGACCCACAAACGATTTCTCAATTAACTCCATCATCTCAATTCCATTCAAGAATGCCCTTGACAATGGAGCACTTTCACTTTGGCCTATACCCACAGTGAAGAATCCCGAACTGTCTGTAACAATGAGAAACTCGAACCAAAATGGCAATGCAAACTCTTCTTCTTGAGTAACATCTCTGGATTGGAGCGAAGTTTGATTAACGCCAATGAGTATATCAAAATTGAAAGTTGTGAGATGTGGGGTAATGATGTCGCACCAGAGTAAGCGAAGAAAATACTTGGATTTCTTCTTGACCTTAAAAACCCAAGTTAGATTTGAGCGTGTTGAGCTCATGTTCGTGTTGTTCATATCCAATGCTTTTGCAGTACTGAAAACGTAACTTGGGGCTGTATTATAACTTGCTTTTTTTGTCTTGTTGTTTAATCTTCCGTTGAAGGTGATTGTTCTTGCAGGGGATGGAAGAGCCATGAATTTAGCATCTGGGAGCCAGGTTCTCCATAATGTGTCATTGTCTGAATTGATGACAGAACTACCCATCCACACCCTATTCTTGACAAACGTACCACAAACAATGTCAGTACAAACTAAATGTTTATCTCACTTTTGTTGTATTAAAAGACATGTATGTAATTGTCTCTTTAACTTTCAAGATTTAGGAGTGCTTTAACACGATACCCAAGTAATGGCAAACTGAGTTGACATCTTTGTAGCTGTAGAGTGTGTGTCTAATTAAGACATGAGTGTCAAACACCTCAACTCAAACTTATCCATATTCAAACTCTCTCCCACCATTGAACATTTATTTAAAGAGAGTGCAGCAATGGTAAAAATACATATCCGATTTATATCTAGTTGTAAATATTAGGAGGTATGGAAATTTATCCATATATGGAAGGAAATTTTTCACATATAGAAAAAATGTCAAACTATTTAAAAAAATTGTAAAAAAAGTACGGATAAATATTGATAGACTTCTATCAGCATCTATCAAAGATAGATTTTGTCATTTCTATCATTGATAGACCTTCATAAACTTCTATCCGCGTCTACTACAACTATCTAAAAATTTTGCTATTTTGGATAAATAATTCCTCTTATTTTTCTATATTTAAAAATTTCCCTATATTGAATATGTTTACTTATCCGTTACAAAAAAAATATATGTTTACGTGATCGTAGTCTGTTTCAAATTTTAAAAATAAAATAATTTTTCTTTTTATTTCAATATCACATGGAGTGGGAATTTAATTAAAATTTCTAAGTTTTAATGAACCGTATATAGGTTAATTAGTGGAGCTATTATTAAGTTTTGCAAAAGAAGGAAAAAAATAAATAAATAAAGCACTATATTTGTTTTTGGGCTATTTTCAAATACGTGAAAATATGAATCAAAATATAGCAAAATTTCAATGTCTATCAATGATAGACACTGATAGACCCTAATAGAATATTATCATCTATCACCGATAAACTATGACATTTGCTATATTCAGCAGTTTTATCATTTAAAATAATTTTCTTTTATTTTTTCATCTTTCAATATTTACTAAATTATAGGAATCAAACCATCAATTTTTAAAATAATAATCAACGTTATATCTACTAAATTAAAAAAAAAATTATTTTAGTTAATGAAACTTTCAAGATAGACATATTTTATTCTACAAAAATTTAAAAAGTAACCCTTTCTCTTCTTGTGTCCTTTACCAAAATGGAAATTGCAAAATTAAAGAAAGATAAAAATTAGGAGAATTTTTAAAAATAAAAAAAATAAGGGAAACTATTTATATAAAATAGCAAAATTTTTAGATAGTTGTGATAGATTCTGATAGAATAGAGTTTATGAGTGATAGAAATGAGAAAAGTCTATCACTAATAGATAGATACTGATATAAGTCTATCAATGTCTGTCAGTGTTTTTTTTCTGCTATTTTTTATAAATAGTTTGACATTTTTTCTATATGTGAAAATTTCCCTAAAAATTATCATAAAATATTTAGATGAAATGGGATTTAGCACCTGTAAACAGCATGCCATGCATCGAAATCCAACATATACACACGATTCATTCTTACTTCTGGAGAGACTGGGTAGACCAACTGTGGTTTGAAGTCATCAGGAGCAACAAAGAGTTCAATGGCGTTAACAAAAGCTAGAGATGATTCCAGAGGAGAAAATTTGATGCCCAATTTCCTGTCGTTAACTACAAAAGCGAACTCCTTAACAACTGGTGTCTTAAAATCATTCGTGTTTTGGAGTGAGAATTTAGATAACAACTTAAACCCACAACTGACTGAGACGTTAAACAGAGCTTGAGACAAAAGTTCAGGTAAAGTTGGGAAGAAATGGAGACGAAACACATAAGTTCCATTTGGATTGATGTTTCCAAAAACATACCATGTTGCCTTATTGTAAACTCTTGCTGTATGGTATATTTCATTTATGGATTTTGGGATGCTCTCGTTCTTAACTACTTTGCTTTTTCCGGGGTTGATCGACAAATCACTGGCCTTCGCATCACCTATGAACCGTCGGTTGTTTATGAGTTCGGTGTCGGATTCCGATCCACAGTTGACAAAATACTTATCAGGAGGAGAGTAAGCCAAAGAGGAAGAAAATTGAAGAAGTAGGAGAGGAAGGAGGTGGGAGAGGAAAACCATTATTGCCATTATTGATTAGAGAACAAAATCTCGTCTCAGTTGCTTGCTTCTTAAAAGAATGGGGAAGGATTAAAAAAATATATAGCTTTTAGGTGTGTTTTAGATTTTAGTTCGTATTATTTGAAGGGTTAAATTTTAAATTTAGTTTCTTCATTCTTAAATTTAGAATGTAGTCTCTATTCATGAAAATTTTATCAAACCATACAAATTAAATTCTAATGTAAATTATAAAGACTAAATTCTAACTACTTTTTTAAAATTATAGTGACTAAATTTAAAATTTAGGGTTGTTTTCAAATATAACAAAATGAGTCAAAATATTTACAAATATAGTAAAATATCATTGTCTATTATTCGAGATAGACACTGTAGACTACTATTATCTATTAGTGTCTATCATTGTATATCACTGATATACAATGGTATTTTGGGAGAAAATTGAATATAAAAAGAAGAAACTCAAATATGACAGTTAGAAGTTTTTTTCAAGAGTGAAATTCAAATATGTAATATTTTGAAGCTTATGCCAACGTATAATTAATTATTAAGGGTGGTTAACTATTCAAAATTGTTACAAAAAAAAAAAAATCTTTTTCCTCATATTAATAAAGAAATACTTGCTTTAGGACTTAACTTTTAACTTGACTCATGCTAATTGGTCATTTGTATGTGAACATATAAATAAAATGACAATGATTGGCTGCACTCATTTTCATGTTCACCATATCTTTATGTAGTAAAAATAAAAAAAAATTTAAAAATTTTTTTTTTTTTTAAATTTTGACACGTTGCAAATATTTATTGGGTGTTGTCTGAACTGGACAAGAGATGGGTACATTGAAGATTGAACCCAAGGTTTATTCTAATATAAAAGCTACAACTACTCTTGCATACCAAAAAGATGAGAATTAAAAGAGAAAGTATCCCAAAAGCTTTTTTGTAGCAAAGAGGTATTCATAAAAATAAGCCCTTGCTTTAACTTTAAAAAAGATGTAACTTTGATATCAAACATTTTCACAAAGGCCACTCATAATGGGACCCCTGGGTATCAATTATTAACTTATATATTGGAAGTGAGTTATCTAGAGTTTTAAAACCCCAAAAATTAAAGAAGTAAATAGATTTTGTTTATGGATAATTTACAACTTAATGCAATTTTTCATCACTACTTTTTGCTTTCAAACCCTAAATTTCAAAATTTGCACTCCATGGTCTGGCTTCTTAAAACTGCAATCTAAATAATGACCTCTTAAACTCAAATTTCTAAACATACACCCTTAAATCCAGCTACCTAAACCCTCCAGTTTTTAACATTTATAGACTTTAGGTTCCAAATTTGCATGCTATACACCCTCTAAAGTGTCTAACCTACCTACCATACAATCTTGTAATGGTTAAGGACATGTTTGGAAGTGATTTTAAAATCATCAAAATCACTTTTGTCATTTTTAAAATCACTAAAAAAAAACACACTTTTAATCACTTAAAATTAATTTAGTTTTCAATTTTACATTTTTAAATGCAATTGTCTATCATCAAAATTAGTTTTGAAGGATTAAAAACATGTTTCACGGTGATTTTGAAAATGACAAAAGTGATTGTAACCATTTTAAAATCACTTCCAAACATGCCCTAAAACCATACACGAGAAGACAATTTACCTCTCACATATGACATCAAATCATCTAGCACAACAATCTTAAAACTCCGCAGCCAATTCTCTGACATTCACGGTGGTGCTATCCTCATCTAGCATCACTGAATCATCAATCCCTTTGGAAGGAATCCGATTCCCATGGAGCTTCAACAATGGTGGTGCTCATCCCTTCATATCCTTTCCCATCCCCCATAGGTGTGAATTCAATGCCAATTTCAAATCATACACGCCATGTAGGCTTAAATCTGAAAATTTTCTTCTTTTCCTGCTAAAATCACGCCTTCTTCATTTTTGTACATTTAATATTGTTATTTATAGTCATAAATTCGTGACACGAAAAAATTATCATCAATTTTTTAAAATTCGAAAACCTCCGTTTTTCCTAGAAAAAATGCTTGTTTTTTACTATAATGACTGTTTTTTTTCTCTTTGCTCTCCAAATTTGCTATTGTTCGTTATGTAAGGTTGTTGTTTTGCAAGAGTTGTGTATAGTTGGGTTTGTAGAGTTGTTTGTAGGAGTTGTGTAATTATTGGTTTCTGGTTGTGCTAGCTAATTTTATGTAAGTGATTTGGTATATTTGTTGTTTGTGTATAAAATACAGGTTGGAAACCATGAGTTACATTTGAGTGTGAATGCAATTTTCAAGTTTAAAGCTTGTTACAGTCTATTATAGGTTGCATATGAGGGGTCCCAATGACCTGAATCCTTCTTTCTCAAATCGGTATAGTTGATGGGTAAAAAAGTCATCAAATGTGTATAGTTGATGCTTAACAACCGTCAATAAAAATATATAATGACAGACAATAATTGAATTTTGTTGACATGCCAAAAATATCAATAAAAATGGTATATTCGACATTTAAAAAATAGTTGACAACCAAAAATGTCAATATTACCTTACACTGACATTCAAAAAGTATCAACAAAGAGGTTTTCATTGATGATTTTTCCATATAGTTGAAGGGCAAAAAACATCAACATACCCTTTAATGACGGCCAAAAACATCAAAGAGGTCTTGTTGATGCTTTTTTGCGGTTAACAGAACCATTTTTGTTGACATTAGGTTTTCTTGATAGAGGCTTCGTTGTTGCTTTTTGGTCATCAACATAGGTCTTTTTTTTTACATTTTCTGGTCATCAACAAAGCCCAAATTTATAGTAGTGGAAAGAAAACTACTCATATTCGGTCTTGTATCAAGTTCCTTTAGGAAACCAAGTAGTTAATCCTATATTTCTACGGTTAGCTGAATCTTAGATTAATTTCATGCAATTTCTTTATCATATAGCGTACCTTATTTCTAATGCTACATGATAATCATATTTTTAGGCTCTTAGTCCTATATTCCTTTGTGAACTCTGTTTATGTCTTAACCTTCTCAGTATTAAGACTCCACTAGTTTGCTAAATTAAGTGGTCAATTTAACATAATAATTTTTAACCATAAACTCAATTACAAAGGAAATGCACAAGTCAAGGAGCTATGATAAATTAGCATTTGTTTAAACTATAAAATCTTTAGGGTATCCACATGACTGAATCCCCTTTGGAAATTTAGCTCATGATTAAAGAAGAACAAATGAAATTGATTAAATCAGAAATCATTATCACAAGCTTAATCAGTTCAAAGAATGGAAAAGATGAAAAGAAATAAAAGAAACTAAATGAATGTAATGCTAGAAAAATATAGAAGATAAAATTATTGGAACAATCTCACTCTCTTAAGCTCCCTAGGTCAGATTCTCCTTTCTCAAGGACGAATCTTCTCTCTCTACACACGTTCTCATGGGATAGAGAGATCCTAGCTCCAAAGTTCTTTAGAGGAACTTTCGTTCTTGAAGAGTTTCTAGATATTTGGGTGCGATCTCTCTTTAAAGGTTCTGAATTTTCGATGATGATTCAAGAGTGAAACCTCTATGCCTTTATATAAGCCATATTGGTTGAAGAATGACCTAAATTCACGTTTTGAATGACTCCCAATTAATTTCGACGCTAAATAATGACTGAGGACTGGGTAAATAGCAAATGTGGATGACTGTTGATATCTCGTAAAGCTATGATGAATGTGCTCAATGATGCGACAAGTTCTCCTAACTCTAGCCCAAGTATAAGCTAACTAAAGGTTTTCTTGGTGAGTACCAAAGTCGAACACAAGGACTTTGAATAATTGGTGATTTGAGTGCGAATAATGAATGATTTTCAGTATTCCAAATTTTAAAGGTTGTTATTCTAAGACTAAGAAATGACAATAAAACGGTAAGAAGGGATGGATGGTGTAGCACACAATAGTCAGCAAATGGAGAAAATACAGACGGAGAAATAGGGTCCTTTAGGGGTATTTTTGTCCCATTTACTCCACGATTGATGCTACAGAACTCCGTTTTGGTTTGTTTTTTGTCCTGTTCGACTTTAATGGTTTGTTCTACCTTTTACTTGCGCAAAACCTACAAAATAGCATAATAAACACGTAAAATCTACGAATGAGCATGAATTAAGCTAGGAAAAAATAGCACTTTTATGGTGCTATCACTCAACCAGCATACATCCCAATAATCTCTCACTTGTACAAAAGCCAGTGAGACACAAGCCGATGAGACATGTATCCTAAGACATACTCTATACCTGACATGCTCTCCCATTTGCTCTAACGCACTAGAGACATGTCTCGTAGTCCTAGACATTCTAGGAGATCGTCACACACTTTAGCCTAGAGAATCCTTTTGTATAATTCAAACTGTTATGTCAACAAATGTTATCTGGTCACCACCATGATGTTTATCTCATTCTGTTCTATTCATATAACTTGGTGTTTACTAATATCCTCAAACTTAGTCCTGGCACCACATTATCTCATAAAAGTGGATAGACTAATTCATATTTGAAACAACTTTCAAGTATTTAAAGATATATCATGACTATGCAAATTATTGCTTCACAAGTAAGTATTGTCTTGTAGTCCAATTTACACCACTAAAGATAAAACATGGATTTCTCTAAAACCTTGATGAAACAGTGTATCCCGTAAAAGACCAAATCTTAAACTTTATACGTCAGGGTCTCATTATTCATAAGTTTTAATTTTCAAAATCAATGGTCATACATGTAACGACCCAAGTTTAGGAAGGGGACATGAATGAACTAATATCACATTCGAATGAGAGGGATCTTGAGTTCATGAAAGTATGGTTAAGAAAAACTTAAAAGAACTGAAAGTTACTACCTATACCAACAAGGTGCATCCTCCTTTTCGGTGGCTCAATCATAAGAACTCCGTAGTTAAGCATGCTTAGCTTGGAGTGACCTTCTGGAAATTTTCCTATGATGCATGTGAGTGAGGACAAAACATGCTGAAAGGACCCGTGTTGGTTTGTGGGGACAATGTTTACTCTTAGAAGCATTCAAGACAAGCATGCTTGACGTAGCCAAGTTGCAGGGAAATGCCGAGGCCATCAGTTACCGAATCTGGATTCAGAATCCTGGTCCGAATCTTGGGCCTGGGGCATTACAATACCATGGATTTAACTGATATAAATAACCAATAGTATAGTAAATGTTAATTAAGTCTCATGTAAGAATACTACATCCCCTTAATACTTGAGATGTCTTAGGAAACTTTTCCCTTAGACATATCAACTTCATTGTAGAATGGTACACTACCAATCCACTTGAAACTATTGCATCAAACATTAAACAACAATTTTGTAAGTGTATGATGCATGACACAAACTTAACATCACGTTCTTAACATCTCTATGTGGTCATTTAATATATAAAATCATTTTCAAATCAACTATTTGAAATTGGTTAAATAGTCAAATTTTCATACAGATTTTTGCTTCATTCACACTGAATAAATACCAATGTAAACAGATAAATACTCACTTTCCATTTTCTTGTCTCTACAAGAATATCTTCATTGTTCTAAACCATGGGCTATGATACTATATCAAACCCTTATTCTCAAATATTCTAATTGTGAAATTTATTTCTCAAATGAACATCACGATTTTGCATACCTTTTGCAACTTAATCTTTGAAAAAATTTCTTGTATTTGTGTAGATGCACTAAACTTCTTTTCATAAAAGAATTAATTCATTTTAACATATCTAATATGCAATAATGAATCAAATAATGCATAAAGACTATTATAGTAACTAATGAGAAATTTGACTCATAGTCTATTTTTCACCCACCAGTTCCAGCTCTAGATTTCACTTTATGCCACAAGTCTTTCTTTGGAGATCTATATCTCCAAGTTTTATACTTTGAAGTCTCCCTTTTGTAGATCCATTCATATCCTTTGGGTTTGAGCTCATCAATGAAAAGCTACAAAAACTTATTGAGATTAAGTACACTACTTTCTCTCAAGTTTATGACTTTGACAAAATTTATTTTTGTCAACCTCCTTCAATTCTTGTCATCCAGTATGAAAACTTTGACTTTCAAGAAGTCATAGAGAAGGTTGACTCTCCCATTACTTTTGTTGTCCCTAATCACAAAGTGCATTATAAGAATGAGGCTCACTTCAGAAAGTTTTGGATATGCCACTTTTGTGGAAAGAAGAGCCACATATGACCACATTGTTATCAACTGTATGGCTATCCAAGGGAAGTATACGGTCAAAGATCCACTATGCATGTTAATTAATTAAGGCAAAACTCCCCAAGATTTAAACAACTGTGGAGGATAAGAAATGATTCAAGTCGTTGCAATGTTGTCCTCTCCTCATTCAGATCGCCAACTAAAGAAGATTGGTTCTTTGATAGTGGCAGCTCGAGACACATGACGGGTGTGAAAAGTTACATTTTTTATTTAAAGACTGTTGGGTCTGGACAGGTCACCTTTGGTGATGGAGCAACTAGTCAGATAATAGCAAGGGAAAGCTTCAATAACCTGGCCTGCCTGCTCTTGATTATGTGAATTTAGTGGAAGGTCTCACAGCTAATCTAGTAAGTATTAGTCAATAGTCAGTTTTGTGACTAAGGCCTAAATGTGAACTTTACAAAAGATAGGCGTCTTGTCATAGATAATGTTAAAGCTTTTATCATGACAGGAAAACGATCATCTGACAACTGCTATCTGTGGACCCCGGTTGAGGCAAAATAGGCTTGTTTGATGCCCAAATAGGATGAAATAGCCCTATGGCGTAAGTGCCTTGGACACGTCAATATTAAATCTATACAGAAGACCATATCAAAGGAAGTTGTCAGTGGTTTTCCTCCCCTTCGTGGTGAAGACAAAGTTGTATGTGGAGACTGTACAAAGTCTTGGAGGTAGAAAATATGTTATGGTATGTGCTAATGACTTTTTGAGATACACTTGGGTCTGATTCTTAAGAGAAAAATATACCACGTTCTCAGTTTTCAAAAGTCTATGTCCTCAAATTCAAAGGGAAAAAGGGTTAAATGTTATTCTCATTCGCAGTGATCACAGTCGTGAGTTTAAGAACAGTCAGTTCACGACTTTTTGTTCATCAGAAGACATTTATCATGAGTTCTCTACTCCCATCACCCCATAGCAAAATAGAGTGATTGAACGTAAGAACCGCACATTACAAGAAATGGCTCATACCATGCTACATGCAAATGACATTCTGTGTCACTTTTGGGCTGAAGCTCTTAATACAACATGTCACATTCACAATTGAATAGTATTGCGCCCTGACAGTTGAAAGATATATGAACATGCAACGGAAGCGAATTAGGATAGATTAAACTCTAACACGCTCAATTTTAAGGACAAACATGCATGGAAAAGAGGGAAAAAACTTAGAATTAGAAATGCAACCTTTGAAGTTCAAATTCTCCTTGTATTCTCCACGAAATTGATCACCAATTATTTGTAGACCACCATAAGAGTCTTCTCTACTATTCTCTGGCCTTAGATTGGATGGTGAGATTTAAATTTGTGGTGAATTTGTAAGGAAAATGAGTTTAGATAGAAAAGGGTGTTCTTGAGAGATTTCAACAAAATTAACCCTTAATTTGCAAAAATCTCAACCCCTATCTCAGCCCAAATCTTCATGTTTTATAGAAGAAGAACATGCATTGAGAGTTAACACTAAAATGACAACAAATTGATGATTAAATTAGTAGGATTAGTGGCACTTTCAAAGGAAAATACACAAGTTAGTTGCTTGTTTAGTGGAGAATTCTAAGTTTTCAATTTTTCCAAAAAATGAAAAAACTAATTTTCAAATTTCCTTTGTACTTTAATTAATAAAATTAATTTAAAATTAAAATAAATAAATAATTTTATAAAATTAATTTTAAATAATTAAAAAATTGAAATAATATTAATTTAATATCAAATATTAAAATAATATTATTTTCACACTAACCTCAATTTTTCGTATATGAATCCTTATTCATATTTTTAATATTTAAATCGTACTTAAATATTATTCTCAACTTTTTTTATCCGTTTAATTCGTAATTAAACGTCGATACGTTTAGACATATCACATATATCCAACGTTTATTTCATTAATCGAATTTGAACGTTTCAAATTCTTTCACCATATATTATCTAAGGTTTTACCCGTTATGAGCTAGTAGAGGGGCTTAATGGACCTATAGATCATAAGCTCCAACAATCTGAGATTAACCGACTAAACCTTTTAACCTAGTTAACCAACATTCGTTAACTAATAGGACACTCCACTAAAACCCTTAGCTGCACTCTCCTCACTGTAAATATAATTCTGTCCACTTAATATAACCATAATTAGTAAGTTGATCCTTCACATGTTGTTTGTAATCACAGCTAGGTCAAAATTACCGTTTTACTTTTGTGAATACATCTTGTTCCTTAAGTCCTACCGATACTCTAATAAACAATTGGTTTGTGATCCTATCACTAAACCGAGTCCTTCTCGGACCAATAAGAAGGCGAGGCCCCTTGTTCAAGACCCCGAGTCTGTACTTAAGGGAACAACCTATCTACTAACCCTAAGTTGGATAGGAGTGAATTCTGTCTCGCAAGACTATGTCCTCAGCTATCTACTCGGTCTTACCCCTGAAATGGGAGGCTTATTGAATCAGCAAACTCGGGCCACTCTCACCCATGCAGATCTAAGGATAATCCCGAATAAACAGGAGTTCATAGTTAGCTTAGGATTGATATCGAGTTACCGAGGTCATCTAGTTGAAATAGTCAGTGTTAATAGTAAACGGTGTTATAAAGTAATAATGACTATTTTATTGTCTGGTCTTATGCAAACTCATTGCATAGAATGCCCCCACTCACATGTCTATACATGAACGATTTAGGATTGCATCGTTTGTACCAAATAGAAAGTGGGTTGCACTCAACAGGGTCCTCAAGATAAGGTATCTAGCCTAATCCTTATATTATAGACCGTTTTGGCTATTTACTCAAACTTGATCCACTTTTATGTCTCCACATATAGTTCAAGTATACATGTTATAGTCATGGATTCTTAGTTTATTGAATTTAGAGTTATATTAACAACAATTCACATATTAAAGAACAAGTTTACTGAATAACCTTGGCAACAACTTTATTGATAATAGAATGCACGTTAGTGTTTACAAACTACGAGTTTTAGGACATAAAACCCAACAGCACTAATTGCACAAATTATGAAATTTGGTGGGGGAGAAAGCCAAACGCTAAATACTTTCATATATTTGGCAGTTTGTGCTATATTCTGGTAGATCGTGAACCAAGACGAAAATGGGATTCCAAAAGTGATGAAGGAATCTTCCTGGGGTACTCTCCAAATAGTTGAGCTTACAGATTATATAATAAGCACACCAAGTGTGTTATGGAGTCGATAAATGTTGTCATCGATAAATATGAAGAAACCCAGTCGAGCTTCATAACAGAACACCAGGTCTAGATTGGGTCAGCATGTTTCGTGGTTGATATTGGGTCACGTATGTGTTGGCCCGACTGGGTCTATACTAAGTAGCCAAGGGGGTCGACCTGGTACCAAGGACGAAGCATGATGTAATAAAGGGCAAAAAGGTAAACCTGAACCTGTTTACAAGTAAGAAGTGTGATGTAAACGCCGGCGAAATTGAAGTTTGCAAGAAAGAAGAAGAAAATTAGGAGAGGAAATCGAGGGTGTTGAAGCCTTGGAAAGTTCTAGCGTGAAGTAGAAGTTGAAAAGAAAGGAGGGACTTTTAAAATTCCAATGAGGGGCAAAAATGATAATTTCATGTATCTAATAAGGGGGCAAAATGGTAATTTCAAGTATCTAAAAAACTTAAGGGGTAAAAGAAAACAACTTTTTCAAAAAGGGGTTAAAATTACAAAAAGACCCTTCAAAGAGGTTAAAAATGCTAATAACCCTTTAAACTTTTAATGTCAGTACTACAACAATAATAAAAAATTAGTTACTTATAGTAACACATAGTAAAATTAACTCCATGGACTATTTAAACCTACTTTTTAAAATTTGGGGACTAAAAAGGTCCATTAAAAAAATTGAGGGACCAAATGAATCTATAGGTAAAAATTTAAGGACCAAAAAAATAATTTTTCTAATATTCTAAATGAGAATTGATGTGAAAATTGAATGTGAAATAAGAAAACATTTGGAATATTATTTTTTATTCAACAAAAAGGCGGAAATCTTTATTATTATAAATTAGAAAATAAATAAAAGTAAAAAACATTACTGGTTTTCAGATTCCAACACAAGAGACATCGAAGATGATAGACTTCTTTCCTAACCGCTAGACAAACAAAGAACCTTTCAATTACTAGATCGTGTTTTAAAAATGAAAATCATTTTTAAAAATGATTTTTTTTTTTTAAGTTTTTAAATTTTATTTACATTTTTAGAAACGTTTCTAAAATTTTAGAAACAATAAATTTCATTAGATACGAAACAAATCTATTTTTTAATACTAAAAACTAAAATTCAAATAGTTGTCAAAAGATTCCAAATGGCTAACAAACATAGCCTTAATAATCAAAATATAAGAAACTTAAAAGAAAATTTAAAGAAATATATTTTTCAAGAGTTGAGTGGTGTTGCCCATATATTGGAAGCAGAATACGATGTCGTATTTGAGACAATATACTAACCTCTGTCTGAAACTCCTTAATTCCTTGTCCATGTGCAGGCTGACTTTTCTTCATAGTCGTATCCTTCTCCCAAATTCTCCCAACATAAACCTTTCCAAATCCTCCAGTTCCAATCCTTTTCTTCTCATTATAACCCTCAGTTTCATCATTAATTTATGGTTCACTTTCTAGAATTTGTGTCGTACTAGCGCCACGATGTTAGCCTGTTGGGGGCATTTTGGTCACTTTGCGTTCCTTGAAGCCTCGAATGCTCTATTTAACTTCTAATTGCTCTAAATTAACTCTAAACAACCTATAATCCTTTTGAATGCATGAAATGCTCGAGATCCTACAAAGATAATCATATAAACTATTTGAATGCCTTGAATCCTTATTAAAATTGCTTTAGGAGATGTTGGAATGCCTTGAATCCTAATTAGATTTCTGCATTTGGGGGTTAGATAAGTGCACTATATAAACTCTCTAACTCTATAAGAATTATTAATTTTGGGTATTCGATTGATTATGTAATCATGTAACATTCTCTCTAATAAAAGTGTTCACCCTCTGTCCCATGGACGTAGCTAACACATTATTAGTGAACCACGTAAATTTTTATGATATTCTCTATTTTTTTTACGTTCTTTTGTATTCTTTAATTGTTGATTCCGTAACAACCTGGTATCAGAGCCTAATCGTTAGGATTTCGAAATTTCGCATTTGTTCGACGACTAAAGATGTTTGGTGTGAACGTAAAAATCGACAAATTCACTAGGAGAGCAGTGCAGTTCGATTTTTCAGAGACAGCTTCCACAAAGTTGTCGATCGCCGAAGTTCCAAGCATTGGATTTTTTTTTATGTTTAGTTGGCTGTTGGGGACACAAAGGGTATGGTTTTGAATGGTTGAATCGTTGTTTTGAGCTCTGGTTTTGTCCGTAGATGTTGCTGACCAAAATATGTAAAACTGTAGTGTAGTTCAATTTTTCAAGTACTATTTCCATAGAGTTGTCAATTTCGAAGTTTCAACCATTGGATCATGCTAAATTTTTTGTTAGCATGTTGGGTACACATTGCACAAACTTTTGTAGATTTCTGTTATGTTTTCTTTGGTTTTGTTTTAGATCTCTTTATGAGGATCTTTGTTAGCCCAGAAGTTCTTGTTTTCGTTCTTCATGGGTGTTTGTGTTTTAGATCTCTTTATGACGATCTTTGTTAGCCTAGAAGTTCTTGTTTCTGATCTTTGTGGGTATTTGTGTTTTAGATCTCTTTATGACGATCTTTGTCAGCGCAGAAGTTCTTGTTTCCATTCTTTGTGGGTGTTTGTGTTTTAGATCTCTTTATGACAATCTTTGTTAGCCCAGGAGTTATTGTTTCCGTTTTTTGTGAGATTTTCGTTTCATTCCAGATCTGCTGATTTGATTCATAAGTTTTTCTTCACAAACTCAAGTTTGAGGGAGAAGTCTGAGTAAGTTTGGTAATGTGTTTTATGTTGCATTTGGTACATTTATTATTTGTGAGAGAATTCAAGTCAAGGTGGAGAGTTGTTGGAATGCTTTGAATCCTAATCAAAATTGTTAGTGGTTCCTTATGGGATACTTTGAGACATGAGGGAGAAGTCTAAGTACGTTTGGCAATGTGTTTTTGTTGCATCTGGTACATCTGTTATCTATAAGAGAATTAAGTCAAGGTGGAGATTTGTTGGAATTTCCTTGAATCCTAATCATATTTGGTCTATGGGAGAATTTAAGTCAAGGTGGAGATTTGTTTGAACACCTTGAATCTATATTAGAATTGGTTTAGGAGATGTTTAATTAATTATTTAATTCTTGTTCTTCTCCACTTGGGGTTTAGAGAAGTGCACTAGATAAACTCTCTAACCCTATAGGCATTATTAATTATTGATATTCAATTAATTATGTAATCATATAAGATTCTCTCTAATAAAATTGTTCTCCCTCTGTCCCATGGACGTAGCTAACACATTATTAATTAACCACGAAAATATATGTGTTGATCTTCCCTATTTTTTGTATTCTTTAATTGTCGATTCCGTAATATAAACACATTAATCTTCATACACAAGAAAGATTAGAGGCACTAAAATAACACATTTTGGATGCTATCAATAGACTAGCTACTATCATTTATCATTGATAGACACTGATAGATGTCTATAAGTGTCTATCATTGTCTATGATAGACAATGACATTTTGATATATTTGTAAATATTTTGGCTCATTTTGATATATTTCAAAATAACCCTTATTATCTCAACTTAATTCTCAACCAAATTAAAATTCAAAAATTAGAAAGAAAAAAGAGTGTAAAAGGAGTGAGCATGGAAGAATAAAAGGAATAAGTGCAATGTGGAATAAAAAATAATAAGATTTTTTTATTTGAAATTTTTGCCATATTTGTAAAATATACATGCCTACAAAAATAGCACATTCAAATTGTCACCTATTATAAATACCAAAAAACTGACTAATTTCCTTCAACAAATTAGATTATTTAAACCCTTTATATCTGCACAATTTTTCTAACTTATATTTCAAAATAGACGAACACGTGCCACACGTTCACAATACGACCAAAAGAATCCAATATTTGAAAGTTTACACTCCATTATTAGATTTCTTAAACTTGCACTCCAAACATAAACTTTTTTAATCCTAAATTTTTAAATACACCCTTAAACATAGAGTACCTAAACCCCTAGTATAATTGTCCACGTTTAACATTTTCAGACTTAAAATTTCAAATTTGTAGGTCAAAACACCCTCTGACTGTCTAAGCTACATACCATACAATATAATACACACAATACAATCCATGTACTTGATGATTAAAACCATCCACAAGAAAGCCAATTTAAACTCTCACATATGGAATCAAATTATCTAGGACAATCAATCTTAAACTTCGCAGCCAATTCTCTGGCATTCATAGTGGTGCTATCCTCATCTAGCATCACTGAATCATCAATCCCTTTGGAAGGAATCCGATCAAGAATCCCCGAATCAATCTCCCATGGAGCTTCAACAATGGTGGTGCTCATTCCTTCAAACCCTTTCCCATCCCCCACAGGCGTGAACTGAAACTGAAAAGCCAATTCTAAATCATACACCACGTCGTGCATTGAAGGCCTATTTGCCCCAATTTCATCCACACACTTCACTGCAACTTCCACAAATTTCCTCAACGAATTCGTTTCGATTGTTCCAACAAGAAAAGGATCAATCACGTTTTCAATCTCTCCTCTACTTTTGCAAAGAACTGCCCAGTCTGCTAAGTTTGTCTCTTCACTTGGAACGTTCTTATCAATTGGTGCTCTAGCCAAGAGAACTTCAAAAAGCACGACGCCAAACGCATAGATGTCGGATTTCTCCGTCAACTTTCCGGTGTCGAAGTATTCTGGGTCAAGATATCCATAAGTGCCTTTAATGGAGATGTCTAATTCTTTGGGGTCGGGTACTCCAGTTTTCGATATGCCAAAATCGGCGACCTTTGCATTCAAGTCTTTGTCGAGCAAGATGTTTGTGGTTTTAATGTCTCGATGTATGATAACGCCTGCGGTCGAGTCGGTGTGTAGATAATCAAGGCCTTTTGCTGCATCGATGCAGATTTCAAGCCTTTTTTTCCATGACAATGGAACACGATCTTTGGCTTTTGAACCATATAGATAATCTTTCAAAGTTCCCCCCTCCATGTATTCGTAAACTAAGATCATCTCTTGGTTTTCATCGCAATACCTGTAGAGAATATGTACAAAAATATTAGTGGAATGCAATTGTCTATTTTACAACAAAGTAAATAGAGTGAATATTCACTCAACATGTCAATATTTTCATCAATAAATTCCTTTTCATGGATTCGATATCGACATAAAAGGTGAATAATATGGCACTGAGTTAGTTATTATAGTCAATAAGTTATAATAGTTAGTGTTTGAGAGCAGGTCATTTTAGTCTAAGTTATAATAATTTGTATTTGAGGTATAAACTATTTTGTTTTAGTAAAAAATGATAAAAACCATAGTAAAGAAGAAAATAGATAATGAGCTAAAAATAGTAAATATTGTAGCAAAGATGGTTTTGAAATAATATTTACTATAGTAAGTTATAAATAGTTATATACATCACTATTATATTTGGTGCTCCAAACATGGATTGAGCTATAATAACTCACTCTACCAACTTCTAGTTGGTGCCCCCAAACAGCCCCTAAAAGTCTATCAAACATAAAAATAAGTAACCAAATATAACTAATATGAATATAATATAAATAATAAATATTTAAATTTGTTAAAAACAATGTATAATGTTTATTTACCAATTTAAATAAATATTTCAACATCCACGCTAATAAATTTCTTTGTTTTGTTATCTACTTTCTACTCTAGTTTCCAAAACTTATTTTTCGTTTTAAAATTTGACTGAGAATTCAAGTAATTCTTTAAGAAATGAGAAAATAATATATACAAATTGGAAGAAAACAAACACAAATCTTAAAAATAAAAAACAAAAAACGAAGGCACCGTTTAGTAACCATTTTGTTTTTTGTTTTCAATTTTTAAAAATTAAACTTATAAACATCTCATTCACCTCTAAATTTTTTGCTTTGTTCTCTACGTTTTACAAAATTTTTCAAAAAACAAAACAAAGTTTTTAAAAACTTAAAAAAAAACAAATAATGAACCCTCATACTTGGGAATGCAAACAAGAAATTGAGAGAAAATAGATTTCATTTTAAAAAATTAAGAACTAAAACTGAAATAGTTACTAAAGAGACCGAACTTATTATCAAACCGAGTGCTAATAAACAAAATGAAAAATTACTATAAACAGAAAAAATATCAAACTATTTACAAATATAAAATTTTTTTACTGTTTATCAGCGATAAATTTCAAAGTCTATCGCTTAAGCGATAGAATTCTTTTACCGTCTATCCCGATAGACAGTAAAATTTTTCTATATGTGTAAATAGTTTGTCTCATTTTTATATATTTGAAAATAGTCCTAAACAAAATAGAAGAAATTTAAAAGAAAATTGAAAGTTAAATATATTGAATTGGAGTTGAGTGGCAGTGTGGTAACATACCCATATAAGGAAACCAGAAAACGATGGCGAATTTGAGAGAATATAATAACCTCAGTTTGAAACTCCTTAATTCCTTGTCCATGTCCAGGCTCACTTCGCTTCACAGCCACATCCTTCTCCCCAATTCTCCCAACATAAACCTTTCCAAATCCTCCAATTCCAATCATTTTCTTCTCATTAAAACCATCAGTTGCATCATTTATTACCCCAAACGAGATCTTCAATTCAAGGTTCAAATCAGGAGCAAGATCCGCAATAGAAACAATCTTTTCAGATGGATCATTTTGAGGAAGAAGCAAAGGACGATGCTTTCTTAATTTCCGATTTCTAATAAAACAATACACAGCCAACCCAATTATCAAACCAACAATCACAACCCCACCAACACAAACCCCAACAATAATCATCTTTGGACTCTGTTTCTCCTCTTTTATGCTCAAATCAACAGGACCCACAAACGATTTCTCAATTAACTCCATAATCTCAATTCCATTCAAGAATGCCCTTGACAATGGAGCACTTTCACTTTGGCCTATACCCACATTGAAGAATCCCGAACTGTCTGTAACAATGAGAAACTCGTACCAAAATGGCAATGCAAACTCTTCTTCTTCAGTAACATCGCTGGATTGGAGCGAAGTATAATTAACGCCAATGAATATATCAAAATTGAAAGTTGTGAGATGTGGGGTAATGATGTCGCACCAGAGTAGGCGAAGAAAATACTTGGATTTCTTCTTGACATTAAAAACCCAAGTTAGCTTTGAAGTATGTGTTGAGCTGGAGGTGGTGTTCACATCCAATGCTTTTGCAGTACTGAAAACGTAAATTGGGGCTACATAAATTGTTTCTTTTTTATCGAAGTTTAATTTTTCGTTGAAGGTGACGGTTTTTGCAGGAGATGAAAGAGCCATGAATTCAGAATCTGGGAGCCAGGTTCTCCATAATGTGTCTTTATCTGGAGTGATCAAGGAACTACCCATCCAAACTCTGTTATTCACAAACGTACCAATTTCAACAACATCAGTACAACTTAATTATTAAATCATCAACTTGTTGCCATAGTTTAAATGTCTTATCTCGTATTAAATAAAGAAATATGTAATAGTATTTAGGACTGATTTAACATCATATTATATTCTATGGCAAAGGGTAAAAAGTACACATCCAATTTATATCTAGTGGTAATTGTTAGGAGGCAAACAAATAAATCTTATGGTTATATGAGGCAGATTTTAAAGCCAGACTTTCTAACTATCAATTTTTAAAATGATAGTTGTTGTTTTACGCACTAAATTTAGGACATGAAGCTTTTAAATATACACATGGTCATCACTTTAGGGCTATGATAGACATGACTGTCCGTAACGTGATAGGTTATAAAATGTGGTAATGCACTATCACGTAAGCAGAATGTTAGATTTCATATGTTTGTGAGGGGCATGTCATCAATCATAAAGGGGCGTTCAAAAAAGTTCTATTTTATTGCCCAAAATTTTAAAAAGTTACTTTTTCTTTCTTTGCTTTTTATATTTAAAAAAATACTTAAGTCTATATACATATTTTTGTGCATCTCAGGTAAGTAACTAATCATAAATTGTACGTGACTTGAGAAACTAATGTATTTTGTTTTTAAAAAATTTATATATTTTTTCTCCGTGATTTAAGGGAATGGCATTACAAAGAGTAATAAGTAAAATTGCAAAAATAATAATAAGGGAAATTTAAAAAAAATAGAAAAATAAGGAAAACTATTTACACAAAATAGTAAAATTTTTAGATAGTTGTTACAGACGCTGATTTGTCTATCAGGGTTTATCAATGATAGAAATGATAGAAGTCTATTACTCATAGAGGTTGATGGAAGTCTATCATTGTTTCTTTTGCTATTTTCGATAAATAGTTTGACATTTTTTTCTATTTGGGAAAACTTCTCTAATAATAATACTAAAAAAGAGTTTGGAAGTAAAAAAAAAGTTAAAGAAATGAAGATTAAGTGGAATTTAGCACCTGTGAACAGTTTGGAATGCTTGGGAAGCCAACATATAGGAACTACCGTTCAATCTTCTAACTTCTGGAGAAAGAGCCGGAACCGTCTCTGGTTTGATGTCCACAGGAACAAGAAAGAGTTCAATGGCATTCACAAAAGCCAGAGATGATTCCACCAAAGGAGAAAATTTGATGCCAAATGCCCCTTCTTTAACCTCAAAAACGAATTCCTTAACAACTGATGCCTTCTTCAAATCATTTTCAACTGAGAAATTGGATAACAACTGAAACCCACAACTAGCTGATACATTAAACCGAGCTTTAGACATAATTTGAGGTAAAGTTGGGAAAAAATGGAGACGAACCATATACGTTCCATTTGGATTCATGTTCCCAAAAACATACCATGTTGGCTTCTTGTAAACTCTTGCTGAATGGTATATTTCATCTATGGATTTTGGGATGCTCTCGTTCTTAACTACTTCGCTTTCGCCGGGGTAGATCAACCAATCACTGCGCTTGGCATCGCCGATGAACCGTCGGTTGTTTATGAGTTCGGTGTCGGATTTTGATCCACAGTTGAGGAAATACTTATCAGGAGGAGAGTAAGCTAAAGAGGAAGAGAATTGAAGAAGTAAGAGAGGAAAGAGGTGGAAGAGGAAAAGCATTGTTGCCATTATTGGTTAATTAGAGAAGAAAATCTTGGCTGAGTTGCTTGCTTTTTAAGAGAATGGGGAAGGACTAAAAACTAGGGGAATTATTAAAGTTTTTTAACTTGTTGGAAGATGGGGCAGTATAGCTTTTAATTTAGGTGTGTTTTCGATTTTAGTCCATATTATATTTAAAGATTAAATTACAAATTTGATTCCTATGATTCGAAGAAACTTAGAATTTAGTCCATATAATTTTAATAACATTAAAATTTAATTTCTACGTTTTAAAAAAACTTTATAAATATTGTCTATGATTTGTTAAAATCTTCCTAAATAGTTCCTACTCGACTATTTTAGAAACTTTTATTAAAAAAAAAAAACAAACAAACAAAAAAAAACAAAAAAGGGAGAATTTTTAAAAATAGAAAAATAACAGAAACTATTTACACAAAATAGCAAAATTTTTAGATAGTTGTGATAGACACTAATAGAAATCTATCAGGGCCTATCAGTGGCAGAAATGATAGAAGTCTATCAAAGTCTATCAGTGTTTTATTTACTATTTTTGTAAATAGTTTGACATTTTTTCTAGGGTTCTTTTCAAATATAAAAAAATGAGTCAAACTATTTATAAATATAGAAAAATTTTACAGTCTATCAATTTCGCTTGAGCGATAAAAAGCGATAGAATTCTATCGCGGTCTATTACTGATAGACAGTGAAATTTTTCTATATTTGTAAATAGTTTGATATTTTTTCTGTTTATAGTAATTTTCCTTTTTCCTATTTGTGAAAATTTCCCAAAAAAATATAAATTCTACTCATTTCTTATTTAAATTTCTACTAACTCACTAAGTATTATATGTTATCATCAATCGATTTTGTCATTTAGTAATAGAAAGGATATAACTGACAAATCTTCAAATTAACTTTCTTAATTGAAGTTTTTAAAATAAAGGATGTAAATTGAAGAAAAAAAATACATTGGATATTAAAATGTATAATTAACTTTTATGTTATCTATGTATATCAAGGGTAAAATTCAAATATCCATATTTCCAAGCTTACTTATGCCAACGAGTGAAAATATGAAAGTTGGTATAATCATTGAGGGGTGATTAATTATTCAAAATTGTTAAAAAAGAAAGAAACACAAGACATGTTTTTCACTATTGTTGATAAAGAAAGACTTGCTTTACGACTTGATTTAACTTGACTTGTGTTAATTGGTCATTTGTGCGTTAACATATAAAAGCTACAACCATTATTGCATATACCAAAAAGATAAGTGTGAAAAGAGAAAGTATACCAAAAGGTTTTTGGTGGCAAAGAGATATTCAATAAAATAAGCCCTCACTTTAACTTTAAAAAAAGATTGAGCTTTGATATGATACATTTTCACAAAGACCACTTATAATGGGACCCCTAGATGTCAATTATTAACTTATATATTGGAAGTTAAGTTAACTAGAGTTTAAAAATATCCCAAAAAACTAGAGAGGTAAATAGGTTGTGTGTTATGGATTTACCAACTTTTTTCAATTTATTATCGACTATTTTGCTTTCAAAATCATAGATTTAAACAAAATTAAAAACAAACAAACAATCTACGGTAAATTTAACACTCTCCTCACTTGTAGAGATAAAATTTTTGTAGAAGACTCAAAAAGTGTAAATAAATATTAATTAAACAAGATGACATTAAAGAGATTCGAGCATAAGACGACTTTTTGCTTTGATGCCACGTTAAAATATGTTATGAAATTGAAAAATACAGAAAACGTAAAATAAAGAGAATCGACACACAGATTTACGTGGTTCACTAACAATGTATTGACTACATCCATAAGGTAGAGAGAGAACAATTTTATTAGAGAAAATGTTACAAAATACGAAACAGTGGCACGTCTAAGATTAAAGAGTTTATATAGTACACTTCTTCCCTAAAACTTGGGGTTATAATTGTAAATAAACCATAAATAATTAAGATTATAACTTAGGTCGTTCGAAGCGTCATATAACATATTCAAGGCATTCTAACAAATTACCAATTAAACTAAAAAAAATTTGGATGAGAGGGTTACTATACTTTTGGTTATACCACTTTAGCAAAAAGAAAAATGGAAGATAAGTGCAAATACTTTGGATTTGTAATAGTCACACATCTTGTGTATGACACCTCAATAACAGAGCAAAAGAATGGCCAAAGAAGCAATGTAGATTTTACATCAAATTTGATTGAGAGAAACCATGTTTCTACTTTGAGAAGCATCGTTAATGTCCGCATAATAATAAAGTGGCACATTCAAAACTTTATTTTAAGAGTATTCTCAAAAGCACAAAGTAAGTTATTTTTAGAACATAGGATTTTTTTTTTTTTTTTTTTTTTGAGAGAGAGAAATAATTTTAGAACATAGTTATTGACTAAATTTACATACATAATTGTTTATTTTGTAGAAATTGAACATTTGGAGCTAGATCATCGAGCTTTTATGAGAAGATTTATTATAAAAAAAAAAATATTAGATCAAGTTACGAATAAAAGAAATCCAAGCTGAAGACTCGAGGGGCAATCATAACTCTTCAACTATGTAGAGCTATGACATATTAACACGAACATGGCAAGCCTTAAGACTATCTCTAGCTCATTAACATTCCTTTGTGAGTCTTTCTACTCGGTCAAATCTTAGGCGAGGTTCTCTTCTAGCTCAAATCGAGCTTCTTTTATGTTGCTTAACAACATATATTGAGCATTAACCCACACTCATCATGCACGTGAGCATCCTTTTGTTCATCGATCACATCGTATCATCCAAGCATTCTCAACTCAACCCTTGCAACATGACTTGCTCTCGATAATGCACATTGCACTTTCATGCATTTCAACTCTTTTGCAACTCTAAGTGACTAGCTAACTGTTGGGATAGAACCTATATTTATAGGAACAACTATCCCCTCTTGTGTTAAATTAATCCAAAATTAATCAACTAGAAACAATGATAGCTCCCTAAAAGAGCTATTTCTCTAACCTAAATCATGCTAGTTTTAGTGGATTTAACATTTATTCTAGTGTTTAGGTAGGTAATCGAGTATAGAGACACCTTGGGGCGATTCATATGCATTTTGGGATCAATTAGAGCAGTTAGCGAAAAAAATGGAGCAAAGCAAGTCAAGATAGCCAAGGCGAGCAAAGTAGACACTGCGCGCGGTGCCAAAACCCGAGGGCTGAGACTTATGTAGTGTCGGGGTGCCAGTTCAACTTCTATATAATATATATCATTTACATTTTAGGGTAGAGGATCCAACTCCACTCGGCCTTCAGCTGAGTTTCTTTCCCTTTTCTCCCCCTCCACTTGTAATTTTCTTCTTTCCATCTCATATAATCAGTAGAGACTATGGTTGGTCCTTTCTTCTCCATCCTAATGGAAAGGTAATGTTTAGCTTTCTAGTTTAGAGGATTTTAGGATTTTGAACACGGTAACTTTTGGAGATTCATTTGAATGAAATGTTTATTTCTTGATTTGGATTTCTTCTCAACTTGATTTTCTTTATTTATCGCTCTTGATGCTGACAAACTTCTCGAGGTTGTATTATTGAATGTTTAAGAAATAACTTTCAATATGTGATATGAAATTGCTAGTTAATCCATGAGAAGCGCCAAGTTAGTTAGACTTGCATTTCATAGTCGACGACTACGAGGAGTATTGTCCTATCAACTTAGGAAGAACCAAGTTGAACGCTTAATTAGATGGTGGAATTTAATTGATTGGACCCTATTATGTGATCTAATTAATTAAAGGCCCTAAATTCCTAATTAAGTATAGATTTAATGGGTAGAAGCCTATTCCTAGATTGATTAGGGTTTAATGAGAACTCTAATTGAACTAGTATATAAAAGGATCTTAGGCTATGGTCCCCAACACACCAAAACAAAAAGCACTTAGTCTTTCTTGAATCCCATCTAAAGAGAGTTCCTCTAAGGGCATTTAGAGTTTTGGTTGAGGAAGACAATAGTCTATTATCATCTTAAAGTTATCTTCAATCTCTTAATGGAATTCGGTATGTTATTTATTCTTGATAATTTGGCATGAATGATCCTAGGGTTAATCTATACAATATAGATTTAAAGTAATTATGCTAACAGTTAAATGTTCATCACCCTAGTGTAATCCCTAAATCTTAATGTGGTTAGGTAAATGTGTTTATAATGGATTCATTTGAGCATGTTTAGCTAATTAAGTGATTAGGACCATTCGTTGGATTTCCAACCAATTGGGTTAAGCATGGTCAAGTAAGTAAATTCATTCAAACAAAATAAATGAACGAGGTTGCATTGGAACATTTCATATCCTCTAAGCTAGAGCGTTTTTACTAATTACATTTCTATCAATGTACTTTCTTGCACTTATTTTTATGCATTTTCTCGATTTTCAGTTCCATATCAAAACCCTTCCCCCTCCCTCCTCCCGCCTCCCCTCCTCATTTACCGCTTTAACTGAAAATGGGTTTTAGGGAGTTAACCTTCTATGCTTTCCTGCAATTTGACCATAGACTTATGCTACGCCATCATAGTGTGAGTAGTTAGTTCGAGAGATTATAAGTATTTATTTGATTAGCGGTCTTTTGCGAGCGACACCAAAAGTATTTGTTCTTCAAATTGGCGTCGTTGCCGGGGAAGCTAGTTAGTTCTTCTTAGTTAGTTTTTTTTGTTAAAGTTTTCTTTTGCTTTAATTTTGTTTTCTTTTTGTGTCAGTTGAAGCATGTCAGGATTCCAGAATCGTCCTTGGTTGCACAAAGGCAGTGTAGCAATTCCTGAAAACGGTGTGAGCAATGCTAATCGCAAGCTCACTGAGTTAGCTTTCTAGGTTGGCCAGTTGGTGGGAAGGAGTTCACAGCAAGTGGATGTAGTAGGCCCAATGTTGCAGTGAAGTCCAGTTCCCCGTGGTTACTCCAGACAGGGGTATCACGATCATTTGGACTTCGAGCCTCATCCTACCAGGTTGGAGGAGTCCTTTGACCACAGATACTTGGGATGACAACACAGCATAATCAGCCAAGATGTCACAACACGCCACAAGTCGACTCATGCTCAGTCTTCTAGCTTAGATAAGACCCTTGAGGCTTTGGTTATGGAGCTTGCTGACAACACTTTTTGAGTTTCAGTAGGACAACTTCTGTAGGCAGCCAGAGTTCTAGCACTTCCAGCAGGAAAGTCTTTGTCCACAGGTAAAGACTAGAACTGACTTGTAGAGTTTGAGTGACCTAGTTGCTCAACTTGCAACTTCAATTGGAAGGTAGGACGAGCAGATGTCGAGCCATTCCCTTGGATTACCAGCAGCTCAATTGCATGAGGTAGTACATGTCGCTATGGTGGAGGAGGAACCAAACCCTCGAGAATCGCGTCCAGGTATGATGTTGGAGTTTTTAGTGACTGAACTTGCTTACATTCCCTTAAGTTTTAGCAGGACACTCAAGCTTAGCTGCAAAGCATGGCCAACCATGTGGCCCAATTGACTGATATCGTGCTGATTGGAGAATCTGCAAGAGCAGCCCATCGTCCGTACCACTGAGACCGAGTTTCTTGCAGAGTATTACCCCTCCAGTGATGACGAAGAGTCCCAATCATGCTTACAAGTTTGTGGAACATGAGCGTAAATCTGACAACATCCAAGTGATAGAGTTAGAGGTTGAAAACCTCACCCTGTTCTACCTTCTGGTATTTCGTATATTTTTTAATTTTCCTCTTTTAGTTCTCACGAGTCTATTGCGTCTTTTATTTCTTTGGACTCATATGATTTCTTTATTTTTCCTTATTTTAGGTATTCAAAAAACCAAAATTTGACCTATCTGGCACCCTTCAGAAGTCGAAGTTTCTTAGGAGCGTTGAATGCTTCATCAACTCAAGTAAAAGGAGGCCAAAGAAATACGAGAATTTCTTCGTACATTGATAGAGGACAGGCCCTTCGAGCAATCGACGTTAAAAATTTGCCCTTCCTAGAGAGAGCCAGGTGAAAAATTCTTCTTTTCTTCATTCATTCCTGCGATAAAACATCAAATTCTCATAATTTTCATATTTTAAGCACTTGTAAACGCATGATCGCAAAGCATGATTATTTGTTAGAATTCATGTCATAATAATGCAATTTCCTTGTGAATTTCGATAATTTCTTTGAATAAAAAGACGAAATAACATGTATTTCTACAAGTTATCACACCCTCAAATTTAAAGCAATGCTTGTCCTCAAGCATATATTTAGAACTTTAACATGCGCTCAAACTTAGATTCATTGCCTCGTCTATACCTCTCAACATTCTTCCAAACTTTGGGATTTATTTTGATAAGCATTTCTTCCTAAGCATAATTCTTTTTTCCTAAGAAAATATTTCTAGATCTTAGATGTGGCAAGCTTAATCCTCAAAATTCCTTAACTCATTTCTAAACACTTTCGTATACTTCTTTTTAGAAAAGGCTTCTTGAACATACCTTCTCCTTTTATTATTCTTTTATTTTAACTTTGCATAGTTGTGCCCTGACTTGGGTTACCCACCTTCGTTTTGGTTTGCTCCTACGGGTGTCATGGATTCAACTACTAGTAGGCACCCTCTTAGCAAAAATACAACTTATTTAAACTTGCATTGATCATGATTCCCACCTTCATTTTGGCTTGCCTGGTGTCATGCGGACATCCAACTACGAGCAGCTTCCAATCTCAACACGATTTATTTGCTTGATTTTTTTTTTTTGGTAATGATACAGTGAGTTTTAAATGTTTGAATGCATTAGCTCAAACCTCTCCCACCCCCAAAATTTTTAAGGCAACAAGGTTCTCATTGCTGAAACTGAGCTATGCAATAGTTTTAGAAAAATTTTAAAAAAGAGGTTTGAGGTAAAACTTGCACACCTGCTAATATCAATTAGTGACAACATACATTCAAGGGGAGGGGCGTCAATCCATCCAAAAATACACATTGAGATTAAGAAAAGATTCGAGATATGCATTAATCAAAATATGAAGTTCATACATTACAAAATCTGAAGAAATTACATAGGTAAGCTCTCAAGAACTATATATCACTTAACTTGAGTTCTTCATAGACAAAGAAGGAAGAGGGAAGAGTTCCCAATCCATGATTACAACCCAAAATTAACAAATCCTAAGCTAAAAATGTGAAAACTAAGATAAACCGAGTTGAGGGCTGGTTTCTCCCATCTTCTCCACTCTTCTTTGCCCTAAAAATGAAGAGACATATATATACATAAAAAGGAGAGAGTGTCGCTATACTCATGGAGAGCGTAGCGGTGCCGAGCTTTCCAACAGCAGCGCAGCGACGTTGCAGGGCAACATAGCTACGCTGCCTACTTTACCCAATTTTGCGCCCTTCTTCCTTGGAGCAGGAGCGCAACGACGCTCCAAAGGGTATTCTGATTATTTCCTTCAACTTGTTGCCAAATGCTCTGATTCAACCCAAATTGCATTCGTAATGTCTCGAGGGTCTCCTTTGCTCATTTTCTTGTCAAAAACACTGAATAAAACATTAAATTCTTGAAAACTAACCCGATTTAGGCAAAGATAGATAGCTCTTTTCAGGAGCTATCAAACACCCCCAACCTCTAACCTCCTAACTGAGTTGGTAATTTGAGCGAGCGATCGCTCAAATGTTGCACCTCAGCTCTAATCTCCATTGACAACTGAAGACTGTCCCACTGGATTCTAAAGTGTACCTGTTTGAAATATAGAGAAATCATTATTATGTAATTCTCTAACTAAATCATCCAAAGACATACTTTGGTTGGCCTTTTGAGCAAACTCTAACGGCTCGGTAATGGCAAGATGATCATAGTACTGTGGCGGTGTTTATCTGTATTTTGTACATATCTCGGGGTTTATGTTGAAACACAAAAAGTAGAGTAACCAAGATATATCTCTGAACAAAGTTAGGTTGGAGATTTGTATATTGTAGGTATTTCAAGGTCTATGTTTTGTAGATATTATGTAACTGTAAATTAACTTTCTGAAACTAAAGTTAGTTGTTTATTAGACATATGTTGTGTTTGAATTGACTTTCAAAGCATTTATAAGTGCAACAAAAGTGTTTATAAACACTTAGAAAGTCAATCCAAACAGTACCTTAATGTTATGTAAGAAAACTAGTTAAATGTAAAAGTTGTTGATTTTAATTTATTTGACTAAATTTGTAAGATTCAGATAGGTTTCAATTGTTCTTATCCAAACAAAAAATGAATTTCAATTATTGCTTAAAAAATTAACAGGTTTGATTTTCAGTAAATTAGAAAAAATTTAAATAAAAAAAAATCATTCCTGACGTCGATTTTTACTTTTTCCAACAGTTTTGTTAAGAAAAAGTATATTTTATTGTAGTATTCCTCTTTCCTTGGACCTCTTCTTAGGTTTTATGTGTTGTTTTTGGCCCTTTCTCCCTTCCTTGGACTGATTAGGTGCCCCAAAGTCTCTTGGGACAAGTTACAAAAGATACAAAAAAAAAAAAAAAATACAAAAGATATCCCTAAACTTGACAAAATAAACATACAAAAAATATTAACTAGTAATAATCAATTTAAGATATCTGCTAACAAAATTTTAAAATCTTACTGAATTAATATATAAATAAAATAGAATATCAAAAATGAAAATTCAAAAGAAGAAGAAGAAAAGGCATTCAGTTAAAAACTCAACCACCAAAATCCTCACGTTGGAAACAGACGTGTATCAAAAGACAGTTAGATTACTACCATATGAGCAATATTAGCAAATAGTGTAATTGTAGGGATAAAATCGATTAATATAACTAACATAAATTTATATTTTTTTACTATGTATCACAAGTTGAATAAACAGAGTTTTCCACTTATTATTGATTAATGAAAACTCACAATAAATACAATCTACACAGCGGAACAGAAGAGAGAAAAGTGGTCAAGCTTTAACAAACTAACAGAAATATGCCTAAAAAACTAATGTAACAAACATTAGTTACATTTGCTTAATACTCCCCCTCAAGTTGGAAGATGGACATCAAGTACTCCCAACTTGATTAACATACGAGACAGAACAGATGATGGCAATGCCTTTGTAAACATATCTGCTAGTTGTAAGGATGAGCGAATGGGTAGAACCATTGTCTAGAGGCTTGCTTAAGGCCGTAAATAGACTTGTGCAACAGGAAAACAAGTTACTCCCCCTGTTTAGGTACTGTAGAAAGCTTATACCCCAAAGGTAGCGCCATGTAAACTTCCTCAAAGAGATCACCGTTCAAGAATGCATTGTTAACATCCATTTGGGCCAATGGCCAATTAAACGAAGTAACTATAGCAAGAAGAACCTTGACTATTACAATCTTAGCCACTGGTGAAAAAGTATCAAAGAAATCAACCCCTTCTTGCTAACTATATCCCTTCGCAACTAGTCGGGCTTTGTATCTATCAACCAAGCCATCAGCTGTGTACTTCACTCGATAAACTTATTTACTGCCCACTGTATGATGCCCTGGTGGTAAAGATGTGACTGTCCGAGTGTTATTTCTTTCCATAGCTGCAATTTCATCAGACATGGCATCTCTCCACTCCTTAAACTTCATTGCTTTATGGTAAAATGTGGGCTCATAAATCGTAGCAACACTCAGTAGGTATTGTTTATGAGTTGGTGAGTAAACATCATAAGAGAGCTATTTACCAAAGAAGAAAGGAGCTGTTGAATACGTAGGAGTTTGAGAAATGATGTTACAATGAAAATCCTTTAGGTAAGCAGGTGAACAATGATGTCTCTTAGACCTCCTTGGTTCACGAATATTTTCAGTAGGCATATCATCAGCTATACCTGACATTGAGACAGCTTCGACTTCATTTGAACCAATAGTGGGATTATCATCTGTAACATTGTTGCCTTCAGAAAGTACAGGTAAGATAGTGTCATCCTCAAGAGTGGAAGAAGGATGAACAGTGACTTCTTGATTGTCCAACATATTAGACATAGAAGCAGGGCAAGGAAAAATAGACTGATTCAAAAAATCATCATTTGTGTGAATTGACTCAACAGACATGGTCTGAAAGGGGAACAAATCTTCAAAAAAGAGGACATCACGAGAGATAAAGAAACTCCCTTTCGCAATGTCATAAAGACGATATCCTTTTATACCAGCTGGATAACCCATAAAGACAGGGATGAGCTCGAGCATCAAACTTAGACCTTCAAACAGAAAGTGTGGAAGCATAAGCCAAGCAACCAAAGACTTTCAATAATGAGTAATCAGCATCCTTCCTAAATAAAACAATGAAGGGCGTTTTGTGAGACAAAAGAGGCATTGGAGTTCTATTTATCAAATGAGTTGCAGTAAGGATGCATTCCCCCCAAAAGATAAGAGGAACTCTGGATTGAAACATCAATGCACGGGCCATGTTGAGAAGGTGCTGATGCTTACGCTCTACCATCGAATTCTGTTGAGGTACATATGCACACGAGAACCGATGTATAGTACAAGTAGTGGCAAAAAAAAACTCCTTCAAACTGAGCTCAGGAGCATTGTTAGACCTAAAACATTTAATCACTTTGGAAAATTGTGTTTCAACAAGTTTGAAAAATCGAGGAACTATATGTAGAACATCACTTTTATTCCTGAGAAGATAAACCCATGTATAACGAGATTTATCATCAACTAAAGTGACAAAATAAGAGAAATCAACATGTGTTGGGGTTTTAAAGGGGCCCCAAATATTACAGTGGATCAGATAAAAAATGTCAGCAGAAATATTATTCAAAGCAGGAAAAGACAACCTACGTTGCTTTGCTAAGGGACAAACATGACATACAAAATCATGACTATGAACAGAATCAGAAATGTTCAAAAATCTGATAAATCCTTCATCCGAGTAACAAAGAGATGGCCCAATCTTTGATGTCAAATGGAAGTTGTAGAGGCCTTGCATACAAGAGCTGGTTTGTCAAATGATTTGGGGAATTTTGCATCTCCTTTAGGTTGTATGCAAAGTAGATAGAGGCCATCAATGAGCTTAACCTTCCCAATCATTTTCAAGTTTAACTTGTCCTGAATCAAACAATGTTGATTAGAAAATTGAATGAATAACGTGGATCTTCAAGCAATGCACTAACAGATAACAAATTATAAGCAAAGTCTGGAATATAAAGCACATTTCATAGCCAAATATCTTTTCGAAAACAGATATCACCCATCAATTCAACTACAAAACGGGTTTGATTAGGAAGAACTACTGACATATTGTAAGCAGGCTTGAGAGTGGTAAATAAGGATCGGTCGTAGCTTATGTGACTTGATGCACCTGAGTCAATAACCCAAACAACAAATTGTTTATGTTCAGATATAAGAGAAGAGTGACAAGTACCTGTTATATGAGTAGTTTCATTCTTGATATTACCTTCGTTCTGAGTTATTGTGAGGTGTGACTGCAACATGTTCATGAGTTGTGAATATTGATCACCAGTTAAGCTTGCGAAAAATGCTGATTGGTTGGATTTAACACCATCAATAATTTTCTCACATCTAGTCGAAGAAGAAGATCTAGGAGCAGGGGTTTTCTGATGAACAGAGGAGTTATAGAATTTCTGGTCTGGTGGATAGCCATGAAGTTTGTAGCATTTGTTAACTGTATGATCCTTAATATCGCAGTTAGAGCATATTGGTTTCTGTCCATCTTTCTTCTTCGATTTGTCTAGATTGAAATGTCTTGTACTGCCAGAACTAGCCATCAGAGTAACAGCTTCTACGGAAGGTTGTAAACAACTGATAGATCTCTGCCTTTTTTCTTGAATGATTAATGAGAAAACCTTATTAATGGCTGGTAAATGATCAATCAAAAGAATTTGAGCACAAATTTATGCATATGATTCATTCAGTCCCATAAGGAATATCATGAGAAATTCTATCAGTTTCTTTGATCCTCCACAGCTACATTAATCTACAGGCCTATATTCTACCAAATCTTGTCATTTGGTGGTTATTTTGGCATAATACATTTCAATAAAAAGTGTACCTTGCATAGTCGTGACAAGATCTTTCCTTAGCTGATAAACGTGAGGGCCATTGGACTGATGATATCGCTCCTTTAATTCATCCCAAATTACCTTCACATTTCCAGTATAAACCAAACTTGCACCAATTTCCTTTGAAATCGAGTTAATAATCCAGGACATGATTATATCATTATTACACTGCCAGGCCGCCGTGAGATTTCCATCTGTTGTTGGTTTAGGAATCAATCCAGTAATGAAACCTAATTTATTCTTACCTGAAAGAGCTAGTCCCATCGCCTTGCTCCAGGAAGAATAATTGCTCGATCCAACCAGTGAGTGAGTCACAAGATTCAAATGTATGAGTTTAACTTAATTTCAAGATCTATGTACTCATAAGAGTAGATCTTATTAAGGAATTTGTTGAATTTTCTTCTGTAGCCATGACGATTATAGCTTCAAGATTGAAGACGATAAAACAAAACTACACGAGAAGAAGAAGAAGAAGAAGATCGAAAAGAACGATAAAAAATTCAACACGATCGAAGCGGAAGTCTTCATTTTTCACTCTGATACCATATCACAAGTTGAATAAACAGAGATTTCCACTTATTATTGATTAATGAAAACTCACAATAAATACAATTACACAGCGGAACATAAGAGAGAAAAGTGGTCAAAGCCTTAACAAACTAACAAAAATATGCCTAACAAACTAATGTAACAAACATTAGTTACATTTGCTTAATACTATGTCTTTTCTTTTTAGTTTGATACCCTGATTTCGGCAATACACTTTAATTTTCCCGTTTAATTACACCGTATTTATAGGACCATCCTATTATTCGAGTCTAATATAAAGGATTTATACATAAAATGCCTCAAAAATAGGCTCATATTACGTTAATGCCTTAAACATTTCATTTTTTTTACAAAAAAAAAGACTTATTGGCCTTCTTATTTTCACTAATATTCGTGGTTATTTACAATTTAGTCCTCACCTACTTATTATATATATATATCACTCTCTCTCTTCCATGCACAATCTCTCCTCCATGCACGATTTTTCTCCATGCACATTCTCTCTCCCCCATGCATATTCCCTCACCCTATTCTTCAAGGTCATTTCTTCCTCCCCTTCTCTTTTCTCCTTCTCCCTCCCTATCTTTTCTCTCCTCCTCCCTCTCTTTTCTCCTTCTCCCTCCCTCTCTTTTCTCCTTCCGGTGATATGAGTTATAGGCGGGAGATGGATAGTGTGGGGCGACCACGAGGAGACACAAACGACATGGGCGAATTGACAGCGCGGACGGCGTGGGAAAACTCGAAGCAGACGGCATGGGCGGACTCGGAGCAGACGAACGACAATGGTGGACTTGAATCAAGCGAATTACGATGGAAGACTCAGAGTGAACGAACGACAATGATGGACTCGGAGTAGATGAACGGCAGACTTTAAGGGGCGACGAAATCACAAAATGGCGGACTAGAAAATTTGATATATACTATGATATATGTATTCGTATATTTGATATAAATGAGAGTTTTTTTTTTTATTTAGACCTCATATATTATGATATATACAAATTTTGATTGTTGTGATTTTTGATTACCTAAATGTATGGTATATATGATATATATACTGTGATGTAAATGAAATTTATTAAGATTTATATACCGTGGTATTTTTTATATATTGGTTTATACTGTGATTTATGTCAAACATTGAGTAAATCTTTAATTTATAAATTATAGTATATTTCATATATTGGTTTATATATCGTGGTATTTTTCATATATTAGTTTATACTATGATTTATATCCAGGATTGAGTCAATTTCTAATTTATAAACTGTAGTATATTTCATATACCGGTTAGAATATTTTCAAATACTTAATAAAATGTTATAAGATATATTTAAAATAAACATGAATCCGTAAAAAAAAACCCGATAAGTTGATACTTGAAAATTAACTCAAATAGAAAATACAATTTCATTAAATGCATTTTCTCTCTCCAAATTGAAAATTTTTAAAAATTATAATAAATACATTTTCTCTCCCCAATTTAATAATGAGAAAAAATAAGAGGGAGATGAATATGAGATATAAGAAGAAGCCAAAATTGAAAAAAAAAATTATATGAAAAAAACTAATAAAAATATAATAGAATATGAAACAACACCTCATCATTAACTTTACCTACAACACGTTTTCCAAACATGGAGAATATCAAACGAACACACAAAAAGGAGATTCATTAATGACAAAAATTTATTTTTATTAAAAATAATCTTTAAAAAAGTGGCTAATCATTGCAAAAGTATTATTAAAAAAAAAACTACAAAATAACGTGAAAGACGGGTAAATTGACCAAAAATTAACACAAAAAGTCTATTAAAAAATTTCAAATTTTAAGACCCTTTTTAAATATATGGCTAAAAGATAAAATCTCCTGATATAATAATAGAGCCAAGATTGTGGACGACCTCATGACATCTAAAATGAAAGCCCACTTTCAAACTTTCAACGCCCATGGTTTCCGGGTCGGTCTATCTCCCCTCTCTTCTATAGTATTTAAACCACCGCCACACCAAAATAAATCCCAGACCCGAACCATCACCATGGCGGCGCGGCGGTGCACGGCGATCAAGCCCAGCCGGAGCGACGTCGTGTTGGCCGAAGAGGAGCAGATGCGAATCACCGATCAGATCAGAGCCCAGTTCGATTCCATCGCCCCCAAGCGGCCGATCAAACCGAGCCGAAGCGAATCCGATTCCTTGACTCAAAACCCATCTGGAATCAACTCGGAAGAGACTATTCCCGAGCTCGATAAGCTCCGAAATCTGCAGTCACAATCTGATGTATTCGTCGATTTTTTTTTTTACATTTTTTTGTACTCGTGATCTGGGTTTGAACATTTGAGGAATCTTTATAGGTTTTACGCTTGGGAGTTGAAGATTCGTTGGTGCAGGAGGAGTATGTGGAGACAGAGTATTACAAGGAGTTGGGTTCGATTGAAAAACGCCATCATAAGGTTTCTCCTTTTCTTTCTTTTTCTTTAGGAACTTCTTTTTTGGGTGTTTAATGAGAATGATTGTTTGTTTTAAGTTTAAATTAGGTTGTATCTATAATCTTTGTGTCAAATGTTGATGAGGTTTAAAGGTTTAAAACAAAAAATGTTTCTCTAAACTACATTGTGCTGAATAATTTGGTAGATTTTAGAAAATGTCAGAATTAATGAACACAAAATTGAAAATCTATACAAACATATTAAAGTTTTTTAAATTTTATTGACTTAGTCGATACAAAAATTTAAAATATAAAGAGTTAAAGAATTTAACAGACAAATCCAAAAGTTTTATATATCTTCCAACAACCATTTGGTTTTTTTTTTTTTTTTTGCAAATTCTAGATGTTTTCTCACAAGTTTTTTTACGTTCTTACATAAACATATAAGGTGTGTGGAGAATACATTTTCAAGTGTTTAATTTAAAAAACAAGTCATGTTGAAAAAATTTAGAGTGTTTGGCAACCACTCAAAATAGTTTTTGAAGTGTATTTTAAATAGTTTTTGTCAAAAGAGTTTAAATAAAAAATAAATTTTTTGAAAAATATTTTATTCTCTAGTCAATCCAAACGGGCATTTAAGCTCTCACTCAAATTCTAAAAACAAATTATTTTTTTTTTTTTTAAACTATGAACCTTTAGAAAAGAATTTTGTTTTTAGTTTTTAGTTTTTGAAATTCATGTTTTTTTTTTTTTTTCTTTCTAAATTCCATACTATAGTTCTCATATTTCTCAACTTAAATTTTTAGTCAAATTCCAAGAGAAAAGAAAAGAATTTGAATACTATTTTTAATTTTTAAAATTTCGCTTGTTTTTTTAAAAATATCAGACAAAGAAATTGATTTATGAAAGTAGTGTTTACTATTTATAAGCTTAATTTTCAAAAACAAAAAATCTTAGCCTAAATTTTTATTTTTTAGTTCTTAAAACTTAGCTGGTAAAAGGATTCAAATATTTGTAAGTGAAAGTAGTGTTTATATGGTCAAATGTTCCAAAACTATATAGTTATCAAATGAAACCTTAATGACAATATTTGTGAGTTAATCCTTTGTTATTATCATTGATTTTGGTGATGATTTTGGAGGGAGCAGATAGGGAGTGGGTTCATACAGGTAGGGAATGAAGGAGGAGAAAATGGAGTTCATATTCAGAATAATGAAACTGAGTTTATTGATGTTGCAAATGGGAGGGTTCATCTTCATGGTGGCTACAAAGGCAATCCTGCAACTAATGACTGGCTCCCTAAATTTGATGATCGTGATTTAATCTTCAGATCCCAAAAGCCCAGTCGAAGCGAAGGTTCCTTGTTCTAACCATGGAGAAATGAAACAATGTGGCTAGCGATTCTGTAAACTCTTGATATACAAAACGAGGATTTGAACTCGTTTTCGGACTTTGATGTTCGACGATAGTTTGTAGCCACAATCTGGCTGTATTGCTATCATGAACTGAATTAGCATTGGTAGTTCAATTTTAACTGGATTTCATATTGAAATCTACATTCAAACCAAAAAATTGGACTACTTTTAATGTTTGGTAAAGGTGTCTGTCTGTACGCTAATTTGCTTGTGAAAGTCATAATGAAAATAAAACTTCATTGGGTTTTTGGCGTAGTGTTGGTGTTATTTTATTTTATTATATTTCAAGTTTTTTTTTCTTTGAGGTACTTTAATTATTTTGTTTTTAGTTTTTGATTTTTTTTTAATATTTATGATTGTTTTCTCTAACGTAGTTAAAACTAATAAATTTGAGTTATATTCAAGGGTAAGTCCACGGAGAAACAAAGGCACGTGCTTCTCTCAAATTATAAGTCTTTTGGTGAGATATTCAATAATATAATTTACGTACTAAATATAATATTCAAAAT
Source organism: Lagenaria siceraria (assembly GCA_002890555.2). Classification (NCBI taxonomy): domain Eukaryota; kingdom Viridiplantae; phylum Streptophyta; class Magnoliopsida; order Cucurbitales; family Cucurbitaceae; genus Lagenaria; species Lagenaria siceraria. The sequence goes on along the minus strand of CM016491.1, from coordinate 2,658,287 downwards.
TTGGCATCTGAATCGTTGGTGTGGGAATCCGCCTTCAGTTTTTGTCATCATGGTTCTAAGGTTCATTTTTTCTGGTAGAGTTTTTTTCACACTTCTCCCCGTTATCCTTCGCTTTCACGATTTTAAGTGAATTGATCAATTGAATTAGATTTTGACAATAATAGCAAAAATATATCATTATATGACATTAAGTGTATAATTGATAATATTCAATTTATTTTCACCCTAATTTAACAGAGTTAATTACTGTAGAAGGCTTTTTTTTATTAAAAAAAATTAAATAAAATGTTGACCAGTAACTTTATGTCTCGTGGTTAGGCTGTCAAAGATGGAGACAGCCTTGTCAGCACCTAAGTTTTATTCTATTTGAAATATATAATTATATGAAAGTTGGTTGTATATTGATATAGTATTTTTATACATGAAATGACTAATTATATATGAAAACGGATACACCAATGATTGTTTCTTGATATACTTGATATAGATAATTATGTGAAAGGTGATTGTATATGTGAAATGTTATTGTATATTATAATCATCTTTTGAAGGATCGACAAAAAGTCTTTTATTAATTCGATATGGTGTTTGATGAAATAACAAGGAATAGTGCTATAGGGGAGGTTGATTGAAGGGCATCATTGTGTCGTGCACATTGAAATTATGATGAACCGAAAAGTCGCATATATTAAATTACAAAAGTTAATTCGATAGACTTCAACATTATAATGAAGGTGAAATATAAGTTGGAATATGAATCTCCTCCAATGTAGGTAATGGAGAATGATGATGTTCAAAATCTTCGTCTACAAGAGGATCTTTCTAAACTTTAGATATTCATAAGTTTTGAACAACATCAGCAACAGCAACCCATTCAAAAATGCACAAAGAGAACACGTGTGTCAACAATGAGGATTTTGTTCGATGTAGCGTCGATAGGAAACGATAACACCAACTCATGGAAAAATCATATACTGACATAACACTAGACTTCATTGGGGGTATGATAACTGACATGTGTATGAGTTATTTTAGTTTTAGAAATAGTTGGGAATATTCAAGGTCAAGTGCAAACATACAATATCTACAAGTAGTAATATATGGAAGTATTCTAATTATTGTTTCCCAAGAGACTATTTGTGAGATTCAATTCTTAATGAAATAGTTTTTGGATATAAACCAAGTAGTAACCAATAAACAATGATAGATAACAAGGAGTTCAAGTCAAGTTTCAACTCTAAGATAAATTGTCTTAAGCTTTGCGACCGCATTATAATCTTATTAACTTTTCTTCTATGAACTAATATCTACTTCTATTCAACCTTGATTTTAAGTACTCTTAGAAGCCTAAGCAATCAGCCCCATATTTCTATAGCCAACTAAAACTCATATAGATTCATGCTATATTCCTATAGCCAACTAAAACTCATATAGATTCATGCATTCTCTTAATCGTATAATGTGTCTTATGTTTAAGGTCGCGTGACATCCTATGTCTAGAATTTTAGTCTCATATTCTTTTATAAGACTTGTTTATATCTTAACATTCTCAGCATTAAGACTAAACGAACATGCTAACTTAAATGATCAGTTTAAATCAACACGATAACATGGTTTTTCAACAAAAGAAATAGAAGAAAGGAAATGGTGTATTGCTTTTACAAAGTTTCAAGCCATTCTTTCTTTTAGGGTATCCATAAGACCATATCTCTCAAAGAACTTAGCTCATGAGTTAAAGAGAAATAAGATAACTTCATCGAAATGAATGCCATAAGTACAAGATAGTAGAAAATGTCAAATAGCAGCAAAATGGAGAAACAATAAAGAAAACCTTAAAGATTCAATTGAGTTTACTCTTGAGACAAAGCCTACACGTATAGGGTTCCTTCTAGGTTCCAACCTTTCTCATGAAACTCTCATTCTTGAAGAGGTGGAAGGTTTCTTCAACTCTAGTGTTGATTTTTTGGAACTCTCATTCTTGAAGAGGTGGAAGGTTTCTTCAACTCTAGTGTTGATTTTTTGGCTCAAACTTGGATTCCCCTTGAATTGATGTTTTTGACGCCTTAAATAGACTTTATTTAGAATGGTTGTTGCCGAAATTCATGCCCCTTGAAATCTTACTCAAAATCGAAGTGTAAGAACAACTTAGGAGCGAAAAACCAGCAGGCAACGCATGGGTGCGAAAATCCTGATTGTCCTTGTCTAGGGTAGGGCACAATGTAATCGCATTGAATTTTTGCCTTGCAGATGATCAAAAAGTTGAAATGCGCAAGCATACAAGTCAAATTATAATATAGTTCAAGATGATCTAAGACTAAAAATTGTCCTCTAGAGATCAGTTTATTAATTATTTTAGCAATCTAAAGACTGTTCCAATTTTATTTAGATGACCGTGTTAGGATAAAAATAAACTAAAGTGATCATAAAGCAAATAAATTGATTGAGTGGGAGAAAGTCAAACAAAGAGACATCCTAGGGCACCAACTTTATCAGTAGACCTAATAAATTTAGTTGCTTAGATCTTTAACCAATTAACAAAAAATACATAGATCTTGAAGTCTCTTATCCAAGCTACCCTTCTTGAGGTCAACATTTTCTCTCATCTAATTATTAATTTCTAAATTCCTTTGAAACTAGCAAAATTAAGCAAGACAATAAGACTCATATTTTCCTTATAATTGATTGACAGTTTAGCATGCATGATCGTCTAGCTTGAGGTCCTTGATAACTCCATAAATGAGCTATCTTAGTGTCTCTAATCTCACTCGTTTATAATCATTAATGTGTTTAAATGTCTATATTTGTAGGAACTCGAATAATTCATGCATTTCATAGTACTATGGGCCGGTTGAAATTAATTTGGAGCAATTAAGAGCTTAACCGAGCATCCAACCTTTAAAATAAGAGTGATAGGATAGAAATCACATTATTTATTCAAGCCTTACATACAACAAGAGAAAGAGTTGTAACCAAACCTTGGTAAAATTTAGTCCAAACCATTTGAAAGAACTTTATCCATAATTAGACGAGGTTTACACATAGTTTCCAAAGGCTTCACTTTATGAATGGTGATACCTCCACCCTCAGTCATGTCAACCTTTTCACATCCTCCGGCCTTTTTCCACTCATAACACTGAATCAATAGCCCCAAAGTCAATCCTATAAAACGTAGAGCCATAGTTTCCCCAGGACAAGCCCTCCTTCCAATTCCAAAAGGAATGAGTTTGTTCGACTGCAACCCATTCTCTGCCCCCAAAAATCTCTCCGGTCGGAAGCTCGTCGGGTCGTCCCATAGCTTCAGGTCTCTGTGAATTGCCCAAGCATTGACCAACAACGTCGTCCCACGTGGAATGTTGTAGACTGCGATGGTGCAGTCGTCGGAGGAATAGTGTGTGAGGAGCATCGGCGCTGCGGGATGCAATCGGAGGGTCTCGGAAATAATGGCTTGAAGGTAGTTGAGGTTAGAGAGATCTGCTTCCTCAAGGGGTCGATCTTGACCTATTTTGGTGTCTATCTCAGCTTTGGCTTTGGCTAATACCTCTGGATTGTTGAGGAGTTGAGTCATGGCCCAATCTAAGGTCACGGACGATATGTCTGTTCCCGCACGCAACAAAACCTATAAGAACATGGATTAAATGCTTAAAAATGAAGCAAAGTACTAAAAATTACTTTTGTCATTTTTAAAATTAGTTGAAAAATCTTTTAATTCATTTAAAATCAATTTTACTAATACAAAAAATACATTTAAAAGTGTAAAATTAAACATTAAAATAATTTTGAGTGATTAAAGTGTGTATCATAGTAATTCTAGATATGACAAAGAATTTTCTACAATTTCAAAATCATTCTCAAACATATCGGTTTATAGACTGACTTCTAATTTAACTCATTTTCTCAACATTTTTTAATTACATTTAATTTAAATCTAACGAATTTGATGTATAAAAGCTTTAGTTTTAAATACTATTTTAGTTCTAAATTTTGTATTCATAACAACTTCTATCCCAATTTGGAAAATTTAGACACAATTTCCTTAATAAAAGTTTAGGACTACAGGAAATTTAGTATCACACTAAAATTATGAGGGAAGGAAATGAAATTTAAAAAAAAATGGAACGATCAAAATGGTTATATTTTAAAGGTTAAATTACCAAAAGTACCTCTAAATTATGAGATTGAATTCAATTAACTCTAACTTTTAAAACTTCAAACTTTAAGTATGAAGTTTAAAGTTTGTTTCAAAACAAATTTGTAGGCTTTAGTCATTTTATAGACCAAAAAATATATATCTCCTTATATGAACAAATTTAAACTAAGACATATACAGTAAATGTGAAACATACTTGTTGTCGTCTTCCTCTTTGCAATCCCATGCTTCGAATTTTTTAGTCTTTCGTAAATGATTATTTTGCTAATTTTAACCTTTAGATATATTTATAATTTTTCTCACTTAATCAGTATATAAGTAGATACAAACTTTTCGTCCATAAGACAAAAGGCTTCAAAAGTTGTTTTGAAGTTAAAATATAAAGAACTTTTCAAAGTTCCATTCAAAAGTAATTTTGATAATTATTTAACCTATTTTAAAAAGTACCAAAACTAAAATAGACATTGAAATTATGGAGACGAAAATAAATGGTGGATAAGTTTGACAATGTTTGACTAAAGTGAGTTGACTGAACCAGATTTTTCCGTTCCCCTTTTGCTTTGTGTGATTAGTAGTTCGTGGAGTTTACAACATTCAATTTAGATGAACTCTGTTTCATACGAAAAATCAAATAGAAACCAGAGAATGAAAAACAAAAACCCATTAGATTGAACAAGTGGAGGTTGGATTACTAACCAGAACGATCCCTTTGATAATCTGATCGGTGTAATATTCGGGTTCAGAGAGCTGCAATTCAAGAAGCCGCTGAAGCAGAGAACTCTCTTCTTCTCTTGCAAATACTTTTTTATTCCGTCGTTCTTCAACCAATTCCTGCATAAATCGATCGGCCCTTTTCGTCAATTTGGCCAAACTCTTCTCATATCCGTCAAACCCAATCCATTTCAAAATCGGCATGAAATCGATCCATTGCGAAGCTCCTCCATGACGAGAAATCTCCTCCATAAGCTCGAACTCCCTCGCCTCCGCCTCATCGGAAACTTCCTCGCCGTAGTACCGTTTTCCGGCGACGACCCTCATCACGATGTTGAAACTCAGTTCCGAAAACATCGATTTCAACTCCACCTTAGCTAATGATTCCGAATGGAGTTTGACCAACAATCGCCGGATTTCATCCTTCCGAATGCAGAGAGACGCGTTGAGGCGCGCCGTGGAGAAGATCTCCACGGTGGCGAGGCGACGGAGGTTCCGCCAGTGGTCGCCGTAAGGGGCAGTTGACATGGTAGTGCAGTTGTAGCCGAGGTATTGGCTGATGAGCAAACGTGGACGGTTGGCAAAAACAACGTCGTTTTTGGTGAAGCATTCTTGGGCTATTTGGAGTGAAGAGACTATGAGAGCAAGGCGAGATCCGAATCGAAGAGTGAAAATGGGTCCGTATTTGGCGGCGATGTTATGGAAGTTCCGGTGGGTTGGGCGTTGTAAGAGGTGGAGATGACCGATAATCGGAACAGAGGGTGGGCTCGGCGGCAGATTTCTCCAGCGGGTTCTGAGTTGTTGCAGAAGAAGGAAAGCAAGAAGGAGAAGAAGGAAAGCGTAGCGAGAATCCATTTGGTTTATTTGATAGTTTCAATAGACATTTGTCTTTTGTGGACTGATTGATATAGGTGCTCTCCCTTTTGCCGACATGTTGGTCTCACTCTACCTAATGTGACGAATATAAAAAACAAATACATCGGTGGCATTTCAATATTACATTCAAGTATTCAAGTATTCAATTACAAGTTAACATGATGATGATCTCTCAAAAGGGAGAAGTTTTCTAAAAAAATTCTACTTTGGATTTCCCCCCTTCAGTCCTTTCAATTGACTGTCAAGCCTTTGGTTTTCTTGTTCGAGTCCTAGCATGTGGACTTTATAGAAATGAAGATTTAACTTCGCTAGAATGGGAGAACAATGATGATTAATGATCCGCCAAAAAATCCTCCATTATTTAGCAATGTAAGTGTTGCTTAACCTTGTATGTTTAGAATTGTGTTTAATTCTAAATAGACTTAAAAGACGATCCAATGCTATAGCTATGGGTTTGAAGTGTTTATTCTTTTCGAATGCAACTTTGAAATTTCTGGTTGTGTCATTGTTGGTTGTAGGTGCTAGCTAATTTTCTATAAGTGAGTCGATATCAGAATTATTAACATCAATAAAATAATTATACTTGAAGGCTATTATTTTAGTGTCGAGTAAAATAGAAATCCTTACCCCTAGCTCGCAAGATGATGGAAATAGAAGGTACACCTGAAAGAGGGTTGCTCACATGGATGTGGCATTCAAAGTTGGAGTAAGATTGTAGTTCTAGACCTCCTCGGTAGTGTTTGGTCGAAGGAGTAAATAATTATACTTGATCGCTAAAACGTCAAAAATTATACTTGGTTGCTATTATTGATGCCAAATTTTGGACAAAGAAATACACATGTCCTTCATGTGACACCAGCAGTGAATTTGTTTGAAAGGGAGAAGAATGTGGTCTGTAAAAGAGAAAACTTGCACACTAGTGTGGTGCTCGCCACACACACTCTGATGCTTAAGTTAGAGAGTGAAAGAATGCGAAAGCCAGAGAGTTTGAGAGTAGGACTCAAATTACCTCATATAGAGTTATAATGATATATTTATAAGTAAAGTTGACCTATGTCGTCCCTTAAGATTTCAAGATGATAAGAAAATAACCTACTGGGCTGAAGGGTGCGCCCGATTCCATGTGAGATCGAGACGAAACATCTCCCTTAGGCCATATTTTGGGCCTACAGGGATCTCTTGGGTCGGGGCATGTATAAAGCATGCCTCATTGGCTATTTGGCAAGGCTCAACTGAGGCCGAGGCCAAGCACTCTGGCTTAGTCAAGGCTCAAGCCAGCCCCTTTATCCTTGGCCTAATTTGGTCCCAAGTTGCCACTTTCGGCTCATATCATGCTCTTTTCTTCATCTTGTCATTTCAATTTGCACTAGATGTCAATTATACCCTTTGATCCAAAATCACCCATAACAAATATTATTTTAGTATCGAGTAAAATAGAAATCCTTACCCCTAGCTTGCAAGATGATGGAAATGGAAGGTACACCTGAAAAAGGGTTACTCACATGGATGTGGCATTCAAAGCTGGAGTAAGATTGTAGTTATAGACCTCCTCGGTGGTGTTTGGTCTAAGGAGTTAGGGTTGGAGAGAGTGAAATTGTTAACTTCACTCCTCGTTTAGTCCAAGAACTTGGTAGACTACACAACTAAGAAATAACAATTTCATGTCTTATTAACTCCTTCCACTATGAGTTCTATAACTAAATAACTCCTCGAATTTCACAGCTGATCTCCAGATTTAACAACTCCACTTATTGCTTTAAACGCCGCTAGTGTTAAGATAGGCAATTTAATCATATGTTTAGTATTTGACCTTTAAGATTTGTATCAAATAGGTTCATAAAGTTTAAAAAGTGTATAATATTTTTAATTTTGTGTTTAATAGGTCTTTAAACTTAAAGAAAATTTCTAAAAATTTCATTTTGTTTTTAATTCAATGAATTTTTAATATGATATGTAATAACTCTTTTTTTTTAGATCTCTTAATCACGAATACTTTATCTTAATGAGTTAAATTATGTTCAAAGTTGCAATACACCATCAGCATAAAAGGCATACACTAACAATTGAAACATCTATTTTGATTTTTGAAAATTGTGAAATGATAAGAATGAATGGTTTCCTATGCAAATACGAGTTTCCAAAATCACAAATATGTTCAATAAACTCAATTAAAAAAAAGAAAAACTAGCTTAGCTTAGTGATTACTGACATGTACTCCATCTTTTAAGGTTGGGAGTTTTATCTCCTACTTTCATAATTATTTTTTTTTTTTTGGAAAATTATAATGGGTGTCATTTATAGAGTAAATAACCAATAATATATCATTTTCTAAAACTAATTGCAGATTTTGAGAAGATTTGGTTAATATTTTCTTAAAATTCCTAAAATGTCCTAATTTTAAATGGAAAGAATTGTTCCTTTTATCTTCTTCTTTCAAGGCACACAACTTTTATCTCCGTTATTTCAAAATAAGGGCTTCGCAACATGGCTCATCTTCTTCCTCACAATAAGGGCACGATCTCATCTTCTCAGATTTAGGCGACATGCTCTCATTTTCTTCCTCACACATTGCATGCTCTCACATTCCATGATTTTTTCCTCACATTCCATGATTTTGTAGAAGGAACAAAATTAATATTCCTCTTCGCATGATCAATTTCTGAGAAACGATTTTGATATTCTCATCTTTTGTCAATTAATTTCTGCGTAATTTGGGTTTGGTTTTCTGGTGTGATTTCTTCCTCACACTCCATGATTTTGTAAGAGGAACGAAATCAATATTCATCATCTCTCCGTGTGATCAATTTCTAAGAAACAACTTTGTTCTTAGTGTTTGATGATAGATTTGAAACATAATTTTTAATTAGTATTCCATCAAAATTGTAGATGTTTTGATGATAGATTTGAAGTAGTAAGTGATATTGGTAATAGTTTGTCACTGACAGATCGATATCAGTGATATTGGTCTATCACACTGATATGGGTCTATCAGTGATAGACCAATATCACTCATCACTGATATTGGTCTGTCACTGATAGACCGATATCATTGATCACTACCATGGGTCTCTCACACTGATATGGGTCTATCAATGACAGACCAATACCAGTGATCAATGATATCGGTCTATCAGTGGCAGACCAATATCAGTGGTCGGTGATATTGGTCTATCACTAATAGACTGACCAATAAGCTAATCAATAACACCAAAAAATAGCAGTAGAGTCTAAGAAAAATATTTTCCCTACTGATTTCAACGATATTGAACATAAATTTTACTAGAAATTGGCGTTCTCACAACCAATTTCAAACGGAAAATGAAGAAATCGAAAACTGTCTGGGCCGATTCTCTCTCACTCATAATCTTTCACAGTCAATTTCAAACGGAAAACAAATTGGAAACGAAATAATGGGAGTAGAAGATTAAACGAATAAAGGGAACAAATCGGATGACTCTTAGGGTTTGAAGAAAGCAGAGAAACGGGAAGAGACTAAAGGACGCGTCTGGTAGTGGGCTTGAAGAAAACAGCATCTGGTTGTGGGCTTGAAGAAAACAGTAATCTTGGACTTTTTGGTCTATTACTATGGGCTGAAGTCAAATTTAGTTATATTTGTAAATTTTTTAAATTTCTGGTATATGTACAATTAATTTAGACGAAAATAATATTTTTGCAAGCAGCTTTTTTTTTTTTATATATATAGAAAAAATGCTCATTTATGTAAAGAAATTAAAATATTATTTGCAACCATTATATAATATGGATGCAACTTTCATGTGCTCGAGATCAACTTTATTTAATCTATTCTTTGCGGGACAAAATTAAATTTTGTTTTAAGAGTTATTATGTGGAACGAAACATAATTTTGTTCCCAAAGTTATCATGATGCACCTTTTTAAAATTTCAGAATATTTAAATAGTTGGTTGTTTATCTTGAGGGGACAAACATGAAACAATAAGCATTCACGAGTCTTACAAATCAAGAAAAATATATTTTAAGGGCCACATCTAAGAAATATAGGGATTATTAGAGATTCAATCTTTTGAAAACTTATTTTCATAAATATTTAAATAATTAGATATTTTCATATTAAGGATTTAATACAATATTTGGACCAAAATAAGCCGTATGGTAGGTGATGGGAGAGAATATGCATTGGAAAAATATTTTCCTATTTACGAAGCACCCTTAATGGTGAAGAGAAAAACTGTCTTTATTATAAGTTATAAATTAATTGAGATTTTCTTTTGATTTTTAATTGGGGATAGAAAATGCCTTTAATCTTTTCTCTTTTTTTTTTTTTTTAAACGCATTTCACATATCAAGCAACTAATTTTACTCACAAAAAAATCATGGTTATTTTTAATATACCTTAGAACATTATATTAGATGTTTGCAAAGCTTCTAACTAATATATGAAATATACTGATAACATATATACCAATATATTTCATATAAACCTTTTAGACATACCTTTGTATATAATATAAATCCCTCTTCTGTATCCCAATATATTTCATATAAACATTTTACTTCCAATATATTTCATACAAACCTTTTACAGTAGTGAGAAACCCAACACATTTATTAAGACATAGATACATGATAAACCTCAAACATATCATATGACTGCAGGGTATATACCATGCATAAAACCTAAAACCTAAAACCTAAGTCCCAAACCATCTTAATATCAGAATGTATATTACAGTATATATGATAAAAATAGCATAACATTAATTTCAACGGTATATAACATATTCTAATTTTCAAAAAAGAAGACGAAGAAAAAAATCCTATCTATATGTCTGAAATCGCAAAAAAAAGAAGGAAATCAATTTCGCTAGGTCCGAAATCGCTAGAAAGTCGTCCGCGTTGGGGTTTATCCCTAAATCTCGTAGTTTGTAATGAATAAATAAATTATTTATTTAATAAAATAAATTATTATTTTATTTGACATTTAGACTTGCATAGCTCAATCCAATAAATTAAGATCCAAAAGTATTTAATGTAACTTGAACAATATGTGGTTGACATACGGTGGATCATGTTTAAGTGATAATCTAAATGATCCTGGTAAAAGTTGGGTGTACCTTATCCTGGTAACTGATAGCACTATCTTAGTGCCTCTAATCTACCTTGCTTATGAAGTTTAATGTATTTATATGATTATATTTGTAGGATCTTGAGCAAACTATGCATTTTGGAGTGTTATGCGCAGTTTGGAGTTAATTTGGAGTAATTATGAGCGTTTTTTAGCATCTAGGCTTCAAAGGAAATCAAAATAACCAAAACGCCCCCAAGAGAGTACCCAGGTGCTGGCGTGACGCCATGAGCGGCGCAAATTCCAAAAGTAGAGAAGTGTTGTGGTGCCCCAAAAATATGATGTGCGCGCCCAAGGCATGAGCGCTGCAACGCTCACATGGCGCCATGCAAGGCGCCACGACTTTGAGGGTAGAGTGCCACAACGTTGTCCCCTAGCATCGCGGCGCCAGTGCCTTTCATTTAAATACTTATTTTCAAATTCTAGAGAGTATGGGGAGAGTTTCGACGATTTTCAAAGCTCCAAACTCGATTTTATCCATCCTTGGCCAAAACTCATGAGTTTACTTTAAATTTTGAGATGTATTTGTACATCTTGGCATCGAGACTCACTTGTAGATGATTGCCTGAAGGCCAAAACGTCGATTTTGAGGTTTGTTGGGCATTTTTCTATGGTTTAGGGAGATTTTGATGTATGTTCTTGGGATTTTCTGTTTCTTCTTGTTTTCTACTCCTTGTTTGAATATTTAAGATGAATATATTGGTAGATTTAATTGACAACTAAATCACTATTACTCATATGTTCGTTCGCCCACGCTATGCATGTTGTAAGTGTCCGTAATTGCATCTAAAGCATGCTTAATTTGAGTAGCGATAGGTTTTAGTTCAAATGATCTTCTTTCTCTTATAGGGTCGAGGAGGAACATACAAAGGAAAAACAAGAAGCTAAGCTAGAAAAGCAAGTAAATAAAGCAAGTAAATTTTGTTGCCTGGCTGCCTCCACGAAGCACAAAATTTTAAAATTAGTTGTTCGACCATATTTTCCTATCAGGGTATGTAAAAATTGTCATATTTCTCGGGTCTTTTCTTTATTGTAAGTTTAAATTATGTTGTATCTATAATCTTTGTGTCAAATGTTGATGAGGTTTAAAGGTTGCAAAAACATTTCTCTAATGTACTTTGTGCTAAATAATTTTGTATATTTTAGAAATTGTCATATAGAATTAGTGAACACAAAATTAAAAGTTATAACATATTAAAGTTTTTTAAATTTCATAGACTTATTCAACACAAAATTAAAATTATAAAGAGTTAAAGAATTTATAGACAAACTCAAAAGTTTATACATCTTCCAACAACTATTTGGTTTTTTTTTTTTGCAAACTCTACATGTTTTCTCATAAGTCTTTTACCTTCTTGTAGAAACCTTTAAGCTCTTAGTTAAATTCTAAAAACAAAAATGTGAACCTTTTAGAAATGATTTTTGTTTTTAGTTTTCTGTTTTTGAAATTTATATATATATTTTTTACCTAAATTCTATACTATGGTTCTCACATTTGTTGGAGAAACAACTTGAATTTTTACTCAAATTCTAAGAGAAAAGAAAAAAAAAATTGAAAACTACTTTTAATAAATAAAAGATGGAAATAAATATAAAAAAAAAAATAATCAAAGTGTCCATCTTTGGAGTTGAAATTTGAAAGGTAAAAAAATTAATAAACATATTGAAAATTAAACTAATATATAAATATAAATATTAGAGAATTTTAAAATTCAAAATTAAAATAAAATATAAATACAGTATAATTAATTTTATAAATAACAAAATTAATAAAGAAAATATAAAAAAGAAAAAATAAATAAAAATATCCATTTTGGGAGTTGAAAACAGAACTAAGAAATGAAAAGGTGTAATGAGTATACATGACTACCAACAAGTCAGGGATGAGTTTTAATGTATAAATGAAACAATATGGTATAAAATAGAAACGAAACAGGATTGTAGTTTCTCAAATTTGGCCTCATTTTAATAAACATTTCTCAAATTTTAGAAATAAGAAAAAGGAACGATTATCAAACAAGTCAGTTTCTTAAAAAATGAAAAACATAAACAGGAAACAATAAACGAGAACGTTATCAAACGGGCCCAAAATTTTCTACTCCCTCTTTCATTTTCGGTATGTTTAGGGATTTCCCAGCCCCAAATAATTAGAATTATTTTCTTCTTCCTTTTAGCGGTTTGAATTTCATGGCATTCTTTATTTTTCTTTCAAAATTCAGAAAAGTTTTCAATCTCAACAATTTTTATTTTATCAATGGTCTACCAAATTATATGTTTCCACAACTTATATGTTTCCACAAATAATTTGCTTTGGGCCTTTTCGATGCAATTTAGGTGGAAGGCGAAGAAGGCCTCCTTTCAGTGTGGGCCTAACATGGTATCATTTCAAACATGTCTTAAAATTTGGAATTTTTCAATAAAGGCTTTTTGTGTTATTTTTTTTTTATTTTTTTTTTAATTTTTTTTTTTTGCCAATTTACCTTCTTTTAACTTTTTTGTAGTTATTTTTTTTAATAATACTTTTGTAATGATTAGCCACCTTTTTAAAGATTGTATTTCAATAAAAATAAGTTTTTGTCATTAATGAGTCTCTTTTTTGTGTTGTTAGATATTCTCAATATTTGGAAAATGTGTTGTAGGTAGAGTTAATGATGGATGTTGTTTCCTATTATATTCTATTTTTAGGGCAAAATACACTTTTGGTCCCTACGGTTTGAGTTAAGTATCTATTTGGTCCCTAAGGTTTTAAAATGGACACTTTTGTTCCTTGAGGTTTGAACAAATGTTTTAAATGGTCCTTGAGGTTATTTGACCGTTAATTGACTAACGGAAAGATGATGTGGCATGGTAAAGTAGCACATTTTAAGTAATGTAGCAATTTTTATTTAATTTTATATTAATTTACGTTGATTTGGATCAACTTTTTTGTTTTCATTTTATTTTATTTTTCTATTTCTCTCTCCTTCTCCCTCATCTTCTACCAATGTAAATTAATATAAAATTAAATAAAAATTGCTACATCACTCAAAATGTGCCACTTTACCATGCCACATATTCTTTTCGTTAGTCAACTAACGGTCAAATAACCTTAAGGACCACTTAAAACATTTTTTCAAATCTCAAGGACCAAAAGTGCCCATTTTAAAACCTCATGGACCAAATAGACACTTAACTCAAACCTCAGGGACCAAAAGTGTATTTTGCCCTTATTTTTATTAGGTTTTTTCATGTAAAATTCTTTTTTCAATTTTGGTTTCTCCTTTTTTTCTCATATTCATCTCCCTTTTATTTTTTTTCTTATTATTCAATTGGAGAGAGAAAATGTATTTATTATAATTTTTTTACATTTTTCAATTTGGAGAGAGAAAATACATTTAATAAAAATTTATTTTCTATTTACATTAGTTTTCACATATCAACTTATCGGTTTCTTTTACAGATTCATGGTTATTTTAAATATACCTTATAATATTTTGTTAAGTATTTGAAAATATTCTAACCAATATATGAAATATACTATAGTTTATAAATTAGAAATTGACTCTATGCTTGACATAAATCACAGTATAAACTAATATATGAAAAATATCACGATATACAAACCAATATATGAAATATACTACAATTTATAAATTAGAGATTTACTCAATGTTTGGCATAAATCATAGTATAAACCAATATATGAAAAATATCACGGTATATAAATCTTAATAAATTTCATTTACATCACAGTATATATATCATATATACCATACATTTAGGTAATAAAAAATCACAACAATCAAAATTTGTATATATCATAATATAGGAGGTCTAAATAAAAAAAAAAAAAAAAAAACTCTCATTTATATTGAATAAATGAATACATATATCACAATATATATCAAATGTTCTAGTCCACCATTTTGTCATTTTTTTCGTCCGCTTAAAGTTCGACGTTCGTCTACTCCGAGTCCATCATTGTTGTTCATTCACTCTGAGTTTGCCACGTCGTTCGTTTGATTCAGGTCCACCATCGTCGTTCGTCTGCTCCGGGTCCGCCCACGCCGTCTGCTTCGAGTTTGCCCACGTCGTCTGCGTCGTCGATTCGCCCATGTCGTTTTGTGTCGCCTTGTGGTCGCCCCATGCCATCTATCTCCTGCTTGCAACTCACATCACCGGAAGGAGAAAAAAGAATGAGGGAGAAGGAGAAAATAGAGGGGAGAAAGAAATGACCTTGAAGAATGGGTGAGAGAATATGCATGGAGGAGAGAGAAAATAATATATATATATATAATGTAGGTGGGACTAAATTGTAAATAACCATGAATATTAGTGAAAATAGGGAGACCAATAAGATTTTTTTTTTTTTTTTTTTTTTTTTTTTTTTTGTAAAAAATGAAAGGTTTAAAACAATAACATAATATAGGCCTATTTTTAAGGCTTTTTAGATAGAAATCTCTTTATTTTTTCTTCATGTAATTTTCACATTCGTATAAAATAATTATATTATATTTTATATTTTATAATTAATTTCATTGTTAAATATATGAAATAATTTTTTTTTCACCCGTCAGGATGTACGCACTTTTCCATGGATAAGTTTCCAAATATTTTTAGATTTTTAGTTTATACATACTTTAAATCTATGCAATAAATCCTAATATTTTTATTATTAATATTTTCTTTAGAGCAAACCCAAAATTAATATAGTGAAATATTATAAAAGAAAAATAACAATATATATTAAAAAGTGATAATCAAAATTGCATCTTATTGTTATAGATCTTATACAAAAAAATCAATTTAAGAGAATTAGTACGGTAAATCCTAGTCTATAATCAAGTTTATGATTATGATTATAATATTCAAGATCAAGATTGTAGAACATATTTACAAAAAAGATGATTGTCTTCCTTGAAACCATTAATCAATCTTTTTGTTACCTTTGTATGCATGGCATCCCTATATAATTCATGGATTGGCCACTAGTTGGATTATTAGATTTTTTTAGTTTTTATTTAGAGTTAACAATTTTCAATGACATTGTTAAAATGATTATTATATATAGGATTGAAGCATCCAAATATATATCAAAACTTGACAATGTTCAAATCTTCGACCTGTTTGTCAAGGTAGACGCCTTAATAGTTGAGCTATAGTCAAGTCGGTAAAATATACCACAAGCCTAAGGTAGAAATCACATTATTTATTGAAGCCATGCATACAACAAGGGAAAGGTTGTAACCAAACCTTGGTAAAACTTAGTCCAAACCATTTGAAAAAACTTTATCCATGATTGGTCGAGCTTTACACATGGTTTCCAAAGGCTTCACTTTGAGAATGGTGATACCTCCACCTTCAGTCATATCTACGTTTTCATATCCAACCTTTTTCCACTCATAACACTGAATCAATAGACCCAAAGTCAATCCTATAATACGTAAACCCATAATTTCCCCAGGACAAGCCCTCCTTCCAACTCCAAAAGGAATCAGTTTGTTGGCCTGCAACTCATTCCCTTCCCCCAAGAATCTCTCCGGTCGGAAGCTCGTCGGGTCGTCCCACAGCTTCGGGTCTCTGTGAATTGCCCAAGCATTGACCAACAACATCGTGCCACGTGGAATATCGTAGCCTGCAACGGTGTAGTCTTCGGAGGAATAGTGTGTGAGGAGCATTGGGGCTGGAGGGTGCAATCGAAAGGTTTCAGAAATAATGGCTTGAAGGTAGTTGAGGTTGGCGATATCTGTTTCCTCAATGGGTCGATCTTGACCGATCTTGGTGTCTATCTCAGCTTTGGCTTTGGCTAATATCTCTGGATGGTTGAGTAGTTGAGTCATGGCCCAATCCAAGGTCACAGATGATGTGTCTGATCCCGCACGCAACAAAACCTATACAAGAATGTTTTATTAAAGGTAATACTTAGGTGCATCTAAGATAACACTCATCATTCACATAAAAAAAATTATTAAAATATTTCAAAAAAGAAACAAAAAAAAATTTGCCACATGTCAAATTATGATGGAATAATTTGGTAAGATGCAATTTTACTCATTTGCCCTACATCTAAATATCTTGTAGTTACATTTATTTTAAAGCTTTAGAATTTAAGTAGTAAGACCTGGGTTAAATATTGTGTTTGGCTTTTCTTCATTTTTGTCTTTTCAAAATGTTTATTTTCTTTTTATACTTCTAATTTCTATTCATTTTAGATCCTCGTACTTTTGGGAATGTCTATTTTGGTCCTTTTTTTAATACTAAAAAGTGGTCATTTTCATCCTTATTTGTAAAATTTTAAAACAATTTTTATATAGATAATTGTACACTAAACTTAAAATTTAGGCCTAAAATGGAATTTGTTCCACTTTTATTATTTTTTTTTTTTTTATATTTTACCTTTGTCATCAGCAGTGAAAATTACCAAAATGATTTTATTGTGCACACGTGTTGGCCTTTCGACTCTCGCCTAAGAGTGAGTGGAAAGAGGATCGAGATCCAACCGTTCACAATGATCTATTTTGATGATTTCACATTGTAATTGGTCAAAAAAAAATTGTTATTGATGAAGGTGATATTAAAACAAATTTATGAGGAACTTTCTTAGTGAATGAAGCGTTATATTAAAATTAGAAGCAAATAAAATAGACATTTTGAAATTATTGAGAGCAAAATAAATGATAGTGGAGAAGCTTCACACTGTTTGACTAAGTTAAAGAATAAAGTGAGATAAGTCAACCAGATTCTTCCGTTCCCTTCTGCTTTCTTGATTAATAGTTCATGGAGTTAACAATATTCAAGTTAAATCAACTCTATTTAAGTCTCACACTGTGAAAAATCAAAGAATGAAAAGCAAAAAAAAAAAAAAAAAAAAAAAAAAGAAAAACCGATTAGTTGAACAAGAGAAGGTTGGATTACTAACCAGAACGAACCCTTTGATGGTCTGATCGGTGTAGTATTCGGGTTTAGAGAGCTGCAATTCCAGAAGCCGATGAAGCAGAGAACTCTGTTCTTCTCTTGCCAATACTTTTTTGTTCCGTTGTTCTTCAACCAATTCCTGCACGAATTGATCGGTCCTTTTCCCCGATTTGGCCAAACTCTTCTCATATCCATCAAACCCAATCCATTTCAAAATCGGCATGAAATCCACCCATTGCGAAGTGCCCCCATGACGCGAAATCTCTTCCATAAGCTCTCTGAATTCCCTGGCCTCCGCCTCATCGGAAACCTCATCGCCGTAGTACCGTTTTCCGGCCACGATCCTCATCACGATGTTGAAACTCAGTTCCGAAAACATCGATCTCAACTCCACCTTAGCGAACGATTCCGAATGGAGTTTGACCAACAATCGTCGGATTTCATCCTTCCGGATGCCTAGAGACGCTTTGAGGCGCGTCGGGG
Organism: Lagenaria siceraria; assembly: GCA_002890555.2. NCBI lineage: Eukaryota > Viridiplantae > Streptophyta > Magnoliopsida > Cucurbitales > Cucurbitaceae > Lagenaria > Lagenaria siceraria. The sequence continues at coordinate 2,640,071 of CM016491.1, read as the reverse complement.
AGAAGATCTCCACGGCGGCGAGGCGGCGGAGGTTCCGCCAGTGTTCGCCATAAGGGGCGGTAGCCATGGTGGTGTTGTCGTAGCCGATGTATTTTCCGATGAGCAAACGCGGGCGGTTGGCAAAGATGAGGTCGTTTTTGGTGAAGCATTCTTGGGCTATTTGAAGTGAAGAGACTAGCAGGGCAAGGCGAGATCCGAATCGCAGAGTGAAAATGGGTCCGTATTTGGCGGCGATGTTTTGGAAGCTCCGGTGGATTGGGCGTTGTAGGAGGTGGAGATGACCAATAATCGGAACTGACGGTGGGCTCGGCGGCAGATTTCTCCGGCGGGTTCTGAGTTGCAGAAAAAGGAAAGCAAGAAGGAAAAGAAGGAAAGCGTAGAGAGAATCCATTTGGTTTATTTGATAGTTTCAATGGACATTTGACTTTTATTGACTGATTGATTGATATAGGTGCTCTGCCTTGGGAAAATTGTTCAAAATGATGTAAAAACTTGGTAATTCATAATTGTAACGAGTAGCTAAAATATTAACTATTAACATTTTTAAAGAAATATAGTAAAGTCTATTAAAACAGACTTCTATCATTGACTTTTATGTCTATGAATGATAGACCACCTAAACCATAAAATTATATATGGATAGACTTTGTTATATTTACATTTTTTATAAATGTTGTTATATATGATGATATTTTGAATTTGATTGTTATATTTGCAATGATTCTTAACAACTTTTCTATAATTGACCTCTTTCTAAACACCTATTTGCTATCGACCATTTTGGTATGTAAAATATATTTTTACCCTCAATAATAAATACTCCACCTTAAACACGTATAGAAATGAGTGGTCATTTACCTAAACGAAGTTGTATCGATGAAGATGTGACAAAAATAAGATTATGGTGTGCGATCGCTAACATCATGGTATACGATCAAATGACGTCATGGTGTGCAATCGCTGACCTTTATAGTGCGCGATCACTATGCAATTTTGTTTTGGTCATATATCTATTAATATAACTTCATTTTGCTAAATGACCACTCATTTTCATATATTTTTTTTTTGTTCTTTTCAACCATACTTGTAATTATAACAAAAACAATTAAACAATTTTCGACTTTATTACTGCATAAATAAAATTTATCGAAGTTTAAATGTTATAGGACAATTTATATTCGATATTCTTTTAAATTTTGCTCTTCTTATAAGCATTATTGGAAAGAGCACGAAAAAACATATGAAAATGAGTGGTCATTTAGCTAAACTGAAGTTGTATCGATTAACAATCGTTTACATGTAGTCAATGATCGTGCACCATGATGTCAGCGGCATGCACCATTAAGTCAGCGATCGCGCACCTTTTTTACACATATGATAATTTTGTTTTTGTCATATTTTTATTGATACAACTTCGTTTTAGCTAAATGACCACTCATTTTTATATCTTTTTTCGTCTTCTTTCTAACTATGCTTTGAAATTGAGCAAAATGTTGAAGCATCTTTACTTTTAAATGACATTGAATTTTTCATTTTTTAGTTGTTGAAAGAGAAGAGCAAAAGAGACATAGGAAATAGAGGAGACAGTGAAGCATTTAAGATTGAAGGTAAAAATGGTATTTCACATGCCAAAAAGGATCAATAACAAACCATTTTTTAGAAAGAGGTGAGTCATAGAAAAGATTTTAGTTTTTAAGGACATTTTGAACAATTTTCCCTCTACCTTTTGCCCGCATGTGGGTGCCACTTTACCATTATGTGACAAATATCAAAAACAAATACGTTGGTGGCATCATGAGAGTATACTCAAGTGTTTAATTACAAATTCATACATAACTTTGGTGATGATACCTCCATCAGAGAATGAAGTTTTCTCAAAAGTTCTACTTTGGACTTCTTCCTCATCAGTCCCTTTGCGAATTTTCTTTCAATTGACTCTTACAAGCCTTTGGTTTTTTTGTTTTAGTCATAGTTAGTAGACTCTTTATGGAGATGGATATTTAACTTCGCTGGAATTAAAGACCTGCCAAACAATTCTCCATTATTTTAGCAATGTATTTTTTTTGCTTTAACCTTGTATGCTTAGACTTTAGTTTAATTCGAAATCGATTTATGATCCAATGCTATAGTTGTGGGTTTAAAGTGTTTATTTTTTTCAAATGCAACTTCTGGTTGTATCATTGTTGGTTGCATGTGCTAGCTAATTTTCTATAAGTGAGTCAATGCTGGAATTATTGACTAGCATCAATACAATAATTATACTTGAGGGCTAAAACGTCAAAAAATATACTTGATTGCTATTATTTTCGTATCGAGTAAAATAGAAATCCTTACGCCTAGCTCGCAAGATATTGGAAATGGAAGGTACATTAGGCTTGCTCATATGGATGTGGCATCCAAAGCTAAATATGTTTGTGAGTCTATACCTTTTATTTGACCTAAAGAGTTAGAGTTAAAAAGAGAGTGAAATTGTTAACTTCACTCCTTGTTTAGTCCAAGGACTTTGTAGACCACACAACTAAGAAATAACAATTTCATGTCTTATTAACCCCTTTCCCTATGAGTTCGACAACTAAACAAATCCTCGAATTTCACAGCTGGTCTCCAGGTTTAGCAACTCCACTTCTTACTTCAAACGCCCCTAGTGTTAAGATAGGCGATTTAATCATACATTTAGTATTTGAACGTTAAGATTTGTATCAAATAGGTTTATGAAGTTTAAAAAGTGTCTACTGTTTTTAATTTTGTGTTTTATAGGTCCTTAAGCTTATAGAAAATTTCTAAGGCTCTGTTTGGTAACCATTTCTTTATTTATTTTTGGTTTTGAAAATTAAGCTTATTTCCTTTCATTTTCTTACCATGGTTTGTATCAATCTTAAGCAGAAGAGTTGCATTTTTAGCCAATTCCAAAAAAACAAAACCCATGTTTTTATGAACTACTCTTTTTAGTTTTCAAATTTTGACTTGGTTTTTGAAAACATGGGTCAAAAGTAGATATCAAAGCAAAAGATTTAAAGGTGGAAGAGGTGTTTATAGACTTAATTTTCAAAAACTAAAAACCAAAAACAAAATGATTACCAAACGAGACATAAACTTTCCATTTTGTCTTTAAGTCAATGAATTTTTTAAAATTGTGTATAGCAACTATTTTTTTTAAAGATTTTTTAATCATAAATATATACCTTAATAAGTTGAATTATGTTGAAGTTATAATACACCATATCAGCATAAAAAGGCATAAACTGACCGTTGAAACATCTATTTTAATTTTTAAAAGTCGTGAAATGATAAGAATGAATGGTTTCCTAAACAAACACGAGTTTCCAAAATCACAAAGGTACCATCTAACTCTTCCCAATTATAATATATATTTAAAATAGTTTGAGATTGAACATCATTTTCTAGAGATCAAATGTTAACTTCTTTTAGCTATCAAAGATAACTCTTCCAATTATATTTAGGAATTTGTTCGTGATGAACTTTTAACTAAGAATAAAGCATGTAAGCGGCCAACTGGGTGAACTTCAACTAAGAAATATCCTAGAGTATTTACTTCGGGTCCGTTTAGATTGACTCGAGAAAAAAATGTTTTTCAAAAAAGCTCATTTTTATTTAAACTCTTTTGATAAAAACTGTTTGAATATACTTCAAAATCTATTTTAAGTAGTTGTCAAACACTTCAATTTTTTTCAAAATTACTTGTTTTTTAAATTAAACACTTAAAAATGCATTCAAACGCACCCTTTATTAAAATGTGTGAATTTTTAGGAAATTTGCAATGAGTGTCCCTAAACATAGAATACTGCAAGCGTGTCTTCTAAATTTTAAATTTGGTAAATATGTCAAATCATATTTTATTTATGAGAAAAATATATTTTTAGTCCATGAGTTTTTAGGAATAGGTGCAATTGGTTCCTAAAGTTTCAATTTGGCCAATTTAATCCCTCGGATTTGAAGAATATGTTTAAAAGGTCCATATGTTATTATTTTATACCTTATTTATATATATATATATATATTTTTATTTTAAATATAGAAAATGATATTTTTAAATAAAGAAAGTAAAGAAATAGTTTCTCACTCCTCTCTCTACTTTTCCTCCCCCACCTCCAACTTTCCCCTCTTCATCTTTCCTTTCCTGTTCTTCCAACTCGCAAATACATTCCCCTCTGTTCCATTATTTGAGGTTCCACATCAATTCTTTAAGTCTAATACTACTTGTATCAATGTCTTCCCGCTTATAGATTTTAAGTGGCATAGCAAATATGTCGGAGTTGGAGAGGAGAGAGAGAAAATTAATATGCTTATGAGAAATGGAGATGTTGCAGTTGTGTCTAAATTTCTAACTTGAAAAGATGATTTAGAACTAAACTACAGAGGTATTTGACATATGGATTAAATTAAACTACTGTGACCAACACTTAAATTCGGAGTATGTATTTGCTTAATCTCAAAGCATGAAAAAACTATGCCCAAAGAAATGAAAACTCCATCAACAACGCTCTCTACTTCTCAATGTCAACAATTTTATTAAGAAAAAGAGGAAATCAACTCGTTAGCAAACAATGATAGAGTTGAAAATTTAAAGAGAAAGATGGAACAACAAAATATTTTGGGTTAGTTTAAGATGGGTTGAACAAACTTTTTTTCACACACAAAAATGAGGAAAATAAATGGAAGAACATGAAAGAAAGATGGAGAGGGAAGGTTGCTGGAGGGAGGAGAGAGAGGTGTGAGAAACTATTTTTTTATTTTTAATTTAAAAATATCATTTTTACTATTCTAAATAATAATAAAAATATAAATTAAGGTATAAAATAATCATAAGAACCTTTTAAACCTATTCTTCAAAAGTGGGGGACTAAATTAGTAAAATTGAAACTTTAGGGACCAATTGCACCTATTCCAAAAAATTTAGGGACTAAAAATGTATTTTTCCCTTTATTTATTCATTATTCTTAAATTGCGGCGGACGTGAGCGAGGGATAGCTGACGGTGGATATTACTGTGCAAAACTTAGGTGAGAGAGAGACCTCCCAACGTGGCTGGCGGTGACGATGACGAGCCGCCTGTGTCGGCTTGAGAGATCCTGTGCATGAAAATTTAGAGAAGAAGGGTTTCATGGTTCTGGTGTAGAGAGAGAAAGTGAGGTTGGGGGTGTTCACATAGATAACAAATAATACAAATGATGACAATTATATAACAATCAAATAAGAATCAAATATCATATAACAATTAGATAACAATCAAATAGTAATCGATATTACTGACAACTAGTATCACATAGTAATCAGACAACAATTAGATAACAATCGTTATCATTAGTAATGAGTATCAAATAGCAATCAAAATAGTAGTAATCATACAACAATCAAACAACGATCAGTATCATTGATAATCAAATTATAATCACATGGTCATGAATAACTTATTTTGGAGTAGAATATATATGTATTTCATTTTATTGATATTTTAAATATTTATTCGTAGTAAACAAGAAATCAATAAGTCATTATTTGAAGTATAAAACGAATTTTTATTAACCAAATGTGTGTGTATTTCTGAAGATTTTTCGTTCCAATAATTAATACATGCATCGGTCAAAGTCATACTTAACTTCGTGAAAATTTGATTTGATTGAAAATGAACAAATTCATGATCATTTTCATATATATATATATGGACAAAATTAGAAATTAGACATGAAAATAGATATAAATGCATAAAAAGAATTGAAAAAAAGAAAAAAAAATGATGGAGATGGCGTTGGTTCGGTTGGACAGATAGAAGATGGGTAAAATTTAAAGTAAAATTCACTTTGAAACCTAGGGAGGGAGGGAGTGGTGGAACCGCTTAAGGATGGAAGTTGCAAAGCCATAATTGAAGGGGCAATAAAATGTAATTTGTCAGTTTTGCAAAATAAAAAAAAAATGAAGACAAGGATTTTATTTTCATAATTTTTTAGCTTTTATTGCAAGTGCTCCGAATTTTTATAATATTAATAAATAATCCACAAAAAACGTGGGCAAAAACTTTTTTTTTCTTAACTCAAAGTTAGCTCACCTTAATGATTAGTGTATTCCTTTCAAAGTTGGAGGTTTCATCTCCTATTATCACAATTATTTTTTTATAAAAAATCCTCATTTATAAAAGGAAATTAAAATATTATTTGCAACAATTATATATAATATTGATGTATCTTTCATGTGCTCGAGAACAACTTTATTTAATCTATTCTTTGTGGGACAAAATTAAATATTGTTTTAAGAGTTATTATATGGAAAACATAATTTTGGACAAATTATTATTTCTAATCTAAAAAAGTTGAGTGGACAAAACTAATTTCTTTTATAAATTTTTTTTTCTAATCTCTTTTTTAATTTTTCAGATTTTAAGTGGGGTCCCACATGGTGAAAATATTATTTTGTCCTTCATTCAAATGCCTTCAATTTTACCTTTAGTTTTAAACATATTCTGACAAAATCTCACTTAAAAAATAATAATAAAATAAAAACTAAATTGTGTTGAAATTTTTCTAGTTTACCCATGCTTAGTTGGAAAAAAATCTGATCAATTCCCATAAATTTTAAATTCATGTCAAGTATGCTAAATTATGAATGAATTTGATAATATCAGTGGCATATTTATGGTATAAATTATAATGACAATGAAAACAAGAATGGTGTGGTTCACACATTAAGAAAAAAAAAATATTTATAAAAAGTAAAATATTTATTATTGGGCGAAAGTCAAGCCGAATATATTAAATAGAATTAAATATGGCATATATTGATAGGATTCAAAAAATTTTTTGGATGGTGGAGATTTGTAAAGAAAAAAAGGGAATTGATTTAAGTTTTTTTTTTAAAAAAATTATATTCGTAATTAAAAAAACCTTACGGGAAATTCTTTAAGAATCATTAAGATGATGGAGATCGGTTAAAAAAAAAAGACTTACGAGAAATCCAGTAGAAATTCCTTGCGGAAATTTCCGTAAGAATTCTTAAGAGGGTGGAGATTTGTTAAATAAAAATAAAAAATAAAAAAAAAACCTTACGGAAAATCTCATATTCTAATATATTCGGCTTGATTTCTGCTTAATAATAAATGTTTGTGTTTATAAATACATTTATTTTTAGAAAAATTACTATAAACAGAAAAAATATTAAACTATCTACAAATATACAAAATTTTACAGTCTATCATTTGATAGACTGTAATAGAAGTCTAGCAATAGAATTTTATCACTTGAGTGATAGACTTCTATTGTTGTCTATCGCTCAAGCAATAAAAATCTATCGCGGTCTATTGTTGATAGATAATAAATTTTTTCTAAATTCGTAAATAGTTTGACTCATTTTTATATATTTGAAAACAATCTTTTTTTTCATAGGTATACCACATCATTTTTGTTTTCATTGTTATTATACCCTAAATACCTCACAAATTATTATCAACGTTATTCCTAATTTAGCCTACATGACCTGAATTTAAAATTTACGGGACTTAGCTTCTTAATTTCCCATTCAGATACATATATTTTATTAACCAATTCCAATTTCAACTAAACTTATGGAAATTTACCCATTTTCTAATTCTAATTGAAAATTTTCCCGTAAGAATTTTTTTATAGGAAAATTTTCAATTAAGGGAAATCCCCCAAAAAAAAAAAAAAAAATCGCGACAAAATAGTATTTTTATTATATAGGACCCTCCATTTAAAATCTGAAAAAAATAAAAAAGATGTTAGAAAAATAAATTTTTTTAAAAAATATTAGTTTTGTCCACTCAAAATTGTTTAGGAATTTCTCATCATTTTGTTCTCAAACTTATCGTGATGCACCTTTTTAAAATCGCAGAATAATGGAATATATTATTTAAATAGCTGGTTGTCTATCCAGTGGGGACAACACATGAGACAATAAGCATTGACGAGGCTTACAAATCAAGAAAAATATATTTTGAGGGCCACATTTAATAAATATATATTTGAATCCAAAAAGTGATACTGATAACCTTTGCTAACCACTTGTTTTTTAATTTTTAAGAATTAAGTATATAAACATCTCTTTTATTTTTAAATCTCTTACTTTATTATCTATTTTGATTATTGTTTTAAAAAATTAAGTTGAAATTAAAAAAAAAATTAATTTTTAGAACGAAAAATTATTATAAACAGAAAATATATCAAACTATTTATAAATATAGAAAAAGTTTACTGTCTATTAGTGATAGACTGCGATAGAAAGCAATAGACTTCTATTGAGAATTCTATCGCTGATAGTCAGTAAACTTCTTTTATATTTATAAATGGTTTGACTTATTTTTCTATATTTGAAAACAACCTTACTTCCAACCCAAATTAGCTATTTACTTTCAACCCAAATTAGTTCCTTTTCTTCTGGATAAAGTCTAAGCAAGCACAACATGAATTAAAGCACCTTAACATATACTCAATCTTGCTTGTTTTAAATATATTATGCACAAAAATGAATAAGATAAACTTAACAATCCAAGAGATAAAGAAGTTTTAGAGTTAACTAACCCTTGTAAAAAAATATATTGTCAAAGATTCACATGGATGTATATCGAAGAAAAATGTAGTTATTAAGAGATTTGTTTGACTAGGTGTTGTTACATTTTTTAATATTTAATAGGTTTGCTTCTAAAATTTCAACTTGTGATTTAATAAGATAGTTTTTAAATATGAAAAACCATATTTGTTGAATGTTAAATAAATTGCATAATAAAATTTTGATCTAATTTTATTATAAATAAGTCATTACTTTGCTCCAAAAAATACACGAACGAACAATCAATATATCTTTCTCTCTTACTTTATCTCCTTAGCTCTTTTAAGAGCAATTGGCCAAAAGAAAGGTGTTTTAGTTGTAGAGCTTTGAGCTCAACCTTTCAATGCAGAGTGGTTTGAGCTACATAACGTTTCAGTTGGGTTGTTGTATCCTGGAGGGGACAGACTAGAGAATATCTGTTGCACCAGTGGTTGATATTAAGAATTTCAATATACACCGCAAAGGGCTTGAATCTTCTTGAAGAGAGCGAGATATTCACGTCTCAACCTAATTGTTTACATGTCTGTTTCTCAATATTTACTCTATTTTCTTCTATTATTTGTAATTCCTTCATCACTAGGTAAATCTTCAACTGCAAATGAAATATTCATTTCTACCGGCTATAGCTTTCAATATTAATAAGCAAAAAGATTTTTTAATTCAAAATTTGTGGTTTAAATAGTTCAGATTATAGGAAAATTAATAAGGGTAAAAAATTTTGGAATGGCTTTGCTAAAATGCTAGTTAATCGTAACATAGTGTATAATATACGAGTTAGTTAGAATGTAGTTTTTATTTCTGTTTTTACACATATAGCAAATGTTTAGCTATAATTATGAAAACGTATTAGGGCCAAAATATTGTGCTGCAATTAGAAAAGATTAACCGAGGACATCATTTCTCTAACTTAACAACTGTCAAAATGACTTTACACCTAACTCTTTAATTCTTCTAGCAAATATTAGAAGTATTTAATTTTTAGTGACAAAATGGTGTTAAAACTTATTAGAATTTAGAACTATTGTCGTCTATTCTATTTGGTAATGTGCCACTAAAGGAACACATCTTATCATGAGAAGTGTTCCTATTTTTAACGCGCAAATATCATCCAAATATTAATTTTAAGAATGGACATCTATTTTGGAGAATTTTTAAAAATAAAAAAATAAAGAAAATTATTTACTCAAATAAAATTTTTTTTAGATCATTGTGATAGACACAGGGTCTATCAATGATAAAAATGATAAAAGTCTATCATTGATAGATGTTGAGTTTATCAATGTCTATCAATGTTTCTTTTACTATTTTCTATAAATAGTTTGACATTTTTTCTATTGTGAATTTTTTTTTCATTGCTTCCAACCTCAATTTTTTGATCACGGAACAAATGACTAAAATAAAAGAACATTTTTTCAAAATGGCCAAAACGATTGTGTCTTGTAAAAATGGTTAAACGATCTAATTTATTAATTTCTTATAATAAAAAGTGGACGAATATACATAGAATTCCTATCGTTATGAGTATTTAAAAGAGAAATTATTATAAACAGAAAAAATATCAAACTATTTATAAATATAGATCGCGATAGAACGTTGATGGAAAGTAAAATTTTTCTATATTTGTAAATAGTTTGACTCATTTTTTTTTATATTTGAAAATAGTCCTATTTAAAAATCAAATAAAAAAAATTTAAATATATAACCAAATAAAAATACAATAGAATAAAAAATCATCGTTAATTGAACATACAAGAAAAGTGAAATTAATTCTTGAAGTTATACAGGAAATGACAACTCTCAGCAAGCTCGTGAAGAAATCTTAAAAAAAGCAAATGTAATTGTGAGCTTAGAATGTAAAACAAGATGAAAATCTAGGAAATTTTTTTTTTTCAAAATGGGAAAAGATGAGTATTGGTAAGGGCTCTTTTCAAATATAGAAAAATTAGCCAAACTATTGACAAATATAGAAAAATTTTACAGTATATCAGTGAGACTGTGATAGAATTCTATCGCTTTCTATCACTCAAGCGATAGAAAACGATAGAATTCTATCGCTGTCTATCACGGATAGACAGTGAAATTTTTCTATATTTGTAAATAGTTTGATATTTTTTCTGTTTATAGTAATTTCCCTATTGGTAAAGTAGAGTCGCTTGTTCCTAAGAAATATAGAAACTAAAGTGTTACAAACTAACTAAAAACTTTGAAAAATTGCTATTTATAACCCAAATTTTTTTTTATGGAACAAAAGTAATACATTTTTTAAAAACTTCTTTTTCTAACCTTTTTTTCAACATTAAAATTTTTTAGTGGTAGGCCTACAGAATGAAAAGTCATAAATACCTCCAATTTATTTTTCATCTTATCTTCTTCAATTTTCTTCTTCCCAAGAGGCGGTTCAAATTCCCCATTTAATTTTTTTTGCTTTCTTGAAGGCCGTATCAACTCCCATCGATTCAAATTTCACGTAAAGGTTTTCATCTATCTTCCGAAACCCTTGTCTTCTTCTGTAGCCCTCATCTTCTTGAAACCTTGTCTTCTTCTTGAAATCCTCGTCTTCTTCCTGGAAATAGCTGAATCTTCTCGATTTTGGCTGGATCTCCATTCATGCATTGGATTCTACACAAGTACTTTGAATTTCTACATATGTACTTTGTCTAGAGTCTATTTATACGTTTTTTTTCTAGTATTACCTTATTTGTGTGATTTCTAGTAACAACAACCATATGTGATGTGATTTCTAGAAAAAAAACCCACAAGAACTCTGTTGATTTTTTAAAAGGACTGGCATTTTAAAATGAATTGTTTAGGTTAGGGTTTTTTAATACTTTCTGGTAAAAAATCGTGAATGATTGATTATATATAAAAAGAAATAACTAGTTAGCAGTGTCACTTTTCATGTAAGGAATGGAAACCTTACGTGAAAAATGAAAAAATCCCAAATTTTGGGATTCTGTCATTTTTTCCGTAAGGTCTTGATTAAGAGCTTACGGGAAAATGATAGAATGACCAAATAAATTTGGTCTTTCTCGTAAGATCTCGATTAAAAGTTTACAGGAAAAAATGACAAAATGCCCAAATTTCATGGTAAGTCCAAACCTACTATAAAATTTGACATTCTGTCATTTTTCTCATAAGGTCTCGATCAAGAGCTTATGAACAAAATGACAGAATGCCCAAATTTCTTGGTAAGTCCAAACCTACAATGAAATTTGCCTTCTGTCATTTTCATCCGTAAGCTCTTGATCAAGACCTTCTGGAAAAAATGACCAAATCCTTCAGTTTGTATGTAGCTCCCATCCTTAATACCAATCCCCATGTTCATATTATTATTTGATTCCCTTTGATTTTTATATTAACGTTGTATAACAGTCATTTGTATTGCAGACGATGGATCTCTTGTTCATATTTTTGTGGAACAAACCGGTGTATGGAAAATCGTACGTCCATCTTACGCACAGTTTCACGACTGGTGACCGGGTCGTTATGGTTAGTTACTCTACCAATTTACATATGCTTTGTCAACCACTAGTCAACGAGTTACTATAAACTGTATTTTTTTTTTGTCATTTTTTGGAAACAAAACTTCTTCAGTAAATCAAGTAAACTGTATAGCGAGTGGAAATGGCCCGACCAGGAAATAACGTATACTTGAGAAAAAGACGGAAACCTTTTGAAGTACGTGATGGGAGAAGGTACAGACTACACCATCCTATGGGCTATTGTTGATGACGTCTACATGTCGTACAACATACTAAACCTCTATTGGATCCTAGTAAAGATCGAGTTGGTGGCCAGTAAGTTGTCGGTTTGGGATTCGATGAGATCAATGACAACCCCACTGGAACTAGAAGGCCACTTGGAGGTCATGTGAATGGTCGTTCCAGTGCTGCTTCAGAAGTGTGGGGTCATGGTAGTCCAGCCAAACCTCCCACTTACATCATGGACCGTGGAACGAGTAGAAAACATACCACAACAAACAAGAAGTGGGGCCTGTGGGATATAATATGCAAATTTTTTTAGTAGGTTGTCATCGAATCCCCCATGTCTACACTAACCCATGACAATGTATCTTTAATTAGACGTCAGTTTGCCGTATAAATATTCAAGAATAGGGCATTTTATTAGTATATGTGCAGTTTGGGTTCTTTTCATTTTGTTACACACATAATAGCTTGCAAAAAAAATTAAGGACAAAAATAAGTCTTCCCTAAGAATGTGTGTAAGAAAGAAATAATAATATTTTTATTATTGAATATGAAATAAAAAATAATAAAAAGAAAAATAAAAAAAATAAAAAAGGTGTAAACATATTCTGTGAGATTTTTTTGTAAGAGTTTATTGAAGTCAACGTTTACGAGAAATTTTTGTAACTTTTGACTTTGGTCAACCCTTACGGGAAATCTCATAGAACCTCAGGAACATGTAACACACATTCTGTAAGGGTTGACCAAAGTCAAACATTACGAGAGATTTTTCGTAAACGTTGACTTCAGTCAACCCTTACAAAAATCTCACAGAATGTGTTTACACCTTTTTTATTTTTTTATTTTTTTTATTTTTATTATTTTCATTTTATATTCAATAAGATTATTATTATTTTTTTCTTCATAAACACATTCTTGGAGAATACTTATTTTTTCCCTTAATTTGTTTTCAAGCCATTATGTGTGTAATGCATAAGAGGCCAACATTTTGTCGTAATAATCATTGAATTTTTTTTTGAAACACAAACGGAATCATAAAGGATTATTTACAATGCACAGTTACAAAAAAAAAAAAAGATAAATAAACAAAAAGATGTGTACATCGATATGCAAAACCGTATTTTATGTCGTCTGCAATGGTTGTCTGCAAGTTTTCTGGTTGTGGCCTCTCTGCTTGCACCTCTTACATCTATGAATTTGAACAAGCTCACCTGTAAAAGGAATTAAAATCTCCTAACAACGACCGACTTGGGCAACCATCATTGGTGGCAGGATTCTATTTCTTCATAATCATCCGACACCTCCACTCTAACATAGGCCCAACCAGAAAAATCGGTTCAACATATCCCCCGTAAATTGCTTGTATGTGATATTTGGGAGAGGAGAGGGTGGATGGATTGATGTTCCGGTATCGGGTGGCTGCAATTGCATGGGAGCAAGGAATCTCATAGTAATCAAACTTTTTGCATGTACACGTCCTCGCTTCCAAGTTAACAATTCCACTGAGGTGATTGCCGGTTACTTCGTATCTGTAACGATCGATCGACTTAATTCCATGTCTTCTTAATCTAAGTTCTATATTAGCAATTATTTTATCTCTATAGTCAGAAATCGTAGTTTGTATACCCGCAACATACTCTCGCCACTGGCGAAACCAATCTTGCAACAAATCACATATGTGATCAAGGAACTTGGTAATTGGTAGCGTCCGAGCATCCTTCAGAATGACGTTCAGGCTTTCAACAGCATTTGTCATCATCTAATCAAATCGTTTGCCACATTGAATTGCTCTCGCCCACCGTTCGAAGCCGATCTCCTCTAAGTAATGGGCAAACCCTCTAATTGGATGAATCTTAGCTCACTGTGGTCGGAAACCAGTCTCACGAAATGCCTTGGCCGCTAGAAAGAAGGTAGAGAGGATAACTTCTTTTTTAAAATGCTTGTTCAAGTTATGGCGTGGGTGGTGAATGCAAAAACAATGGAAAACAGACGCGAATACCTTGCGGGTTGACTTGCCAATGCTCGATTTCCTATTAGATACAATGACAAGTTCTATTATGGCCCAAATGGCATGTTTGACCCTCTCAAAGAACCATGTCCATGCAGCATCTGTCTCACTGTCCACCATGGCAAACGCAACTGGGTATATCTGTCTATTCCTGTCAATTGAGTTCGCACTGATCATGACACCCTTAAACTTTTCCCATAGATGTGTCCCGTCAATGATCAAAACACGTCGAATATAGTTCAAAAAATCCCTAATACACATACCTAGTGCCATGAACACATACTTTAAGTATTTTCTGTCATCAAGCTTTAACTCAAAGGTCCCGGGGTTCATTATCTTCAGGGTTTCACCGTATGCATGTACGTGGCCAAAGGAGTACTCTTATAGCCTGCCTCGAACAATTATTAAGGTCTCTTCCTTCGAGCGCCAAGCTTTTTTGTAACTAGTGATCACGCCGTACTCTTCACAAATATCTTGCATTATATCTTTCGGCCTATACACCCTACCAACATTCGTGAACTTAATCAAATGTCCTATTACCTTGCTCCTTAACTGTCAATGGTAGTGGTCTATTAGTTGGCGAGATCAAGTATGGTCATTCATATACCTACTTATCTTAAAAAATGTAGATTCCTTAAGCTTTCGATCCCTAATCCTTCATCCACACATCTCATGTTTACATTTAACAACCAACAAAGATTTCATGGATTTGTGAACCAAAGTTTCAAAATTTTGTCGCATGGCAAAGAGCAACAATGAATATGCAAGCTCTTCTTTTGAAAGGTATATCTGTCCAAGCTCAATATCGACAACGTCCTTACCAAAGACTTGATATGTCACAATGATAGGCATCTCAACCATAGACATTTTGGGTTATGCAGAACTAGCAACCAGCTTCATCATTGACATATCCCTGATCGCCATTCTCCTCAATTTCAACATTATCTCCCTCGTCATTCGCAGGTGATTCATAAGTATCGTCACCTATTACCTGCTCTTCGTCACATTCATTGTCTTCGTCATCGTCTTCACATGCATTTTAAATTTAAAAAATAATTTAAAACATAAATGCAATGCATTATTAAATTAAAAAACAATAATAGATTGGATTTTGACATTCCTATAATAAAAAAAATAAAATTACAATAATTTTAAAATTTCTATTTTCATAGTAAATATTTTGCCATGATCTTCTCAAATTAGGACTCCAAAACTCTAATTTTCGACCAACCTCTGCTTCATTCAAGCCAAAAAAAAAAAAAAATTGCTTTGTCTAAGGCAATCCATGACGAATAAACAATAGCAGTGAGATTGTTAGAAGCTTTTATGACGAACAAAAGATGACGCGTAGCAGCATCTGCATAGAAACCTCTTAGGGTTGCACTCTGAATTCCATTTTCCACCTCTATTTTGGGTCTTTTTCACAGCAACAAATTGCCACAAACGACACAAACTTACATACTTGATTTATAGAACAAATGCCCAGAATAATAGGCCCGATCAAATCAAAGTAAAAAACTGTAAATCTAATGCTAAAGTCCATAAACATCTATTATGCAAAACGCCAATTTTCAATAATATACATTATATATGTAAAGAAAATTGACCTCGCCAATCCTATTCTGATTTTCAATCTAAACAACAATTAGCTCTGATACCAATTGAAGGGATTAGATCTTGTAGCGGAAGCGATTTGTCACTTTTGTTTTGAAATTGGGAAGTTGAAAATACAGAATTATAAAACAAAACAATTCGGTTAAGCATGAAATCAAGAAAGATAAATATCTTTGAAGACTGTCTTCACCGAATTCCAATGTACGATTCTTCTCTGCACAATTACAGAACGCCTCCAAATGGCTTTTCCCGCTATATCTCTAGCAAGGACCGGATCGTGGGATCCTTCCTTTGAATTGAGAGTGAATAATTGGGAAAGAAAATTCTTTTCTGTATATTGAGAAAAAATGAGAGAGAAAGCAATGAGGGAGTTTTTTATTTTTTATAAAAACTTCGGAATCTTTGCAGAACAACACACTGTGTATAATGAAGGGAGGGAGTTATAACTCCCCTCCCACTCATCCACTCCCCTACACGGGAGTTATCTTTTTAGTTAAATTAGGGGAGTTTTTAAAAATAGAAAAATAAGGGAAACTATTTACACAAAATAGCAAAATTTTTGGATAGTTGTGATAGATGCTGATAGAAGTCTATCATGGTCTATCAATAATAGAAATGATAGAATTCTATCACTGATAGATACTGATAGAAGTCTATCAATGTCTATCAGTGTCTTTTTTACTATTTTATGTAAATAGTTTGATATTTTTTCTATATGTGAAATTTTTTCATAAATTAATGTAATTTTAATTAAATAAAATATGATTAAATTAATTAATTTAAATAATAATGAAATATATCCAATATTTAATTAAACATTTGAATAGTATTCAAATGCACATCTCTCTCATAACCTATAGTTTTAATATAAATCAGTTTTATATTAATTCAATATTTGAATCATATTAATTCTCCCAATTAATATATAGTTTTAAGTCTAAATCATATTTATAATTAACTATATATTATAATGTATACCATTATACATTATACATCAATCATATCATATATAATTAATATATATATTTTTCTAAACAATTTGAACAGTTTCAAGTTTATTTAAAACTCTTGGTGCCCTGTGGTGAGTTAGTAGGGGGACCTAATGAACCTATAGAGATTATAAGCTCCAATGATATGATATTATTAATTAATTAAACTCTTTAATTAAATTAATTAACATTGATTTTTATGGGGCACTCAAATAAAGACCCAAAGCTGCAGTCTTATGCACTGCTGCGTCCATGGATATAACCATTACAAATAGTCGATCCTTCATGAGTTGTTCGTAATTACAGCTAGGTCAAATTGTCATTTTACTCCTGTAATTATCTCTTTGTCCTTAAGTACCATTGATCCTCTAATGAACAATTTATTTATGGTCCAACCATAAACTAAGTCCCTCTTGGGTTAGTGAGAGGGTGAGGTCCTATTGTTCAAGTCCCGCAATCAACATTTAATGGACTACTCATCTACTTACCCTAACCGGGAAGAAATGAATTTCATCTTGTGAAGTTATGTTCCCAACTCCTCACTCGATCAAGTCCTCAAGATGATAGACATATTGAGTCAGTTGCTTGAGCCACTCTCACCCATACAAATCAAAGGACAAGCTCTCACAGGCAAGAGTTCATAACTCCCTTAGGATTAAGATCGAGTTACATATGATCATCTTGTAAAGTATTAATCTATTTAGTCAACGACATTACAAAGAGAGATTAATAATTTCTCACCCCAGTCTTACAAAAATTCATTGTATAGAATATCCCAACCCACTCACATGTCTCCACATGAACAATTTGAATTACATGATTTGTAACCATTACAAAGTAGGTCGTATCTATAGTGTTACAAGGACAAAACACTCAACCTTATCCATATACCATAGACTCTTTAGGTTATTGCTTGAACGAAATCCACTATGTATGTCAACTACATACCATTCAAGTTTCATGAAAATAACTTTGAATTTTATTTATTGGATTGAATTACACAAACTTAAGATATAAGATAAAATAACAATTTTTTTTTTTATTTATAATCAATAATTTGTTTATACATTTACAAACCATGAGTTTAGGACACAAAACCCAACACTTCAATCCTTTTGCTGTATTTATTCGTTTTATTACCATTCATTACATTTGTAAAAAAAAAAAAAAAGGGCTCTAATTCACAATCACTTTTAAAAAAAGAACGTTTTGTTGAGTGGTGTGAGGTAACTAATATCTTTCTTATTAATTTTGTTCAAACGGATTGTCCATTCATAATTGTGAACTATTAAATGAGAACCCTTTCCATGATTGGCCGGGATTTACACATGACTTGCAATGGTTGAGCTCTAGGCATTGTGAGCCCAACGCCCTCGACCATGTCAACAAGTTTACTATTCACCCTATTCCATTCAAAGCATTGAATCAATGACGCCAAAGCCAAGCCAACCACACGATGAGCCATTCCCACACCAGGGCAAGCTCTCCGCCCGACACCGAAAGGTATTAGCTTGTACAATAACTCATCTACATTGAGGTTCTTATATCTTTCAGGGTTAAATGTAGTTGCATCTTCCCATATGTTTGGATCTCTATGTATTGCCCAAGCATTAATCAAGACGATCGTATCGCGGGGGATTTCGTAGCCTGCTATTGAACAATTTTTAGATGTATAATGTGGCACTAATAAAGGAGCTGCTGGGTTTAATCGTAAGGTCTCAGAGATTATTCCTTGTAAATAACTCAATTTTGATAAATCAGATTCATCGACCAATCGCTCTTGTCCAATTACTGAGTCCAACTCAATCCTAGCATTGTTTAGCACATCAGGATTGTTGAGCAAATGGGACAGTGCCCATTCCATTGTCACAGCTACTGTGTCAGTGCCTGCAAGTAATATTACCTACACAATCGCCAGAGAATCCAATTATATAAGAAAATTAATCAAATTAGACCAAGTTTGATAATCATTTGATATTTTAAAATTAGGAAAATGATTATAAATGGAAAAAATATCAAACTATTTACAAATTTCATTGTCTATCAACGATAGACTTCTATCGCGGTCTATCGCCTAGTGATAGAAGTTTATTGCGGTTGCGGTCTATCGTTGATAGACAGAGTGAACTTTTTTTATATTTATAAATATTTTGACTCATTTTTCTATATTTAAAAACAACCCTTAAAATTATGAATATAAATATTATTTTCACCATTTTTTTTGTTACTACCTTTTCGAAGGATTTTAAAAAACTAAAGCCAAGTTTTGAACACCAAAAAAAAGCTTTATAGCCCCTTTTAATAACTATTTTTTCTTGAAAGATTATGCTTGTTTCTACATAAATATTTGGTAAGTTTTCCAACTTCCTATTAAAGACATTTTAATTCTAAGTAGGATTTTCAAAAACAAACATTAAGTTTTCAAAACCTTTATGGCTCTACTTAATATCTATTTTATTTTTAGTTTTCTGTTTTAAAATTTATACTTGCTTTTTCTTCCCAAATTTCATAACATGGAAAAGAAATCTATAAGTTAAATTTTCAAAAAATGAATGGCTATAATAAAGGACTTGTTTTTAGTTTTCAAAATCAAGTTTAGTTTTTGAAACATGTCTAAAAACTAAAAAGTAAACAAAAAAGCTAGAAATCTATAGGTAGAAGTAGTGATTGTAAGCTTAATTTTCAAAAGCAAAAAACAAAAAACAAAATGGTTATCAAACAGTGCCTCAGATTTTATTTTTATTTTTTTGCGAATTTGGCTAAGAATACAAATATTCAGTTAGGTAAGATGAAAACCTAAATAAAAGAGTTCAAGGAAAACAACCACAATTTTCAAAAACCAAAAACCAAGTTTGGTAACCCATTTCATTTTTTGTTTTTTATTTTTAAAAATTAAGTTTATAAACACTACTTTTACCCATAAATTTCTATGTTTGTCACTTGCTACCATATTTTAAGAACCAAGTCAAAATTTGAAAACTAAAAGTAGTTTAACTAAACCTACTTTTGTTTTTAGAATTTAACTAGGAGTTCAAATATTGTTTCTTTAAACAATGTGAAAACTAATTATTAAATTGAAAGAAGCAAGCACAAATTTAACAAACATGAAACTAAAAATGAAATCGTTACCGGGTAGAACCAAATGATTATCAAATAGACTTAAATAAACGAGTATGAGATTCAACTCACCATTATAAGACCTTTGATAACTTGATCACTCATAAAATCAAGTTGGGATTCTTGCAAGGAAAGTAAATGATCAATCATAGTCTTTCTACCTTCTTCCTTTTGATTCCTATGCTCATCAATCAACCCTTGCAAAAATTGATCGTTTCGTTGTCCAAGTTTTATTACCCTTTTCTCATAACGAGTTATATCAATCCAATTCAACAAGGGTATAAAACTTCTTGAATTGTAAGTCCCACAATTTTCCATAACTTGTTTGACAATATCTTTAAATTCCCTTGCTTGTTCTACATCCAACACATCCTCTCCATAAAACCTCTTCCCCATCACCATTCTCATCACAATATTAGACGACAACTCAGAAAACATGGATCCCATCTCAACTCTCGCAAAACCATCACTTGAAATGCCACACAACTTACCAAGTAAGCGTTTGATTTCGTCCTTCCTAATCTCCAAAAACTTATTAAGGCGAGTGGCTGAGAAAATCTCTATGGTGCTAATTCGGCGGAGGTCTCGCCAATGGTCGCCATAAGGAGACGCCGAGAAGATCGTGTTGTTGTAAGTCAAGTGCTTGCTAATGTTGGACAGTGGACGATTTGCGAGAATGATATCGTTTACTGTGAAGCATTCTTTGACGGCGGAAGGAGAAGAAACGACGACAACGAGTTGGGAGCCTAAGCGGAGGGAGAAGACATGGCCATATTTCTTGGAAAGCTCTTGAAGGGTTTGATGGATGGGGCGTTTTAGGAGATAGAGATGGCCTATAATTGGGAGAGAAAAGGGGGGACTTGGGGGAAGGTTTATGGAGGGTCGCACTAGAAATGTGAAAGCTGAGATGAATGTGATTAGAAAGGGACAGAGATAAAGCATAAGGTTTTCCATGCTTTTTTAATTTTATTTTTTTCTTTTCTTTTTCTTCTTTGGCTTCTATGTTTGGCTTTCTTTGGTTATCCTCCCATTTCAATCACGAATATATAGAGTAAATAGGGGGGAGAAATTCGGGTTTCCATTTAATTCCATTAATGTAGGTTGATAAAGAGCTAGAGTTGAAATCTTCATGTAGCATTAAATGTTTAGTTTCAAAGCTAAGGTACATGATACAAGTTGGGTTGGACCGGGCTAGAGAGTTTTTTTGGACCAACTCGAAAATTTAGGTTGGACAAATACCCAAGTCCGTGGGTTTTGTACAAGGGGTCAACCCAACCCAACCTAACCCATATATTTTCGAGTTGAGTCATCGCTTTGGAGTGATTTGCAGCTGACGAAGTAGAAATTGGAAGACAGTACACTGAACGAGATCGATTTACAACTGCCAAGCGGTTCTGGTGCGATTTGTGGCTTTTTGTGAACAAGATCTGACACTGGAAGATGAAATGCCGAAGAATGAAGAACAATGATTGACAGAATGGAACATTGAATGTTTGTGGCTTGTGAGCAGCGAACAGTTGGAATTGGAAGATGAAACTTGAAAAGGCACTGGAAGAAATTGGAAGACTAACATTTGTGAGTCGTGAGGTGTTGATTGCGAGTGAGAATTCATGAGAAGCATTGAAGCAAAGCAGCTAATACATGAGGGAGGTGATGGGATCGGATCCCGTAGTGGAAGTGTATGAACGCTCTTGTTTTAATTTTGGGAAGATGAAATTAACAAAACAGAACAGAAAAAATACAGCATTCATAATACATAAATGAATAGGCTAGACATGCTTTAAATTAAATAGGGAAGAAGAAAACATTACCTTTGAAGAACATTTCTTCAAGAAAAAAACCAAAGAAATCATCTTCAACGAACAACATCAAGATCTTTTTACGAACAAGAATGTCGACGCCTTCATAGGGTCTTCTCCACTATTCTCTTGGCAAGGACCGGTTTGTGGGAACCAATTTTTGAAAGATAAAAAATAAATTTTGTAAGTATAGGAGAATTACACAGAGAACTCTTATTTGTGGATTTCACAAAGAGATTAAGGAGAGAATTTTAGACATTGAAAAAAAACAACTTGCAATACTTTTCACTAGAGAACTAACTTCTTTGTTATTCTTTTTTTCATGTGGAGTTGGATAACCCTCACTTCTCCACTCTTCCTATTTAACTTAATAAATTAATTAATTTAACTTATTAAATTTATTTAATCAATTAATAATAATAATTAGGGCTATTTTCAAATATAAAAAAAAACAAGTCAAACTATTTACAAATATAGAAAAATTTTATTATCTATCAGCGATAGGACGCAATAGAATTATATCCCTTAAGTGATAGACAGCAATAGAATGCGATAGAATTCTATTGCGGTCTATCACTGATAGAAAGTAAAATTTTCTATATTTGTAAATAGTTTGATATTTTTTATATTTATAGTAATTTCTCTAATAATTAATTAATATATTTAATTAAATATTATATTTAATTAAATGCGTAACTTAATTAATCAATTAATTAACATATTTAATTAAATATCTCATATTTAATTAAACGCAAGTTTGAATCATATTCAATTGTTTATTGCTCCCATAACCTATAGTTTTAGTATGAATCTCATTCATATTAAATTTTAACCTATAATTTTAATATGAATCTAATTCATATTAAATTCTTAACCTATAGTTATAGTATGAATCTCATTCATATTAATTTAATATTTGAATCATATTCAAATATGTTAAATTTTCTTTTTATTATATTGTTTAATTTTGAATCTTATTTCAAAATTAACTTTACATTATAATGTATCTAAATATATTATATTAATCATATCCTATACAATTAATATTGTTCCCTTAATTAATTTGAACAATTTAAATTCTTTTAAAACTAATAATGGTCCTTGTTTACCCGTTGTGAGTTAGCAGAGGACCTAATGGACCTACATATTAGAAGCTATAATAATTTGAGGTTAATTAATTAAATTCTTTAATTAAATTAATCATAAATTCATTACTATGGGTCACTGCACTAAAGACCTGTTGCACTCTTCGCATTGTATAACATGTTGCATCCATAGATTTAACCATTACATGTAAGTCGATCATTCACGAGTTGTTCGTAATTACAGCTGGGTCAAATTACCATTTTACTCCTGTAATTACCTCAAACTCCTTAAGTACCACTAATCCTTCTAATGAATATTCTAGTTATGGTCGTACCATAAATCAAGTCCCTCTCGGATTAATGAGAGGGGTTGGTACCCTTTGTTCAAGACGTGGAATCAACACTTAAGGAAACTACTCATCTACTTACCCTAAAGGTGGGAACGATTGAGAATGAGAGTGAGAGCTTGAAAGACTGAGTTTGACTGTGCGAGTGAGAGAGGTTGAGAGGCAGACAACTAAAAGCGTGAACGATTGAGAGTGAGAGCTCGAGAGAATGAGTTTGGTTGTGTGAGTGGAGAGATTCTAGGAGGGAGACCATGAGAGACGAAATTGAGAGGGAGACCTTGAGCATGAGGTGATGGTGGGCGACTGGGCATGAACTTGAAGGAAGTGGCGATGTGAATGAGAAGGTGAAGAAAACCTAGGTTAAATGCATGTGACCAGGTCGGGTTAGGTCAAGTCGAGAAGAATTTTTTTAACCCAAAAATCGACCTAAAATTTAATTTTTCAATTTTTTCGGGTTGGGTTGAGTAGTCCAAGTTGGTTGGGTTATCAGGTTTTTGAACACTCCTACCCTTATATATCCAAGGAGAAATCCCCCAACAGGAATGATCCTCATTAACTAAATGATAGACAACCCCAAAAAAGTTAAATAGATTAAACTTTGAAAGATGATCAATAATCAAGAAGAAATGAGAACTAATTTACTAATGTCTTACCTTTGCCACCTTGTCCTTTTTACAAAGCAAGATGAGAGTTATGAATATTGCAGGTTGACGTACGCCCTTTTGGTGTCGCTCCCAAAAGAACCAATCAAATAAAATTTATAATACTGAACTAACTACCTATACTACTGAGTAGTACAAGTGGAAAGTCCGAGTTGATCCATAGGAAGCGCGAAGATTAGTTCCTATTTTCAGTTAAAGCGGTAAATGTAGGGGGGTTGATGTGGAATAGATAATAGTGCATGGAAATAAAATGCGAAAAAGTAAAGGATAGAAATGCAATAAATCAAAACTTTCAAGCTTTTGGAAATGGAATTTTTCAATGTAATTTTGATCATCGAATTATCAAATATGATTTTAGCTTCTTCCCTATGCCTAGCCCAATTGATTAGAAACACTAACCAACGACCCTAATTAACCAACTAGCCAACATGAGTAGACAAACCCACACTAATAACTTGAACTAATTGCATTAAGCTTTAGGAGTTACGCTAGGATGAATGAATAAATTTTCACCATCTAATTATATCCAGTTTGATTAAAGCAATACTTATTAGTGGTCGACTCACATTCAAGCAAGTTAATCTAACCCCTTGCTTCCTAACGATTTACTACCTTAACCAAGGGAAAATCTAAAGCGGGAAATTGCACAATCAAGCATTGGTTGTCAATCAACAACAAGGACATGCAATTCATAAACAATAAATTTAGATTGAAA
This sequence comes from Lagenaria siceraria, assembly GCA_002890555.2. Classification (NCBI taxonomy): domain Eukaryota; kingdom Viridiplantae; phylum Streptophyta; class Magnoliopsida; order Cucurbitales; family Cucurbitaceae; genus Lagenaria; species Lagenaria siceraria. Next base: position 2,615,455 of record CM016491.1, on the reverse strand, counting down.
ACCCATAAGCAAGAAATATTAATCATAATATAAAAGTACTCCCAAAACTACCAAGGTTCCAAATCCTTTAGAACTAGAAAAACTAGATTCTTACCTTCTCATAATGATGGAGAAGACAAAACCTAACATCGTCTCTATGGATTACATGAGAGAACTAAAGAAAATTCAAGTTGAAGAGAGGAAAATGAGGAGAAAATCGGCTGGAGGCCAATTGGAGTGGTGTTCCAACCCTAAAAAATGAAGAAAAGTATAAATAACATCGTTGCAGTACCGCGACACTAGGGGACACGCTGGGAAGCTCATACCCCAAAACGGAGCGTCGTGCTGCAGCGCTCTTGCCCTGGGCGCGTGTCTCTTCCATCAATGTCTGGAGCGTCGCGATGCTCTTCCTTTTTTTGCTGTCTGTCTTTGGTGCCTCGTAGAGCCCCGAGCAGGCGCCGTGGCGCCATTCCTCTAGGGGCAATTTCATCTTTTGATATTTTTTTAAGCCTCAGACGTTCTATTTATCTCTTAATTACTCCAAATTAACTCCAAATGGAAAGTAACTCTCTGGAATGCATGATTTGCTTGAGTTCCTACAAAAGTAGACATTTTAACACACTATACCTAACAAGCAAGTGAGATTAGAGATATATAAATAACTCTTTTTGAGAACTATCACAGATCCATATTGAGGGAGAGTATATTATGACTATTTAAACGGTTTGGTTGTGTTCATACCTTGTTTGACCCGTTGTGCTTCTAGTTGGCATTTTTTGAGCCTTGATTCAATGAAATATCCATGCAAGCTAGGTTTATTTACTCTAAAGTGGTCTAATACATTTTATACTCCATGTGGTAAATTTAGACGTGTATATTTTAATAATTTTAATATGAATTAAAGGAGAAGAATATGCATTCACACATAGTAATAAAGTAGTCCTTTTTATTAATATTCCAACAATTTGCAATAAGCCATTACAAGATTTTAGGGCATAATCCCTCAATACAATTCATAAATAGAAAAACAAACTTTGTTTTTTCAAAATAACAACTAATCATATACTTACACGAATTCTTGTAATAAATATAGAACAATATCAAGTACAAGTCTTTGAAAATGTTTGTTGACACTTAGATTTCTTGGCTAGTTTTATAGAAGGTCCATTTTGAGATATATTATGATCAAACTCCTTCGCTAAAAATAGCTTTCATGATTGGACGTGGTTTGCATTTGGCTACCAATCTTTGAGCTTTGGGCATAGTAATCCCTTCACCTTCACTCATATCAACCAATGAAGAGCCCTCTCTTTCCCACTCAAAGCATTGAATCATCATTGCTAAAGTCAAGGTAGCCATCCGTTGAGCTATTCCTATTCCCGGGCAAGCTCTCCTCCCCAATCCAAATGGTAATAATTTATATGAATCAACTCCAATAGGATTTGTATGTCTTTCAGGCTTAAAATTTGTGGCATCTTCCCATAGGTTGGGATCTCTATGAATAGCCCAAGCATTAATCAACACAATTGTGTTACGTGGTATGTCATAGCCTCTAATTTTACAATCTTCGGAAGCACAATGAGGAACAAGCAAAGGAGCTGCTGGGTTTAATCGAAGAGTTTCGGAAATTATTCCTTGTAGATAGTTTAAACTTGACAAATCGGCTTCATTCACTAGACGCTCTTGTCCAATGACACTGTCTATCTCAATTTTTGCTTTCTCCAATACATTTGGATTGTTGAATAGATGAGAGAGTGCCCATTCTAAGGTTACGGCGGTTGTGTCAATTCCTGCTACTAATATGATCTGTAAATTGAACACTCATGATAAGAAATATGACTTTGCATGACACAACATGTCTAACTTAATTTAAAGGATGAGAGAAAAGACGAAGGTCATAAAAAGGTTGAGTTGCATTTTTGAGCAGAAAAGCATGAAGCTTTCAAGTTTTTGAATTTTGAAGAAGTGTTATTAATGGATGACGGTGAATGACAGTCATTCAATAGAAATGATAGATTTTCCTTATAAGGCATTTTAATTTATTTAGAAAAATAGATTAAAGTTTCAAAAAAATTAAAAGAAAAAAACGAAAACATGTCTCTTCTCCTTCTATCTCGAAAGAAAAATATTTGAATGTATCTTAAACTGCACAAATCTTTATGCAGCCTCAATAGTTATCGTTATCCAATCAATGTTTACCATATGACAAACTGTTTTAAAAAACAAGAAAAATTTTAATAGATAAAAAAAATGTCAAGCTATTTATAGAAGATAGGAAAAAAAACACTCATAAATATTGATAGACTTCTATCAGCATCTATCAATGATAGACTTCTATCATTTCTATCACTAATAGACTCTGATAAAATTCTATCAGCGTCTATCACAACTATCTAAAATTTTGGTATTTTGTATAAATAGTTTCCTTTATTTTTCTATTTTTAAAAATTTCCCTAAAAACAACTATATATTTTTAAAGATTTTTTTTATTATATATGTAATTAAGGTGATGTATGAATATGAGTGCAACCCAAACTACACCTAAAGATTACTCTCGTCAAAAACCCCCCTTCTTTTTTCTTCACTCAAAATATTTGTGATTTAGATACGTGCTTAAGAAAACATTAATGAAAAATGGTCCTACTTTGACCTATAAGTTTTTTTTATTAATTGTGACATTTGAAAATTTCAAGCTAAAAAAACAAGTGAACAAAAGTATATATATATATTAATGATTAGGTACAGTCTAGGTTGTGCTTAATCCTATGCTCTCCTTTTCTTTAAAAAAAAAAAAAAATTTGCTACACCTTTGAAATGTCAAAAGTCAAGTCAAGCCAAGTAAAGAGAATGGAGATAAAAGAGTGACAAATGTAGAGAGATACATACTTGTATTAGGCCTTTGATAATTTGGTCACTATGATTCTCAGGCTCAGTTTCCTGCAAATGAAGTAAACGATGAATCATAGCATTCCCTTCACCTTTCTGATTTCTTATCCCATCAACTAAATCTTGAAGAAATACATCCATTGTTTCTCCAAGCTTTATGATCTTCTTCTTCTCCAACCCACTCGGATCAATCCAATTCCAAATAGGTATGAAGTCTCCTGGATTTGTTGTCCCACCAACCTCCATAATCTTTGTCACCACCTCTCTAAATTCCCTTGATTTTTCCTTATCCTCTTCATAATAAGGCTTCTTCCCACTCACCATTCTCATAATAACATTGTACATAAGATCTAAAAACATACTCTCCGGCTCCACTAGTTTGAATTCTTCCAATGAACTCCCACATAATCTAACCATCAACCCTTTAACTTCCTCCTCTCGAATTCCCGAGAATAGATTTAATCGACTCGTCGAGAAAATCTCGAGTGCGCCGATTCGACGTAGGTTTCGCCAGTGTTCACCATAAGGGGTGACCGCCATGGTGGTATGGTTGTATGCCAAGTGCTTTCCAGTGCCCAACAAGGGCCGATTTGCGAGAACAATGTCATTCTTTGCAAAACATTCTTGGACGATAGAAGAGGATGATAGAACTACGACGAGTCGTGAACCAAATCGGAGCGAGAAGACATCTCCATACTTTTTGGAGAGGTTGTGAAGGATTCTATGGATAGGATGTTTGATGAGATGGAGATGACCAATAATTGGAAGACATAAAAATGGGGTTGGTGGAAGGTTTTGGCGATGAAGTCGAAGAAGAAACCTCAAGGCAAGAAGGAGAGAGAATAGAGAGAGGGAAATGGAAAGGAAGAGAAAATCCATGGGTTGCCGTTTTGGCTTTGGCTTCTCCTTCTTCTTGGTGTGACATTTAATTTATATACAAAGAGTACTTTGGAAATATCTCGTAATAATCAATTATTGTATGTGAATGTAGAATTTTGGGGGCAACCAAAGTTTGATTTGATGTACCATTCAACTTGAGATGCAAGGTACCTAATATGAGATATTATCCAAGTTCATGGTATTTCTACATTTATGTAGGTTTGACATCGACATGAGAGGTAAATCGATATTTCTACTAATACATTATAAACAAAATGGTTGTTTTCAAATATAGAAAAATGAGCTAAAATATTTATAAATATAGAAAAATTTCTCTGTCGATCAGTGATAAACCACGATAGACCGGGCACATAATAGACTTCTATCATTGGGTGATAGACTGCGATAGACTTCTATCGCTGATCCTAGGATGCATGTAAGTGAGGACAAAAGCATGCGGCCGAAAGGACTCGTGTTGGTTTGTGGGGACAACTTTCACTCTTAGAAGCAAGGATGACGTTGCCAGGTTGTACGGGATGCAAGGGAAATGTCGGGGCTATCAAGTTTCGAATTCAAATTTCGAATCTTGGACTAAATCCTGATTGCGGGTTATCACTGATAGACAATGGATTTTTTCTATATTTATAAATAGTTTGATATTTTTTCCATTTATAATAATTTTCCTAAAAAAAATCTATGAAACACGAAAACATAGCAATAAAATATCACTAATGTGAATATAATATAAATAATGAACATATATTTTAACTTGTTTTAAATAGTATAGCATATCTATTTACTAATTTAAATATTTTTTTATAATTTTTTCTTTAAAAAATATCCATAGACACGACATTTTTTTTTATATATATTTCATCGACTTTTTCATCAAATTAAGACCTTGACATTTCTGTCGACTTCGACATTTTAGACCCTGTTCAAGGTTAAATTATAAGTTTGGTGTTCTATGTCAATTTTGTAATTTTATTTTCAATTTGGTGTTCAATAAAATTTTGAACGTTAAGGTGTCTAACGGTTCTTGAGACTTTCAATTTTCAATTTTGTTTCTAATAGATCTAATTATTCAATAATTTTTAATAGGGATGTTTCTAAAAAAAAAAATGTCAAGTGTGTCTTTACTTTTCTTCTTTTGCCGATATAACAAAAACAGACCTAGCCCAATCAGTAAAAAGGTAAAAGTCCAAATTACTCTCCTCCTATTGATAGACTACATTTTAGGTATATCAATTTACAGATATACCTAAAATGAAATATATCAATACACTAGATGATATATAATATTGATATACTTCGTTTTAAGTATATCACTTAGTTAAGTGATAAGCATCTTTGATAAAATGTATATTTCTTTTTTAATGTTATTAGAAATGAACAAAATGACTATGGTAATAGTTGATGTACTCACAACTATAATACTAACTTGTTAGGTAATTCTCTTAATTATATACTTGAAATTTTATATTTAATGAATATTGATGTACTGTTGATATACTAATAATATACTTGAAATGAATTAAGACAGTAATGACAAAACTCAGTATGATAATTACTGATTAAATATTAATAGAGGTTAGAAATAGTACTGCTGATACACTCATGACTGATATACGAAATATAAGTATATCATACATTTGATACGCTGGACTAATATATTTGATATACTCGATAATGATGCACTTGACTAATAAATTACTGATAAATTTGTCAATCATTCACTCGTTTATACTGCTCATATATATAATTGATACATTTGACTGATATATTGCTGATAAACTTGATAATGATGCACTCTTTTATAATGTCCATACACTTGATTGAGTTGATATACTTTATAATGATACACTTAGAATTTAAAAGAAAAAAGAATTGAACTTCTTTGCATGCAACAAACCCCCTCCCAAAATCTCTCTTTCACCAACTAGCACTACTCCACACCATTTGCCACCGCCTACTGCTCTGCCTCCCTCACCACTTACCTTACTGTCGCACGTCCGGTCGCCAATCAGTGATAGCCGATTTTCTCTCTCTATATCACTTGATTATTTTCAAGGCAAATATGGAATAAAAAATAATTAGAAATTCAAATTTGAAGTTTTTGCCATATTTGCAAAATACCAAATATGGATGACACACTTACAAAATAGCATATTCAAATTGTCACCCATGACAATTTCTCTTTTTAAAATTTACAAATATATAATACACACAAAATTAAAAGTTTAGCATTAAACATAATATTCAATTTTATATTTTATATAGATCAATAAATATTTTAAAATTTTTTGAAAATACGTCAGTGACTTATTAGACAAAAACAAAAAGTCAGTGATTTATTAGACATTTTGAAAGCTTAAAGACATATTGAACACTTTTAAAAATGAACAAATACCAAACGTTAAATTTTATATCTCATATAGATCAATAAATGTTTTAGAAAATTTTTAAAATAAGTCAGTGACTTATTAGACAAAAACTAAAAGTTAGGGATTTATTACACATTTTGAAAGTTCAAAGACATATTGAACACTTTTGAAAATCCACAAATACCAAATAAGTACAAATTTCAAAAGTTTGGGAGTGACTCTAGAATGTTTAAAATCACTTTTGTCAATTTCAAGGCACGTTTGAGAGTGATTTTAAAATCGTTAAAATCACTTTTGTCATTTTTAAAATCACTAAAAAATACATTTTAATCACTCAAATTAATTTAATTTTCAATTTTACACTTTTAAATGCAATTTTCAATCATTAAAATTAGTTTTGTAAGATTAAAAACATATTTCATGGTGATTTTGAAAAGGACAAAAGTGATTTAAGCTATTTTAAAATCACCCACCCTTAAAATCCATTCAAAATCGATTTGAATAGTATGAAAGTACTTTTAAAAGTGTGAAATAAAAATAGAATTAATTTTGAGTGATTAAATATGTAGTTCATAATAAAAGTAAATTTTCCCATTTCAAAATCACGCCCAAAAACATAAACTAATTTTAACCGATTATTTATTAGAGTTGGAAGTGTGAAGATATCCACATGAAACGGTTTCATTGGGAGACAAGTCATCGTGGTTTACCCATATATTCTCTATATGAATAAAAAATTAAATAATGAGGACGGAAAAAAGCCTTCAAGAAAAGTAAGGTAACGTGTAATTATTAGTATTCTCATATTTAAAAATCGGTAATATTGCACTTTTTTTTTTTGTCTCAATCTTAAAAAAAAGTTTTACCAGTGATAAACTATGATTTGACATTTGAGATGAGTTATAAAAAATAGGTACAATCGAGGATAATTCAAGTTATTTTTCTTAAAAAAATAAATATTTTAACAGAAAGGATGATGTATACTTTAAAATAATTTTAAAGAAAATTTTTCCAAATAGAAAAAATATCAAACTATTTACAGAAAATAGTAAAAACAAAAAAACACTGATAGACATTAATAGACTTCTATCAACATCTATCCGTGATAGACTTCTATCATTTCTATCACTGATAAATCCTGATAGACTTCTATCAACATCTTTCATAACTATCTAAAAATTTTGTTATTTTGTGTAAATAGTTTTCTTTATTTTTCTATTTTCAATTTGTTTCTAATTTTAAAGATAAGGATGGTGCTAATAAATTTGAAAAAAAGAATTCAAAAGACAAGAAGTATTCATAGTAATAAATTTCAAGGACGGCCGATTTTCTTTTATAAAGTAGGGATGACTTTTCAGCCTTGAAGAGTTTTTCTTTTTCCCCTTTTTTGAAAGGAGTTGAAAAGCTTACAAGACTGCAGAATAATCCAAGGAAGAAAAATTTGTAACTTAGCGCGTATTCGACCTACGTTTTGAAAAAATGTTAAATTACAAATTTAATTTCTATAATTTGGAGAATATTAGAATTTAGTCCTTATGATTTTAAAAGTGAGATTTGAGTCCCTATAGTTTGATAAAACTTCATAAATAGTCTCGGATAAATCTTCCTAAATAATTCTTACCATATAAAGACTATTTATGAAGATTTATCAAACCATAAGGATTAAATTCTAACTTTATCTAAATTATATGGATAAAATCTATAATTAAAACCTTTTTAAGACTTTTTTTTTATGATTAAGTGTAGCTTTTGAAAAGAGAAAAAGTGTAATATTTAGTTAAAATTTCAAGTAGGGATGAAAACGGAGCTTTTGGCCAATTTTGATAATTAAAATGTTGTTTAAGAAATTTTAAAAATACTTCTAAAGAGTATTGAATTAATTTTCTTTAAAAAAGACTTACATGTCCCGTCATGTCATATCATTCTATCTTAAAAAATAAACTATTTGTAGAAAGTGATAAGAATTCAGTGAAATGGTCTCTAGTTAGTGTTTAGTTTTTTAATTCCCTACTTTGGAGAATGATTATTGATATAGTTATTGGAATTTTAGGTTGGACGAAAATCGGAGAGGTAACGATCCAAAACATGATCAATGATAATTCAGTAAGTGGTTTGTTTTTTATAATGTTTTATTATCTACAAGAAGTATGAGATTTCATGGCTAATCTTTGAACTATCCACTTTACTTCAGTACTTCGTATTCTACCCTATGTCAAGGGCACTCTTATTCATGGGCTTTAGTTTGCTTTACCGTCATCTCTGATGTTATATAATTACTCTGATGCTAATTGAGCTAACGATCTCATATATCGGATGATCCAATACAGGTTATTGTTTTCACTTAGGGGGATTCCCTCATTTACTGGCGTAGTAAGATAAAAATGGTTGTCTTCTGCGTTCCAGTACTGAATCTAAATCTCGTGTGCTTGCTGATGCTACTTTTGAGTCACTACGCTTCATTGGTTACTTATAGACATAGGACCTCCTCAACAATCTGCCACTCTCATTTATTGTAACTGTTGCAGTGTTATTCAGATTTCTCGCAATGATGTATTCCATGAATGCACCAAACACATTGAGAATAACCATCACTTTATTCATCATCATCTGTAGAGAGAAACACTCTCTCATTTTTCGATCCATCTCTACTATAGACCAACCAACTGATATCTTCTTTTTTTTCTTTGATATCCGTGAGTGTTCGGGCCAGTTTACGTGCACCTCAACTAATCTCAAGGGACACCCGCCTGACCCTACAACATTTGGGTATCAAGGAAAGCTATAACCTTACAACATTTGGGTATCAAGGAAAGCCATAAGATATTAAATCCTAGGTAGGTGGCCACCAAGGATTGAACCTAGACTCCTTAGCCCTTTGGCCTTTTTTTTTTTTTCCCATGACCACTAGGTCAAACCATGATGGTTAACTGCTTTACTGCTTCCCGGTCACTTTACTAAATTATTTAACAAACTCAAATTGATTTCTACTTTATCGCCTTGAATTTGATGCAGGCGTGTCAACCTAATTTAGGACTTAAAAAATGTAATTTAGTCCATTAGGACTACAATTTAGTTTAACTCTTTCCCTTTATACTCTAGCCCTTGTGTACAAGTTCCATGGTAAATTTATTTGTAATATATCAATAAATTGTTCAATAAATAACAATCACAGTATGATTTGTAGATTTCTTCTTCACTGTCAGCCTTGATATTTTGTGACAATCAATATGCTATTCAAATTGTTTCCAATTTCATTCACTTTTTATGAGCGAACAAAGCATATTATTGGACTTAATTGTCATTTTGTTCGAGAGAAGATATTTCAAACAATTGTCCAATTACTGCCTATTTGCTCAACTATTCAGCTTGATGAATCTTCAAGCCGTTTTACCAGCTTTTTCTTTTTAACAAACCAAGATGGGAGTTATGAATATTGCTGGTCATCTTGAGGGGAGTATTAGATTGGTTTTTCTTTGTTGCTTTATGATTAGTTGTTCATACTAAGTGTTTGACTGTTGTAACTCCAGTTGCCTTTAAATACATCCTTCATAGAATGAAATATCCATACAAGGTTTATAATTTGCTCTCAAATCTAATTCAATATGTATTAAAAGACAAAAGATGCATTCAAATGCTAAAAAAGTAGTCCTTGTGATAAAATTGAGGAGAAAAACAGACACGACAACCATACAAATATAATATAATAATAAAATATATATAAAATAATAAAATATATAAAATAACTTAAATAAAAAAAACTCTCCAAATTACTCCACTCTTATTGTGTGTCTTCAAACTCCACAAATGATCACTTATTTATAGGGATTTTGGCAAGTAGGAGGTGACACACTTAGACACTAAGCCTTGGTAGCTATATAACACGTGGAGAGCACATGGGATAATGGGAGTGTGACACTTGTCTTTGAACACTAAGCATGAGTATCTACATCACACATATATTATAATATAATAGTCCTTTGTTGAGAAGCTGAACCAAAAATACTTCATCTCTGTCAAAGTAGTTAAAACATAAAGTTGTTAGTGTCTGTTAAATTGTTACTTGCTTTCCCTTTTTTGTTTTCTGTTATAAATACTACTGTATTGAGGAGTTAAGATATATATCGTTACAGAGGGAGATAGAGAGAACTTATCTGTGCTACTGCAAATAATGTTTGTAATCTTGAAATTTGAATAAAGTCTTGAAGATCTTTGAAGAGTAGATGTAGGGGAAAAAAAAACCAAACCACTATAAACAAGGGTGTATAATTTTTTCTCTTCCTTCTTGCTTTGCTTCTCTGGTTCAAACTTCTTTTGTGCAAGAATCATCAGCTTCATCCGAGAGGTTTGAGGGTTTTTTCCTTCAGAGTATTTTTTTTGCTTGTCTGCATGAAGAAAATGAAATTGGTGAGTTTTTTCTTTTGTTCAACAACAAAGGCTTAAACGTGTTAGCAGTAGCAGTAATAAGTGGCTTTGTTTTTGCTGTACAAGTGGTGAACATGCATGGTAAGTAGGTGCTGAAATAATATCCTTTAATTTTTATTTATATTCCAACAATTTTGCAATAAGCCACTACAAGATTTTAGGGCATAACCCCTCAACAAAGTCTTTGAAAAAGTTTGTTGACTCTCACATTCTTTTGCTGATTTTATAGAAGTCCATTTTGAGATATTGTGATCGAATTTATCGCTAAGAATAGCACTGTCTATCTCAAATTTTGCTTTGTCCAACACATCAGGACTGTTGATGATAATAGTCGAGAGAGCGCTCATTTTAAAGATTATGGTGGTTGTGTTTGTTGATGGCAAAATTTTGAACTTGATCTTCACATGCCTTCAACGGTAAATTTGTAATATAGAAAAAAAAAAAACAAGATGACCTGCAAAGCAAAAAAGAAAAAACACTGGTATGGTGCCAACCACAAAACATCGATACTTAAGTCAATATTTAGCAAAGAGTCGGAGCCAGCAAGAAATAGGAAGAACTTTGATGAAGTTTCAGATCTCGGATCAAGTTCAAGATACCTCATATGGAGTTATAATGATATATTTACAGGGAGAATGAGATAGAGTTTACCTTTTCCTTTTAGAATTGGATTAGATGGATATTTCCTTATGTTAGATAGGATTAGATTTGATTGGATAATTTAGTTACTGACACTTAATTGAACCAAGTTCCACTTTATCTTATATTTATTTTGTAGTCTCTTTATCTTTCCTTGATTTTTTGCTTATTTCATCAAGTCCAAATTCACCCACAACCGTGTTAATCTTGCTATGATGTGCTAATTGAACACTCACTAGAAGAAATACAACTTTCTATAATACCATGCCTAACTCAAATTAAAGGGAACCATCATGGATTGGCCTAGTGGTAGTGGGAACATCCAAAAAAAGCCAGTAAGTTGGCAGCCCGCCTGTTGTAGGGTCGGGTGAGTTGTCCCGTGAGATTAGTCGAGGTGCGCGTAAGCTGGCCCGGACACTCACAGATATCAAACTATTTACATAAAATAGCAAAATTTTTAGAGAGTTGTGATAGATGCTGATAGAAGTCTACCAATATCAATCAGTATTTTTTTTGCTATTTTCTGTAAATAGTTTGACATTTTTTCTATATGTGAAAATTTCCCTTTTTTATTCAAAAAATAGATTAAAGTTTAAAAAAAATGTGAAAAAATTGATGCATGTTTCTTCTTCGCTTTCTAAAAAAAAAAAAAATATTTGGGTGCATCCTGTTCTTGCGATTTCCTAATTATCCCATCAATGTCTGCCACATGACAAAGTTCTTTTTTTTCTTTTTTTTTTAAAAGGAATATTTATGAATTGTTTTTACTATGTAATTAAGGAGATGTATGAAAACGGGTGCAACCTAGGTTGCACTCAAGTATTACTTATCTTAAAACATTCCCTTCTTTTTTCTTCCTCCAAAAAATTTGTGTGTTCGCTCCCTTTAAGCTACATTATATGAGTAATATTTGGGTGTAGTCGAGACTACACTCATCTCCATGCATTATTTCCTTTAATAGCAAAGGAAAAAATATTAAAAAATGTCTTTTTCAAAAAAAGAAAAGTTTGCCACGTGGAATTTTGTGATTAGGCACTTGAGTGGGCTACCAGAAAGATTGGTACACCTCGCCATGTATCCCAATATTTTTTATTTTAAATAATAAAAAAAATAGAGCTTAAGAAAACATTAATGAAAAATGATCCTACTTTGACAGAGACATTTAAACCTTTAACCAAAAAAAAAGTGTCAAGAAAATGCAAGAAAATATAAAGTTGGATGTGATTTCAGGTGTTTTTTTGCACAACAAAAGCTTACACCTTCAAAATGTTGGATGTCAAGCCAAACGAAGTTAAAAGAAATGGTGATAAAGAGATTGATGAATATAGACAGATATATCTTGGAAAAGTAATAAAACTCAAGTTCATGATTATTCTAAAACAAGATCAAAATATATGAATAACATGTTGGCTTTTTGGCCCTTAATATCAAATTAATTAATTTTAATTAATTAATATTTTGATGATAACAAACTTGATTTTATTTATTAACAATTTGAGTGTTTTGAAGTGTATATTGCGTAGAGCTTGGAACAGCGGTTCCAATGCAATTTGAATCACTCAAATCAGAGTTCAAACGAAGAAGATATGGCCGAAACAAACTTAACGAAAAAATACCGATGTCAATGATGTGGCGGCCAAATCATCAAAGTGGACCTACTAGAGGATGACAAGTGGAGCAATAGATAAGTGACACATGAAGCTTTTGATTTGGTTTTAAAAAGAATGATTTTAAAAACAAAATGAATTTAATAAGAAAATGAATTTAATATTATTATATATGTTTGTGTCTAACGGCTAGTTGCCTTTAAAAGAAAATGAATTTTATATTATATTATATGTGTGTCTAACGGCTAGTTAAGTTTAAATCCCCACCATTCAATTTTCTTTCACCAACATCTAATGGCTCAAAATGAATTTGGTTTTTACCTACCCCATCTCTTTTTAAACACTTCATCTTCTCCAAAATTAGAACAACAATTTTACATCTTTTTACAATCCTCCATAATTCATTAAGCTTCCATTGTTGCTCTCTCTTCAAGCTTCAATTTTATTCTTTTCATCTAATTCTTGAGAGAGATTTATTGTATTGTGAGGATTGATTTGTTGAGTGCTACAAATTTGTAAATCTACTCTTTGAGAGAGTTTTCCTCATCTTGTTCTTCATTTCTAAACTTTTGTAAGGGTTGCTCTTGATCCCGAAAAAAAAGTTGTTGTAACGGTTTGATCCTCAATCGTGGAAAGGATCGGCTTTGTTCTTGCGCCCGGAAAAGGAACATTGTAGCGGTTCGACTCTAAGCCGTGGAAAGAGTCAAGGTTTCTAGTGACATACCCAAGAGGAGCTTGGAAAGTGGATGTAGGCCGGTTGTGCCGAACCACTATAAATTTCCGGTGTCATTTTCTCTATCCCTCTCCTATTTAATTTTTCAATTAATTTGCTATTATAGTTTATTGTTTGAAATTAATTGCAATTTTTATTCCTTGAAATTAATTGGTCATATTTGTTTACTTTAATTGGTAGTTCTTAAATTTGCATATCTTTACCAATCTTATTATTAGAATTAAATAGGGTGCTTTAAAGTATTACTTTTAATTTCTTGATTACTTTGGGTTGAATTTATTTGCATGAAATTTTTGTTTAAATTACTTGTTAGTATAAAGTGTATTAATTTGTTTCATTGGGCCCACATTAGTAAAAAAATTTAATTAGCTTAATAAAACCCTATTCACCCCCTCTAGGGTTGCCATACCGGTCCAACATAAAAAACCAAAATTTATAAAATGTTAAAATTAATTGGAACTTACCTCATAATTCTTATAAAAAGATGTGGTTTGTGGGCTTCCTCAACTATGCAACTCAGATCAAAATAGACAGATCCTCACTCTTAAGATGCGGAATAGGAAGCTGAAGAAAGTATAATATTTAATAGGACGATTTCTACTTCACATGCCACACTTTTATGTGAAAAGTTATAGACCAATAATCAAGATCACATGTACAATATGCTCATTAAATAGCTTAAATATACTTGTATTAAGCCTTTGATAATTTGGTCACTATGGAAACAATATTCTAATAAAACAGAAACAAAACATGGAGATATTAGTTTCTCAATTTTGATCATAATTTCAAAAATATTTTTTAAAAATTAAGAACAAGAAATAAGAATTAAAAATAATTATCAAACAAGTCAGTTTCTTGAAAAATTAAAAAAAAAAAAAACAATAGTTTTCTAGCAATGAAGTAAACGTTGCTAGCTTAATAACCACCCACGTCTTCACAAGAGCTGAAACAATTTACTTTTAGTATGTTTATTTCTTTCAAATCTCACATGCAAAACTCACTCAAAAATGGAAACCTGAAGAAAACTCTCTTTGCTTGTGAATTTCGATGGTGATGAAGACAAATTAGATGAAGAAGAAGATGATGGATAAGCTAGATTGCACAAAGGTTTTAAGTGGTTCCGCAAGGAGCCACTTTTCAAGGTGTAAAAAGGGGTATTTCTTTTTTTATTTGCTTTGTCTGAATTTAGTAGAGATTAAAAAAACACTTAACTCTTCCTCACTTTTCTTCTCTCTTATATATGTTACTTTAAAGGGAAAAATGCCCAACTAAAAGAAAGTTTTGAAGCTTTCTTGGTTGCAACCAAATGACAGGTAATTTTTTACTGTCTTTTTATTACATTATTGTGCATGTGAATGTAGACATTTTGGGTGCAACCAAGTTTGATTTGATTTACAATTGAGCTTGAGATGAAAGGTATCTATTATGAGATATTATTCATCTTTAATGTTTGGGGCCCGTAATGAAATATGTTTGGATTATAATGTAATTCAAAACTCATGTTTTGATTGAGCGTTTTGGTTACGATTTTTTAACTAAACCCTCTTTCCCACCGTCTTCACGTTTCACGATTCTGTTTCCATTCCACCCTCGGTACCTCACGCATTCCAACACTCTCCTGATTCTTAATAATCCTTATTACATTTCAACTTTCTAAACAACTCCTTAATGTTGTGAACTTTGAAGTGTGTGTCATTTTGTACTTTAACTTCAATTTTGTGTCCTATAAAACCTTCCATTCTTAATTTTGTATCAAATAGGGTCTATTTGTTTTATATTGTTTTTAAATTCACAAATATATTATTGAAAGTTTAACATTAAACATTATGGATGTGTTTGGAATACATTTTTTAAGTGTTTAATTTAAAAAATAAGTAATTTTGGAAAAAATTAGAGTGTTTGACAACCATCCAAAATAGACTTTGAAGTGTATTTAAAACAATTTTTTTTTTTTATCATAAAAGTTTAAATAAAAATGAGTTTTTAAAAAACACTTTTTTTTTTCAAGTCAATCCAAACGAGCCCTATATTCAATTTTATATCTAACATAGATCAATTAATTTTTTTAAAGAAACAGGATTTATTTTTTTGACATCAAAATCAGGGATTTATTGTCTTAAATTTAAAAGTTAGGGATTTGTTAGACATTTTAAAAAATCAAAAATATTTTGAATGCTTTTGAAAATTCATATGTCAAATAAGTACAAATTTAAAAGTTTTAAAGGCTAAATTTGTAAATCGCAAACAATTATTTATTATAATTCGAAAGGTGAAGATATCCACCATGAAAAGTTTTCTATTGGAGACCGTATCTTGGTTTTTTATTTTTTGTTTTTATATTATTATTTTGAAGTAGAATAGGCGTGGGGATTCAAATCACATATTTTTTTTTATCACTAACGATTCATATGTCAGTTGAGCTATGTTGGCTTTGACAAGTCATCTCGGTTTACCTCTACATCAAAAATTAAATAAAGAAAATATTTTCTCTTATGAATAAAAAATTAAATAAAGAAGTCAGAAATTACCGAAAACAAGTAAGTTTATGGGGAAATTACTATAAACAGAAAAAATATCAAATTATTTACAAATATAGAAAAATTTCACTGTCTATCAGTGATAGACCACGATAGAATTCTATCGCTTTCTATTGCTCAAGCAAATAAATTATATCGCCTGAGCGATAGAAAGCGATAGAATTCTATCGCGATCTATCAGTGATAGACGGTAAAATTTTTCTATATTTTTAAATAGTTTTGCTCACTTTTCTATATTTAAGAAGAGCCCTAAGTTTATGTGTAATTATTAGTATTCTCCTATTAGAAAATGAGTAAGATTGGATGCATATTGGATTGCATTTATTTATTTATAGTCTATTAAAACTACCCAATATATTTTTTTTAAAAAAAAAAGAAAAAAAGAAAAAAAAACTTATCGAGTGAGAAATTGCGATTCAACAATTGAATAAGTTGTAAAAAAAATGAGTACATGTACAATGGAAGATGTTCTAAACTACTTTTCTTAAATAATAGATATTTTAACAAGTGAAGAAAACAAGTTTATTTTCTTCTTTAATTGAAACAAAATCAATTTTTTTTTTTTTTTTTTGTTGTAAATAGTTGAAGCAAATATCTAACTAAAAGGAACAAAAAACAGAAGTGTGAGTGTGAAAAAGTTATCCTAAAACAGAGAGTGTTAGCAAGTAAAAACTCATATGGAATTCTTTGTTAAATCTTCTCCAAGATAATAAATCAAAATTGCTCTTATTCTTCCCGTGAATGTAGGTTTGTTGACTGAACTACGCAATTGCTTGTTTTGACTGAACCACGCAATTGCTTGTGTCTTCTTCTTCCTTCACTTCTTCTTGTGTTTACTTCTCATAAATCAGTATACAAATGCTTTAATTGGGTTGAACATTTCTTTGAATTCCCAACCCTAGCAGAGCTTCTTCATCTCCATCTTTCTTTGGGTAATTTGTGAAGATCCTGAAGTTTTGCATGTTACAAAAGTAAAGGTTAGTAAAAGTGTTGTGAGGCGTTATTTTTTTACTCAAACATGTGTAAATCACTACAAATTGATATCAGAGCAAGTAAAACCTTCAAGAAAGATCGTAAAGATTTAAGTCATTCTTGATCTTGATCATCAAGAAAATGGTCGTCACTCGTTATGATATAGAAAAATTCGATGGACAAGGGGACTACACATTATGGAAAGCAAAGATCAGAGGAAAGCAATAAAGGCACTTACTGATCCAACCAAGTTCCCTGCTACGGTGACAGTTGAAGAAAAAGAGAATATGAAAATCACAGTCTATGGAACCTTAGTTTTAAACCTTAGTGATAATGTCCTAGGAGAGGTTATTGACCAAGAGATTGCCTATGTTATTGGTTGAAGCTCGATGAGTTATATCTAGCCAAAGATCTTCCAATCAGAGCTTTTATGAGAGAAATTCTTTACTTACAAGATGGATGCTGCGAAATCTTTGACTGACAACCTTAGTGACTTCAAGAAGTTGTCTTCTGAATTCAGAACTCTTGGAGACAAGATTGGGGATGAAAATGAATAATTCATCTTGCTAAACTCTCTCCCAGATGCCTACAAAGAAGTCAAGACAACTCTGAAATATGGAAGAGAGAAAATCTCTACAGATGCAGTTATATCAGCCATCAAAATTAGAGAATTAAAGCTTCAATCACAGAACAAATAGTAGGTGAATGGGGAAGGGCTTTTCTCTAAAGGGAAAGACAAGAATCACTCAAAGGAGAACAAGAATCATCAAGATAAAAATAAATTGAAGTGCAACTTATGTCATAAGATTGGCCACCTAAGACAAGACAATTTTTTATTTTTTATTTTTAAAAAAAGAAGCAAAATCCTAAAAAACAAAAGGCCAAACAAGTTGAGGAAAACAAAGTTGAAGCCTTAGTTGTAGACCAAAGTAGCTTTACATACTCAGATGCAGACTCGAACTTTGTCATTAGCTCTAATCCACCTATCATGGGCATCCCGAACAGTTTAGTTTGTCGTTGAGCTAGGGACTGGAGGATATTCCTCTGTTAAAACGAACTGAAGATCATCTAATATTAGCATTGTATTTAGGTTTGATTTCCAAGTAGCGTAGTTGTTTCCGTTAAGTTTCTCATAAGCGAGTAATTGAATTATTGAGCTAGACATTGCTGAAATAATAAATAAAACTTATTATTGAATTGCTATTAACTCTTTCTTAACCAATTAGATTTAGCAAGTAATTGAAGGGATTGAATCCCAATTGCGGAAACGATTGATCACTTTGTCTTTGATTTGGGATTTGGAAATTCAAAAAAAATAAATTATAGAGAACAATTAGATTAAGCATATAGTAAGGGTATAAAAAAAACACCATAAAAAAGGGCTTCCTCCGCTATATCTCAAGGGTAGGTTTGGAATGGTGGGATTCTGAAACTTTTGGCAATGAGTTTTCACAAAGAGAAAAATACAGAGAGTAAAATGGAGGGAGTGATCCTTCAACCTAAGTCCTTAAAAAAACTTCAAAAACCATTTCTTTAAAAAAAAAAAAAGAAAAAAAAAGGAAAACATGAGGGGAATAACTTCCCCTCGCTCCACACTATCTCCACTCCCGTGCAATTATGCAGGGGAGTTATTTTAATAATAATAATAATAGTATTATTATTATTATTATTATATATTAAATCATATTTAATATAGAGTTGTTTTCAAATATATAAAAATGAGTCAAACTATTTACAAATATAGAAAAATTTTACAGTCTATCAGTGATAGACCGCGATAGAAAGCGATCAAGCGATAAAATTCATTTTCTTAAGTGATAGAAAGCAATAGAATTATACGATAGACAGTGAAATTTTTCTATATTTGTAAATGGTTTGATATTTTTTCTGTTTATTGTAGTTTTCCTTTAATATATATAATATAATTAAATATTAATTAATTAATTAAATTTAAATAATAATAATAGTAAATTAATTAACAATTAATTAATAACACATTTATGCATTTAAATCATATGTAAATGCATGTCTCTCTCATAAACTATAGTTTTAATATGAATCACATTCACACTAATTTTACTATAAAGTTTTAATATGAATCAAATTCACATTAATATTTGAATCTTATTCAAATATTGTTTTTTCTCTTAATATATAGTTTAATCATAAATCATATTTATGATGACTATAATATATCACCATATATTATACTTTATATTAATCTTTATTAATATATAATTCCCTTAAATAATTTGAACAATTCAAATTATTCCAAAATAAATTAACCTTATTTTATCCTTAGTGACCTAGCAAGGGGACCTAATGAACCTACAGATTAGAAGCTCTAATGATTCAAGATTAAATTAATCAAACTCTTTAATTAAATAAATAAGATTAAATTAATCAAACTCTTTAATTAATTAAATCAACATTCATTAACTGCGGGTCATTCCACTAAAGACCCATAGCTGCACTCTTCGCACTGTAGATATATTTATGTGTTCAATGGATATAACCAGTCATCAATAAGTCAACCCTTTACAAATTGTTCATAATTACAGCTGGGTCAAAGTTACCGTTTTACCCCTATAATCACTTCTTTTTCCTTAAGCCCCACTGATCCTCTAATGAACAACATGTTTATGGTCCTACCATAAACAAATTCCTCTCGGGCCAACAAGATGGTGGGCCCATTGTTCAAGACCCGGAGTCAACACTTAAGGGAGTAATTTATCTACTTTTCCTAAAAACGGGAAGAAGTAAACTCCATCTTGTGTAACTATGTTCCCAACTCTCTATTTGAACAAGTCCCCAAAATGGTAGGCATATTGAGTTGGCGACTTAGGTCACTTTAACCCATACAAATCAAAGGGTTGCCTTCATAGACAAAAGTTCATAACTCACTCAGGATTGAGATCGAGTTATTTATGGTCATCCTATAAAATAATAGTTTCTACAGTTAAGGGTGTTATAATGTAAGAATAATCATTTCGCAATCCGGTCTTGTACAAACTCTTTGTACAGGATACCCCCATTCGCATGTCTTCACATGAACAATTTGGATCAAATTATTTGTAACATTTTACAACTCATGTAATAGTTACAGAGTGGGTCGTATCCGCAATATTACCAGAGTAGCTCACCCATACAAATAAAACAACAATCGCTTGTGAACAGAAGTTTATAATATACTCAAGATTAAGATTAAGTTGCCTAGGTCATCCTATTGAAATAGAAACCTACTAGTTAACTGAATTGCATCTAGTGGTTACTATTTCGTAGTCCAGTCTTATGCAAACTCATTGCATAGAATACCCCCACTCACATGTGTCCTACACGAATATGTTGGATCATTGCGTTTGTATTAAATACAAAGTGGGTCGTATCCATAGTGTCATTAGGATAAGGTACCCATCATTATCCCTATACTATAGACTCTTTAGGTTGTATCTTGAACATTGATCCCCATATGTTTAAGACTCATAAGACAGCCTAGAATGTTAGTTTATTGGATTTTAAGGTTATTAATACAAGATAAAAACAATATAATCAATATAATCAATAAGTTTGTTTTGAGAATTTTAACAACAATTCAGCCAACATCATCCTCAATTCTCAGCATAATTCTTCACTAAATAGAAGCTTATCATGGAAAAGAGAGTTAATCTTAATTTGACACCAAATTAAGCGGAAATTAAGTGGGATTTGTGGCACTCTTTGGTGAACATACCAAATGTGGGAAAAACCCACTTTCTCATTTTTGAATTTCAACTAGAATTAAATTTTGAATTTAAAATGAATTTTAATTTTTAAATTCAAAAATGATATTTCATCTTCAAAAACTAATTTTAAATTATTAAATAAAAAATTTATTTAAATAAATTTAATATCAAATATTAAATTAATATTTTTGCCCTAATCCCGACTTTTCAAAAAACCTATTTTTCGAATATGAATCTCTATTCATATATACAATATTTAAATCACATTTAAATATCTCAACTCTTTTTTATCGTTTAATTAAAAAATTAAACGATTAAACGTTTAATTTAATACGTTAAGTATATCGTATTAAATTTGAACAGTTCAAATTCTTTCATCACACTGTCCTAAGGTTTAGTCCAAAGCTAGCAGGGGAACCTAATAGACCTACAGATCATGAACTCCAACGATCTGAGATTAACCAACCAAACTCTTTAAGCTAGTTAACCAACATTCGTTAACTAACGAGACACTCCACTAAAGCCTGCAGCTGCACTCTCTTCATTGTGGATATATTTCTGTCCACTTGATATAACCATAATTAGTAAGTCGATCCTTCACAAGTTGTTCGTTATTACAGTGTGGTCAAAACTACCGTTTTACCCCTACAACTACATCTTGTTCCTTAAGTCTCACTGATCCTCTAATGAACAATTGATTTATGGTCCAACCACTAAACCGAATTCCTCTCAGGCCAATGAGAGGGTGGGACCCCTTGTTCAAGTCCCAAAGTCAGCACTTAAGAGAACAACCTATCTACTATCTCTAGAAGCGGGTAGGAGTGAACTTCATCTTGTAGGACTACGTCCCTAACTATCTATTCCGTCTTACCCTGAAATGGGAGGCTTATTGAGTTGGCAAACTCGGGCCGCTCTCACCCATGTGGATCTAAGGATAATCCCAAATAAATAGGAGTTCATAGTTAGCTCAGGATTAAGATTGAGTTACCTAGGTCATCAAATTTGAAACAGTCAATGTTAACAGTAAACGACATTATAAAGTATCAATGACTATTTCATGGTCTGGTCTTTATGCAAACTCAATGCATAGGACGTCCCCACTCGTATGTCTCCACATAAACGATTTAGGATCAGATCATTTATATCAAATACAAAGTGGGTCGCATCTATAGTGTCCCCAAGACAAGGTACCCAACCCTATCCCTATACTATAGTCCCTTTTGGCTATTTACTCGAACTTAATCTACTTTTATGTCTCTATAGAGATCAAGTATTCATTCTAATAGTCATGGTTTCTTAGTTTATTGGATTTAGAGTTACTTAACTGCACAATTCACTTTGTTCAATAACAACTTTACTGAATAAACTTCAATAACATTTTATATAAATAAGTTGATTATTTACAAACTACGAGTTTTAGGAAAAACAGCCCAACAAAACCTCCCTTAAAATAATGGCAAAACACAACTTATAGTGGGAAAAATCGACGTAGCGCAACGATGCTCTACATAAAACACGTGTTTGAAAATCCCGTAGCACTGCGGTGCTATAAATAGTGCACTTTTTTACCCCTTTTTGACTTATTCTCTTGCCCTAGGTCAAAATTTGACCTTCTTAAGGGATATTTTCGTCATTTTCGCATCATATTTGGTTCGTTCGGATCCAAGGGGTCGTTTCCTACAATATAAATAAATAGAACATCAAAGTACTCATTTATACAATAAAACTAACCAAAATCTAAGCCTAAGAAAGCAGTTTTCAAGTGTTGTGTTCACCCCTCTGCGTGCACGTATGACTAGAAGTTTGCTCCGCTATGTACTTGGAGATTACTCGCTGCATAGTATGACTATAGATTCACGCTATTACCTAGAGATAACTTGATGCATAGTATGAATAGAGATTGCTAGGCTATATATATCTTGAGATTACTTTATGTCTAGTACGATTAGAGATTTACTCTGCTGTGAATAAATGGCCCCTAAATAGATAATATAATAAATGATCTTCTCAATGACTCCTAAATAGATAATACCTGGGAATAAATTATTTTCAGACAAAGTGCTGAAAACTATGTAACAAATATGAATTTTCAGTATGTTTGTGTTAATTTCCATCCGAAAAACCCCCAACCAAATGACCTCTAAATATAGATAATATAATGTTGCATAGTTAAGTAAATAAGTAAGGAATAAACATTAATGACCAAGCTTTAGAGCATAAAGCAACTAATTAACTACATAATGGAAATCAAAGTAAATGACCTTGGGCCATTGAAAATTCAACCATTTTGGAGAAAAGAGTATGGAACACACATCAAAACCACAATTGTTATCAAAAGTCTTTGCCTGAAGAAGAAAAACTATAATAATAATAATAATAATAATAATAATAATAATAATAATAATGTTGACAAGATTTGTGCTCAAAGTCTAAAGTCAATAGTTGAATCTCACTATCTTTTTTGCTTTCAACTATTTCCACAGCTTTGGAGGAAACAGAGCCACAAGCATCTCCATCACCCTGTCCCAAAATATCTTCCATCGTTTTCCTTATCAAGACTTTGGACAAAAGAAAAACTTGACTTTCATTCATAAATGTTAAGTCAAGAAAATTCCCATGTTAGAAGAACCAATAAAAGAGAAAACAATTGACGTAGCTCAAAACAACCATGGATGAAATTTTTGTTTACATGTTCCTGTTTCTGATCTCTCTCCCTTTAGCCCTCAAACTTTTGCTAAGCCGTGGCAAAAACCTTCCACCAAGCCCATTTTTTCCCCTTCCATTAATAGGCCATCTCCATCTCCTCAAACATCCTATCCACCGGAATCTTCACGATCTCTCAAAAAAGTATGGCCATGTCTTTTCTCTCTGGTTTGGTTCCCGTCTTGTTGTAGTCGTATCATCTCCTTCGGCGATTCGCGAATGCTTCACAAAAAACGACATCGTTCTCGCAAATCGACCATTTTTGGGCACTGGAAAGCACTTGACGTATAACTTTACGTTACTAGCCGTCGCCCCTTATGGAGAGCTTTGGCGTAACCTTCGCCGCATTAGTACTTGTGAGATTTTCTCGACAAGTCGACTCAATTTGTTCTCGGGTATTCGACAAGATGAAGTGAAGCGATTGTTGTGTAAATTGTGTAGTGGCAATTCGGTTGAAGAATCATTATTGTTTGCAGTTGTGGAAGTTGAGCCAATGTTGTTGGATTTTACTTCTAATATTGTGATGAGGATGGTTGCTGGAAAGAGGTATTTTGGAGATGATGTAGTGTTGGATGAAGGACAAGCAGGGAAATTTAGAGATGTTGTGAAACGAGTAATGTTGTATGCTGGAGCAACTAATCCAGGAGATTTTATACCTTTATGGAATTGGATTGATCCAACTGGTCTTGAGAAGAAGATAATGAAGGTTGGGGAGGAAGCTGATGCAATTTTTCAGGGTTTAATTGATGAGATTAGGAACCAACAAGAAGGTGGGAATACGATGGTTGATCATTTACTTCACTTGCAAACCACTCAACCTGAATACTTTAGTGACCAAATCATCAAAGGCCTCATACAAGTATGTTAAATTTTTATGCTTTTTTTCTCTTACTAGTCATAGTGTTTTAAATGCAAATTTGAAGTTATTAATTTTAGAACAAATCAAATAAATTTATGTATAAAAGTCGTTGAGAAAATTGTAATCATGGTGGGATTCTAAAGAGTTCTTACGAAATTAGAAAAGGGATTTTTGGAAAATACTGACTAATACAAAATTGGGTTATAGAAAACCAACGTTATATAGATATGATGACGGTTAGGCGACCGACATCGAAGAAGATGTTTTAAAGGTGTTCAATGTCAGTCACCTTTAATGTCAGTTTTTGACCAACAATATGATGACTGACATTGAACACCTTTAATAAAACCTTCTAAGCTTCTGTTGGGGGAAAATGATATATATGAATTGAATACACTAGCAAACTTATTACAACTCAACTAGAAACAATACACTTAACAAGATGGTGCAACAAGACTTAGATATGATAATAACTAAAGACTTGAAAGAACCTCAAAACCTTTGTAGACTCAAAACGTAGTCGAGGTATGCTTCTGATAATCGTTGTGCCGAAGACAATTATTCGCCCTGCACGAGATGTAAGCAGACTACAACGATCGTCTCAGCAGGATACAACGACTCACTCCGATAGAACTGCAACTTCGAACTACTCGAATATGGCAGAACACTTGGATACTTACTCTCAACAAGATAAAAAGAAAGAAAGATAGAAAGAAAGGAGAGAATTTTTCAATTTGAAGTGTGATACTACAAATGAAGAAACAATTAAATTGCTATTTATAGGCTAGCAACTTTGTAACTTTCCAAAATACAAAATAAAATCAAATAAATACAAAAATTGAAACATTTGTCAAATTTAACTCATTTTAGTTGTTACTGGACAAAAATCACATATAACTCATTCAAATTGAAGAAACTACAAATTTAACTTTCATACATGCTAAATTTATACCTGAAAGTTCATCTTAGTTTGATAGTTTCAATCCAATTTGAAGTTTCCAACAATGAATTTAATTTACACAATTAAATCCAATTTTTTTATGTTTCAAATATTCATCAACATCTCACTTTTTCTTTCACTATAAATATCCAACACTTTCTTCGATGTCGCAGTCGCCTAATTGACATTAAATAGATTTGTCAAACATTAAATATGTCGGCTAATTTGCTTTTTCTCATTAATTGTCCCATATGAAATATTTTTAAATGCCTAATGTTTTAAAATGTCCAATCCATTTTTAGTATCAGTCCAGAATTTAAAAAATCATGATTAATGAAGAAAGCAAAGACTCTAAAGTAGTAAAGTTGAATTCTTGCAGGTTATACTTTTAGCAGGAATCGATACAACAGCCGTGACATTAGAATGGGCACTCTCACACTTGCTCAATAATCCAGAGGTGATAAAGAAAGCAAGACTTGAGATAGAGAATTGTACTGGACAAAACCGTCTAGTAAACGAAGATGATTTGTCAAGTTTGAGTTATTTGCAAGGAATAATCTTAGAAACTTTACGGCTAACCCCAGCAGCCCCTCTGCTTGTGCCACATTGCGCATCCAAAGATTGCCAAATAGAAGGCTACGATATACCACGTGACACAATCATATTTGTCAATGCTTGGGCAATACATAGAGATCCAATTCTATGGGAAGATGTCACTAGTTTTAAGCCTGAAAGGCATGAAAATGCAATAGAATCATCTGATTCATACAAATTATTACCATTTGGGTTGGGGAGGAGGGCATGCCCTGGAGTAGGAATGGCTCAACGTGTGGTTGGATTGACATTGGCATCATTGATTCAATGCTTTGATTGGGAAAGAATGGATAGCTCATTAGTTGACATGACTGAAGGCCAAGGGATCACTATGCCAAAAGCTCAACCGTTGGTGGCCAAATGTAAACCACGCCCTATCATGAGAGCTCTTGTTAGTGAAGTTAATTCACCCCATTTAAAGTAAGTCCAATAAATATGTAAAGAAGGGAAGAGATCAAAATGTTTGTTATCATTCTTGAGAATGTTCTTGCTATTAATTTATGGTAAGCATCTTAAATGTAACATTTCCAGAATAATGAAAATCATTATCAAATATACATGTATATTGATAATCAAAAAATGTATTGAGTGTATGATAAAATTAATACAACTAATCAAGGTAACTTTAGAGAGTAAGTTAGAATTCGGAAAAGTATTAGTATATCAATGATGACATATATGCATAAATAAAAATTACAAAACTGAGATTTCATGACTTTTAAAAAGAGTGACACTTATTTTGTGTCATTGTATCTCCTATAAAGGTAAAAGTATTAATGACAGTTTTGAAAAAAATTGTCATAATGGACTTTTAATAACAATAAATAATTGTCAACAATGAATATTTACTGACAATTATAAATTTTCACATTCGAGTTTACTATGACAGTTTATCATTGTCATCCAATTGACTTATAATTGTAGTGTTATGAGTATTGACGACGTTATAGAATGTCAAAAAAGAGTATATAGTGACATTTTTTTCTTGTCAAGAATATATGAACCATGAAATTTTTATTGTCAAGAATATCTGAACCATGACAAATACTTTATGTCAACAAATGTTCTATCACTACACATTTTTATTGTCACATAATTTCATATTTATGACATTTTTATGTTGTCAATAAAATACATATTTTGATAGTTTGTTATTTCTTTACATTACACATGATTTCCACTATCAACTAATCCTATTTTAACACAAAAATGGTACAAACATAAATAAGAACTTTCATATATAACAATAATGTTGATCACGTTTTTTTACAAAGAAACTAAATACAAGAAAATTATCGAATGTCTACAAAGGGACGAATACCAAACTAATAACCAAACTGAGTAAATTTTTTAAAAAGAAACTAAATACAAGGTATTGCCACGAGTAATTACATTACAAAAGGTTTTGCCACTAACTAGACATTAATCACTTGCTTGGTAGCTTCACCACTTCAATGGGTCCGTGCAAGACCTAGTAAAAACACAACATTCATCTTAGAATTCAACTCAATTCATCAATGTCAAAGACAATCACAACATTCATGTAAGTCTAAAAATCCTTCTTATACGTCATTCCTAGAACAAACGTTAAGTACTCGTGCAGTCTACTAATATGATGACATATATTGACATCTAAGAACAATTCAAACTTTAGTTCAACACAATAGCACCCAAGCACATCAAACAAATGCCTAACTAGTAATTAGGTATTAAAGACTAGATCACAATCAATCTACTTAGCTCACCCACCCACCCACCCATCCACAAAAATATCTGATTGAAACTTTCAATTTAGAAACAAACTGAAAAGAGAAATAATCTATTTCCACACAGTACAAATTGTTTCTTACATGAGATACTTTCGTTCTCAAGACAAACTAAAAATTGTCTAAGTCTCACTTAGGCCTTCAAAACCACCTAAAATACTCTTAAAAGGTAGCTAAGTAACACTTTGTCAATGAAAACCATGTAAAAATTTTCTAAAAAGTGTCTAAGTGACACTCTCACTCTTCAAACAAAAAAAGTGTCTAAGTCTCACTTTGACCTTTAAAAACACATAAGATATTCTTAAAAGGTAGCTAAGTAACACTTTGTCTATGAAAACCATGTAAATATTTTTTAAGAAGTGCCTAAGTGACACTCTTACTCTCCGAACAAACAAAAAAGTGTCTAAGACTCACTTTGACTCTCAAAACCACCTAAAATGTTCTGAAAAGGTAGCTAAGTCACACTAATTTCTCAATGAAAACCACATAAAGCTTCCTAAAAAGTGCCTGAGGATCGGAATTACAAGAGTATGACAATTTGAAATTACCAAGATTTACAGATGAAAATAGCTTGAGAGTTTTCGAACGATGCCCTTGAATTACAACTTGGAAGTCTTTTATAGACCTCAGACTTCAAAAGATAATTGAATACAGAAAACCAAAAGACAAGATCGAATCATCAGGATAGGACCCCTAACAGATTCATATATTTGGATAAAGATGACATTGTTAACATTATTAGAATAAGATCCAATAATTTAAACTAAAGACAACAAGTAAAAGAAAAAAGTACAAAAGAAAAATTATTACAAAAGTTAAGTAAAAAAATAAAAGAAAAAAGTGAAATAATAATAATTAATTAATTCAAAATTAATTAATCTTGAATATTATGCATCAAATGCACATTTCTCTCATATACTATATAGTTTTAATATGAACCGCATTTACATTAATGGTACTATATAGTCGCAATATAAATCTTATTCATATATTGTTCTGTCTTATTATGTAGTTTAATTATAAATCATATTTATAACCAACTGAAAAGAGAAATAATCTATGTCCACACCGTACAGATTGTTTCTCACATGAGACACTTTCGCTCTTAAAACAAACTAAAAATTTTCTAAATCTCACTTAGGCCTTCAAAACTACTTAAAATGCTCCTAAAAGATAGCTAAGTCACACTTTGTCAATGAAAACCATTTAAAAAATTTCTAAAAAGTGTCCAAGTAACAATCTCACTCTTAAAAAAAAAAAGTGTCTAAGTCACGTTGACCCTTAAAAACACCTAAGATATTCCTAAAAGGTAGCTAAGTAACACTTTGTCTATGAAAACCATGAAAATATTTTTTAAGAAGTGTCTAAGTGACACTCTTACTCTCCAAACAAACAAAAAAAGTGCTAAGCCTTATTTTGACCCTCAAAACCACCTAAAATATTCTGAAAAGGTAGCTAAGTCACACTTTGTCAACAAAAACCATATAAAGTTTCCTAAAAAGTGCCTAAACTTAATTAAATCAAATAGAAATTGCATAAAAACAATTCTCACAACCAAGAGTTAATGAGTTTCTTCCTTACCCTAAGCTAGAAAGAAATTATGTTAGCCACTCATAGTGTGACAAGATTGATCCAAGAGTTGCATCAATAAAAAATACAAAAAGAAGTGAAATGGGAATGAAAAATATAGAGAAAAGTTGGAGTTGGAGGCTGGAATACCGATCTCCTGAAACCCTAAACTGCAACTTATATTTATAGAAATCGTTGGAGCACCTAGGCACTGAGGGGTAGAGCCTAGCTGCTCCCGTGGGCACACTGGGTCGTCCGTCAAATGTTCGGAGCGCCTAGGCGCTTACCTTATAGATGTTCTTGGGTGTGAAGCGCCTAGCGTAGGCCTGGTGGTGCCTAGGCATTAGGCAGCTTTGCCATTTCACCTCTCTTGGTCTGGTTTCTTCGTTAGGCCTTCGAATTGATCTTTTTTTGTCCCATTAGCTCCCTAATGCTCGGCTCTACCTCTTGAGTTTTCGGTACCTGTAAAATAATATATTTAACATATTAAATAGCAAACGATCCTAAGTTAAGTTGAGAAAAATAGCACCTTTTAGGTGCTATAAAAATCAATACTTATTATTTAAAATTTTATTCTCTCTTGTATATTTATATAACATTAGCTTGTAATAATTTAGTCTCTAAATTTTCAATTTTATAAAATTTAATCCCTTAAATTAGTATGTTACAATGTAATGATTTTTGTACTAATTTAAAATTTGTAACAATGTAATCTCTATATCACAAATGTATGTATATATATATATTCTTTCAAGTGATAATTAGTATTATGTGTTCTATATTTACAATGGTAAACTGAATGAGACCATATGTGTCACACCCTCTCCCCAGATCACCCTCTTAGACCTAGGAAAAGAGCGTGAGTTACATACATCATTTATATACATAAACATCATTTAAATACATACAAATAGAGGTTACACTACCATTTATACAACAATACTTTTCTAATTTCAACGTTTACCTCTCTATTATATGCCAGTCAACACAAAAATCTAATATTTACAACTAAAAGAGGATCTGCAGCAAGGACTTTGCGAGGGTAGGTCAAGCTCCTGGATACCGATCGCTACCTGGGGAGTAAGAAAATATTTAAAAGAAAACGTTAGACATACGTCTAGTGAGTGACAGGACGTAAAACATTGCCACTATAACATGCTCGCCTAACATAAATGACATTCTTTATATAGGACATCTCATAACATAGGTATATAAACACTTTCCATCTCAAAATTTAGTTTACCATCGCTTATTCAACTGAAAACGTAACTCATAAACATCGTTCTCATTTAAACATAGTATTCTTAAATCCTTAGTTGAGGTGGAGCAGACTCAACACTCTCAACGTCGTAATTTCATTACTGTCATGCATACATTCAGGGCTAATACATATACATATATATATTAACAATACCTATACATTTATTTAGGGCTGTCCTGATACGTCACCGAAGTCCTCATATCAGGATCCCAATTATCTCGATACCGTCTCGATGTCCTTAGGTATCGTCACATATATTCATCTTGATACCGTCTCCATGTCCTTAGGTATCCTTACATTCTCATCTCGATACCGTCTCAATGTCCTTAGGTATCGTTACATATTTATCTCGATGCCGTCTCAATGTCCTTAGGTATCGTTACATAGAGTATTTATCATTTAACTAAACCGTGTTCAACGGTCAAAATCTTATCAACATATTCAAGAAACAAGGAACATAGAACGTCTTGCAAGTCATACATATAAAGTTCATGAATCACAATACATCATACTCGAATAAAACGTTGTTCATTAATATATAAAGCATCTTGCTTAATTCAAGAATTTATAAAACTTTGTTAAAAACATTTTGTCACTCACGGTTTGTAGTCGACTAGCTCACAACGGCTTGTAAGCTTCTTCCAACTCTATTCGTCCTAAAAAGAGTAAGTCTCCTTAGGTTAGTTCTCAACATGCTTGTAGTCTTTGTCATAGCCACTTGCAAAACTAAACTCATGATGTTCATAATACTCCTTAGCAAGCATTGTCTAAACATAAGTATATTCACATCAATTTTTGATTGATCATATCTTCCTCAATTCTTAACCAAATAAAATAAAATTTACGGCAAACTCTTTATTTTACAGTCCCCTACAACTTATCTTCAATGTACAATATCTAAAAACGTATGGTTTCTCCAAAATTTCCCTTAGATCAGTAGCTACTCGAAAATTCTGTTTTGATCCTAGTCATAGTTTCCAGCATTTCAGCCATACTTCAAAAATTCGTAACTTACTCAATACTTAACCAAACAGAGTAAATTTTAGATCCAACTCTTTGTTTCATGATCCTCTACAACTTATCTGAAGACAAGAAGGCTTAACAATCTCTAGAGTATTCGAAAATTACCTCAAACCAGTAGGTAATATTCTTCTCGATTCCTGCAGCTTCCCTATGTTCCACCTAAACATTCATCCATATGCACTCATTTTCAGATTTCTCATCCTTCATAAAAGTTGTTAGAAATTGAATTATCTAACTATCTTTACTAATTTCAGCTTCTAACTCTTCCTAGAAAGCTCAAACCGCTTAAAAAACCAGAGATGTCCCCATTTTCGCGAGGTTTCCCGTCTACTGATTTTTACCTAAATATTCATCAATTTCCAACCATTTTCAGCTCCAGTAATCTTCACAAGAGTTGTAGAAAATTGTGTTAACTTACTAACCTCAAAATTTCAGCTCCAAAATCGAACTCTACAGCATGAACTCGTCCAAACACCACTGATTGCTCGAACTTCTTCTTTCTGCTTCAGACCAGAGTGATATTTTCTCCAATTTATGCTTTCTCTCTGGCCAAAACTCACCCCAAACCCTCAATTCTCTCCTTCTCCGATCAGAGGTGAAGCTGGGCGGTGCTTACTCTCTCAGCTTCCCAAAAAAAAAAAACGAAAGGAAAAATGAAAACCTTCTCCATCGCTTCCCCTTTTCTCTATTCCCCTTTTCTATTTCTTTTTTCCTTTTCTATTCTTTAAAAAAAAAAAACCCACTTCCTTAGTTAATAATAATAATAATAATAATAATAATAATAATAATAATAACAACAACTTTAATAATAATTAACTAATAACTTAATTGTTAGGTATTTTTCGATTAACTCGCTTTAACGACATTTCCCTTCTTTTCTTAGTATTGTAATTCCACCTCTTAGTCTTTTACTTATTCAAAGCACATTAAAAGAGTAATAAAAAGTTTAGGGCTTACAATATGTCTATTTACAAACAATACAAATTAATTAAGTTGTTACATAATAAAAATTGACACTTGATTTTGATGACATTTTCTACACCAAGGATACTTTTTTTAAAATACAATTTAAGGTCTAAGGACCAAATTGTTACAAATTTGAAAGTGCAAGCATTGACTTGTTACAATCTAAATGGAAGGACTAAATTGTTATTTTTACGACAAAAAAACATACATCTATAGTCTATATCTATAATATATATGTAACTATAATATATATAATTTTTTCTGTTGGGGAAAATGGTATATATGAACTTAATACACTAGCAAACTGATTACGACTCAACTAGAAACAGTACAATCAATGTATGATATTCAACCAACAAGATGGTGTAACAAAACTTTTATATGATAATAACCAAAGACTTGAAAGAACCTCAAAACCTTTGTAGACTCAAAATGTAGTTGAGACACGCTTCTGATAAGTGTTGTCTCGAAGACAATTATTTGCTCTGCATCGGATGCAAGCAGACTACAACGATCGTCTCAGTAGGATAAAACGACTAACTCCAGTAGAATTGCAACCTCGAACTACTCGGATGTGGCAGAACTCTTGGATACTTCTCTCTACTCAACACAAAATGAAAAGAAAGAAAGATAGAAAGAAATGAGAGAATTCTTCAATTTGAAGTGGGATGCTACAAATGAAGAAACAAGTTGCTATTTATAGGCTAGCAACCTAGTAACTCTCCAAAATACAAAATCAAATCAAATAAATACAAAAATTGAAACATTTGTCAAATTTAACTCATTTTAGTTGTTACTTGAAAAAAAATCACATACAACTCATTCAAAATTGAAGAAACTACAAATTTAACTTTCATGCATGTTAAATTTGTACATGAAACATCATCTTAATTTGATGGTTTCAACCCAATTTGAAGTTTCCAACAATGAATTTAATCTGCACAATTAAATCTAATTTTTTATATTTCAAATATTCACCAAAATCTTACTTTCTTTCACTATAAATATCGAACAATCCCCCACATGAAAGAAAGTGGGAAAAATAAAATAAGACCGTGGAGAGCAAACAGACAAGCTATGCATCAAGAGAGGTGTTTTCTGGACTTGAATCTTCCTTAGTGAATATCCATCGAATTTACTGAAAAAATAGTGAGACCAAGCTCTGGAACTATCCTTCTCATTGGTGAATTGAGACAATAGATATCACACACAACTCATCTTGTATCTTTGAGTTCTATACGTTTGTGTCTATTTTGGTCCTAGACAAAATCCTGAATTCATGAGAGCTTTAGAGAACATAAGCCATTTGAAAGGTTCTCATAGAAGCGACCCCACTTCTACTCTCACATAGGTAATATCGATTAAGAGTATTCTGTCATTACTCCTCTTGTAAAATAAGATATCAATATGACCTTAACATCAACAGACCACACACTCTACAACATCATATAAATGGGAAGAAACTATAAGTTTCTTAGTGTGTCAACTATGAATTATCCAGCTAGTTTGCCTATTGAACCTAGATCTTGGGATCTCCAGTCAACTATGTTAGGTTACCACCAGATAACTCATCCTATAGGCTTTAGCCCCATTTCCCTCGATGTATATGCAACTTGCTCTCTTGACAATCCTTTCGTCAAAGGATCTGTAATATTCTCTTTTGATTTCACATAATCAATGGAAATTATTCCATTAGAGAGCATTTGCCTTATCATATTATGCCTGCATCTAATATGTCGTGACTTGCCATTGTAGACATTATTCTTGGCTCTCATAGAAGCCGTTAAATTGTCACAATAAATACATACTGCACTTACAGGCTTTGGCCACAATGGAATATATTCAAGAAAATTTTGAAGCCATTCAGCTTCTTCTCCTACTTTATCAAGAGCTATAAACTTTGATTACATAGTAGAACGTGCTATACACGTCTATTTTGAAGATTTCTATGATACAGCTGCTCCATCTAGGGTAAAAATATACCCACTAGTTGACTTAGTCTCCATGCTATCAGAAATCCAATTAGCATCACTAAATCCTTTCAGTACACGTGGATACCTTGTATAATGCAATCCATAGTCTAGAGTGTACTTCAAGTACCTTAGAACTCTGACTAAAGCATTCCAATGATCATACCCTTGATTGCTGGTGTATCTTGCTAACCTTCCTACTGAATAGGCAATATCAGGTCTTGTACAATTCATTATGTACATTAAGCTGCCAATAACTCTAGAATATTCTAGAGAAGACACACCTTCATCATTATTTTTCTTCAACTTACAATTTGGATCAAATGGAGTAACAGCTGGCTTACTCTCAAAATGATCAAATTTTCTCAGCACTTTCTCTATATAGTGAGATTGAGAAAGTCCACTTGAATTTCTTGTTATTCGAATTCCAAGGATAACATCAGCAAGATCAAGGTCTTTCATATCAAAGTTGGATTTCAACATCCTTTTAGTGGAATCAATGACACTTCTATTTGTGCCCATTATTAACATATCATCCACATACAAGCAAACAATGACATACTTTTGATCTATGGTCTTAACATAGACACATTTATCACACTCATTTATCTTAAATCCATTTGATAACATAGTGTGATAAAAATTTTCATACCATTGTTTGGGTGCTTATTTCAACCCATAAAGAGACTTGACAAGTTTACAAACTTTGTCTTCAAGTTCTTTAACAACAAACCCTTCAGGTTGTTTCATATAAATTTCTTCATCTAAATCTCCATTTAAGAATGCAGTTTTTACATTTATTTGGTGTATTTCCAAATTTTGTAGGGCTGCCATTGCAATTAACATCCTTATAGATGTAATCCTCGTCACTGGAGAATAGGTATCAAAGAAATCTAGTCCTTCTTTTTGGTGAAAGCCTTTAGCTACTAAGCGGGCTTTATACTTATTAATAGTGTCGCCAGCCTTTAGCTTTATCTTAAAAATCCATTTACTCCCAATTGGTTTACTTTCAGGAGGTAAATCAACCAATACCCAGGTATTGTTCTGTAAAATAGATTCTAGTTCACTATTGATAGCTTCCTTCCAATAAGGTGCATCAGGAGATGATACAGCTTCTTGAAAAGTTTGAGGCTCACCTTCTATCATATAGGTTATGAATTTAAGTCCAAAAGAAGTAGTTTTCTTAGCTCTTTTGCTTCTTCTAGGTTCAAACTTAGTATTCTGATGGTCTTGACCTTTCGAAGAGCTAGCCTCATTAATTCTTTTGGCACCAATAATTTTGTGTCTTTCCTCATTTAAAGGAAATATATCCTCAAAGAATTCAGCTTCAATAAATTCCATGATAGTATTGATATTAATATCAAATATTTATGATTTAATCACCATGAATCTATAAGCAGCACTATGCATTGCATAGCCTATAAAGGCACAATCAATTGTCTTAGGTCCAAGTTTGGTTCTTTTTGGTAAAGGCACTTGTACCTTTGCCAAACACCCCCACACTTTCAACATTTTATATGGGGGTAACTTTCCATTCCACACTTCATAAGACGACTTATTAGTCTTCTTATGTGGAATTCTATTTAGTATAAAATTTGCTGTAAGTAAAGCTTCCGCCTACAAAGTATGAGGTAAACCTAAACCATTTAACATGCAATTAACCATGTCCTTTAAAGTTCGGTTCTCCATTAAAGTTTGGTTCTTTCTCTCAGCTACACCATTTTGTTGTGGTGTATAAGGTGTTGTAGTTTGATGGATTATACCATTAACTTCACAGAAATCATAAAGTGATGATGATTCATAGAGTATTTTTCATGTCACATACATCACTGTGAATTAAATCAAGTAACTAATTACTTTTTTCCACAAATGAAAATGACTTTCTAGTAAACTTTGATTCAACACAAACTTCACATTTGTGTCTATTATCAACATTAAAATTCGACAATAGTCCTAAACTTACCATTCTATTTAAAGAACGATAATTGACATGCCCCAATCTAGAATGTCACACATCACACAACTCAACAATATAAGCAGAAGGGTTGATCTTATTATTATTCTTTGGCACCTGTGCTAGTACATTTAGTTTGAACATGCCATCACTAAGATAGTCTTTTCCCATAGACATACCTCCCTCTGTCAGAAAAAATTTATCTGACTCAAATACAAGTTTGAACCTATTTTTGTTAAGTAGAGTTCCTGACACTAGATTCTTTCGAATCTCTGGCACATGCCACACATGATCTTTGGCTTCAACTTCCAGTGGAGTTTTATCTCCTTTTCTGTTATCCTTTTTTATACAGAGTTCCACTGCAAGGTTCTCCATGGATAACTCATTTCGTTTGTGTTTAAGATAACATTTGAAGTCCTTCCAAGAAGGAGGCAAGTTCTCAATCACAGCAACAACTTGGAATGGCTCACTGATGTCCAATCCTTTACTTTGCAAATCACTAATGATAATTTGCAATTCTTCCATTTAATTGACTACCAACTTGATATCAATCATTGTAATCTAAGAATTTTCTTACAAGGAATTTCTAGTACCAGCATCTTCTTTACCTCTTCTCTTCTTAGTGCAAAGATCCTTAAGAAATTTTGCATAACTTGCGGTATTTGTTGAAATTCATTAAGAAGGGGGATGTTGATTTGAACCTTCTTGAGCATCTCCACGAGCTCCTCGTCGGTGCTTTCCTTCTTCGGTCTAGCCAACCTACTAGGAAAGGGCGATTTAAGCACATAAGGTTCAATCAAAGGTTTGGAAGGATTACTCACCTTGGGTTCAGGAGGTGGAGTTGTCTTTGCTTCTTTTTCTTCTTGTCTTACCTCACCTTGTTGGTCAACCGTTGAAGATGGAGGGGGTGCAATGGTCAAAGGATGAGTTGGAGGAAGCTCCTTGCCACTTCTCAATGTGATTGCACTTACATTTGAGTGTTCAAGTTGAGCCGGTAGCTTTCTCGATGTCTTGCTCTCCAACATACTTATAGCAATTGCCAATTGGGTGATTTAAGTCCCCAAATTAGAGAATCTGATCCTTGTCTCTTCTTGTAAGGCCTTGTTGTCTTGGGATTGTTGAATTGAATCTTTTTGGATTTGATGGATTTCATGTTGAAATTTAAGAGAATTGTCAGCAAGTGATTTAAGAACGTCTTCTAGAGGCATACCTAAGGAATAAAAGGAGGATTGGTTGTGCAGTCTACTTTCTTGTGGCCCTTGGCCTCCCCACTTGAAGTTGGGGTGGTCGCGCCATCCTGAGTTGTAATTGTTTCCATGAGGGTCGTACTTCCTTTGGAAACCTCCAGCGCATTTACCTCTTGGTTGGCTTAAGGACAATTTTTTTAAGATGGTCCTAGCACTCCACATGCTCCCACGTCTTTACTTGTTGCACTCCTCCTTGAACAAACTGTGTCCCAAGAGAAGTCAAGTTAGATATTTGAGTTTTCAATTCACTTACCTCTTTGGCATTTGATGGGTCGTGTTCGATTGCACGTGTTCTAAAACTTTGAGAGTTCTCTGCCATTCTCGAGATCAAATCCTTAGCTTCGGAAGGATTTTTGTCCGCAAAGGCTCTTCCCGCCGCCGCATCAATAGAAGCTCTCTCATTGGATAACAAGCCGAAGAAGAAGTATTGTATCAAGAATTGGTCCGGATTTGATGGTGTGGGAAACTCGTGCACAATTGCTTGTACCGCTCCCAATACACGAACAAGGACTCTCTAAAAGCTTCCTCAATCCTGTAAATCTCCTTACAGATGCTATGAGCTCTTAACGCCAAAAAGAACTTCTTGAGAAATTTTTTCTTTTGATCGCTTCACGTGGTGATTAAGCCTAGTGGAAGATAGTATAACCAATCATTGGTCGCATCCTTCAATAAAAAAAGGAACGCCCTTAGGTTGAGTTGTTCCTCTGTGACACCATGGGGCCTCATTCTGTCACAAACCATGTGAAAATCTTTTATATGCTTGTGCGGGTCTTTGTTGATACTTCCTTTAAATATAGGCAAGTGGTGGATGAGTCCAGACTTGAGCTCAAATGAAGTGGTAGTCTCTGGATATATGATGCACCACAGTTGTTGGGTCATATCCGACTCGGCAAGCTCTCATAAGGTTCTTTCTCGTGCTTCACCCATATTAGCTTCTTGTGACTCTTGCTCTTCCTCAGGATTTTTAAGATTTCCCTCTAAATTGGTTTGATGCTCTTCTAAAATCTCTCTCCATCTTTCCCGTCGAATTCACCGTTCCTTTTGATTGATATCTACAAAAAAAAGTTAAGAACAGAGCCTCTAGAGGAGCAGGTCATATACCAAAGGAAAGATTAATCCACAAACAATCTATTTTTTTTTTTTTAAGAATTCAATCAATTAACAAATAAGTTGCCAAGATCCCTGGCAACGGCGCCAATTTGATTGCCTCAAAATGTGTCGTCATTAAAATGCATCTATTGGAATCAAAAGAAATTTATAAAATCTAACTTATCAATCAACTCTAAACATATAGTATAGATGTAAGTTTGGGATCGTCCTCAAATATCTATCAATTATCTATGCAATCAATTGAATTCATTTTATTGGGAAGAGGGTTTGGAAAAGAAAAAGAAAAATATGCAAGAAAAGTAAATTGCAAGAAAAGAGAGTGTTTTTGGATTTTATATTTGTGAGAGAGACTATTTTAAAAATATTGGGAATAGGAACTAGTTTAATTAATTTCTATCATTGAATCAAAGATGCTCTAATCAATTCAAGAATCCATAACCAAGCAGAAATTCAATCCAAATTGACCTAATTCATAAAACCAGTTCAATTAGAGTTTAATTTCTAATTGCCCTAATTTATTAAACTATAATTTCTTCCTATTTAATTCTAAACTCAATTTGTGTATCTATTCTTTAGCGATATTCAATACTAAATGGAATTCTCATTAAGATCTAGGCATCGTTGTTGCGATAAACTAATGAACGGATAGCGTCCTCATTAATTTGATTCATTAGTTAAACTTAATTAGTTCAAACATGCATAATTCAAGAAAGCTCTTAGAACTAGGCGAATCCCTAATTTTTTGCAACCAATTTTACAATTCATTGCTTAGCGCATCATTAAATTTGCATATAAGAAATCAAAAATCATAAGTCGTCAATTCATTCAAATCAAGATCTATTCAGAATTTGCTCAAAGTTCAACCAAGATTCACGAATTCATCAAAAGATTATAAGGGAATTCTTAAGAAATTGAATAAAAACTATTCTATTCACCAAAAGAATATATCTTAAGCTTGCATCTTCAAAGAATCTTCAAGAGTTTGGTGGAAGATTACAAGTGAGTTGAAAGAAAAATGAAGAATTTGGAAGTAAGCTCTCGAATTTGGTAAAAAATTGTTATCTAAATCGTGCAGAAAATGAAATGAACTTATTTATAAAATAGCGAGAGCGTCATGACGCTGAGGAGGGGTACCTATGCTGGGACCAACGTAATTAGAGTGTAAGACGAGCGATGTCACAGTGTGATGCGTTGAGGAGGCGCGCGCATGTTTGAATCTGTGTCAAAATACATAGCGTAGCTATGTTTGGTGTGGGCGTCGTGACTCTGCTTTGTTTTGAGCTCTTGGGTCTACAGCGTAATGCATAGCATAAAGTGAGCACAATGAAGCTATCTTCATCGCATGCCTACTGCCAATGAGTGCAACGGTGCGCTGAAATGAGGGTAGCGACGCGCAACTCAGGGGCATTTTGGTAATTTTTTCATTTCTTCAATTTTGGTGCTCCAAAGCTCATTTTTAGTCCGTTCTTGCTCAAAATAACTCTTCTACCCTTGGAATGCTTATTACCTATAAAAATAGAGATTTAATGAGTAAAAATGACTTATAAAAGTAGAGTTAAGCTAGGAATCATAACACTTGTAGGATGCTATCAACTTTAGGGACCAAATAGATGCTAACCTCAAACTTCGAGGACCAAAAGTGTATTTTCCCCCTTTATTTTGTGTTTTGCCATAAGTGCAAATGGCCCTTTTTGCTTTTAATACACCCATTAGGTTTTTGTATAAAAAATAATCCTGAACTTTGAAAAGTTTCATTAATACCCTTAAATTTTTAAAAAGTTAAAAAAGTACTCTTATCTTAGTATATGGGCAAAAACAGTTAGCACCTCATATAAAAGAAATGCAGCTGAAATTTCAAAAGTTGCATTAATACTTCTAACTTTTTTTTAAAAAAAAAGAGTTAAAAAAATGCCATTCCGTTAGTGTATGGACATAACCATTTATTATATACTCCATCACCGTGCTCTTCCGTTTCCTTCCCTCACTTCTTCGACATCCCTCTTAATCCCTTTTTTCGTTCCTTACTCTCTCTAAAATATTCTTCATTTATCTCTTTTTAGTCTCTCTAAAATATTCTTCATTTCTCTTTTTTTTCCATCTTTTCTTTTTTTATTCTTCATTTCTCTCGTTTGTGTCTCTTTTTGACCTAGATAGGTGCTCTTATATTTTTTTTCTCTCAAAATTATGACCTAAACCTTTAATGTGCTTTTTTATTGATTAAACCTAAGCATATTAATTCACATTCAACTACTAAGAGACAACATTGTTAAAATATTTGAGTCATAAGGTCCTTTGGTGGCCTTTTTATATTCTCCTTTCTTTTTGCTATCACCTATATTATCCCTTGATTGAAGGGGTAGTTTTAGAAATTGAGAAATGAAAGAATAATAGTGTTGCACGATTTTTCAACCATACAAAACCACAAGTGTACGGTGTCAAGTTTTAATATAGTGATTGAGTTCGAGTATCGTCCACTCGATTGAGCCATTAATTTAGTTAAGTATCACAACTACTTCTACCTCATTTTATATAGAGAAATTAAATTTTAAAAGTGTTTTATTTAAATTATCATTACTCCTACTTCTAATTAAGTGAAGTCAACAATTAGAGATAAAGTTTAAGATAGGATTCATGCAATAGAATAATAAACTAAATCAATTAAAAGAACTACTTTGATCATGCAACAAACATAAGCCAAGAAGATACTATCGTTATTAATTTCCTTTCTCGAGGTAAATTAATTCTCCTGCTTAGAGTTTAAAGCCTAACACAGTACTGTATGATTTCTAAAGACAAGCACAACATTACGAATCTTTTGTTAATTACTCTAAAAGAAATATCCCCAATTTATGAGTAGATTGTTCCCGTTGTCACTCAAGAACCACTACTCCCTTTAAAAGTCATCAACAACCTCTATTAGAAGATCGACACTCTCATGTAAGATCTCACTAATAGTCATGCATTTGTTGTTCTAATCTAAATTCTACCTCTCAAACTAAAACTTAAATCAAAAGAACAGTTAATCATTCATAAGGAGATTAAAAGCATTAAATACATAAACACATGAATGATTTGATGCATAATATAAGTCCTCTAATTGAATTAAGAATAAAATGAGGACTTACTAAATTTTCAACATAAACATGCAATTTCTTAGTTCGAGAAGGTAAAAATACTTAAAAGGCTCTGTTGAGCTCATATAATTTTGATGCTTAGAGTTAAGACCTAGCATGCCTGTATGATTTTTAAAGACTAAACAAGACATTAATCTCCTTCTCAAAATGACCACTACCATATACTTAAATTTCAAGATTTATAGATAGTCATACAAATATCATGTTCTAATTCGAGTTCCTCCCCTATCGAGCTAAAACCAAAATAAAAATCATTCATTAATTGGCCAAAATAATAAAAACATTAAGATTTCAATTTGTATGCAAGATAATTGCAGTATGAAACAATCTTTATTAAAATTAAGTTAATAAATCCAAAACATTAATCTATAAAAAACAAGAATTTAGGCTAAAATTTGAAGAAGGCATGCAAAATCCCTTTGTGCTGGAATTCCCATGGCGCTACAGCGCTTGAATTGGCGCCGTGACGATGTCTTTTTATTTATTTATTTATTTTTATGTAGCTCTACCGTCTCTTTCTCTCATCTTCTCCCTCTAGAGCTTCATCATTTAATGTATTTTTATACTCAAAAAAGCTTCAATTTATCTTTAAATTCTTTGATTGTGTTCTATTTAGAACATGTTTGGGAGTGATTTTAAAACCGTCAAAATCACTTTTGTCATTTTTAAAATTACTCAAAAATACACTTTAATCACTCACAATTACTTTAATTTTCATTTTACACTTTTAAATACAATTTTCAATCATCAAAATTAGTTTTGAAGGATTAAAAACATATTTCACGATGATTAATTTGAAAATGACAAAAGTTATTTTAGCCATTTTAAAATCACTCCCAAACATAGCCTTCCTCAAATACTTAAAAGTTAACAAAATAACACATGAAAATTTAACTATTCATAAAAAAACTAACTAAAACTTAAGCCAATAAGTGAAATAAATATGGCACTTATCACACTCGAAGTTAAGCTTTTACTAGTCCCGAGTAAAATAGATATAAAAATGTAAGTGAATGACTCCTAGCCTCAATAATTCTATATGCAAAAAGAATCACAATGAAAAAAATGTTTAAACATAGGCTGAATGGATATCCTAACTGATCACAACATAAATAGTTCTTTCTACTTCTAGTCATGCATTAAAAGTTTATTATTTTTTTTCTCATTTCTTTTCTAGTTCAAATAATTTTGTTTTTTAAGCTCAAGTTTATTGTTTTTTTTTTTTGTTAAATAGTTCCAAAAATATTGTGAGACAGCAACATCCGATCATGCCAAAATTCTAAAAATTTAAGCTGAAAATCTCCGAGCTAAAAACTTGTTGAGTCATGATATTTCCTAGCATGAGTTCATTCCAAGCATGCTACACACACGTTTTTTTTTTTTTTTTTTCCAAAAAAGAACAAAAAAAATCTCCTCCCTCTCTCTCTCTCTCTCTACTTCAGCGCCTCTTTGCCTCATCTTCTTCCTCTTGGAGCTTCCTCATTTGATACATTTTAATAACTAAAAAGTTTTAATTTATCTCTGAATTCTTTGCTCGCGCTCTATTTGCTTAAATGCACAAAAGTTAACAAACTAATATCAAATCTCAACTATTCATACAAAACTAATTAAATTTTAAGCAAATAAATACCATAAATATACCACTTATTAGCGAGCAAGAGACTATTGAAGAAGAGAGCAAAAATAAAGAAGTGTTACATCATAAATTGAAGTAGAAAAGAGAGAGAAAATGGAAGATGAAGTTGAAATGGAGTCTGATAAATACTAATGCTAAGGTCATTTTTTAAACATTTTTTTTTTCAATGGTTAAGAGTGTTAATGCAACTTTTAAAACTTCAATGATATCTTTGAATCAAGTTATTAATTGTTTCCGTCTTATATATAATGGTAATAGTACTTTTGAACTTTTCTAAAATTTTAAGGACATTAATGAAACTGTGAATGTACAGAAGAATTTTTGAAAAAAAAATTAACGATAAGGGTAATTTTTTTTACTTTTTCTTAAAAGTTTAAGGGTATTAATAGAACATTTTAAAGTTCAAGAATATTTTTTAAAGGTTTTAAAATGTTATTTTGGTCCCCATATACTTTCACCTTTGTTCAATTTCAGTTCTCATACTTCAATTGTCCAATTTTAGTCTTCATACTTTTAATAGATCTTAATTGTAGTCCCTCAAAGTTAATTTTATCGAAATAGATTAAATAATAATTATAACTTTTATGCAAGAAAATC
Organism: Lagenaria siceraria; assembly: GCA_002890555.2. Lineage (NCBI taxonomy): Eukaryota > Viridiplantae > Streptophyta > Magnoliopsida > Cucurbitales > Cucurbitaceae > Lagenaria > Lagenaria siceraria. The sequence goes on along the minus strand of CM016491.1, from coordinate 2,571,363 downwards.
AAATACACTAACTCTGAGAACTAAATTTAAGATTATTGAAAGTATATGAGCTAAAATTAGACAATTGAAATTATATAGACTAAAATTGAACAAAGTTCAAAGTGTAGGGACCAAGATAGTATTTTAACTTTTTTAAACCAAGTAAAAATTTTATGAGTAGTTTCTATAATTTAGACAAGAAAAAATGTAAAAAATAATGTTAAAAACGGTTAAAATATCACTTTGGTCCCTATATTTTGAAGTTTGTTCAATTTTAATTCATATACTTTTGAATGTCCAATTTTAGTCCTTGTAGTTTCAATAAATCTTTAATTTAGTCCATACTACTAGTTTATTATAGATTTTTTTCACTATTTTTTATTTTTATTAGCATTTTTTCTATAAATTTTAAAAACATGTTCACATATTGTGTTCCTTTACATGAAAATTATTATGATTATTTAATTAATTACGAGAGACTAAATTTAAGATTTAGTAAAAATATAGAGACTAAAATTATATATTTAAAAGTACGAGAACTAAAATGGAACAAATTTTAATGTTGAAAAACTAAAATGATATTTTAATGAAAAGAAAACAAAAGAATAGCACGTGGAAGACACGTTGAAGTTGTGATGGTGGATTCCACGAGGGCACGGGCGGGCCACGGCGAGAGCATTCACGAACACGTTCTGTGCACACACTTGGCCTTATCAAACCCGTCGATGCCGCACGCTCGCCTTCTTCCATCGCCAATTTCGAATTTCGATAACCCAAAAAAATCTCCCCATTTTCCCAATTCCCATTCCACGTCCCTTTCGCTTTATCTCCACGCTGTCTTCCCACCTCACACAGATTTTCCAGGTATCCCATCAACACGATGCCGTTTCCGGCTCGAGCTCGCTCGGTGGCCCCCCCTTTTGGCTTTTGCTCTTGTTCGGGGTTTTAAAACTTTAATCGAGGTCGCAAATCTTGGAGGACGAGAGTTTGATTCGAACCCCTTTGTTGGGTATTGTGAAATTTTTCATCTTTTCTGTGGATCAGTCAAGATTGATTTTGGTGACGAGCGAGCTGAGCTATTCTTTTCACACTTGGTGTTCTTTCTTTTTTATAATTGGGTCCCCAAATTCTATACGATCATCCTGCAAGTTTTTTATCATTCTGAAAAAGGAAAAGTGGAAATAAAAGAACGTTCAGTGCGAAGGCCACTGGCGGTTTCTTTCTTTTTCTTCCTCGCCTCGCTTCACGATAAAGCTTCTGGAAGAGGATTTTTGGGCAAGTACTCGAAACGCAGGCTAGAAAAGTCGAAGCTCAGCAATCCACTCCGTAGTTTGGATTTTTAGACACCCACTTCCGTTAATTGTCCAATCATGCATCCCGATGATCAGCAGCAACAGCCATTGATAGAGGAGGAAGATGAGGAAACTGCCTACGACTTGACGGAGAAGGTTGTGGTAATTGGGATCGACGAAGCGGAATCTGATTCGGACGTGGGTTTGCTGCCGTTTTCATGGAGGAAGCTCTGGCTGTTCACAGGGCCTGGGTTTTTGATGAGCATAGCTTTTCTAGATCCTGGGAATTTGGAGTCCAATCTTCAGGCTGGTGCTATAGCTGGATATTCTTTGTTGTGGCTTCTGTTGTGGGCTACGGCCATGGGGCTTTTGATCCAGTTGCTTTCGGCTAGGCTTGGCGTTGCCACTGGAAGGCACTTGGCCGAGCTGTGTCGAGAAGAGTATCCAACTTGGGCGAGGATTGTGCTGTGGGTCATGGCGGAGTTCGCCCTCATCGGGGCTGATATACAGGAAGTCATTGGGAGTGCTATTGCTATTAAGATTCTGAGTAATGGGGCTTTGCCTCTCTGGGCTGGAGTTATCATCACTGCTTTAGATTGGTAATTTTTTTATTCTATCCCAATTCCCAAATTGGGTTTGTTGTGTATGATTATGTGCTTCCCCAATTTGAAAGTGTTTTTGTTGATTCTTGTCAGTTTTATCTTCCTGTTTCTTGAGAATTATGGTGTGAGGAAACTGGAGGCTGTTTTTGCTGTTCTTATTGCTACAATGGCACTTTCATTTGCTTGGATGTTTGGTGAAACTAAGCCAGATGGGAAGGAGCTTCTATTGGGTGAGGACTGAGGAGACTTTTTATTTTTTTGGTCTTTCATTATGTTTTGTATGTAAGTTTTCTGCTCATTATTGTCTTTGCCACTTACACAATGGCCAACAATGGATCTTCTTTACAGGTATTTTGATTCCAAAACTTAGCTCCAAGACAATTAAACAGGCTGTTGCTGTTGTGGGGTGTATCATTATGCCTCATAATGTGTTTTTGCACTCTGCTCTTGTGCAGTCGCGAGATGTCGATCCGAGTAAGAAAGGGCGGGTCCAAGAAGCTCTGAGATACTACTCCATTGAGTCCACTCTTGCCCTTTTTGTCTCCTTCATCATCAACTTGTTTGTTACAACTGTGTTTGCTAAAGCTTTCTATGGCACAGACATAGCGAGTAGCATTGGTCTTGTAAATGCAGGCCAATATCTTCAAGATAAATATGGTGGAGGGATTTTCCCCATTCTGTACATCTGGGCTATTGGTTTATTAGCTGCTGGCCAAAGTAGCACCATCACTGGTACCTATGCAGGACAGTTTATCATGAGTGGATTCCTGAACTTGAAATTGAAAAAATGGCTAAGAGCTTTGATAACTCGAAGCTTTGCAATCGTGCCAACTATGATTGTCGCTCTCGTGTTCGAAACTTCTGACTCAATGGTCGATGTTCTGAATGAATGGCTCAATGTCCTCCAGTCAATTCAGATTCCCTTTGCTCTGATTCCTCTTCTCTGTTTGGCTTCGAAGGAACATCTAATGGGTAGTTTCAAAATTGGCCCCGTTTTAAAGGTATGTGTCTGATGATCACTATTCTACGTTTATGTTATACAGTCCATTGCAAACTAAATGATGAATCAATTACTTGGTCACAACTTTGTTTTTCTTTTGATTTGTAGATAATATCTAGTTTAGTTACGAGTACCTTGCATATTAATTTCATGTTTTGGGATCATGGATGGTAGCCTTGTTGATTTTGTTGAATCGAACCTTAAATCCAAAAATTTTAACGAGACCCCACAAGTGACTGCTAATACTGCAGAGGTTTGGACATTAGAATTCTAATTCCACTCTTAATTTTTGCTAGACTCGAACACTTTAGTTGATAATTTAGGACATACACTATCAAGCAATGGAGGAAATTCTAGCTATATTATAATGGAATGCATTCCTATAGATTTAGAAGTCTTTGGCCTTCATCTTTGAATCTGTAAATGGCATTAATGGATTGAGAATCTTCAATTCTTTTTTACTCTAAGCACAAAAAAAAAAACATGCTGTTGTCTGTGGTTTAGGTCTAAGATCATCTAAAAGTCCATGTAGTTCAATAAATAGTTTGGAAACAAAACAATTGTAGTTCAAGAACTCACAACATGCCTTTCTGCATCTTCAGACGATCTCTTGGCTGGTGGCAGTCTTGGTGATGGCCATCAACGGGTATCTTTTGGTGAGCTTCTTCTCATCGGAAGTGAACGGCGTGCTCATTGCCATTTTCGTATTTGTCTTCATTGCTGCATATCTTGCCTTTGTTGTTTACCTCGTCTATCGAAGCATTTCGTTTTCAAGTTGGCACAACTTCATTAACCGCAAGACTTACACGGCCAGTGGAAACTGAGTGATCATCTTCAACTTCGACTCAGACTTATTTAGATTGCAGATCGATAATTGTCAAATAATTGCCTTGTCCTCGAGCATCTGTTAAAACGCAGTCGGAGAACACTTCCCAGGAGTAACATATCAGTTAGTTTTGAGATATGAGTTATGATTTGGCATGTTTTTCCTTGAGAAAAGCTGTTCTGGTTAACTTTGTATTATAATTGTTCATTTTTCTGTTTACGTACAGTCAAATGAAGCAGATTCAGCCTGAAATCTGGTGGGTAATTTAAGTTTATGTAGTCTTTGTAGTCTTAGGTTATATCAATGTCATTCAAGTGTTCTGAATTTGCTTGGCACAATTAATCAAATTTACTCATCACTTAGAACTGATGTACTGATTACCGACGGCAAATGATTAAGGCCACATATGGGGGATGGTTTTTTATTTATTTATTTATTTATTTATTTTAGTATTATGTTTGTTAAATTTATGTTGTTTTATTAATCTGAAGAAAAAAAAAATACTTTAAAATTTTCTAGCGACCCTAAAAACAAAAATTACTATTTAAAAACTTTTTTTTTTTTTTAGTTTTTTTCAGAAGCGGAGAAATATTTCCGCTTTTTATTTTATTAATTTATTATTATTATCATTTAAAATTAATTAAATTTTAGTATTTATATTGAAATTGTAGATATTTTAGGTTAGAAGTTGATATTATATATATATATATATATATATATATAAACAATTAAAAAATCAGGACGGGCCCCTCTCCACCCCGTCCCCGTCCCCGATCAGGGACTCGATCTAAATCTTCGATTTGACTCCCGTACCCGGTCAGGTTGAGGATCTACGGGGACCCAATCTCGAAGAAAAATTTGCCATCCCTAATCACTACTGACCACCTCCGACTGCCAACTCCGGTGACCACCTTTGACGGCCAACTCCGGCAACCATCGCCTACGACCAACTTCAACGGCGACCCTCCACTAACTTCAACAACCATTATTTTTATTTATAACTACTACAAATTTGAGTTTTGTTGACACAAGTTTTTTGTTTTGTTGGCGCTCGTGACATAAAAGGTTCTATAAAATCTTAATTTAAATCTTAAAAATAACTAATAATTTAAAAATACATATAAAATATCAATACATGTTTATATTTAAGTTGGTGCACCAAATTGTCAATAAAAATACCTTTGTTGACACAAAAGTACACAAGTTCCATCAAAATGTTGAGTTCCATCAAAATGTTGAATTTTCGATTTTTTTAATTAGTTCATAGTATTCTATAGTCCTTTTTTTTTTTTATAGTAATTTAACATTAATAAAATCACTTTTATCATGTAAGAAATCAAACAATTTGTGTGTAGAAACACTTTGAGAAAAAATTGTCAGACACATGAGTGTTTTTATTTTTAAAAGTTTTTATCAAAAGTATTAAAATAAAATTGACTTAACTAGAAACGTCACATGCACAAATTTGTAAAATGATTGTTTAAATTAAAAAAAAAATCCCAACAATACATGTGTGTTTAAAAAAAGAAGATAAAGTACTATAATTTATTAAAAAAAAAATATGTAGAATTATTGAATAAAAAGTTTCCAAACAAAAACAATCATCACAAAAACTAATTATGTAAAAAAAAAAAAAAAAAAAAAAAAAGGAGCACCACATATCCATGACATATGAATTTAGCACATGAACTTCATAGACATATAAACTATACAGACATCTTATCTCAACTTAGCGCTCCAAACAGCCCCATAATTTGATGGGTACAAGTAGGGTTTATAAGTTTAATTTTAAAAAAATAAAAAATAAAAGAGTCATCACAATGTTTAAACTATGTCCATTTTATAACCATCCATACATTGATGTGATTTGATGCTATGATTTTTCAAAGATATTATGAATTTCAAGATTACTTATCGGTGTCAGTTGAGTTATGCTCACTTGGGCGGTAGTCCAAAATATTATGGGAAAATTCTTAGAAATAACCCTCAAATGTTTCCTCTTTTACAATTAACACACATTTTAAAAAATCTTTGAAATAGTTTTTCCTGGTCCTTCCCGCTAAGATTGACCACCGTGATTTGAATAAAAATTATTTTTTCATCTTATATCCAAACTATCAATTCTTTCATGTTTTCTCAGCTAATCTCGGCAAGGATAAACATTGAGATTCTACATATTTTTTTTCTTTCTAAATGTTACTTAATATTTTCCAAAATTTAAAAGTCACGCAATCATGACCCAATACCCATTACAAAAATTAGATAAGATTTGATATAATATTTGGAAAAGATGGTAGAATTTGAACAGTTTTGAAAAGATGTAAAATTTGGTATAAGATTTAGAAAGATTACATAATATATAGTTTGGATGTCAAATGAAAAGTTGATAGTTTACTCAAATCTTGGTGGTCGATCTCGGTCGCGAAGGATTGAGGAAAACTATTTTAACCAATTTTTTAATAGGGTGTTAATTGTGAAAGATGAAAAATTTTATTGATTATTTCTGACATTTTCCCATTATTTTGCTTCATATTTGTTCAATACCTATTATTTTACATAAATCTAAGATTTTAAAATTTATTATGTGTTTGGATTTACTTCGTAAGTGATCATATGCTAGGTTCGAGTAATTTCATAATGGAATTTCTACATAGATGGTCTTAATTATAGGCCTATATTACACTATTATCTTCTACCTTCAATTTATTTCAAAAATAGCCCAATAGACTACAAATTTTCACTAATGTTGGTGTGGTGTCTATTTACCATTAAGGTCTCATCCATGATTTTTATAAAATAAAAAAAATTAGAAAAATACCTAGGTTTTGTGTATCTCTCCCCCATGCATAGCCTAAGACTTTGTGCACTGATATTCCTTCAATCTCTCTCTCAAAAACCTAGGTTACTACATCTTCTTCAATCTCTCTCTCAAAATCCTAAGCTATTCCATCTTCTTCAATCTCTCTCTCAAAACCCTCTCTCGCAATTCTCTCTCTCTTATCTTTCTGGCCAAACCCAGATCTCATCATCGTTCTTGTCAGCGTCGATCTCGCCATTGTTCCCATTTGCACTGATCTCGTCGTCGTTCCTATCTGTGCTAATCTCATCGTCGTTACCGTCTGCACCCAAATCTCGCCGTCATTTCGTCTGCACCAGTGGCCACACAACACACGTTCATTGGTGGGAGGATCGTCCACCAGCTGGTAGGTTTTGGTGAGAAACGGCGTCGAGAGCGACCTCTGTCCAATTTTTCTTTTTTTTTGTTAAAGAAATTTCTCCCTCAGATCTTTCCGTCGTGGTTTAGTTGGTTGACAATCAATTCATTAGTTTAATTTCAATGAGATGTTAATTGTAACATTTCTTTTAAACTTTAAAATTTAATGTGATAAAGTTTGTTGGGTGTTATTCTAGGTGCAAGTCTAAGCCCACCCGGTAGACTTAGACCTAAGGAATTTTTTAGAGTCCTCACGTTTTAGAATAGGAAGATGTGGCCTCGTGTCTTGGATCAGTCTAGTCGAGCTCGCTTAGTTTCACCAAAAAAAGATAACCAAGCAAGAATGCGGTAAGAATGTCCCAGATTTGATGTTCTTGAATTTCAAAGGCATGTTTTACAACTTGCAAGAATTCAAGTGTTGGGATTTGTGCCATAAAACCTCATATAATTAATTTGTTCTTTAATAATTATTTAATTATTTTAATGTAATATTAAATTATCCATTATAGTAAAAATTCAAGGTTATTAGATGTAATATTGAACAGTAAGTGATTGACATACAAGTGGATTATGTTCAAGTAATAACTTAAAAAGTCTATATTATATGGATAAGGTTGGACACCTTATCCTCGTGACATTATGGATTGACCCACTTTGTAATCATTACAAACGATTTGATCTAAATTCATATGGAGATATGTGAGTGAGAGTATCATATACAAAGAGTCTGTATAAGAATAAACTGAAAAATATATAATCTCTCTTTATAAATTTGTTAATTGAAAAGATTAATATTTCATTAGGATGATCATATGTGACTCGATTTTAATCATGAGTGAGTTATGAACTCCTGCCTATGTGAAGGCTTGTCCTTTGATTTACATAAGTGAGAATGACCCGATTTGTCGACTTAATATGCCTACCATTTTGGAGACTTGACCAAATAGGGAGCAATTTCACAAAATGGAATTCATTTCTTCCCATATAAGAAAAGTAGATGAGTAGTTCCCAGGTGTTAATTTCGAGACTTCATTAATGGGCTCCACCTTCTCACTAACCCGAGAGGTACTTGGTTTATGGTTGGATCATAAGTAAATTGTTTATTAGAGGATCAATGGTATTTAAGAATATAGAGGTAGTTACAAGGGTAAAACAGACTTTTGATCCAGCTCTATTTACGAACAGCTTGTGAAGAATCGACTTACTTGTAGGATACAACTTGTCCTACAATGCATAAAAGTGAAACTATAGGTCTATAGTGGTTTGCCCTATAGTTAATGAATGAAAATTAATTAATTAAGAGTTTTAATTAACCTTGTAGCATTGAAACTTATAATCTATACGTCTATAAGGTCCCCTGCTTGCTCACAACGAACCATAATGGATCAAAGGTATTGAAAGGAAATTTTGAAACATTCAAATTTTTTTATTTAAGAAAAAATATATTGATTGTATTTGATATAATTAATATGAATATTAATGTATTTTGGTACATTATTATTATAAAGTTAATCTGAATGAGAATCAAATTAAAACTAAATAATATGAGAGGATTAATATATTTGAATATAATTTAAATAATTAATCATTTTATTATGAGATATTAAAATGATATATTAATTTAAGGGTTCTTTTCAACTATAGAAAAACGAGTCAAACTATTTACAAATATAGAAAAATTTACTGCCTATCAACAATGGACCACGATAAAATTCTATCGCTTGAGCCAAACTATTTACAAATATCGTTGTCTATCGCTCAGCCGAAAGTCTACTTCCGGCTACTTGATGACATTTGCAGGTAGTGCAATGTATTAGCAGTCAATGTTACAGAAGTGTGTTGCACCTTTTACAACTGAAGCAGAGAGTATATTGCAGCAGCAGAGCCCTATAAAGAGATGTTGTGGATAAAGCGCTTTATACAGGAGCTTGGCTTCAAGCAACAAAGATATGTGATAAAGCATGTAGATGTGAGATATCACTGGATGAGAGATGCTTTGAATGATGAATTGTTTGAGCTTGAGAAGATACATACTGATCATAATGAGTCCGATATGTTGACAAAGAATTTACCAAGAGAGAAGCTTGAGTTTTGTCGTTTCGCTGCAGGAATAGCAAGTTCCTCCACAAAGTGAAATAGGGGGAGAATTTTTGGGTTATTTCACTAATGTGGAAGGCCCACATGCAAGGTCCACTTGGACATTTTAGGTTTTATCTTTTAAAACCTCAGTAGCCGCCGATTTCATGTATGCACGCAAACTGAGAGAGATTAACAATAGTGAGAAGAAAATACATAAAAGAAAGCCTTCAGTTCAACACCGTTTTTTAGCCGTTTGATGGTCAATATTTGTGGCTTGATCGAGCTAAAATTTTGACAGTGTGTTCTTGGCACGAAGATCTTAAACCTGGACGATGAAGATTTTATTTAAAGTTATCTACAATTAGATTTCAGTGATAGTTGTTTGCCACTCATAATGAGATCTTTCTTATTTATTCTTCATTATTGTCTTTATTTGTTGCCAAGATTGTTAAATCTTGAAATATATGTTGTATATACCTCTAGTTGTGACTAGGGAGAACTTGTTTGTACACATTGTTGATTATAGTGGAGATTTTGACTTCAGTCCGTGGTTTTTTACTCCTCACATTGAGGAGGTTTTTCCACATTAAAATTGTTTATGTCTATTGCTTGATTATTATTATTATTTCTAGTTGATTAATATTCTATTAGATTTACACAAAAGAGAATAATGGATCCACATTAAATAGTGTTTATCCCAACACATGCACTACATGACAAGAGAGTTTTCTGTATTTACCCAAGTAGTGTGCAAATAAGTTATGAGTTATCTAATTTGAAATGTTATAATGCCTTTTATAGTTGCAAGAATAGCTTATTTCAATTTTAATTTAATGTTAATTTCTGGTTAATTTATCTTACTAGATTTATGATTATGAATAAATTATGGATGACAAATATTAAATTATCCAAAAGTGTTGGAGTGCTAAATTTATAGGTCACCACATTTGATGGACCTACTTGTAATTGTTTGTATAATTTTCTTGGATAACTACATGAGAGTGTCCATATAGTTTTTTTTTGTGTAAATGTTTTGTTCTTAGCCATTACAGGTTTAACAAAAATTTGTTCTTTTGAAGATACTTTAAAACATGTGGTGTGTATAGATTTATAGTTTGTAATTTTGGAATAATTCCTATTGATTGGTAATTCTTGTAATGTTGGAACTGTCATATTGGGGTTAACAGTGTTGTAATTTTGAAACTGTCCATATGAAAGATAATAGTTGAATATATGGAATTATTAGTAGATATAGTGAGTTGATAGATTTTAAATGTGTAATATTTATTTAGTTGATGAGAAATTGTCTTCAAGACATTAAACCGTCGGAATACACAATGCAGAAAATGAGAATATGGATTGAAATATTTAATTTGAAAAAAAAAAGACATACAATACATTGAAATTGTGTCAATAACTACATAATTTGTCAACCATTCAATGTCACAATAACAATACATTTGACAAATAAAAAGCACTAAGAGTTCCCCATATATGTAATTAATGTCAAGAATTAAAATACTTGACATGTCACAAATGTCAAGTTTGTTAATATTCTTGACATAGAACATATATCAAGAAGTATATAACTTGACGCCAGGAGTAGATCCATTAAGGGGCCAGGGAAGCACATGCCCACCTCAAGTGATGGCGTTTTATTTACATGTATATGATATTTTATTAAATATAAAAAATATATAGTTTTATGTTGATTTATAATTAAGAGCTCTTTTCAAATATAGAAAAATGAGTCAAATTATTTACAAATATAGAAAATTTTTACAGTCTGCCACTGATAGATACTAAAATTTTTCTATATTTGTAAATAGTTTGATATTTTTTCTGTTTATAGTAATTTCTCTATAATTAATCTACTTGTTTTAAATCTAAGTGGTTTAAGGGGCACATAAATCTATCATCTATAGTACACACATGAATAAAATGAACCACTATTTTTTCTTATTGAATAAGGTCAAGGAAGCAAATTCTTACCCTTTTTCTAATAAGTATATAATTTTGTCTCAATCGATGGCAGTTGTGTTCACAACTAAAATTATGTTCAAGATTGGTATCGGTAAATTTTTAACTTTTACGATTCCCATTCTGGCTCTCTTCAAGTAAAGATACCTTCACAACCAACCACGAAAAATTTATGTTGGGAATGCAATTAGATATCTATTCATGAAAATTTATAGGGGTGATTATAGGTATATATGTGAACAACTATCTCTATTGGTATGATATCTTTTGAGTGAAACCAAATGCAACGCCATGAAAATTTATACAAAAGTGGACAATATCATATGAGATATGTGGGGAGACGTTGTTGTCCCTAACACTTCAAATAGGACAGTTGTATTATACAATATGTCTCAACATAATTATATTATGAAAAATACTTAAATCCATTCGAGGCTACACTATGTTTGTACATCCCACCAGATAATTGTCCAATCATAAATCTGTCACGTGGCCAATTTTTCTTACATCTTTCTTTAAATATTTTAATTATATTTTTATGTGTGATGATAATTGATGCATAGAGATAAATGCATTTTGGGTGTAAATATTACTCTTATATTATTTAATCAGTCATAAATAAATTACTCACAATTTGTGGATAATTGGAATTCTAAATACCAAAAGCAGATAATTTGAATTAGTCCTTTAGATAATTAAAATTTTAAAATCTACTCAAGAATATTACACCAAAATGGAACTAACATAAAAGTATCACGACTCTCCTTTGTTAGGTCTCTTTTAGTAATTAATAATTATCAAGTCCAAATGGCTATCCCTAAAGCTATGTAATTGTATGATGTCTCGACCTAAATTACTATATATTTTGTCATAAGAAACAACTAATTAATACACACTTTCTTCAAAGAGAGAGAAAAAAGAAACTAACAATACACTAACATTATTATTTATTCTCTACTCTAAAAAGAGGATTATTTCCATTTTTTAACTAAATTTATAATTGGTTTAAATCCTTTTCTTACTTGCACTTTCCATTTTTGGGTATTTTATCCTTGTGGTGTCAAAATTCCATTTTAGTTTTTATAATATTTTATACGTTTCAATTTTAGTCCGTAGCTCATTCTAGCTTCTTCCATGTGGAATTTCTTGATCAATTTTTCACGGTAGATGTGTTGGCTGATATATAATTTGGACTCTTCTCTTTTTTGTCAATTTCAATGCCTAGAATCCTTTTGGAACTTACCTTGGACTACTTTAGACCATAGATAGACCTATTTAGCAAACAATAAAATAATCTTCATTTCCCCTAACTTGATACCCTTTAAGTTCTACCATGTAAATAGTTTCAGTCAAGTACTCATAAAGAAAAGTTGTCTTAACATTAAGTTGATCTAGCTCTAGGTTTTGTTGTACTAAGGAAAGAAGCATTCTAACTGAGGTTTGTTTCACCTCGGGTGAGAAGATCATTTCATCGTAATACACTCCTTGTATTTCAGTGAATTCCTTTGCAACAAACCTGGCCTTAAATCTAGGCTCTTGGACATTAGAGTTTCCCTCTTTATATTTAAACATCTATATTAGAGGCAATAGGTTCTCATAAAGCAGGAGATCAAGAACTTGAACGACTTCAAAATTTTCTTGAAGATATATATTCTATTATGGCCAAAGCCTGTAAATGCAACATGTATTCATTTTGACAATTTAGCGGCTTTTATAAGAGCCAAGAATAATATCGATAACAGAAAGTCACGGCATATTAGACACATGCATAATTTGATAAAGTAATTGCTCTCTAATAGAAAATTTTCACCATTGATTATGTCAAGACAAAAAAGAATATTGCAGATACTTTGACAAAAAGATTGTTAAGAGAGCAAGTCATATATACATCGAGGGAAATAAGGCTAAAGCCTATGAAATAAGTTATCTGGTGTTAAGCTAACCTAGTTGACTGTAGATCCCAAGATCTAGGTTTAATAGGCGAACCGGTTGGATAATTCATAGTTTACACACTAAGAAACTTATAGTTTTTCTTTCTATTTGAATAATCTTAATCAATATTACCTATATGAGAGTAGAAGTGGGGTCCCTTCTTTGAGAACTTTTCAAATGCCTTATGTTCTCTAAAGCTCTCATGAATTCAGGATTTTTTTTTCAGGACCTCAATGGGTACAATTGTATATAGAACTTAAATATACAAGTTGAGTTGTGTGTGATATCTATTGTCTCAATTCACCAATGAAAATGATAGTTCCAGAGCTTGGTCTCGCTATTTCCTTGGTAAATTAGATGGATATTCACCAAGGAAGGTTCAAGTCCAAAAAATACCTCCCCTGATGCATAACTTAGTCTGTTTGCTCTCAACAATTTTTATTTAATTTTTTTTTCCCATTTTCTTTCATGTGGGGGATTGTTGAATATTTATAATTTAATGAAATAAAGTGAAACATTTTTTAATATTGAAACATAAAAACATGGATTTAATTCATAGATGAAAACTTCAAATTGGATTGAAACCATCAAATTAGATGGCGTTCCATGTACAAATTTGACATATATAAAAGTTAAATTTGTAATTTCTTCAATTTGAATGAGTTATTTTCTATTTTGGCCAAGTAACATCTCAATTGAGTTAAATTTTATAAATGTTTCAATTTTGTATTTATTTGATTTGATTTGATTTTTTATTTATTTTAGAGAGTTACTAAGTTGCTAGCCTATAAATAACAACTTGTTTTTCCATTTGTACCAACCTATTCCAATTTGAAGAGTTCTCTCATTTCTTCCTTTATTTTTTATTTTGAATTGAGTTGAGAACAAGTATCCAAGAGTGTTAGCTTTAAGTCTTCAATCAAACTAAGTATTTCAATGATGGCAAACTCAATTTGTGGTATTGATATTTTTTTAGTGTTTCAAAATATTTATCTTGTAAAACTCGGCAAGACAATTCCACTATAACTCGAATAGTTCGAATCAGAGTTCAAACGAAAAAGATATGAACAAAGGAAGATTGAAAATAAAATTTGATGTGGTCGACATCATGTGGCAAACATTGACCAATTAAAAAGTGACACATGGTAAATTATTGAAAAAAAGATGAAAAAGAAAAATAAAGAAGAAAGAAGAAAGGTAGGATCACACAATCCAATGAAATTATGACGTGTGACATCCCAAGTCAAATGATTTGACTTTTATCTCTCTTTTTTTAAAAAGAGGAAAAACATGATTCGTTCCCCAAATCCCATTCCCAATTTTTTCATTCCTAAATTTAACCTTCTTCATTTTCTCTCCATTTAATCTCAACCATCCATTCTTTTTACCCTAGATCCATGGATTGATTTTAAATCCCTCTAATTTTAAAATCAATCCATCTCCATTCTTCTAGCCACTTTCTTCAAATATCAAATAATAACTTTCAGCTACTATTAATCCATTGTTCATCCTCTAAAGAGCCCAAATTTTCATCTTTCTATCATTCTCTTCAATTTTTACAAGTGTAATTTGTGAGAGAAAATTGTTGGAGTATTGTTAGAGTCAAACTTGTAAATTTTACCTATTTAGAGGTGATATTTTTAATTTTAGTTTTTATAGAGTTTTGTATTAAGGTGTTGATCACACACCTTTGGTTGTGAGAAAAAGAAAGTGGTTAGATATTAAATCAATAAAAAGGATCTAGGTTTCTCTTTATCCTAGGTGAAAAAAGGAGATTCGTGTAGGTTTTGTTCTCACCCGCAAGAGAACATTTCTTAGTAAATTACCCAAGAAGAAGTCTTGAAGAGTGGAGTAGGCAAATTGTCGAACATCTATAAATTTTGGTGTTTTCTTTTCACTAAACTCCTTTTATTTTTGCACTTAGTTTCTTTTCTAACTTTTAGATTGCATGTTAGGATTGATTTATTGCTTTACATAATTCAAATTTAGCCATTAACTTGAATTATTTGCTTGGTGTTAATTTCTTAATTTAAAGTTTAAATTTAGTTGTCACCTTTGGATAATTTAGAGTTTCATAAAGTTAAAATTGGTAGACAACCCTATTTACCCCCCTCCAGTGTTATCATTAGATCCTACAAAGAGTTTTGCCACATCCGAGTAATTAAAGGTTGAATTTCTACCGGAATTAGTCATTGTATCTTGCTGAGACGATCATTATAATCTGCTTGTAACCCGTGTAAAGAGAATAATTATTTGTATCCTGCTAGATGATGACTTACTTTTGAGTTTTAACATTATTATTGTATACAATGTGTGTACACTAATTATTGTATCCAGTTGAGTTGTAATCATTTTTGCTAGTGATATTCAATTCTTATAAAACATTTCCCCCAACAAGAAGAACTTGTTTCTATGCTCAATTTTGTTCTTTCACATGCATGTGGTTTCGACTTGAGTTTGTCGCCATCTTTTATTAAGGGGATCTTTACTGACAATGAAAATGTTGTCACTCTTCATATAGAATGAGATTAACCTTTTGAAAATAGAAATTAGTGTCAGCTTCAACTCTCTTAATGTCATGATCTCAATAAAACTTAAAGCTTTGGTAAAGTATAAAGAAGTTATCACTCTAGTAATAGACATAAAAATATTATACCAAACGTGTAGAAATGGTTGCTAATTGACATAAAAATAGTCTATCAATAATAGAAAAAAATATCACTTACAAACATATCAATAGTCAATCAATAATATACATAAAAATTGTTAACATGAATTCAAAGACCAAAAACAAAAAATGATAAGACTATTAGTAATAGAGGCTTATCAGTGTGATATAGACTATAAAAATATAGAAGTCTATCCCTTATAGACTATATATATGAGTATATTAATGATAGAGTCACAAATTTTTATTATAACTACAATCAAAGTAAAAGTTTCCATTACTTAAAATGAAAATATTCACGGACACACATTGTTTCTTCAAATATTATCAATTGCTACGTGCATTCATAATGACTTTCATGATTGGACGTGGTTTACACTTAGCTATCAATGGATGAGCTTTTGGCATAGTAAGCCCTTTACCTTCACTCATATCAATAAATGAGTTGTTGTTTACTCTTTCCCATTCAAAGCTTTGTATGAATGATGCTAAAGTCAAGCCAACCACTCGTTGCGCCATTCCCACACCAGGACATGCTCTTCTCCCCAATCCAAATGGTATTAGTTTATATGAATCAATTTCATTCGCACTTGCATGTCTTTCAGGTTTAAAGCTAATGGCATCTTCCCAATGACTTGAATCTCTATGCATAGCCCAAGCATTAATCAATATAATTGTATCACGTGGAATATCATATCCTTTTATTTTGCATTCTTCAAATAATGCACAATGTGGCACGAGCAGAGGAGCAGGTGGGTGCAGTCGCAAAGTCTCGGAGATTATTCCTTGAAGGTAACTCAAACTTGGCAAATCAGCTTCATTAACTAGACGTTCATGCCCAATCAAACAGTCTATCTCAACTTTTGCTTTCTTTAATACCTCTGGATTGTTGAGCAATTCAGATAGTGCCCACTCCAAAGTCACGGCTGATGTGTCAATCCCGGCTAATAATATATCCTACAAAAAGTGTGGGAGGTAATTTGATACGAGGGGCGAATCGATATTTCCATATCGTAGAAAAATCCACGAAACACAAAAAATAAACATCAAAATGTCACTAATATAAACATAATATAAATAGTAGACATGGTTACTTATTTGAAAGTAATAAAATGTGTATTTACTCATTTATATTTATTTTTATAATTTTTTGTTTTTATAATTTTTCTTGAAATATCTATTGAAATCGATATATTTACATATAAATTTTCATAAAATTAAGACCTTGATATTTCTAGTTTTTTTTGTTGGCTTGATATGAATTCGAAGATATGTGTGGTTTATACTCGTTGGCACTTCTAAATTTGTGGCTAGGATTTTGTCAATATACTCTAAACATCTCCTACCCTAGAATATGCTAATCTTTAATGCTTTTTAGGGTTTGGACTTTTGTTTCAACTAGGGCTAAATATTTATTAACGAAAATGAAGTTTT
This sequence comes from Lagenaria siceraria, assembly GCA_002890555.2. NCBI lineage: Eukaryota > Viridiplantae > Streptophyta > Magnoliopsida > Cucurbitales > Cucurbitaceae > Lagenaria > Lagenaria siceraria. The sequence goes on along the minus strand of CM016491.1, from coordinate 2,554,357 downwards.
TATATTGGATTTTATACATGCAAGACAATAAAATAATAATAAGCCCATATTTCTAATATGTACAAAAGATCCCATTCTTTTCACCAATGGCCAAAAGTTCCCATTTCAACAACACTTTCAAGATGTTGAGAGACAACAAATTGAGAAAAATTCATCAATACAAAGTTTAAACATGTTTGTGTCTATGTGATTTTTGAACTTTCAAAAATATCTAATAGGTTCTAAAAAATTTTGTGTCTAATTAGTCTCTAAATTTTAAATTTTTTTTGTCTAATATGTTAGATCGTTCCTAAACTTTCAATTTTGTATCTAATAAGTCTCTAATACAATCAATTTTTCTTTAAAATCTTATTGATAATTGATTGATTATATATAAGATTGAATTTATATCCAATGAAACTCTAAAATTTTAATTTTATATTTTGTAGATATATGAATTTAAAAATATATGTCGCATATAGGTCAATAACTTATTAGATATAAAGACACAAGATTGAAAGTTTAAGGACCTACTAGACATCTTTTACCGTTTATGAAAACTTAGTAGATATATGAAATTGAAAATTTAAGAATCTATTAGACACATTCTTAAAATATTTCACGAACCCACTTAACACAAAATTGAAAGTTTTATAACTTATTAATTTCTTTTAAAAGTTTAAAAACTAAACAGACAAAATCCTGAAAAATGTCCAAGGACTAAGCTTGTAATTTAACCATAAAAAAGGGTCGAGAGAGAGAGGAATATATACTTGAATGAGTCCTTTGATAATTTGATCGCTGTAATATTGAGGCTCAATATTCTGCAAGCTAAGTAAATGGTGAATCATAGTGTTCCCTCCATCATTTTGATTCCTAATATCATCAATTAACTGTTGAAGAAATTCATCTGATGTTTTTGCAAGCTTCTTTACCCTCTTCTTAAAACCAGTTGGATCAATCCAATTCCATAAAGGTATGAAATCTCCTGGATTTGTTGCCCCACCATGTGCCATAATTTGTGTCACAATTTCTCTAAACTTGTTAGAATCTTCTTCATAAAACTTCTTCCCAGCCACCATTCTCATAACAATATTCAAAGTAAGATCTTGCAACATAGGCTCCAATTCCACTACTCTAAACTCATCTTCCAACTTATAATAATTACCACATAACTTACATAGCAAACGTTTCACTTCATCTTCTCGAATTCCCAAGAACAAACTGAGGCGATTCGTTGAGAAAATCTCGAGCGAGCTGATTCGACGGAGGTTTCGCCAATGTTCGCCATAAGGGGAGACCCCCATGGTGGTATGATTATATGCTAAGTACTTTGCAGTGTTCAACAAAGGCCGATTCGCAAGGATGATATCGTTTTTTGTAAAGCATTCTTGCACGGCGGAGGGAGAAGAAACAACTACGACAAGACGGGAACCGAATCGGAGAGACAAGACATGGCCATACTTTTGGGAGAGGTTTTGAAGGGTTTGATGGACAGGATGTTTGAGGAGATGAAAATGGCCTATGAAGGGAAGACAAAATGGTGGGGTTGGTGGGAGGTTTAGGCGATGAGGTCGCAGCAGAAAGTTGAAGGCAAAGATGACAGACAATAGAAAGAAAGAAACAGAAAGAAAGATAACATCCATTTGCTCACACTTCTTGACTTTGATTTCTCTCCTTTTGGATATAGGTAAGGTTCAATGATATGCACAAATTTTAAAGGCTACTAGGGAAGAAACCTTTTCTGGAACATATATTATATAATTAATATTGGTATTCACATAATTTTTTTATACATAAAGATAAAATTAATAGGAAAATGTGAACACAGAGTCGCTAATACATTTATATGTCAAGTTAGCATTCAACTGTTAGTTTTCGTTTCAAAAGGAAGAAAAATGGCAGCCACTCAAAATTTAACCTTATCTCCATCTTATTGCACGCATATATACATATTAAATTTACTTTACAATTTTAGTGTTGTCGTTTTCTATAAGGAGAAAATATGCAGCCACTCTCCAAATATCCATGGATGCAAAAATTTCAAGGTATATTATAATTTTAGGTGAAAATTCAAACATTTGATTTTTATTTTGGTTAATGTTACATAATTTATATGAGTTATGTTACATAATTTAAATATACTATAGTGTTTCTTAAAAGTCTTTTTTAAATAATCAGTTTCAAACATTAATTTTAACATTCTCAAACTTCAATAATTTTTGGAAAATTTCCACATATGAAAAAAATATCAAATTATTTACATAAATTAGCAAAAAAGACACTGATAGACATTGATAGACTTCTATCAGTATCTATCTGTGATAGAATTCTATCATTTCTATTACTAATAGACCCTGATAGACTTCTATCAGCGTCTATCACAACCATCTAAAAACTTTGCTATTTTGTGTAAATAGTTTCTCTTATTTTTCTATTTTTAAAAACTCTCCATAATTTTTTTGAGAAATAATCTCATACTTAAATAATGACTAGTTTCATACTACCTACGTTGCAATGTGTTTTATAATGTTAAAAATATGTACTTAGTTGAATTTGAGACAAATATATGTATATTATTAAAGATTAAATAAAATAAATATTTAAATAATTTAAGAAAAATGTGATAGTTAACTCCATTGAGGAGATCTATTAGTTACGTTAGTTTTTTTAACAAAATTATAATTTTTTTATGTTAATTATGTTGATTACTTTGACTTTAGAGTTTCTAGAATCATTAAAATTTCTGTATAGTTAGAATTTGGATTTTTTTTTTTTAAATTCAATGTTAGGTTTTTTCAATGGTGATACTCTTATAATTTACTAAGTTTAATTTATTGGATATACAGATGTCAACCAATGATGTAAAATTATGGATAGCTTTTTATTAATTTTTAAAATTTGTTATGATAATAAAGTATGTGTTGATGCCAAAAAATGGATCAACCGTGAATTTGTTTTCTTTGGGAGAGATTCGTCTGAGTGCCTGCAAGATAGAAGCAAATGAACACGAGTGTGGTGTCTAACCACACACACTCCGACACTCAAGTCAGCCTTGTGTTTCTGAGTAACTAGACAGTAAAAAATAACATGTATTTTCAGCTTAATTTTGAGCATACCTTCAACCAATGGTCTCGATCTTATTTATAGGTCGTAAAATGTAACTGACGTCGGGGGTTATAACGCCCTTCTTCAATCCACGTAACCGCTAAGTTAATTGAATGAGCAGTTACGTCATTATTGATGTATCACTTAAAGGCTTGTTCGTTATGAATATGGACGGTTTCAGCCACAATTGCCTCTCCTAAGCTTTCTGCTTAACTTAGGCTCCTCTTGAGCTCTCCTTAGCTAAATTCTTTTAGGCTTGAGCTCGACTCTCCTAAGCTTATAGGATTAGGCTCACCTGAGCTCTCTTAGCTTACCTCACGGGTCCCAATAAGCTTGAGTTCTCTCTAAGCTCTCTTGGGGCTCTCCTGTGAGCTGAACTCTTCTAAGTTGCAGCTCGACTCTCCTAAGCTCTCTTGTAGGCTTAGGCTCACTTGAGCTCTCTTAGCTGACCTCACGGGTCCCACTAAGCTTGAGCTCTCTCTAAACTCTCTTGAGAATCTCCTAAACTGAACTCTTCTAAGTTGGAGCTCAACTCTCCTAAGCTCTTTTGTAGGCTTAGGCTCACCTGAGCTCTCTTAGCTTACCTCACGGGTCCCACTAAGCTTGAGCTCTCTCTAAGCTCTCTTGGGGCTCTTCTAAGCTGGAGCTTGACTCTCCTAAGCTCTCTTATAGGCTTAGGCTCACCTGAGCTCTCTTAGTTTACCTCACAGGTCTCATTGAACTCAAGCTCTCTCTAAGCTCTCTTGGAGTTCTCCCACGAGTTTTTCTTAGGTTCTTTAGCTCACCTCACTTCATGGGTCCCATTGAGCTCTTTAAGCTCACTTAGGTTCTCCTATGGGTTTTCTGAGGCTCTTTAGCTCACCTCACTTCATGGGTCCCACGGAACTCTTTAAGCTCACTAAGGCTCTCCCATAGGTTCTCTCAGACTTTTTAGCTCACCCCACTTCATGGGTCCCACCGAGCTCTTTAAGCTCACTTCGGCTCTCCCATGGGTTATTTAAGGCTCTTTAGCTCACCTCACTTCATGGATCCGACTGAGCTCTTTAAGCTCACTTAGGCTCTCCCATTTGTTCTCTGAGACTCTTTAGCTCACCTCACTTCATGGGTCCCACTGAGCTGTATAAGCTTACTTAGGCTCTCCCATAAGCCGTGGCTAATTTTGCTCATAACAGTATAAGTTGTTGTTTCAAATACAATATTTATCAATACTCAAACTAACGGATTGAATCGAAAAGGTCTATTTATGAATTAAATTTTAGGAATTGAAATTTAATTAGGAGTGAATTGAAGAGGATTTATTTTAGAATTGAACTATTTAAATCTATGATTATAACTAATAACCTCTAATTCAAATCTTTTAAGTTCTGCGTTTATCAACTTTGAGTTACAAATAATTATTTTTTTTTATTTGGATGATTTGATTATCTCTTCATTCCAAACTTTTTTTTAATTCCATGATAGTCCTCTCCTAGTTTAAAAAAAAAAAATTCGTGATAATGTTCTCTTATTTATTATTATTATATTTTTTTTATGATTGGACCATTTTCTTAATTTCAAACTTTGATTTAAACAATTTTTTTTAATAAAAATTGTGATAATCCTTTCTTATTTTTTTTTAAAGAATATTTTTTTATTGGATGATTTGATTACCCTTTTAATTTTAAACCAAAATATTTTTCTATTTCTTTTAAATTTCATGATAACGCTTCCTTAGTTTTAATATATGTGATATTCATGTGTCAATGATATCGAACTTAGGTAGATATCAATGATAGAAGTCTATCAATGATAGTCATGATAAGAGTTATCACTGATAGCATGTTATTAGTGATAAAAACTATCACTAGTAGCATGATATCAATGAAATCACTATAGCATGTTCTTTGACAGTACAAAAGGAATGATAAAAGCAATCACTAATAGTATGTTATCAATGATAACCATAATATGAGTGATATGAGTGACATGAGTGATATCGATGATATCTGTGATAGAACTTAGGTAATATCCATATATCAATGATATTAATGATATAACTTAGGTAGATATTAGTGATAGTCACTTATAGACTTCTCATTGCTAGAATTCTATACTTATAGCTTTAAGTGTTAATCTTGAAAGTTGATAGTTTCCTTACAAAGTTGATAGCCACTGATAGAAAAGTCTATTGGTGATAGCCATTGATAACCATTGATAATCAAATATTCATAATCAATCATCATCATAAATAGAAACCAACATGAGATGAAGCATGAGTGGAGAGCATTTTTTGAACTCATCATCTTATTTGATAACTACTGATAGCTAATTAAAGTTGATAACCACTAATAGAAATCCATAAGTGATAGCAATTAATAGCTTTTAAGTGATAACCATTAATAGCTTCCCGATTTTCTTTTAAAGTTGATAACTAGTTATAGAAGTTTATCATTGATAATTATTGATAGCCTTAAGTGTTAATATTTCAAGGTTGATTCCAATTAATGAAATTCTATCAATGATAGCAACTGATAAAAGTCTATCAGTTATAGCAATTGATATTTGTTAGCTTTAGGGTGTCCATCAAACTAAGTATTTTGATGATAACAAACTCAAGTTGTGGTACTAATGATTTTTATCATTTCAAAGTATTTATTTTGTAGAGCTCAAAAAGACGATTCCAATACATCTTGAATTGTTTGAATCGGAGTTCAAATAAAAAAGATATGAGTAAAAGAAAATCGAAAATAAATTTCAATGTAGTCGATGATATGGTAGTGACGTGGCAAACTTTGGACCAACCATAAGATGACGTGTGATGGGTTATTGAAGAGAGACGAAAAGAAAAGAAATAGAAAAGGAGAAAAAGAGAGATGAAATGAAAAAGAAAAAGAAAAGGAGACAAGTGGGATCACATGAGATTGTAACATGTGGCATCCCAAAATCTATGCAATAAAAAAAAGTGGGAAAAGGTGAAGCTCCCCATATTCCATCACCAATTTTTTTAAAAAAATTAATCTCGTTTATTTTCTCTCTCCATTTAATTTTCTCTCTCCATTTAATCTCAACCGTCAATCCTTTTACCCTAAATCTAATGGTTGATGTTAAATCCTTCAATTTTATGATCAATCAACCCTGATTCTCATAGCCACCTTATTGAGAAAAATAAGAAAAAAAAATCAGCAACCTCATTCCTCCATTGTTCATCCTCCAAGGGTAATAGTTTAATTTAAGTTTTTCATTTTGTTTTTATATTAAGGTGTGGTTACACCTTGGGTTGTGAGAAAAGAAATTCGTTAGATTTTGAACCAATGAAAAGGATCTGGGTTTCTCTTTAGCCTAGGTGGAAAAAAAATGCTCGTGTAAGTTTTGTTTTCACGTGCAAGAGCACACTTCTTAGTAAATGAAACGCATATAAAATGTGCATTATGTGCCTTGGATTTAGGATAATTTTAATAAGATTTTATAAGATTTGATATTTTTTGCTAGTGATTTTAGAGTTGTGTTTGAGATCGAGATTTAATGTCAAAATGAGCTAAAAATAACCTAAATATGCCCAAGGAGGTCAAAACCGATCAAAGGATCAAAGGACGGGAAGAGAAGAGGAGAAAAAGATGAAGTTGCTGAAAACACGTGGCACTGCCTTAGAGCTTTTCCTGAGAGTTCAAAATTTTGGATATGTGAAGAGCGTCACTATGCTATTGGGAGTGTCATAGTGCTGTGCTAGGAGCGCCATAGCGCCCAGACGACGATGTGATGTGGCTGTAGAGATTACCCTTTTTATGACGGTTAGTGTCGCGGTGTTGTAAGGGAGTATTGTGGCGCCAATGCATTTTAGGAAAAAGTCTTTTAATTTTGGAAATCTTCTCCTATATTGACCTAGGATTTTGGCTGCCGAATGACACACATTACACCACAAAATTTTAGAGCTCTAAAGAGTGTTTTAGCCTAGACTTAGAAGGAAATGTTAGAGGTTCGTTTGGAGGACGTTCGAGATCTCGAGGTGTGAATCAAGGCGAGATTGACGAACTTTAACGACGGAGATTGCTTCGAGAATAGTTTGTCTTTATTTTCTTTACTTTTCTTTATCATTTATGGCTATTGAAATGTATGAAAATATGGTTGTAGCATCGATGTGTGGCTAAACGCTTAGTTCTAGGGTGTTGAAGAACTTGCTTATGAGTTTAAGTTAACATATTAGTCTTTTCTATGGATGTTGTATTCTTGATTACTTTTCAATATTATTGTGTTTTATCTCATCAATTGATCATAGATGAATGTTAGGTTGGATGTTCAATGAGAAAGATTGCATGTTTTACCGGATGCATAATATTTAATCATTAGCTAGCC